>OX388341.1:25429146-26710381 GCA_947579665.1 Sympetrum striolatum
CACCCTCTTACCCCATCCTCTTACCCCACCCTCTTACCCCACCCTCTTACCCCACCCTCTACCCCACCCTCTACTCCACCCTCTACCCCACCCTCTGCCCCACCCTCTACCCCACCCTCTAACCCACCCTCTACCTCACCCTCTACCCCATCCTTTACCACACCAACTCCCACTCCCATCCCTCCCTCTACCCCACCCACTACCATCCCACTCTCTATCCCTACCACTCCCACACTTCCCACCAGCTGCTGAACGTAGACCCGCACCACCCATTTGTAGCTCTATGGCTCACTCACTCCGTACCGTCTGTTCTACCCGATACCTTCCCATCCTCTATAACGCCCAACACTCGATCCATTCCACCCTTCTCCCAATCAATCATTTTCTTCTCTTCCGCTCCCATAAATATCTCTCATCATCTACCTTTACTCTTTCTTCCCAATTACACATTAAAAAAATACGAACAATCCAATGAAAAGGTACAGAATATATAAATTATACATATCCCCGCCTTACACATCATAATAAATCTATACATTCTGCAATAGTTAGTTTGGCTAAGGGCGCAAAGATTTTTAAATTCATAAAATATACATTTCAAGTCATGGTACACTATACAAAGTTCCGGCCTTACAATTTTTTACACTATACATAGTTGAAAATATATTTTGACTCGGAAGAAAAATAATCTATTTCTCTTCTTATTCATCTTCCGTAGTAGAGTGATGCTTTAGGGATTCGCCCTCGGGTTCTCCATCCGTGTCGCAACCTAGGGTCGTTGTCTGGTAGTGCGGTACCCTGTTGGCTCAATGAAGAAGTCTTAAATCATCCTATTTTGGAGCACCCGGATTTTTCGGGCAAGAATGTGGAGATGATAGAGGAGTAGGGCTTTTTAGACTGTGTCGCAGATGCTGAATGCAAGGACCTCAGCTTCTTCTAGCACCCCAACGTAGTCCTCAATATGGAAGGAAGATTAAGGAAATAAATCTTAAAATATCAGATCCTATCAAATTGTTTTGTTTGAATGGAACCGAATCCATGATACTTTTCACAAGACTCTCACTTTTCTCTCCGTGTATTTTGATGAAACTTTTTGTTGTAATGCAGGAAGAGTAGTAATGAAAAATTTTAATGGCATTCATGTAAATGGGCCTTAGTGTTGTTGCAATAATTAATTGTAAATTGATAATTTGATTGTATGCAACTCCACATTACACACTCGCGCTATCCCAAATCTGTGGGAAAATAACCCGCTGTTTGCGAGCAATTTCCTTATCTTATTTTCATTTTCTTCTGTGTTAATTTTCATTGTTACTCAAAGAAATAAGGGCAAAATTTTCCATTATTGCGCCCGATATTCGATCGAATAATTATTTCAATCAAATGAACTTCGATGACGGAGAGCCTCACGAAAAGGATAATGAATGATAGTTCATAACATAGCTCAGCACATTAAAGTTCAAACTGGCAGCGATTGAATACTTTTTTCTGAGTAATACAGGAAAGATTTAAAGAGAAAGTATTGTCAATATTATATGATTAATTACTTAAGTTGAAATAGCAGTTCATCATTGATTTAAATTATTAATTCAAGAAATATTTGAGAATAAAACATTTCTTAATATAAAGCTCGAGCTCAGAAAACTACAATTTTCGATTGAAACATTGCCTCACTTTGTCTGATGATAAGTATTAGAAAATTAAGAGGCATGGAAACAATTGTGAAGTTATTATTATTATTATTAGGGTCTTTATTAGGCGAGATTGAGACTAAAAAGTCTCCTCTTCCATCTAACCTGTCGTTAAGTTATTACATTATTATAAGTATATTACATGTATCAATGAAACTTAGAGGAAAATAGAAGAAAATGTGAGAAGGGATTGCGGATTTAAAAAAAAACCTAAGAAAAGCTTAGGAAAAAATATCCGCTGCAGGAAAACACCCACAAAGAAGGGGGGTGTGAAAAACCTGCACAAACCTACCGATAGCAAAAACTAAAAGACATTAAAGAAAACAATGTACATATAACCTGGAAAATTACAAGAAGTGTTAGAGACATATTATCAAGAAAAATAATGAGAGTTAATAAGAAATGAAATGCAGAAAATACAGTAAGTAGATACATACACTTGTGATAAAAAATATGACTGAACTAGAAAAAAGCAAAATAAAACACGATCAATACAAAGATTACGCTCTACAATAATTATATAAGAGAGTTAACATCATGATTTAAGCATAAACAATAATCTAAAGTAAGTTAATATAATGGAAATACAAAATAGTAAAAAAAGAAAAGGTTATACTGGATGTAAACTGTAGTAACATTAACGAACAAAATATTCCAAAGTAAAGAAAGAAGTTTGAAGTGTTGTTCCGTGCAGCATGAAAAAAACCAAGAAAAAACGAACTTGACTTATGGTAAAAAGTAAAATGCTATGATGGAGATAATTAGCGTTATTGATTCTCTAGAAGATATGAAAGGCATCTCCTCTTGAAAGTGTGGATAGAACAGGAAGATTTGATACTCTGCGGAAGGGCGTTCCATAAATTAACCGAGGTCACTGCAAAGGATTTATGTAGCATTTCCGTCCTGTGATTTGGAATGAGTAGATTGTTTCTTCCTCTAGTGTTACAATTATGTACCGACCCTAAGCTGAGAAATTCTGAAAAGAGGTAATCGGGAGTTTGTAATCGCATGACACGGTAAGTTGTTGTTAAGATGTGTAATTTTCGACGAGAAGCGAGCTTAAGCCAAGACAATTTCTCAAACGCACCCGAGATATGGTCGAATTTCTTTAAGTTAAAGATAAACCGAACCGATGCATTCTGGGCACGCTGCAATTTGGTAGCTAATTCTTTGGATAAGTCTTGGTAAACAATATCACCGTAGTCAAAGTGTGGCATGATTAATGAATTTATCAGTTGAGCTTTAATCGAAGGCGTCAGGAAACTTCCTAGGAGTCTAAGAGAATTAATTGAACGATAAACTTTTTTACACACATTAACGATGTGTTCCGACCACGTAAGATTATTATTAATGATAACACCCAGATTATTCACAGAGTCACAAAATGTGATCTTCGAGTTGTCTAACGTGAGCTTTGCATCGTTATCTTGATTAAGCCTTCTTATCAACTTGGGTGTCCCGATGACAATGGCTTGCGATTTTGAAGGATTTATTTTCAAAAAATTGTCTTTACTCCAGTTATTAATTTGTTCGAGGTCATGATTTACGTGCTGTATGCATTCATGGAAGCCAGAAATCGTGGTGTCGATGTATATCTGTAAGTCGTCTGCGTATAAATGATGCTTACAATGTTTAATTACTTGAGGACAGTCATTAATAAACAGAGAAAACAATAAGGGGCCAAGGGTTGATCCCTGTGAGAGACCACGATTGATACTTATCCAAGCTGATGAGGAATCATTCGAGACAACTTTCTGCTTACGGTCATGTAGATAGGAAGAAAACCAACTAATTGAAGATTTTGAGAACCCTATAAAACGCAATTTGGCAAGCATTAACTCCGCATCCACCGAGTCGAAGGCTTTACTAAAATCAAGTAGGATTAAAGCTGTTAATTTGCTTTTATCCATCGATTTACGAATATCGTCAGTTATTTTTACTAGGGCTGTTGTGGTGCTATGCGACTTCCGAAAGCCTGATTGTGTACTATTGAGGATCGATTTTTTATTTAAATATTCTGTAATTTGCCGATGCGCTAATTTCTCGAGAGCTTTTGATAAAACCGGAAGGAAACTGATAGGTCTAAATTCATCAATATTCAACTTGGAGCTCTTCAAAATTGGTTTAATTAGTGCTCTTTTCCATGGTTTTGGAAATTTACCACTAAAAAACGATAGGTTGAAAATATTTGTTATAATATGTTGCAATAAAGGATATAGTTTGCTAATGATAGTGATTGGAATACCGTCAGCACCTTCTGCTTTAGATTTGATGCTTATTAAGGTATTGTATACCTCAAGTTGAGTGACCTCCTTAAAAGTAAATTCCGATTGAATGGTAGAGCGGTTAACTTGCCTGTTTAGATTTTTTAATACGCGATCTTTATGGTTCGGATCAATCATTGTTGGAGGAAGGGAAAACTTATGGTTAAGGGAGTCAAGGGAAATATTTCTTAGTGAAGGAGGCTCCTTAGATTTACCAATTCCCAGATTACGTAAGTTTTTCCACAAAGCAGCGGAAGTTTTATTGCCATTCGATATTGAATAAGCATATTTAATTTTGGCGTTTCTGATGATTTGTTTGGTTTTGTTTCTGTATTTCTTATACTTATTGAAAATTAACTGATCTTTAGTGCGTTTAAATTCTCGGAATATGAAGTCGCGCTTGACCATCATTCTTTTGATGTCATCTGTGAGCCAAGGCGCTCGTGGTTTCGAAATTCTAATTTTTCTAATTGGAGCGTGCTTATCGAGCAAATTTGTCAGTAGGTTATTTAATATTTCAACTTTAAGATCGATATCATCAGTTAATTCTATCTCATACCAAGGTAAACTATGAGCATATTGAAACATTTCTGCATCATTTATGTTATTTAAATTACGATGATAGATGTATTTCTGTTTATTTTTCTTAACCTTAAGTGAGTATGACATGAAAAGTAAGTCATGATACGAGATTCCAGGTACTGGAATTTGACCGTGAATTTCAACTCTTTCCGGATTAGCGGTGGCTATGAGATCAATCCATGTAGACGATTTTTGTGTATTATGTGTGGGTTGTAGTGGAAGAATTGTTAGATTATGGGTATCGAATATATTAACGTAATTACTATATGATCGTAATTGTTACGTAGTTTCGATAATTCTTCGTCGATATCTGTTAAATGCCCTATATTTGGTGGACGGTAGAAGACCCCAAGAAGAATTTTTTTGTGCTCGTTAACTACTTCTAGAAATAAAAATTCTGGTCTCCTACAAAATTTCGGATTGCTATGAGAAATTATTTTACAACGTAGATCATTTCTTGCTAAAATTGCCACCCCTCCTCCTCTCTTACCAACACGGTCGTTACGATATAAACTATATCCTTGAATATTTACCGTAGAAGATTGAATGTTTGTATGAAGCCATGTTTCACTAACGGCAATCGCATGCACTCCTGATTCTGGTATGATTGAACGAAGCTCGTTGAGATGCGGAATTAGGCTTTGCGAATTAAGGTAGATAATTTTGAAGGTGCTCGGGAAAGGTAGAAACTTTTTCTCTAAAATTTCCTTCGTTGAAGGGATGGAATGGGATAAACTATTGTGAGAGATAGCAATGCCAGACGATGATGAGTGTAAAGTGTCAAGGGTATGACGCATTGAATCTCTGTTATTGTCTAAGGGCTCGAAAATCTTTGCTTCTGGATTGAGGACATGACCTCCGGAGCTGAGAGGGACGGATGTTAAGAAATTAGGGTCTAACTTAGAGGGAGAAAGAAAGGAGGGAATTTGTGACGCCTTGTAAGGGTCGGTCGGAGACCTAAAAGAGGAAGTACGGCTGTAAAGTAACGGGCTAATATTATCCATTGAAGATATATGGCTGTGAGCTTGTAGAAGGCAAGAATTACGAACGGAAATAGAGATTCCTTTAGTGGGAGAGTAATAGGAAAAAGTTTAGGAAAATTACGTAAGGGGTACATGAAAAAATAGGGAAAGGCATTGCAAAATTAAAGTAAGGACACTGACATGAGTTCCTAGAAATTAATCACACCCTGTCTTGTACTGATGGAGAGAACTTGGTTAAGTTAGCACAGAGGAAAAATTCAATATCTGGTAAATAGCACGTTGGGGAAATGAGAAAGGAGATAAGGATAGATTGCACTAAGCACTTCACTTCACTTAGAAAAGAGCGTTACTATAATTACGGATAAAATTGCACTGAGTGGAATCTACACAACGGGAACACTAAGATAATCACTTCACAGAAAATAACACACGAACACAAAGTAGAGGAAACCTAATGCACTTTAACACTTTTGCACGAATACAGTCTTAAAACTTCCTCTCCCATGGAGGTAAAAAGTGACAAAATATTAGTAAAGGAAAAAGTAAATCGGCCACTAAGAAGATGAGTTTAGCTGCTTTAGTTCCCTTGAGGAGGAGATGAATATACGGCGACCATTGACTCCAAGAATTACAATCTTACCGTCGTATGTCCATACGTTCGTCTTCCCGAATAAATCCTTTGCCTCTCTGAGCAACATAGCTCTTGTTTTGGTGAGCGACTCCGTGATAACAATGCCGGATCCTTTGAGGAGTCTCTTCGCTCGCCAAATGTTGCTCGTTCCTGATAGCTAACAAATTTTACTATCAGAGGGCGACATTTAGAATCGCGTAACTGACCAATGCGATGAGCTCTATCTATTAGGTATGGCGGAAATTCAGTTCGTAGACGCGACTTAACTAAATTATACGCCACAGAGAGGCAGTTTTCATCCTTACTTTCTGGCAAGCCGTGGATGAGAAGGCAGTTCCGGCGACTGTACTGCTCTAGATCGTCAATCTTCTCATCAAGTAAGGAGTAATGGTCCTCCAAGGATGACACGCGGGTGGAGAGTTTCTTCAATTCCCTGTTGAATTCCTCCCGCTGCTTCTTGACCTCTTCTTGCATGGAATCAAGGCTCTCGTTGCGGGAAGGTCCATCGAGGAGTTTGGCAGCTTCAATGCGCTGATCATAGGACGCCATCATATCGATTGCTTTCTGTAGATTCTCTTGTAATTTGGCGTTTTCTAGCGTAAGAGCAGAAATCTCGCTTTCGAGCGCACGTCGTGGTGGTGGGGCCATAGCTAACGGGCGGATGGGGTAGTAAAAATTTCGAGGTAGAAGGGAGAGGAGAGAGGAGCTCTAACTGCTTGCGACCGTCACCTTCGGATGCTGAAGAAGAACTGAAGTTCAATTGAGTTGGATGAGAAAGACATGGAGTACTCACAAAAAAAGGTCTCAGTGAGAAGGTCTAGATGCAGAACTCTCCTGTTGAAAAGAATTAAATAAGTTAATTGAATTTTTCCCTCCAATGTTTATACAATCGCTAAACGTAATGTAATTATCATATCAATCGTTACATGTAGATAATTCCAACTTTTAAGATACATTTCTGTGACTGGATAAATCTTTAATACCTATTCATTAATTTTATTAGTAACTTGATTAAACTTATGTCTTACATAGTAAATGGCTTATAAAATCTGTCCTTTATATAATATTAAATTTATTTGCTAGCACATTGGGTACCAATAATGTATACTTCAAATAATAAATGATGTCCAACTCGTTAAATAACAATAATATTCTCAGCAGTGTTGAAAAGCGATTTAATAAAGTTTTATGAGTTTTTTGTTTCACATTCAGAGAAGAATAGCTGAACTACCCTTTTTTTACCCAGAATTATTGGTTCTGAATATGTTAGTAAAATTAATAAATCTCATGAGATTATGATCTGTGGTACTCTTAAATATAATTAGCAGTCGATGTAACAAAAAAGCTGTCAGTAACCTGAATATAACTATTTATTCAAGTAAAAACAAATTTTATTCGTTTGATTACCTATTTTATAATTCCTATAGGTATGCTGAAAGAAATTAAATTATTGTAAGGCAAGTACTATTTGCCATGGTATGTCTTAATTTGCGGTCAGGCTTTCGATGCAACGGTATTCATACGTTTATTGTTAAATGGTATAAAATATCCCTCTATAATCCTTTAGTAAATTAAGATTTAATTAGAAGCATATTTTATATATTTTTACCTACTACCAGATCGAGGAAGATAAGTAAGAGCATTATTGGTTTGATTATTGTCGGTACCACTATTAAATAAGATATTCGACGAAGTTGATTCCCACATTTATTTAGGGTGAGACGGAATGGACTTATAGCGGCAAAGGTGAAAGCGAGAACTTGAAATATCGTTATATAATAGTTATGGAAACTTTTCTGTGCAATTCCTGCTTAACCGTTATATATGATCTCGGTTGTGAAATCTCAATATCCTTACTTGATAAAATCAAACCTTTTTTTCATAAGAATGTACGAGAGGGAAAAGTTTATTATACGCTGTCAACTTTGGGACCTTCGAAGTTTCAATTACAACGGGCACTAGCTTTTAAGACCCGAAGCAAAATTTATGTTGGAAAATATAATAACCCAATTTTCACGAAGGTGTAATGTCTCTCTTCTATCTTACATTAAGCGATAAAAACAAAAGATATAACTAATAAATTCATAGTTAACTTGAGAAGCAAGCAAAAGTAAAAGTCGCCTTGAACTTGAGAAACAAAGGTAAAGGATTGAACGTCGTTGGAAATCCATTTCGCGAGGAGACGAATCTTACGTCAGACTAGCTCTCACTCTCGTTAGAATAACTCAACAGTGAAAGCAGTAGAAAAGGAAAGCAACATGTCGATGGTTAACGAGAATGGTAATTGTATGTACAAAAATGCATTTCCATGGCCTTTTACAGAAAACGACACAGAACGCAAGATTCATTTACTTTTTCGTCTCATTGTTATGGTATGATATATGCTAACATGCAAAAGAGAATATTATGAGTGTCGAGGTAAACGAAAGTGAATTTTAGAAAACGCAGCAGAAGGCTTTAAGGGCACCTGCGAGACCTTCCCATGAGAAAGTGACCGATTTGACAAGACTAAATTCACTTGCTAGTATAGCCTCACTCTTCCATCGTTATTGGTAAAAGGGAAAATTTTGATTGAACTTTAAAAAAAATCCTGATTATAATCTATAGCATATTTTTTAATTGGATGTATGTATGTGTGTACATAAGTAAATAGCAGATGAAACTGTCTGTTACACCATTGACTATTATCTAGTATTTGACTCATGTACGTCGGACGGTGGCGTTTAATAATGGAAGAATACGCCATAAGTTTGATCCAGCAGCTAATGCGTAAAAAATGGTTAATCGATTTCTAAAGTAAAAGTGAATCGGGAACACAAATAAATATAAATAAACTCAGTGGGTGGAATGAGGCAAGACCATGTTAACTCTTTTGAGATTAGTTGATCGAAGTACTATCGTGACTGAAGTATGATCGAATATTTTTGAACAAGTGCCAACCTATTTACAACTTCTTGAATCAATAATTGATTTAATTGAACATTAAAGATTCCAATAAAATTAATAATTCTTGATAATAATTACGGGATACGTTACTTCTTTAAATAATCTAATTATTATATACGAACGAAGGAAGATTAAAGAAACTGTTGATCTTAATCTAGAATAACAGGAATTTGTTATAATTAAACCATCAAAACGGAAGATAATTCAGCTTAGAAAACACACAAAATATTGTATTGCATTGTATTGCTGTAAATCCGTAGCACTGCATCATTTAAAAATAACAAAATCACTAAATAAAACTCGGTCGTTTCCTTGTTCTTTTCTACTGGTAATATTCTTAACTCTCTTGAAATTGACAGCGCTATAGCTCCTCCTTACATTTATTTCAAAATACACCCTAAATTTATATATTATTGCTATAATATGACATGAGTAACACAAAGCTGTTTTTAGACATATGTGTTGCAAAATATTTTGTGACCATTAAACGACTAAATTTAGAAAGAATATAAAGTTTGATGATAGTATATGAGTATTCATTATGCTTACCTAAGTTATAGATCCAATCAAACGTCTCCATATCACCATATCACCATGTCGACTCGCCTCCTCCATGACACTTCCTTCATACGCGGTTTTGCAATACGAGCGACGCGAACGCAGTAGCGATATACACATTCGTCGAATCCTTTAAAAAACAGATATGCCAGAATTAATAAAATATCGGAATATTTCAAACAGGTAAGTATTCTATTCTATATCCATAGTCATAAATATTCTAAAACGGGTTATTTCTCAAAAGAGTATTTCCGCAACTGTTAAACCATATTTCCGTTACCGGTATGATTTGAGATAGCGGTTTCCACACAAAACACTAGCAAGAGAATAATTTTAGAAATTATTCTCAGGTTACGAGAATAAATATTGAATAAAGCATCAATTCAAGTCTCAGACATTCATGTATGACAAGAAAGTTCGGACAGGGAAAACGTTACTAAAATACAGACCAGTATAAATTGACTATAATTAGTTAAACAAATTATATGCTAAGTTTAAATTGAAGGTACAACGAAAATGATTAAATACTATTAAAATAAAACAAATATAGGGCTTAACGACTATTTTGTATTGATAAGAATGAACTGTGCCAATAATATGTAATTGTATTCTATATTAATATATGCTATTCTATTAGCTATACTAGCATATATTACATTTAGAAATATTAACTTTAAATTATGAAAAGGAATTAAAAATAAATTCTGATTTATATTAGAGTATTATGATCTACAGTTTCGGAAAGAATGAACTGTTACATCTTTTTCCCAATAGCCGATCTCCAGTCAATTAAACAATAGACTTATTTCAGATATACAGGATAGCATATTCAATGGCAAATCATTAATCTTAAATACTGATTGGAACCTAATTTAATTAGATTCGTAGAAAAGGGCACGCTAAATATCAATTGAAAGTTAATTGAAAAGTAATTTATATGTCTCGATTAACTGGACACGGGAACATCGCTATCATAGAGATGACAAGGTCGTACAGGTATAGTTTATAACGATAATAGTAAAAAATCTGCGTTTTAGGCTAAAAAAGCCGTTATAAGTTGATCACGACTATATTTAAAGACATTATTCAACAGCCTGAGCAAGGATGAGCTAGTAACAGTTTCTTTCAATCACCGATTTCCGGTAAATTCATTCATTCATAAGTTCAGAACGACCGTTATGGCTATGAAATTAATCTTAGACACGTCTTCAATCGTGAAAAAATTAAAAATAATTAGTTAGCAATTATATTCAGGTGATTTTCATAGATATTAAACTTAGCATAAGCTGACGAAGAAGGGACTTTAACCCGATGGTCTCCCTTTCCCAGCAGATCGAGCAATTACTCGGCAAGTGTGAGAACCGGTTTACTTTTCGGCTATATCACACATTCTACTTCATTTCTTTTTCTGAACTTCAGAAAATTTAGACGTAATGCTTTAAAAGTTAATTTAAATATAACAGAAAATATATTAAAATTGCTACAGCAAGTCAAATAAAACTTAAAACGGAAGAAATACTTGTGTGATTTAACTCTTGTTGTATCAAACAAGATTAATCATTCTAAGCTTGCTCGCTAAGCGTACGATAAGCTAAAAGCGAATGAAACACGAATATTATTTTCAATCTATTGAATTAGGGGTTGACTGTTCTTCTATTCCAGATGATAGAGACAAGAACGTCGTATATCATTATAAGACAATGGAGATTGTTTCAATGATTTTCCGATTTCCGTTAAATTCAAATTACGACATTCCATATCACCAAGTATAGGCAAAAATCCAAACATAAAAGTTAAAAAATTACTCCATAAAGCGACTATATTCAGGTGATGTGGATTGATATTGAACTAAGTATTTTGTTTTACGTAAGCGATATCTGAAGGCTCTTGGTGGTATGCACAAACACCCGACAAGAGTAACCACCGGTTTAAGTTTCAGCTACGTCAGAATTATTTCTTGGATTCTCGCAATCAAATAAGAATAACATCGCACGTAAGACGAGCGATTTAAGAAAATAATTAAAACATTGGTGTATATTTTCTTACATTCACTTAACACAATCAATAACTTATCAAAAGCACAATCAAGTACGAATATCAAGTACGACGTACTTTTCAATTCTATACTTTCGAAAAAGTTAATTTATGCAACTTACCATTTACTGGACATCCACAATGGCGACCACAGTCATCCTAAGCTTCAGTAAGTAACGCAAAAGAGTAAATTTAAAATTTAACGGTTTTTCAAAGCAAACTGGCAGCACGACCTCCCGTGAAGAAATCTCGTCAGCAAATAAGAAATTTGCCATCTGGGTAACGTATCAACCATGTTACTGTCACCTGATTGGTCGAGTTTGAATTATCCCTCATTAGCCTCAATTTCGTTTTTAATAATTATAAAAATAAGTTATTGAATTTGCATAAATAACATATAAAAGGAATTAAATTTTTTTGGAATATTAATTTTTATTTTGCTTGAGGCTAAGTGGTAGCTCAAAATCTCGTAAGGGTAGTAGGCGATAAATTCAAATGATTAATCCACAATAAAAACAAAATAAAATATTCTAAGATGCATAAAATATATTAAATAGATTAAAATATTAAATAATATATAAAATTTAACTATTAATTATAATTTAAAATTATTGTATTCTTCTCTAATATTTATATCTCCTCGTCACAAACAAGTGAATGGGAATTGCGCAAGTGATTTACATCTCTATTACTGGTATGAGTTTTCGAACAAAATTCTTATAATTGAAAGAATGGCGCTGTTTAAGGAATTCCGATGATTAAACGAGTTAGTGGAATAAATTTGAACTCTAACAATTCCTTTCTTACAATTTTCTCCACACTCATCTGAGCAAGTTATGATGTGTGCAGCAGATAAACAGATGAATACGTTTTGTGATAATACAACACGTTTTTATCTTCCTATACCTTTACTCTGAATGAAACCTTAACTAAAGAACAAGAAAAAAGGTAAATATGTCACTCAATGAATAATCTATAAATCCCATCTATGATATGAAAGGTCAAAGAAAGCTAGAAAGCCTCCAAAGATTCTTAAGCTTTTGATGGCAAACGGTATAGAAATCGAGAAATCTAGAAGACCTGTACTTTACCTGATCACATAACCGGTAGGCTTAGGAAGTTCTCTAAGTCAATATATTATCAATATGAGACAAAGAAAACCGAATATCTATTTTCGATGAATTCCTTGTCTAACATTCAGATTTCAATATGTAACATAAACATTTTCCTCACACAGAAGTTCGCAAATGTTGTTTCATTAACCATTTTTTATCGAAAAACCTGTCAGGAAAATGCTATCTACCGTGCCATTCTTTACAATACGAGATATTCAAGAATCCGAGCAGATTTGCACTGTGAGAGGAACAACGTCTTTGTATTACTTACGTGTATACTCCTTTCTAGAATTATAGGATTATTAAGTACATTCGGGAACTTCTCACTCACATATACATTCAAATCGATACGTCTTTTATCCATTTTGTACTTACATTTCAATCTTGCATGGGTGGCGATAGAAGCGTTATCGAAGAATTCCCCATTTCTAAAATTTCAGAATTTTTTCAGAAGAAGAATAAAAATAACTCACTTTTCCACGCTTGTTTAACGATATCACTGAGTCACGGTAGGATTTATACCACTATCTTGATCACTTTCAACAAATTCACTCCACAAATATATAAAATCACTGGAACTTAAAATCTTTTAAAGCTCTCGATCGCCATTTCAACTGAGGTTGTCCACGAGTAGTCACGATGCTATTACGTGGCACGGAATACGATCGTCTTGAAAAATATGAATTTCGTAAGTGGAATTTCAGAAGAAGTGAGAAATGTAAACGTGGCAGTTCTTGTTCCTGTTCTCATAATGGCGGCCCTTATCTACTTCTAAAAGTCTACATTTTCTTGTGGTTGTCCCATGATATATAAAGACCTCGGAAAGATAAGTTTACCTGTGACATATTCGAAGAGGAGGTTTCTTTTGTGTAAAAGCTGATCTTTCCATCTTGTGATTTCTACCAAAATTCTGACAAACTGTTCGAGGGGAATAAGTTCCTAAGTGTATGTTACTCAAGACTATTTTGAGAAAGGTGTATGTGTCAATTGGGCAAAGTAACGTTATTAATCATGTGATAGTGCAGCTTCAATTCACCGTGTATATGTCAAAAAGGGAGGACTTGGAGAGGTGACACACAAAAGGTATGAATAACGAGTACCAAATCCATACCATTGGCATTTCTAATACGATAGACTCGATCAAAAGATAAAAAAGTAATTATGATGAATATATACAGTTGAATCATTTTCACTCTTTGATTTTTGCTTCTCGTAGAAAAAGAAGAATGTGATTTTTAGTTATATAGGAAACCATATAAACTTCATCAAGCGAAATGTGTATCCAAGCTCTTGTTGTATCCCTGAGATTTCGCTCAAAGTAAAATTATAGAACGATAGAAACTTATTATATAATAACAAAATATCTTTAGTGAAAAAGCGACATGTTAGGCTTATTAAATTTCCTTGTGATGACGAAGAGAAATGTATTTAAGGAAAGGGTTATTATACTGTAAGGGTAATAACAGTGTATTTTCGATGATGTATTACAACTTGAATTATCTTTAAGTATGTTTCGTTAATAAGCAGTACTTGTTTATTACAATGTTTTTACAACCTTGAGGATATTTCGACGTTTCACTTCGGTGAAACATCAAGGTTCTTTGAGTGGAACTCAGTCCTGTTCTCCTAACTCGTTTAAATCATTGGAATTTCTTGACACAGTTCAATTCTTTTATTCAAAAGAAATTCTTTAGATAAAATCTAGTCAGCAATAGCCATGTGAATCATGTTTAAGTGAGGCAATGCGAAACTTCTTTTCATTTGTTTGTGGATTTCGAAGAGAAATAAAACTTGAGAAAAGGGATATATTTTTATAATGTTTTATGTATAAAAATTAAATATATCAAACTTTATGCAACTTAATTACTTTAAGTATTTATTGTAGACAAATATACCTTATTTATGCTACTTTTACAAGATTTCGAACTACCACATGAATTTACAAAATTCACGGATACTATAATAAAAAATAAAATTTTAAGTCCTTTTAATTGGTACACCATTAAAGTCATTAACGTACAATTATAATTAATAGTCATGAAAATTGTTTAAACAGGTAATGGGCTTGGCTAATGAGAGAATTCAAATGCAACCAATCAGAACGTGGCAACATGGTTGTTACGTGACCTGGATGGAAAATTTCTCAGTTCCTGCTGAGATTTCTTCAAAGGAGATCGTGATGCCAATTTTTGTTTGAAAAAACCGTTAATATTTAAATTTACTGACTCGCGTTAGTTACATAACCTAGTATACGGAAGCGCAATTTTAAAGATTGCTTCAAATTTTAAAGATTTTCATAATTGTTATTATTTCATGTACACTGATATTTCATAATGTAATTCATCATATTGTAAAACTTGTTATTTGTAAATGAATTTTCGTTTTATTAGAGAGAGATGTTTCAAGATGCAAAGAAGTCCGAGGCTGCCACAAAGGATTCCCTGCACATGGTATGTTAGATAAATTATCTTAATAATTTTTCCATCTTTTGTTCTCTTATCAAAGAATTTATTAACAAAAGTGCTGAAAATAGTTGTATTTTAAGTGTCGTCATTGCTTAATATTTGTGCATTATGTTCTCATTTCTGTGATAAAGGCTAGAACATCGGTTACTCCCTGAATCAAAGAATTACATCCTTATTTTTGTATTTTATTCGATTCAAGTTATGATTTATCGTGTTTGAATTATTGAAGTTCAAATTTGACAAACATTTTTCCGTTTTGAGTTTGCAGGCGATTGCTTAAGCTATTATTAGAAAATGTGTTTAAATTAACATCAGGTGCCTCACGGTTAAACATGCTTAGCTAGGGAAAGTAGAAGTAGATGAATGTGTGACGTAACTGGATCTTAAACTAGTTTTTAGAATATTTTTTGCTCATACCGCCGAGTATCTCCGCGTTCTGGTCTCGTTATCGAAAAACTAAATGCTTAATTCAATATCCATTCACATTTTTTGCTTATAGTTTTTATAAAGATTTTTTTTTTAAGTTTTAAGCTCGGATTTCTGTTGATGTCTTTTACCGCAGCCATAACGGATCTCATTATTCTACGGAAATCGAAAAAAATCGTAGTAGTTAATTCTTACTTAGGCACTGGGATAATGTTCTTTAATATATATTGTAACAGAATTATAGCTGCTTTTTGCAGCTTAAAATTCATTGCCAGAAGTTTTTACTCATCGTTTCACTGTATCAAACAAAGCCTTCTCATTTCTATAATACCGACTAAGGTTACCCTATCTAATAAATCGTGATAATATTTAGTAATTTTTTATTTTGCTTACCATTGAAATCTAACGTGAAATTATATTACGATATTATATTAAATGTTTTTCCTCTAAGTAAATGAAATTCAATTTACTACCTATTAAAAATATCGTCGTAATTTAATATGTCATTTCTGAATGTGAATTGAGTTAATGATTTGCTCAGTATTTACTCTTACCACCGTTTTTCAATTTCTATTTTTTATCTTGTTGGTGCTTTGTATTAATTTAACTTCGCATTTTACAATTTACTTGTTTTAAAGGTGATTGCACATGGTAGTGGATTAGAATGCATAACTGATCGAAATTATACGATGTACTCATAAGTTTGCATTTCTTTTTTTCAGAAGATTGGGAGAAAGTGGATTTTCTTTCACTTCAATACTGCCCAGGCGACCTTCGTGTTTCAAAAGCGAAGGGCAAGTGTAAGGACTGTCATAAGACGGCTCGTGGAAACGGTTAATTGGCGTTATAACTTAGGTAAGGAAAATATACAGATTATGTCACCTTACTTTGCTTTTAGTAAATCACGTGATTTATAGGACTATAAAATAATTTTAATTTGACAAAAGAAGATGACTTTATTAGCCATGTAATACTATAGCTATACTCTGATGAACTCCAAGAGTTAATTGACTTGTTAAAATAATAGGGAGGGGTTGTAGTTTGTCAGTTTGAATGGAAGTTGTTGGTATGACCGTTAGGTATGTAAGAGGCAGCGATCGCACTTTAATCAAACAAGTTCAATTACATATCATAATTTTAATTATAAATAAGTAAATAAACAAAACTTAGTCTCCCATTGGTTGATTGGAAGTCGGGAATCTTTGCGAATGCCAGGAAATCTTAATATATATATATATATATATATATATATATATATATATATATATATATATAGATAAATTTTATATTGAGATTTTTTGCTCTCTTTCTTCCTCTACTGTAATAAAATAACGCGATGAATACTCGTTGATTAACTTTAGCTTCAAGAGACGTGCAGCGCTTAGAGACAGACTTGACAACTGAGCTTCCTATAGTATCATCCGCATAATCATGTTGTCTCTACTATATTTTGTAATAATCTACTGAAGCTTTACTCGACAAACGTATTTTTGAAAACTATACACCAAAGACAGCTTGAACTCGATTTAAATTCTTTTTATTGCATTTACCCCTAGTTCGTATTTTATATTGCTTCGTCTATCTCATACGTACACTATCCCTGTTGCGTTGTCTCTGTTTATCTGTTTTAGGGCACGGGGAAGTCCATATTTTGCTTTCCTTTTCTAATACTTTCACTGTTAAGCTAATTTGAAGGAAGTGAGAGCTAGGCTCGCGCAAACGATTATTTTTCATGCGTAATGAGATTCCAACGACCTTCATTGTTTTGTCATTTTTAACCAAGGCGACTCTTACTTTTTCTTGTAACCCAAGCTAACTATGCCTTTTACTTCTCTATTTGTCTATGCAGTTTTTTGTAGAATAAAAGAGTAAAATTACTCTTTCGTTTAATTGTTAAAACATATTTCCTACGTAAAATTCCGTTTTCACGTCTTAAAATTTAAGGGTTATCGTAATTGAAACACAGGCCGAAGATATCGAAGAGTGATAGTGTATAACATACCATTCCCTACTTATAAAAGTAGTTCTCGATTTTATTATAGGGGGACCTGGAGACTCCGCAATCTATTGTTTTTCTTTGTAATTAAGTAGGATTCTTACTCTTAATGCCTGAGATCGGCGTAATTTAGTGGAGCAATTTGTTTAACTCCTGAATTTCCATTAAGCAGCTTTGTTATTTTAATGTTACATATTTGATGTTCCCCGTTCTTATATTGTATACATATTGTTATTAACATCAATTTACTAATCCCATTTACCCAATTTTTCCCAAGAAAAACTTGTAGATGGTATAGCTTCTTAAATTATTATTACTCAGAATGTGACTTCTCTTCATAAAGAAAGTGATAATGAATATCTTATTAGCTACTACTGTCACATAATATTAAAATTAATATTTACCACTGGAAAAATTAAGCAGAATATCTTCATGTATAAATAAAATTATTGGCATATGATAAAAACATTTTAAAAGAAAGGGTTAAAGGTTCTTTGCATAAAAGGGCGTGCACTCAGGAAAACAATTTAGGTAATTACTTGTTTCACTTTTGTCGATAGGAGAAATGATTAACATGAGTGAAGCTTCATAGTCAGTCATCTGTTGGAGATTATGCGGTACCTAAGATTATTACTATTCATTAATATAATAACAAACTGAAGAAAGTAGCTCCTAATTTGTGTTATTTTAGAATTGATTAAGATAGTTTAGATAATTGAACATATCAATATTCAACTATTTATCAGAAATTCGTAAAATGAGCATGGTTCAACATTTTTATCGATCAATTCGGCGTAAAGGTATTTTATAATTTATATTTGACATTATTCAGTGTATAGTTTCTGAATTATTGCTCGCCTAAAACAAAAGTCGCTTATTTTAAACGGAACAACTAATAAATGTACATACTCACGCAGCATTAATTTATCTTTACGAAGCATGAAAACATTAGTTGCGGTAAAAAATTAAACCATCCTCAAATTTGTGGTTTTACAAACAGTAACTTTGCTTACTTTTAATTCTTTCATTTTCATTGACTGCAGCATTGTGTCGTAAACTGATAAACTTAGAATTTTTACAAAATACAAAAATTGAAAAGCACATCCGGAAGCACGACCCAACTTAAAGAACTTCAAATCTAACTCTTCTATTTAACTCTATCTACTTATCTCTATCAAACTAACTCATAACTCGGCAGACAGAAAAGGAGAATTAAAAATGCTTTCGAGGTTACTTAGGAGATATTTAGCGAAAGTAGCATAGACTGTAGACTTTAATAGACTAGAATGTGCGAGGAGCAATCGTAAGCTGTTGTATCGTTCTTCACTTATTTAAATCGGTCACAATCAATAAAAACTGTCTACTTATAACACTTTACTTTATGTAAGTTCCATTAAAAGACATTTATTTTTATACGTAATACATAGCTCTTCTTCCATCGAAAACCTGTTCAGACATTTTGGAACATATCATGGAGAATAACATTTATCCCAGTCACAATATTACTTCTTCCCCTCCAAGGAGACTTCCAAAACTTACATTCTTCTTAATTCAAGAATAATTTACAGTAAGAAGTGAATCCTCACCGTGATTTCAAATAGGTAATACAACAATAAAAATATGCGTTTACTTAAGTAAATACTCAAATACAGTAATCGTCACTGTTTATTTGTTAAATTGAATTCTTATTATTTTTTAGAGCAATAAATATCGATAGGATGGTATTTATCGATTTTTATTACCTCATTCCGAATCAAGGGGAAGTTGGTTGTTTGACAAAAATGAAGCAACTTAACACCTACATCAAATAGCATGGTAGTTATTTAAGAAAGTGGATATAATTTATTATTTGAAGTATACATATTTAAAACCCAACTTGCAATATTGATAACTTTAAAATGAATTACACATTTGAACCAGAGAAACATACAAGCCATCTGCTTAGTAAGTCATACGTAAGTAAGAATCTCTCTGTTCACATATCTGATAAAAAGCCGTGTATAATTAAATTTATTTTAAATATATTAAAATATGATGTATCTGGGAAAAGAGTTTTATCTAAGTGCGAGTACAAGTACTAGTAAATAACATAAGAAGCTAATTATGTATGTGAAAAGGAAGATGTTGTGTCGAGACATTGTGTATAATTTTAGTGGCAAGATTCAACATACGCTAAGAGGAACATTTGATAATAATTATTACATTCCTTATTCTACAGGTGAGTGCTGCATCTTGAGTGAATTCCTGACTGAGAAACTACTTTGTGAGTACTACATACCTTTTCCATTCAGCTTAACCCAACCTCACAAATGTACCCATGCCTCTTAATTTTCAAATGCATATCAATTACCAGGCAGAGAGGCAATTCTTCATCTAAAATAGTAGTTCTTTTGAGCTCTAGATTTATATCAATGAATCCTTAATAGTCAAGCATTTCTTGAATCAGTGATTTAGATCTTAAGTCTTCTTTAAATTTAAGTAATCTAACGTAAAATATTAACAGCCATTTTGCATTCAATGTTTTCTGAAATGGTATTCAATCGCTGCTAGTTTGAATTTCAATTCAGTGAAAGCGGTGTCTGGTGGCTGTAGTTTAGATAGAATCGCATCTACATGTATTAACCACCTGTTCTGTAGGGGAGGAGGGGAGTAATGCCTTATTCTTCTCAGCCCTAGCCGAAAGGCCTACAGATGCAGGAATCTTTTTCAGGGCCCTTTCTTTCACCTTCTTATGCAGGAGTTGAGTTCTGTCCTCAATAACTCCTGTTCGATCTTTTGTCTATAAGGTCGGAGCTCGCGGTACCGGTGATAAGTGGTAAAGAAGGGACCCTAGGCATGGGGTGAACTTCATTGCACGCCACTTTGACACGGCCGGGTCCACTCCTTAGGGTGTTAGGTTATCCCCCCAAATCCTCCCTTCCCTTCATCATTGGCTGAATACGAGAAGAACCACCAAAGACGTCGGTACATGCAGTACTGGAGTACGAAATGGTTCAGGTTAACGCAATGACAATGCAAACTAAGTAAATTAGAAAATATTGGTGAAAGTAGAAGACATTTAGACGATATGTGAGTATATTCAATGCTATCATACCCTGAGAAAGTTTAAATAACTTTCAGGTCGTTAGACACACACTTGTTTCAATAATAATTCCGGACATAATTATTGTTTATGCCAAATATGTTAGACTACTAAATTATTGGGAAACATCTTCATTATGAATATACAGGCAGAATGAATTCATAGAATATCGTATATCTATCTAGTAGTAGACTTTACGACAGACAATTAGAAAACAATTCTTTTTGTAACACTCTTGAGTTAAAAGTTTTTTTTTATTTATGAAGAAGGTTGATATATTAAGTCTAATTATAAGAGTAAGCGTTGTTACTGAATAACAATTTTAATGGTAAAAAACCTAAACAGATAAGAAAAGATATGGGAAAGTTGCGAAACATAAATGAAGCGTCAGTAATAGGAATACTTCTCATTACGTTGAGTCTATTATTACTTGTCAGTCTCGCATGTTATAAATTCTGTTTAATAGCAATTTTAATATAATTTAAAATCAATGGCATTTTTACAATTTGTGGCTTTTTTGCCTTCGTCGCATGGACCGGATAATTGTCAATTTGGTATCTCTAATATTGGAATGATAATTTTTTTGGAAAAGCAAATTTTTTCTACTTGCATTTATTAACTATAATCAGGTATCATACTATCAGAAAATTAAAGAAAGTAACATTTCTCATATTGTTTGATTCTACTATAATACTTCGCTTCTATTATGGTTATCGTACGAGGTAAAATGAATTATTGGCGTGAATAGTTCTAGCATATATTTCTCTAATTTATTTGCACTATCTTAAAGGTTAATAACTACATTTACATTAAAACGCTACCGTTTAGGTGTAAATGGCAGGTAGTATAAGCACCAGTTATCTGAACAACTTATTTACTCCGTTATTATACCTATTTTTCGCGGAAAGAATTTTTTAACGGCTAATTCTAGCATATATTTCTCTTAATTTACGCTCATTATCAGGAGAAGTAGCAAAAACATGATACCCTCACTAATGTACATTTCCTGGATTGATAAAACAATCGCAGCCTAACTTCTAATCTCCCGTCTTTTATGAATCCTCAAACTGCGTCTGAGAGTAGTTTTGTAACGCTTGCTTTTTTGTCGTAGCATTTTTTAACAAAACGTATTGCCGCATTCTAGAGTTAGCGAATACACATTTCATTCCCCGGATTCCTTACACTTACTGTATATTCTAAATTGGCCATAATTAAGATAAAATAACTTCTCTAACCTTTTTTGCATTTACCGTCAGTGCGCTTTACAAACTAAGCCTTTTAATTGCTTTGTCGCAGATCTTTCAAATTCGCGTGTTCTAAATTAAATTATAAGTAAGGTTCCTTGACTTTTATCCCGAGATTTAGAACTTAATCTACTACTTTCTATAATTATTCCATTAACTTTATACGAATGATTTGGACGTAATTTTTTCTTTCGAAAAATTGACTACGGAGCCTTAATTTACATTAACATATACCTGGCATTTTTCCTCACTACCATTGAATGAGCACTATATCGTTTCTGAGAGACGGTCATCCTGATTTGATATTTCTCTATATACCACCGAATTATCCGCAAACATCCTAAATATCCCGTCACTCAAATCATTGATATTTATCTACAGAAATCCAATTATGCTGCCCTGAGGTACTTATAACTTTGACTCACAATGGGAACACCAGGTTTGTGTTAAACGGATTCGAACAAAACTTTCACGCTCTTTGCTTAAAAATAGTGGACAAGTGTCCGACCGTTCAACTCAATGGTCCTTTGTTAATGAAAAATTAGCTACAGAAAATCGGAGTTAGGCAACCACGCCACACACGCACATTACCATATAGAACTCAGGATTTTCAATGAAGAAATTATTTTCTTCCATTTTTTTTACCGATAACTTATCTTTCCGCGATTATATATCATCTTCTTAATTTCTAAGAATTCTTTAACTTTTAGCTAGCATTTATTTTACTACACACAACGCCGCACATTGGGCTGGGATCGAAACATATTGGACAAAAATAGAAAAGTGGTTTATTGAGTTTAGACTTTGAAACTTCGTCCTAAATTTCGTAAAAATGCTATTTTATAGGGCTAATATCAAGTTTAAGTTGAAAGCTAATGTAATTAGTACCAACGAGTACCAAAGGATTGCAGTGAGCTATGTTATGAACCATTATTAATCATACTTTTCATGAGGCTCTCCGTCATCGAAGTTCATTTGGTAGAAACAAGGTTGTTCGATCGAATATCGGGTGCAATAATGGAAAATTTTGCCTTTATGTCTGTAAGTGAATAACAAGGAAAATTAACAACAAAAGAATATGAAAATAAAATTCGAGAATTACTCACAAACAGCGGGTTATATTCCTACAGATTTCGGATAGCGCGAGTGTGTAATACGGGGTAGCATATAGTCCGATAATAAATTTTCAATTAATTGTTGCAACGAAACAAAGGCCCATTTACACGAATGCCATTATAGTTTTTCATTACTACTCTTCCTTTATAACCACAACAATTTTCATCAAAATATCCTGATTAAAGTGAGAGTATCTTTTTGTCAGTTAGATAATTCATTTCGAAAACTATAAAACTATGACTTTTACGATCAATATGAGGAATTTTGAGGGCTATTTTCGTGCTTGTTTATAAAAAGGAGCCAAAAATCAGTGTTGCCGGATGACGAAACTCAGAAGGTCTGACAGTTGAAGTGTAGTACTTATCCCTTATGTATAAATCAGGTTGTATTGCATTCGAAATTTAAGGGGTATTTTAATACTCTTTCTGAGTCTGTAACTTTTTTTACCGAAATTTCCAACATTATGGTAATTAGGATTTAAGGCATTTAAAATTTTAGATGTTTGGGAAGGTAAATAAGGTAAGATTATTAGCTTCAAAACTTTACTAATTGGAAAGGAAAATAAATGTAAAGTACAACCACAGAGTTTTGAAAAAAAGAAACAATAAAAACTTATAAGGAATTAATTAGTTATACTCATGTCTCCTTGGTACATACTGGACGAGGAATGGCTGCTGTCTGTAGAATCAGATGAAAGATAAACGCATTAATTAAGATATTCTAAATCAAGATATATGCTAGATATTTTAACAGAAATCCAACTCACACAAAGTGTTTCCTCGCATATTGAGGTGGTCTCTGCTGCAGGAAAATAAGAGGAGAACCTCGCTTCATCCTGTTGAGATCTGATGGAGCCTTAGGAAGAAACAAGAAGTCTTTTTTAATGCAATATTCTGTTGTCATTAGCAAGCAAACATAAAATTCTGGAATAAATTAATTCTTTAAAAGAAATTCTTTTCAGTTGAGAGAATTAATTTCTCTTCCCAGTAGTATAAGTTACTTTTTAACTTTTTTCTAAATATTTGACGTAGGACAATGTGAGGCATAGATATCATTTAGGGGTACTAAGAAAGAAGAATTTGGAACACGGTTGTTAAAGAAACACTGTTAAAAGTAGTATTATAGGTGGAATATATTGATGATTGATCTTATTTAGCTCTATTCTTTGACATCTATTGATTCGATATCTTTGAAATGTTGCAGAGAAAATCATACATACAGATACTTTTGTGGTACTCAAATAAGCTTTTGCTCTGTTATTTCAAGCATAAAGTATTTACTTCATAATTTCCGTATGCTTTGCCACTTCTAGTTCTTCGGTGGATGAATTCTCTTGCAGGAGATACTTGACGCCTATCGGCGGCCTCCGATGCAAATGGGTTAATCATGTCTTTGGATCCGGTTGCGTCTTTTTGAAAACAGTATTACCATCAACGAAGGCGTTAGATTCAAAACAAGACGTAAAATATAATTGTATCGTTAGATGTAGTTAAATTCACAGTGATCAATAACGATGGCCAAATCTCAGGTGTCTATTATATCTATTCTTTTCGTTAATGAAAAATATTTATCAATATTACCTTCCTTTATTCGGACTCTTGATATTTAAAAATATCACCGCTGCCATTTGGGCAAGTAGAATGCCTGAATAGTAGATCACTAGGTAGAAGGAATCGTACTCTTCCATCTTCTTCGTGGTATTTTTCCAACTGAAATGGTTGTTAGGGCGAGAGAATTCGTGGTAGCTGAGGCAAAGTGTTGTTGTTAACGAATTATTGATTTTCTTTCTTCTTCGTTGAAGTTAATGATTAGATCATGACATATCTATGTATGGGCGTGTATATTTATATATATATTTACATATTTATATTTATCAATCAAACAAATCGTTTTTCGTTATGTCTTATGGGTTCTCATGGGTGAATTCTTTGTGGGATATTTTTGACCTGCCTAGAGTTGAACTCATGTCCATTTCTTTTTACCATTGCATTTCACGATACCGAGGCACCACATTAACTAAACTAAGAGTTTTAAGTGGAAATCATTCATGGAAATTTCGCCATTGAATTTTATATTCGCCAATAAATATTCCTAATGAAAGAATATTTGAGCCGCTATGGTATCGAGCCCACACATTTGTTTTAAACGGTAGACCGCGTTCATAAGATGTAATCATAAGTTCTGTGCTCAGTTTGGGTTATAGGTATTATCTTTTCTGTTCTGAATGTGTTTTTCATCCTTTTCTGAATAAAACATTCCTTACAAGAAGAGAAAACTTTAATCTGAATAGCTCAACCGATAAAGTATTGCGCTTCTTATGGTAGAGAACAGGGGTCGAATTTCTTAGGAAAACTTCTTATCAGTCTTCATTTATATCTATTTCACTCTGAACGACAAGTACCTACACATCCTTTCAGTTAATCAACATCCGCAGTATTTAGGCCATCTTCTTGGATGTTACAATCTCTATTTGATGTAAAATCAGTGTCTTCCTTTAACTCACTGCTCTTCAAACGATAAACTCATATTTGGAGTGTACCCTAGAAGTCATGCAAAAATATATTTTTTTTATTTTTTGGAAGACGAAACTCTCATTTATCCCTCCGAACATTTAGTTTGCTATTTATCTGATCGTTCCCTAATGTTATACTAAAAGATAGCGACTTATTGGCTTTGTTCTCTCTCCATCAACGGGATATACTGGGTGTCCGTATATTAATACAATAACTTGAGAAGCAATTGAGATATTTATAAGCCGTTTGCTTCTAAAAGTTTGGTAACTCAAAGTTTTTTTTAAACAGTTAATACACCTCGATATGTGCAGCATTAGTGGCAGAAAGACTTCTAATCTGTATTTTACCCTCTTCACGTGTTTTGCAGCATTACAAGTGTAAAGTTTGCAATAACTGCAAGAGCTCGATGGCTCAGACCAAGTAGATCACGAATTGGGGTCTGGTACACTTGATTCTTGATAAACACCACAGAAAAAAGTCAAGTGGCATCATTTCTGGGTTTGTAGAGGATAAAGTCGTCGATGGACTACCTCTCCCAATCAAGCAATCTAGGAACTCATTATCCAAGAAATTCCTCACAATTACTGCGTAATGACATGGTGCGTCATCGTGAAGAAAATATAAAAAAAACATTTTGAACATTTTACATTTCTAATAAATATCTCAATTGAAAATAAAGGAAAGTTGGGACACGGCTGTTAAGGAATTATTGGTTTAAAATCTCCAATAGACACTTTTGTCGACGTTCCTCTTCTCATTCCCCGGTATTTCGATAAAAAATGACAAGACACCGCACTTTTCGAGAGAACTTAATACGCATTTCGAATGCGAATCTAATTACTGCTGACGAAGAATGAATCGCATTCGAAATACGTATTCTCAAAAAGTGCGGTGTCCTCTCTTGTTTTCTCGGAATACCGGGGAATAAGAAGAGGCACGGCTACAAAAACGGCTATAGAAGATTCTAAATATATAAAGTACTTCTCAAGTTATTAAGTTTTGTATTATTATATTTTTTACCCGGAAACCCTGTATTTATGTTGTGTCTATTAGAAACTAACTTATTGTATTACTATCTGGTTGTTTTACGATGGATTCATAACAGGAGACCGTTTCCAACCAACGCAAGCAAGATGCAATCCTTTATATTTTTCCGGAATGAAACCTTCATTTGTCTCCTTGAAATTTGAATTCCAGCAATGGTGGGAATAAGTCCCTCTTCTTGCGGACCCACCATTTCGCCCACTCTTCTTCTGCAAAACGCGCCCTCTTTACAGATGGATACCGATGGCTCTTTCATAAAGCGGTCGATGTCCTCTTCATTACTGCCATTAATGCGGATCATCCTCCAGCCGATCCTTCCTTTGATATCCCCCACGTCTTCCTTCCGACGACTCGCGGTCTCCGTCGTCAACGCGTCCGTGATAATTGCCACATAACGCACCCTCGACACGTCTCGGAAATTTCTCTGCCGACCCATTTCCGCGACCCACGAAACTTCGCAGCCGAAACCGGCGATGATCTTAACGTGACGGACCTCCGAGAGAGGAATACGCGGCCGCGAATAAAAAGGAAGTTGATAAATCTTCATCTTCGGGTGTGACGTGCCTAACCCACTCTTGGCAAAGTTTCCTCCGCCATTTTCACGCCCGACAAATTCCGAGAGTCTGATCGATTCGGGCGTACTCGTTTTTTCGTGTCCCCGAGGACGTCGAAGATTCGGTCCGTGCACGTTTGTGCACCACTGCTTCCGATGTCACGAGTGGTAGGCCTTCCGCCCTAGACGTCGCCGCTCCTCTCTCCGGAATATTCCCGCCTCTGGTGGCTGTTTAAGGACCCCTGGCGATTCTTCCCCGGTCAAATGGCCCTTTAATGCAGTCGTGAACTGGTCGTGTAACGGCAAATGTTTGGGGATCGCAAAAAATTGTGTATCGAAAGCGATGTTGGGAAATTTTACCTTTTGGAGAAATGCCCCGATATGGTTTTA
The DNA here is from genome assembly GCA_947579665.1 of Sympetrum striolatum. Classification (NCBI taxonomy): domain Eukaryota; kingdom Metazoa; phylum Arthropoda; class Insecta; order Odonata; family Libellulidae; genus Sympetrum; species Sympetrum striolatum. The sequence continues at coordinate 25,456,780 of OX388341.1, forward strand.
TTAGCATATTTTGCCCGTGTGATCGCTGCAAGACGGTGTTCGAGAATCGATGTCACAGATCAAAACTGGTAGTTATATATATGTGAATTATACCTTCTACAGATACATTAAAGCGGACATCTAATGCTGTGAATATTAGGAGGAACGAATTAAAAATTTCTTTATGAAGTCGAAGTTAGGTCCCAGATGACCTCTCTTCCACCTAATCGAAATTGTCAGGGCTTATCTTAATTTAGATGTTTAGGATTAAGAGAAAAGGAAAATAAGCAACTAAAAAGATTGGGAAAAAATCTTCTCAACTTACAATTGAGGAGGAAATAAATCCAATATTTTTGGTTAGATACCATGTAAGAAAGTGGTGGTTCAAAACAACATGAATGAGTATAGAAAATAAAAATTGGGTATTGGAGGAATGATCAGTGATTATCTTAAAAAATGTGACCTCTTTCTAACCTCAGGAGCTCATGGGTTTTTTCGAATTTCCATTCGGTTTTTCCTGTTCTTAAAAATTTCAATTTTACAACAAATAGTCTGAAATGGCTTTCTAATATCAATGAATTTTATGTCCTATATTTAATTTATCCCTATACGTAGTATAGAGAAAGTACTGTATTCGCAAAAAAATCGACCTCCAGATTTCAACGTAAATAAATGTTTTGGGGCCGATAGAGTTCGTTTTCGCTATTTTCCCGAACATGTCTGTCTGTGTGTATGTGTGTCTGTCTATGGTAAAAAAGTTTGTGGGCGCTCTATCTTAAAAAATGATTATCCGATCATTTCCAAAATTCATGTTTCATATTTTCCTAACAATGCCAAGAGTTGAACAGCTTTTAATGAATATCGCTTTACCGGAAGTTCCGGTTTATCCGGAACAAAATTCAGAATACAATGTAGGTATATGCAATTACATACAAAAGTTATGGATAATGTAAATTACTACAACGTTTGTTTGAAAAATTTTTTGTACCACTGATTGTTTAGGAGTTATTCTTGAATAATGGTTAACCAGAAGTTATTGTTTATCCAGAAATGGAAGTCTTTCATACATATCTCTGTCAGAATGCAATGTAGGTATATACAATTATATAAAAAAGTTTTAGATAATGTACATAAATACAAGTTTTGTTTGAAAATATGTTTCATAACACTGATTGTTTAGGAGTTATTAGTGAATACTAGCTAACCGAAAGTTGCTTTTTATCCAAAAATTGTTGTTTTTCTTAAATATCTCTGACAGAATACGATGTATTTATATTCAATTCGCTCAAAAGTTATAGATAATGTATTTAACTACAATTTTTGTTTGAAAAATTTTCCTGTAACACACATTGTTTTGGAGTTATTTATATATTACCGGCATAGGCTTCAGTTTTCAATAAATATGGAGATAGTCGTGTGTTGGCCACATTAGATATTTTTGTTATCTAAACCGCTCATTATTTCAAGTGTAGTCAATGATTCTACCCTGATCAATTCATGTTCAAGTTCAATGAAGGGATACTATAATACTTTGCCTGTGACCCTTTCCGTGAAGATGATACTAATTTCTGGATCACTAACACTCCCCTGCTAATACTTTATGATTCTAGGAGCTAGGACTAGTACTTCCACGATTCCAATCCTTTACATTATTCTTCTTCATAATCATAGGAAATAACTGTATGTCTATGCTCGTCAAAGCATCAATCCGAAGGCTCGTTAGATCCTCATTCCTTTAGCCATTACCTTAAAAATTTCTGCAAATGTAACTAGGTGAGGTAAGGAGTAAGGTACTTTTCCCTTGCTTTCCGTACGAAACCAGAATGACTAGGAAATTCATATGAAAAAATTTCTTGGTGAATGTTGCACAATAACAAATTTCATAGCATTTATAAATAAATGACCGAGGTGAATATAATTATTCATTTTCGCTCTCACCATATGTTGTGAATTTTCATGTGTCTCACAAGCAATTTTTTAAATTTTAAATTTATGTATGTATTTTTTCTGAATTTTCGGTAAATTATAAATTTATCTTTTATTTACCTCGTTTTATTTTATTATGATAATGTTGACTGCCTTGAGGGTATCGTTAAATATAATATGATTAGTAACGGTAAAGACTTCATACGAGAGGTAATTTCTGTTGGAAGTTATAAATTGATGATAATTGTACGGTAAAATAAAATTTGTCGTTTCATATTAGGATAAATTTGTTTATGCGGTTAAATTGAAAGATTTAAGGAAATAGAGAGCCTTTGTTCCCTTGAATACCTATTTTATATTGTCCATATGCTCTAATATTTTTTTTATAATTCTTTGCATACATAATTCTACCCTATATATACACTACTATAAATATTTTTTAAAACGAAAAATCAGAGGCCCTTTTTCTTATTATGGGTAATATTATCTCTTTAGGTACATTACTAAAGCTCAAAAGATTTGGAATATAATGGAAATTCTATCAGAAACTTAAAATCTATAGTAAAATCTATTTTCTAGGAAGACAATCGTGTAAGGAGAGAAAATCCCAAAAACCCACAGAGATAAAAACCCTTTCAATTATCTTTAATATGTTGAATCACTGTCGCGGTTTTTATTAATTGGTAACATACCAATATGCTATATTTACGTATCTTAAAGACAGTAAGGCATATACGTGATTGCATAGTATTGATTTGACGTGTATGTAGGGAAGGTAATTACATTGTCTAGAGCAGAGGTCCCCAACCTACGGTACCTATACCCCCTGGGTGCACTGGAAACTTGTCCAGCAGGGATGGTGAATAGTAGGTATCTATTTAAGTACTCTAAAAGTGGCTGTTTCTGTATCATTTCCCTCATGTTACATTTGGTACTTTTGTTTTCTTTTAAATTGCTTTATTTTTATGAGGAATAGAAAGTACATGATAATTAAGAAAAAACCAGTAGGGGAACGATAACTGACAATATTTTGAAACGCTAGTGGAATAAAATAAGTCATAAGGCTCTTTAGTTTGCTTATGTTACATTAATTTAAAACAATGTGATTTAATAAATCTTTTGTAACAATACGCGATGGTTAGTAAATTAGTTAGATGGTTAATCTAAAACCTTAAAACAAATCCATCTTGTACGTAACAATCAATTAATTGTTTAATAGGAATTTAACTTAGTTAACAGACGTCCGAAGACTTTTTGACAGGGCTACATGATCAGTTCTTTCTAATTCATCATGCAGGCTGCATTGGAGATAGCGTTAACTATGATGAGATTAGCTACGGAAGAAGCTTTGCCTGAGAAGTAAATTCCATAAGAAGCTTTAAATTGATGCTAATTATGCGGGAAAATAATATTTGTCGTTTCTCATTTGAAGATATTTGCGTATGCGTAATCTACTAATAGATTACTTGATGTGAATTAAAGTTAGTTAACAGACACAGGATGATTTATTCACAGGGTAACATGATGAATTCCTTCTCGCAAACACCAATTACTTGGAATAATTAAACCACGAATAAGTGAACGCGTTTCCGTGGTTATTCAAGATAAACTTGGATAGACCTTTATGTGACAGCTCCGCACCCTTGTCCTTTCTCCGCACCAGCATCCGCACTCTCGGTCCCACCGATCGGCCGCACTCTTTCACGCCTCTCTCACGGACCAAACTTTCGACGCCATTTTTCTCTTCGTCCGCTTATCTCCTTCCCGACCGAGGAATTTAGTCGCTCGTGAACGGATACACTGTTTCTCGCGCATTCTTTTCCGCACCCTTTCCTCCTTCCTTTTTTCCCGTCTAACGCACTACCTACCTCCGCCATCTTTGGAGTCTTTTTTACTTTCGCGCCTCCTTTTCTTTCTGCCCCATAAATCCATTGCGTCACGCTCATGTGTCCAAGACCTTTTCTATGGCCTATACTTCTTCCTTTTTCTGGGAGAGCCGCTTCCTTCCCAACCTTTTTCTTTTCCCCTTCTAAATTTCCACGAGCCCTGAGCTCTTCTCACCCATCACCTCCGCGGAATATCTTTTTCTTCGCCCTATTAAAATATATAATCGAATGCGGAGAGGAGTTGTTCTAAGTTCCTGTGGGAGACACGCTCTCGTTTAGAGCTATGATGGTGTCACTCACCTTTAGAATATGTGTAAAAAAGTAAGAATGTCCCGCAAAGTAGCACCTTTATAGCATAAATTCTAGCGGTGGTTGAACCAAACTTAAAGGGTAGCCGATGTTAGCGTAACTTGGCATTTGAGGAATACGCATGGCCATAAATGATATAGCGTTAAGTATGTATAAGAATATTTCAATTTTAATGGTGTATGTTATAAAGTTGCTGGTAATGTACAAATTTTATTTTTCGTATATTTTCGAAATGGTTTTTACCCATTTTTAAAAAACAGCCTATGTATAAATTTTGTTTTAGCATATCCTGATTTCATATTGAACTCAAATCTCTGGATTTAATTTTTCTTACCTATTCTTCTCCATTACTTACTATTCCGTTAGTGTTTTATACTTTCGTCGCTCATTCCTCACATCTGCATTCTGGCTTTAAGTATAATACTGCTTCCATCTTTCATCTTTAATCCATCTTCTTCTCAATCTTTTCTCTTTATCAGTTTTCGTTTACTTCAGTGAACTGAAAAAAATATTGGAAATAGAATTTATGTTTCATGCCCATAATTTGTGAGAATTATATCTACTCGTCTTTGTTAATGGCTAGCTTTGTAGGCTCCACTGAATAATGGAAATTAATGTTGCATCAAGCATAAATTAATGAATTTTTTCCTTGCAAATTTATCAAGTAATGCCTTATATGAATCTCCTGTAACTTTACCTTAATTTTCTCTCAACTTTATACCATGCCACTCGTGGCATCCATTCTCATTTCTGTTCTTTCCGTGTCCGCTTTTTAACTTCTTCCCTAACCCTCTTCAAATCTTCTTCCACTTCGTACCGCATTATCTCTTCGTGTCAGCTTTCCCTCTCGGATTCCGTATCATTCTTTCCCATTCCAAACTTCGCAGAAATCCTTCTCCTTATCTTTCTCCTCTCACTTCCTCTCTTCGTCCTTTCCTCCTCTCCATCTGGTTTCTCCACCTCTTCATTCCATCCGCCTTTCTTTATGTTGCTTAATCTCCTCCTTCCCGAGTCCACCTCCATCTTCATCCCCTCTCTCCTCTTCCAATTTCCTCCCTCGTATTTCTCCCTCATCAACCACTTCCCCCAGAAAACCACTCTCCTTCTCTTTATTTATCCCTTCAATCTCTCCCCCCCCTCCTCCCCTTCCTTCTCCTGCAGAGAGCCGTCGTTTCGCGGCATCCAGAGGTCGGAGGTCGTTGGTCGGGTGGTGCGGGATTGGAACGACACCGAGAGAAGCGGGCGGGTGCAGGTTTTGTGGCCCGCTCGGCTCTTTTTTTACGGCCGGGGTGCGGTGTCGCGAGGGGATATTGGGAGGATTGAGAGACGGGTGTAAAAGATGGCGGGTGTTGGAATGGGGGAAGTTTAGCGCCAAGGCGTGGGAGTGGTGAAAGCACTCGATAACTTGGAAACGGTTTGCTTTATCCCCCCTCCTCTCTCTCTCTCATTCGGGGGGCCCCAAAATGGAGGGAACGGATCGCCTTTAAAACGCCTATTAAATATATAGCGGGAGCCGGGGGCATTAGCGTCTGAGGGATTTCTTTTTTTCCCGCTCTTTCTTACGTTCCGCTGTTATCCTGGGCGACGTACGCCGCTAATGAATTTATTCGCTCGGATGGGATCCCGTCGTCCTTTCGTCGTCTGCTAAGGTTTCGGTCGTCATTCTCCGTGTGATTCTTCTTCCTTTCCATTTCAGACCGCATTCCATCTCCTTTAGTGTACGTCTCGTCTAGGGATGTGATTGTGTTTCGGAGAACGGAGATGTATTGCGTTCAAGGTATCGGATGCGTGGAGTAGATGGAAATTCAGATTACTACTGTGTATTATTAAAAAAATACGATGCTGGAAGCGAAAGTAAAAGTTGGGAGTTTTAATGTGATGGTATCTCGAAATCCGAAATTTGATTCTTTAAATATTGGAATTATGTAAAGAATAAATAAATATTTGTTGATTCTTCAAAATATTTATAAAAATATACCACGGTTTTGGAATTTTTATCGTCACAGAATACCATGGTTTCCATCATAAATAGGTAACCTGAAACAAAGTCACGGAAACTAAGGCTAGGTTTAGAAGGGGACAGAGGAGGTGGAACGGAACACTAACATCTGTTTGTAAGATCCATGAGATTGTGCAGTTATTGGTATATCGGCGAGGGAAGTTTTCAAGTAGATGAAAACTTCAAATATGTTGATGATAATTTTCCCAATGTATATTTAGAATGGTCGTGGATGGCTGAGTAATTAGCGCGCAATGAAAACCAAATTGCTGGAGTTGTCGGATAACTTTTCGACCACAAATAAAATTGCGAAATATTATAGGGAAAGAGCAGGGAGAATATTTCTGAAACTAAACTGAAAAAATACATATTTAAAGTTTTCGTAATATTGCTATAGAGGAAGTATTGTTTTGCAGCTGACCAGTCAAGATCGATTTATTATGATAATTGACGTTCTTTTCATTTTGGAAATAAATGTTTCACGTAGTCTGAAGTCACAGTCTTCATTGTTGTTTCCTCTACCCTTAAGATCATTCAATATTACTTGTTTATTTGGTGAGATTTTATGATATTTTCTACTTTATCGACGTATGTAGCTTGGTCATTTAGATTACTTACCATGTGGAAAGTACCAGGAGTGGTTTGATGCACTAAAATTGTACTAAAATCCTGACAAATATTTACCCTCTTCCACTCTGGCTTACAAATTTTGGCAACGTTTTCTATTGTTTTCGGAATCCTTTTCCTGCCACTTTCTGGAATTGTAATAAAAAGGCAGGGATTTCTTACGAAATAGACTTCTTTCCACTTTGCCAAACCCTTCTAAGGTTCTTGTTTTTCTTTCTCGCGAGAGAGGAATTTGTTTTAATTAGTTAGAAGAAATTTCGAACAAAAATGTTTCTATTAAGTTAGTCAATGAACTTTTTTTTGAATCTTATTTTATGATTTTCTTAACCTAAATTGAATCTGTATTTTATTTAGCTCTTTTTCTTTATTACTATACGTATTTCTATAGAAGTCCCAATGTTTTTTCTTCTTTGGATAGTATTTAAACGCTATAACATTGATTTTTCGTCTGAATATGGTAGTTTTGCGTTAGAATAGGTAGTATTTAACTAACTACTAACATACGTATGTTGATTTATATGTTCTTTTATTATGAAGTATCATCAAATTCCAACTGATAACACTCCAACCTCGGCAAGTGAAGCTGCTTCTTTATTCCATTTAACCATCAAGAAAGATAAGCAAAGTAATGAATATGGTCGTTCAATGAATCCACGATAACTTCCCGATTTCATCAATTTTGTTCTCCATTGCTGACACTTTGACAATTTTTAGCAAAACGCCCTCTCTTCATTCCCAGTTTTCATAAAGTCATTTATGGTGAATCATATCACCATACATTATTGATTGAAAAATTTTAACCGATATATATTCTCAACACCATCCCATTAAAATAAAGTTCGTTAACGTAAACGGATTTCATTAAATAGGTTAACGATTCCGTTTATGTAAGAAAAGCCGTTACGTTGAATAAGCAGTAAAGATGGAAGTTTCTCCTTCTCATAGAGTTTTACGGGGAGAAAGTTTGCATTCTCAGTTCCAAAAGTATCAGAAGAGTGACATTTATCGGCCTTGGGATATGCGGGCAAACTTTCCGTGTCGCAGTCCTCTCAGAATCCATGAAACAATGGAAAAGAGTTGTCTTCCGACTTTAAATTGAGGGACTAGAAAAGAAGTTCCTCCGCGCGCCGCAACCCTCTTTTATATTCACACGTGGATATGCCGCCCTCTATGAATATATGGCAGCATTTTAATAGGACTTTCGAAAATCCGAGGAATTTTCGACAGGCATCAAGAATAGGGAGGAAAGATCCTTTTGAATGGGGGAGTTATAAGGAAGACGGTCTAAAGAGGGAAGAGGTGGTGGAACCGCATGAAGAGTTGGAAGCAGAGGCCTTAGATGGGTTGGTATAAAAAAGCGGTAGAGACCATGAGGAAATTATTTTTATGTCTTAAGGAGTTTAATACATGAAATGTTTACTTATTTTCCATCTCAGCGAAGATTCGTAGAATCCATGGATTTTCATCACTTACTTATCTGCTGCTATTAACATCAGATACTATAGTGTTATAAAATAGAGTAGAATTTTTTTATTATTGCAACAATAACAGAATACAGAAAGGCACTGTTTGCAGGTTGGTATCTCATCAGTACAATACAATTATTACAATTTTTTACAAATATAAACATTTAACATTGCATAATACATGATATACCTAATCCATTACTTAATAAATTAACAGAACAATAATTATTTAAGTAATCATTTACATCATATTACGCATTTACAATAAAATCTTCAAAAAACTCTCTTACTGAATATTAAAATTTATTTTTAATTTTTTGTGAAATTAATCTTATGGTTTATTTATTTAATTTTTGTTAAGTCAATGAGGAGTCGGTAACCCTGAAACAGGTGAGTCTCCTTAAGGGTACCTATATTCCTATTATGTTCTTTTTTCAAAATTTTACGTAAAAAGAAAAGGAGCAACAATTATTATTATTATTATTATTACTTAGGTACTATCAATATTTAGTTGCTATCAGTTTAGTGCTCATAATATTTAGAGATAATAAATAAAAACTGGTCGCGAAATCGTTATAAATTAATTATAATCATACAGTTTTTCTCAACACAATATATTTTCCACTTGCGGAAAAGTTAAATTCTCAATGCTAACTTCATCGTTAACTTCAAGAACTAGGCTTCTGGATAGTCATATGGACCTTGGTGAAAGCGGTCCTGGGGTCGATTCCCGGTAGGAGCCAAAATGCGAAATGACCATAGCTGTCGAAGCACTTTTAACAATACTACTACTTCAAATACTTATGTAGAAGTTCTGAAAGGGGTTTTTTTGAAGTTATTCCTGTAGAGCTGAATAACGGTCAGCTTCATGGAATGTGATAGGCTTTCGGTGGCATCAAGTTCAACCAAGGCTGAGCAGGAATGTGGAATGTGGAATAAATAAAGTGGACGAGAAAGAAAGGATTCCTATAAAAGGGTATATTCTTCTTAAGAGGCGGGGGAACATATCGGACTTAAAGAGTTTTCAATGCATCTCTTCCATAACTTCCGATTTAAACTCATTTATTTATAAATTTTACAACGAAGCTTGGGAACATTTACCAACTGATACTGTAATGTTGATCAAACGTAAAAATTGCAGTAATTTTTATCCAGATCTAGTTTATGAAGTTGAAAACAAAATAGAACCAATACTAAGATTTATTTAGCTTTTAGTTTAATCATCAAATTTTCCTTCGTACAATTGCTGTTTGAAAATATATACATGAAGGGATTTTCCACGCAAAGGAGTAGGCCTGATGCTTTCTTAATGGCATCTCATGAGACTGAAAATTATGTGCAGCCATCGAATGGAAAAAGCTCCCCGTCTCTATAGTAGCCTTTGCACGTGTCTCAATGACTTTTTAATTTTATGAAACGATGTCGTTTACATTCCCTGATTAATTATCGGTCGTTTAAACGAGTCAAAGTAGAAAATCTAGATAATCGATGCAGCAAAAGTTCCTGACCTTAATGATTAATGTACGAACAACATGTTTTGAACCGTGAACTATTAAATATAGTTCCAATGTACTAACAGACCTTTCAATATCTCACACACTAAAGCAATTTAAGAAATATGTTTAGAATATAGAATTCTTTGGATACTTTTGATCTCGGTTTACATTAGTGACCAAAACTCACGCATTCAAGAAAACATAGTCGAAATTATCATTCGCTAGTTGAGTCTTAAAAAACCGTAAGTTAATCTTATTGAGATAGAAAATTCATTAGTATGATATGATGAGAATATAAATCAAACCTTAAAATGATCTGTATAAAATACCACATTTCGCCAAAAGTAGCACAGGAGAAACGTGCCAGAGGATTGAGACTGCCAAGGATACAGAGACAAATTTCGTACTCCTTGCGATTCAATACTCTTATCTTACTCTGTTATTATACTATTATTATTATATGCTAGTCTAAAATTAATTAGTGTGCTACTTTAAAGCATGATTGGAAGCGTGTAGAGTTTACATTGGCAAGTGAAATCTATTCATTGAAATATGATAATGAAATTATTTCATCTGAATCGGTATTGCGCTAGTTATCTTCTCCTAAAAACAAAATAACTCGTTGATTGCGGTCATTTTAATTTTTATACAATTTTGGCACGATATTAGATCGACTCTAAATGAAGGTAATATATTTGGCTATATTTTTATAGAACTGAACGTAAATTTAAAAACTTTTTTTGAATAAACTATCATTACAGTATAATTCAAACTATTGTAATTAAAAATGCATTAATTTTTATCATGAAGTTTTATTATTTAATTTTATAATTAATACTATGCAATTTATATTATTATAATTAAACGAACATGATTTTTATTACTTATTTATTTGTTTGCAATAACATTTCAAATTATGTCACGTTCATGATGTTGCTATTGGCATGAGTTAGGCCATTTCCCCTTTTGGAAAAACTCCAGTTGGGAGGATATCTTTTATAGAAAGCGTTGCAGCAAATTAGAATTCGAAGTCCCACGCTGAGTCAACCTGTTTGAGAATTGAACGCTTGTTATCAAACAGCCTCGCTTATTCGTGTCCTTCCCCTCCGATGTTCCCCCTCCATAAACCCCGTAGTTCATGGCAATCCGCGAGCCACGCATGTATCGCGTCATCATCGCCGGAAGAACATGCAATAAATTGTTTACACATTTAGGACACGTAACTCCTAATCTACCCTATATTTTACTCCGCCGGTTGGGACAGAGGTTTTTAAATAGTCATCAAATCCTCCGATTCGCCACTAGGTTAATGCCGGTCACGCGTGCGTCAAAGTGACACGCGAGCCACGCGGCTCTCCAACACGCGAGGATTCGGTTATTTCGGTGGAGGCCTTCTAGGGAATGAGGAGGGCGTCTGCAGAGTTGTTGGTCGTGCGGAGCGACTCTTAAGGAAATGGGAAGAAGGAGCCCGCTCTCCATAAGTCACGGAAGTCTCAGATCTTGCTCTCGATAAATAGCCGATAGTGTGTATTTAGCCGGGCGGTGCGCCGTCAGAAATGTTCGTATCGCTGTTGATTTTGCATGGGCTTGTATGTGAAACGCAGAGAGGGCGCCGCATCAAAAGAAGACAAATGAGCGCTAATTCTTTCGTTTCAGATATCGCCGAATTGCAATTTGCGAGAGATTATTCAGCAACAGATTCGGATTGAAAAATGGAGCGAAACGAGGAAGGAATTCACGAGGCTATATTTGTTTCGGCGTGCGCGTGATAAAGTTGATTAATGCGTTACAACTGCGCCACGCCGACTCCAAATTAATATCTGGTTGAGTCATTAGCGTATGTAAAATTCTTCTCACTTGAGAATACGCAGATAACTGCGTTATAAAGCTGTAAATTAACACGATTAAAGAGCGGAGAACCTTGAGTATCCCATTTGTACTGGTTAATACAATAACAATAGGTATTTTTTAAGCCTAATATTGCCAGTAGGAGTTGTTTAACTAAAGGTAACTAATAAGTTACTTTATTAAGTTTATGGCAGAAATTGTCTTGAAAAATTCTCATTATTATTTCTAATGCTAATAATAATTTTTCATCAAAACATATTTTTCTTTCTTTGTCGTTACCTTTTTGTCCATAGTTTTATAGTTTCTATGTACGATATATCCAGTACTCTTGTTGTGTTTTGTAAAATGTTATGGTAACCCTATATTCCCTTTTATTCACTAAATCAATCAATTAAACCGCTTAAGCTACATATTTAATTAAAGAAAAACATAATTAACTCTATGTATTTCAAGAGTAAGACATACTTTTTGAAAAGAATAGTATAAATATTGATAGTTTGCAGATTCGTCATTCTATTCTTGGTGCAGGAGTCAGAAACTGAAGCTGGGAATTGAAAAAAAATCATTAATTAGCTCTCTTCAATATTTTCTCTATGTTTATAGAAAATTATTTATACTTAAATGACCTTGTAAGTTCGTTTTAAATTTTGAGTTCATAAATACTTTAAAAATTGTAATTGCCGCTCTGTGGATGTGTAAGTGATTTTCTCTGAAATACAGCAATGTATGAGAGGGAATTGGTACATTTTTCAATGAGATTATATCAAAAATAAAACATTGAAAGCTTTTCCTTCCGTTGTATATTCCAAATCGAAGCCGAATACGTGCAATTCAATTCGATTTTACATTAGCAGCATTTATATCGTACTTAACATAATGTAGCGAATGGCATGAAAGCCTGTGTGGAATGCCTCTGAACGATACTCTACGTGAGCTAAAAGCTCTCCAACAACCACCTTTAGCTTTTCAGTGGAGTTTTGCAAGGGTTGTGAGTGGTTTGGTGCGAAATAGGATCGTTCTCCCAAGGATTTCAACTTATGAACCACATATTTTAGGAAATGTGATTCTTTCTCGTTTGTCTTAATCTTCTTATCGAATTTATGAATCTGATCATGCCTATATTTCCACAGCTTCAATACCCTAGAACAGTGTTCTTCTGTATGCGGGAAGTTGATACTCGTCTTCCCGAAGTCCTCTGGGTCATACCTAATTCTTTATTTCATTTTGTAGTTCTTATACGTCGGCCTAACCTTTCCCTTAGCTTTGATATCCTCAATATTTACACATTATACGGGTGGAAGCCTCTAGCGACACCAGTTTGTCGAGGAAAAATATACTAATAATATTTTCGGGCATATTATTATAACTCAACGAAATATCACTAATCATGATTGCCTAATGTTTCTAAGTATATCAATTAAATTTTTCCAGATTTTTCTATGGATCCTAGGAAAAGCATACTTCCTAACACTGGCCCCTATTTGAAGATAATTCATCAATACTATTAGCACATATATGGGACCCCATACATAATGGGAAAAGGTGTAGATAAAGAAGAAGAATGGTAAAAATGGATAATAAATATTATTAATTTTCGATCTCGATATGTGATGGTCTTACTTCGTGGAAGACCATAATAATGCAAATATAACTCACACCTCTCAAAATCAGTACTCTTCTTTGGTATAAAATTTGTTGTTGGACTGTACAAAATGTTTATTCCCACCATCAGCTCTCCGTTTTTTCTCAACAGACATTGCTCTCGGTAATATATTTAAATATCATTGCTTTTTCTCTAGTGCATCTAACATTACAGGTTTTCCATTAGTCTCGTGGAGTTCTTTCAAATTGTTTAGCGAGATTTTGGTTGGACATGGCGACGGCTTAAAGATCATTTAAGTCTTTTTGTATCTATATCTCTCAATCAATCCCTTTGCGTGCTTTGTAAGTAAATTAGAATTAAGATCTTTATCTTTAGCAATTAAGTGATTACCATCTAAACCTCTATCGATTCCAGTGATATGAGCTTTCAAGATCAGGAACTAATGCTGCTAAATATTCTTCATTTTTCAGTAACTGAGAGAAAGTCTAATATATAATATTGCCAGATGAGGCTAATTATTCTGCACTTTTCAGTAATTTAGGGAAAACCCAATAGCTTGATGAAATCTCAAAGACGTAATTTGTTCCTTTCATGGAGGTTTGAGATTGATTTAGGATGTTATCTATAACACGTGTGCGATGTGTCGAAGATATTCTCGGTTAAGTACGCAGGTGATGTCTGGCTGGTGGAGTGACATCTCTACGGCGAACGCTGCCAACACACTCAGGGTAGTCGTTTTATACAAGTTCTTGGGTGCTTACCAGAGAAGATCTCCACTAAGTTATAGAGCAGGAAGACATGAGATCACACATTTGCGATGTTTTAATATTACCAGATGGAGTTAGATAAAATAATAGTAAAGCGTACAGGTATGTTATCACTAGTTCCTTTTAAGCCGCTTTTGATCACCAAACGGCACTCGGATGAGTGATAGTGGCAGAAAAACGTATTCTATACTTTGAAGAGAATTGGTCTCTGTTCGAAAGTTAAAAACTGGGTTTTCTTATTTTCCTACGAAAAGCTTCGAAGTTAAACTTAAAAAATAAATTCAAGCACCTTTACTTTTGGATACTTCAATTATTTTGGAGAACTATATGAGCACTTCAATAAATATTGTGATATTTATCAACTTCACATTAATTTTATTGATTTTCTTTAATGTTAAATAAGGAAATTAATATTTTAATTTTGAACGAACACTAAGTATTCCATGTCTTTCTTTCTTACACATAACCTGTTATTTTCAATAGATATATCTATTATGAGCCATAGGAATATTTTAGGATGTTGTGAAATTGTTGAAAGTGAGTTAAATAACGTAATTTCTTTCTCGGGTATCATTTAGTTTTCATTCAATTCATGATTCCCTAGTGATGAAAGGAGAATAGTTTAAATGAAATGTTTCCGAAAATTTTTATTTACAGTTATAGTTCAATTTAAAGCAAAACCATCTAACGATCAAATCTGAAAAGTTTTGTTTTTAATAGAATAAGCTTCGAGTAAAAACTACAGTAAAAAGCGATATTTTGATAATGTATTTCGTCCAGAATCAAAAAGGGACTTCGTACTTTTTTCACAACAGTTGTTTCATTTCTAATTAAAATCGTTCTTGATGATCCTTCGTTGAAACTTGGTCCTGCGTCTTAATTGAAATTAGAAATACTTATGGTGAAAGGATGGCCTTTTCTTAATTCTAACTAAACTGCGTAATTTTAAGAAAATGGTGCTGAAGAGAATTGACACTTCATTTAACGAAATATCCTTGAATGGCATCCATCAGATAAGACTCAAATATATATAGTTCTTGACATTCATATTGATTTAATGCACTAAGTGTGACCTTTCTATACTTCAAGGAATTCTGATTAAAGGTATTGGACATTTGAATAGTGGAAAGAGGAGAAATTGGGGAATGCTAATCAATTTTATCTGCTTTTCACAAGGACCCCCCCCAGAATTAAAAATATTAATTCAGATACATTTTTTTGACATGTGAGGGATTCTTTCATTCAACGAGGTCAATTTTAAGAGTTAGTGAAATCAGTGTTGAAGTTTTATGGGAGGTAACTTTGCAGGATGTGTATGACAGGTCAAACTACACTACTACAGGCAGACGGCCTTTGATGTATAGTTTTAGCAAAATCGAAAATTGGAACAATTTTGAACGAAAAGAACTGAAGATAAACGTCCCTGTCAGCTCGATGAGGCTCCATAATTTTATCACACAGAAGTGTCGTGAATCATGATACTTCAGTATTGTTACGTTTTCATTCTCTGTCCTCTCTCTGAAAAAGGGCAACGCACATGCGAAAAGCATGACTTATGGAGACAGGAAACAATAGCATTCCATTGAGTCAAGCGGAAGAATAAAGACGAAGATGGCCGAGAAAAGTAGAAATTGCACATCGGGCTATCCATCTGTATGTATCTTAGTTAGGGAGGACACCGAGATCCACTACAATCTCTCTGTCACTTCCCTTCCCTGAAAATTGCTAGCTCCGCTGAGTGTCTAAGTTGTCCGCTTTGTAGACACCCATTATTACTTGCGGCGAGGTTCTCTTTGTTCTTCCAATCCCCTCTCCTCTTTCCCTTTCCCTCCTGCGATCTTTATTCCTCTCCGAACTTTCCTCTTTGTTGCCGCGTTTACCCAGACGTAAAACTCGGCCCAGAGATTCATAAAATTAAACTCTAATTTCATTTAATTGCGGCTCCCGGATCCCAGGTCAGGAAACGTAAAAATATAGTTTAAAAAAACGGCCCCGTCCCCTTTTCCACTCTCCTTCTCTTTCGGACCCACGTAAATGGGGAATTACCTCGAGTTAACGTTTTAATGTATTAAGGCCTCCCTCACTCCGCTATCTGATTGTAGAGGTTTCCTGCCCGCTCCCTCGTTCTCTCTCTATTCCACGGTAGCGGAGCAGCCTCAGCCGTTACAAGGATCCGCTCCGAGCGAAATGGAACTCTTTGGGCGGCCGAGTCGAAAGCGTTGGGGAACGGGTGGACAAGCGACCGTTCAACCTCGATCCTCCTCCAGGTCGATATGCATGGAAGGAAGGGTTCTCGCGAGAGAGAAACAGGGAGAGAGAGGGCCCTGTGGACAGGGGCCGCCAAGAGACGTGGATCCCCTACATTCTCGTTCGCATGTACACGCAGCTTCTTTTTTCCTCAGCACTTCCGCCCTTTCTTCTGCACGGGCATTTAGTTCGTTGTTCCCTGCCAGTTCTGCTAGATTTCCCATGCAATTACCCCGACGTTCCTTGATCGCTTCTTTCCCGTTTCCTACGGAGAAGGGTTGTCAGACTCTTAAAGACTAAAATGGGGGACAAGCAAGGAGAAAATCCCGTGCAAATCCGGAGAGGTTTTGTTGGGCGGATACTTTCGGAAATGTCGCCGTTTCTCTTGATTACCCTCCCTTGCGAGGAAGGTTTAGGTGGTAACAAGGCAATTTGGGATGGCGGAATGGTGGGGAGATTATCCATGTATTCTATTGGGTTCGTATGGATAAGGAATCCAAATTTCTATAATGTACATCTTCAATTATTCCTACAACTACCAAAGAAATTTATTCTTGGGTTAAGGAAGTTATTTTAACACTTCTCTAAATAAATTATTATTATTACTATTATTTAGGCATAAACTGCAGGTAGGCTGTTAGCCTGTAATAAACGATGATTCGCTTGCTACATAAGTGTAAGTAATAAATTAAATAAAACCATTGATATATAACTTGATAGATCAGGAACTGGTCAAAGTTTTAATTTAAATCTTTTTAATTTGTAATTTTTCTTTTCAGTGCGTGAATTTTTACTCACTTATTCTTGTAAATTTCTATCTTGTTTATATACTGACAGCATAATTCTCATTTGAAATTTTCACTTAAACATTGGATAACATATAAAATTTCAGTTACGCAAAGGTTTACATTACGTTTCATGGGAGTCCTTCGATTTCTCCCATAAATGCATTCACTGCATGGCGTTGTTCAAAATCAAAGTGCTCCTAGGGCTAGAAAGGAAAGAAAATTGAATTTCAGAAAATCTTTAGACTTGAAATGTTTGAATTTAAAATTTGCCTGTTTCTTCTAAAAAACTTTTATTTGATTAATACCATGCTATTTAACATGTTCCTGAGATACCTCCAAAGAAATTGATATTTTAAACGGAGATAAAACGGCGCTCTTAGCTGCTCTTTCTTCTACTCAAACTTCTTGACCAATTTTGCTTCGACGTAAAGTTTTTCGCTAGGGAAATCTGAGCAGTCACATACGCAATACGAGAAAAAATTTAAAGGGGCACTCCAGGGAATGCAAAAGTTGGATTTGGTAGACAGATCCGAGTCACGACTGTCTAGCATTGGGAGGGATGAAATTATTCCTGCTTCTCCTGCAGCCAATTGTTGCAAGAAGACAGAAAATAAGGTCATAGGAACATGTTTACAGGAAACAATTTCCTCTTTTCGTTAGATATGAATTTTAAATACCCAAAAAATTATATAAAAGGATATTATTCAAGTTAAAATTTTTTAATAAGTATAAAATTTCATTACGAATCATAATTATCATAATGTAATTATCGCGTTACTTTTATAATATGATTCCCGTATTAAAATGTATTACCTCCCTAAAAACTATGGATGTGGATCAAAATATGATTAGATTACACAGATCAATAGATTATTAGACAAATACTAAATAAAAAATATTTACATATCTTTATATTTTATCCATCGGTACCTTATCATATTACCACAGTTCTTGTTATTAATTGTTTTTTTTTAATAGAATGTAAGTTAAAGGAACGGAATAGGAAATGTTTAAAAATCTATGGAGCAACGTAATATAGTTGAATTATTTGCATTCGTGTGATTATCCATCGATTTTTAAAGTGCCTTCTCCCTACTCGTGAAAGAACGTTGCTCAGCTTTAGAGGGATAGGTTTTTATCGAGTCAATTTCGGACGGTAATCAGGATCTCAACCGGACGTACCCGCACGTCCTTAGAAAGAGGGCTCTTCTGGGAAAATCCGGACGTCTGCTAACTGCTTGTCCATCTCGTTTCTTTTCGCAATCCCCTCTATTTCCCTCCTCTTCACTTCTCTCTAATTTTCTTCCTTCTGCTGCCATTTACGCTCCCTTTCACATCTACTTTAATATTGCAACCCTAATGCTTCTTTTTGCTTTCTTGCGTCTTTCGATTCTCTCTTTCTTTTCTTCTAAGACTTTTGTTTCTAATGAGCTTCCCCTATCTTTTCTTCACCGACATCCTCAATGTTTCCAGTATCAATATGATAAACTAAATAATTCTTTCATAATTTCAATACGCTCCATTTATTATTTTTGAGGAAACTATACGTATACTTGTACATGTACTTACTATTACTCTTTACGATGTTCATTTACGTAGATGCTCTGTTCCAGAAAAAAGTAAACATAAGTAGTTGCTATTTTTCATTTTGAATATTTTCTTCTCAGAGCTTCCTTATGAGTATTGTTAACGTTTTATATTTTATCAAAAATACTTAATTTTTGTATTAAACAGAATCAGTTCGATATAGATCGTCTGTTACATTTCTAATAACAGTTCATCTTTCGTCAACTCTTAAGGGGATACTCGAGTGATAGTAGATAGTTAGACACATGCTATGGTATACAGTAGATAATAAATAGATATTAAATAAAGTAGATCATAAATCTACATTATATATTGATAATAATATTCATCATAAAAAAGTGTACGGTATTATACCGAAGTATACAAAATGAGAATGATCTTCGCCATACGTTGTTCCTTTGCATTGGTTGGCCGAAAATTCCTTTCATTAAAACCGCTGAAAATTATTAAATAAAGAATATATAGATTTATTCAATCTCTTCGGCCTTCATTTAGTGGAAATACATCTTAAACATAAAAAAATAAACTAGAAGATGACGTTGTCGCATCAGAACCGGTTGTACGCTTTTTATAATTTGCGGAATAAAGTAATAGTCTATTTATATCTAATGTCTTTAGTACAAGGCTTTGAAGTTTCCATGAGACTGTTGGTCTTGAATCTATTTTTGGGGATGCTGCAAAGTTTTATATTATTTATCTACAATCCCCTTCCGCAAAGTGCGGTCGGATCATATTATATTTATACAGTTAATTGCTGCCATTTGGTCTCGCAGAAGGAAAACCATTTGGTTCGATCACTACTCGGGATGAAGTTGTTAGCCAACCCAACGTAAAGATATCCCTTCCTCTTATCCCTCTCCGCCATTCTCTTCCCTCCCCAATTCCCTCTTCTCCACCGAAAGAAGGAAGATTTAAGATCCCAGTGGGAGAAGAAGGAACAGAACTCCCGCATTAACGGCCCGAGCGCGAGGTGTCCCAACTACAAGGATGAGAAATAAAGGTTGCAAAGACTCTTCGTCGCTGATCGAATTGGTCTTCGGAGACAGGAAACTGCGGCAGAAATAAGAAATAGACGTTCGGAATCCTCAAAGTTTTACTGCTCCAATGCGCTTTTTCCCCAAATCATGACCGTCGGTCGTTTCATCTCCGATTCCTCCGCGTGCATGACTACTCTTTCACATTTCCGTCAACTGTAGATTCGGAAAAGTTCGCATTTTTAAAAAAGCAGCGTCTTACCATTTCATCGTCGTAAATTTTATGAGGTTCTCCATGGTCTGAGGAACGTGGGACCGGTTGTAGACAAGACGTTAGAGCGCAACACAACGGAAGAAAAGGGCTAATCCGATGCAGTCGCCACTCTGGAACAGAAGCACGAGTTGTTGTTCCCGCGGCGTGACGTCACTTCCGCTACGGGAAGCTCCCTAGCAGTTACATAGCGTTCGCAAGATCCTATATCGAGCACGCTTCTAGGTCAAGTTGGGACAAGCTGCGAAAAACACCAGGTCAAGTAACTGAATGCGATGAAACACCGGGATTACTCTTGGGACCACACTTGAAGCGTTTCACTTGCGACGTTAACGGAGTGCGACAACCCAAGTTTCTAATGCGAAATTATTCAGTTGTCATACATTAAATTCGACGGTCGGTTTTCTTATCGAGGGTCCTTGGGTTGATGTGCAGTAACTTCTGCAATAGCTTCATCACTTCTCGAATTTATTTCTTTCCTATTTCTTTCTTTTTTCTGGTTTCTTGTAAATGAACTGCCTGTCGACAAAGAGTGCATAAAATATTTCAATCGCGCTGGGTTTCGTTGAAAATCAGGCCGCAGTTGGTTCGTATATGATTATTAGCCACTTTGAAAATATCTATAACTCTCATTTGCTTAATTTATTTGGATATTAGCTTCATCTATATTGTTCATCAATCACTTACATTACATTATATTACATTATATTAATAAAACCAATGGATTTCTTCAGCATATGTATTTGACTGTTATCTGAGGAAATTTCTGCTGTACAGCTAATCACACTATCATATTTACAATGAACAAAAACGAATGATACCTTACTTAGCATTTTCATGGCATATTAATGTTCAGTTTCTGAGATTTTTTCATTTTATTTTTGTATAAATTTTCCTATGAAGGTTGGAATATCAAGTGGAATTTTTTTATAAAAATAAAACATGTTGAAATCAAAAATAGTAAATCCAATGGAAAGTTGTGCATCAAAACAAGTTTCGAAATTATTATTAAAATGGAAAGCTAAGATTGAATTAAGCATATCCAATGTAATAATCCATATAACCGTAATATTAGGAGTAATATACTGTCTATAAACAAAGTGAAATTTGGTAATATTACGACTCCGTTGTGTAGAAAGTTGTTAACGATCTCATCCTCCTTGACCTCCCCTTTCCAATTGTATTTCCTACCGCAATAACATCTCTTCTTCCTCCTCCCTTCTTCGTAATTTATGACCACGCTTTTGCTTTTAATTGCCACTTGATAATCCGGTGAAACTGCTCCTAAATAAATACGCGAGATTTACGCGAGATGGCCGCATCCTTGCAAATTACCCTTCACTATTTATTTAAAAAGATGACCGATCTGTTTGCTCCAATCTTCCAATGGACGTACTCAATTCCGACGAATAAAAAAAGATATCTTTCACGGGATTTTTACGCGGCGTCCACATATTCTATGATCCTACAAATATACATAGGGATGTTATATTTACTCGAATTCATACGCCTAGGAGATTTTCCTTCAGAAATAAAACCCATGCATCACGTATAAAAGCGCAGATCGATTAATCTCTTTCTTTATCCACTCGTTTTCTGCCCGAGCGGCGAAATTTTCTCATCTATTTTCCTCTCCCTCCCCTCCCCCTTACGTAACCATCCCTCTTCCCACTCCCTCCGATCCCCATCGTAATTATCTCGGGCGGGACAAGCCGATGATGATGATAATGCCTCAACAAATATAAATAACAACGCCCGAATATTGCCCGACATTGCTTTGTGCCCGCCCCAGCCGAAGGGGGAGCTCCGAAATTAGAGATGGGAAAAGAGACAGACTTTGATTGGATATCGATATTTTAAGCGTTTCCTCATTATCGAGAGTTTAAAAATGTCGCACTCCATAATTCACCTCCATTGGGGAGTTGTCAATGTTTAGCGAATGCATTTGCAAGAGAACTTTACTGTCGCCGTGTGTTTGCGTGACAGCTCTTTCCGAGAGCAACGAATATAATGACGAGTCAGCGTGATTTATGTGTAGAGGGGGGAGGGGGTGTGGCGAGGGAGAGTAGAAAATGAAGTGAGTTGAACGACGCGACAGAACCGAAAGTGCGTGTTTGACAGTTCTCGTTATCCTCTGGGTACAGTGGCGGCAAAATATTTGATTTATTCGCCGTAAATTGTCCTCTTCAGTCCGCATGGAGCAGGTTCCATCCTCGCAAAAGCTATGTAGAAGCCCGAATCCGAGAGTGGGTTTCGGTAAGGATTTAATTGCTTTAAAAGTTTCCGGAGTGCATGAAGTGATTGCAGTTTGTTTTGCACTGTTTCAACAGACGGAATGCGTTATCTCTGACGAGAGATCGAAGACTTGCTTCGATTTTTATTGCAATTGTGTGGCTATGTCCAAACTAGAGTGGTTCAGTTTAGTGTAATTTCGATTGAAAAGATATTTTAAGAGTTCGGGATATAAATTAATAGCTAATTGGTAACTATTAAGTTATAAATAAACCCCGAAATGAATAATGTACTCGTATCACATGATCAGTTGTCTGCTTGATTTATTATGTGTATATTTCAAGTGAATAATAACAGATTCACTTTGTCTATGCAATTTAAATGATGTAATTTTTCAGATAACTTTAATTAAGAAAATGGGGAAATTTGGATTTCTATCCTAATTAAAAAGTAACGAATTAAAGAGCCGTAACACTAATCTAAGCTATGCAACCATTCTGTTTTAAAACTTGAGTATTTTTTCCCGATCGTGAAAATTTTACAGAAGCTAAGAGTTTTAAGAAGTTTTAGCAGTTTATAAAAATCTTTATAAAATGAAAGTGGTGGTTAAGGTGGTTTATATTAGGTAGTTTTATGATTTACCGTTGGAGAAAACTTGTTTATTTTTGTGTTTTTGAGAAGAATGATCCAAAGTTACTCAAATCATCATAATTAATTAACATTGAGAACATATACTTGAAAATTAAGTAAAGCAAGCTGGAGGATTAAATTAGGAACAGTAGCTATTTTCGTAAATTGGTTTGTTTAAATTATGAAACATTAATTCTTAATGTTTCGTTTCCATATCCTCGATTTTATCAAAACTATTTATTTATAAATCACATTTCTTCTGTGATCCCTAATAAATCGTTTTAACATAATTTATATCAATATATTGGGAAATTTATTAAGGAGTGTAAATCAAATGGAAATTATCCGTAAAGTTTCAGGATAAGATCTCTGGATCTATGTTTAGAAGACGTGGGAGTTCACACGGAAATGGGTTTAAAAGTTTCCCCTGCTTTGAAATTTCCTTTTGCAATTTACAGGAGAAAAAACTGATCTGCTGTTTTTATATTATATTCATGATTTAAAATGTTTGGGTGGATTTCAATAGAAGCTACTTTTCGATCATCCCTTTCTTACATCCTCACTACCTTTTTATGACTGGGACGTAGAATTCGTTCACGACGTAACATGGAATGATTAAAAATACAGATTGAATTTTAAACTGTATTCTAGATAGGATATAAATTACAGGATGAACATTTTTGTAATGGTTTTGGCGTTTCATAACGTCATTTTGCCGATAATCGTGAGTACATCCGGATCCATGCGACTTTGGTTTTCGAAAAAAGAGCAGAGAAATTCAAAGAGAAAGTTATTTAGAGCCATTTCATGACCGCGAAGCAGAGGCAATTTGTAACGGATTTCCTTCTTGACCACGCTTTAGAGGGCTGGAGGAATCGGTTGGAATACGCGCGCAGCTGTGGATTCATTCGGGGATGTTTGAGGAGAAACCTACGGCGACTAATGCCGCAGTCGCCCAATGTTGAATTAAAGGCTCTGAAGCCAAACGCTCACAAATGCCGGGAAAATTACCTTCGGTATACAATTTGGCCATTCACACCTTCTTCGTTAGGGTGCAGCTTTTCTTGTGCAACTGCAAACGAAAGACAACACGTCTGCAGAACATTCGAGGAACCCTTATGTGATTAACTTGCGTTCTGATGAACAACTACGACTCAGAATGTGGCATTTAATGGTAGTTGTTACTTAATTGTGATTCTCGGTAGATGAAGTTGGCTCGCCATTAGCAGGAATATGGTTAATGATTTATTATTCATCGGTTTCTGTGATGATTTCAGAGAAACAGTGACTTCGTTAACTACGTGGATATCTCTTCTGTTTTCAGTTTAAGTATCTTAAAAGCCTTAAAGACATTATGAGTGAATTTGATTCACAGGAATAAACACCTTCACCAATGAAAAAACAGAACTTTAGATTAAATTGATGAATGATTGATTTCTTTTAGCGGTAATTTCTCTAGGAATTAAAAGTAACTCTTAAGTGTTCATATGCCTACTTGATGGAGTGGGTATAAAGAATCGGAACGAGAGCTTCTATTTAGGCGCAATTAAACTTAACCATTACAACAGGGTATGGCATCAGAACCCTTAGGAAAACTTCAAATTGGAAAATAAACTTCATTGTAACATAGGGGAAAGGGAAATACAAATTTAGAAACTTGCGGATAGTATCATAGTATTTTATGATGATAGACTCTTGTAGTAATGTCAAAAGTGCTTTGACAGCCTAGGTCATTTCGCACGTGGGATTCTACCGGGAATCGAACCAGGGACCGTTTTCCCCAAAGCTGAACACGCTGCCCACATGGCTAATCTGAAGTCCAATCGATTATTGTAAAAATTACAAAACCAACTGCAGGTTTGATTACAAAGCCAAGTGGAGACCTTTAAAGCGCAAATTCTATAATCATTTAATTATATAGATTCCTTCAAAGTGATTCAAAATAACATGATATATAGGTGAATATTGCAATCACTGATATTAGTTACACTTATGAATGAATCTTGATTCACCCTTCAAATATGTTTTTTATTAATTGGTGACTAGTTGGACGTCAGTTTAATCGTAAAATGTTCAAAAGTCTGCGTTGAAAGAAATAATGTTCTAGGCACACAAAATATAATTTTTAACAAACATTGAATAGAATTAGAAAATTGCGCAAAATTAATAATAGTTAGGAATGGATTTGGGTAAGAATCTGAGTCTGTATAATAGCTTATGAATATCTTTGTGAATTGTGCCCTTTATACTTTTTACATAAAGTTAAACTGTTCTCCTTCTTTAATTATGAAAATTTTAAATGTTTTAGCATAGAAAAAGCGAAAAAAACTGAATTTTACTTTCTCCGAACTATACTTCCTTATTCCCTTCGCATTCCCGCTATTTTCCAGCCATACTCTGCATAATCCCACCCAGATTAGTATTGCATGGTTATGCTTGACATGATACAAGGAACCCATCTTAGGATGATCATCAGTTTCAATGGTACCACATTAGTAATTAGGGGGAATGATGAAACCCGACTAATTGGAAAATATTGTATTACCTGAATGTTACTGGTCTATAAGGACTGTGGGCACTTATTTGACACTGGAATCCGCTCTCCTTCTGTCATATGTTACAGTTCATAATGAAAATATATCCTTTACTAAAGATTACTTATGGGGGAATTGGAAGGTTACGTACTTATTTAACCAAATATTTCTTGCTTGAAAAGAAAAATGAGATAGGAAATAATCTAGAATTTACTTGAAAATCTGAGTTCTTTTATTTTATCACGGATGTATTTACATGCGGAGTACATACGATCGAAGCACTTTCCTCGAAAATCTAAGCGTGAATTGTTACTTTAATGCGTGGAATAACTTCGTTTACGCTTGTGAATAGTAAAAAGAGTTAAAGAATCTCTCTACATTGTCGTTGTTAAGTCTATTCACTGCGCCGTACGAATCTGCTTTTACCAATCTGACCATTCAAGGCCTAATGTAGACATCCCATTTTCCGATACAGCTTAAGTTTCGAAGTAACCTCTCAAGGTCGCACTCAGTTCCCGAGAGGGTTTTTCCTTTAAGTTACTCGCGAAAGCACTCAGAGTTGAATTTTAGGAGGAATCCTAACTGTACTCTACTAACTTCATGCACGATGACCCACTCCTCTTAACCTCGAAGTCCTTGAGGAAATAAATGAGAATCGATTTCAAATTCCGCTAATAGAACTGAGGTCACAGTAAAAATGCTGTTTTTAACGTTTTAATAACGCTCGTCCTAAGAAAGATTTCTGTAATGTTTTAAGACTGGGGGATGTTTCCTATTTTAGAAAAAAATCTTGGCTAAAAGATTGATAAACGGTGAAGTTATATGGTGCTCTTCAATATGGAATGTAACAATTATAAAGATCATAATAATGAGGATCCATCACCTCCCTTTGAACAGCGCTGAATCCTTGTCCTTGTATTACCACTTTATACACATGCAGTAATTCAATACGGTACTCGAACCTTTATAAACGCAGTATTGCTAAACAAGCTATTTCATATGACTGAGAGCATGATGTTCACCCATGGTTGATTTTTCAAAAAATAAATCAGGCAAACAAAAATACTTGCAGGAAATGGACCAATTTTTATGCGAGTTGCTTCAAAGTTCTCTCCCATTCTGCTGGAACTATCTCATAAGGAAGTTCAATAGAGCATGGTGAATATCTAGGATGATTGCTCGTTACCTATTGAAGGGCAAGCCATATAAAAATAAGGGTGAAGGCTCTTTCATCCAAGATTGAACTACCACTTAGACTTCAAATAGAATAGCACAGTCCTTCCCTTCGATCTAGAACATCTTTGATTTAGATCTACGCGCAAGGAGATGCAATCCAAAAAGGCCTCCCGTTATTCTTTCCGTTTGAAGCACTGAATGCCTTCCTTTATTCACTACTTTCGATTTCCAAAATTTCCCGGCGACGCAACCGAAACGCCTCCTGTTAATAATTCACTCGGTCCCGTTTTCGAGGGACCCTCAGCCGTCGCGGGTGCCGTGGAATTTTAGGACCCCCCGGGGGGGGGGAGGGGTCCGCGCCTCCAGCGATATCCTATCCCTTAGGTTCGAGGGTGCGTCCACCCTTACCATTTCTCGGCCCTACATTCCGAGAGGGTTACCGGGGAGGAGGGAAAAGGGGTTGCGGGGCGAAGCGAGCGTGTTTCAGCGGGAAACCGAGAAAGGCGCGTGCCGGACAGGCGGCG
This sequence comes from Sympetrum striolatum, assembly GCA_947579665.1. NCBI lineage: Eukaryota > Metazoa > Arthropoda > Insecta > Odonata > Libellulidae > Sympetrum > Sympetrum striolatum. The sequence continues at coordinate 25,483,649 of OX388341.1, forward strand.
GAATTTTCGGTTGGACTGCGGAGGAGAGAGAGAGGGGAAAGAATCCTTGAAGGGGCCTTAAGCTTCTTTTGACCCGGGATCTGTGACGCAGGTACGAGTTATATTGGCGAGGCCATACATATTCCGTGGGCAAACATACATCATTAAATCGAATGAGCTCCTTACGAAGTGGGAATGAGAAAAAGGAGAGAGGATGCGCGAGGGGAGAGGGGGCGTTTTGGGCGTGGGAAAGTAGGGCGTGGGTTGGAAGGACAGGTGAGGCGAGAGATGGAGATGAAAGGGGAGGGCTTTGTTTTTCTGGCCATTCTTCTTGCGTCACTGTGTCCAATGGTTCCGAGCCATGTGATAACGAGGCAGGGTGAAATAAATGAGAGGTCGCGGTCGTATTTATTTTTTCTCGTGGAAATACCCTCTAATGAGGAACACATGTAATTTGTTTTTCCCTCTGAGTTAATACGTAAGGTTTTCGCGAATTAACGTCGAGACAGAATTGTGTGTAAAGTAAATTGACAAGGGATATCTCCATGTTCAAGAAATAGTGGAAGCTATTTTCTCCTAGTTGGTCGTGCTATGTCTTCTCGCAATGAAAAGGAGATCCTCCGTGCTCTAAACATGAAATAGATGGAATTTAACGGTGTGAAAGGTTTTTTTCAAGACATGTGCAGGATAGACATGATTCGAAAGAATTTTAGTGCATGATTGCTCTTTCATTGATTCATTTTGGATTGCCGCGTGTTTGAAGATGATAGATCAATTTTATTTTCAAATATGCCCGCTTTGAAAGAATATGGATACCGAGAGAATAAATCTGAATGGCGCATAGGTGTTAAAAAGATATGTTACGTTTAATAGGAAAGTATATCTTTGTGTCGTTGAATGGAGGGACATAATGCAGAAAGGCATAAAGAGTTATGGGATTTCTGGAAAATTTTAATGGTGCCCTATCTTCTTAATGGTCAAGTCATGAAAATGGCTGTGTTGGATGGTGATTTGAAAGAAAGTGTCGACATATTTCAAAATAACTTAGTGCTAGTCAGGAGAATATATTTATCATTTAAAAGAATATATTCATTTGTATAGTGCAAACCTGGCCAACATTAACGCACCACCGGTCGTTAGGATCGCTAGGGAGGTGGTGCGTTAATTTTGGCCAGGACTGCACAATGGAATATTTCCTTTAAAATGATTTTAGTTTTCATGTAAACCGACATATTAATCATTTTGCAAAGTTGTTCTTTTGAAATGATAGCTGGTTGAACGCCATCATCGCAGTAAAATGAAAAAAAGATAACTGAACATTTCCATTAATAAAATATTTCTCCAAAGGAAAGCACTTTGTGAACATGGAATATCAGATGGTAATGATTAAGCAGGTTTGCTTTTGAGTGTTGCTAAATATTCCTGTCATCATGAGAAAATTTTTAAGGTCTGAATGTTCCATATGAAAGATATTTATCTTAACTGATGTTCAAAATATCGCTCCAAATGGCTTTGCAAACTCTGTTGAATCGGTAGATCACTTTATTTCATACCCTGACGTTGTTAAAATATTTTTTTTGAGAGAAGGCATAAATTTGAGGCTCCAGTAAAGAGGAGAATTTTGTTCATCATTGCCCCACTTTACTATACGATTTTGCGTAAATAAAGTTATCACCTATAAAACAAGCCAAATTTTATGGAGTAAGAATATTTTTCAACGCATTCGATGCCCTTATTGATGATGATATTGGCACCGATCACTTAAAATATTGAAATAAAGCATTTCTTAGCAACGACGCATACTGAACTCAGCAAAAACTCAAGCGAATAATTCTCGATTATGTTTTATTGCAGCATGTGGTATTGTGGGTTAAAATAAAATGTGTTTACCTATTTTCAATTTCACCTCACCCAATTCCAATTTTAATGCAATGTAATGAGTACTGAATTTTTAGGAATTGTCACCTCGTATTGGATCCGCTTCTAATTTCGCCGGAGACAGAACGATAGCCGCTATCTTCCGCGTATCTCTCCGTTTATCAAAACCACTCGCGCTGTGTCCACAGTATCAGCGTATCCTGTGACGGTCGTTGACTGCAAACCATTTTTATTTCGCACCTCTGATGTCATCTCGCCCAAGAACGAGCCTTATCGTTTTTCGTCGATATACATAAAAAAGGGCCGCCTTTGTCATCACCTCCGCAATCCCACCGTCTCCACATTTTCTCTCGCTGATCTCTCTCTGTTTAAGCGCACTCCCACGGATCAGCGCCTCCATAACAGTCGAGTGGCGAAGGGCGCCGCGTAAACAAGGCACCGATCGAGTGGAACGGTGTTATTTTATGGCCGATGGTGGAGACGGAGGGGGAGGGTCGTGAACGGGTTTGATGTAAAGGGTGAGGGATTGGTGTTGGGAATAAAACTCTTGGGAATCCCCGCGAGAGAGGGCAAAAAAGGGGACGAATGTGCGGTGGGGTAGCGTAGCGATGCGACTACACACCCTCCGATGGACACGTTTCTTTCCGTTTCTCTCCTCGGATCGAAGGTGGTCAGCGAGGATACGCGCGGGTCAGAGGCACGGCTGCGTGGTGCTGGGTGCTCATGGGGGATCTGGGGAGGGGAGAAAAAGATGGAGATAAGGATGGGGAGGGGAAGGAAGAGGAGAAGGATGAGAAAGAGATGTTAAAGAGAAGGGGAAGAAAATCAGGTTCTTGTAGAGAAGGATGTGGAGCGGAAGAGAAAGAGGTGGAGAAGAGGCAAATGGAAAAAAGAGAGGGTGTAGGGAGTGATGATGAGGAGGAGATGGGCAAGAAGAGGAGAGAGGTGAGAAAGAGATGTTAAAGAGAAAATGAAGAGAATTAGGTTCTTGAAGAGAAGGATGTGGAGAGCAAAAGAAAGAGGATATAGAAGAGGCAAAAAGGAGGAGAATGGGAGAGGAGATAGTGGAGATATGCAGGAAGGGGAAGGAGGAAAAAGATGAGCCGAGAGTCGAGGAAAAGGAGGGGATAAAGATATAAAAGTGAAGTCGGAGAAGGGGGGTAAGGGCAGAGTAAAAGTTAAAAGAAGATAAGCAAATGAAAGATGAGGGAGAGACTGAAGTAATGGAGAATGGAAAATGAGCCAAAATAAAAGCGGAAGGTAGAGAAAAATGGGAGGATTAAAGATACAGAAGAGTAAGAAGAAACTGAAAAGGTAATGATAATATGGAAGGAGAATAAGGAAGGTGAATACAAGAGGAAGAATTGAGAATAGAGATGAAGAGGAAAACGAAAATGAAACTAAAAAAACAGAAAATGGAAAAGTTTATAAGAGATAAAAGTGTAGTAGAGGGGGAAGGAAGAGCACAGAATAAAAGTGTGGATAGAGGAGGAGAAGAAAAGGAACAGGAGAAAGAAGTGGAGAGGGATTTTGAGGTGAGGAATGAAAGAGGCAAAGAGAGAAGGAGAAGAGAGAGGAGTGGTTAAAGAGAGAGAGAGCGGAGAATGTGGAGGTATAAAATAATCGATGTGTGACGCAGGCGAGGCTGAGAGGAGAGAAAAAATGATGGCGAGAATGATAAAGAGGAAAAATGAAGAGTTGGAATAGGAGATAACACAACAGAAGGGGAGACAGAGTAAAAGGAATGGAGGTGTGGGAGAGATGTGGTTTGGATAACGGAGACAAGAGATGGAGATATATGGAGAGAAGAAGGATAGGAAGGAACAGGGAGGGTGGAAGCGGAAAAGGAAGGAAGAGAAAGGTTACGAAGAGGAGATATAAAGATAAAATAAGAATTAAAGCGCGGTTGTATAAGATAGAGACTGGGGAGCGGAGATGTAGGCGATAAGAACAAATGAGGAAATATAGATCCGAAATGTAAAAGATGGGTTAGATGAGGGCATGTGTGTAGGTGGTGAAGAGGGTTAGCAGGGTATGTTATAGAATGGGAAGAGGGAAGAAAGAAGTAGAGCGAATAGAAAGTAGAAGATAGGATAGTAATAATGTGAATGTATTTCTGGGCCAGATCATGATTTACGTCTCTTCTTGCACCTGTTTCGTTAAAGATTTTAGGGAAGGGTTCTTAGGATTTAGACACATGAAAAGGCAAATAGTAGAGGGAAATATTTTGCGGGCTTACAAAGACAACCTAAGCCTGCACTAGAGAAAAAAAAGTAAAAACTCTGCAACAAATCATCCACAAGAAGGAGGCAGTAAAATACTCGCGAAAAATAATGACAGTCGCAATAAAAATTTAAAGGAAGAAAGGAGGGAATATGAAAATGAAAACGTCAGGAACAAGCCAAAATAGAAGGAAATTGGCATTGCTTTATTTGTTCTTTGCTGCGGTTTTACTGTCGTCAGGTGGCAGCCCTAACCATTGTTTAGTAATGAAAACACACAAATACAATAAACAATTACTCACCTTAAATTCTCGTACAGATTAACATTTTAAAATAACATCAATCTATTTACAAACAATATTTCGTACACTTTCAAAAACAACAACGGACCTTAATTCATAAAAAAATCCTGGTACCCTCTCTAACACTTGAATACCATAGATATCTCACAGTTACCATAGATATCTCACACGCCTTAGTTTTGTTACATTAATTGTTAGTCACTGTTAACATCGTTCCTTCACATATCATTTAGTTAGAGTGTCAATCATTGCACTCGAGAATTTACAAAATATTATGAAAATATACACTTTAATACAAAAATTGCCAGAAAAACAAATGTTGACATTAAATTACCAGAGATAACCAATAGGATAAGACAATAGAACAAAACAAGATAATGAGAAAAGAAAAAAGAGAGAGAGAAAGGAAGATATGAATAACAGGAATAAATATGTGCGGAGTAACATATAGGAAAGGGAGAATGAATAGAAACGGGAATAAATGACACAGCAGTGGTGAGGGAAATAGGGAGAAAGGGCACGGTGGAAAAGATGAAAGGAAAATTAGATGGAGGTGATGTAGCGAGGGAGTAAAATGCAGCAAAAGAGGGTGGAGGGTGAGGAGGGAAAATGCGCTTGGTAGAGAGGGGGAGGAGGAACGGATATTGAGGTGACATCGGAAGCAGAGAAAGAGGGGATCGAGAGGTACGTTGCGGGAAGACGGGTTATAATGAAAGGAGTTGGTGGGGATAAAAGAGGTGTTAAATCCAACTACTCTCCAACCCTGCGGATCCGTATGTTTCGATACGTGGAGGCTTTACGACTCGCGGTTTGGGCAGACTCGTTTTCTTCGCTCTGGGACGATTCTTTTTGCGAGGACGTCCGATAAGAACCGTATTTAGGTGCTTCGAGAGCGAATTAATTCCGCGCCTGGAACGCTTTTTAACCGTCCGCCGTAATTTCGGGAGAGAAGAATGGAGGCTAGGAAATAGGGCCGATAATCGAAGCGAGCGAATTGAATTAACCACGCGTGAAAGCTTCACGAGGCGGTATTAAATTATTTGGGTCGCATCGGAGGCACGAAAATGAGGGAAAAATCACGTGATTCACTTGTTGACACAATTCCGTGACTAGTGGCACCAGCATCATTAAAGTTTCGAGAGTTATTAAGGTTAATGATGACAAGGCTAAACTCGCTGATAATATCGGAAAAATGTCGCTGGGACGGAGACGCGCTGCTTCTTTATTTGTGTTGATAAGTCGTTTCCCAGAATACGTTGGAAAGTTTGTTAATTAGAGGATATAATTTAAAGCGACTTTTTTTTTCGCGGGACTTTTAGGATCGTCGAGATTTCGTGGTAATGTATGTATATGAATACGCAGTGCGCATGCGTAATAAGATTTTGAAATTTCATGAAATTGGAAAAGGTTAACTTAGGTATACTCTAGTAAACGAATGATTTATTGTGAAAAGTCACTCACCATAATTCATAATTATCGTAAATTGTGTTTAGATTAGAATTAATAATTAAAGTCAAAGGAGCAGTGGAGCTATAAATTAGAAAACCAGTGGTAACTCTATTCCGAAATTAAAAAAAGGCAATTGTATATTTAAATCTGTTTATAATTTACCAACCATATGATCTCTTATAAAGTCTCTGAACGTTCTGAAATTTCGAAAGGCACTCACGATTTAAATTAAATTAAAATATGTATAAACATACGTTTTAAACTGTGCTATAGACATTTCGTTCTTGGGTCGAGGAGAATTTGAGCTCTACCCGAGTGAGCGCAGTGTTTATCAAAATTTAACATTTTTCATGGTCGGGGACGATAAATTAAGGCATTACATCTTCTTTAAATAAATAGTGAATGCGTTTGTAAATTCATGAAATGTTTTGCCGAGAGCGGGTCCTTAATCTCCTCTCACAAAGAAGTGACCTTTGACCTCTCGTGTGTTCCTCTTGGCATATCCCAAAGGGAGTGCCTAAAGCTTCTTTCCCGCTGCAATATTATCTCTCATAATCCTACTTTTTCTACTGCGAATTCTAAGTGTGATTTACTATCACTCTGAGGTACACGATGTTTACGTATGGTTATGAGATACTCTATGTTTCAAGATAAATTTATTTTGGTTTGATAATAACTATAATAGTGGCGATTCATACTTTATTCTCTCGCATATAAATTCGTCTGCTATGGACTACTTATTGGTTATTGGAACACTGCGATAATCATTGTAATCATCTTCTTCAAACATGCACAGGTTACAGAGGTCGTCCTTTGCATACATCCATTTTAATTACCACGAATCTGCGAGAAAAGGCAATGAATATTGGAAATAATTAGGAAATAAGGATCGACAAATTGCCGTGAAACGACAAAATCATTATAACGCATCCAATTAAACGATGTTGGGTTTAATTAATAATAGAGTTTTGTCAATTATGTATATTTAGATTCCTATAGATTAATGGGAACGTCCTCTTGGTCAGTTTAATGAGTACACAATTACTCTTCCATTTCCCTATAATGTGATCAAATTACGCGCTATGACGTTTTATAATGAAAGATTTTGAACCGACTTCTAAAAGAAAGGATATAAATTATATTTGATATAAGTACATGGGTAATTACGGATTACCATGTGTAATGCCTTAAACCTTTTCAGAAACATATTCATTCGCAAGTATTGTACAGTAGCTTTATACCTCCTAATCCTCCCATACCTCCTCCTAATTTTGTTTCCATTGAGTGAAAGCGTTGGATTAACTTGTCGTGTGATTAACATTACTATCTGATACATAACGTACAGATGAATTCTATTCCACCACCTAAATCGTCCAAAATTATAATTTGTAATTTTGACAAATATATATAAACATTCTTACTTTATAGTATTATAATTATAATTATTATTTATTACATTGGTAAAGATGATTAATTACCACAATAAATATAATGATTGTTAAATGAGCATTACATATGAAGAAACCGGAGTAGAATTTGCTTACGTTTAATTGAACGAATTATTCCATTTTTCACGTCTTAAATTCTTGATTAAACATCATAAGATATCCGTAATAAATAAAATAATAAAAATTCAAATTTTGATCATCTAAATTACAGCACATTTTAAAAAATCTCATTTTAATCACCAAAACTTAGTCATGTAAAAAAATCTGAATACTTGGAACCCGTGAACTGTATTCATATTCAATGATTGAAGACAACAAGACAATATTGAAGAATAAAATCCTCATAGTTACTAAATTTCAAGTCATCATTTATTTATGTGCCATTTGAATAATTTTTTCGCCATTATTATGGAAAACTCAGTTTGAATACAAGGTGTTGCGTGGAACGTTTATTATGTAGCTAAATATAATCGGTCGCCTCTGCAATGAGGCCCCATTACTATGCATATACAACAGAGAGTAACAATAATGTAGGACATTCTCTTAAAAGCTGGAAATTAAATAATCGAGAAAAAACAAGTGGGACTCGTGGAAAGAGCGACGGGATTATTATTGAATAATACTACGGAACGAACCAAAAATGAACAGCATTCGATGAGCTTATAAAGTCTATCGGAGTGTGTGGTAATGGCATAAAATTCTCTACTTTCGACATAGTCGAGCATTTTCTCAACATTCATTCGGAGACCGCATCCGCCGATGGAGTGAATTTGCCGCTCTGGCGCTCTCCCTTTGGAGGTGTCGCCGCGGGCGACGGCCTTCCGCCCGAATTCATACGACTTTTATATTAACAAATGGAAAAGAAAATCGTTTCTATTCAAAGGACATCGGATTTGTAAGCGAGAGAGCGTGCCTTTAACGCGCGCGTTTTTGCGGTTACAGTTCCACCGCAGAGTTCCCGTTTAAAAAAAGGACTTGTATCCAAAATTTATTTTGGTTAATGCCACAAAGAACAAAAGCCAGACAGCGTTTTAAAAAAAATATCGAAAGCACGAGGGGGGAGGGTTTCGAATGAATTTTTGAAGTTCCTTCGCTACATTCTGCATTCGGCGTTTGAGATTTGGGCTTTTCGCGCACTCGGTCGGAGAAAGTAGGATTAAATTGTGATTCAAATTGTCCTCACGAATGGGAATTTTTAACGAGTTTCCAGTTACGTATGCTTCGTCATTGGTGTATGGTTGTAAATGCCGGGGTATGTATTATAAACGGGAAGGTTCCGCTATATTTCCATAGGTTCTTCAAAATTCATTCCTAAGCAGCATGAAATTCTAATCTTGGACAAAGACTTCTGTGATGTCCATGCGAACAAAAGTACTTGGTGTTGCCGGAAGGAAGAAGATGAAATGATGTTCCAGTACTGATACTTTTTCCTCATACCCATTCTTATCTTTCATTTCCCCATGTAAAATGAATAAATATCATATACCTATTGTAGCATTTTTGAGATTTTTAACCAATAGATCATTATTTATATTGATAACTTGAGTAATTTTTAATGTTGAATACGATTAATTCTTACGAATAAAATGAAAACGTTATAAAATTTAGGCTAATGGTTTTCATGAACAAATTTAAATTAATATTTTCTTCAAATTTAACCGAGAAACCATTCATTTAAACCATTTTTTGTTACTTGACTGTAAACTACATTTCATAGTAAGGATAAAATATTTCGCTGATCAACTGTCTTAAAACTTGTAAGGCGTTTTTAGGTAATAATTAGTTATAATATTGTCTAAAGACTCATAGGATACCATGTAAAACCATTTATTAATACTTACTTCTTTACTCAAGAGAAAACTATTGTATCTAAGAGTAATGCAGATTAATAGTATACTTAGCACTATTTTTAGAAATCTTTATTATTTTAAGCTTCGGTTATAAAATATTCGAGGAAACATATTCCTTGACGATGACGTTAAAATAAAGCTTAATGGATAATATTGAGGTTGAGTCTTCCTTCCATGGAAATTCAAGCCGTTATTTTCACGTAATAAAAGAATAAATATTACACAATTTATTTCAGAGTTAACTGAATATTTTACACCATTCACAATAAATATCAGAAAGAATATTACATCAAAATATGCCTATATTGCATTAAATCATAAATATTTCTCATATAATACTATACAAATTAGTAGTAATAGTATAATAATATATATATATACCCACACATAATAAGTTATGTGTGGGTAGATATGGGAAGACGTGAGTAGATAAGGGAAGATAGCGTCACTGCAATGGTTGAAGAACTTGGCAGGGAAAAATTAGAATGTAGTTGTCAAGTAAAACGGTTAGGGAATATATACATAACTATTACTGGAAAGCCTTCGCTGAAAGAATTAAACAATAGACTCGGGAAACCGGATTACCTCGGGAGAAACGACCACAATCATAAAGTCGCTACCCTTAAACAGAGAACAGATGTTTGTAAATATTCATTTCTAAATCGGGGAAAAGTAGAATGGAACGATTTACCTGTAGTAGTTTTGAATCTTTTCCCTCTTCCTGCAATGTATGAATTAATAAAATTAAAAGGGTTACATGATTTTTGTTAAATTATTTTTGTTTTCTTTTTAATATAATAATATTGTGGTAAATTTTGAAATATAGTATGACTATTGTAAGTTTTGAAACATTTTTGTAAATTTTGTAGTTATTTGTATTACATACTGCCTTCGGGAGGTTTTGGGGGATTTTTCTCTCGACTAGGGTGAATACCAGGCAGATTGTGTAATTCTCCCCTCCACGATATGACTACCACCTCGCCTGGTGCCTATTTGTAGATTTGAGAATAAGTAAGCGTAATTATGCTCATTAAAACATGTACACATGAAATGAGGTGCTTTACTTCCCGTCTATTCAAGCATAGTATTATTACAATGGATTTTTAAAAACATCTAAGATCTTATATTTCCGCTTGCCATACATCAGACAGCTAAGTTGTGATTCAAATTTGTGAATCCTAATATCAATGACGAGCGTGAAGACGATAAAAATTGTTTTTACCCAGCATTGGTGATTTAATCACGCAATCTACTCGTGAAAAAATGGAGCCATGTCCTAAATTCATCAAATCTCTTATCTGAAAAATGAAATGTAGCGGGTCATTTACTATCACACTGACCTATTTACTCCACCAATAGCTGCTAAGCTTCTCGATTCCTAGCTCAGGATTTTCTTGCAAGGCTTTTCTCTCATCCCTCCTCCATTTGAATCAAATAAAACGTTTCGGAAGCCTTTATACAAACACCAAGATAAATCCTTTTCATGGTCCTTACCCAGCATCATTACTTGAAAATTTTTTGTTTCAAAACATACAGACGTAGTATTGAACCAGTCGAGTAGTCATCAGATCCTCCAGCGCCAAAAATCTTTTTTCCGTAAAAGTAATCACAATGTGGAATCGCAACTATTTGGTTGGTAAAATACCGATCTTTCATTGCAATTAAATATTTTCCTAGAAAATAAGTGATTATAGACTTCGAGAAAAATTCAAACCAGTTAATATGTTTGCAATTGAAATAAGTTTAAAAAACATTGCAAATTCTTTAAGAAATTAGAACACCAAGTTACAACGTAAAGTATTTGTTTACTAGCATAGTGATTAGAACTCTGTAAATCATCATTCTCTCCTCATGATTTACGTTTCGTCACAGTTTAAAGAGTTTTACATGAGATGTTCGGAATATTATCAAAGTAACTTCTAATTTTAAGAGAATATACTGAATAATTTGCTTAAAGGTTTGAATTAAACTTTAATATCATTTATTTTCATTTGGAATTACAAGTATGGTTACGTCTATGCCAATTTTGCCTCCTGTCAGAATTTCTTCAAATTAAACAATTTTTTAGGAAACAATGGCTGGCTAATCAAACTAAATGCCATATTAACTCTTTGTTTAGCAACCTATGCTATCAAGAGATTTTTCAGCGAATCTGATTCCCAGTCAGATTCATTGAACCACTGCACTTTAGAATAAAAGTATATTCACATCATAATATTAAAAAAGTGAATTTACACTCGGAAAGGTTATAAAATATGATTCAGAATAGTCATAACAATGGGAATGAAGACTGAAAAACAGAATAACGGAAGGCTTATCTTCTATCAAAAATCATGCAGGAAAAAGATGAACGTATTCTAAATCCTAAAACAAAGACTTTTATAATTTATAATTTGTTGTTTTAAATTATTCTTTAAGTATACAGATTATTAGTTGAATAATAAATATTTATTCCTTTCTAGTTTATGTTGAATAGATTTCTTTATCCATTTCCATTCTTTCTCCTTTAGTATGCCACGATATTACATTCATCTTCACTGTGACGTATGATCTACTTCGTTCAGCGTTATTCTACCATTTACCAGTCATGCGGAACACCGAATCCAAAAGTTATATCCAAGGAAAGTTCTTTATTTCTTGCCGGAACTACCTGTTAAGTTTTCAAATTGGTTATTCATCTCTTCTCTCGTTGGAATCGATGGAAAATGAGCTTTCAAATCGTCCTCTAGCTCAGATGCTCTCGGTCCCCCGATGGAGTTTGATTAGGCACCGCGTGGCGCGCTGCGGTAGCGCGTGTTGCCAGCTTCCACGGGGAACCTGAGCCGGTCGTACGCCAAATGCCATGCTGTTCCAGAAAATGCACGTGCCTTCGAAACAGCTGCTGCAGAAAGAGGATTCTCGATTTCCTAACCATTTTTACAGACGAAAGTTCGGCAATAAATCATAGCAGAGGCGCTCTATCTCTGAACTTTGGAGAATCACTTAGCATTTGAATAAGATTTATTGAGCCAAAAATTCCGTAGCTAAAGACGATGTTTTCTGCTCCATTTTCAATATCTCTTTTGTAAAAATATCCGGGTTTCAATTTTCTACATGTAAATGGCATATGTTATATCATTCATCATACAGTCATGTGTAGGAAAAAACGTTCCTTCACTCGTTATATACTTAAGGAACCTTTCGCAAATGCATGAAAGATATCACAGAGAAGTAATCCAAGATCATTTTTATAATGTTTAGAGAAAAAACAAACTCAAAGAAGATATTACTGCAGAATATGTAATCGCGAAAGATTTCTTAGATACTATCTAATTGAATTATTTAGTAACATATTATGAAAAATAACAGGTCTCGAAAAAATATAAAATGAATACGGAATAAAATGTTATCCCTCCTGATATTTTCTTTTCGAGAACTATAAAATCATTAAATATTATCTACTTAGATAGGCAAATAAATATAAGTGTTCCATAAACGCGTGGTCTAAAAATAACATTAGCTATGTTGATATTCTCTGACAATCCAAATTTAATTTTGAATACCTTGATGTGCTTCCCAGCTCAGTCATACTGTGTCAAACCGCAAGCTAACAGTACGCCGCGTAATATCAGAGGGTATTTTTTTCAGAATATTTCTTTGTTATTTTCTGATCGGTTGTTGTGAAATTACTTAATTATAGTACTCGGAGCTTAAAGTTTTCTTTTTCCCAAGTAGACTTTAAAGGGAAACTAACTAACATACAGTTAAAGGAGCTGCTGAGCTTTAGTAAAAATGTGAGTGTTCCGCGGAGGATAAAGAACGTAATGAAGTGACTCAAAGATGATGAACGACTAATTTGATAGATAGTATAACCATGGTCCTTATTTTTACGGAACTGAAGATGCCTTGTTATTCAAAATGTTGAAGTTGTTTTGCTTATGATTATCGGTTTTTATAGAAATGTCTCTGGTAAATATTAATGATGTATTGTCTGTTAAGAAAGGAATATTATTCTCAATTTATTTAATATTTATTCTTCTCTATTGTATTTAATGATGGTGGAATGATTATGTAAATTATTTGGAGTTCTACTTTGTTTCTTAATAGTCCAATATGCATCGGAATATGTATATTGTCTTCCTTTATTAATGTATATCACTAACTACTTAAAGATAACACGATAGATATGAATAGAGATTCGTATCATTGGTTATATTGGGCAATTAAAATATTATGAATTTGTTTATAATGAGAATTAATCCTAATTCCATCAGTATGAATTATACATCTTGATTAAGAATAATTACGTTAAGTTAGAAAAATGAATCGAACTTCAACTCGCTGGTTTTCATTCTTGCCTTTCGTTTAAAAGAATAGATAATAAACCTTAAAATGCAGTACCTTTAATGGACATGATACATTCCATGCTATATCGATAAAGTTAATGATTTCGGAAGAAGTTTTGGAAGGCGGACATTTTGTCCTTTTAGGTGGAGTAGATAATACAGCGAGAAGGTCGACGGAGGTCAGCGACACAAGTGTTTCATTTTTCATAAAGAAAATACCGAATCGGTGACAATGGTCAAGCGCATTACGGAGCCTTTACGTCTATCTTTCCAACAAGAGATATTTTCCATTATTTCAAATCACAGTCCAGCTTTTATTTTTTTAAAAGACAAAGAAAATGGTGCTGTTCATTTAGTTCGTCGGGTGCATTCTCTCGGTCTAAGACTTTAGCTTTCTATTTTCACCCGGATACACTTCCTTCAGAATACTTTTCTCAATATCTCCAGCACTTTCAGCCATTAATTGAAAAGCTCAGGGTGATTTACGCTCGTTATGGCCTAGTTTCTATCCAGAAGAACTTATATCTGTCGTCGGAAGAGAAAAGAGGGAAAAACCTCTCCAGCTAATTCCCCTCCAAGCCATCTGGATTTTTCCGGATACAATACACTAGAAATTACCGTCTACGATAAAGCTATGTTAAAAATATATATGCATACAGAAATGAAATCCATTTCAAATACGAATATTTTGTATGTGTTATATTTGAATCTTACTTCATCAGTGCATGTCTCAATGGAAAATATTTAAATTCTTTTAGTCTTATTCTATGCTTGGCAGGTTTGAGCACAGCATTCCTAAATGTTGGGAGTTTTGTGAAAGTTTCTTTGAGGTAGATTTTTCATCAAAAAGGCTGTCGGTTTTTAAATTTTCAACATCGAATGTTGAAATCGATAACCAGGCAAGCGAGACTCAGCCTCTGGAGCTCTTTTAGACCACGGTAGGAGAGTGGTGGTCTTTGCCCAAATATATATTCTGATGTAGAATACGAATGATTACAAACTTCGAGATTTAGAGTAATCAGCACTTGATCTTCAAACTTCATTTAAAGTCGTTGATATATTTGACGATAGTTTAGTACATTTTTAATTTATAATTTAATTGGAATTTTAATTCTTCATTTTTTCACATCTTGTGAAAGTTTAACTTCATTTGCGAAATATGTTATAGATATTTAATCTAAAATGTTGTCGGAATTAAAGATAAAGGTAAATTTATTTTGGAAATATTACTGCTTAACTTAAAAGACTGTATAATGTAGAATTACTAAATTGACCTTTTTCCTTCCTTAGGATTATATGCTTGAGAAGTGAAAAACGTCAGTAGCTTTAAATACTGCTCAGTTTCTTAGTCAAAAATTATTTATTTAAATAATGAAAATATTAATCTTTTAAATCAGTACTTATTTTGAGTAAAAATTGGTAGAATAAATAAAATGTTGGGTAATACATAAATTTAAGTTGAAAGAGCACGAGGTCACAGATGAAATGGTCGTATCACTCTATCATTAATTTTAAACTAAACAAAAAATTCTTCTTTCTCCATTTGGCCGACTTTAGAATGCTTTCCAATCCCATAGTTTACGATAAAACGTGGCTGTTTGCCCAGGTACATGTAGATGTAGTCAAGATGACTTAAAACGCTGCAGTGCTGCGATGTGGAAAGCAACGGGAAGCTACTACATTATTCCTTCCTTGTATTGATCATATACTAGACAAAATGAGTACACTCTGGGTAAAACATTCCCAAGGTAGACCCCACCCCCATCAGAAGTCCATGCGGGAGTTGCTTTCTGAATAAGAATAAGTCGATCTATTTGTACTGTTTACCGTTTTAGATATGTTTAGCTAAACGCAAAAAAATCGATAAACTTTTATTACATGAATGAAATTACAACATGTGATTTTATTTATTTTTGGTTAAATTTGCTTTAAAGAAGGTGAGGTGAGAGCTATTTTATTTTAGCGGAAGCGTTTGCAGAATAAATGAAATTAATCTTTCAAGAAAACATGCTCTAAAATACGCAAGACTGCGTGACAACGTTCAAAAGATTTTGGGGAATTCAATGAAAACTTTTCCTAAATACAACCATTAATCATTATGAATTTTATGTGATATTTATTTAAATATTCCAACAACTAAAAATTTGAAGAAAAATCCATATGAAAGGACGTCGAAAGAAAAATCTCTTAGTTTGTTGAGAGGAATGAATGTTTGCATTGTATAAAGTTCTTATCCGGAAAATTTTGCCAGCATCAGGTGATGTACACATAAAGTATGAATAATTGCTTGTTCCTCACTATAAACAACCTCATACTTGATCTCCTACATTCGCATATCTCATATTGCATGACGTAATCCGTTGTCCGGACTTAGCCGTAAAATTATTTGTTCATTAAGCTCGTTCTGGGTAATTTACACGAATGTCCAAAACAGGCCAATTAGGATTATTTTTCTGTAGTTAAAGCAGCTGCTTGTCTCACTTATAAAACGTGTCGTAGTTTTGGATCGAAATATCAGTCCAAGTGTGCGTTTTTACTAATGTATTTTTAGCTATCATTATTTCGATCACTGGTAGGAACTATGTTAAGATAGAGTAATTGAAAAGGGTATAAAAATCCGTAAATAAAATCATAGCGTAACTTGAGAAGGATTTTAATGCTATAGTTTATTTTACTAAAAATAAATTTTATTTCAATCTTTGGATAGTTAAGATGAGTTTGGTTAACCGACCCGTTGTTAACGGTTTCTTTTTTAAGTGATTTCTGCTCAATATCTGACTTTGTTAATTCTTTCAATGAACAAAGGAACAATGAAGTTTTAATCTCAGAGAATAGTTACATTGTAATTTTAAATAAATGTATAAGTAGGTTTGTTAAACTTTATTCCAAATGCTTACTATTTTCTAAGAGAGTTTCAATCTTCTGAAGTTTTTATAAATTTGATTTAGAGAAATCTCAGAGTATCTCTCACTTGTTTCTGTTTCTTTTTATTAATCAGTTCAACCAAGTTTTTTATGAACTTAGAAAAGAATCAATTAGCGTAACTAGAGAGTAAGATTGACATCTTTAGAGGGTTATTGATAAATATAGAAACATCTAAGGCGATTAACATTCGTCAGGATTTTTCGCATTTCTTTTTACAACTGATTCTAAGAAAACAATAACTGTGACACAACTTAACCTTCGGATGGTGTCCGTGCTGTTGGGGCTTTGAATTGCGGAATTCTAAAGAACTTTCGCGGAATCTTGTTTGGGAAACCCTAAATCTTAAGGCTAACGTTTTCAAAGAAAATTACGTTAACAACATAGTATAACCAGTGAAAATGCGTCGTAGTCTTTTTTGTATTACTTCTGAGTTAAAAACTACTTGTAACATGGAAGAAAAATTGCTCACAGATGGAAATAATTATCCTATGAACTAATCTTTAAGAGTTTCTTCTCTTCAACGCTTTTCATTTTTAAGGTTTCTCAGATAATATCTGCGGATTATTTCTTTAACTCGCTGGTGTGTTGTTACACCATTTACCTGTTGTTTGCTCCTTTATTTCACGACGCATTCTACTGCAATATGCTCTACTTTTCAATTGAAAAATGTTGTGATTTAAATAAGCAAATTTGATAATTTTATGAGAACTCTTCCTCTAAAATTCTATTGCACATACTAAAGTTGCTCATCTATAATGCATCCCAATAAAGGAGACAATTCAAGAGAAATCAAATTATGCCAACTTTTTTCCATCAATCTAAATTTGCATCCAGAAAGATAAACTTAAGTCTATAAGCGTTGATATTTTTAATTTAACCTAATCCGGTTTCTTCTAACTCTATGTATTCTTGTTATAGTATGGGGTGTATATCGATAATATTAAAATTTCGTTAGAAATTAAACGCGGGTTCTTGCTAAGTGATAACATAAAAAATTACGGAAAGATATCTGCTAAAACATTGCTTTCATGCATTTCATCATTTGGTCTTTGACGAATGTAAAATAAGTATGAAGAATTAGAAGTAATAAATCTCTGTTTATTACATTTTTTAGTATATATAAGTTGGTATTTGAATTGCGATTATCATATTAATAGGTAACCAGATGAGAAAAAAGGGAAAATAATGGATGGAGAAGAATTTTTGTTGATGAGATAAATTCTCTTTTTCATATACTTCAGCCGAATTTTGTGGTTTAGTGGCTTGAATTCTGATTTATTTATGTAGTTACAATGAAGCTGTAGTAATTTCAGCATCTTTTAAATATACTTTTGAAATACATGAGCTTCTGGGTAGATGTGGGTTGGACAAGAAATGAACGCATAGCTGGATACTGGTGACAGAACGATGGTAATGATCAATAAGTAGAGTGTAAAAGAAATAGGAATGGTGATGGACAGTTTAGAAAGTACGAGGCTTCGGTTGGTTAAAATTTAGTATTCATTATATTTTAAACTTGAAAGAGGTTATATAACTTAGAATAATCTCTTTTATTTCTACAAAAAAATCGACTGAGAAATAGTTAAAACACCAGAGATTCTCAACAGAGTGCGAAGGTGATAGATCTTGGGAAAATATTTAGCAAAACAAAAATATCAGTTTAAAATGGTTTATTTTTTAAAATTAAACATGTAAAGATGAACAGTATCAGCAATAAAAATAAATTACTGCAAAAATCTATTCCATCTTCGTGAGTGCTTTTTCTGCTGCGGATATTTTTTTCTGATTCTCACTTACACCTACATTTTAAATCCGCAGCAATTTTTGTCCTATTCTATATCAATTCAATATCAATTCAATATCAATTCTATCAACTTTTACGACTACTCACCAGTTACATTTATTTTAAATATGATGATTAATTAAATGGAAGAGGATAATTTAAAGTTACACCGGAGATAAAGACATTATTATCTTTTATTTATTGTTTTTTGTTTTATCTTTTATTTATTGGTTTAAATTGACAACTTTTAGAATAGAGAACTTAAGATGGAAATGAGATTAAGTGTTTTAGCTGAAGTTTCATTCATCTCCATACCGTTTATACTCGTCACAGGAAAGGGCTGAGTTTCCGGAAATGGACCGCAAATCGGACATTATCTCCTAATGAAGATAAAAATCTCCCTCTCCGGTTAGGGTAATCATGTTTCGCGGTGATTCAGGGAGTGTACTTCCTTCGAGTCCCTAACGTACCGCACAAACAGCCGTTCCCTGAAGGGGAATCGAACCCCTTGTCCCTTTCGGTCGGCTCTTAGAACCTCGGAGGCCTACATACATTCCCCGGTAAGAATAGGAACTCCCATGCAACTTGCGTGCTGTTTAGACCGAGTTACGACCATATTCCATGCACAATCGCGCTGGTCTATCCCGGGGCACTCTCTCGCTCCCTTTGATTCCGTCATGTGTGATCAAAACCACTGCCATCGGGACTCATTGTCGGGAAGGGGAGCCCCCTCCATCGATTCCTACCGAGGACCACTCTCCGTCACGGTCCCTCCCCCGGCTTTTCTCCCCTCCGATTCAACCCAACCCCATTCGAGGTAATTCCGTGCACTGTTGCCACGTCTCCCACCTTCCTCACGAGAGAAAAGGCGCTTCCGAGCTCGCGTTTGATGCAAGGAGAGGAACGCGCTGTTCACAATGCTAAGAGTTGGGATTTTCATTGCTCGTTGGGTGGTGCGTGCGGGGGGAGGCATATCTCCTCCTCTTTGCAAGAGGAGGGCCACGTGGCTACAGTCTTTGTGAGGATGCCGCGGACGAGGGCGTGGGAACCAAAATGCATCACTTTGGGACTCGAATGTTTTGTGATGGGAGGGAGTGAAGTATGTCGTTAATGGAGGTGATTGTATTGCTGGGACTTATAACGAAACTTTAAGGAAACGTGACACGCTCCTCGATTGTTTTGTATCCCGCGCATCAATTATCTTTTCTTATTCCCAAGAAATTAATGATCTCTCCTTATGTGTATGCATATTCATTTATAAATGTTTTACTGTTTTCTTTTAAATTGACTTACACGGGGTCAAAGGTTCATAAGTAATTATTTCCAGCAGAATTGAATGAATGAAGGGGCTCAGCGAGGGCAGCTGTTTGATATAACGGTACAGTGGATGGGAATGAATTGATCCATGCGGGAGGTCCGGCATCAACGCTATTGTGGAATAGAACGCTGAAAAATTAACTACTAAAAGAGGTAATAACAAAAACAAAAGGGATGTGCTGGGTATGGTTGGAGAGAATAGTGTTTTGATTAAAAAAGTAAAATGGAAATAGAAGAATTGGTTAGTAGGATACTGAGAAGAGATGGACTACCAAAGGAAATGATTAACGAAGGGTTAAAAAAAATATAGAAAGGGAAAACCAAGAGGAGAGTTGTCGAACAGTTTGAATTGTCAATAAGGTATGCATTTTCGAATTTATTTTAATTGTAAAAACGATTTCTTCATTCATAATGTGAACTGTTACGAAAGAAATATTTAAAATTCTTTCTTCTTCCGTCCGTCCGTATTAAATACTATGTATTTTTATAATATGCACCACAATTATGGCTTCACATTTTGATTTCGTGTAAATATTTCACACCTAAAAATCTAGTAATGTAATAAATTTCAAAATAAATAATTTAATAGTTAATCAGAAAATGTATAAGTTTGTTTGTACTCAATCAGAAATTGTATTTATTATTTATGTTATTTAATCTATAGGCTGCAGTTTTGTATGATTACCAGATTCAGATAAGGCTATTATATTATTAGGCTATTTATGTTGCGAATATTTTAAATATCAGAAACTGAGAATGTGTTCTAAGTGAAAAAATGTTTAAAATCCTCTTAAGATGCGCAATGGTGAAACAATCTTGATTAGTGTGGAATATGGCATTAAATTGCTTAATGCGATTCACGTAAATGTAAATGTAATGACATGGCTTGGAATTCTAATCATGAGTCACAATGAAATGAAAACTCGCATACATATTATTATGTGGCATTAAAACAAAGGAACTGCCTCTCAATACTATATTCTATGATTTATGTCTCCAATTAGATTAGGGAGATCTTAAGAAAGAGAGAGTTATTCGATCAATATTGCTGTTAAATATATTTTAGAGGATATTATAACGCAATGCCTTATCAGTACTCGTAATTATAAAAGAGAAACATTACGCAATGTAGTCATTAACTTATGTTAGAAATCTCCACGCTATACCGATTAGGCCATCGAAACTGAGTCATCCTCCCCATCTGAATTACGTTTCCGAACGAACGATAAATATTCATCCCGGTCTTGTTTTAACCCTGACCTTCCCGTTTCTGGCGGCTAAGAGTATTTCTGTTCATATCGACCACTTGGGTCCTTCTATCCCGGCACCCGAGTGTTTCCCCTTCGCTTCCCACCCACGCCTCCATCACTCTTCCCATCTGTGCCCATTTGATTGAGGTGATTGCACCCACCGAATTCTCTCTCTCCGGGTGTCTCGTCGCTTTGGAACCCGCCTCATCTTTTTCCCTTATCGCCGAATCTGCCTCACTCCCTCGACAATTCTAACACATTTGCAGCTCTTATCCACCCTTCGCGTGCCCTCCAAAACTCCCCACTCCCATCATTATCTACTTCCTTCCCACTTTTCTTTGTTACCGTGCAACTCTTTGGGAAAAAAAGTCTTACGTGTTATTATCGCCCCATCGTAATTTCTCCTCTCCCTTCATCTGAGCTGTCTCCCACTGGTCCTTTACTTTTTCTCCCCCTTTCATCCGAATCCTTACGCCCACGTTCCCCACCCTCCAACCATCCCTCCCCCCATCTCTTCCCCCATCTCTCCTTCCCATCTCCCCTCCTCATCCCTCCCCACATCTCTCCTTCCCATCTCTCCCTCCTCATCCCTCCCCTATCTCTTCCCCCATCCTTCCCTTCCATCTATCCCTTCCCATCCCTCCTCCATCCCTACCCCCATATCTCCCCCTATTTCTCCCTCCCATCTCTTCCTCCCCATCCCTCCCCCCATTTCTCTCCCCGCAACCCCCGGAGAGCACTGACCCCATGCACGCGGTTGCAGCTCGCGCTCCCAACAACTTCTACCCGTGGACGTGGCACAAACACGATTTTATCTCTTTTATCGTGCCAGACACCTCTCTCCGTTAATCGGAGGTGCTGCCATAATCGAGGCAGCTCCGGAAGATGAAATTCGCGCTAATGGCCTAGCGTATATTTTAGTGTGTTCTCATAAAACCAGAGGGCGTCTGAGGAAGTGTTATTTTTCCGTGGAATTCTCCCCGTGAGGAGTGCGGCACCGTTTATTGCTTCCGCAGATCCCGAAGAGATTTAGATCTAAATAATTTACGAAAACTAGGAAGGCTGCGTGGCGTTTTCGTTATCTCGGTCATTATTTAGGGGTTTAGTAGGTTTCCAGGAAAAATCAACGTGTCCTTGCGCGGCTAAGGTGGATGTTTCGCTTGGTAATTTATGAGTGATGGACATTGATGGAAATATCCACCTCGCAGAACGAATTTGTGGGCTCGCTTCCATTCATTATGATGACCGTAATTATTCCGGGGCGCTTTACGGATGGATTCGACCGTTTGGAAGAAATATCTATTTTGCACCGTGAATAGGAGTGGCGTAATATGCCCATTTTCCAGATGGAATCACTCTGAATAAATGGTGCCTATTCACCTTGCCATTCTAGCTTATTCCGATCCCGATAAAATATGAACTATCCTTATACTGCGGAGATTGCGCGAGAAATTGAGAGAATGTGATTCTTGTAAAATAAAAAACTTTTAACTATTTATCGATGGTGTACAATGTAATTAATATGCTTATTGAGACGCTGAATTCCTGCATTAAACCTTCAAAACCTGTGGTAAATACTAACAGAAAATACACACTTAAATATGTGTATTGAAATTTGCATATGGAAATTCATCATCACACAGATAACAATATTTTAACATATCTAACAAAGTGTAATAGTTCCTAGTTCTCTCTTAGGTATATAGCATGAAAGTAGACATTACGTTTAAAATAAAAGGAATAGCAGTTGATATCCTTTTCTAATTATAAAATTATTTTATTTTGAAATGGCGATATGATTATAGCGTTGGAAATGTTTAAGAAAACTGAGATGAAATATCTTTTCTCATAAAAATATTTCACTCAAACCAGTCTTTTCGTAAATTCATATATCCATATCCGATTATAGATAAAATGTCGCTAAATATTGCCCGTATTTTACTTTTACTACACCTTATCATTGTATTGTGCTTCATTCAATCATTACAGATTTTTTCTCAAATTATCGGAGTAACGCACGAAACACCAGCCAAAATGAACCATATTAAAAAAAGAATTTAAAATTTAAAGAAGCATTATTATATCTTTCTCTTTTGTTATCTTCTATAAAAATTGTGATTGGTGAAGATGAAGGTGATTGTAAACTCAGCAGTTAGATAAGTAACTTCAATAACTGAATTTAAAATCATCTAAGTTTAAGGTTCCAAAATATTAGGGATGGTATGATAATTCATCAACATATATTGATGTTTTTACATTCTATAAAATAATGAATGGCTTAATCAGATTCATATTAGACATTAGAAATTACGATATGAAGTTTTAAACGGATTAAAATCACTTTCTACTGATTGTGAGATCTATCTAGATACTCTGAAGTAAACATTTAACGAGATCATCATTCAGAAAGACCGTTATGGCTGAGAATAGTGAGCAAATGTAGTCTAAAGTCCCTTGATAGACGATATTATTATAATACGTATTTTACGACCACCGAGGAGGGAAGCATTGTCTCCGAAAAGCATTTGAGTATCATTAAAGTGCAGTATTCCTTTCTTGCTTTCTTGGACTAGCGGGGAGTAAGACTAGGAGCGCCGACAAAGACGGGCTCTTGATGATTTTAAAACCTCTTATTCATTGACAGCCGCATTCCAAAATTTCTTTCTTTACGACTCTGGATGTAGCAAAATCTTTCAATTTAAAACAAGATGACGCCAAAATTTAATCAGCTAACTAAATTGCTGATACTCATGACGCTTTCTCGAAATGAGAGATTAACTTGATTTTCATAAGAAACATATTTGTGTATTTTTTAGCTTTGTGTAAATAAAATATTCTTGCTATTTGTAATCTTGTGAAGAGGTTCATCGTTTAAGATTGATGTATGATCCAAGAGTCTATATAAAAAATATTATAAACGTATACACAAAATGATGATATTGAAATATTCAGCAATAATCAAACATCGAAATTAAATGATTGCAATAAATTCAATGCGTGGTGCTTATGCACTTAAGTAATCATACGTTATATAAGTACGCTTTACAAAAAGGTATTTTCTATGATTAGTCATCTATAATCATTTTGCGATCAATAGAGAAGCAAAATTATAATTTTACCTCACTATATATATTTTCCCGAGATATTTTACACTTTAAGATTATTGTCTGGAAAAGAGCAATATCAATTGACATTCCTTTTTACAATACATTAAAGCTACAGTCCGTGTAGTTCGAAATCCAATGTTCACGCGGCTAATGGATTTTCAAAATTTATCTTGGAAATAAATGATGCGGTTCTTCGCGTGATTGAGCAATGCGTTAATGTCAATTTTGAGAGTACTTCAGTAGATATCTTACTCGATTTACCGGAGTGACATTTTGATGTTCTGAAAATCTGCCATTACTCGCTGTAATAGGGATATTAATCTTGCTGACATTCGTATTTATTGTTACATAATTTGTATTTTTTATTCATATTGTTTTAGCTGCCATGCAATGCAACAATTGAATTGACAGCTATCAGTCTTCTGTTCAGATCTTTTTAGAACCTGTAGTAATCAATCTATATACCCTATGTTAAATTATTAAAATTATTTTTAATTTTATATAAGTTTAGCCACGCAATTTGTTCTATTTTATTTTCTTCTCACTACAACTTTAATGAATGAAATTATCTTTCCAACGGGCTTTATCATTTGCCCGAATCATCATCAAAATTTTTCTAACAACCACTGCGATACATTTGAGGTAAAAAAAAAGATTTCTCAAATGAAATCTCAGATTTTATTTGAATGTTTCTGGAAACACTCTGTAATAGCTTTAACTCGTTTTAAATATTTTATTTGATATGTTATTGTTCCAAATTTACATTAAATTTGGAAGGAAACCATTCTTTCGACTCTTTGATACTAAATTTTCATTAAACCGCCGAATATAGTGCATTTCTTAATTATACCAAACGTCTTCATAATTTAAAAATCCCGATTGTACTTGCTAGACAAAGCTACATCAATCAATAAAATTCTTAACCTCGCAGCTATGAGAAGAAGGAATCTCGGAATTCCGAGCATTCTTTCATTATTTTTATTGTAAAGAATGTTTTTCTATTAACTGGCGCGACGTTTATTTTGAAATAATTATATTTTATTCCTCGTAATATTATTGTACGTAAGAGAATGTTCGGCCGATAGAGAGGGAGACATGAAAAGGCTTTTGAGATGTGAGTGCGGTTTAGCTAGAGAAAGTAGGTTGGATCGGGTGAAAAAACAAACAAGAAAATGTCGGGGTGATAAAAGAGTATTGACGGAAGAATGGGAAGACAGAAAAGGTTCGGAAAAAATCCTCAAAGAAGATAGATTGCCAAAAGGGCATCAAAAAAGATTATCGGGAAAAGATGTAAAGGAACGAAAAAAATTATGTTGGTGCAATTAAACTTATGGAGGTCAATGGCGGTTATCGTTATTTTTTAATGCGAGGATGTCTTTAAATTATACCGGATCATTAAGATTTCATTACTTTTGATATGACGTAATTTTCGACAGCATAGTTCAATGTGTCAGATTTAATATATGAACGTATGAGCAGATGACATCGATTAGAAGGTTTCCATACGAACTCATAAGGCTATTATATATTTATTAAGGTAACCAGCACGTTCGAACGGAAGTTTTTAAGGAATATAATATGCGAAACGTATCCTTAATCATGAATATCTAGATCGAATGTATCGTATCATGTCAAACCATATCATACATTTCTTTGTTACTTTTTATCACTCTGATTGGCTTGGCCATCTTTTTATCATTAAAAGATTATCGAGACTTAAATGACTGGGTGAAATTTACCTTCTTTGAAGACGCCCATGTCCAAGTTTCCTTTGCTCATGGCAAGAGATGTCATCTACAATGATAAGAAACTCTATCGCAAGTAATGTTATCAAAAGGACGGTATATGTGTCTCACTCTCTCTCTTAACTGAATGAAAAGGTGACCTCTGATTGATTTTATCGGAAATAACTCATGTTGATAGGAATATGGCTTCGTAAATTGTTTCTATGGTTCATGAGTGTAAACCATGATTAAAAATGAATAATTTACAAAGCCTTATGTTTAGAAATCAGATATCAGAAAAAAAAATTTTGAAGATATATTAATTCTCTAATAAAAATATCATCATTTACTTATTTATTTAATATTGTTTCTGTACAGCTCTTTTAATAACATCTTTATGATTTTAAATGAACATTCAGAGGTATGAAAATAGGCATATGTTGCGTTTCACCTCCCTTCAAACAATGTGTTTTTGCAATTGATCAAATGGTGGTGTTTTTTATTCTATTTTACTTGAGCTAATTTTTGAGAAAGGATTACTTTCTTATAATTCCAAGAATAAAATTTTATATTTAATTCATAGTGAATCTCGATGAATATAATTGATGAATTAAAAATAAATAATCCGTTACAAAATATCATATATAATATATTATATTAATAATATAATATATATAGTAGACGTTTACAAACATATATTTACTAATTACATCCCGTATACATTCACCATGTGTACAGCGCAAGTAGAAAAGCATGTGAATATATTCAGAAAACATCACCAATAAGCCCATTCAAATATTTATTTATTTGACCCTTTAATGGCGAGGTTAGGCCCAAGTGGGCCTCTCTTCCACCTAACCTATGAATATGAATAAGAATATATATGAAAAGGCGTTATGAAATTCAGCCCTGAAAGACAATCTTCGAGAGTGTCTAGTAAAAAATTGGGCTAATATATTATTTAAGAATGAGATAACTTTGTCTTTCTTATTTTTTCTTGTTTCATATGGTAAGTGGGGTCATTTATAGTTTTTAACTGTAAGAAATAAATAATTCTATTCCAGGTCCAGATGTACCAGATGAGGACGCTTAGGCGTTAAAACCGGTCTTGTGTTGAATGTTTTAATACTGCGGAATATAGACTTAGTTATTTTATTATTTTATTTATTTATTATGGAATTTCACGAAATGATGGCCGAGCTGATTGAATTTGTTCTCAACGCAAAGGCCAGATTATACAGGAAGCTATTTATCAAGCAAAAACTAGCCTCCCTCAACATTTATTTAATCTCCAGATGCCTGCGCCTGGAATTCTATTCCATATTTTTCGAATCATGTTGCTCGTTAGTTTATCGAATACATTGGACATAACATACGTATGTTATCCTTTTTATGCCATTATTGATGTACAATTTTGGGATTTCTTATTTCTCATTCTGTATTAGGTTACTCACAGTGTTCACAGATCCAAAACGTCTGCAATACACGACCTTAAGGTGGGAAAGTTAACTAAATATTTAGCCAGCAAGCCTCAAAGGGTTGAATATATTCAGCCACACTGGTTTTGCTTGGCATAAAACGTATTGAGAGAGATATTGCCCGCAGTGAAGTTTAAGGACACGTCAGAGTGATTGAAATCTCCAATCGAGTCGGGCACATCTGTTTAGTGGGATCTGTTTGCATTGCCTCGAGCGATAAGTGAAGTGTTTCAAGGTCGACAAGATACTGGAGGGCAGCTGATAGGCCAAAGCAAAGGGAGACATTGTTTGGGGCTGCCGTGTACCACATCCAGACTTGATTATTATCATTGTGCTAATATGACGTGCTTCTTCTCAATTTTTTTCTATTTCAAGCACGTAATAAACAATAGTCTCACTGAAAAAGCCGTGAGACGTATTTCCCACGACCAAAGTCGCGGTGGTATTTGTTTTCCTTCTCTAGGGAGCGGCAACTCTCAAACAGCATGTCATTGTTTCTGTCACCATTGCTTCTGAGGTGCCTTCAAGCTCACCTCATCAGGGTGATGGGTGAAATCATTGCTCATCTTCCACCATCTTCACGAATTCCAACAAATGTTCCCCGTATCTACAAATCCATCCTACTCAAATCCTCCAGCTGTAATCAAATAATCTTTATCGACCAATTTCGTGAAATTAAAAATCTGCTCCATATTGTGAAAGAAATTGATCGGGCATTTTGTCATTAATTGCTTGAATTTCTCTAAATATGTTCATCATAGGTCTAATTACGAATTGGATTAATACGAGCTAGCTAGAATTAGCAAAAAATGAGATTGGAAATAATTTTCAGATTGGTGGTGGTGAAACAACGTTCGTAATTCACTCTGCCACGACTCTCATTTCTCCTGCTTTGCATTTGGAAATTTTCATTTGCGAAAGAGCGTTAAAATGGAAATGCTACTCATCATGACAAACATCGAGTCCTCTGCACTGGGAGCTGCATTTCAAGTATCAGTAATGACTCCATGCCTAATTGTGGATGCACAACCTGATAATTAAAGCTGTATTGCAATTAAAAATGCGAGTGAAATAGCCATCGTAAATCCGTCTCTCGCCATCTAGTTAAGTTAATTGAGCGCGGAGAAAGTATTTAATCAGAGGAAATGGCAATTGAAGAAATAGGTTTTACGATATGAAAAGTCTTAAAAATTAGTCAAGATCGTCAGTTTGGTGTTCCTTAAAAATAACTCATCTACTGATTCAAATAAATATAGTGAACTTACAATAATAAAGAGTTGATATAACCTCTTATTGTTGTAAAACTCATCAAGGCATAACGTCCATAGACATAGAAGAATTGAGTAACTCAATTCAACATATAATCTATCCAGACTTCAACGCAACCAGGGTGCAGATCTTTTTTAGAATGTAGATTTAAAAGGTATCTTAAGAGTTATTTGAAGAAAATGGCATTTTGTTGGCCACAATAATCTACGTTTTACCCAAAAATTGCTTTTTAATTGGTCAGAAAGGTCTGAAACAAAATGGGAAACGAAATAGAATTTTATCAAGGAATAGGCAAGGCTTTGCACACTTATCAATACTTCAACCTTAGTCCTTTACCAAATGGTTGATTTATTACCTCTAAAATTCCCTACTCAACACTTTCCTTTATTTATTGATAACTAATTCCACCACTTATTTAATTCAAAATATTCACCTTCGTCTTCTCCTCTTCTCTTGCTTTCTACCGTCAATAAATTTCCTTCACAATCCCTTTTCTATTAATATTTGACCCATAATTATCTGCAGTCACAGGATTTTACACATCTTTTTCTGATTTTCTTATCAACGACATCCATGAATGGCTACATTTCTAAATTTCCACCCGATGATGATGTTATGTATCGAAGCTCGGGTAGTGATACTCGTTTCTGTGATATCGTACATATCGGAATTGTTGGTTTACAGTAGCTTTCATTCTTCTGGCGTTTGAAAACATCAGAAAATTAACTTTGGGCACATAAGTATACCATATAGAAATTTAATTTGACGAAATATAGCAGGATCATGTAAGCTAAGCGTTAGTGTTCCTTTGTTCTTTCAGTTAAGTCTGAATTACTCATTTTAAATTTTCCGTCTAAGTTAATTCATGCAATCGTAAAAAATAATGAAGACGAAATAACAAAGAAACTAAAATCATAAAATTTTTAAACCTGCGAATTATATAAATGAAAATTCATGCTTCATAGTTGTGAAGCTTTCGCTAAAACATTGTATCGTCGTATTATGTAACTGTATCTACTATAATCCTGTAATTTGCCTGAATCAGTCTTACCTGTCTTGAAATGAACTCTGGATGGGTTATTGTTAATAACGTTTGGATATCTACATTAATATTCTATATACATATTGCTCCAATTCAAAGATCAAATTCCCTTTACCACACACCGAAAGGCTCTCAGGGTATACATATCGATAATGAAAAATGAATTTTCCGACAAAAGCTCTTTCGATTCAGTCAGTTCTACTATAATTTTTTCGAAATGGTGATAATGCGGAGAGAGTAAATACATAAAGTCATGCATAAATACATCAAAATAGTCTGTTGCGTAGCAGTATATTTTCACTGTTTACTCTTTTCATCTACTAAAACTCGTAATCAATAATACACCCCTTAACGTCAGATAAGCGTTGAAGTGCTTCATGTCATTTTCACGATTAACTGAGAGATACTTTAAAATCTCATTTCTCTCCTACTAAGTATTACTGCTGCTGGATTTACATGCCTCGAACGCTGAAATCACGTAAGCAATCAATTCTCATCTTTTACTACTTACTAATAACTCAGTATTATCACTAGACCACGGTAGTGAAGGTTAAATTCTTCACGTTGTAAGATATATTAAATCTCTTTAAGCTTATGTGTATTTATACATATCATTCACGCTATTCCACTCTGAAGTCATCTTGCTATCCTGGTTGTTTATTCATAATACCTCCCAAAAATTTCATATATTTACAAAAATATCCCGTTTCATATTTTCTATACATCTTTTAATGCATTTTATTTTATTCCCTAAACAATGTACGCATTTTAACATCCCATTCAAACCATTCGGCGTACTTTTATCGTTTTTTTTATTCCTATCATCTCTCACATTCTCCTCATGTCCTCTACGTCATTGTACTTTCATCCATTTCTATTACTTCCAACCATTTTTTATTATTACTTTGTATCTAAAATAACGGGTTGAATTTTTTATGTTACTAGATACCAGAATTTGAAGTGGCACAATATATTTCCTAGTGATGCGTCACAAACAACTAATTGCTGGATACGAAGCTGTCCCTGTTCAGAAAAACATTCATCGTAGAGAATATGTTGCAATTAAATTGGGTATTACTGTGAAAGTAATAACACTTTTGCTGGCTAAAATGTGCAGAAAGCGAAAGGTCAAAGTGTGCCTCTACCATTGGTGGCGAATGCTCTAAATGGCATAGATACGTTTAAGCTGTAATCCTCATCCATTCTATCATCATTTACTACGAGAGGTAATGCCCCTATCAGTTTCTGAACAAGAATAATTGTCACTGAAATAACCTCAAGTTTCAGTTTCAGCTCATGGCAATGGATAAAGGGAGCGTCTGCTCGTACTTGGGTGCAAACTGACCCGTTCATTCAGTTCCGTTACGTCTTCAGAGAACGTTGTCTTCTCTCGTGTTTTCGAAAAACCTTCTGTAGATTGATGGCGTCTAGTCACGCTTATTCTGTGTTTGGATGCATCATCTGATTCCCCAGTCACCGTGACTAAGGTTGAGGACGTATTGTTATGCCTGAAGTGATTTCAAATTTCCTTCGTTTGTTTCGAGTTCTTCAAGCTCTCATATGCCAAATTAAAGAAACTATTGCTGCTAACTTTTAATGGAACAATCTCACTACCGGATAAAACAAACAATATACGTATACGTGTACTTGCCAATAGATTACTTATTTTTACGGGAAAATACATGTGATTACGAATTATATGCAAGTGATTTAAATTTATGCTTCCAATTAAATGATAAGCGTCAAATAAAAACTGAATATTTACTGCGTCAAATTAATTTTTGAAATTTGTTTTTGTTGGTTTGATTTACAGTTTCCTTTTATTTCCTTTCAGTGATATCACCTAACCTCTATATTCAAATCCAATTTGTCCAAGATTCTTACTTGGTTGAACATCATAATTAAACATTCCGTGTCTTCACACCAGAAAATTGCGCAAACAACTCGAGCCCAGTAGTGTGTATTGTAAAGAATCTATGGAATAAAGTATAAGATAGGTATTGTGAACATTGTCTATATATATTTATACTATACGCCATTCATCCGTTTACCAATATGAACAGAATATACAGTCAAATAATTATAAGTTTTATATGTATTTACTATATTTTAATTATTGTATTTCACAAGCTCAAGGAGTGACTAATGAAGAATCTTCTGTCACAAATGTGTCATGAATGGCAAATATAATATTGTTATATGTATTCAAAAGACGGTGTTTTTGACAAAGAGTCTTACACTAAACTTAAGCAGGCAAACTTTACGCGATGGGCAAAATTTTTCTGACGAAGCATACAGCACAACATTAAGATCAGTCAAATATACTCATTCAGTTGATAAAGTAATTATTGCAGACCTAATTAATCAATATATCATGTAAATAACATCGTATACAAGATAGTAGAACAAATGAATGGTTTATAATAATAATTATTGAACTTGAAATTATGAAGTTCAATGAAATTCCGTAATGCAAGAATATATTTATTGTATTTGAGCAAAATTGATCATTCTTGATAATGATAGGGAATGCCCTTATAAACGGCGCTCTAAGCATCTGTTATGCATCAACACTACCCTCCGCCAATTTACGGTATTATCGCATGATTATAGTATAACGCTTCTCCTTGAGAGCAATTCACTAACGCAAGTCGGAAGAAAACGCGCTCAGAGCGAATTAATTTTCTTTCTGGGACGCGAGGGGAGAAAAATGCCATAAGGGTGAGCTCGCCACACCCCATTGTCTCCCGCGAGCGATGAGGGAAAAGAAGAAAGGAATGGCGCGCAGCGCACAGAAAAGGAGAAATTAAAGCGCGTGGAGAGGTCAGGGATGGAAAAAGAAAGCGAAAAAACGGAGTGCCAGGGTGTGAGGAGAGATAGGAAAAAGTTGAGGGAGAGAAAGAACGAGGAGGGAGCGATGCGTCGGGTTCGTTTGAGGTTGCTCTCTTGGGTTCGGGATGATATTTGCGAGGGAACGGTACAAGGGCTCGCCGAGAGACGAAGGGGATGCTCGGCGGGGGAGTTGAAGCACTGGGAGGGATTTCCAATGGCACATGGGGAAGAGATGTGCGGGGAGGCGAAACAATAGCTTTCGTAGCGAGCTCGGCGAGGGAAATAGCCCACTTTTTCGCCGAGTTCTAGAGATCCGGCGCGCGGTAGACCATCCTCCGTGGCCGCCTCCCGCGGTTCCACCTTCCGAGGCCGAGCCAGAGGAAGCCTCCGGAAGAGGGCATTTAAATCCGCGGTCACTCTGCTACCCCATTGCCGATTCGGAAGGGGAGAGCGCCTAGACTCCCACCGCCTCCGCGTCTGGTGAGTCAGCTGTCGGTTGCGAGGGGGGGCGTTGCGTACGGCGTAAAGGGATCGAGGGGCAGGGGGGGACCGGACTAGGAGGGGTGAGGGCGACGGCTGCGAGGGGAGGGGGTGCGTGGCAGGGAGAGGGGGCGGGGGGTGGCTGCCAAAGGAGGGAGAAGTGGAGGGGGGAGGGACGCCTGCAGGCGTTTGCGAGGGAATGAATGCAGGGGGAGTTCGTATCACCGAGGGAGGACCCGGAGGGTCGGAGCGAGTTAGGGCAGGGGAGTCGAAAGCAGGGGGGTAAAAGGAAAGCGGGGGATAGTGGATCTCTAGTTTGGTTTTCGCTATCGTTCGCAGGGGAAGGTTTTTACGTTCCTCGATTCTTCCCTCCCTCTGTCTCTTCCTTCACCGCTCCCTTTTTCCTTTTCCGTGATTCCCAGTGCCTCACCGGTGACGTTTTTTGTTCCCCGTGAAGGGTGGTGTTGTGCTCGTGCAGGTTGCACGTACGGGAAGGAGAGCGAGCGTGTGGGCGTGTGTGCGTAGTCCCGGCTGTCGGAGGGACCGGGTTCCTTTCGATTCTCCCGGCTGAGACCCACGCGTATCCCTCGTGTGCGTATCCCTCATCTCCTCCTCACCGCTTGCTCTGGGACCCCACCTGTCGCAACACGACGCTCCGGCCATCGCCACCCATCGGCTTCGCACCCACTGGTGTTCTTCCTTCTTGGATTCTTGAGAAGAGGGAAGTTTGCCGATAAAAAGCATACGGTGCGTGGGTTACGGCGAGGGGAGTCGTCCAGATTGTTCGCGCGTTTTCGATCCGTGATAACGCCCGTGTTCGGGAAATGGTCGCCCGGCAGTAGGAGAGCGCATTTCGCAAGGGCTTCCTCGCGGAGATTCGAGTGCGGGCAGTGTTTTTCGCGAGGGAGAGAAGAGGATACTCTCAACCTTCCCCAACCGAGGCTTCTCTCCCCCCTCCACGCGCTCTTACGCGTGGCCCAGCGCTCGTTCCGCTCCCCTCGAAATCTCCCGAATCCAACGACGCACAGAGGCACCCCACCTCTCCCTATACCGAGCCATGCTGATAACCAACATGGCCTCCCCTGCTTCCGTTTACGCTCCCGCGGTGGACAACAAGCTTGCATCCGCCTCCTCCTCCCCCGGCTGCTTGATCCCGCCGCCCCCACCCACTCTGCACGCCATGCACTTTCACCATGCCCAGGGCGTGATGCACGGCTCGCAGGGCGCGATGTTACCGTTGGTGACCGTGGTGCAGCAGATGCAGCCCATGCAGCAGCAACTGACCCCACCGGTTGTACCGGTCAATGGAACAAACGGTGCCATCAAAGATCGGGACGCCATCAAGTTGTTCGTGGGGCAAATCCCGCGGCATTTGGAGGAAGAAGATCTCCGGTCCATGTTCGAAGAGTTCGGGAAGATATACGAGTTCACCGTCCTCAAGGACAAGTTCACCGGCATGCACAAAGGTAAGATGATGACCAAAATGAAAGGAGGTTTTTAAATGGACCCTTAAGCCGCGAAGTGGAGGGTCGGACAATGAATGCTCGAGAAATGTACGCGAAGAGGATTGCGCATGACTGGTTAATGAGGGCAGTGGAGTAGTCAAATGGGTCATGTTTGGGATCGAGATGAATATGATTAAGGGTATGAATAATTAAAACTCACGCACATTTGAGTCAATAAGAGATTGTTCTAGACTGGAAAGCTATCATATGTTTCATATTTACCTGCGCGTCGTAGTCAGGGTTGGGAAAGGTTTTTTCAAGGTTCTGTATATACACAACGATGGAATAAGATATGCTCTTTAAGACGACATTCATATTGAAGAGACGCGAGAGGTAATAATCAAAGATTACCTTACTACAAAATATTGTTAATAAATTTCCTCCAAAGGTCAGTTGAAGATATTGATTTAATAAGAGCTATTTAGCTCGTTCAAAGCCGTTCAAGTGGAAGGGTATGATGCTCCACTATCTCAATCAGCAATAGTTCTTAAAATGTTTTTCTAAAATTAGGAGAACATAATATTTTTTCCCTGTTGATTCTAATCAATCATCATCAGATTTGGCTGTATGTTTTGAGTACTAAAAAAAAAAATGAAATGTAAATCGTAACTTCGTTGAAATTAGAATTTGCATCGTTTTCTTGCAGTTTATTTTATTCTGATAGTTTTAGAAGGTAAAATAGGAAATTTGTGGATTTAATTTCTACAATACCTATGCATAGACAAGATTCGTCCATCTGTCCAAAACTCTATACATGCATCAGTTATATGACTATAACAAATGTATATATTCCGTGAGCTTACTATTGGTTACTGTCTTTTTTCAACAATTTAGGCCAAGGCTTATGATTGTTTTGCTCTTTGTTATCTTGAGATGTCAGGATAGCAATTTGGATGAACTATTTCAGTAGCCTGTTTGACAGCAACTTGTTGGAACAGAATAAGCACCGTGTGTAATGAAAGAACAGGATTCAATACAACAATTCTATTACAGTATACTATACTGTGAGTTTAGAATCTATATTTTTTGGAATCCTTTATAATTTTGCAAATTAAGGTGGCATTTTCTTCTAATCTTCACCTTCGCATTATGGAAGTAAAAAAGAAAATACTTTGTTTACTTTTGTTTGTTCGGCAAATCTCTTAGTAAAGTATCTCGTTAATGACTATACCTCTCCAACTACTTTATAAAGGAAGCTAGTATTCAATCTTGACAAATGATACGTGGATTACACTTAAATCTTGAGAATCATTGTCATATAACAGAAGGTAGGGTTGAATAAGGTCAAGATATACGAATTATCATATACTTGATAAAACATATAACACTGAATTTTACAGAAATATTGGGATGAATCTCCCTTTTCTGTACTGGCTATAATATGTGAACCAACAAGGATGGGCAATCAATTTAAATATGATAATGAAGTGATGTAATTTTACCGTTTATAAATAAATACAAATTTGATACATATATTTTGAGCTTATATATCATTTTGATCTGTTCCAACGTTAGCTTATAATGATAATATTTTACTCGTAGCTTTTTCCTACAGAGTCAAATAAAATAGGTACACCAATCGTTACCATGTACCTATGAGGAGATTTTGTATGCTGTAGCCTCAGTTTTTCGTTTCTAAACCCCGAATTTAAGTTCAGTCTATACAGTTTATGAAAATGTTATTATGTTTATACTACTTGTTAAGTCATGGTAATTTTGACATTAATGAGAAATATGTACTAACAAAACACATGGCTAAAATACGTGCCAAATCTGTGTTTTCTTTCTTGTCCACTTTTATTTGCTTTAGCAACT
This sequence comes from Sympetrum striolatum, assembly GCA_947579665.1. Classification (NCBI taxonomy): domain Eukaryota; kingdom Metazoa; phylum Arthropoda; class Insecta; order Odonata; family Libellulidae; genus Sympetrum; species Sympetrum striolatum. The sequence goes on from OX388341.1 coordinate 25,519,629, forward strand.
CATAATTTTTCCAGGTACACATTAGCCTTCTAGTGTCTACGTAAATGGAAGTTATATTTTATATGAGCATTAAGTATGCAGATGCAGTGCATATTTGTCAATGAGTCAAATCAAATTTATTATGCATGCCTGATGTATGAATTATACTTAACGTTTAAAATGCATCTTTGTGTTTTTCATACATTGTAATCGGCGAAACACTAATTGTATAATGGGCTTCTTTATCTGCATTACTGATTCTCCGATTTCGTGTTTACATTATAATTCTTATTATCGGCGTATCATTCGCATCTGCATTTTATTTCAGCCTCCATTTCACCCATTCTCGAGCACAACGCCATTTTCTGCATATTAAGCTCATTTATATGAAAGTACGCCGTTCTGATCGCATGGATGACTCTTAATTGCTTTATCGCTGGCAATGGAGGTAGCGTTTTGTCCTCATACGAGAGCTTGGGAAAAATAATTTTTCGCGTCAATCGAGGAAAAATTTGTTTGCTTTCGCTCGTAAGCATTATTTCTACCGGAGAGTGATGTGTATTCAATGTTTATGCTTTCTAATTATTCGATTCGTCATCCTCGATGTCTCTCTAGTCGCAGCCGGTTGCGCTCTTTGTCATCTTCGAATGCCAACTTGCAGACTGAGACCCGTTGAAGTCAGTCAACTGTGAGAAGCGTGCCCAGGGGATTAGACGTTATAGAGGAAATAAAATTACAATGTAAGAAGAATCAAAGTGGGTCAAGAATGTTGACATAGAAGAGGACATGACGAGAAACGTCCATTATTTTGGATCTCACTGTTTTAGTGGAAGAGGTATCAAAAATTATTGTTCCTGCACTGACGGAATTATAACTCAAGATTTGTTTTATCTGCAGTATGGTATAAATATTGGGCAGCTTTATCTATTTATTATTTTTAGAACGTGATTGACATTTTGGCGAAAAATTCACGAAATGATATAAAACTACAGGTTTTCTTAACGAGTGGTACTACCGTTATTACAATAAAGAAATTCTGCTGAATACATTATAATAAAAATCTGATGTGGCCAGCACATGACTTTCTCCATATATAAGATGTAAATATTTATCTACGACAGTAATTCCGAACTCTATATTCCATCTAAACTAGGAAGATGAGTGATTTATTTATATATTATTATCTTTGACGTCACAAAAATTATAAATAATGTTTTTCGGGACATGATCGATGGAAAACGATGAAATTGGCCTTTCGCCCATAGAGCCCAGAGCGCCCACAAAATACATAATCAGCAACTTCCGGTTTATCAGTATTTCCTGAATAACTCCTAAACAATCAGTGATACAAAAATATGTTTCAAACAAAAGTTATAGTAAATTATATTTTCTAAAACGTATGTGAATAATAGTATATACCTAAATATCATATTTATGGAGATATTTTGAAAACCGGAAATGAGCTTTGAAGAATGAAGCTCAACTTCCGGTTAACTGATTTACTTCAAAAACAAATCAACTCTAACGACATCATCTATAGTACTATATATGAAATTTGGTGTTGATAAAATGAATGGTTCTCATGTTAGAGCGCCCACAAAGTACATAACAGCTACTTCCGGTTTATCGGTCTTTCACGAATAACTCCTAATCAACCGGTGATACAAAAATATGTTAAATACAAAAGTTATAGTAAATTACATTATCTAAAACTTTTATAAGTAGTACAATATACGTATATGTCATATTTATGGAGATATTATGAAAACCGGAAATGAGCTTTGATGAATGAAGCTCGACTTACGGTAAACCGATTTACTCCAAAAACTAATCAACTCTGACAGCACACACCACAGTACTATATATGAAGTTCGGTATTGATACCAACAATAGTTTTTACGTTAGAGCTCCCACAAGCACAGACACAAATACACACTCACACACACACACACACACACACACACACAGACATCATTCCGAAAATGGTTAAAACGTGATCTAGGGACCCCGAAACATGTATTTCCGTTGAAATCTCGAAGTCGAATTTTTTCATGAAAATAATACTTTCTCTATACTTCGTATATGGAGAAAGTAATAAATAAGTAAATATATTAGCATAATGTGTACTAAATATTTGAGTTATTAAAACAGGAATAAGATACGAAATACCATATTAAAATAAATCCCAAGGAAAAACGAACTGAAAAAAGTCTGACGGGACCGGGAATTGGACCCGTGATCTAATATTTAATTGCAATTATGTGGAAAACAGAACTGGTACCAATATTTCTAATACTTATTCACGGTTGCATACTTAAACATAGTTTAACTTACAGTATTTATTGAAAATCAACGATGTCCTGGAGGACTGTAATTGGAATATATACAATACAGTATGCAATTGGAACACTTGGAAAATAGGAATTGTCGTCTTTATTGTAATATTTGTTAACAACTTAAGAGAGAAGATTGGGATTTAAAGTATGTTAATACGTAGTCAGCTGCTTCCTCTAGTTCTTCTGTAGGAGTTAACACAAATCAAACATCTGAAGAAGTAGAGTAATAACTAGTATAGATAAAGACCTCCAATAACGTTCTATTTTAACGATGTGACGTAGATCGGAAGTGTAAAAATGTCGCAATCTCATTGGAATTCTCGTTCCCGAAGAGAAATGGGTCGGTCCGGATATTAATATGGGGTTTTCATTCCCAACTCTCGAGGAATCGAGTTTTATCGCCATCCATACTCTTTCCCGAGCCCTCCATTCTGCATCCTCAAACTTTATTATGGCCGCCGATTTCGGGAGATCCTGAATCATTCAATTAATTAAAGCACTACGTAGATGTTCTTAAGGTCTTCCCAACAGGAGCGCATTCTTGCAGAGTATCTTCCCATCCATGCGCTCCTTCGGCGTCTCATTTTGAGCTGATCCTCCATCACGCGGTGCTGAACAAGTTAGCCTAGGAAGAAGAACTCGGAGGGTTTAATCCTACGGAGGGGAAACGTCTATGGGAGAGGGTGACTCTCTCACTGCACTCTTTTGCCCTCAACCACACTCATCCCCAGCCTCCTCTCTTACGGGATCGCTTTGCGCGGCCCAAAGAGTACTATTAATCACGATGACGTGCATTCATCCCTCCTTATGCGGATATGTATGTAAAGGAAGGAAACGAGTTGATGATTTAAGCCGCGGAGAATAAATTACTCCGTTAAAGTGGCTGCGACAGTGTCGCGTTCGAATCGGATTGGCTTCTGGGAAATTCCGGGTGAAGATTTTCCTCACCTTCGAGTCACGTAGAGTTAGGCCACCCGGTAATGATTATCGCGGATTAATGAGGGATTTTTCGCGGAAGTCTGGATTCGAATATTAATTAATAAGGGAGCGTTCCCGTCACCGTCAGCCACAACTCGGATGACTGTGTCGTACTATTTCCCACGGCTGGATCAATAAATTGGATTTTTCGGTCGAATGTGTTTACAAACGCTACGAAAGATATTTTGTCGATTCTAAACATATCTCGTGCTTATGCTTAATTTCTCACATGCTCTACTAAATTATGCGAATTAAACTGTAGATATTACTCAATTCATCAGTATTTAACTATACGAGCTCAATATACTTACACCTATGTTGGCAAAAGCACGCTCAGTTCGATAAATATTTTAACTTAATGCAGTAAGCTATAATTGATTACAGGATATTTGTATACTTGTATTTACATTATATTTTGATAAGTAATATTACCATATAGAACTTTATGTAATTCTTTTACTTACTTTAAGTGAAATTGTTTTAGAAATAGAAATCTGGTTCAGTGAGGAAGCGAGAACAAACTAACTCACTCCTCATCTTGTCTAGTAAGCCTCATTCCTCGCTTCTAGCTCTTGATAGCTAAAGGAAGATGGGATAAAGTTTTAACCAGCTTTTGTGCTGAAAACTTTTCTAACAGACATAACGTAGTGTTTATACTGTCACCTACTAATTACATCATTGGATATAGCAAATTGAGTTTTCGTTATAATGCGGAAATAAGGCAGAGGTCGTAGCTGAATAAAGAATTAAGGTGTTATTAATATAGTTGTTTCATATGAACTTGAATTCATTATTCATTCAACGCAATCATGACATTAAGTAAATAAATGGATACAGTCGAGGGAACAAACTCCCCCCCCCGAGTAGAATAAGTTTATTTGAGTAATATAATAGCAAAAATAACTTTATTTATGGGCAAGACTTGCAATTCTCTTTTTCAAATAACCCTAATGGGGTCTAATGACAAATTGCATACTTTAATCCTTCATAGTAGCATTATTAAATCTACGCGTGTATCATAAATTTTAAATATTTATAATTGATCAATAACTTAATTATATAATTACCTCAATGACTGCTACATGCGAATAAAATCAAGTTCGTAAAACCCACGTCATCTTCCTCTTTCCCTTCCTCATCCGTTCCTGTCTTTCTCACCACCGCCACCTTTTTGCTCTCTTATGCACTTAAACGCGTACGGCAAGATTGGAAAACTCAAATTCGATTTCAGGGCCGCATATTTCCTCGGCGAAAGAAATTCCCTAACAAGTTTTTACGGAATTTCCGTCGCACGTCTCGCCGGTATTCACTTCGAAAGAAGGGCGAGAAGAGCGACGCGCAACGAATGTTTATGTCGCAAGAGTCACGTAAGAAGCGTCCTTCACTTTTTACGTCGGACGTCTTTTCTTTAAGGCCTTCATTGGCATGGGTCTCGCCTCCCTCTAAGGGATCTCAAAGCGCTCATCCGGAGGAGTTTAAGATTCCCGCCTTACACCCCTTGCATAAAGGCCTTCCTTATCGAAATGCGGCGAGGTGTGTCAAAAGACTGGAAGTAAAAAGTGGTTAATGGCGAAACATTTCCGCGGAATATATTTCCCTGCGCTTCGATATGGCCGCGAGATCCTGTGGGGTAACAGGGACGACGGCGATACCATTTTTGCGATTTTTATTGCCCCTCGAGGAATCGATCCCCCAAGAAATCCACCGCTTCGGAATTGTCCTTGTTCCCTAAGTATTCATGACGGCAGTTGGGCGTTACGAACGCGATGGACTCCTTTTTTTAATGCCGTTGCATATTGGACTGCACTTGGGAGATGTATCTAAAATTCAGTCGATCGAATAAGCATTCAGCGTATGCCTAAAAGACGAAAATAAGTGTCGACTTGTCACTTATTCTACAACCACATTATAACTGCCACGCGATAAAACTTTCTATAATTATTCATATAATTTAATGTTATAAACGAAGCTCAAGTATCGTAAATGAATTCTGATATTTTTATCGTGGAAGGATGCAAATTACCGACTTCAATTAGTATGTTGAAATATACAATGATTAATTTTCTTTGGGTACCGATTCAAATCATTTTTTTTATCAAATTCGTTTCATTTCAGTTCTTTCAAAACAGAATAGCTTATGTCGTTCTACGTATAGTTCGGATTTGACCTAAAGCACAGAAATTATTTCGTGTCTTTATGTGAAAAAAAATTACGAATCGAACGTTGATTAGTATCCTGGAATGATTACAAGAATTATGTTTTATTCCACGTATCATAATAACTATACTAAAAATATAATCTCACTTCTCTAAACTAACTTCATATCATAAATAAATCTCACATTCTGGAGTTTGCTTCACTTATGCAAATATATCACGAAGGCAGATAGGATCATAGGATTCAACAACCTTTTGGTAATGATATTCGAGAATTAATATCCTCCGTGAAGTACTAATTTAAAACAACTCATAATAATTATCCTTGCAACAATTACTAAAATAGTTCGGCTCCCGGATAATCATGTGGACAGCGCGTTCGCCTTTGGTGAAAGCGGTACCGGGTTCGATTCCCGGTGGGAGCCAATGTGCGAAATGACCTAAGCTGTCGAAGCACTTTTAACAATACTACACACTACTAAAATAGTTTGTGAAAAAAGCATATGCAAAATTAAGAGAAAAGATTCGGCAAAAGAAATAATTCAACGTAAAGTTTATTTGCTAATGACAATTGAATTCATCCAGTAATAAGCGAACATTAAAAATAAGTATAAATCAGATAGAGCTAATTTCAACTTTTGATGTTATTTATATTTCATAAAATATTTTTAGATAGCCAGATATTAACTGCCAAATGGTCCAATAGTTCCACATTTTCATTAATAATCTCTTACTAAAAGTAATATTTAATAAGTTATAAATAAAGACATTCTTTTTTCATTTCCTGATACTTGCAAATGACTATCTCCGTTAGAAAATGAACTCGTAAAGTAAGGTAATTCATAACTATAGATTGTGAAATGGTTATTTTCCTTAATGATATTGGATTTCGACATATTCGGGATGTAGGATATTAAGGAATTGTGTCTCTTTTTGTGACATGAGTTGAATTTAACACGTATATTCATTTAGGTGAAATTGAGATTTTATCGGTATTTCTGAATAGGCTGAAGCGGTAATAATTAGAAGTTAACTTGATGATTGATATTCATCCATACTTGCAGAGAAGTACGCGAATCAAAAATAACTAATATATAATTTATAATGACTTATATAATATTAATATTACAATATATCATATTGTATAATTTTATATATTTATATTCTTATGAATAAATATATAAACATATTTTTATTATTATTTAATTGATTATATATAATTATTTAGAACGAATTTGGAGTCCACAATGTCTTAAAAATTCTCTTATAGCAAGAAATACGTATCACAATGTTGTTTCATCCCCGAATTTGATTTTATGATCGCCTATTCCAATAATATTCAACCTGATTATTTATGTTATTTTGTTATATTACGATATTTTATCATTTCGTTTGTTACATTTATAATATCCAGCGCTAACAAAAAGAAGAAGACAAATTCTCCTTTTCTTGAATGTGAAAATCTTCCTCAATGGCTTAAGAATGTCATTTTGAGGTTAAATACCTAAAGTAGTTGTTTTACTTGCTTCCCTCCGTACATTTTGAAGCAATCACTTTAGTACCCAATCGGTTGCGACACCACTCGCGGGTCTCCTGGCTTCTCGTCTCTGATTGGCTGGCGGATAGTCGCGAAGTAAAGCTGGGATAGAGGATTCTTTAGTTGCCGGTTCGGCAGGTGCGAGTGATGTCATTAACGTGTTTAGTTTGAATTTTGAGTGCGCGAATTTTGATTGACGTGTGGATTAACTATCACTGATTCATGAAATGTGAACTGAATACTATAAATAATATCAAGAAAGAAGGCGAGTGCCGCATTTAGATCATGGAATGGGATAATACTTCGATGGAATTTCACCCCACGAAGCCAATTCTACTAATTCCTGATGTCGCGTAGAAACTGAATGAAGAGGTAATTAACCATTATCATCGTTAATTAACTTAATTATGTCGTTAATTTCTCTTTCGCTTCTTAATAAGATGTGCTGTGTGTACTTATAAAGATATACTATTAGTACTAAATTATGTATTTATATCCTGATTATAGTGCGACTTCAATAAAGCTAACTGAGCTTAAAATATAGTATTTCGTAACCAACGATGGGTATATACATTTAATTCGTATTTCGTAATCAAATCAAAGATGAGGGACAAAAGAATGTTTCAATTGCATGAATGTTCGTTCGTAAGTATGACGTATTGAGAATATCTTATTGTTTTTTTTTTTAAATTGAGGAACTAGAATGAATTTCATGACTTTTTGGTAGAGAATAGGAACATTTACCCCAAAATGGAGACACAGTTTATATTTTATTTTAACATAAGTTGTGGTATTCATTTATGATCATGTTCATGTCACAGTTCATGCAGTGTAATATTTACTGCCTTAAATTTCACTAAATAAATTTAGAATTTAAAAATGTTAAATCAATTAACGAAGACGTAATTTCATGGAAAATATTACGATTATATGGTTCTCAGCCATGACAAAAAATGGGTTGCTTTGAGATAAGGGTTCACTCTTAAAAAAAAGGATTAATATCACTTCAGATTATGAATTCGCACATGTTAACCACTTTCTAGTCAGATGATGTAATACAACTTGAGATGCAAAGGGAATTTTAGAAATGGGAAATGAAGGTGAGGGCGGCTACTCACGTATAGCACTGCCACGAGGAGAGTTCACAACGGTCGACCACGTAGGCCCAAGTTCCTCTCGGTACTGCTCAAAGGCATTATCTCATAATTCGCCACGCTCCGACTATCTTTCTCTTCATCACCATTCCCAAGGATCGCGCTTCTCTCTTCCCCCTTCACCATCGAGTTTCTCCTCCCATCTTTTCTCTTCCGCTATATGTTTTTCCATTCCACTTTCAAATTCCATTATACCAAATTTATTCGATCTCTATGCAGCCCCTAAAACGATTCGTATTCCCCCGATTGTCCCCGAGGCTCTTTTCACGCCATTTCTTGATCGAGTCCATTTTGCTTGCGGGAAATCGAAGCTACGTCATTCCGGAGAAGGAGAGGCGAACACATGACGATAAGATGAGAACCGTGTATTTTATGGAATAGGAAATTAATGAAAATAATTCTTAAGAGACTGCGTGTTGGCTGGATATTAAATATAGCCATCTGCCGATGTAAATTGATGTTATAGTTCTTCAAGGGGGAGATTATATCACAATCCTTGAGCTCAATGGGAATGGTGAAAATGACTTTGTTTATTGAACAGAGGAATTTCAGTTGAGTCATAATTTCGATGAAGGACGAAATTTGTTTTTTTATCGGTTATTAGGGTAAGGAATCAATTAACAGCAACCATTTCATCGATTTAATTTATCTTTAAAAAGTGGATGTCATAACTGTAATACTAAAGGCAGTTATGTTTGATTACTTTATCTCTTAAATTATTTTATGTATGTATTTCATTAATGACTGGGCAGCAGCTATGAATTATAAATGATTAACCATTCAGTAACAGAGTTGTTAATATGCTTTGGAGCTTTGAGACCGCACATAATGTAAGCAGGGCTGATTCAGAGTGAGTTATATATATTTAGTAAAATATTTATAGTTAGCATTAATTAACAGAATATTAGAGGCTACCATAAAATAGAGAAAACAGTAGGAATTATTTACCAGTAAAAAAAATCCATCAAAAGGATTGTTTGTTAGAATTCAGAAATTTTTATACATTAGCCTTATTTTTACAATAGTTTTTCGTGTTCCATTCCCTATTTTACTATAAATAATCTGATATAATCATAAAAAATCTTGTAACATACTGAGCACTTGGCTACGCCGTATCATTTTACTTATTTACAAACCTATGTTCCTCATAAATCGATAATTTATTCATTTGCATGCTCCAGTTGCGATTTTCATGCGGCTCACTCGACAAATTAATAAATGACTGCCCATTTAAAGGGATTTTGCGATATAGTGGTATTCTGGCAAGCTCAATTAAACTCAAATGCAGGATTTAAGTAATGTATGCATCCATTTGTTCCAAACCAAGATTTATTGTGATTCATCAGGAAATTTCCCTACGAGAATAATTACGAACGGCTAGTTGTAAATAATCCCTCTTAGTTACTAATTAATACTGATGGCCAATCTTCGAGCGACAGCATTAATCTGAAATTATTCAATTTCCAAAATTTCGCTTGAAATTTTTCTGGACCTAACATTTTTATCGAAGCGTGAAAGATTTAAATTGCTCCAGTAAATAATAATTAGAATGAATTACAATGCCATTAGATTTTAATGTTTTACTTACATTTTAAACTAAATTTAGTCTTATGAAGGAAACTTAAAGCATGCATAGTATACTGGAAAAACATGATTTAATTAACCTTCATCGTAAGGTTGTTTTATCCCAAATGCTTGCATTAATGAGACTACCCTGATTTTACTGTTGCGACCCATATCTGGCAGTTATGGGTAAATTTATATTTCCAAACGGGGTATACCGTTTCATCACGCAATTCGTTATAATTCAATTAAAGAAATTTATGGTCTCATGTCGCGATGTATTTTGTAGTAATTGAATGGTCAACAAATTACGTTGCATGTATCGAAGTTCTATGTATCGGCAAGGATACTTAGTTACACTTAAGGAGGGAAGAATAAACTTTGTAATAATGACGGTTTTGATCGGTGTCCACTTTCTTCACAACTCGATAAATACACTCTCTTGTATTTATCGAGTTTTGGAAAGATTTTTCTCCTCTCATCTATACTCTTTGTTCTCCTTTGATTAAGCAATAAGAGCGAATATATTTAATTTACTTTGTGACTGAAACTAAAAGGTTTACGCTTATCAATGTATATTTTATAATCGTATATTAAATATCGAGTCTTAAAATTATTTTCCGTTCCTTGACACTCTATCACGATTGTTATAAGGTATTTAATTTCTAAAGGATTGAGGTAGCTGATGGAACTTTCCTTGATATTACTAAGCGTCTTGTATATCTTGAGTTACACAACTTTTCTATTTTTACAAAAATGATCTCACTTTAAGAGATGATTTTATAAAAAAATACTATTAAAGTTCTCATTACTAATATCTAAATTGTTTCATTTAACTGTTAATGATAAATTACATGAATTACATTTCGGATCCATTCATATTTACGGCTTAAGTCGTCTGTAATATCTTGAAAATATTTAATTAAACCTCATGCGGTTTCTCTCAAAAGAAGCGTGCTCTTTTTGATGCCCCAATTTTTCATTCTGCTTTTTACATTTACCGCCGACGGCATAGGGTTTAGGAGCAGGGTGATAGAATGCTAGAATAACTTGATGTATGAGGCGGACAGAAAATCGAAACTTGGCATGTATTTTCCAGAAATCCATTTCTCCAAGAATAAAAGTGAAAAATACCTGTTTTTCAGCCTGGAGGATGTTTTGTTTGAAGATATAAATTAGAGATGGTTGAAATATCTTGTTGAACATACGAAAATATGAAAAAAATTCTATTATCTTCTTCCCTACTCAGCTTCAGTCGACTCTTATTCTTTTGATATATTAATTCGTGTTTTGGTCTAAATTCTCTGATGAGCCATTATTTAATATTTGATATATTCTCCTTTTTGAGAAATAGTTTACTTTAAGGTAATAATAGTTATAGAGCATGTCTTTTCTTTAACGAAGTGGAAAACAATTAATCTTACGTTTGAACGGTTGCCTTTGAACGAAGAGTTGGTATCCGTAGCCAGCTGATATCGTAAAAGAGGAAAATACTTTATTAGTTAAAATGTAACGAGATTAAATTCTTAGGAAAATAGAATTCCCAGTAAAAATTAAATATAAAAGAAGAGTTAATCCACTACGGAAGCTGCAACTATAACTTAAGTTTACAAGGAATCTAGTTTTAAACGTAGCTTAACATTATTCACAATCGATAAAACTGCTAATAAATATATGTATACATACTGTAATTTTTAATCTGGAAGAGATATATATGAACGAGAGAAAACCGGAGCACTTCGGTCTGACAAATGATCACAAGAATCTCAGCTCAAAAGAATGATTACACAAGACTAGTCGCACATAGTGTATAAGGCCTTTTCTCATGATTTTATTGGAGTATAATATCACTATATCCATAGCGGTAACGTTAATATGAACATTATAAAACATTTCGAGTTGAGAGACAGTGAAGGAAGGCAATTTTTGTAAAAGGGGGCCTTCAATAGGAGTTTTCGTATTATATAATCTCTTTTACGTATATTTTAAATTAATATCCAAGTGGAAGTAAATAAGTTTTTAACTGCATGCACTCCGTTAGTCGTATTCTACGATCGAGACATGATTATTCTTTTACTGGGCCAAAATTATTCTCTGTTTGTACGCACAATCGCAAGACGTTCATCCTTAAAGAGAGACGTTACGAACCCGGTCATTAAAATCGTATCAAGCCATTTTTTATTTTTGCTGCCTCGGACGCCGTATATATAATTCACAATTTTGAATAACGACCCACGATTTTGCCAAAGCTTTCCAAAGAGGGAAACAGGACGGGATGGAGAGGAAGGGGAGGAGTTGGAAAACGAAAAAAAACTCACTTCGATCCGCCCCGCTATGAAAATCTCTCTCGTCATACATCTCTTACACGCAAGCGAGCCTTTAAAACGCTCTCCATTCGCTCCGAACATTCATTTGTGGTTATGATGCGGGGTCCATGCGACCGGTGAGCAAAAGGGGAAAAGTTCTGGAGGGAAGAAAGGGAGCATCGCCGTCGCGAAGGGGTTATTGATGACGATGGGGAGGCGGGGCAAATCTTTGATGTTAAGACGTTAGGGGGATGCTGGGGAGGGGACAAGAGTGGGAGGGAGTAGGTCTATGCAGTTTGTCCATTCCGCGCCTATCCTCAGTTTCACCGAGGCCCTCTAGTGGCAGCAACACGTACTCACGTGCCGAGGAGCCATTGCTAGCCTCACTTGAATTCAACCGTCGTATAGTATCCTTTTCTCCGAGTCGGTATCGCTTCTTCCGAATCCCGGTAACCATCCGTGCATCGGTCCCGTGAGCAGATCGAGAAAATGACCTCACCGCAACCATGTTCTAGGAGCGCTTCCATGCACTTAAGGATGTCCGGGAGGTTGGATACGTCAGCGATAATGGAGCAATTAGAAATTTAAGAGGGATTTTGGTTCGGGTGTTCGTTAGGAGGCACTTTGAAGAGGTAATCGATCCATACACATGTACCTCAGACTGCTGGTGTCCCTCTTTAGTCGTTCTTCCCCATCTCCCCACTGCCACCTCACCCGTGTCCTCCACGGTTAACCTATTTCTCTCTTTTATGAATACTCTGGAACCTGTTTCTTTTGGCAACAGAGATCGTTTTGCCCCTAGGTGAGGAGGGAATGGTGACGCCCCATCTTTGCCCCAACGTTGCCCCGTGTTCCCGATGGGGGCTATCTTCCGTCTCCCCTCGGGTCCTCCGCCCCCGGCGTGATTAAGAAGAGGCAAAAGTGGGAGAAAAGGGGGCGGGAGGTCGGTCGCCGCTAGGCTGCGGTTTGCCCCATTTGACCAGGTGCGGTGCGCCCTCGTTTCGTGGGGAGGCAGAGTGGGTGGAGGTAATGGGATGGGCAGGAGAAGTGGTCACCAGCAATGGGTCAAGAGTTCTGAGGTCTATGTCGCGGAGTTTTTTCTCCCAAGTTTAAGGAGAGAACGGATTGGAAATTTCCTCCGTTGGAGGGAAAGTTACATGGGGAAGGAATTGGCACTTGACCCTGGGTTGCGAGAAAGGTGGCAAAGAAAAACGAGACTGCCATTGTGCACCAATTTGATGCGGTTTATGAGGTTAAAATGGTTTTAATCTCGAAGTAAGGAATATTGGGAAGTGTAAGTCTATTGTCAGCGCTTCGGGTGTTATGATGTGAATCAGGATAGGTAACGGTTGAGGTGTATATTGCACGTAAACAAAGTGTTTCTTTCTTCATCATTTCACTTTCACTTTCGGGTCGGTGTAATTAAAAACTTTCCGAGAAATATTTTCACGCAGGAATCACCACTCCGCGAATTCTTAAGCTTTTGGTCAGCTCTGCTCATTTATCTTTTCATTAACGGTCCCTCCTCCGTTCCTCGCGTTTTCTTCTTTTATATTTATGGGGATATTCCGCACGCAAAACCGCCCCGGATAGTCAGCGTGAAAAAAACAAGAAAACGAACCGGAGTCTTTTGGGTGCGGGAGTTCGAAGCACATTCCGGAAGGGGGCCGGCACGGAGGGTGTGGGTGGGGCGGATTGGTGTGCGGGGCGGCAGGGAGGGGGCGTCCCCCAACACGCACACTCGGTCGACGCCGCCGACGCCGCCAGCGTCGTCCGTTCGCAGTGTGCTGTTAGTCGCGTGGGAGATAGGACCTTCTGCGGAGGAAGTGCCAAAGGAGAGAGAGAGAGTCTGCCATCCCTGTGAGTGTGCTTCGCTCTCTCCACACAATCTCTCCTCTCTCTCCGTCCCTCCCTCTCTCGCCGTCCTCCTCAACACACCCGTGGATTCAGTGCGCCGTGGTTTTTCCTCGCTTCGTTCCCCGACGGGATACGCGGTGGGACGGAGGACGACCGCCCCGCGTCATCGCCGGTGACCGCCGCCGCCGGGAGCCGTCGCGGGCGGGAGAGAGATTCGGCTTCTGTGGGAGAGAGAGAGGGCAGACGTCCCGCCCAAGTCGGCGTGTGTGTGAGTGATTGTGGAGAGAGTGCGCCTCGGAGGGCGGGAAGAGAGGAAAAAGAAGACAGGCGGCGTGCGGTGAGTTTCGGTGGTGTTTACCCACGGCTTTTCTCATCTCGCGGGAGGTTTGACGGAAGAATTTCACGCACGCACGGTGTGATTTTAGTGCTGGAGCCGGCGGCATGAGACGGAGGAAGGGGGTGGGGAGGGGGCTCTTTGCGGGGGCGAGAGGGTGGCCGAGCGGCGTGGCTAGAGTCGCCGATCGATGTCGTCCGAAATCGGCGTGGAACTGGTTGCATGGAGAAGCCTAGCAGGGCCCCTATCACACGAAATCTGACCTTTTTGTTGGGATTCTTTGCCCACATTTGCTCTCGGTGCCTTCTGGTGGCCCCTTGGATGTGTGAGTCCGGGCGCAGCGTCCGCCCGGCGAGTGGCGTGGCCCCGCGTGTCTCAGGCGGTCGGTCCGACCGAAGAGATGATGTGCCGCCCAACGTGGCCTTGACCCCGAAGTCTTTGTGTCACGGTGGTGAAATTTCTCGTCGGAGAATGTTAAGGACACAACGTTCTGATTCGGATCGATATTTATGCTGGCAGTAGATCGTTTTTCGTGTATTTTCGATGACCCGGTGTTCTGCGAGGCGGAACTGATCCACTCGCTTTTAAGAGACTCTCAGGCGATTGTACTGATTTTTATTCCGGTGGGCGTGCACTCATTAATGAGAGAAATCGCGTTGTGAGGTTCTTTTGTTATTTTTCGGTAGGGGAGGCGAAGATCCTCCTGACCGCGTTTTCGGGCTGTCGATTCTGCCCGAATCGATATTTAAAAGGGGGAGTTTACTCGGAGAAGGAATTTCGTTTGTGTACAAAGAGCTTCGGCGAATGCTGGTTTCGATTTGGGAAACGTCGAGCGGTTACTCGGCCCACCGATCACGAACCGCCGAGGAATTTAAAGCCTGCAAAAAATGGAACTGTTTGGGTTTTTTTGGGGGCTTCGTGGATCATCGTTCATGCCTGACGTGCAAGCAGAAAAGGCACGGAGCGCCGCGACCCTTGTGCCCGCCCGCTGGTGTCCCTCGACCATCCCCCATTCACCTGTGGCGACTCGCACAGAGATCCATCCCTTCTCCTTCTATGTCCTGTCCCCCCTCGACTCGCTCCTCCCCTCCTCCGGGTACGGGGCTTGAATCCCTCCGGCGCCGGCGCACGTGTGTCGTGCCTCTGCCCCTCCACCGCTCACACACACATACGAAGGGGTGGCTGTTCCGTGGGGTGGGCCTTTCCTTCGTGCCATGTGGCTAGTCACCGTGTTCAACGACTCGTTCCTTGCGTCAGAATGAGTAGTTGCTCATTGACCTTTCCTAGTCAAACGACACCGTGAACCGGGCGTCCGTTTTTCGCTCGTTTTCCTCTCTTTTTTCCACGCGTCGTGTAGTAAAAGGAGCTGACGGCGGGGTTGTGATTCACGTCTTCACACGGTGTCTAAGACGGAATTTCCGGCATAAATTTGGATCACTCTGACCTTTATTCCGTAGCGTCGCCGGTAAGGAACGGCCTCAGCGGTAGATTGTTTCCTCATGGTTGAATAATGCCAAGCGGGGTCGCGTGGGGTTTCGTCGTGGAGGAGTTGATGATAAGGAATACGTTCCCACGTGAGGTGACGAATTGAGGGTAATTCTGGACGAAAAGAAAGGGAGTTTTCGGAAACTTTAACAAATGCGAGCGATAAATTACTGGCGACCCCACTCTCGAAGTTGAGTCCTTTTATTAGTGTACAACATTCTCGAAATTCGAATACCATTTCGCCGCTACATTCTATCTTTTCTGAGAATAATACAAATAATAGGCAAAAATAACTTTATATCAAAGCTCGACGGCTGTGGTCTTTGTTGAAATCGCAGATAATAGTAGAATGTTGTTACAATGCTCAAAGCGTCAGTTTGTGCAAGTTATTTGTTCCCTCCGTTAGACTTTGTGTAAACCTTTCGTACTTAAAAACCGATCTAATGCTATTATGAATATACTTATCATATCCAGTGTTACAGCAAAACTGGATGTATGATATCGAATACTTTATCTTTTCCGTTATTTAGTGAACACCAAAGAGTTTAAGAGTAGCAGAAATCCCATCTGTAAGAAAGAAAACAATGCAGAAACTACCTATCGCTGAACTCTGTTTATTAAAATATTCTAGTGCCCATACTTCCGGATGAAACCCTAAGACTTTCGCTGCCTTTTAGCTAAATCCTTAGCATATTAATCATCTTGCTGTTGAATCTCCTCTATTTTCAGTGTTGGACAACGTAAATAGCGTTTAAATAACATTTTGTTTTAGAATCTTGATTTTGAAGGCTTCGAATGTGAAACCGCTTCTCATGAGTAAACCAAGTGGAATGCGTTAAATTTGAACCTTCCATATCTTACAAAGGAAATCTTGAAGTGAGGAAGTGATTTTACTATTAGTGCAGGGCTCCGATACCGATCAGAGTGAGATTTATGGATCAAAAGACTACTGCTTATGAGCAATATGCTACTCACTCATCAAAATAGTGAGCGGCGCGTGCTTTTTCCTTGAAAGGGTACACTTTTCTCTCAAGAAGACGGAAGTGAACTTAGTAACTACGAAGGTCAGTTACCCTTTTCCTGTGCTTTAATTTTCGCCACCCTTTGCTCTGTGTTTTTTTTTCAGAATGGTTCTTTTAGCACACAAGTTACATACATTTCTATCTTCTGAATTCATGGGTGCGACGCGGTAGCATTCTCTCGCGGTTGTCAGTTAGGTTTTGGAAGGCTATTTTCAGTTCCTAAGGAAATGTTGAAAGAAAGTCGCTCTACTGAGTTTTATCAATTGCAGTACATACGTAAGGATTTGTATGTTTTATTAGCAATCTTTTAGTCTGACACTTAGCCGTTGAAAACGTGTTGGAGATGTGTTTTGTGCTTTTATTTGAGATTTGAAACCTCATTTGTTGGGCAAACATTTCATTTGACTAATTGGAAACGCCAGATAAATCTTCAGTCGTGAAAAAAAATATTAAATTAGTTCTTATAACCTACTGTGAGGTATTTATTCTAGGAGATATTTTCAAAATCGCTTAAATTATTCCTATTTCTCAAACATTAAATTGCCTCCAAAAGGTTTTACTAAAAAAACAAGTGCATTAAATTACAAATATTGGCAAGTTAAAATATTCAGTTTGTGCAATAACATCAGTATTTGAAATTTGATGCAAAATTTAATTCAACATCTGCAGAGTCAAACAGTTTACTTAGTTGTCATTTGGCGAGGTCGCTTGGGTTTTGTCTGCAGTTAATATACTTAATGTCGAGATTCTGTTTCAGAACCGATTCGCCGATAATATAGTTTTTATCTAAACTTATCTATGTTCAAAATTTGTGAACTTCAATGAGGATTTAAATATTTAGTAATCATTAAGATTCAGCATATTTTTATCATTCATACAACTATAACTCTATAATATTTCTAAGTATTTTTAACATGCCTTCGCAACTGCGAGTGAAATTGGAGTGATGAATTAAAGCTATATGCCCTTTTGTCTATTAAAATTAATGGATATTTTTTGGGAAGTAATCTTTGCGCAAAGTCATTTGGTTAATAGAATAGGGTTTTTCAAACAATAGGTTATAATTAGTAATCGCAAAAAGAACATTCTGCATTCAAACTTCCGGGCATGCCAGAATGATAATTGTCCCTCTTCTTAGATGGAAAATGTAAAATGGTACAATTACCTAGGAAAATTTATGATTACCGATGGATTAATAACAAAACGAACTCTCATCTTTTAATCTTAACATTTAAAGAGTTTCCATTATTGAGTGTAAATATATATTTAACTGAATTTCTTGCGTAAAATTATCTTAAGAGAAAAAGAGTAATCATGCGATATAAAATACGGTAAAAATAATGCGTTCTATCTATCCGTAGCATTGAAAGCTGATGGTTTACAGTGTTTGCTAGCAGTGGCAATATTTATGGTCAACGAAATGAATTTTTAGAGCAAACGCTCGAATTTCGTTGGAATTTATTGTGAAAATAGAAAAAAAATATTGTGCAGTAATGTACTGCTTCAGAAAGGCTAGTCTGTATCCAAAAAGCATTAATTCCTAAGCCGAAGTATTGACTATGCGTATAACACTTTTAGTATTGGAAAACGTTTTTTCTTAATCATTCGTGGCACATAGAGGATTAACGTACCATGTGGCTTTCAGAGAGGATAACTCCTTTCATTAAATAATCTTCTTTACTTGTGAAAGAGCTGTTAGATCTGTTATTATTCATTTATGTTTTTCCACCTGGATATTCTTAGCATTTTCGTATTGATAGACCCAATTCTGTGGTCTGATTACTATGTAATCACGATAGCCACATTAAAATTTCAGTTAAGTCTTTCTTTAGGGAGGCTCTTCTAAAGGTATAATTCTTGCTTCGGATTCAGATACTTTAAGATTTTTAAAGATGTGGAGCACATTTAGCTTATGAATCACATTTTTTATTCAGAATTTAACTAAAAATAGAAATACATTTCTCCAGACGTTGAAGCAGGCTCTAAAAGGAAAATAGAGGATGTCAAGATAGAATAGCAAGGATTGTTTCAGTTAATTTTATTCGAATATTTTTTTTCTTAATATACTCAACTTTCTAAGCTTTGAATGAGTTTTGTAGAATGTTAGGTCAAGCCAAATTAAACTATCAAACTATCTTCAGAAGTCAGTAAGAGAGTCTCAGACTATCTTGAACGAAATTCATGCCAAGAAAACTCTCTTGGTCTAGATTTTTCTGTAGAAAGTGTAAGGAGGAGCAAGAGATCCCTTCACAAAAGGTTTGAGAACCAGTGTCTGAAGGCGTGCAGACGACCGATGTTAAGGTGTCCCTCAGCGACAAGGTCATTCGATCCATTTCCTTTTCTATCATCCCTTTCCTTTTTCTACATTCATTTGTTTCCCTTCCGCTCCCTCCTCCCCTGACCCCTTTGCTTATCTCCACATAAATTTCTCTATCTTTCATTTTTCTTCTTCTTTACTTTTCACTCTATCTCCTTGCCCCTTCATTTCTTCGATCCTCGTCTTCATCTTGTCATTCCCCTCAACCTCCTTTCTCTTTTTGAATTCTTTCTTCCTCCTCTTCTCCACACTTTCCCTCCTCTCTCATGGTGTGCCCTGGTGGAGGAAGGTGAAGGGGGAGGGAAGGGCGGTGGGCGTTTGGGTGGGCGGAGAGAGCTAAACGGGGCGGGTTGTCGATATTTTTTAAAGGGAAGCGCGTGTCTCTCTCTTATGGAACAGTTTGCCTGCACCGTGGCATCGCAACGTGGCTCTGATGCCTGCCTCCGAGCACCATGGAGAATGCAGTGCCGCTTATACCAGCGATTCGCCCACAAAGCTGTCCTTCTCTACTATCGCTTTTAGGGCATCTAAACTCGCGATTTAAAAATTAGAGTTCGTCGACCCTTCTCTCATTGTGGTTATATTTGCTACGTAGGTCGCTATCTCTGCGGGAAGGGATATCGGGATCGAACGAGATTCAGGGTGGTGTTTAGGAATCGTGGGGAATTTGTTTCGCGTAGAACGTGAGACCAAAATAAGCGGACGCTGAAATGCGAGTGTTGATTTTTAAACATACTTACTCTTATCTAAACAAATTTTATAGTACTAAAAAATCAATGCCAATGTTTCAATAGCATGTTGTTATACAAGTCGTTCCAAACTCGATTATGCTGAATGGTACGAAAGCAGAAAATTTAACTTGTTTGAACTATTGTAATCCGTATATATATATAGTTACTTGGTCCCTTTTATACATTAATGTTACGCATAAGCTCGCTTAAACGTTTATTTATATAACTATACTTATAATTACAAATTATTACCTTTTTGGCATATCTTGTATATTTATCGATATGCATTAAGGTTACCATCTGCAGCATTCTTTTACTGCAAGAGGAATAGACCCCTTTTACCGCATAGAACAAAAGTTATCGAGTATGCGTTGCAGCGAAATGAAAGAAAATCGTATGATGTACGACGTAAGATTTTCCGTTCTTATTTTCCGAAAAGTACAAGAGTCCATTGTAAGGAAACCAAACTTGAGATGTGAAGATAGCCGGTTTATTTTTAACGTCCAGTCATCAATTATGCGCCGCAGAATCCGTACTTCTTTCCCCATTTTCTTTCCTTTAAAATATACGGAGGACACTTAATCGAGAGCATATCTGGCGTAGGCAGGGATATCGTCCCTCGCTTGCCAAGATTTATCCCGGACGCTTCGCCAGTCCATTGAACGCCAAAACGGCTGCAGGTCGGAAGATCCAGAAAATGACTTGTCAGCTTTATTTTAGGGAAATTTCCATTTACCACCCTCTTTAACCGAGTTTTGTAATATTCATTGCGGAGTAATGGGATGAATTTTTAATTTCAAGTTCCTCTGTTGCATGGTATTATGGCTCTATTCCCTCATTTTCGTTTCTTGAAATAATTTGTAGCCATGTTTTTCAGTAAATATTTATCTCAATATATCTCGCTGTATTGACATTATTATATTGACATAAGTGCTTTAAATTCCTCAGTTGAATATTCTTCTGCATCTATGTCCTCACCGTTGTTTTCTGAATGTAATTCGTAGCCGTTGTAGTTAGCAGACATTTATCTCAATATATCTCTTTAGTTGAAGGAAGAATAAACACTAATACACGATACCGCAGGATTTAATGAACACGACCTAGGTTTCGATGCGTGTGCATTAAATGCTGTGGTATCGTGAATAAGTTTTTATATTCTTTCTTTATCATAAAGAGCTATCACAAAGTACAGGCCGAAACAGTGGATTTTGATATATCTCTAGATTATTATTATTTACATTAGTTGCAAGTAAGCAAAGTCCTTTGGGTACATTATAATATCGACAGTAACTAGTTCAAATTTTCGCTAATGTAGCACAAAATGTTTGACTTAAAGACGCTCAAAAAGCTTTTTTCAAATTCCATTTTCTAGTTAAACTTTATCATTGAATCAAAAATACTCGTTAGTCTTAATTCGACGGATATCTCTCGCCTAACAAAGAGTCTTCTAGCAGTCACACAGCGCACCATGGAGAGCTTGAAAAACCTTTCGGGCGAGATGTATGTAAAAGTGAATAATCGTTACGTAAATATAGGGGCGAGTGAAAAGCTTCGTGCTCGGTAGCGAGATGGTTATCGGAAAGGAAAATCTCAACGGTTTTCGTACCGAAACAGTAACGCCTCTCCGCGCCTAAAATCTGTCTGCTTTCGTGAGTACAAGATAAACCGAAGCTTTGAAATGAAATCGCTCTGTTACCTCGTATACATTTCCTTTCCTGAAAGAAACTCGTTTTTTACGTTTATTATGGGGGAGGGGCAATGAAAAGGGATTATGTGGTATGTGGAAAGAAATAGAGGAGAATAATTCTATAATTGAGGCAAGTTACAAACGAAATCTTTTACCATTTTGACTGTTAATTTACAGTGATTTAAATTGAACAATTTTATTCTTCTTAAAATTGTTGAATTATGACAACTTTGAGAGGAAATTTCTAACTTAGGATGAAGTTATTTCTATTTCCATAGAACGTATTATTCTAATATTGTCCAAAAATTAAGCGAGCATCGGGCCTTCCTTTCTCTGTAATAAGAGGTAAATTCAGTAATAATTAGTAGTATACCCAAATTTATAGCGTTAATTTTCGCAATGAATGTCATTCAATTATTTTGGGTTCTTCAGTTATATCGTTTATGAAGGTTAATCTCCATAACAACTACACCCCTCAATTTCTATCCTCCGTAATAAATTGGTATGAATACATAATACATCTTCATTAAACTTTCGACGCTCTGTATTCTTCGTCGTCTATTTTGGTGCGAGCAGAGTTAATGCACGGTTGACTCTGCATCTCCTTCCTCGGAAACATAATTGCATTTTTAACGTCCTAGAACATTTCCCAAGCCCACTGCTTGAAAGAAGATGTTTCCGACGCGCTCGCAGGAGGTAATGACTCCGAACATGGCTTGTCCAAGAATCCTAATTAAACGACAGAGCTCGGGACTTATGGAGGAGCCATTTCTAATTAAAATAGACGCTCCTCGGAGACCGCGGGTAGCATGAATGTTTAGCGCCATCCGTTCGAGTCTCTCCCTCCCATTCGTTGTTATTTTTGCAATCCGCGGCCCCTCGAGGGGGCGAACGGAAGGCGGAAATATAGTCAAAATCGACCAACCTTCCTCATCAATTATTAGCGGTAATTTTCCCTCAAATATATGCTGTATATTCCATGGAAATTCCGAGCCGTGACGGCGTTCCGGTTGTCGCGGGAGAGATGGTGAAATACGCCGTCCGTAAGCGGGATTTTTAAAGGGGAGGGGCCCATATCACAGCGAGTTCTCTCTCCGCGTCTTTCTCCCTTTACTCCTTCGCCTTGCTGCATGAGAGCAGTTTCGCATTCTGTTCGTCTAATTAAATTACGTAATGAGTGAGTGAGAGAAGCGGCGCGAAGCTCAAACGTTGGTGTTTTGAAACGTCGTTTTGAGAGGCAAACGCTCTCTCTTTCTCCAAGACTCCCGCCGGAGCACACGAGGCGTCAAAGGACTGTTGATTGTGACACTCGGGATAACACTTTCGAGCGACGGCCGAGAAAAGATTGCACGCGCTTTCGGCGAGGCATGTTAATCGCTCTCGAGGAGTTGGATGCTCTTTATCGGGGTGGACTTCAGTAGTACGCTGGGGATTGGGGCGGTGCTTTATCTTCCGCTTGTATCCCAAGAACATGCATGAAGGTTTTGGTAATCCGTGATTCGTCAACGGGGAGGAAATTCGGGGTTATGTCGTGAATTCGTCATATTGTGCTTTTGCTACATTCCGGAATAAATTGTTAGTTTCCTCACAACTGTAACATGCTAGATTTTTACTTTTTTCTTTAAGCCATTTACAGAGTCTTAAAATTTGTTTCTTTCGTCTCTACTGTGTAAACCTAGTGAGGTTTCTCAAAGGAGTAAAGGTACTCCCACCTAGTAACCAAGTAACTCATTCCATTGTCAATAATTAATTTTGCTTGAAGAATGGTCTTTAGCTTAAATATTTGTAAATATAATCATACGTCCGTGTGATTTAGTAAATATAAAACCTGAAATTGCTACCTTTAAGCAAAATCATGCTATTCATTGTTTTCAATCATTTCTCCTTTCTTCCTAATTCAGGGATTTTTTTAATTGCTAAGTTTTATCACAGTGACCTTCGTTATGGAGTGTTTATCTCAGCTTTCAGACTATGAATTTTGGTTATTTGAACGATAGAATATTATTATTAAATACAATACTATACTCATTGATCAGTATATTATATTATATTCTTCACTTTTCAAAGTTCTTTTCTGTACGAAAATGACTCCTATTGAAAGGGTATTCTTTCTATCAAAAATATTTGGTAGTATACGATATTTGCTGTGAGATAAGACTAAAGATACTGAAAAAGAAATTAGGATACGCACGTTCTCAGGATGTCTCTGAGAATGAGTTGTTTTTCATTATCAGTTAAAATAATTACTTTATTCGTTAGTAATGTATGTTATCTTTGGTAAAACACATTAAAATTCAACGTTGATGTAAAAATGGAACCAAAACTCGAATAAAAGTTGGCTCTTATATTGGAATATCATCACATTAACTTTTTGGTATCAATTTCTTTCTTCGAATACAGCTCATTTATTCCTGATAAAGGGATCATTGTTGGCAGAAATTGCTTTATAATTATGCCCTTTAACTGTCAAATTTGCAACTAAAGGTTTAAATAAGAAGGATATATTATTGATTGTAAATCACAATGGAAGCTTTGGGCTATTTGCCGTGTAAACGTATTCCAATCGTTAATTTATTTGTTCAAATATGTGCTTATTACGGAGAAAGGGATTTTTAAGTGACCTAACTACAGCAAAGGTGATTTAGTAATCAAAAGGATTAATAAATGCTAACGTAAATCTTCATGACATTTAAAATTATATTTAGTGAAACATATGTTAGACGAAAATTTCAAGATATATTCCAATTAAATGAGAACTGTCGTGAGTGTATGAGTGAGATCAATACTTCTAGATATAAATCAGTAGAGGTCAAATGTGGATACTCGTGGCTTATATAATTACGAATTACGGCTAAATTACATGGTTAAAGTTCAATTATTTTTACTGATAAATGAAATACAAAATCCGTTTGTGAGTTAAGTTCCATTTTAGAGTGCTGTTAAATTTCCCACTTCTTCCCACGTCCTTATCCCTTTTTAAAAGTTTTCCGGATTTAGGGAGACGAACTAGTTGAAGACTATGAGCTAGAGTTATTCATAAATTCCATTTCCCAGTAATGTGAAAATTAAAACAGTAATTTTAAAAATCATTTATTAACGTCACCATTAAGATTTTCTAAATTGTTATTTTTACCATTTTTTCACAGCGAGCGTGCAACGTGAAATAAATTATGCAGCTTTCTGGCCAAACGGGCGAGGCTTAAATTGTAATTAGCCTAGTTGAAGCTCAGCTGTTTTTCACATGGGAATTATACATTTAATATCTCGTCCTGTCAAGCAGAAAACTATTTTTAATTTGCTTCAATGATTCATTTAATTTTCATCCTACTTCATAAATTGTAGTAGAATATTGAAAGATACGGCGATGAAAAGCATCCATTAATCTCTTTAAGCTCTTGGGCAGACAATTGGTGAGGGATATCGATTTAGAAAGCCTTTTAAATAATTCGAAGAATGAGTGACCAGGTTATAAATATCATAGCAGCTTCCTTTATGGAGTGGATTGATGCTAAAAGAGTTAAGATTTAAAATTAATATTAATTCTTTTCGGAAGTGTCTCGCTGAGGGAGTAGAAACAATCTATAGGTACAAAAATTGGCGTATAAATATATAAATGGGCAAACGCGATTAGCAATATATTGGCTACAGTAGCCCTTCGTACGGTGAGGCTTATTAATCTATTTCATAGGCCCGCTAGATAACACAATTGGTGCGCTACTCCAGCCTTTAAAGGGGACGTAACTCATCACTTTCTGAACGAGCAAATTCTAGACATTGCATCTCTTACTAGTGTTACTAACTTCAAACTGAAATACATTAAACAAACCCATGAAATTCTTAGTTTTTGCGGTAAACAAATATTAGCGGGATTTGAACACCCATGGACTGGGCTGACTAAATCTACGATTTTTGTCATCGCTATAATCTCTTTAACTGCACGTCTTTCCCCTTCCGTTAGCTGAGCAGACGGTAACAGTAATGTCGAGTCTTCTCGAGACTACAGTCATATTATATTTATATAAGAGGTCAAGGTAATTTTAACACCGAGAGTCTCAAGATCTCACTAATCTCCGTCCCTCAAAAAAGCGAGCTTTAAATGCTCTGTCCCTCACACGAATACAAAAGTCTTCAATCTCTTCATTGTTTCATCACTTAAGTCCGAGGGACGGACACGAAATAGAGGCTGTTTCGTACCAACGTCACCAAAATCAATAATTATCGTGAGAATGCTGGCATATGTCAGTTTTCACGGAATATCTCCGCTGCTCTGGGTGGAAACTAGAGAGAAAGGAAGCGAAGTGAGGGAATCGCTAGGATTTCTACGCAACGGGTCCCCCGTCTAATCCCCGCCTGTTTCGGATTTCCCGACGTGTTACGGCCCCTCTACGCGTGCTCGGAGCCGTTCCTTGCGCACGGAGATAAGCCTTTTAATGAGATTTTTAATTTGTTGGCCAACGCCATCGACGGGGATCCTTTCTCCCTTCTAGCCAACTCTTCTGCGGCCATATATGCGCGTACGGGGACGAGAAGCAGCAGTTTGGGCCAGTAAGACTCATTTGGTCTTTCAAAGCCGTTATTATCTATTAACGCGTTGAATTTAGCGCTGATGTTGCAATTAATCATTAATGTACGGCTTACGTACTGCTATCAGATCTTGATGAATGCAATGTTTTCCATTTGTCTTTTGTCTCAGGATAGAAATATATTTCTAAGTTAATAATACCTTCAATTATTAATTAAGAGTGTTTTAAATTAGTTAATTAAATAAAAATCGAAGGAATATGCCTGAATTAGAAAAAAATTGACTAGAGGAATTTTTTTTGTCCTCGGAAATTTTTGAGAAAGACTACCGGTCTCAAAGTTCTGCTATCATATTGCGATGAATGGAATATTTTCATGCCTTTTAGTAAAGAGTAAATTATACATCTTTCATTTATTTTTGTCACATTCTTCTCTTGCTACTAAGGTATAAGTGATACAAATAATGTCATTGATTAAGGGCCCTCCTTAGGGAATGCTACGAAAAGTGTGACTCCAAGATTCATTGTGCTTCACCTACGTGGAATTGTTCTCTTTGTATCATTCTTGCTCGTTAGTGAAGCACCTGCCTCACTCCTCATTATTCTTAGTAAGCGTCTCTATCCCCCCCTAGCTCTAAGAGGATGAAGTTTCATCCTGTGTTCGGGCTAAATAATTTATAGCCATGGACCTTATGCAGTGAAATGCATACTTAGAATGAATAAACAGTGAATATGCAGTGAATGCCTCTTAAAATGAATTAACTACTTTTTGGTCTGTGGAAACAGAAAATTTTATCTTAAAATTACTGTGGTTATTAATAAATCGACGCTAAATATGAGATGAAACATGTGAGACTTCGTTTATAACATAACATAAAAAATCGATAATATTCTGTTTGAATGTAGGATCTAATCTCTCTTTTCCGATTCATTTAAAAATTGTTAACAATACTTTGAATTATTTAAAGCAAAATAGCACAATTTAGAGCAAAAAGTATATTAGGTTTTTAGTTAAGAATTGATGAAATACAGATTAATGATCTTTTGTATAAGGAAGATCGATGTTAATCCATCCATTCCTTTCGTTTTTTGTTTTGTAATATAAATGCCGGATAAGGTTTGTCCATCCGGCACTTTTCAATTTCATATATTTACTCTGTTTCAAATTACAATTAAATTAATTCTATATTCTTAATTAATTCGACTTTTATCATACCCTAGAGAACATTGTTAGAGGTAAATAAATTGCTCTGCTCTGATTAAGTCGTTCAACTGATCAAATAGGATATTTATGATTTCACTCAAATTGTTAGGTGACAATAGTTGGGCATTAAATTATAAAATTATCTTCATAATCCAAGGTTAACCTTTGCTGTTAATATTACAAGAAAGTTAATTCCAATTATTTCGTAGTACTTCATTAACGCATGATACATAGACGGAGAATAATTTATGTCATCGTAATGTATTTCAGGGATATTCCAGGAATAGCTATAGGAATAATTTCTAATCATTTGTTATCCCCAATGACCTCTAAAACAGAAATAAACGATGAAATCTGGCAATTGCTTAACAAGGTCGAATGTCGGACAGTCAGTATGGACGCTTATCCGTTTTCGTTCTTGAGTAGCCTCACGAAGTGCTGAGTCGTCTAATGTAGAGGAGCAAGCAGAGAGTGCGAACTTCGAGTTTAGCAGCAATTAAGAGCTATTTCTAAAAGCATTGGGAGTTATATTCGGATGCAGTTTGCTCAGGATCCATTAACATCTGGGTCTCCAAATTTTTGTTTACACCTTCATTCAGAATAGGGAATGGCATGGTAATTTATTTTAATTTCATCATCTAACCTCTTAGAAATTAGTAAATTAGTCGTGTTTTTGACTCGATTTCTATAGATTTGTCAATATTTACGAAGAAAATTTTGAAATCGTTCTAAAATAACTTATTTAAAGAAAAATCTCTTTGATTTATAAGTGCTTCAATATTTATTTATTTCGAGTAATAAAGTGCACTGTTTATTTCCATTATTCTTTTGTCTACAGCGTGCAGTAGCTATTTTGGAAGATCATCCTATGAATGAATGAATAGTTAGTGGAGTACAAAAAATATCTATTGATAGTTGTAAATAACTATCTAAAAATAGAAATTTGTGCACTCTTCATAGAGCCTTTTTAAAGCATTACATGTTCTTCAATGAAGTTTTACAACCTGATGGATACATTTGTTAGGAATCCTGTTTTCCTTAATATTATATCACTACTTAGTTGTGCATTTGAAGTAGGACTGTAATTATTATATGGTTATATCTACGATATAGAAAGTTATTTGTTGTTATCCTTTTATTGAGTTTCCTACTGAATTAGTCTGAAATTATAATCGCACAAACATCAGTATCAGTCGATGAAGAAATTGATTATCCTAAAGCTGATAGCCATTCATTTTCACATTTCAATAATAATTTCACCCATGTAAGGTAAAACGTAATGTGAGAGGATAGGTATTTGCTATTAACAATTTTTTCGGAAGTCTACTTTAATTGCAGTTAAAGATTCTGTTACTGTGACTTTGTGGCAAAATGCCATCACTAGTATAGTTTTGAGAGATTTTATCTTATCTACTGGAAAAGATTTTCTTTATCTAAGTACCATTGGAGAACTATGTTAGAATAAAATATTTTCATTACTTAATTATTTTGGTTAATACTATTATTATGCAAAATCTTGTTATAATAATGTTCTTGCTTATTTTACGCGCATTCCTTTGGATGCGTCAAGTGAAAGGGAATCTGCTTCTGAAAGAGCGTTTAGCTTTATTTTTAGCTGGTCCTGCTTACGGAGGGCTGAAGAGCCATTAGTGGCAAGTAAAAGTGAGAATCTGCGACGCCTCAACTTTCTTGTTGAAGGACAAGATTATTACTGAGGGAAATACGTGCCTAAGAATGAAAATGTTCGAACACTCGAAAAAAGGCGGGAATTTCGCTGTTTCTTCAAAAATTTTAGTCTTGCGTTCTTTCTGTAAATACGAGTATTAGCACTCTATATCTTAGACTATTTTTTATTAATTGAAATTAAACGGTTAATTTAATTAACTAATTTCTCTCCGTTAATGTCGACTTTATATTCGCAGAAGCCTGTTGTACATCCTGCCTTGCTCTACTTTTCCATTATCGCCTTCCTTTGTTTTGCATGACTCTGATGAGGAATGCAACACTGTTTCGCGAATTCTTTGACCGAAACTTTTGGCAGCGCTTCCTTAAATTCTCCCCCACTCCGCCATTCTTCTTGTCATAGACACTAGCATCTCTCTGCCACAGGCAAAGGCTCGTCTCTTTAGCCTTGGCAACTTTTTACCGCTCACCTTACCCTCTTCTCTCTTGTTCTTGCAGACTTACGTTCCTCTTTCGCCTTTGTAGAGCAACGATGAGCTCAACACGCCTCCTTTTGCTCTTTTTTACCTCTTATTTTTTGTTTCAAGTTTTTGTTCAGCTTTTCTCTCCTACTCCCATTGTGTAGGAGTTTAGCCTATAACATATATCTTTCCAATCTCATCCTGCAGAGGTATTCAAGTGATCTATTTTTTAATTCCTCCTCCAGAAAATTTCTATAGCAATCGTTTGAAATAGTCGTTCGAATGATTTAAAATGGATTGCATGAAATGAGATGTTTCCTTATATACTCTCTCTTTTGTTTCAAAATGACAAAAATTGAGCACAGTACAACTAATAGGTGAGAGTTCTTCCTGGATCTTAAGAAGCTGTTTTTTGGAAGCTATATGGGATTATGTGGAGTTTTATCGCAAATTGAGTACTGGTTGTTTCTAAGATTTTATTATAATTCGTATATATTCTACCAATCTCAAATGCTACTCTTTCGTTTTGTCAATAATATTTAGCTTTAAATGCTATCAAACTCGTAAATTTTAATTTCTTTGCTTTATCTTATTCGTTCATCCAACTCACTCTTTTCAGATATTTATTTCTCTCCGCTAAATTTATTAATTTCGCAGACAACATTCTTGTAGCTTGGTTACTGTTATGTAGCCATTATAAATTATTGATGATTACATATTTCACGATCAATTCTTTTCCTGTGGATTATGTATACCTATTAAGGAAAACAAATTACTCCCTCCAAAATCACTGATCATCTATTATAATAATTTTGAGCGACCACCGGGATTCATCCTAGTGGTCCAAATACAAGATAATTAAATTAATCGATCCACACAGAGGCTTCTTCCTTGCCGAAATATTTACAGAGTTCAGCGGAGAAATATTCTAATTTGTT
Source organism: Sympetrum striolatum (assembly GCA_947579665.1). Lineage (NCBI taxonomy): Eukaryota > Metazoa > Arthropoda > Insecta > Odonata > Libellulidae > Sympetrum > Sympetrum striolatum. The sequence continues at coordinate 25,549,877 of OX388341.1, forward strand.
CTCATTAATATTTGTGGGCATACCTCGTTCCGCGTGGAACTTTTCTCCCACCGATTATACATGAAAAATGAAACAATTGATACGGTGAAGGGGAGGGGTGACCTTCACTCAACTCCGCTCTATGAATTGATCTACCTTATAGCTTAGGAGGCGGAATGGCTGTACGGGTTTGGATTAAGAGAGGCGACGAACGGGTTAGGTTAGAGAAGGGGTTTTAGAGGTGTAGGGTATAAGAGGAGGTAACAAGGGAGGGTTGGAGGCATAGAGTGGAGCGAGGTGGCCGTCCATTTTAAACCACGAGCCCAAGTCTCGCACGTGATCAACCCAAAAGTGGGCGTGGTCTATCTGATAATCGATAGGGAAGCGTTTAACGGTCCCTTTTGAACTTATCTTTGATCTTTCTGGAACAAACGGAGAAATTTTCAGCGATGAGATTGGAACTACTGGGGAAACGTTATTTTAGTTCTCCAACCTGTTTACATTCAGATAACTTCTTCGTTTGGTTCGGATTGCCTGCTTCTGTCGACGCCTGCTAGAAAGCGAATCCGCCCTTGGATACGATTCTGTAGAATATCATTGAATCTTACTTCTTTTTTCTTCCCTAGGCGTCTAAGATTACGAGGATTAAGTGGAATCTGAGCTGATACTATCTTTATAGTTTGGTTTTATTTCGGATAATCGGAAAAATTGACGGCTCAATTTGGAACAGCCTAGTGCCTAGAAGTGTGCGCGTAAAGATCGATTTCGGTACGGAATGATTTATTAAACCATTCTGCGTAGCACATGTATTGGTTAATTCACAGAGGATTGTAGATATTGCTGAAATAAATGATGTTTATAATTAAATACTTATTTTTGAATTTAGGGATGGAAATAGGATTTTACCCCGTCATTATTTATATGCAGCTCCAAACGGAAATTGATATTTTAATTCATGTGAATTTCATGAACTGGTATGTTTACGGTTTTAAGGAATAATTTTTAATGGGAACTTCTCATTTTGTTTGCGTATTGCATTATAGTATAGCATTGGCTTTAATGTAATTTAGTTGTTGAAAACAAACAAATTCCACTGCTGTTCTTTTAGAGACTGAACATTTTTCAATAAAAAAATTACTGTAGTTTAGAATTATTGTTATAGAATATACTGCAGTTTTTGGGTCTTATTTCTTTAATGATCAGTTTCAAGTTCATCTAATACTTGCTCTTCCTTCGAACTTCTACCTTTGATCCAGTCGGCGGAGAAAGGCTTTGCGTGTTTCACCTTATTGGACGATCTATACTGGTTAAAGTTTTACTCTGTTTAGAACCTCTCATGACAGAAATGTCAATAAATAAGGAGGTAATTAGACCTTGAAACGTCTTTACGTCAGCGATATAGGTTAAACGATTTGTTATAGTTCGTGGAGTGCCTGTTAATACTAGAGTGGCGTGTTTAACGGGTCTCTACCATACATATTTTGAGCGGGCATGTTCAATAGGGCTGAAATGAACGCAATACTTCACTATTTTCATAACATAAAGGTGTATGAAATGAGTTGGAATATATATTACGAACCTTCGATATTGTTGTTCTTAAATGTTGCTATCAACGAAAACTATGGAACAGGCCAAAGGAAATCAATCTAGTTAAGCATATAATAAAACATAACCATTAGGTATCGAAGATTTTAGACAAACGATAAGTTTGTTTACAAATTAATAATTATTAATTATAATTAATAAATAATTTATTAATTAATTTTAATAATTTTTTTAGAATTTTCCTGTGAAGATAAATTGACATTTCTAAGACAGCAATTACTTATTAAGGAAAACACAAAAGAGCCAATGCCTAATTAAATTTGAGAAAAGGAAGATAAATCTTGGAAAAGAGTGAGTTTCGGAATTATAACGTGAGGATTTATAGCAAGGGGTAGTAGTTTTAGACACTGAGCCCGGTAAAGGGATGGTAACCAAAAAGCTAATAAGAGACCGGTTTTATGGTAGTCGAAGCCAAGACTGGACCAGTTAATTTAGAGGTCGTTCAAGTTTATACGACCACAAATGACTCTGGAGAGGATGAGTGAGTCCTTTTTACCGGGGGTCAGTTAGGGTAATAAGGAAATTAAAGGGAGGGAAGAAATTGGTTGTCATGGTGATTGAAATGCAGCGACCGGAAAGAGGGAGGGAGGTGGAGTTTGATTGCGATGTATAAAAGAGGATTGGGAGAGTGTGATCAACCTAATGATAAATTATTTGATTGCCATTAAAATATTGATGGTTCAAAATACTGGTAAATATTGATGTGGATGCTATTGATTTCAGTAGTTTAGTAATCATTCTATTTAATAATATAATGATTATATTTGTTCCTCGTTGAGACTTTAAACAGGATTTAAATATTTGATTCAACCAAATGCTTAAATAGCCTCTGTTAACGCATGAATTTGGGAAAATATCGCGAAAGATCTAATCCAAACCATTACCGAGGTTAAGATGATTAAAATGTTTTATGTTACGTTATCTCAGTCGCTTTACAAGAGTTGAGTCCTACAGAAGATGGGAAATGGACGAGCGGTGTAAATGTCAAAATTAATACTATTAAGTTAACCGTAACCGTAAACCTAAAATTAATTTAGAAAGATTGTTTTCATTAATTGGGAATACAAAGTTAGAGAATACAAAATAAGTTTCGGGATTCAAAATAGGGAGGAAAAAATCCTCTTGGGAAAGGTAATACAATGGTTACTTTCGTGTGTAGATTAACAGCGAACGAATTATTATTTCTAATTGCAGTTAAAGGTATCTGTTAATATTTTGGTAGAGGTTTTCAGTTGTTATATTTTTGATTTCATGAAAAGTATAGGATTGTTGTGGATATAAGAAAATTATGGTTAATTGATTTTATTAAGAATATAAGCTTATAGTGAGTTTAGATTGGGCCAAGAAAAATGAAAGACCTTTCATGACACTAAAACAATACTTAGGTTACTTTCTATATGAATATCTTCAACGGTCTTTAGTGGCGTTCACACGGCTAAAGCGGAAGGGAGAATCATAAATTCATATCCGCCGGAGAATCTCCACTTGCGGCATTCACTAGAAATAAATAGAAAGACGAAACGTGATGGAGATGGTACTGGAAAAATTAGGACGAGGTGCATTTTGTATTGACAAGAGTATTTCTTGAGATGGAAAAGTAGCATGAAATCAAAGGTTTTAGGAAACATTTTATTGGAAGTCTCTCATGAAAGCTCATTTTGACATATTCATGCAACTGGCTCGGGAAATTAGGGAAAATCATGTGATGCTGGATAGGTAAATTCTTCTAAAATCGTATGAGGTGATTCGATTAACTGTGCTTCTAAGGACAATTAATCAAATATCCCAATTTGTAAGGCGTTATTGTAAATATGTAAGAAGTACGATACTTCACGATTTCATATTCGCGTACAATGATTATTCTTCAGAATTAAAAGGAAAAGATTACTTAGGGTTTTGGTGTAGTGAATTTCTCATTTTTTTGTTCGTGTTTTGATACCTTTGATTATCTGAAAGAGGTACCAGGTTATAATCTCGAATAATGGGGATTCCATTGTTAAGTGAAATGAAAACTGGAAATTACGTTTGAGTTACTTTAACTATAAAGAATCGGAGAATTCGGAAATTTTACTTCATTAATGCATACATATTTCAACTAAAATGTATTTAGTCAAAGGGGTATCTAGGTATGATATCTTTCTCTCGTGGAACCAAGTAAATAGGGATGACGCCTTCACGGCAACGGAGAATTCCGAGTCCGAATTCAGCTACGACTGAGTGGCGATAGCAGCGGCATCTGTGTATACCGGTCGCATTTGGTAAGGAGTGTCACACAATCGATTGATGCGAAGGATCGCGCCTAGTATTTCTTTCTCTCCCTTCATGCAAGAGCACTTCAAGCCGAACGCGACGACTTCTCTTAAATTCCATCTTCAAAAGGGCGGTACGTTAATAAGGCTACGATAACTGCACAAGCGTTACTAAAATGCTCTAATACGTGAGCAGGTGATCTTCGAAAGAAAAGAGATTAGTAGCTAGGTTGATATAGAGAGAATAATTTAAGGTGGCACGTTTATGGATGATAAAATATATATGACACGATCTTTACTACACCGGTCGTTGCGATGACGTAAAACAAAACTGTTTTGGACTATAATTTTAAAAACAATTATTTAGTACAGATAACACACCATAGTAATAGGAAAATTCGTTAACGAAAAAATTGACAAGTTAATCCTTCGATTTGAACTCCCCTTCCTCCCGGTAAATAGCAACTTGCTTGTTTGTATTGAAATTTAAACGTAGACCTTAAATATTAGTCGAAATTATGCGTATAGTTTCTATCTATCTACTATTAAAACGAAGTAGAATTGTATCATCGTATTTCTAAAATTTTACATTTTTTCTCCTTAAGATTGATACATTTCTTATTAACTCAGCAAAATTTTACCTGATGTTCCAACGCTCAAGTTTTCAGGTATAAAAAAAATGTACTTTTTTGAGATTTTGTATCTCTTACTGCGGTAAGAGATAAAACGGTGAGTGGATTAAAGTTTTTCGTAGTGATATTTGCGACCGAAAAGTATGTAAGGAAACGAGCGAGGTATCTGGGCGACTGCGGAAAATAATATCCACGACTGTATCGATTCCTCAGCGACATACGTGGGTTCACACATGGGACAGCACATTTATGCTTTTCCAGGTTCTTTTCATGAGAAAAAATGCCGACGGTTGTGTAGATGAGGGCATACTCCGAAATACGTCGAAGCACCAACTCTAATGGAACTTATGGGTATTTAATGCTACATCGAGTGTGTTTGAAAAATGTCTTTTCTCGGCTACATTTTTCATCGTTGATGCAAAAAATCAATGACTTTCGTTCGCAGGAGATGCAGTTGAACTACGTTGATGAATATAAGAGCTCACTGCAAACGGCGGATGGATTATTAATCTACTTTTTTTCCCGGAATTCCTTCATATCATTCATGCAGAATTACGTAGTTCGAGTTTGTCGCTATCGATTGGAAAACTTCCGACAATTTTATCTCGAATTGCGAATATACAGGGGTGAAGGATTTGAAAGGTATACAAAAACCAAATTCAAGAGGGAGAGAGAATTTTAATGAGTAAGTGGAAAGGTGGAGATGCAATATCTTTACAAGAATAAATCACTTCAAAAGTGGAACAGGAAAGCTTACGGCAGAGATAAAGAAACGCAAGTATGCGAAACGGTGATTCATAAGTGGGATGGAATGAGCCTTAAAGGATACTAGGACATTCAAGCAGAAAGGTTTAACAGAATTGAAAATTAGGATGTGAGAGAATCGAAGTTAGAAGTGCAATTGTAATAAATATGGGCGTTAGTTGTGTGGCTTAGAAAGAGTTTTGATGAGATATCAAAAGAAACATATTTTATTAAGAAATATCTGAAGATACCTTTATGTCACTGGGCAGAGCTGGAGATGACAGCTTTAATCACTATTCAACCACTATTAGTGACAATTTCTGAGAGCGTGTATACTTAAGTTAATTCATTTGATAATAAACTGTAATTATCAAACGATAAGGTGCCCTGAAATGGGATACTATGTCACTCCATACCCTGCATGCCACTGCTTCTTCATAAAACAGAAACACCTTTAATTTAATATTTTCATTCTCTTAGCAAACCATAATGCATACATCCATAAAAGTGTGCTAGTTAATTTTGCGACTGTATTATATCACTTGGTTATGAAATTGAGCGTAGAATTTCTAAACGAGGGCACAAAAATATACGAGAGGCGAAAAATGCGTCACTCAGGAATCTGTGTTGATATTTCATTCGATTTTGTGCATTTTAATATCTAAAATATTTTTATCACAAGAGGCAGATTCTACAAATTATATGACTGTCAGTACATAACGGATATTGTCAAAATAATTACAAAGGCGAGTTTCTTAAAGTTTTCAATTAAATGAAAGGACTTGTACAAAGGAAAACCATGGAGATATTAACGAGGGAAGTAGAAAGCAAAGAAAACATGTAGTAAATATAGAGTAGCTCAGTGTATAGCAGGTAGAGGCGTCTGAGGTAGAATATATTCGTGGTGGAATTATACCATAAAATAAAACGGGTAGGGCTTGAGGGGGATAAAAGGGAGTGGGAGTAATTGTGAAAGAGGGACGACATGAGAGTTTTAATTAAAAACTGAGCGTAATAATTGTGACCAGGAACGGCTATGGATCTAACCTCATTGACTTACTACGTAATCAGAATTTAAGAAGGAAATGGGCATTCGCGTCATGTACCCTTCTTTTCTCAATAATGAAATAATTACAAAGCGGCAACTTAATTTTCTCGGTAACATAACCAATAAAATTGGAAATCCATTCCGAAATCGATTAAAACCGGCATCCTCGAGGAACACGATCCTATCAACTTTCTCTCTCACCATTCACCTTCCCTTATTTGCTTATAATTTCCACCTCAACTTCCTGATAAAGTTGTACGGGGAAGGCCTCGACCGGCAGTGTTTTTGATATTCCTGTCCGGATTTGTTCTAGCAAGTTTTTATTCGCAAAAATAAAATGTTATCCGTGCGTCATGGAGTTCTGCGGAGTGAAGCTCTCGCTCGGATGCGAATTGGAAGACGCGGTAAAATTGTACGAGGAGAGGAATGCGGAGAGAATGAGGGAGGAGCGGATATGAGGTAAAAGGGAGGGAGGAATAATCTGGAAGAGAGGGAGAAAGGAAGCAGAGTGGAAGTGGGTGGAGGGGTCCCTCGCTCGAGATCCGCCGCCCTCCGCGTGCGACCTCTACGAGGGAGAGAAAGGCGGAGAGAGGGCTTCCACTCCACTCCCTCCTGCACCCATCCTCCCCCTCCGATTTTCCTCCTATTCCTCTCCACGCCTTTTTTATCATTCTTCTGCTTTTACCACGTACCCACTCTCCCCCACCCCTGCCCATTCTTTCTCTTTCATCCCGCTCTCCCCCTTTCGAGAGGAACCCGAAAAACTCCTCCCCGCGCCTCCCCGCTCATTCTTTCCTCCCCGATCCTCGACCCCTCCGGGTTCTCTGCGATAGTCCTTCTTATGAGCGTTATCACAATGGGTTGTGGTGGAAGGGGACCGAAGCTAAAACCTTCCCCTTGGTTATAAATGGGTCGATACTCACCCCTCCTCCCTCCCCTCCTCTCCGATGAGAAAAAGGGACAGAGCGAGGGTCGGATTCCGGGAATGAGAGAATGGGATGGAAGAGGCGTGGAGATAAGATGGTGGAATGGAACGCGGTGGTCGTACGCGTACACGAATGCGCGCGCGGCCGCGGGACGTGGGAATATGCGAGGACCGATGGAGGATTCGGAATGATGGATAATAATGGAGGATAATTAGAGGAAAATCCCATCGAAAAGAGATCGCGGGAATTGGAGTTAGCGGGACGCTTCCCGCTGCGCTGCATTATCCGAGTCCTCCCCGCGGTTCCCGGAGTATAGGGAACGGGGGTACCGGAAAAGGGAGCGATGATGATTATGGCGGTGGAGGATGAGGAAGGTGAGCGTGGGAGGAGAAGTGGAGGAAGAATACGGGTGAGAGATGTGGGAAAAGTCACAGGGATGAGGAAGACGGAAGAGAGAGATGCGAGGAATGAAGAGCGAGGGATTCTTAGAGGAGGGCGAGGGAGAGAAGGAATTGGGATGCCGAAATTAATATTAAAACCGGTCTGAAATATCGAGATGGCGGCTTAATTCTGTGCCAGAACACTTAGAATTCGAGATCTTGACGAAATGCTCCAAAGTACGTGCGACGCGGGCGATGTTTTGCTCCACCTACGAAAACTAAGATTTTCGCTATGACATCACTCGCGTTATTCAATTATTTTCTCCGTTGTGTTTTCCCTAGAGCGGCGTAGGAAAAAAACGCGGTTCGTGCCGCTGCGCGTCGACTACTGATCTCGGGAAGAGAAAATAGGAGAGCGGCAAAAAAATGGGAGGCGTAAAAACTTTGGGATATTATTGTAGCGATTATGGCGTTGGAAGTGAAAGAGGAAATATAGAAGAGGTGAAAAGGAATAAGCTGAAGGAATGGGGTACAAGTGAAGGAAGAGTAATCGATGTTAAGAAGCGTTAAAAGGAGGAGTAGAGATAAAGGAGAAAATTCTTAAGAGAGTAGGATGGGGGGGGGGGGAGATTTCGGAGTTGACATAGGGATGGAGTAGAGTTGCAGCAAAACTTGAAAAGGGAATACCGTAGGTAAAACTGATGAGAAAAAAGCGTTAGGAAAATGAATGTAAGAAAAAAGTGTACAATTCGATAGCATAATTCAGTGGCGTATTTAATTGTTAAATATAGGCATATGATGTATATTAATATCATTTCCAGGTTAAACCTACCTTCAATTCTTGAATACTAGCGTACCAAAACCATAGCCCTGGGTTCGAAACTCTGCCTGCCAAGTTTTTCCTGATTTGGAAATGGTTGCCAGTCTCAGTAGCCTAGTGTTTACCATACTAGCGTAACAACGCAAAGGTCTCGGGTTCGAATCCAGGATAGAGCATGGTTGGTTATCTACTTGAAATTGGTTTATTGTAAGATTTATCTCTCAAAACTAAAATTCACTCATAAAATCTTCATCAATATTATTATGGGTTCATTAATTTTTAAGTCTACAGTAATGGTTCAATATGTAGATGTTTGTGAGGTATTGTGAAGTAAAAGATGAATAAATAATCATGTTTGTATCTCGGATACCAACTAAGAATGCTTTACACTCTTAGTGATAAATGCTAAATGATTTCAAATGCAGCATAATTGGAATATTAATTCCGTGTACTACATGATGAAACTGTATAAATTGCTTATTCCCCTCTACCAACTTTCGCTAGTAACGATATTCAACATGTATAATTTGGTAGGATTTCTTTTTGCGAGTCATGCTTAATCCGCAATCCAGGAAATTGGGAGTCCACCGCGCTGGAAAAGAAGTGAGAAAGGAGCAGCCGGATAGGTGGAATCTCGGGAGGGTTTGGGGAAAGGCTGTTGGTATGACAAGGCGTCGGAGATAAGAAGAGGAATGGAGAGAAGAAATGGGTATGAATAGATAAAAGAGGTTGGGATGGAAATGGAGGAAAAAGAATACGACTGGAGAAGAAAGGGTAGGGGGAATGATAAGGGTTGTAAATTGAAGGGACTAAGAAGAATGTAGGAGGACGACGGGGGAATTAAACTGGGGAGCGGAGGGAGGGAATGGCGTGACGCGTTAAGGAAAAGGAGAAGGGGTAGAGGAGTGGCGGAAACGTCTGGTGGGATTAAAAGGTTATAAATGAGAGTACGGTGAAAATAAAGTGGATTAATGGCAATCCATTCCCATAGATTCGAGAGGGAAAAAACACGCCGTCCTTGTATTTTTATGCCTCCGTATCAGTCGTCATATTTTTTGAATTTATCCAGGATGTCATTTTTTTGCCGATGTTATGCTCCTCCCTACGTTGGGGTTTTGATGATTGTGCGAACTTTTGAGTAATTGTACTCAGTGGTTTCTGCGCTGAACTACAAAACAGATGAGGAATTAAGGAAGAAATATGACTATTGAGAATGTGACGCGATGTTTAGGGAGGTTGAGTACTTCCTTATTCTGTTATTTTTAAACTGAAATATCTCTAGATAGTCATTAATTAGGTCTTAGATTCCATTTGGAAGGTAAACCAGTATAGATTAGAGTTTGTTTTAGAGTTTTAAAATCTCCAATTAATTAACAGCCAGGTTCCAAATTTTCTTTCTTTACATTAGATTTTGTGTTGATGTGCGGAATATATTCGCAGAAAAATAGTGTTAACCATTCTCATACTTATTTATTATAAGTAGTATATTTAATCAGGAATATTGAACAATTTCACACCTATATAACGTCGAAATCCGCCGATTTTTTTCTGAGTGAATGTTCATCGTATATGCCCAAATAATAGAATTTCTTTAACACAAATTTTGTTAAAAACATATATACTAAAGAAATGTTTGTAATTAAACAATGACAAATATAGAAAGTTTCTTAAAACAAGAATAGAACGTTTCTTATTTCACGACCAATAAGTTTCTATGAAATGAGATGTTGGATGCAAAGAGTGAAGAAAAGGAATTTAATTAATTTGGTTGATTTTTTAATTAATTTTTCTATAATACTAATGCATATTCCTTTATATGATTTTAATGCCTCAATTTACCTCTTATCATTCATTATATTCAATATATTTCTTATTTATGTCCTATCGTTTTTCTTCAATAAACGGAAATATGCCCTAAGGGTATAACCAGTAACCAATAGGTATATAACCAATCTTCTGTGCTGCAACTCCCATATTAATTCTTTCGGTACATTTCCAACGTCTAAAATGTTTACATTTCTCTTTGACACAAAAGTTCTATAGATATGAGTTATATCTTAGTTAGAGTTAGAGAGACGATAGTTTTGAATTTAAATATCGTTTATATTTCTATAAAATACCTCATTCACTTTTCTATTCTGGGTATTCGTTAGAGCTTCCGGAATCAATTAGAAATTGAAATTTCCTGATGCTCAGTAATTCTTACTTTCCCCCAAGTTGATCTGTGATAGACTGTATTTTCCAACAATTTTAATTTCGATTAATAGCAGAAAACTGATGCTTTCATGGAGAACATGTTATAAAACTTATCAATGGAGAGTTATCATGCATTTTCAATCTTTATTACCTTTCGCTTAATATTATTCGCTTTATGAATCACTTTATGAAGTTTAATATTTCACGGAACATTCTCATCCCTCCTTTAATTAAGGTGAAATTATTTATGTACTGGTAGAAAATCATCGTCAGGTCAATTATTCATGACTTAGGTTTCTTTATGGACTGCATACGCGTATTTATCTATAAATGTTTCAATAAGGAATGTTCAAGTAAGTGGTATGTAGGTCTTCTGTTGCATTCCTTTCATATTGTTAGACAGCGATAAGATAATTTAAAACAATGAATGATAAAATAACAGAATAGACCTTTATTATGATTGTATTTTTATATCTAGTTTAAAATACTTTCTTAATTTAATGGATTTTTATTCATATAGGACTCATATTTTAATGAATGCGGTCTAACTTTAAATAACCGTAATCCGTAGTCCAATTTCCAAAGCAAATATTGCTGAATTCTATAAGCTTACTCGTAGGAGGAGTATTTGTATTGCCAAAATTTTAGAGCCTTCGGTTATTACGTCAGAAAATTACTCGCACCCCATTTCCATATAAATATATCATCCGGAATTAATATCGTTTAAGCAATTAAATCATGCACAGGATTTTTTACCGCATTTTCGTGTACCTGGGTAATTTAATTATTTCACAGTTACGAGCATATATCTAGAGTTTACCTTATTATTATTACATCGCTTTTATTTCGGCGCGGAAAAATATAAAATTCTACGAATGGTTGCATAATTATTTGTGTTTGAATCCGAATATGACTCAAAAAAAATATTCGACCTCGATGTTTATTGAGTCGCATCCGTTTGCCCCTCCGCTAAATATTAAATTACCTGACTCTCATTTGCGTTTAATAATTTGTTAGAATTATCAACGAGGCCGACTTTGAAATGCAGCGGAAATGGTGAAATTAGTTCCGCCGCATTCACTTCGTCGAAATTCGAGTGTGTCGGGACGCGGACGGCTTCACATATTCGGGGATTTCAGTTCATATTTAGATACGAAGGCCAACCCATCCCTTCATGTCTGAAATGTGGAAGATGGGAGGCTCTTTTATTATTTTCCGTGTTTTATTTATCAGTTCCCTACTTTTCTCCTCTCCGCCCAGATGTCTTTAGAAGTTCATGAATTGGCCGTCATAACCACTTTCGTTTGATAAATAATTCGAAGCTCTAACGAGGAACTGCTGGAGGATTTGCTTTAATCCCGCATCCGATATCTTTTCGCACTAAAGCAACTCTTCTTTGGCTTCCTCTTGGTGATGGCGCGACCACTTCTAATCCTATCTTCCCGTTTTCTCGTAGAAACCTTTATTTCATCTCATCCGATGGAAACTTCCATCTCCAGCTCCCTCTCCCGCCCAGAATCAGCTCACTTTCATCTTATCCAAGGCCTTGCTCCGCCATCATTAATCATTTAACTGATTCCCCTCCCAATCCCCCCATTTCTTCTTCATCCCCCCCTTTCCAACCCCTTCTTCCATCCCTTGACCAAGTCCTCGCGGCTTACTTTTTCCATTAACAACTCTTTTCACTTTGTCTCTCACGCGTTCTAAAGGTTTAATTTTCCAGTATCGATTCGATTCCACGTTATTTCTCGCGCGAGGTCAAACGAAAAGTTATGGCGACGTTGAGCGCCACCGCACGGTTTTCGATAAAACACACAAATATCGGAGGCGAAGGGAGCGAAAGAGATGTTTGATGCGCTGTGAGGTCGGAGCCGCCCACTTCAATTAATTCCACACGCTCGGTTTCTACGACAACAATGCTCGAGTTTTAATTAACACCTGCGACCCTGGAAGTCTGAGCGGGAATTTTTTTATCGATGGCTTCCGTGCCGTTCGATGTTAATTCCCGCCACTAAAAAGATGAAGAAATCCCACCGAATTGCAATTTTAACTGTCTTTTGTGTCCGTATTTGCTTAAAATCTAGATGTTTATTCATCCGATTCGTTTTTTTCCCAACCGAGTCCTCTGGATTATTATCAATATCCCGCTGCGGCCGAAATTGAACCGCCGAGCGCTGGAATTCAAAGTATTATCACGTCCCGCGTTGAAAATATTGTGGAGGGGAAAAAATAAATTCGGACGGGATATTTTATATTCTTCGGTTGAAAAGTTTTTCTCCAAGTGTTGTGGATGCGGTCGCTATGGTAAAAGGTTGGGGTTATTGGAGATATTTAATTATTATGTTAAAACAATCGAAGGATAACGAAATTTGATCCAATGAAAGGTACGCAGAGACTTTCTAGGATTTTATCATAGGATCATCATTATATGGATATATGAGCCAAATCTAATGGAACATGGAAACTGAAATAAGTATTTATTAATTGTATGAAATAAAAGCTGCAGTATTTCAGGTATATCGAGGAAAGATGGATGTTCTAAGTGCCAAATTATAGTATAACATGAATTGAAAACCTAACTATTCCTTAGTATGATATAATGCCTTAGGATACTTATTATTTCAGAGTTTTTTAAATCTCTAACTCATAACCAACTCTGTTCTAATGTTTTCCTTACACTGAATAGTTTTCTTGTAGCGATAATTAAATCAATTGGCAAACGTGTTGGTCATTGCCAATTGCTCTATAAAAGTTTCAAAAGGCAATAATTAACAACCAGGGCTTCCAAATAGTAAGTTGGTTGCGTGTTTGCCTTTAGTGATAGGTGGTTTGATTCCCGACACGTATGTGCGAACTGTTTGCAGCTATCGAAGCATTAAAAATGCTACTGCTATGTTACAAGTCTTACTACTTTAAAATTAAAGAAACTTGTATCGTTGGGTGTAATATATAGGATGTAGTAAATGTAACTTATAGGATGAAATAACTTTGAAAATACAAATAAGGGCAGTCATAATATATTTTTTGCTCTGTAACACTTGTATCTTACTATAATTATACTATTACTTAGTAGTACATCTTAGTCCCTCGGTCTAATCCCCTTCGATCCCTCCTAAGTCCTCGGATCCAATGATCCACTATATAATTTGATGAGTAAGAATTTTAAGATGAGTATGATTCTCTCTTAATAATGAATGTGTCCAAATTTAATGCTCTTCATTGTAAATAGAGTTGTTCAATTACTTCGTTTTCATCATCAGTTATTTTCTTTGTAGAGCTAAACCATATTTAACTTACTCAGTCTATAATATTTAAAAAATCTTTTCTCATATCTTCCTTCAGCTTTCAGCCTTCTACTCTGTAATTACAGTATGATCGCTGATCGTACAGCATAAGTCATTGAGCATAAATTATAAATTTCAAATACATTTTCACAAATTCCCTGAAAACAATTATGCATCCTCCGGTATCGAGAAGAGACATTTTCTTGGATTTTATAATCCTTAAATTTAATTTTTCAGTAAGAATACTAATTTAAACTAAAATATAGTAGTTTTCAGTGTATAAATGCTCATTATTGTGTTTACTATTGCAGTACGTTTAGCATGAATAAAACTCATTCAGAAAGATATACAGTAATGGCACATTAACATTACCTATTGACTTCCATAAAACTCCTACTCATATTATTTATTATACTCGTTGAATTTAGATCATCCATATTCGTATCATTGTTCACATCTGCCGCCTTCCCACTAGATCTTCCAGAACTTCGGCAACAACGAAATATTAGATGCATTCCAGCGAGACCACTGTAGCGATTGCCCTTTACGCCATTACTGTGGAAGATCCCAGCGCTAAAGTAAACGCGCCAAGTCCTTTTCCTCCGTGATGGATTTCCTGCACGTACCGCTTTCCGCCGTATACCCAACGCATTTATTTAATTCTGCAGCGAAGGGCGCTATCAGGATATCGGTTAGAATCACACGGAAACTCGCTATGGCCCTCATCCACTTTCTGAAATCCGTGACACGGTGTCGTAGCCCATGTCTGCGTGTCTCTCCGAAACCTCCATTTCTCTTACGGAGGGTGAGGGCTTAGGAACTAGAGGAATAGAGAGGAATTGGGAGAAGAGAGAAAGAGAGAGAGAGAAAACAAGGATAGCCAGGGAATATATACTTCCCGATGGGCTCACCCTGGGAATTGCGAACGAGCTAGTGGGAAGCGGTAAGATGTGGAATTGGAAAAGAGAGAAAGGTGGATTCGATTGGAATTGGGTTTGGCATTGCGAAAGGGGAGTCCCCCTTCGATTTCGAGGCACGTTTCCCACCTCCCGATTTTCTCACGCCTCCACGGACAGCGAAACAAGAACGCTCGCCACCATCTCCGGGACCCCGAAAAACCTATCCCCTGCCTTCCTTACCCATTTCCCATTATCTCCCATCCGATATCCTCGCTGTTTTTCTCCCCGTTGCCCCTCTCTCCTGACCTCGTTCCCGAATCGAAAATCTCTCATATCGCCCATCTTCGCTTATTCGGTTCTTCGGCCGAACCCTCCTCTCCTTCGCCCGCAGTTTCTTCCGCCTTTTACCCCCCTCATTCAGATTTGTAGCCTCCTCTACGCTCTTCCTCCCTACGAGTGCCTAATCCCTCTCTCCAGAATCTTCCACTTCTTTCCCCATTTGGTGGGTGCGGAGGACTTAGCAGTGGGGAAAATCAGCGGCCCTTGTCGATGCAAATGTCTCGACAGCGATTTTGGCGAGTACTCGTCTCTGCGATAAGGGTATCCAGTGGACAAGGGGTGCGAGATATGGGTGCTGGAGACGGGGGTTGATGGGGGGTTTGATGGCGAGATAGGAGGGTGGTGGGAATCTCCAGCAGCGTCCACTTCTTGCTCCATCTACCTATATATCTCTCTCCACTTCCTTCTTTTTTCACTAGTATTTTCTTCATCGCCTTCTCCGGAGTACGTGTTTCATTTTCTCTGCCGTTTTTATCATTCAGTTAGAGTTTTATGCTTGATGTCATAATAAAAATACTTAATTAAGTATTTTATAACTTGTAACTATCAATGAGTGCATTATGAATCTTTACTTTTTAATGTCTGTAAATGAGAACTAAAAACACTCAATTCTTCGAATTTATGGCATTTATTCGTTTCTTCGTTCATTTTTGTAACCTCATTGTACTTATTAAATTTTCGTCTTCATTAACTAGATGATTAGTAAATGATAGGGCATTCATGGATAGGTTGAAAGAAACTTGGAGGGATAACCCTTATTCAGAAAAATCTCAGAGACTACACAATCTTAAGAAGTGTTAGAAGTATTATCTCAAGATCTAAGGAGTTCAGCGGAAAACAAAAAATGGATATCCTTTTGTTATATCTAGAACAGATTAAGATAAGGAAAATTAGTGACAATGGCGATGGCGATCCTCACAGGGTTAATTTTTCCACCTTAACTTATCCTCTCAATGTCGTAAGATATTTTTTTAAATATTGGCTGTAAAAAATCTGACTTTTCAGTGTTTCTCGGGGCATCTTTCACATTTCTTGGGTCAATGACTCATCGATCTCTTGCTCTTAAGAAGAATTAGAAGAGAAATTCGGATATCGAAACGAACGAAGGAAAATTTTGATACCTCCCTGTGGAGTAAGAAAGCCGGAAAATTATAATGAATAATGGTGATTCGTTATATCATATTTATGCCACCATTTTAACAATCCCTTTTTCTATCTGAAATAAATTTGGTTTCTCTTGACTACACCTTATTTCAGAAAGGTGTTGAAGAGGAAAGCCTTCGCCATTATAGTAAACGATTCAGTTTGACTATTATAATACGTATACATGACAATGTCCGATTTAATATTTTACTTCTTACCTTAAAACAAATAGATATAAAAAATCACTTCTTCCCTTGAGTACAGCGCGAGAAACATATTCAAAACTTAATGATCGCGTGAATAATATATTTATGAACATGAAGATTTTCAAAGATTTTTGATGACTGAATCACTCAATTTTTGTTTTGGAAACGGGATATTTTGTTAAGGATCCCCAGAAGAAGCATAAATATTTATGGAAAATACCCTCCTTTTCCTCTATTTTCCATAGGTCCCTCTTTTCGCTTTCCTTCATCATTCCCATCTTCTCTCTTCCCGCATCCCATTCCCCGGGGAGCCTCTATTTTCCTCTCTTTCGCTGACGAACTCGTTTCTCCGAGGACTACTGCATTAAGTCAACGACACATGGGAGCCTTCCGCATCCTCTGCCTAACCGCGCCGCAAAATCTTCCCCCCTTCCACCCCCGCACCTTCGCGCCCATTATCCCGCGCTGCCGAAACGCCCTTCAGCGTCGAAAAGTGAGAAGTCTCCGAGGAGGGAGCCAAGATCTGCGGAAGCAACGGCGGGAGAATCGCATCTGCGGAGGTGACGTCGGGAAAAGGCCATCTCGACGCATTTGGGATAAGGATGAGGAGGGGTGGGGTAAGTGCGTTGAGTTAAGGGAGTCGGGATCGGATTTCGCAAGAGGTCAAGGAGTTGAGATATGACGGCGAGGGAGGAAGAAAGGGGGATATTTTAGGACGCGGGGGAGGTAGTATGCAAATGCGGAACAAGGAGATGGTTGATGGGATGGGCCGGAAAATAGGGAGGTGGTCTCCGGAGAGGAAAGCGCTGGTGGAAGATGCGGAAGGGGTTGGAATGAAGTTGGTGTAAAGGGATTAAAGTATCCTAAGTGACATGTGGGGGAGGGGGATGAGGGATTGAGGGAAAGGTAATGAGAGGTAGGGGACGATTGCGCTCTGTTGCAGGGAAGGAAATGCGGAAAATCTGTTCCTCTCCACATTCTTGCCACGCTTATGAATTAACGTCGTAATTTTATTGCCTTAATGGGACGCAATTTGATGAGTTTTTGATTTAGGGGGAGCGGCGCTCGGAGGGATGCGCGATAACAGCTAGTTTTGGTCGTAAATCTTATGCCGCTGTGTGTGCATGCAGACGCAGGCTTTTGCAGCATAGTGCCTCTTATTCTCTTCTTTTATTCCGGAAGTAGCGCGTTCATAAATCTGCTAAAGTAAATTATTTATGATTACCGCGCGAGGATTAGAATATTTTAATTTTGGTCTGGTACTTTACAAAATAAGCCGACGGGACATTTGTCTTTGCATAGTTGAAATGTTACAATACGTGTTTTAGACACTATGATTTACACATTTACGGTATGAGATTTTAACACCTAATTTATATTGCGCTGAAAGGTAAAAAGAGAATTTATTTTTGGCTGATGGATCATTAAGATATATCAAGTACTATGGAGACAATGGTTTCACGAGTTAAAATGCGTATTTAGAAAAGTTAGATCACTCCTCAACATAATCTGCTAACGAATTAACAATTACTTTTAAAAAAATTAATATTGATATTCTCATATTTATCTCTCCACTTCCACTAAATTTAATTCAGTAGTATTAGCACTCTTATATACAAGTACTTGTATATGCTGTGATTTCAAACTTCAAGCTTCAAATTTGATTTTCTTTTTGAAGAGTTCTATTTCTAATTTTTAACTCCTCAAAAGTCTTATATAAAATACTTCAGGGAGACTCATTAAGAAATCCTTTCAAAGAAAATTAATTTCGAAAACGGTTTTTCTCAACATGAAAGACAGAAATTTAATTTACTCAGTAACTCCCTTTGTGCATATAGAAGCATAGATATCTTCCTAACGTGTATGCTTGTATAACATTTATCCATATGCGCACAGGAAATTTATGTTAATGGCAGCATCACTACAAGCTTATCTTATACTTCTCTTGTACTTTTCTTGTCTTAGTTACGAAAAAAATAAGTAATCTTGTTTCCTTAACGTTGTTAGCGTGTTTACCCCGCACTAATAAGCATGATGAATAATAGGAGCATTATAAATCCACATTATTTAGTACTCCATTGTATTATGGTGTAACCCAAAGAAACATTTTATAAACTAATATTTATATTTATAATTCTTGGGCAGATTGCGTTAGATTCTCGTAAGAAGCACAGAGCATTTCTAATATCGTCTAGCACGTTATCTTCCGCGCGAAAGTCGTAAAAACATGCGCCATTACATTATATGGACCAGCGCTAAAAAATAAACGTTCCATTCTTTCCGCACGGAAACTCAAAAACGTGATCGCACGCTATCTTTTCGCTCTATTTAAAGGCGTTGAACACACAGAAGTGTATGAAACACAAAAGATGTCTCTTGACCGCGTTTCACAGAAAAAGATTTCAGTCCATTCTGCGACCTCAGGCGCTTTGTTCTCTTCCAATTATATTTCCGTTTTTAATAGAAAAGGACGTGCTTTATGGGCAAAATATTTCGCGTTATATTTCATACCGGGCAACCGCTGAATAATCAAGGCGCACGTTAAATCAGATGATTTATGGGAGCAAAAAGAAATTTCACCGCAGGATAACCGTGGTCGGAATTTATTGTGGCGTTTATTATGGCGGATATTGCGATGCGCGTAACTAGCTCGAGATATACGGCGGGTCCGCTCTTTACGGAACTCTCGCTTCAGACACTTCAAGTCGATTTGCTTATATTCAAGAGAGCCTTGGACCCTTTCCCGAGTTCCCATTTCTTCTTGCGGAGATCAGTTGTGATGGCAACGAGGCCGTTCGTGCTCAAGTTCGATCGAGTACATCCAGACTATTTATGGTGTATTTACGATTTCTCAATCTTCCATTATGTCGGAAGTTTGTTTGAGATTCCTGATTTTTATCCAGACCAAATATCATGCTCGCTTGATTAAAGTAGTTTGCAATCGTACTGTCAGTGGTTTCCTGCAGTAAGTATTGAGTAAGAACGTGGCTAATATGTTGGGTATTGTTTTTAATTTTTATCATGAAGCAGTTGTAACTAAAATATGTACTAATATGTATGTACCTATTGAGTAGACGTATTTTCGAAGTTTTTGCAACTATTTTGTTTTCATTGAATGGCAATTAATCAGTATTTAAGGAAAGAAGTTATTTATCGGGAAAATATTTTCATCGAGAAAATATTTTCATCGAAACTATTATAAGGCAACGTTTATATATGAGTAGTTATTCAAACCTGTATTTGGTTACATTTCGGTATATCAGGGCATTCATAATTCTGCATTAAATGAATTGCGGTCATAAATTAGTTTGAACTCACAGATGACAGATGAGCTTAGGGTTTCAATAATGTTTCTTTGGGAAATTAATAAGTTATTTCAATGTTGTCATAGGTTGTCCTTGTTGAGTCATATAGATAACACATTAAGGGATATTGATACTGTGAATGTTAATTATTATAATGTCATTGTATTCCTAAAATACTTACATTCACTGTAGTGCTGAGGTTTTAAAAGCTACTTGGGGTTGATTATACTGTTTTATATCTCTTTAGAGGACATTTTGAATCTAAAAAATATATTTGCGGTGCTTCAGCACATAGCGTTCCCAGTAACCTACTTTGATAGAGAGTTATCGAGGAATCTCTATTTGTGATGTGTATAATATAGATAAAGTATATTTAACTTGAAGAATTAGTTATTTTGATAATTCTTTTATGTAATAACATCTTTAAAAAGGTGAAAACTAGGGTTTCTGTACCACGCTTGATTAGCGAGATGTGAATATTCAGTCTATTCCAGTCTTGTTTGATTTTACAACATCAGAGATTCTCTGAAAAATTGGTCTAAATGAATTATTTGGTTTGTTCATGAGATGTTGAGTAGTCCCTTAAACAATTTTTACTGGATGCTGAAATCTTTAGAATTGAATTTATGGATGGTTATAAAACGCAGAATAATCATCAAATTAGAGTTTTAAGAGAGACAAATATTGCATTCGTTTGTTGGGTTACGTAGCGCTCTAAAAATGAAAATAGGCAAATCTCTAATTTCTATATATAGAATTAAATCAATTTTATTCTCTAAAGAGGTAAGGGTAGTCTATTCAGTGTGATATTCAACGAAACGCCTCGCATGCAAAGTTGAATCGCATCTTTCAGATTGAATAGTGATGTTCTTATGACATTCATCACATCGCGTATACTTTCCTTGTTTGGCTATCTCACGATTCACGCCATCATAACGTGAGTCAGCGTTGCGCTTCTGGGGTGGTCTTCCTTTTCGTATAGATTCTGTAGGTTGACCATGGGTCTCCACATAATGACAAACCTCACGTCTACAAAACTTCATAAAATCCATTGGCTCTTCATTTTATATTTATACAGTAGCGAAACATTTTTTAACATCATTTCAAAACAGAACAAAAGAGGCTCTGATAACAATTCTTTCCACAGATTGATACCCGATACTTGTCAACGTCTTCAACAGCTCTGTCCACGCCTCACATGAATTGATTATACACTTTGATCATGTTAGACTGCGGTTCATTGACCCTTTTTGTAATTTCTGGGAATAACGGTTGACAAAACAAGCGATTTACAACAACACCAGATGATGAAACAATAACACAACGATTATTAAACAATTTCCAGAAAATCTTTCCTTTGACATCAATAGCATCTTCTTTATTTTTTCCTTAGAGTTAAATCATTTTCAATGGAGCTTTAGCTTCTTTTCTTCCTTTCTCATTGTAACTGTTGCCTAATATCTAATTTGACTTCTAATGAAGAAGTGAAATTTTTGTCTGTTATAGGCAATTTATTTATTTGAAGTAGTTGGGGCTTACCAAGTGGTCCGAAGTAAGTCGCTTTACGTACATCTATTATTTCTACAGACTTGGATCTGAATATTTAGTTGTGAGCAAAGAATTATTCTATAGTTTGATAATATATACAAACCAGGATATAAATGTACCTATTTCCTCTTGGAAGCGCCCCTTTTTCGTATGGTCTACCATTCTCCGTGAATATTCAACGATGGCAAAGATTTTAATATTCAAACGTGTCCAATGTTATTCAATCGTAAGAAAGTCGTTTTATTTTTTATTTAGTTTGTTGTTTTTTTCTCAGCTCAATGTGAAGTGCACAATTCCGAACGTTTAATTTTAAAATGTGCATGATCTTTTCTGGTTCAAACTGGCTTTATTTCAGACAATCCTTCCTAAAAATATTGGAGAGAAGTATTTAAATGATTAGGAAATAGTACGTGGAATGAAGTGAATTATTACTTTATTGTAACACTCTATTCTCCATTAGATGACAAAAAATCAGGAAATATTCTCAGCACAGGAATTCATATTATTTAATTACTCTTACCACTGTTGCTCCACAGAATTTGAATGTGAAGCAGAGCTGACTCTCCTCGGAGTATCTCTTATTCATAAAAGACTCTTCATAGGGAAACGCTGTTTATCTGTAACATCCTAAACAAAGGGCATCTTCACGCGGTGTCTACGCAAAAGAAGCAAACGACATCCTATGATTTGCGCTTATGCTCGTCATCCATTTCGTCTCGCAAAGTCCAAATTAAAGTGCTAAAATCTCAATGTTATATACGTGTATGGAATAGGGTCTTATTTTATGAGTGATTTGCTACTTCTGTTAGCAAGCAGTCCGCTAGATAGTCTGCAATTACACATGGTGACAAGACAAATATAATATCGGTAATTTTTCAGAGAAACGCAGTCCTCTCTCATTTTATGGAACCATTCTGTGTCTGTTCGGTTTAGAATATTTAAGATAAAGCTCTCACCTGAAATTAATTTCTTTACTGTATAGTTATGTTGCCGATCCGAGAAAGAGCGTAAAGTTAGAGAAATAGATGCTAGGAAAAGTCGTTTTAAAAATTTATTCTTTGCGAGAACGGTACGTGTTACTAACAAGATATAGAAGAATTTGGAACGCATATCTTAACTACCTGCAACTCACCATAATTTGCCTTATAGAATATTAATAAGGAAGAAGATTTAAGAATGGTAAGGAGTATTCAGTAATGAGATATTTTGAATGCAATATGGCTCTTAAAAACGTTCGGTAAAATTAGCTTACATTAAATATTATCTTAAATAGTCATTATTCACTCGAAACTTCAATAACGAAACATCAACGATTAGTACATTTCAGAAGGGAAGTATTCTATCGTCCTAATGCATAATGTGTCCTAATGTATAACTTCGCTGCATTATTGTATTCCTGTGCAGTTATTGTCTATGTCTATGTCTATGTAAGAACCCTGCAAGCCGCCTTTCGGCGTGTGGCAGGGGGTGCAAGCACCTTGACTCTATTTTCCTAAACGGTTGCTTTCGCGTATACTTCGCGGAAAAAATGAATTTTTGAAACGATTCGTTCTAGCATCTATTTCCCTAATCTTTCTGGCAGTATCAGAACGGCCCATATAACAGGGGGGTCGCATTATATCGGTTACATCATCTGAAAACGTAATTTCTCTGAACTTATTAAATAAATTTATCCTTTGAATTTTTCTTCTATCTTCTAATGATTCCCATCCCGCTTCCTGTAGCATCTGAGTGACACTCGCTGTTTTATCATAGCAATTCTTTACAAATCGTATCCCCTTGAAATTACTCTCATCGTTTTTTTATGATGGAAATATCTGTAGGATATTTCTACACATAGAGGTATGGCCAAATTGAATCTTATCTTACCAGCACAGTGAGAGTTTTGGCATTTACTTTCCATCTGACATTTAACCTCTATATATAAAAGTATCCCTCTTATATCTGTCATCAAAGATGATGACAAGTTTAATTTAAGTCGTCCGTCTTAGTCGTTTATTGCGTTGCTTAATTTTTATCTCCTTCCAGGAAAGGTCTTCTAAAACTCATTATCGGCGATTTTTAGCTATCTTTAGGATATCTTTAAACGTCGTTGGCACTCCAAAGGACCCGCACGTTCTGACAAAAGACTCCTTTTGCACTCGGAATTAATGAGTAGCCCCGTACTGCCGAAGGAGGCCAAACGCTCCTTCCACGGGAAAGTAAAGGGTCGTGAAAAATTACGCGCTCTTGTCCGAAATAACTTTGTGCGCTCATGAATAGCACTTTGAGCGATGAGAAAAAAATCTTGTGCATAGCAGTGACAGACATTTTATTGTTATTATTTCCATGGAGATAAAAATTGCAACATGAAGGAAATGTATATATGTGAGTGGAATTTTTATCATGGATACAAATTTTAAATATCACTAAATTCGTATCAGAGAAGGATGAAATATCTAGGAGAATATCACGGAGACTGTTTAAAGAATAGTTGACATCATCTGATTACTAAATCTAAAACCAATGAATACCATACAGTTCGTTGCAAATTAAAAGATAGAGGTACATTTTACCTACAAATATATGATTTCATTGGCGTTAAATTTCATCAATGGGAATTTGTTGTTAATTTTTACGATAATAATTAAAATATAAATCCCCCGGTTTATCTTCTGGATGAGATTTATCGCTTAAAGAATCCCCATTTTTTAAATTCCTTTGTCACAAGAACTGGAATGAGAACGTGAATATATCGAGTGGAAATTCTAGTTTAAAAATGCCCTGCCAAAATGCTATTCAAGGCATTAAAAGTTACTAATAATTACAGAATTATACGCTTACATATGTATTACATGGTTCTTATTTGAAATTGCGGCAATAGTAAAGGAATTTTCCTGTTCACCATTGTGTACGTTCTTCTCAAAATACTTGTTTTGGAGAAGGTATTCTCTATTTCAACTTTGGGAGCAATAAAATAGTACTGTGCATCCTAAAAAAAAGCAATTTATTCATTCCAGATGCGGCAAAAGGTATATTTTTATTACAACTTCATCCTTTTGACGAGACGTAACTGGGTTGGGTTGAATTGCGCTCCAGAGGTATTAATATCTACTTCTCATTCCTTTTTTCATGAACTCCCTCATAAACATTCGTTTAAATTCTCGGATAAAGTAACACACTAAATCCAGCCTTTCAGCATGTGCTGATTTATTAGCTATGCTACATGGGGACTATCTTAAATTCTCAAATACCACTTTGAGCTGGATATATTCTGCTGGGATTGCGGTGTGAAAATGTATTGTATTTTTAACATACAAATTTGTTTGTGCTACTTCGTTTAACATGTTTCTACTCGTCAGTGTGAGTCATTAATAATGACAAAGAAATTTAATAAAGCAATAAAAAAAATCGTGATAATTGACTGCGATTATCATCCTTCCTCTATGTTGATAAGAGTGTTATGACATAAGGCATAAGACATGACTTCAATGAACTGTAACGATTATAGAATAGATTAAACTTGCATACATTTCTAGTGGACAGAGTAACTTAGTTCATTTTCTCTGACGTATAGCCGCTATTATTTTATTTCATAATATAATGTCGACCGTTTCCAAATTTATTTTCTTACTAACCGAGTGCAATGAATTGAAAATCATCCTTTCCAATCTGCTACTAGATGAAATAAAACCCCAACGAAATCCTCCGTACGACTCTCATTCCACTCATCCCTTGAAGCAAGAGATTAAAAGCGCACAAAAACCCGAGAGAGAAAGAAAGTAATGCAGGAGAGCAGCGGTCACGGCAGTGGACACGAGTTCGTAGGTGGTAGCGTCACGGCGTCGACGCGATACGGGTCGGACGTTTCTCCTCCCCCTCCCAATGGGTGGACATCCGCCCCGGCATGGAATCCCTCCGACATAAGAACTGATGGGTGCACCATTAAGCGAGGGCGTGGGTGAGATGTCGTGAGAGCGGGGCCTTAGTGGGGAAGGTCCCTCGGCCGATGCGACCGCATTCAAAGGTAAAGAAAGAGAGATCTGCTCCTTGGCAGCCCGTGGGCCTTGTCGCGACACTTGCTTTGTCTCACGCGGCCTTTGAGCGGTCGTCGGGCTCTCTCTCCCGCACCCACCGCGCATCTCCCTCTGGAAGGCGTGGCGAATACCAACTCGTCCTCTTTTGCGTCTGCCGGGATCTGAAGCGAGGATAAGGGACGATTGATGGAGCGGGGAAAGCGGTTCATGTCAAGAGTGCGACGACGAGTAGACGCCTTTCATGTGGCGTCGTTATGTGTCTGCGGCACACTTTGCGGTGACTACGCGGATAAAGGATTTAAGGGAGGAATATTGGGCCATTTCTCGTCTCTCCGGAGACGCTTTTCGGCTGCGCGACGCGTCTGCACTCTCGCAGGGCTAATTACCCGTTGAAATATTCGTCGGGAGTGACGTTCGAAAAATAAGTTTTCGGGATGAGTAATGCGGGGAGATGTTTTGGCGCATGGGAAGGTTAAAAAAAAACAGACGCGGATGTGAATAACGGTGGGAGAAAAATGTTTCGCGACCTCAAAGCTCATAATTGCGGCCGAGATGAATGCGATTGTCGCTCTAACGAGACTCGGTGCCTTTTATCCTCGTGTGGATTTAAGTAGAATGTTTTAGGAGGATGAAACGCGAGGGTTATTTGTCATCGCGGATGGTGCTTGGTGCTGGTGTCCCTAATGCATCTAGGCCACGGAGGGCGATCGATCAGAGGATGCGAATGTTAAATATTAGCGGATGAATAGGATGAATTACGAATCCATTAAGTGCGATTCGAGGATGTCGGAGGGACGGATTTGTTTGAACCGGATTTGGTCATTTCACATCCTACTCTGTCATCTCTCTAAATAGAAATGCTAAAGAACAGGCGATACTCAGCTGTAATTAAAAGCATTGCAGTATAGCGCCAATTCACTCGTAATACTTTATGAATTTAGTTTTACCAATGCTAATTTGATTGATTGATGATTATAGCTTAGCAGAAAATAACTCTTGTTTTAGTTGAGACACTATATTCGATTATTATGAAATATTTTTCTTGAATTGTCTTCATTTATCTCATTTCAGAAAATTAGATGTAGTAAATTCAAAGGTCGATGATCCTGTATTTCCAGATCTATCAAATATAATCATGGTCCCAGTTAAATAATTCGATTAATATTAAATAGTTAATCAAACAATGTGAGCCAATCTTTATATCTCATTCAAGGTTCTCCATCGTAAAATTTTCTACTCAGCAAAAAATAGATAGCACAAAAGTAGTCGTGTATTTACAAAGACTTTCATTGAGCAAGATAACGTAATAAAACGTTCCGTTCGATTGAAAATTCGTGCCGATCCGAACGTTCGGTAAAGGAGCACCCAATCGACGAATGCTTGTTGAAAATTCGCCTACTTGCTGAATAATGGCGAGATTGGGTGCCGGGAGCAAATAGGGGAGAGGCATCTATTTATAATTAATTGATACAGCGAACGTTGGCTGGGAGAAATCCAATATCGGAAGGTTAAGATGGATGATGGAGGGTTAAAAGTCAGATTGGAAGATGAAAAAAGAGAGAGGTGGGGACCCCTTCCAAGTACGTCTCCCTAATCCGACCTCCTCTTTGCTGCTACTCTTGGATGGCGTAGCGGTCGCAGGTGGGAGGATTTGGCCGGATCGGAGCTGTACGATTCTGATGGAACGAGCTGGAGGGATAGTCTGATGGGATGGTGCCCTTGGGGGGAGAGGAGCAAACTGAAGGCAAGAATTGTTGTCGGAGAGAAACTCGATGCGAGAGAAAGGTCGATAGTTCCCTTGATATTCCGTCGCTGGAGAGAATGAACGGGGGTTACGAGCAAAGGGGTCTTCGAGTGTGTACGGGGTATGGTTTTGCTATGTTGGCTGGTTGGAGTGTAGACCCAAGGTAATGGATGGTATAAACGGTTCCAAGTTGAATGGAACTCGCTGTTGGGAGTTGATGAGAATGAACGCAGATAGCAAACACGAAAACACTGCATAAAGAATGGGAGGCTGATCACGTGTACAACATGGATTAGCATCGTACGGAACGACAGGTTGTAGACACGAGCATTACACGCGGGTATGAAACATAAAAGGAACATCATGTTTAATTATGATTAACGAAAACTAGCTGGATGAATATTTTAATATAAATTCACATTTACGTTAATGCCCTTCAAACCACTTTTCGGATTATGGCAGAGGGTATAATACCAAACATTTGAACTACTTTTATAGTCTGTTATTATTGCTAGTCGAAAGAATAAATTGTAAAA
Organism: Sympetrum striolatum; assembly: GCA_947579665.1. NCBI lineage: Eukaryota > Metazoa > Arthropoda > Insecta > Odonata > Libellulidae > Sympetrum > Sympetrum striolatum. Next base: position 25,577,476 of record OX388341.1, read on the forward strand.
TGACTTGCATATGTTTCTCTTAACTTTCGCTGATTTTGTCGGATCGACCAAAGCAGCAGTCGTATATTACTACTTATCTTCCTCAAATGTAATTTCCCTAAATTTATCTTGTAATCGCAGCATATTCCTTGATCTCCATTTTTTCAAAGAGCTGATGTTTTATCTCTCTTTCGACGAATAAGTATAGAAAGCTATTTTCGAAGTCTCCAGTGGATACGTTTGATTACCCATTTTTCTTGCATTCGTATATGTATGTGAGTAGAATAACAAAGTGTTTATGGGGCGTATGAGATATTCAGCAGATATGGCAGGAGGTGATGGAGTTGAGATTCAAAGAAGTTTCCAGACTGTAACATCTTTCGCTATTCCTTAGTCAGCAAAGAGGAGACTATCCTTCGAATGTTATCTTTGCTCGCTGAAGAAGAAAGAGAGACCGCAAGCTTTGAAAATGTATAAAGCGTGGCAGGTCTTGCCGTGTATGGATCTTCAACATCTCTTTCAGCAATTCTTTCACTCGGTGTTTATATAAAAATTCTTTTCGCGTTCATCTCAATGTAGCCTTTCACTTTTTCATCCATACGAACCGATTTTTTTCCTGTAAGATCGCTGTGAATACGTTTTGAGTAGCGAGAAATCTAGGATGATTTGCTTCCACGTGTATTTATGTCTGATAAATTTAAAGGATTGCTTGCGTCTTTTCTACTACCCTAAGGGAGGGGTAAGGACTCTATTTCGAGATTGAAATTGTAGTTGGCACTTTTATACGTTGAATTTATCTGCTGATACTCATTATTATATTTATATAGGGCGATAGCACCAAAATATTTAAACAGAACCTTTAGAAGTGATGTCTCGAGCTGTTTTATTTTAAATATTTTTAGTAGAACTTTCAATCAACAAAAAAATTTTTGAGGTGTAGTATACACATACAAATTTGCTTAGAATTTCTTGAAAAAATAAAATTGCTTTTCTTTTCATCGGCTCTTCTATGTTGTGTAGCTTGATATCTTATGTATATTTTGGAGTGAACTCTTTGGAAAAGTTGAACGGCGGTTTCTTACTTGGAAGTCAAAAGCATTCCTAGTAGTGCGAAAGGCAACTTTAATTCATATAGTTTTTACTTTTAAATAATAAAATACTGTGAAACGCGGGTGCATTTCGAATCGACGTGGAATGCCAGCGTTGAAAGGGAGCGAGAAATTAGTCCTTGCGTTGAGCTGCAAGAAACGAAGATGAGTCGCGAAATATTTTGGGATGAGTTTCAGAAGCAAAGAGTCTTCTCGGAGTTGCGGTGGGTTTGAATTTGCATTCCTGACGAGAGCACCAAAGAAAATTCCCGCGATCCCGCAAAAGTACGTTCATTGTCACTTTCGAGAAGACACGGGTAAAATAGATGCGAGCGCTGGATACCAAAGGGCTTGAAAAGAATGCGGAGTCAAAAGGGACAAATGAAAAGGGCTGGATGAATGATTTGGGTGGTTTAGGGGTATGAATGGTGGAAAAAGAGTTAGACGAAGGGGGAAGAGCGGTGATTGGGGAATAGGAGGAGAGAGTGGAACGGGGAGAGGCAAGCATCAGCCCTTGCTTTTAAAAATCCTTTCTTCCCTCCTCTCTCCACCCCTTTTCTTCTTTGTGGCCTTCCACTCTCAGTTGTTTTTTCACAGCGCATTATCCTTGTACTTCACTTTCAAGCAGAACAGTCCGTTGCTGGAATTGCGCTCTTTTTTCTCCGCACTGACTTGACGACTTGGAGAGATGCGTTGCTCGGTCTTTTTCTCGCGTATGGAATCTCGCGTGTTTATTAAAATATCTCCTCGTCGAAGCGTTGCTTATATGAAATTTGTGAATTGAGGTTGGGTGTTTTTGGTCAGAAGCTTATTGTCACTGATTTTATTATTCATTATATATCTTGCCATAAAGAAAGTACGGAATGAAAGGTAAGAAGAAGTAATGTTTAACGATACCTTTATTAGTAGAGTACTTTTTGTATGCATGCAGATTTATCGTAAATTAGAAATAAATATTATAAACCTCTTTTCTTTGAATCGTAGAGTTTATTTGCCATAAAGAAAAGTTTTATACTAATGGCCGTTTTTAATTCAAATATTATTCCATGAACTTTTATATAATTTTCATTGATCACTGAGTTGTCAGTGTTGTTCTATTCAATTGCTTAAATGAACCTTAATTTATTCGAAGGGAATTTTAATTATCATCTGTTAAGTTCTATCATACAGCTATGAATGTTTAACGTTTTATTTTCATAGATAATGTTAATTGACCACTTTTGCGTTCATAAGCAGCGAAGGGGGAAAAGAGAATTTTAGTGTAAAATCTTTAAAAATGACATTTTATACTCGTATTTATGAGAGATAATCGTAATAATGCTTTGTCCGTTTTTCAAAGAAATGTATGTGTAGTAAATGGATTAATTAATTAACTTTGTTGAAGCTCTACACATAGTCATGCCCATTCATGTGCAATTGAAAATCGAATTGGTTTTTAGTACACCTTTGTAGAAATTAAGCTATCGAATGATACCGGTCTCGTTAAATTAAAACATATTCCTTAGATTTATCTATTAAGTTTGTAATTCCAAAATAATGTGGAAATTTCGTGAAATAGTTAATGTTTTTTGAGTTTCATCATTGGTCCGTCCTATATATGTATATTATAGATAAAATAATTCTTTTATACATGTTAATGAAATTTACTCATAGCCATTAAGCGCGTTCCACAATTGATTGTTTTAACTTTGTATACACTAGTATAACATATAAACGCATTTGAATGATGGACCTTTTCTCTTATTGGAGACCGATGTTTCTTCTACGGGTTTTCTATGATATGAATGTATCTCGTGATGGTATTTCCTACATTCTGTCGCGCCCTCTTCGTATGATTCAGCTCGACAAAGCGCGCTCAATTTCTGTCCCATTTGATATCGCGAGACCGTCACCACCTTCAGTTCCTTTGAAATACGCCCCTCATTCGATGCGCTCTAACCCTGCCATCTTCTTTCGCCCCTAACTTACTCCCTCTTTTTCCTTCCATATCGCCCGCAAAACCAGCGCCCTCAGTATGCCTTCGTATTTTCGCTTTTTCCGCTTTTTTACTCTCCATTGTTTCTCATTAAGCCGCATACTTCCCACACCCTCATTTTCTACCTTCCATCACTTCTCTTCATATTTAATTTATTATTATTGATTCATTTGTTACACATGAAATAATAGTCCACTTACAACAATTATAGTATACATCAACACATACCAATTAAATGCACCGATAAAATGCTACATAATACAAACTATTTACACTAATTCAACGTTATTGTCTGTTTCAAAACTTATGTCATCTAGTTAAAGTAGTACAATTATTTACAAGTTAAAACTATAAAACTAAATAGCTGCTATCTTGCTACAATTGCACACTGTCACAATGCTGTTTCTTCCTTCACAAATTTTTCATTTTTATGTCAAAGCTATGTTACTCTATGCGAATTTTCGTATATTAATATTACTTTTTTATGGGAAGAATGTAATGACAACATAAAACACCTCTTACTTATCTTACAAGTTTTTCTGGGTTCCTGATATGCATTCATGGCTACCGTAGCAAAAAATCTGATGTGGCCAGCACATGACTTTCTCCATATATATAAGATGTAAATAATTATCTACCGCAGTAATTTCGAACTCTATATTCCATCTAAACTTGGAAAATGAGTGATTAAAATATATATATATATATATATATATACGAGTAAAATGTTGCTTGCATACTGCAAGCAGATCGATAACACTATTTTCATGTCGGCATCATATCGGGACGGCCATCAAAAGAAAAAAATGGATTGAAATTTTTCTTAAAATTCGCTGAAATTCCATCGTCTGGCATCGAACCCGGGTCTTTACCGTTGAACTTACTATGCAGCACAGTAGAACATCGCCATCTCTAACTATGTGTGAAAATTCAAGCAGAAATATGCGCTACAACTGCCTCAAAAGACGTTCTAATTTTCACGAATTTAAATGGTTCTCTGGATTCGAAACAAGGACGATCTTGGAAATCTAAAAAATGTTTCTGAAAGTTATTAATGATCTCTATCTATATGCCGAATTTCAAGTTTATATATTATTGGTAAATGTTTCAAAATAATTCCTAAAATCGGATCATCTTCTGATTGCAGAGACACCTGGTGTCGAACCCAGGACACATTGATAGCTGTGAATGCACTGTTTGATTTGTATGGACTTGATCTTTCTATATGCAAAGTTTAAAGTCGATATCGTGCCGGGAAGTACCTAAAATTTGTTTCCGTTATCTCCGTAAGAAATGCATTGAGGAATTTAAATGTCCCTCTGGGATCGAACCAAGGACCATCAGCGAATATGGAAAATTCGATTATGATATATTTTTATGGTATCTAACCTCATTCCAAATTTCAATTTTCTATGCCATCGGAAAAGGGTCCAAAAAAAATCTTAAATATCACCACAATGCATTTTAAACGGCCGATTTTTGCCCCGACCTAGCATCGAACCAAGTATAATATTCGTAGATGTCTTTATGGTTTCCTTTAGATATGCACAGCATCTAGCGATCCCTTGAATTTCAAATCTCTCCTTTTCCGGGAAGTGCCTCAAAAAAATTTTCGAATATCACCGCCATGTATTCTTATGGAGAAAATCGCGACTTTGGGGCCCTCTGGAACCGAACCCATGACCCTGAGGATCAAAATCGCAATTTTACTGGCGGTTACACGTTATGGCCAATACGTCGTAAAAATTTCAAGTCAATCACGCTTGTGGTTTAGGCTGTGAATTAGTATCCTATCTATCTATCTATCTATCTATCTATCTATATAGGTATATCCATGAATGAATCCGGAGAAGCATCTATATATAATAGATATATATATATATACGAGTAAAATGTAGCTTGCATACTGCAAGCAGATCGGCAATACTAATTTCATATCGGCATCATATCGGGACGGTCCTCAATAGAAAAAAATCTGATGTGGCCAGCACATGACTTTCTCCATATATAAGATGTAATTTCTTATCTACGACAGTAATTTCAAACTCTAAACATTATCAATAATGTTGTTCGGGATATGCTGGATGAAAAACGATGAAACTGGCCATTTGCCCATAGAGCCCAGAGCGCCAACAATGAACATAATCAGCAACTTCCGGTTTATCAGTATTTCAGGAATAACTCCTAAACAATCAGTGATAAGAAAATATGTTTCATACAAAAGTTATAGTAAATTTTATTTTCTAAAACATTTATAAATAATAGTATATACCTAAATATCATATTTATGGAGATATTTTGAAAACCGGAAATGAGCTTTGAAGAATGAAGCTCAACTTCCGGTAAACCGATTTACTCCAAAAACTAATCAACTCTAAAGACTGTAAAGGAAGTACTACATATGAAATTTTGTGTTGATCCCTCAAATAGTTTTCATGTTAGAGCACCCACAAAGTACATAATCATCTTCTTCCGTTTTATCAGTGTTTCACGAATAACTCCTAATCAACCGGTGATACAAAAATATGTTAAATACAAATGTTATAGTAAATTACATTATCTAAAACTTTTATAAGTAATACAATATACGTATATATCATATTTATGGAGATATTTTGAAAACCGGAAATGAGCTTTAATGAATAAAGCTTGACTTCCGGTTTACCGATTTACTCCAAAAACTAATCAACTCTGACAGCACACAGGACAGTACTATATATGAAGTTTGGTGTTGATACGACCAATTGTTTTCACGTTAGAGCGTCCACCATCACACACACACATACACACACACACACACACACACACACACACACACACACACACACACACACACATACACACAGACATCATTCCGAAAATGGTCAAAACGTGTTCTAGGGACCCCAAAACATGTATTTCCGTTGAAATCTCGAAGTCGAATTTTTTCATGAAAACAATACTTTCTCTATACTTCGTATATGGAGAAAGTAAAAATCTGATGTGGCCAGCACATGACTTTCTCCATATATATAAGATGTAAATATTTATCTACCGCAATAATTTCGAACTCTATATTCCATGTAAACTTGGAATTTGAGTTATTAATATTATATATTATCTTTGATGCCAAAAACATGATAAATAATTTTTACGGGACATGATCGATGAAAAACGATGAAATTGGCCTTTCGCCCATAGAGCCAAGAGCGCCCACAAAGTACATAATCAGCAACTTCCGGTTTATCAGTATTTCATGGATAACTCCTAAACAATCAGTGATGAAAAAATATGTTTCATACAAAAAATATAGTAAGATAAATTTTCTGCAACATTTATAAATAATAGTATATACCTAAATATCATATTAATGGAGATATTTTGAAAACCGGAAATGAGCTTTGAAGAATAAAACTCAACTTCCGGTCAGCCGATTTACTCCAAAAACTAATCAACTCTAACGACTGTAATAAAAGTACTATGTATGAAATTTGGTGTTCATCTGACAAATAGTTTTCATGTTAGAGCGCCCACAAAGTACATAATCATCTTCTTCCGGTTTATCAGTTTTTCATGAATAACTCCTAATGAACCGGTGATACAAAAAATATGTTAAATACAAAAGTTATAGTAAATTATACTATCTAAAACTTTTATAAGTAATACAACAGACGTATATATCATATTTATGGAGATATTTTGAAAACCGGAAATGAGCTTTAATGAATAAAGCTCGACTTCCGGTTAACGGATTTACTCCAAAAACTAATCAACTCTGACAGCACACACAACAGTACTATATATGAAGTTTGGTATTGATACGACTTTTAGTTTTCGAGTTAGAACGCCCATTATCACACACACACATACACACACACACACACTCACACACACACACACACACACACACACACACACACACACACACACATACACACAGACATCATTCAGAAAATGGTCAAAACGTGTTCTAGGGACCCCAAAACGTGTATTTCCGTTGAAATCTCGAAGTCGAATATTTTCATGAAAACAATACTTTCTCTATACTTCGTATATGGAGAAAGTAAAAAGGATGAAAACATATGAAATTTCGCTGAAAATATTCGTTTTTGTTTCTTTTTTCGATAATATCTCGATAAAATGACGAAAATTAAGGAAAAAATCTGATGTGGCCAGCACATGACTTTCTCCATATATATAAGATGTAAATATTTATCTACCGCAATAATTTCGAACTCTATATTCCATCTAAACTTGGAATTTGAGTTATTAATATTATATATTATCTTTGATGCCAAAAACATGATAAATAATTTTTACGGGACATCATCGATGAAAAACGATGAAATTGGCCTTTCGCCCATAGAACCCAGAGCGCCCACAAAGTACATAATCAGCAACTTCCGGTTTATCAGTATTTCATGAATAACTCCTACACAATCAGTGATACAAAAATATGTTTCAACCAAAAGTTATAGTACATTACATTTTCTAAAACTTTTACAAATAATAGTATATACCTAAATACCATATTTATGGAGATATTTTGAAAACTGGAAATGAGCTTTGAAGAATTAAGCTCAACTTCCGGTTAACCGATTCACTCCAAAAACTAATCAACTCTAACGACACAAACCAAAATACTATATGTGAAATTTGGTGTTGATCCGACAAATAGTTTTCATGTTAGAGCGCCCACAAAGTACATAATCATCTTCTTCCGGTTTATCAGTATTTCACGAATAACTCCTAATCAACCGGTTAAACAAAAATATGTTAAATACAAAAGTTATAGTAAATTATATTATCTAAAACTTTTATAAGGAATACAATATACCAATATATCATATTTATGGATATATTTTGAAAACCAGAAATGAGCTTTACACAACGTACATAATCAGCAACTTCCGGTTTATCAGTATTTCATGGATAACTCCTAAACAATCAGTGATGCAAAAATATGTTTCATACAAAAGTTATAGTAAAATAAATTTTCTACAACATTTATAAATAATAGTATATACCTTAATATCATATTAATGGAGATATTTTGAAAACCGGAAATGAGCTTTGAAGAATGAAGCTCGACTTCCGGTCAGCCGATTTACTCCAAAAACTAATCAACTCTAACGACTGTAATAAAAGTACTATGTATGAAATTTGGTGTTGATCCGACAAATAGTTTTCATGTTAGAGCGCCCACAAAGTACATAATCATCTTCTTCCGGTTTATCAGTATTTCACGAATAACTCCTAATGAAACGGTGATACAAAAATATGTTAAATACAAAAGTTATAGTAAATTATACTATCTAAAACTTTTATAAGTAATATAATAGACGTATATATCATATTTATGGAGATATTTTGAAAACCGGAAATGAACTTTAATGAATAAAGCTCGACTTCCGGTTAACGGATTTACTCCAAAAACTAATCAACTCTGACAGCACACACAACAGTACTATATATGAAGTTTGGTATTGATACGACGTTTAGTTTTCGAGTTAGAACGCTCATTATCACACACACACATACACACACACACACTCACACACACACACACACACACACACACACACACACACACACACATACACACAGACATCATTCAGAAAATGGTTAAAACGTGTTCTAGGAACCCCAAAACGTGTATTTCCGTTGAAATCTCGAAGTCGAATTTTTTCATGAAAACAATACTTTCTCTATACTTCGTATATGGAGAAAGTAAAAATCTGATGTGGCCAGCACATGACTTTCTGCATATATATAAGATGTAAATATTTATCTACCGCAGTAATTTCGAACTCTATATTCCATCTAAACTTGGAATATGAGTGATTAATATATATATATTATTATCTTTGACGCCAAAAACATAAATAATAATGTTTAACGGGACATGATCAATGAAAAACGATGAAATTGGCATTTCGCCCATAGAGCCCAGAGCGCCCACAAAGTACATAATCAGCAACTTCCGGTTTATCAGTATTTCATGAATAACTCCTACACAATCAGTGATAGAAAAATATGTTTCAACCAAAAGTTATAGTAAATTTTATTTTCTAAAACTTTTATAAATAATAGTTTATACCTAAATATCATATTTATGGAGATATTTTGAAAACCGGAAATGAGCTTTGAAGAATACAGCTCGACTTCCGGTAAACCGATTGACTCCAAAAACTAATCAACTCTTAAGAAACTAAATAAAGTACTATATATGAAATTTAGTGTTGATATAATGCATCGTTTTTAAGTTAGAGCGCCCACAAAGTACATAATGGCTACTTCCGGTTCATCGGTATTTCACGAATAACTCCTAATCAACCGGTGATACAAAAATATGTTAAATACAAAAGTTATAGTAAATTACAATATCGAAAACTATTATAAGTAATGCAATGCACGTATATATCATATTTATGGAGATATTTTGAAAACCGGAAATGAGCTTTAATCAATAAAGCTCGACTTCTGGTTGACCGATTTACTCCAAAAACTAATCAACTCTGACAGCACACACCACAGTACTATATACGAAGTTTGGTATTAATACGACCAATAGTTTTCACGATAGAGCGCCCACTAACACACACACACATACAGACACACACACACACACACACACACACACACACACACATACACACAGACATCATTCCGAAAATAGTCAAAATGTGTTCTAGGGACCCCAAAACATGTATTTCCGTTGAAATCTCGAAGTCGAATTTTTTCATGAAAACAATACTTTCTCTATACTTCGTATATGGAGAAAGTAAAAAAGGATTTAATTTTTTCTTAAAACTCGCTGAAATTTCATCGTCTGGCATCGAACCCGGGTAATAGGGTCTTACTGGTAAACCTACTATAAAACACAATAGAAGATCACCATCTCTAACTATGTGTGAAAATTCAAGCAGAAATATTGGCTATAAGTGCCTCAAAAAACGTTCTAATTTTCACGAATGTTAATGCCTCTCGGGACTCGAACCAAGGACGATCGTGGAAATCTAAAACATGTTTTTGAAAGTTTTTTATGATATCTATCTATATGCCGAATTTCAAGTTTCTATTTTTTTGGGAAAGGTTTCAAAATAATTCCTAAAAATCGGATCAACTTCTGATTTCAGAGACACCTGGTGTCGAACCCAGGACGTATTGCAAGCTGTAAATGCACAGTTTGATTTGTAAAAAGTTGCTCTTGTATCATGCAAAGTTTGAAGTTGATAGCATGCCGGGAAGTACCTTAATTTTGTTTCCGTTATCTCCGTAAGAAATGAATTGAGAAGTGCAAATGGCCCTCTGGGATCGAACCAAGGACAATCAGCGAACATGTAAAATTTGATTATGAAGTATATTCATGATATCTATCCACGTGCCGAGTTTCGAATATCCATGTTATCGGGAAAGGATCCAAAAAAAATCTTCAAAATCGCCGCAATGCATTTTAAACGGCCGATTTTTGCCCCGACCTAGCATCGAACCATGGACTATATTCTAAGATGTTTTTCTGATTTTCGTTGGATACGCACGGCTTCTAGCGATCCCTCGAGTTTCAACTCTTTCTCTCTCCGGGAAGTACCTCAAAAAAATTTTCGAAAATCCCCGCCATGTATTCTTATGGAGAAAATCGCGACTTTGGGGCCCTCTGGAATCGAACCCATGACCCTGAGGATCAAAATCGCAATTTTTCTGGCGGTTACACGTTATGGCCAATACGTCGTAAAAATTTCAAGTCAATGACGCTTGTGGTTTAGGCTGTGAATTAGTATCCTATCTATCTATCTATCTATCTATCTATCTATATAGGTATATCCATGAATGAATCCGGAGAAGCATCTATATATAATAGATATATATATATATATATATATATATATATATATATATATATATATATATATATATTATTATCTTTGACGCCAAAAACATTATAAATAATGCTTTACGGAACATGATCGATGAAAAACGATGAAATTGGTCTTCCGCCCATAGAGCCCAGAGCGCCCACAAAGTACATAATCAGCAACTTTCGGTTTATCAGTATTTCATGAATAACTCCTACACAATCAGTGATAAAAAAATATGTTTCAACCAAAAGTTATAGTAAATTACATTTCTAAAACTTTTATAAATAACAGTATATACCTAAATATCATATTTATGGAGATATTATGAAAACCGGAAATGAGCTTTGAAGAATGAAGCTCGACTTCCGGTTAACCGATTTACTCCAAAAACTAATCAACTCTAACGACTGTAATAAAAGTACTATATATGAAATTTGGTATTGATCCGACAAATAGTTTTTATGTTAGAGCGCCCACAAAGTACATAATCATCTTCTTCCGGTTTATCAGTATTTCACGAATAACTCCTAATCAAACGGTGATACAAAAATATGTTAAATACAAAAGTTATAGTAAATAACATTATCTAAAACTTTTATAAGTAATACAATATACGTATATATCATATTTATGGAGATATTTTGAAAACCGGAAATGAGCTTTAATGAATAAAGCTCGACTTCCGGTTGACCGATTTACTCCAAAAACTAATCAACTCTGACAGCACACACCACAGTACTATATATGAAGTTTGGTATTGATACGATTTATAGTTTTCATGTTAGAGCGCCCACTATTACACACACACACACACACACACACACATACACACAGACATCATTCCGAAAATGGTCAAAACGTGTTCTAGGGACTCCAAAACATGTATTTCCGTTGAAATCTCGAAGTCGAATTTTTTCATGAAAACAATACTTTCTCTATACTTCGTATATGGAGAAAGTAAAAAAGGGAGAAAAGGAAGGGTAGGGAAAAGTCCTTATCGTTTATAACCCTACCAAACAATCCCTAATACTTTCAAATATACCTAATTTATATTATACCTCCTCTGTGTCGTAGCACCTGCCTTTTCCCTTTCCATTTCATTTCCATCTTCGTCGTATTCAATCGGAATCATCAGTAGTATTTCCGTACGTCCACGCTTTTTCCATTCAGATAATCTCATCGTTTCCTTTTGTACGGTTTCCAATTTAAATCCTTTCTTCAGTTCATTTGCGTCTGCCTAATCGAACGTCTATTCGGTCCGTGCGGTGGGCGCCGTGTTCCTCTTGCCCTCTGGGGCCTTCATCTCGCTGATGCAGAACATTCGAGCGGTTGAATGGGAAGCGAGTGAAATGAAGGTACCGCTTGTAGACCGCCCTCATGGCCGATGGGCTAAATTGTTGCAGTCCCACCCTTAAGATGCCTTTCATGTATCGGCCGACATGGCGGTTTAAGTTCACCGGTCAGATGGATGATCTGAATAGGAAAAAAATCTTCGATATTCCTTGAAGCGGAAGTCTGCATTTTTTCTTGATAGGAAACACTGGAGGGCTTGAGTGCCGCGGCGTGTCTTATTGAAAAGAGCGGGTTCTCGGTGAGGCGGATCCCATGTTCAGGGGAGGCCATGTGGAGGGTTGTGTCTGAATGTGTAAAGTAATTTAGAATATGAATGTCTGTTTTAGAGTGTGGATAAATGCTTTAAATTGATGTCATCTGAACAATTTTTCCTCAGTATTTGGTGGAAATCTTTATACATTGAGAATGGTTGATTAAAAAAGAATTATTTTAAAAATATTTCGAATTTTAAATGCGATGACGTATTGTCCTACGAATATACATCGATTTGGAATCACCATCGTCAGCCAAAATTTGCAATAGCATGAATGAGATATCTCATAGCTTTCAAAATAACCTTAATTCATTTATTGTGCCATATTTGACGTTTTTAGGATAGAAATTAGCTTTCATCTAATTATTATATTATAAATAATAAAAATATTCTAAGGGCGAAAATATCGTTATTTGGGTTATTTGTTAGCTGAAGTATCACTTTGTTTTTCAGACCTATTCCTTTAGCCCTTTCTACTTTGCGTTTTGTACCAGATTTTTCTAGGAAGGAATTCTTATCCTACATTGTTGGAATGTCCACCCATACATTTTTCTTATTTTAATATAATTAGAATTATAGCAAGGTTTAGATCGTCAGTTGTAACTTATTTAATTATCCGTGCCCGATTTCTTACTTACTTAATCGGTCGATGCGTAAGAGTTTTACTCTGTTGAAACGAAGTAAAAGGGACATATGGACAGTGCAATTGAAATCTTGATATCCCTTTTATTTCCCTGATTAATACGATGTAAAGATTCCAGTTATTTTTATCTTATCACTTACCTATCCTCTTAATAATTGGACGCCTTTATGGGTTTGCTTTTTAGTAGAAATGTTTGAATGCAACGTATATATTGTTATGCGGTATTAGTTTATTTATTCTACACTTGTATATATTTAAGTATTTGTCGAAATGGAAGAATTTTCGTTATTATCTTAGGATCGGTAGTCTTATAAACTTACATTATTATATTTCGGAAGGAAAACTTGGGTTTCTTTAAAATTTGAGAGATTTCTATCATAGAATGCTTAATCTTTTCTTACCGCATCGGCAACAATTTAATGCTGCAATAAAAATATTTAAATTTAATTTATCATTATTTCAATATGAAAACATTAAAAGCTGCAATTTGTTAGCTAAATTCGCAAATGAAAAGATTGTAATTAATTCGAAATATATCGAATTCGAATTCTGTTTTAAATTGAATCTATTTCAATGATTATACGTTCTATTATGGATTGGATCTAAAAAAAACTGAGGACCGGAAATTACTTCGTTACCTTTTAAATGAATTTGTTGCGTAGAAATACCCAAAGCCAATTCAGGCGTTACGTAAGCAACAGGAAAATAACACGTTATTTATGTACGAGTACAATCTTCCGCGTGAGCAGTTCTCAGACTGACCATGGCATCGGAAGGAGAGAAAGGGAAAAGAATTGGAAATGATAAGTGGCCAGCGGGTTTGCCTGTCTCGTTCCATAAGAGGGAAAGTGGGCGGGTCATCTGTGGGGTCTTTCAAAGCAGTCCCTTTTGGTAGGGTTTTTTGGGGAATTCGGCAATCGAGAGGGAGGAAATGGCACATTTATAAATGGAGACGGATCTAGATGCGATCACTCATGGATATAAGTTCCCATGAATACATTTCAACTTAAGTGATTTCGAAGGATTTTAATACATATCTCCACGCAGTGAATCAATATCTGGTCGAATTTACTGCGAGATGAACGAGAGGGAGAAAATTTATGGTCCGGTATCTTTCAGCGAAAAGAGATAAGTAGATTTTTATCAAGTTTGATGTGCATTATATGATGGCATAGGGGAATATTTTCTTCACTAATATGATTCCTTGAGTGCGAATATGTAATGACGTCAATTTATTGTAATGTCTTGTTTGTTGTCGACTATTGTTGTTGTTTGTTGACCGGTTGGCCTTCAGTGATGTCATGGGCTGTTTTAAAACAGTGCTTCAAGCTACCCTACATATCAAGTCTTTTTATGCTTAAATGACTATTGTATCCATTGCCTTATAGAATATGGTCATACTCACACGTAGTCTTTGTATTTCTGATTATATCTAACAGTAGTCATCACTGGAATATTGGGTAGATTTTGGAATCAGAAAATTACAGGGCACAAATTAAACTTCTTTGAGCATGAAAATTTAAATGGTATATCAGAAACAATTTTGAGTAAGCGTTATACGGCATTGAAAATATATTTGTTTACACCCATGGTAGTATTAAGTTCAACATGAGAATTAATTTCCTTTAGCGTTCCTCATGAATTAGAATTCGTGTAAGAAGAAGATTTCAATTAGGTTTGTTATAATATCTTATATTAAAAAATCATGTAAAGGTTTTTAGATCAAGTGACGGGAGGATTTAATCAATATTTAAGTTTTTCTACAAAATAATTGTAATTTTTATGAAAATGCTATGTGCATTTATGAAGAGCATTTACTAATGTAAATTGAAACCAAGGAAGATTTGTATGTCACTAACTTCTAATACATCTAAAACTTTATAAGATATATGTATTTTATTTCTAAGTTTCTTCGAATAGTTGTATTATGTTTTCATGTAAGATTACTTCTTCATATTACTTTTAATCCCTTTATTTATTTATATCTTTCCTAATGAATCTATAAATAAGTTTTTCATACACGTTGTGATATTAAACGGGAGAATTAGGAAGATAAGAGTGTCATGCCACTTCACAAGACACGACACCGTTTTCTTACAACGATATTGAATACTTTTTATATTCATACTCATTGAAATGGAGTATATATGGCAGTCGGAGGTCACCAGACAATGCATCACGAGTGCTTTCAAGATTAGAGGGTTTTCAACAAAATAAAACGCGGGTAAAGTTAACTCGAGGGAAAAAATCTTCTAGGAGTGAAATGAATTCCTGTCACGTAAGAGATAATCAGTTACCAGCTTTAAAAAAAAAGCGACGAGTAACACGGAATGGCATAGTCACATGTGGGGCTTTAACGAAAGGTTGGATGCACGAGTTTGAAGGTGAGACGAAGGAAATCCAGAGATGAGGGAGAGAAAGGAGGTCCCAGCATTTTAAGGAGGATGAACGGCATTTCGATCGATTGACATTAGTTGCCACTTGGCGCCATATTCCTGTGTCACTCGAGTGGTTTCGAAGGCCAGAAGGGCGCCACCAAGTGATGAATCGGAAGGGCTTCCCATACCTCTCTCATTTGCTAAATCATGCTTTCCCTTCCTTTCTAAACTCCTTCTAAATGAACTATCTTTTCCCTGTATAACTTAAATGGCACATGCTCAATACAGGAGCTGTGTATAAGATTGATGAACAAATATATTTTACTCCGAGAGTTAGGAGATATTCAATTCTTTCAGATATACATTTAAAGGTGATGATTCCGTATCAAATCTGTTTTATACTTTCATTCGTTTGTCCATTATGGCCATTAATTTTTATTCAAATATTTTAAAGGGATAATTTTTTAATACAACATCTCTTCATTCCAGTTGTTGACCACAAGATATTTATTTATTAATAGATTTACAATCATTTTGTAAAAATCTATACACCTTATGGAATGTTGATAAAAAAAGATCTTCTAATGCTTGTGAAGCTCTGTTGGAGTAACTGAAGCATTTTTACCATTGGTAGTATTAATTTTGTATAATAAGATCTAAATTGAGTTTTGAAAACGTTAGCCAGATATATCATCATATTACAAGTTTCTCTGATTCATGTATTCTTTCTTTACTTTATTTAGTCTACCCATGATTTATTCAAACGAACGTGAACAGATTTTTCTACGTGGTACAGGCTTATGTAGGCTGTAATAAGATCTCTTGTAATATACTTAGATCTCTTTGAACAGTAATGATTGATTATTTTCTTTGGATTTGAAGTTCGATATTTGTAGAGTTATACTTTATGTATGTTTCCTTTATTCACTGATATTTTGGGACTTAAACCGCTAAGTATAAGTGGAAATTTCTACGATCGGAAAAGTGAAGATCATTGCATTGCATTTACGTGAAATTAATGTCTTCAGTGTACAACAATCGTTTCCTGTCATCAATAAGAAATTTTACTACCAATTATACTGTCCTTCCCTGATTTTTACTCTCTAATTACTTAGATATTTAGTGGATATGTTTGTTCATGTCTGGAATATTTTAATTTGTTTTTTGGTTCAGGATACAGAAAAATGTTTTGTCTACTTTTTTACAGCCTTGTGCATGGTTGTGATGGTAACAAATCTAATGAGATAAGAAATATGCCTAATGGCGACATTGTTTAAGGTCTTTCCTTATGGAATGTTAAGAAAAGATAAACGGTTAGAGTCTTTATGTTTCACTTACGTGGGCTTGATCTCTTTATAGCATTCTGGCTAGGGTTAGGGAAGCAAGAGCAAACATCCTCACTTCTATTTTTACTTAGTAAGCCTCACTATCCTTTTCCAGTTCAAGGGCTTAGTTCTTTACAGCCAAATGAGGTAGTAAAATGCATACTCCACTATTAAGATGCATAATGAATGTTTAGTGCACATAGGGAGAACCTTTTATTGTATTGTCAATGATGTATGTAAGTTACCTTAATTGATAGAAATCTAAATGAGAACTGTAAAATATAATAATAACAATGCCGTCTTTTTTATGGGCGAATTTTAGCCTTTGAAGGCAATTCCACCAATTAACCTCTTTTCTATTTTATTACTTTTGCATTTTTATTAATAACACACACACAAACACACAACCATTCTCAAACCAGAAAACTCCAATTAGCCGGGATTCGAACCCGGGACAGTGAGGTTGGAGCGTTAACGCCATAGCACTCTAACCATTCCGCCACCACGGCCGGTAAAGGTACACCGGTAAGATGTTCATATGTAGACCATTATACGTTCAAGCACCAACAATTCCCGAAAATAGTATAGGAGAGGAGTTTTTACTATTAATAGAATCATAATTAGGTAGTGAAATTGCTTTCTGAAAGAAATGCCAGTCCTCCAAAGTGAGAAAATTTGAAATAAGAAATTCTTGAAGGGATTCCTCGCTCTCAGTCTCATCATTTATATTTCTTTTCTAAAATCTAAATTAGCCGCCTAACTCTCAAATTCAGTAATTTAGTGCAATTCAAGTGACATTCGTTGGCCCTTAAAATTCGCCTTTTCTGGTTCCTTCATATATTCACCAATTCATTCTCTTCTCTCCACCCATTGCCCTTTTCTTATCCTCCAATTTTGTATTCATTTTAACTGCCCTATTTGGCCTCTTCTCTCTTCCCCTCTGCTTTCGCCCTCTTCTCTCATTATCCTCGTTTCCCCAAATCCCCTTTAATGGCCCATTCACTTTTGGTCGAGGAAACAACGCGCGTGGCACATAAAAGTCTGCGTGGGCGATTGGGGCGCATCTGATGCAAGGGAGGGACTTACTTCGGAGGACGGACTGCTTGTAGGGGTTGCATTATTCTTGGAAAGCGAAAGTGACTCTATCGGTTTTATTGGAACCTCCTCCCTTACTAATTGGTCGTTAAATTTTTAGGGTATCTTATATAGCCCTAGATTGGTTAGATTGGTTTACTATGATTTACGTAATGTTTCACAGTAATATAAGAAGTTTTTGAGATCCTTCAACGTTTTCCTCATTGTTACTGTATCCTTCTACATGTTGGATTGGGTAATGGCTGTAATTCATTGCAGATAACTTTAAAATTAACGCATTCTATAATCTTATAATTTCTTTCACTGATTAGAAGAAATGAATGAGCCTACTGCAAGTAGATAATTTCAATATCATAAGATTCTGCAGAGTTAATGTTATATTATAGTGCGCCTATATTCACCATGGAAGGTTTTTTCAATTTTCAAATTGAGTATCGTTAGTAAGGTTCACAATGTTAGTAAAATTGTTTTATATTGAGGTGGAGTACTAATTTTCCCAATAAGTCATTCGTTTATGAAGGGAAAGTACCGTAACAATAATTTTTATTATTCGTATTTAATTATTGTTTCTATATTAAAATTAGGGTTACTGTGAGCATACCAAGAGATCAGCGAAAATTGAGAGGTGGGTAAAATGAAATGCTTTCTTGCCTAGCGAATAATGTAAATGATTACCTGGGTGTTTTGATTTTGATGGTAAGGTACACTCCTGGCCAAAATTAACGCAGAACCTCCCTAGCGATCCCTACGGCCGGTGCTGCGTTAATTTTGGCCAGGACTGTACATTGCGCTTTAAGTTCAGTTTTAATTTTAGTAAACAATGTAGTGTGGTATAGTTATCTAAATATGATTTTCTGGAACTCTCAGATGACTGATTTTTCATTATTTTTTCCTTCGTGTATTCGAGTCTTCGTGGGTAGCCAATGGACATCGACGTAATATCTGGAAGGTCTTAGAGATTCAGTCGATAACAGCATCACGCAAACTTTCATTGTACGCTCTCCGTTCTGTCTCACTTTGTCCGAGCCATCGGCTGAACACTCGTTCCACCCACCGCCTTGTAAATCCTCGCACTACAATTTCTTTGCATTCATCACACTTCATTTCCGCAAAACATCCAAATACAGCTTCTCCTAACTTCTCATCAACTCCTCCTCTCACCTTTTCACTTTCCTTTCCTCTTTTGTCGTTCCCTTCGCATCAAAGGGCTCGCCGGGGCCATTCCTCTCTCAGGGGCGCAATCAATCATTTGGACCGCGAGATAAGGTCGAAGGAAGGAAAAAAGGAGGGTGATGTGGATGGATAGGGGAAAGGGGGTTGAATGGGAAAATGGGAGGGAGAGAGAAAAAAGAGGTAAAGAGAGAGGAGGGGAGGTCAAGGATAGGAAGTGCGGACGGGGCTGAGCGATGACGTAATCTAAAAAGAAAGAAAACAAGCGGCGCTTCGCAACAAATCGGTCTGGACTAGCATGGAAACGAGAACATATGAATGAGAGAAAGGTGCGCTCGATAGGACTTCATGTTATGGAGACGGCGAGAGACGAATGCGTTTTTATTTTGTTTAAGTTATTAGCGGAGACATGAGTTTAATTGAATTTGACGAAGAGAGGATGGGAAGGATTGGGCAGAGCGGTAATTTGATGCGATTGTTTGGAATGGTGGACGGGCGAGGGAAGCGGAGGACAATTTAGGATGCTGTTATGGCCGATCGGAGGGCGGGTTGAATGGGATGCGAGCGGAGGGGGCAAGTAGTTAAATTCGAAAGTCGGAATCGCGCTTGTCAGAGGGAAATATTCGGAGATATATTTAACGATGCGTAAGCATTAAAGGATAAAATTGAATCCAAATTTTGAAAGGTTTTATGGGATGATTTACCTTCTCCGTGGTATGAGGCGGCATTTAATGAGTGCTAATGAACTCTTATGGCGGCGCTATTATTTTATTGCGCTTTTCAGTGGCACTTCATCAATTCTTCGGGATATTATTTATGGGTTTTTCAGACTATTGGCTTTTCGGATGATCATTTCGAGTGCATTCCAGCGATGTTTGCCATTCATCGCAAACTTCGAATATTTTCAGCCAAGTTGAAGTAATGGTTTTGGTGGAGGATGAAGGATGCACATTTCTCTTAATTTGAGCCCTTGAAAATGTTCCTTTATTAAATAAAAAAGATTTAAGAAGTGTTTTTTGGGATTAAATTTATTGAAAAGTGCTGAAAGACATGGTTTAAATATATAAGGAATACTTAAAGCGATTACCTTGTGAATTATTGTATTGATATCTTGTTTTGAAATAAGACACGATTTTAAATATAAAAAAGTATAAGAGTCTTTCTATAATATTTAGTTAGATTCAGAAGCTAAATTCAATTTTAGTTTATTTTTTGGAAAAGTTACGCGCGTAATAATAGAAAGTATAAACATCAATTGCTATTCCTAGATACGCACCATCTTATCTTAAAAATGGATGGATTTCGGTTTGCAGCCTTTTCTTAGTCACATAGTTCTTTCTTTAAAAAAACGTACGAAGTTTCCCTCGAGATTCCGAGAGCAAAATTACTAAGTGATGTCGAAAAATTTGCATCTCGTATTTATGATGAAAGCGCAGCTCACAGATTGCGAATTCCTTTCCTTTTTGCTGACTCACAGCAGTATTCGCAGTTTTTATTGAATTCTAAAATCGTATTCATACGAGGTCGTGCAATTGGAAAAGAAGAGGGAATTTTTTCGATTGAATATCTTCGGGAGCCCGAAAAAAATGTCGACTATTATCTGACGAGGGAGAAGAGGATATGAGAAAGAATAGTGTTTCCAACGGTATCATTCATTCTCCAGAATATTTACGAAGACCACTCGAGACCCCGTCTCCCGATCCGTTGAATACGCCGATGTTGAAGATGTCGCCGATCTGCTCGTGGTGCTCTTGTAGCGCGAACAAAAGAACTGCTATCGTGGCGCAAAGCA
Source organism: Sympetrum striolatum (assembly GCA_947579665.1). Lineage (NCBI taxonomy): Eukaryota > Metazoa > Arthropoda > Insecta > Odonata > Libellulidae > Sympetrum > Sympetrum striolatum. Next base: position 25,598,365 of record OX388341.1, read on the forward strand.
ATCTGAACACACATTTCCCGGATCGTTGTCATAGATTTTTATGGATGCCCTCATTCCGGCTGCTCGGAAAGGAATCATTAGCAGTTGATAAGAATGCGAAGAGTAGAATATGCTGCGCTACTCGTTGGTCCTTTAATTTTACTGAGAATTTTTCCATCGCATAAGCTCCTTAATAGTTTCTATTACGCTGATGAAATTTCCGCAACGAAATTCATGTAAATTGCTGTCGTTATCTATCATAATTCAATAACGATATTCCTTGATTTTTTCTTGGGGAATCAAACATGCAGAGATTATGAAATTGAAACTACTTAGATGCTTCGACGATTATTTAATTCCCTTCAAGAGGGTTTTCCTTTGAGATAAAGTTCTAATATATCATGTGGTGACAAGCCTCATTTCTTTTGTTATTTCTACTGTTATAATATCCTCATAGTCATATCAGTAAACATTTATTATGAATATAATATTTTTCGACTAATGCTAAGCCTAAGAACAATGAAACACAATGTATCGCCTGAATCGGTGGATTTTATTTTAATCTGAAAGAAAATTTAGCTTAAATAATAGTGTCTTCTACGTAGGTTTTGATAATATCAATAAGTAATCTCTTTCATCAATGAATACGTTTTTTCGTTTAATAAACATAGGTGATGGCACATAGGATAACACATTCAAAAATTACTAACGATTTACTGTGATACTAAATATTTTAAAATTATTTTACAATAAAAAAATAAGTTCATTGTATGATTTAAAATAAATGTTCCGGTTGTTTAATATATATATATATATATATACCTTTAAGTTGGACTTTTAGCATTGTTACTAAAACGCAAAAGTATAAGTAGTTAAGTGGTTGAAGGGTCAAGAGTAAAATAAACATCTATAAGCGACCCTAATGTTTTGAACGATGTATTATTATTTCAGCTTTATCTCAAAAGCTAAATGACAGCAACATTTATCTATTACGAGGGTTCAGATTTCGGATTCAGTTTCAGCCAAACCTTTAAAACTTTTCTCTGGTTAACCTGTCATATTTGTTTGGTAAATAACATCACTTGCTACGGCGTTTTTCGAGTGCATTAAGAGCGACGGTTTAAGTCAACAGAGCTTTTTTTATTGAAATGTATTTTAATTTGAAATTTTTCATCATTTCGCGTTCATCGGGTTTGACCGTACTCACCCTTTCAGGTTTTAATCAAAGCCTTTTGCGCAAAGCAATGCCCGCAATATTTCCCCAGCGTAATTAGTTTTATAGGCATCTTCCATATGCTACTTTCTTGATTGATGCACGAGATACATTCTGTATGTATTCAAGCGGTGGAGTGTAACATATGCTTTGAAGTCGCGGGTGGCTAATTGATGTTTATGTAATTCGCAAGGAAAATATTTACAAAAGATCCGAGAGCCAAAAAAAGCCCTCGAAATCCGGCGGCGACGCAAAAAGAAATGTCCCGGAAACCTCCCCTAACTGCTCTGATTTACCGCTTTTAGCGCATCAAATGCACACACACATCCAATGTTTGGACAGATCCTAACGCTCTCTCTTCGTCCGCCCATGTATTTTGTTTCCCTTCCCCCGAGTCGAACGGGGACTTTTCAAACCGTGCGAGCGATAAAGCGACCGGCTGAGCCGCGCGCGCCATATGACAGCGTGCGCAGTTGCATCTGGCGACGCAGTGTCCATAGAATAGCCTCATCTCAATGGAAACAGAAGGGAGTTCCACACGGCACATACCTGTCACCACCTTATTTCTAATTCCGGTATCTGCCGCTCGGCGTGCCTTACCGTTCTTATTCCCTTTTCCTCCTTTCTTTCTTCTCTTTACTTTCATTCTTTCCCGATTTTAGCAGAACTCTTAGTTCGTCCTGCCCGCATTTCCCTCCCCTCATTTCCCCTCCTCCAGGTGCACCCGCCGCGTCCTTTTTTTCCTTATCACTGGTGATAAATGACCCTTCACGCGTGGGCCCCCGGAGGACAGCTGCGGCGAGAGGGGTATGGGCCGTGCGAATCAGTGGATGGAGAGGGGAGAATCACGGGAAGGAGTTGATGGAGGGGGTGGAGAGATAGGAGAGTGATGCAAGGCTGGGGAGAGATAGGAGGTCGCAGAAAGTGGTCCTGAGGAGATAGATACAAGAGGTTTAGCGGGAATATGTTAAGGAGAGACGTGAACGGTGCAAAGGGAGGGGTAGAGATGGTAGAAAGAACATGGCTACGGATTAAAACTGGGGTGTTAGGATGTCGAAGGTAGTGTAAGGGTGGGGATTATTCGGGGGAGATAGCATTTTGCGGTGCGGCTGTACCGGCGAAGTCTTCTTTTATCAGAAAGCAAGGAGGCGAGTTTTGGAAGGGTCTGGTGATTAATGGCGGTGTTTAACCTTCAGATGAACTCATCTTTTTCGTGTCATTGCTCGATAGCAACTTTCTGTTAGTGTCCTCGGAAAACCATACATTATTAGGTTTTCCGACTCGTGGTTTTCTTGCGATTCAATTTAACATACATACTGTTGAATCTCGCATTGAAATTCTGTGTACTTTATTCGTCTTCTTTCAATATTCTCTAGGTTATAGTATTTAATATAGGTATAGTATTTTATTGGTAGGACAGTGAATTTCTTTACATTGTATTGCATATATCATAATTATTATGATAATGTCGTTGTTCATACTGAATAACTTTTTGATTAAGCTGGTGAAGTAGCTTTTAGGATTTTGAGTACTGATATGCTCTTTGTCGTAATACAAATTATTAATTTTTAGGTTGATTAGATGATTCAATAATAATGAATCTACTTATTTGACTCAAAAAGCAATCGGTATCAGTAAATATTTCAAGCCTTTTGTGGCTCTAATTTAGAAAAAATCTTTCTATATAAATATTTATGCATTCACATTTATGAATAAATAAAATAATTATCAATTATGATAATATATTATATCATCAATTTACTTATAAATTTCGTAAAAGAATATCTAAATAATAGTGGTATACATACATATTTAAATATATACTGTACAAATCAATCAAAATTAAATTTTGAATTCCTTTTTAAATGGAAAGGAATGGAATGAAGCATTGTATAAATGATATTTGATAATTGAATACTACGGAAACATTGAGAGAAGAACTTGGAGTGCGAATAAATCACTATTATGGCACATAATGTTAGCAGATTGGATTATTTAATGACTATATTACTTCGTGTGATGTTCTATTCATGCTGAAAAAATTATATTCTTTTTACCCATTTATCTGTTTTTCCGTGATTTAACTCTATTTAAGAAACTTAAATTGTTGGTACGAGCCAGCACTATACAGCATTTGGATGGAATGAAATAAAGAAATAATTAACAGAATAAAAGAGAATAAAACCTAATTGTTGCAGTATAAATATACAAAATAAGGGGTTGTTTGGTTAAAACCCACGTTGTACTTGATTTTAGAAAGAGATATATCATTAGAAAAGTATTCAAATCGGTTTCGTCCTATTTAAATTCCGAAATAAAAGTCTTTGATTTAACCATTCTTATCGCATCCTTGTTTAGCAGTAATTCTGTTCAGGAAGATAACGTTGTGGTGGAAGAGAACAGCAGTACACCATTCCAGTATATGGAGCAGCATCAGGGCATAAAATAAAATAGCATTCAGCCAAGTCTCCGAAGAATTACTTCGAATAGAAGCAGGCTGCGAATAAATCCTCTTTAAATTTCGAAACTGGACGTAATATCCTTAATGCCGCCTCAACTAGAGAAAGCTTTGCTGCCGAAAAAACTCCGCGGCACTAGATTTGGAACGCTTTGTCCAAACTAAATCCAAATAGACATGCGAAACATTTTGACGTCGTTAAATCTCCGGATACAGCGTTTGCGAGCACCCAATTCCATGCTATCAAGCAAAGTCGCGCGGTATACTGTACTCGCATCGAAGCTAGTACGGGGGAATTCCGATTATCTGCTTAATTCAAATTCACCGAGTGGTTCGCAAAATGAAAGAAAACTTGAGAATGTAACACAGCATACCGAATGATCAAACATCTATGTATAGTATACAAATACATATTTGTATGCAAAAGTGTGTACTGATTATTGATGCTTCATATTTGAATAAATACGTTCAATACCACCTCAGAAATACATTGTTAAAGTCACATGCAGTTATTTTAAGCTCAAATAAACTGGTGAACAGAATTAAACATGTTAGAAATGATGTTAAATATGTTGTTTTTTTATTTCTTGCAGCAGGTTTGCTTAACAACGACGTCCATTGTTAAATTATTAAATTAAGCGATATTAGCACAGAAATAGACACTTCTATAGTTATTTTCACTGCGGTATACTTTCAGATATACATCGTTGAAGCCAAATGCCTTTTTTTATAGTTCATATATTCTGCTGGACAGATTTGAATGTTTTAGTTATGAGATAACAAACTATCCGGTCTTTATGAGTTAAAATATACATGTTAATAATGTTAGATTGCGGAATTGCTTAACAACGACATCGATTTGCGATTTAAACGACATTAACGCATAAATAGATACTTTCATTCTTATTTATACTCCGATGCTCTCTGGTATTCATTGCTGATGTCACATTCAGTTGTTTATAGCTCAGATGTTCTGTTGAACAGAATTGAATATGTTAGTTACTAGATTATATTTGCATATCCTTAATGTTATACTTCAGTATTACTTAGGAACAACATCGATTAGCGATTTAAACGACATTAACGCAGAAATAGATACTTTCATACTTATTTATACTCCGGCATATCCGCAATCCGTTCTAACCGCCCCCGGATAATGGGAAGTCCATTGTACCCCGGCTGTATTCTTTCGCCAGGAAGATAAAAGGACGACGGCATTCCTCCCGCGTTTAAAACATTTACCCTCTCTCCCGTCATTGTATCCCATCCCTTTTTACCCTTTCGCCATTTCCTCGATACCCGTGTTCTCCCCACTCCTTTCGTGCTTCACTTGTCCACTTTCAACTAACCCATACCCTTTTCTGTCCATCCCTCTGCACCACCTTCATCGCGTAATTCAGCCCCTCCCACCGAATACGCCCCTCCGCCAATCTGCGCTCGTTTAATTGAACCAAAGAAATGTATGTTGACGGATGCATTAGCGCTCGGACCGAGAGAGAAAAAGGAACGTGAGTGTGTGCGGAGGGTGGTGTGGGGTGATCGATGAGAAGAGGTTGGAAAGTCAGCCGTGGATGATGTGAGCTCTTGGCCGATGGACAGGAGAGGGGACGTCGAAGGGAGGGCTGAAGGGTTTAAACGGACTCGGCGATTCCCTTGGACTTTGTATGGTTCTAAAATATATTGGGAGTTGAGCGTTGGCTCAGAAAAAGGGGAGTGAGAGTGGGTCGGATGAATAGAGATGGGGAGTGGGGTAAAGAAGGGAGTTGGGAGGGCGTAGTTGGATTAATGGAGTGAGGTTAGCCGCTAGGAAGAGTGGTCGGGTTTGAGGGAGTTTAGGCCCCGCGAATCCTAGATCAGGGAAAGCGGAGAGAGTGAAATTACCCTGGTCCGCAACAGCGAGACTTAAAGGTTCTACTTAACCTGCAATTCCTGCTGGATTGAATTTTTCAACTAATCAGAACGAATGAATAGACTAATAAAGAGGTATTTCAAAGAGGTGCTTTAAAAAGAAACTAAAGAGAGTAGGTATTAAAACAAATAGGAATAATGATTATATGGAGACATTATTTGACTTTACAAATGCTTTAGTAATGGTAATTGAAACAAAGTCAAGCTTTCAAAAAATAAAAAAAAAATCAATATCTTAATCAGAAAATGTAATTGAAACCATCATGATAATAAATCAGAATTATTTCGCAGGATATTGTAACCCATGGTAGTTTACATTAAGCAATCTATATCACTTAGCTCAATATTTTAACACTGATAAGAGTAAAACAATCACTATAATTCCTAAATATTCATTGAAGAAATTCGGAACATGTAGGTATTTTAAGGTAAAAATGCCTTTTTTCAATTACTAATCGATATATAATCATAAAATGCGTGACCTCTTATTTCTCGCTTCCCAAAAAACATAGTGATTTAAATTCAAATCCCAATTTTACCCATTTAAATCTCAATTTGTAATTTCTTCTCCTGCAATAATTTCCATGATTACTTTTTATGCCTCCGGCCATGCTACCAGATTAAGAAACCCAATTCCAAAAGGAATTTTATGGAAGAAATTTAGGGTATTCCTTATTCCTATATATGGATTATCACCTAGTAACGTTCGAATATATTTGTTACATTCGTTTAATAAACAAGAGGAAATGTAAGAGATGTTAAAGATGTGATCAAATCAAGTTTCAAAGTCATAAGCGGTTTGAAGAGGGAATGTTGCTTGCTAATTGTCTGAAGACAGTTTTTTCAAGACGGTGTGATTCATATTTCTACTTTTCGATTATGATTTTTATCTTTAAACTTTGAATAGAATATTTTGGATCTAAGATAACTTCTCGCTGATGTAGATCAAAATACTTCCATCCCATTGCTAATTATTTAAAATTTATGTCAGAAAGGTATGCGAGATACATAAGAAAAGGCTTTATTTAGTGGTTCCTCGAAGCTTCAAGGTACAATCCTGGCCAAAATTAACGCAGCACCTCCCTAGCGATCCTTACGGCTGGTGCTGCGTTAATTTTGGCCAGGACTGTACATTTAAGAGAGGGTATAGCTTCCACATAAAGTGATGGAACTCCGCACCATCCTGCAAAACAAGCTCTCCAGTTCCGCAATGCATTCCTTCTTTGCTTATCTCGTAATGAATTTAACGACCGTATATTTACAGATAGAGATTCGTTTATGACGAAAAATGGCTATTAAGCATCTCTTATCGTCCATTTAAAAATTGTTTTTGGAAATGTTTGAACGTTTTCATGGGAGTTGAGTTCTTTATGTTTTTTGTTTCTCACGCAGCTGCTTGTCTATTTTATACGTTTACAGGAAACTTATTTTTATTTAATTTCTACGGGATATTTTCCATCAGTATAATGGTAACATGGCGCGAAAAACGGCGAAAAAAGCTTCAGTTAAATTGATGTACGCATCAGAGGAATTATTTAGATAATCTTTCTCATCATTACCAGTAGCTTTCATCATTATAGAGTATATCAATTCGTGCCGATGCGGCCTCACGGTATATTAGCAGCTAGATTATCCACATCCTGAGGTCACATTACTAACATCAAAGCTCACTCCGAAGATTCCAAATCCATTTTTAATTCCGAAATCCAAAGTGACAACGCGCAGATCGCGTTCGAGTATTGATTCGTGACTTACGAAGTGAGGAGTCAAATAAAAAAAATAAAGGTGGCGCTCCAACATCGTGCGAAAGCACCGTTTTTTGCCAGAAGGATAGAAAAGTGATACTTAAGGGAGATTATGTTTGCGCTCGTTTTTAGACTGGTGCGAATTTAAGAGATATTAAGGAAAAAAGATTTTTGGGGAGTCCATAAAGTATCGGTGCTATGGATCGTGGAGGGCGAGAAGGGGGACTTTGATGGGATTCATGGGGAAGGGAGCGAAAGGGATTTTAGGTTTATGGCAAGGTAAGAGATGACAGAAGGGTTTGACGAGAAAGGAAAAGAGTGATTGCATTGATGGAGGGACGTGCGGGGGAGAAAGGGTTGTTGACATGGATCATTGGCTCCACGGAGATTGGATATCCAAGTTATCAGATTGCTCGATTCGGGCCCAATCCCCGCAATCTCCTCGCCAACGTGTTTTTCCATCGGCGGCATGACCTCCGTCTCAAATCCCCACTTCCTCCACCAAAGTGATCGTAATTATAAACAGAATCCACGTTTAATCCGCGACCCTCCTCGCAGGAGAGGATCGTTGACCTCAGAAAAAGGAATTATTTCACTCGTTACTTCGAAAACCTTTTAGCTCCACCCGACTTTAAATCATCCCAAAGTGCCGGATTCGAGAAACGATAATGGATTTGGTGTTGGATTTGTTTTGCGGGATTCTTTGTCGTTATTCATGGGTAATCAGATTATTTGACCCTCTCCTACCGGAGTTTTCGATTGATTCATAGATAGGTCTGTGCAGAAATCACCCGAGGGTAACAGTCGGAATGTTTTTCTCAAAATGAAAAGTATATTGATATTCCAACCCGTGAATAAATGCAAAATAACTACGTTGCAAATACAGAAACTATGATTATAAGTAAAAGGTTAATTTGGAAATTTTTTCTCAAAACGAAAAGTATATGACATTCCATCCAGTGAATAAATGACGTGCAGATACATAAACTATGATTTAAAATTAAAAACATTAAAGAAGCTTGTTGTAATATTAATAAAATAATTTATTTGAAATTTTAATAAATACAGGACGAAACACTGGTTTCTTTTTTATATTTTCCTCAATCTTAGATATTAAATTTGACCAAAGATTTTGAACGAGAAGATTTACTTAAATTTTGTATTCTAACAAACAAAATCAATACAAAGGAATATTCCACAGAAACTGCTGTTATTGGTATTTGAAATTCTTACATTAATTTGTATTGTATTTATTATTGTATGACCTGAATTCTGATACGTCTTTTAATTTAAAAATATATCATATTTGAATAATTAAATGACAGATCAGTTCAAATTCAAATCGAATTCAGCGACACTCAAAAACTTCAACAGATTAACAGTTATTAAGTGTTAATATTTGGAATATATTCAACGAAGATAGAGTGAATATTTTTTTTGGGACCAACGCGTCTTAATTGAAAAAATACCGACCTTATTGACGCCGAAAACATTCATTTTCTAGCTATCTATTCGCAACATATAATACATTTATTTTTCTGGTATGCAAAATCACTACAGCCAAATTATTTTATTTCTTTTATTACATTTTATTTCTTTTATCAATCCATATCTTTCAGAGAACGATTCAGTTAAGCTTACAGCAAACGTATTTCATCGTATTCCATAAACACATACGTCATCTAATTCCGAATGAAAATGGAATGCGATCGACGTGCTCGGTACGTAATTGATATTTTTTCGGCCCGACAGCCTGTTATAAATGGCGGAGTCGTATCGCGTATTCCGACTGGCCAAGTTTCCGTATCTCCCGTACTAAGACCATTATTTTTCCACAGTCCACACGCTGCATTTTAATGGCGAGAGGGGGAAATACTCCGCATCTTTCTTTTCCTCGTTACGATTTAAATTCAAACACTATCCTCTAGGGACCGTCTCTGAGCGGTCGTCTCCGACAGCAAAACTTCCATTTTTCCATTAGGCACTAATGTATTTCTCCAAGTTCTCGAGGCACGAATTTTATTCCATGGTATGAAGTAATCCGTCAAGTCAGGATTAGTTCCGCATTCGGACTGTAGGTGAGAAGAAAGAAACGGCGAAATAAGGACAGCGTCGGAAGAGGGTGTGGTTTTCTAATTTTGAAGGATGGATGTTGTCTCGAGACGACGTTGAGTGCCCTCTGTTTTTATTTATTTCACTTACTGACAATAATTAAAAAGAAATCCATCTAGATTTTTGAGCAATATATTTCAGTCGATTTTCTTTTAATGGGTGGATGCATGCACGACAATTCAAATCTGCACATAATAAAAGGAAAGGAAAAACGCGCAAATTTTTGTAGCTTTTCAAAATCAAGCATTAAGATTAAGTTGCTGACATTTTTGAGTTAGGTTTATAAAACTTTTAGAATGACTTCAAAACGTTATTTGCGCTAAAAAACACTTGATTTGAAAAAATGTAGTTATTTTTCACATTTCGATGACAAATAAGTGAGAAGTGAAGGAAATATTATGTTAAAATTATGCATCAGCATGTGCAAGAATCCTAATTGTTATTACCGATGCATTTGATTTCAATAGATATAAATTTGATATCCATACTCGATAAATATGTAGAAAAATGTTTTTGCCATGAAATCAGTGATTATTAACCGAATTCCTTTATTCTTGGAGAAAAATGGCGTCGTTGAGCAGTGAAAGTACAAAGTACTTGTCTCTTTTTAACTGTCCTTAGTTATTCAGAAGTTCGTTGGGGATATGAATATCACCGCTATTTCTACTACACATATGCATACATTCATGTTCGTTAATTATACTGCTTCCGTTCGGGATTAAAAAGCTGAGGGCTCTTTCATTTACGTTACCATGCTTTTCTATCCTTCCATACAAATGTTTCTTCAGTCTCATTTGTGCATCTTTCTATAACTTACATTGTATGCTATTAAATGCTTGCATTGCTTCTATTAAGAATCTCATTTACCATTTTCGATCAGGATAATCTCGATTTTTCTCTCTTTTTGAATCTACGCAAACTCTTGAATTTTGAGCGTATGGAGTAAGAATGAGAATGTAGCTTATACTGGTTTAACTAAGCCGTTGAGACTTTGCTACGCCGCATACACTAACTCCATGGCCTCAGATGGTGACGTTTACTAATATTTAGCCTATGGTGCTCCAACTTATAAGAGTTCGATGTAGGGAAAAGGGAGAAAGCAAAAAAGCAGTAACTCTCCTATTTGTCATCTAGATAGTCCATCTAGCATCACAATCCAATGTTAGAAACCGAGATAGGTCCCGCAGACTGCAGCAAAAGTTAGAAAACGCCATAAAATTAAAAGTGGAGTTGGTGATGACTTTTGGCGTCCCACTCGGAACAGCTTGGCGACCCAACTTCTTCGGGTTACGATCCATAAGTTAAGAATCGCTGAGTTCGGAGGCCGAAGACAAGTAGTCGGAAAGTCGAGGACGCTCAGGAGAAGGAATTCGAAGAGCGGCGATGGAATGTCGGGAAGGGGAGAAGAGGATGGGGGTAATGGAAGAGACGCGTGGTTAATGAAATGAATGAAGGGGATCCAGGTGGTGGAGGTGGAAGAAGGGGGCCGAGAAGTGGTTCGCTCCAAGGAGATCATGGCAGATCGGAGATAGATTCGACGCGGGGGGTCTATGTATGCGGTTAGGGAATAGGGGAGGCTTTTTATGGGTTGGATGGCTGGTGGTGCGGAATTAAGAGGGTCCCTTTTGTCACCGTGAGATGGCGAGAGGGAGCCATTGCGCCATTCACTTTAAAGCGTGCCGTTTCGCTTCCAATTTTACGACGCGGCCTCCTAAGGATTTAGGGCTGATTGCTTTATGTGCGCGCATTGAAAAATGCCTCTCCGAAAACCCCGAAAGTGTGTTATCGAATATTCCGAAGGGTCTTTCTCTTTTTTACGGAGATTTAATCCCCTCGATCCTTGTTTGTCTCTCAGGGACGAGATTTTCTTTTACGACGCATCGCGTAAGATAAATATTTCTCCGGGAATGGACCGTTACGCACTTATTCGGCTTCATAAAGGCCGCGAAAATAGAGGAATACGAGAGGACGGAGCATAAATATCGGTTATTCTCGTCCATAAAGGGAAATTACGCGCAAAATTCCGGTTAGCTGTAAACTGCGATCGCAGCTAATATGGCGGAATCGCAGGAAAGAAAAATCTCCAATTAAATTTCTTCGCGGGTTATTTTTTCTGGGCTTGAACTTTCCCGAGGAAGAAAGGCGACATAGAAAGTATACGTGAGAGGCTTCAAAAAAAAAGAAAAGGAAAAAAAATAGAACGGGGTCGGGTAAAACTTTTAAATGAATATTTATAAGAAGCTGGCCAGGACTGTTACTAAACTTTTCCGGCGGTTGTTATGAAGAGTGAGGCCTTCGGTGGATGGCGGGGATGAGGGAAGCAGGTACCGGAGGAAGAGGGGGGCTGATGAAGGAATGGGGGTTATGGGAGGGGGATTACGGTGAGAGGGATGGGGGAAACTGCGGTGGTTGAGTGTCGGGTTGCCTAGCTTCGGGTGGGAAAAAGGGGGGGTTGATTTGTAGTGGGAGAAAAAGGGTGGGGGCGAGTGGGAGCGAGAGTAAGGAGTTAGCGGAAGCTAAGGATTAAGCAGATGGCGGTGCGGAGAGAATGAGGAAAGAAAGGGGGGAGCAGAAGTGGGGAAGAGGGTGTTCCACAGGGAATGGAGCGAGGCCCGGATGAGTTTAATCTCCATTTGGCAAAGTCATTCAGCGCGCCCGATCCGAGCGAGCTTTCGCAGATTCCGTGCCTAAGCTTCCGAAGCGATTTAACAAGCGTATGGGGGGAAGAAAGAGGTGGTGGGAATCGATGGGGGAGGTGTGGAGCAGGTAGCCTTGGATAGGAGAATGTTACTTCGGAGGGACGTAAGACGACGAGCAGTTTGGAGTAGTGATAGGGGGAGATAGGGTAATGGAAAGACAAAGAAGGGAATTGGAGAGGAAGGAGGGAGAATGAGGAAGGGGGAGGAATTGCTAGGGATGATTGTGTGGTGCTTGAAGAGGGATCCTTGAAGAGGTCAGAGGATTGGGATGTGGGGGGAAATGAAAAAAGGGAGGAGGTGAGAAAGCATTACTATTTTGGATGAGGACCGTCGATATAATGAGATTGCGAGTGCGGGGAGGAAATCGGATAACTTCTTAGAGCGTAGGGGAAACAGAGGTATAGTACTCTCAAAGTGGTGAAAGGACGAATAATAATACGTAAATATATATTCAGTTGGCAGTTTGACAAAGATTTTAATTTAATAATATTTATAATTGAATTTCACCTGAAGACTCTTGTATTAGATAGAGAATGTATTAAAGATTTAGATAATTATGTACGTTATTAATTTCATTGTGTACATTGCAGGCAGAATTGCGTTGATTGCTATGGTATCTTAGTTTTGAAACTAGACACATGTTGAAGAGCTTTTGTATAGGTTTTAATCGAAAATACAATTTCCTTTGTGCATCAAGCAAGATTTTTTTCCTCAATATTTTCAAATTTCTTCCGTATTCATTGTTTTTAAAGTTATTTACTTAAAATTATTCACAGAATGTTCCATTCATTATCATCTATTCATCAATAATTTCTTCCCGCTTTCTTTGAAAGGGTCTGCTGTCGCAGTCGCGGAGCTTAATCGATTACACCTTCTACCATTGATTCATGATTCACAACTTATTTTTCCTAGGTTTTCATTTCATTGGGCATTAAGAGTAATGTTTTACATTTAGTTACTATGATGTTTACTTTGAAGAGGGTGTTATACCAGAAATTTCCCGAAAATTTAAATTTATTAGATAGTTAAAAACGGTTAATCGAATTTTTGTTTTTATTCTGAACTGCAATAAGGTCAGAAGTTTATTTGCGCAATATAATCAATGCCTACCCAATTAAAAGCAATAGTATTTATCAATAATATATTGAACGAATTCGGATTATGTGGATAAATTTTCGTATGATTTATTAAAATATATTTAACACAAACGCTATTGTTATAAAGCAGATGTATCTGTCAGAATAAATACTTGAGAAAATGTTATTTAATTTTAGTCCAAGTAAGTGAAGAAATAAATTATTGAATGTTCCTAACCAAGGAAAAGATTCTTTCTTTCCTCAGAACGTAATTGGCATTCGACGATTCTATCCGCCCTTTGTTACGGTAATCCCTTTCCTTCCATCTTTCCGGTGGAAAACCTCAGATTCGTAATGGTCTTTTCTTTTCTTTGGATGTGGACCCCTCCACACAGTTCTTCTTTTTCCTCTGCCGGAGTCCCTCATCGTAATGCAAATGTCGCTCTGAAGGGCAGTCCACGCAAAGTGTCATCGCGGTGCTGAAGACCGCCTAGACGGAGACGAAGAAAAAGAGAGACGGCGAGGAAAGTTTCTGTTGTTACGACACCCTCGCAGAAAGGAACGAGAGATTCAGTAAGAGTTGAGCAAAGCAAAATGTTTAGACTGATGAGATTTATTAGCCTTTAAGAAAGGAATTGACATATCTTGTTACTCTTGTCCAAATTCATTCAATATAACATTTGAAAGACCTGCGTTGTTCTTACATTAAAAAGCAAAGGTTAAAATTATCATTTAAAGAAGAAATTATGTCTACTTTTTGAGCATAACTTTTAATAGAATTCTCTGATGAGTCAATAACTCAAGCTTTGTTATTACATTATCACATTAATTGAACTAAAAGCGGTTATGATAGACATCATACGTAGCTTTAAAGAAAAGGTATCATTCTCGAGAACACCTTAACGAATTATCTTATTTTATTTTATATATCGTATTATGAAGCTTTATTTAGCGTTGGGGCTTTTTAGAGTTCACCTTAAAGATTTTGAGGGATACTAAAGTCCTATACATTATGAAATATACTTTTCTCATGTAGTAATAATCCTCCAACTTTATCTTATATATTATGTTTACTATCCTGCTTTATTTTTCGAAAGACCTTTTCGTTCATAATGTAGTTTGCTAACGTTTAGCTATCTTTCTAACAATGATGTTCTTGGTTTGAGTTCCTCCTAAACGTGGTTTTTATGAGATAGGTCATCGGTGCTTATTCTTGTACTTTCACTCTGTGATCGTTCAAATCAGTGAAGCGGATATAATTTAATATTCCTGTTTAGTTTAAAGAAATAATGGCAAATATTAATGCATAATTACTATTTCCTATATAATTTATATCGACAGATATGTTCCTTTCATTGGTGATACGTATAAACTTTATTCATCTCTTATTACTTTGTTTTTCTTACAAAATATATCGTATTTATGTTTTGAGACTCGTGAAGCTAGCATACTACTCACATTGAACCAAGCTATTTAACATCTAACGTAAACGAGGGAACTATAATATTTGAAACACATCCTTTTAATAATTACGGTGACGTAGAATGGTATTGAAGTATATAAAAATTTAATTCTGTTAGACAATACGTTTGACCTTGCTGTTTTTGCGAGGAAAGTATTTTGGCGTAAATGACCCAAGAAAGTGGTACGGATGGCCGAAATAAGGTCACGCAGTGCTGAATTTGCAAGAGAGGTAAAGAGACTGAACGGAAAAGTAATGCAATGGGGTCGAGGCCTCCGGAAGCTTTCTTTTAGCGTCCCATTGAAATCTCGTGGAGTTATTTTATGTACCACTGTGCTTTCTTTTGTGTATTTTTCTCGACTGGCCTTAATTTCCGCAGAATCGCGGCGCTGCAACATCGTAGCCGGCGTATTCGCTCTCGATTAATTATTTTCCTCTCGATTCACGATATATTAAGCTTTCAACGAAACTCCTCCAATTGTATCTATAGAGAGAGAAATGTGTATTTTTCAGCTGTTGTAATTTCGAAGTTTTATATCACGAGTTTGGGAGTTTCGTTAATTGCTCTCTCCAAGTGAGTTAGTATTCCCTTAGGAGCGGAGTGGAAAGATGGCGAGGATCCGTCGTTGAAGATAGAGCAGAACAGCGTGAATATCTCCAAGACGTATAGACAGCAAGATATTTAGAAGGAGGAATATATCAGGCCGGAGCGGAAAAAGTAAAGAGTAGGTGTACTATTAAAAAAAGGAGAAGTGCTGCGAAGGAAATGAAATACGAACTGTTGAAGGCTGCAGACGAGATATGCGGTAAAAGGAGTAAAAAACGAGCAAGAATGCGTTTTGAAACATGTTAGTGGAATGAAAAATGCAAGAGGCTGTAAAGCATTTCTGAGATGTGAATTGAAAAGGAATGGAAAGGGTTGAAAAGGAAAAATAAAGTGAAAGAATCTGACTATGGCGCAGAACTTAACGGAAAAAAATCTCGCGAGGAGATATTTATCAGAGAATAAGAGAACCACTTAAAAAAATAGTGTTCCGGAGAAACGGAGGAGTAGAGCGTTGCTCCAAGAGGGGCTGGAAAATAACAAGTCCTTTTTAAAAAGTGTGGCTGGCGTGCATTGCCGTAATGCGCTGCGAATTAGAAGGAATATCGAGGGAGATGGTTACTTCATCGGTTGCTCGTAATTTAAAAAGTAATGGTAAGAGCCTCTTGGGAAATGGTTCCAGAGAAGCTGAAGTAAGAGCTGGAAAGATATCGAGGACGTTAATTTGAAACCGCTTATTGTGTAAGCTATTACTCGCGATTAAATTGAATCTTGTTGATGAGTGAAGCCGTTGTTGAAGAAATTGTGTTCAAACTGGTTTATATAAAATCTTTAATAGTTGTGATGGTTACGTAAATATTAGTAAATGAGATCTATTATGATTATTTCAATTTCTATGAATAGGTTTTCTACATAGTAAGTTTAATTATCTGAAAGCAGCTTAACTTTTTTAAAAACTGATATCGTGGTAAAAATATCTACAAATTCGATATCGTAAGTGTAGTTGGATAGTGCCTTTTTTCTTATATCACTAATTACATTTTATAATGTGAATTTAAAATGAAAATTACTTCAAAAGTAACTTAAATAATATTTGAAATTCTTTCTCTTTTTGTTTAATGTATTTGTCAAAACAAACAGCATTGTCTTTGTTTCATATCCTCTCGTATATTGCATATATATTAGGCAGGTAAATTCTTACTAAGTTAAGAATCATATACTTGCAGATTTTCAGAATGGTAAAACATGATCTGAAGAGGATGAGTTTGATATTCTTTGCATCCATCGTAGCGTAATTAAATAGTTATAATGTTGATTTTTTATATTGAAATATTCCATGAAATAATTTTTCCAACGAATTCTGTCATTATGTTTCACAAAGAAACCTTGAAAGATCAGGAGTCTTTCTTGAAAGTATTGCGAACATATAATGAAATAGTTCGGACTTTCATAAATTGAAAAAAGAAAGTTTCGATGCCCTTGACTATTACCTTTCTTTTTATATTGTTTTAGCAGATGCAAGGGTAGCTTTGAGAGAAATAAGATCGTAAAATTCCGTAATTAATCCCTCTTGGAAAGCTACGTCAAAACTCTAAAGCATACCTCATTGGAAGTTGGAAAGTAAAGGCCGAAGAGTAAATAAACTCCAATAGGATTCTCTAAGGACGATTCAGCGATGCCGAATTCGTTCGCAGCTGATTTGAATGAGCAGAAAGTGCCTAGCGAAATAGGAAAGGAAGCCTATGACTGCAAGGGAACCATTATAGATTGTAAACCTTGTATTAACTGCAAAGAAGTTGGGTATGGTTTCGTAGATGACCACGTGGAGGAATCAAAAACCATCTACAAATCAGACCCGACCGCAAAACGATCTTATCGCGGACTGTTTTTGTTATCGATTGGGTCTCGTTTTCATTCTTTTGTGCCCCAAAAGCAATTGAATTTTCTGCATTTTGGTTGGTGGCCAAAATGCATTTGGCCCAGCGTTAGGTTTCCTACAATGAAGACCCTTAAAAGGAAAGAGGGATTTATTCCGTACTATTTGTTATGGTTGCGCCACGTAAAGTACTTTTAAAAATACGAACGACTCACCTATAAAGCACGGAGAGCAATTTAAAGACTGAGGTGGGCTTAAGATGAGGAGGGCAAAAAGAGGGATCGGTTTTCTGTAAGATATACAGTGTGTCCCAACGCATACAAAGCAATAGCAAAGTTAAAAGCCCTCTTTGGCGCTCTGATGGCGAATTCTACTTTGAATTGGCACGAATAACAGTCAGCCTATGGATTAGAAAAACGTTAAAGCGCAAGAAGATAGAAATCGACTGCAGAACATCCGCAAAAGTTATTTCGATCCCGAAATCGATAAATTTCAAAGGTGACCCCGTCCATTCCTTTCTTAAGGTGGTGGAAGCTATTTTGTTTATGAAAGCGAAAGTCACGAAGCCGAGTGATTTTATGAATAGTGGCAGTGATTTATCTTACGCAGGAAAACTGAGATAATATTGGTACTTAATAGATGGGTGAAAAGTGAAGGAGGACCCGAAAGCCCTGCTCTAAGTATCCCAGGCATTAATGCCACGAAAGGAATTAATCAGGAATATTCCATACATCTCTCATAATTCAGGAGATTTTTAAGGTAATTTTCATCTATTTGATTCATGAGAGATACTTAAATAGTTTCTGATAGGTGTAAAAACAGACAGAGATGAAACTGTGCAATGTTGCATTTACAAAAAGTAAATGGTTTTATCATTGATATGTTGAAATTGATGTGTTTTCTTCTGAAAATAGATTAATGATAAACTCAAGGAAATTTGAAAATGTTCTCCGTGTTTAATTAATTTGAACTGGAACTACACTTACTTTACATCGCATAAATTAACCTTAATTACAGAATTATTTAAAAAGGTTCTTAATAGATCTATATCGAAACTTCCCTTGGAATGGATTAGAGTCAAATGCAATGTACTGCTGCAGGTATAGAATTTAAATTCGTTCAGAAAATATATTACGAACGGAAAATTGAGAACAGAAAATAAATCGTCATTAATTATCAATAAATTAATTTTATGTTATGAAATGCGGGAAACCTCTGAAATAACTCCTGTAAATGACGTTAAATTAGTTCCTTCATTCTTTATCCTAAATTTACTTAGCAGTTTATTATTGCAAAATGCAATTACTATTTCACTTCAAAATCTTTCATTTACCCCTAAACTCATTCTTTTAAAAGGTTTACATCAGTTTAAAATGTTACAAAATTTTAAAATATAAGTCTGTTTCTCATTCATGATGAAGAAAATCCTTTATTTTTGCCGATTTCGCGCCAAATGTTTAAAAATCCAGATATTATGGAATCGTTATCAAATACCATTACACTTAATCATTAACTTTGCAAAGCATTGTAGGCTGAAATATAGTATCACGTTAACGTTAGTTTCATCAATGAAAGATTTACTTGTTGTTTGAAGGAGAATTTGTGTATCACAGATGGTATTGCATTCTCAAGCGAAGACAATTGTATTTCTCTATAAAAAAGGGGATTTTGAGGTCTACAAATGAATATTTATTTTTTATTAGTCTTAAGATACGATTTTCGCTACTGCTTCGCGAAACCCCTATATTATAAAATAGTGCATCTCAATGTTTTTTATTTTTATAAATTTCTGCTATTATAAACTTGCAAGTAAATAATACCACCCTTTCTCTCTCTCATAGAAAACATTTATGTTATAAAAAATATTAATAATATTTGGGATTCCTTTTCATTGCGAGTGCTAAATGGCGTACTAATATTTTGATTCAAGTAGAGGAAGTATGATAGATGGAGAAGTTGCATTCCATCGTACTTTTTCTAAAGGCACAGAGAGGATAAAAATTGACGATCGCGTTGCACATTAGTCCGATACCCCTTCTCCGTTCAAAAGAAGTCTTTCTCCATTTACTTCATTCCTACATATTTTTCTTCTGTCTCCGTCGCCTTAATCCTGCCGTACCTTTTTCTCCATTCATACTTAAACTTACTGAACTTTAACATTTTTATTTTCTTCATTCCTTTCCGAATCTTATTCATAGATTCTTCTCTCTCTCGACTTGTCTCCCCTTTCCTTCAGCTTTCCTTTTTATTCCTGCTGACACTAGATAAAATTTAACATAACGCCATTTCTTTTTCGGCCTCTGGACCAAAAGTTTCTCTTGGAATGAAGGAGCCAGTTACTGCTAGGAAGAAAAGCAATAAAGCCGAGAAAGAAATGTTTCGCACGATGGAGATTCCGGTTCTTTTTCTCTTTCGGCTCGAATAGCTTAATAAAAACTTTTGAGGAATGCACGTTTGATCTTTCTAAAATCATCATAACTCTGCATGTATGCTGCTCGATTGCGCACATTTTAATCTCTTTTTGCAATTACTGTGATCACAATTCACATCGTTTCGAAAAAGTTTATTTTTAACGGAATCATATGAAATTAAAATTTCATATTACGTATCGAGCCTGAAAATCAACCGTTAAATTTCAAATCGAACATTTTTCACGGTCGCTTTGCGTTACGACTTTTAATGTAGGGGGCTGTTGTCTCTACTACGCTTTTACGTTTCATTAATTCAGCAACGAATCTCTAACCGAAATTTATTCTTGCGATTATGATAGTATTAACCATTTTATTGGTAAATTTTGATTTAAGGCATCAAAATTTATATAACGAAAAACGTGAAAAAGAAATACTAAATAGATTTAGAAAATTAATTTCAGAAAGGTTAGTTAATGGAATGAGACTCAATTAGAATAGGAATAAACTTCTAATGAAATATTTAATCATATTAGAGATTCGTCTACTAATTATCTCGCTCCATTTTTCATTAGAATAGTTGGAAATCTTAATCAATATTCAAGTTTATTTGCTGTTGCGCTTTATTGTTTCTTAATGCAGTTTTCGAATTATTTAAAAAAATATTAAACTCCAAATCCTTTCTTTGCCTAAAGATGAATACTAATAGGATGCAAGATTTTCATCAAAGTATTATTACGGATAGAACTAAGATTTTTGATAACGTTTGTCTAAGACGGAACAAAATGTGCCCGCGGTGCCGTACCTAAGAAAGAGAAAATACATATTAGGAGTCATTCTACTCTTCTTAAATCTCTTTTTTCATGTATATGTATCATTTTGCTTAGACTTTGCCAAGTAAACTCGCAATGGATATCTGAAGTAGAGATATTAGAACATGCGACTAACTTAACCTGTGTTTTTCACCATCATTACGAGGAATTAAACGGCAGTCATACGTTTGTTGTAAGGAAATAAGGAAAGGGTTGATGCTCAGGAAGTAGACATATCTGGAGAGCAATTACGGCTCAACTTAATTTAACATTATAATTGCTTAATTCAGAGAAACTGAAAAACTTTGTATGTTAAAGGGCTCATGTATGGCCAAAATGGGCAGCGCGTTCGGCTTTGGTGGATTTCCCAGGAATTCCAGATACTTACGGCTATTACATAACAAGTGAATTGAGTAAAATTTTGATAAGCTGATATTATATTTGTAATAGGAAAATCACGGGAAGATATTATAAGATGAACAAAACTTTCAGAAAAATAATAGGAAAAGATACAATGCCATCAATTTGGTGAGAACAATAGAAAACGATGAAAATTATTACAGCCACAGTGAGTTCATAAAATTATATGCGACTACAGCGGAGAATTCGCAAACCATTTTTCATATGTAAGCATAGTCTTAAAGGGCTCTTTTCTTAGCATAAAGAGGTTTGAGTACTGTTTGCTTTTCCTTTTGAGGCTGAACATGTGCTCTTGATTTTCCTCTTTCCTATCTCTCAGTCCGACATCGCTGGGAAAAGTACTCCCGTAAGTATTTCCTATTTTTAGATCGCAAGCAAATGAGTAATGAAGGCTGATTTTAGTTAAGGAGGGACTCGTTTAAGCGAAGGAAAAACTTTAAATTGTCCTTTTTATCATGAAAGTTCTTCTTTAGAAAGAAAACTCTCGATTTAAAAATTAAAATTCATGTAATTGCCAAGAATCAATATTTTGTAGATATAAATCTCCAATTTAGATATTCTTAAATACCTGATATTCATGATCTCTTTTCCTTTCATCATACTATTCATAAAATACGAATATTATACAACACTTTAAACGATATTTTACGTAACGTTTTCTAAGATATAAAATAATTTAGGCTACAGTTCGATTCGAAAATTTTCAAAACTTTCTTAATTCAATTATTTTTCGAAATATTATTTTTTACAATATTAATCTGTGACACTTCCCAACTCTCGTTCTCTTCACACCATCGGTAATTTTGCTTTCATTAAACCCTATCCTCTTTAGTTCCTCTTAATTTGCCCTGATGCAAGTCATCTCTCCTGTGCCTTCCCTCTTTCTCGCTCTCTTTATTTTCATATACGGTCTGCTACCAGCTCCATCTTTTCAAGTATTTAGTCCGCACGGGCGATCTCTTCTCATTTCTTGGTGGTCTTACAACCCAGTCCCTCCCTCGCCATGACCTTGTCTTCATTCTCCTTTCCCTGTCTTTGCTCTTCCTTTCTCTTTTACCGATCCTTCGTTTTCATTATGAAGTAGGCGTCACTTAGAAAGCTCTTCCTTAACCAACTACATGCCTCGTGCGAGCCTTCCTATAACTTTTCTCTGATCTAAGAAAATATTAGGGCCTTGTCTTCCAGTGATTGCGATTAACATTCTTAGATTTTGGCTGAAAGAACGAATTTCTACAATTGTTCATTTCACTATTATTATTTTCGTTTATGCGTTTCGGAGACTAAACTATAATATAAGTATATGTAAGTGTAAGTATAAGTAAGCAAATGCAGGTTGAAATATCTTTGCGTGAGAACGGCTTAACTTTGAAAGTGGAGGAAGAATGATCGTGACAGTTCCTTTTGAGGTGGCTTCAGTTGTAGTATTGTTTGGCAGGCACAAGTTTAATTCGTTTATGATGAAGTGATGATGGAGCACTTTAGATGATAAAATTTTTCTGATGTATCTGTAAGACTTTAAAGTTAGAACAAAATGATTAGTGGCATGTTTCAGATTACCTATCCATTTTTTCTTATTTATGATATAATTTACTGTATTTGTCTCCAGATTAATTCGATATTATTTATTCGAATTTATCAATGCGTATATGGTTGTGCTAGTACTATTTCCAATAATCATTCCAGGTTTCCTTGAGTATTCTGTTTGTCCAGAAATATTTGAATGAAAATATTTTTCACTGTTTCTGGAGGTGATGAAAAAATGAGTTTCTACCTCAGATCTTCTTTATATTAATTCTTATTAAGATATTAATTCTCTAAAAAGATTCAGTCTGAGCTGTAATTTTAATTCAACGGGTTTATAGATTAAGATTGACGTGAAAATTGTTTCATGCTTGTGTCGAATCTTTAAATCTTCGACAGTTCGTATTTACTTCCGTGATCATGTGTTTGTAGACCGTAAATTATTCATAGCCAAACGGTTTGGAAACGACAAAGACATTTCCTTTACCGCTTTTCGAGTCCGGACAGGTAGATTTGTGTAGAGATCCCTCTAATAACGTCCACTATTTGGCGTCCCGATGACGTTCAGCTCTCCAACAAAGTGAATCTTCGATGTCTTGGCGAGCGAATGTTTTCGCCATTAGCTCCCTCCAATAGCTTTCTTCCATTTCTCTTTGAAAGACCTTATCCAGAATGTCTACTTCCTCACTCAATACCCACTCAATACTCGGCCATCCTTCGCTAATCTGCGCCTCCCCACTCTTCGCTCTTCTTCTCATGAATGTTCCATGGATGACTGTTCCACGGGATCCGCACCTCCGATTTTATCATCTCTCTCGCCTTTTGTGTTTATTTTCGGAGAACCCACCCCTCCCTCAACCTTTGACCTATCCCTTTACCCTTAAACCCCCTTCTCCCCCACCCCGTGCATACTCCAAGTGCCTCTTTTAATTAATTAGGTAGTTCTCCCATGGGATCGCTTCAATATTCCCTTTGAATGCAAATAATTACGCTGAATATGACATGACTTCGTGTCGCGCCTCGCTACGAATCCAATCTGCCTGATATCCTCGACCCGCCTCTACTTGCTCGCCGTATTCCTTCTCTTGCTTAATTTATCCTCTCATTATCCCGCACCATTCCGACCGCGTCTTCTCTTTGCCTTCCCTCTTTCTCCACTTCTTACCTCACTTTTTTCCTCCTTCCCACACAAATTCCCTCGCTAAACTGCACCTTTCCCCGGTGTAATTTCTGTTTCGGTGGCGCCGCCGGTGCTTTCGACGCATGCTTTACTTCTTATCTTCCACACCATGACCTCTTCTCCTTAAATCCCCTTTCCTATCTCATACCGGACTTTCCCAAGGATTTCCCGGCTTGCGTCTCTAATTTCTCGTGGTCTCCCCATCCCTTCCATTTTGGCGCATTTCGTGTCCACTATCTCGACTTCCCGTGCCTTCTCCATCCCACACCCGCTCAACACCTCGCGCCCGCTTGATTTTTACTGCCTCTGCAGCCTAATCCTTATCTCACACTATTTGTTTATCCTCCAACTTGAATCGTCCGTGAATTTTTGAGATTTTTATCTTCCATTGCGCCCCGATCTAAATTTAGAGTGTGGGTGGTCTTTCCCCCTTTTTTTAAGCCTTGAAAAGGAACCGTGTTCGCGGAAGATTTGCCGCTCGAGTGTCGTAATACAAGGAATTATTTTTGATACGGAAATGGCACGTTGTATATTTTTGGCTTTCGAGAAAACTCCTTATCTACTTCTGGGAACTCTAAACTGGTCTCATTGTAAGAAAGGGTTGGGTACAAATATGGAAATGAAAGATATCCAAGGGAAAAGAAGGGTTCCTCGTATTCAGCGACGACATTTCGGTGAAATTATACTAAAATGTCATGCTGAAAATAGAAGTAAGAAAGCTAATGTGAGAGTTGACTTTAAAGAAAAATCCCCGTCTGCAAAAGATAAAAAAATATATACCAGCATCATTATAACTCTTAGTAAGTAACTTAATAAGACAAAAGCGACCCGGGTTTTGTTGGAATGCTACATTATTAGATAAAAACAGAAATTTTTAGCTGTTTTAGTGTAAGTGAGCATTATGAAGTCGGTGTTTTTGGGTTTCAGATAGTTAAAATTTAACTAGATGGTATTATTTGGTCAATTAATTGATCAAAAAAACTAATTATGTGTAGTTAATTGAAATAACTACAGAAATAATCAAGGAAAAAATGATTTTCAGTGTTTTAACCCTTCGATATTTCCCTACATTCTTGAACGTTTGCTTTATTGTAAATTCGGATGGTTCTTTTTTCCTACAAATATCAGGTGTTATTCAAACTAGATGCATATTATACTCTCATATATTTGCGAACTACAAATTTTAGACCGTGTGCTTTTGAAACTTTGTTCACACTTATTTAAACTTCCGTTAAATAAAGTGGATCTCTTTAAATTTGAATGCCCGATAGGTATGCTGTTCAATACTTTAATTACATGTCTAACACCTAGAAATAAGTATTAAGCTTGGAAAGCCTGATTTTTAGTGAGTGGATGAGGACATTATGCATCAGGTCGACTGTTTAGTTAATCGCATTAAGATGGCCATCGTTTTGAAAAGTTCAGCCCATAGTCAGGAATTCAAACTCGTAGGGGGAAAAAAAGCTTAGCGGGACTTGTTAATCCGTAGAGATTTTCTCATAATTACCGAAGGAGTTTCTTTCAGCTTTGAGTGAGAGCGCCTGTCAGTAATTAAAGGAGTTAAGTGAAACGCACTCGAAATAGGGCCGCAACGACGAGGAGGAACGTTGAGAATCTTGAACGAGGCGCGGAGGCGAGATACCTGGAAGCAAGAAAGAGGGAGAAACGTTATTACGTTTCATCTGCAGTTTCATTTAGAGCCCGGAATAAAGAGAAAGGATAACGGGTATCGGAAAGTAGAGAAAGGAGAGGCATAAAGCTCTAATGACGTGGCGTTTGATTAGACCGAGCTTTACGCTACGGTTTCCGGGAGAGAATTCTCGACATTCTCTCGAAAGTTTTCTTTTTTGCCTGGTACCCGAGAAATTTTCCAGAATTCGTGGGATTTGCTGTTTGAGAGGTATCCGGAGGATAAGCAATACAGCAATCGTAATGTAACACTCAAGAATATTTCTTGACCATTGTGTTAAACATTTTCCTGGTCCGGTAATTATGAAATTGCAAATTAAGTGTAACTGATCAACTTAAACAGTAAATTAACTGTAACGGATTTTTACAAAATATGCACCCGGGAGACTACAAAAATTTTAAATAGGAGAAATATTCGATGTTACCGGGACCCAAACCCGGATCTTTCGCTTTATTTATTTATTTGAGATTTCATTGCAAGTTGGTCTTCTGGCCAGGTGGCAATGTTTAAGGGGAACATAAAAATGATTTAAGCCTGGCATTTGCCCAAAGACGGGAGGGAAACCCCTCCAAAAACCTCCCGTAGGCTGTACTATTGCGACTGATACAAGAAATATATCTTGTCAATTGAAACAGATTCAAAGAATTAGCATCGTATGTACTAGTAACTCGGTTAGAGTAACCATTCGAAAAGTGGAAGATCCAGGTACGAGTCCCGGTCTCCTCAAAAATTTTACCTCAATTCATCCCCAGGAAATGTTAGTGTCTCGTGAAGATGACAATTTCCAAGTGAGCGGAGCACCCTAAGCTATTCATACCAAATATACATGAAATTCTGCTGGGCTTATTTTAAGATGACTTAAGTTTACTTGACCATACTTTTAAATTGTTCAGCTTTTTCTTTTGCTCACGACCTACGTATATAAATTACAAAAACATTTCACATTTTATCGTAATTCACGAGTTTCCGTTTTTGGTTCAAAACGTCTTACATCTGGAACTCTTTCTTTCCACCACGCAGCTAATTCCTTCGATTAGAATTCACATTGTGGTTTCTGATAACAAATGCATTCATTCTCAAAAATGAGGAAGCGAGCCGGAAACAAAAGGCGAGTGAATCACACGAAAGGACAGAATGTAAGTAAATGAAACTTATTCGATCACAGGGCTGTCACGAAGAATTTTATTTCTAATTTATTTCGAGGGTCGCGTATCTTTTTTTTTCGAGATATTCCGTCGTGGCCAAGCTGCCTGTGGATCGCATCCAAAAAGAAAGGGGTAAACAGAGAGGAAATAAATGGAGGCAGAGAAAGATGGGAAAATAAAAGCGGAGTGGTGATTTTCGAAGGGAGGGGAGATTGGAAATGAACGCGTCGCTGAAAGAGAATTCAGAGAGGTAACGGACAAAGAGAGAGAGAGGACGATGAAATGAAGCAGATAAGACCTGGGTGAAAGAGACACATGGACGCGTTATGAGGAAGGAAAGAGGGGAGGATAAAGAAGAAAGAAATGGGGAAAGGGAGAGTCGGGAAGGATTAATTTCCTGGCATACGGCCAAAGACTCCGTTGCATGGCGTTTTTGCAGAGCTATATTTTTATTTATTTATCCGTGGTGCCGGTAAAACATCCCCCATCGCCCACCGCCTCTATGCCGATTCAACCGATCACCCAAATGTCTTCTCGAGATAGGCACGTGGTGTGGAAGGGCGGACGCTTTTTTTGGGGGCAGCGCCACTGGTGGCCGTATCGATAAGGGGCCTCCTGTTGGGACGGCTGGAGGGAGAACTATTCGTATTGGGAAAAGAAGTACGTTTCCAAGGATAGGAAAGAAGAAATGAGGAGAAAAAGGTAAACAAAGAGGAAAGGAAAGATAACTAGACGCAGAGGTTTGCGAAATGGAATTGCGGCGTAGGGAAGATTAATTTTTTATGAAATGAATTTCCCAGGAAGAGGAAAAAAGGTTCCCCAAAAGTTTTTTTTTCTTTCTCATTGTGTATATACGTCATTTCTCAAGATATCGTTTTTTCTCCGCTTCTTCCTGTGCATATCCGTTTGTTTGCCCAAATCCTTTTTTTGCCTATATGCCGAAAGTTTGAGTGTGTGCAACGGGTGTTCATTATCTCACGTGTTAAATTTCGATCCCATCACTCCGCTCTATTCTTAGAGAATGGAAATTCGTTCGCGATTTTTATAGCTAGGAGTTGAGGAACTACAACTATACAAAACCATAAATAAATGAGGATTTCTATTTTTATTATTGAAAAGATATTCAGTCTATTTTTAATATCTTTGAAGGACCTTCAGCTCTTTATTCCATGGTATATTAAAATATAACCGATGATTTATATTTTGAGCATTTATTTTGATTATAGGAAAAGTTATTTTAGGTGGTCAAAAGTTTTCTTTTCAAGAAGATATATGCATACCAACGCTAATCCCACATAGTTATCTTAAACTCAAAATATCAATCAAGTATTCTCCACTTTTATGGTTATTGACTATTGCTGTTTAGGTGGAGGTTTTAGGAAATCATACCTAGAAAAAATTGAATATGAAGTTAATATTAAAAGGGTATGCTTAATTCACATCCGCTTCCAAAATTCTCCCTGGTCAGACATTTTTTCTTGTAAACTTTACTATGATCTAATTTAGATTTTTTCATTTACAGTTAGCATAATTAGGGATTGGAAGGAAAAGGGTAAATTGCGCATAAGGGCGTGCACCCAGAAAAAATGCTAAAGAAAAACGGACTTGAAAAAATTCTGACTGGGCCGAATCGAACCCGGGATCTTCCTCTATCCGGGAGGCTGCCTTAACCACTAGGCTACCTATACAGAACATTTCACAATTAGGGATTGATAAATGAAATATCTTTGTTTCGAGATTTAAAATTGATTAACTCGAGCTACGCCTTATTTCTTTACCATGAATTTAGGATCACAATTTCAGTGACTTACGTCATTCTACTGAAATATTTTGTCGATAAATATAATATTCGTCGAAGATTTGTTGGTATCTACTGTTGACCTAAGGCCTTCCTGCAAAAATCGATCGAAAATGTTCGTTTTCACATGCGGGAAGTACGATCTGAAAAAAATAAGCTTAAATCAGTTTAAACATTGATTATTCCCTCTTATCTCTTAATTAAACAACGAATATACCTCAGCAACCCAGCATCGGAGCGTAGCTTTCATTTCAAGAGCGATATCAGTTTCAGAGCACTCAACAAAATGGTCTTTGATTCCGTATCCCTTGGAGCACACTAAATATCGTCAATGGACAAAAACGGACTGGATGAATGGACATCTAAGTACATCAATCTCATAAATCGTTTGCGGAGATAGATGGCCGTATCCCTCTCGATCATTGACGAAAAACCCGCACACAAGGAATTATTTTTCCGCGTGCCTATTTCGATCTCGGATACAATGGGAAAGTGCTTCGTCGCTTTCAATCGTAATAGCGGAAATGAGAACGGTTTGATCGTTGGTGATAAGTGGAGGAAATAGGAGTGGGGTTTGAATCGTATGGTTGGGAAAGGGAAAGAAAAGGGAAAGAGGCGTAGGATTGGGAGAGAGAGGATGGGGGATCGGATGAATGAAAGAGATGGGGAAAAGAGATAGGAAGTGAGCGAATGCATGTGGAGAAAAAAATAGAACGAGAGGGAGTGCACCATGTCTATAAACTGAGATTGTTTTTGAATACGAGAGTTGATGTTTAAACAAAGACCTTTTTATATATTTCAAGTATGTTGGTATTGTAGTATTAACTTCAATCTGTATATTGATGTAGGTAGTGTTGGTTATTAGAAGGATTTATCTATGAGTGTAGAATCTCTAGCAATACAATATGAACGTATTTCAACATCTGATCTCTAAGTCAAAGTACGCTGAATATGATGAATAGCGGCTTAAAATTATGGAAGCCATGCATCGTTGTTAGAATATTATTAGTTTTAGATTATTTTAGTAACACCTAAAAGGAAGCTAAGCTTGCGTGAGAATTGTTATATTTTATCATTTCATACATTTAAACATGTTGTCAATATTAAAATTGTACCTCAGTTATAAATTTTGAGAATTGAGGATCTTTGTTTGTACGTGAAAAGTAGATAAAATTCTAAATCTCCACTAAACCAAGCATATGATTTTTCAATGTTCTCTACAAAGAATTTATCGTATTTGATATTGTAATTACTTCATTAATCAAACTAATAACTATAAATCATATTTTATAGAGATTTTCATAGTATTCTGATACACACTAATATCCAAATAATGAAGAAAATAATTAAACTCACTGTAGTGAAAGTAAAACGGCCTTTTCAAAAAAAGAAATATTTTTTAGTCCATTTAAAAACTGACCTGCTGATTTGTTCAGCCTTGTTACTATACAAATCAGAAGGTCAATTTGTTTGTAAATATCGGGAATATTTTTAATGAGCTATACGAGTATAAATACGTCTTTATCAGAATATTTTCGTTACCCATTCAACCAATGTAATGTAAGCGTTAATCTGGAAAAATACAGCTTATTCTGGGATCAATTAGACCTAAGTTTTGGAAGTTATGTAGGGGAAAAATAACAACACGGATGTGAAAAGTTTTATAAGAAATGTGCTCTTTATTTATCGTTACTTTCTTGCATATCAATTCCAGACAATGGGAGCATTAATGAATGATTAAGAAAAGAACGCTTCCTGGCTCAAAGAAAATTGAATCATAAATATATGTTTTAGCTATAGTAGCTGTTGTTATATCGTTACCTTTTATATTATTTGGGGCTTTGAAAACGCATTGAAAATGCGTCTTAGATTCATTAATGTACGGTGTGCCTCTTTTGATTCAACTAAGGGATACAGCTTCCCTGTATTCCTCTAAGCAGTCCCCCAAGGTATTCATAGGGTTTCCCTGTCCTCAATATAGAGACTAATTTAAGTTTGTTTCATCAATTAGATATCCAAATAACATGGATTGTCAGTGGTTTAACTCAATCACGCAACGATGGACATCTGGTGGTTATGCCCCGATCCGAAATCGAATGCATTAGATACGAAGTGAAAGCCGAAATTGACCGTGCATTGATTTTGTATTGAACTTACATGGGTTTAGTTTTATTTGATAATCAAATGGAAATGATTTCCGTTTTCCTATAACTTATTGAATAGCGAGTAAACAAATATAGTTTACTAATGTATTTCTCTGATAGCGACACAAAAGCAAGTGTGCCTATAATTAAATCTATCTAATGCTGTTAACCAAACTACAAAAATATCAAAATATGATGCTTTTTCTGCTCAGAGTCTATAAAAATTGCACAACAAAATTAGGTATACGATACCCATTCGAAATTATAATCGCGATCTCGAATTCGCTTTATAAACCTGGATTACCGCTGTCTCATAAGTTCTCACATACTTGTTTGACTTGTTCTTGCTTATCAGTCCAAAATTTAAAGCTCTATAAAAAGAACGGCTGAACGATACAATCAGGAGAATGAAGGGGAAAGGTGAATAAATCGCAGTGGGAGAAAACGTCGGAGAGAAGATGGAAATGGAGGATAAACAAGTGAGAAATAAGTCGAGAGAGTGAGAGGGTGTGCAGTGGAGAGAAACAATCGGTAAAAAGGGGGCGGATGATAAAGTGGGGGAAGATAGGATGGATGGTATGGACAGTTGGAGAAAGGGGAGCGGAGGACGGAAGGAGTACAACTTGGGCGTGACATACGTGAGTTACACGGGTAGGGCTACAGGAGAGTGGGGTTCGGTCACGTGGTCAGGTGATGAGGAAAGTGAGCAGGATCCTGAGGATTCCGTACGTTTCGTTCTTTAGGTTGAGAAGGAGTGATAAGAATAGGGGAAAGTTAAGGAATAAGTTAGGAGGAAAGAGAGACATGAATAAGTCTGGACAAAGAAATAAGAAAATGGCTTTAACTTTTTCAAACATTATAACTGAAGAACTTTCTGAAAATAAGGTAATATACAAGTATATAAGTTTTCAACTAGATAACATTCTCAGTGTTTTCATGTCCACCGTTTGGATACCATGATCTTTTTAAATAATTTTTGCTGAAAAATATTTCAAAAGCAGACAATAGCAAAGAGAGATGGGGTGCTAATATACAGGATTAAAAGAAGAAATCGAATAATTATGAATTGGCAGGAATAACTTTTGTAAGCTTCGTAGATCATAAATGTTGAGATTCTGGAGGATCAGATTTATAAAAGAGAGTAAGAAAAATGGATCGATTATGATAGTGTTTGAGGATTATGAAGGGGATATCTAGTTAGTTAATTATAGTACTAGTTAATAAGAAATTAGAAAGTTGTAAAAGAAAGCGAGTTAAAGTTAGAAAGGAAATTGAGATTGGGTTAGATATAAGATGTGTGAATGGCATGACATGTAGATGGTACTAGAGAAAGATTTTTTGATAAAGTATGAATTAGGGTAATAATAAAACTGGAACAAATTATTGAATATGGTGGATGATGTCTTTATGAAAATTTACGAAGTCTGATGGAGCAGCATGGAATGATAGAATAAAAAGGGAAGGAAAATAGGAATTTAAAGGAAGGAAGAAAATAGATCGCGAAATGGATAAAGGAAATAAAAAGAAATATAAGAACAACTGTAGAATAAATGGGAGGGATTGAGAATTTCAGGAAGTAGAGGATTAAGTTGACAGTAATAGAAGCAAATCCATAGAGAGAACCAAAGAGTAGTAGAGAAAAAATTGTTATGTAGTAGAGTGGAATACAAGGAAGAAATAGGTAGAGTATAAGAGAATTTGATTAAAAGAGAGAGTATGGGGAAAGAAGGAGGAAGGAAAGAAAACCAGGTAAGATGAAGGTTCAAACAAAAGGTAAAATGGAAAAATTCAGCGAAGGAGTGGAGTGGAAGAGAAGGAGGAGAAAAATGTAGGGTTTGTGATAATACAGAAAATGGGGAGGGATATAGAGCGAGAGATGTGTAGCGAAGAAAGAGCTGAAAAAGGGCGCTGGTTTTCGAAAGACGAGAAACAGAGGGAAAACAGGTGGCGTGGAAGGGAGTGTGTGTCGGGAATGAGCGGTATAAATGGGAAGGTGAGGAAGTGTTTGGACGGAATGGGTGTCGAAGACGTGCGTTGAAGGCTAAAGGTTGGCGAATTTAAGGTAGGATGGGGAGATAATCTGTTGATATCGAACCATTCCTTTTGTTACCGAAGATATATATTAATACACACATATATAGCTGTCGAAGTACTTTAACATTAAACTCATTTCATGCCTTCGATCTTTTTTACATTTATTGTGATTGTGGTCTCAGATTTTTTTATAATGTTGACTCAAATGCCTTTCGATTCAAAGTAGTTATTCACATCACATGTAAGATACGTGATCGGGAATTACATACTCTGGAAATTGGGGATTTTTTTGTTCGGATTTGTTAATACATTTTGCAACCATTTATTTTCTTTTCATCATGTGGTTTCGTGTATTTCTATTTGTGGCCCAGAATGCGTTCAACGCTGTATCGATTCACCTTAAATGGATATGACCGCGTGAAGTCAATTCCGTTGAGTTTTCGGACCGCAGTTTCAGTGTCCTTAAATTTAAATCGTTTAGCTCTTTTATTTAATTATTTTAAAATAAACATTTTTGGAGTAGGATGAACGCTCAATATTGTGATGATATCAGTACCAGAACAGATTTGTCTCAGATAATGATCGTAAATACTTACTATACTAATTAAAGCTGACTATTTTTAATCTCATTATTAATTTACGGTAGCATAAAAATAAATTAAGAAATTATTGTAACTATGGTAATTTAATTATTCTTATATATCTATAGTTTAAATTAAGGATTGTTTTTATCGAGACCAAGATAGTCATGAACGGAGAAAAATGTAGTTGGAATTTTTTTCACGGCTTAGGAACTGGACTTAATTTTGGAACACAATACACGCATGAATGTGTGTATGTAGATAACGCTACGCAAATACACATATGGCCTTTTGTTGATTTATTTTTGGAACCCTTTTTACTTACGATTCCCGCAGAGAACACAATTTCCGTTTCAATACACCCACTTCAGCTATCCGTTCCATCATCTCAGCGATTCCTCAAATATATAAAGATAACCTCCTCCCATCTTTTCTCCTCAACACCATTTATCGAGGCCCAATATATGAAACCGAATCGATTCCATTCACACCACACATGCACTCCACGACCATTCAATATCTGTTGCCAACCGTGCTGTATTCCCTTTAACCCGCGTTCCCTTCTTTGCTCTCTCGACTCTCCTTTTCTTGCAGCATTTCCCAAATACATTCTCTCTCCCCTTTCAACATTGCACCGTCCTCCCCTCTTTTAGCTTCCAGTTAGTTGGACGAAAGGAAAATCGTCCACTTTGGATGCAGAAGTAAATTGAGCCTATTTTTCTGTTTCCCTCGGCCATTTCATCGCGGTATCATATTATCTCCTTAGATCTCCTTTCATCTCTTCCATTTTGTTTGTTTATGATATCAGAATGAGTTAGTTACTGCATTCTATTGACACAAACAATCAATGTAATTTGTTTTACATAGTTTATCTTCCTTCTCTTATTCGTCTATTTTGTAAAATATGTTGTGGTTACTTTTCATGCTTCGCCTTCCTTAATCTTTTCGTTGTCCTCGACATCTTCTCTTATATATTTATCCATCTCCTTTTCTTTTTTATAGATATTTTATAAAGTTAATATACAAGTATTATCCTAAATTTCCTGTTTTCATGCAGCTTATAAGTTAATATTGCAACAAATATAATATTTATTACTTATTTTAATCAATAGCTCACACCTACGAGAATGATTATATATTCAACGGCATTTACTTATCTTTTTAGGATTTGAAACGAAGTAAGCACAAATTTAAAGTTTTCGAAATAAATTTCATGATATATCTCCAATTGTTGTCTGCGAGTTTGCGTGTCTGCGTTAGTGATAAAAATTCTTGGTCACGTTGCGTTCCTTCTGAATTCAATTTGCGATATTCCAAGCACCGGACTGCAACCAGATATATAGATATTGATTGTCATGGTGATGCATCTTCTTTGTCCCTATATTTTATCTTTAATGAAGGGCATATTTATTCATCATTGTCAATTTATTAATTAAATGAAACGCATATTTATTATTGCCTTTGATATAACCTTTAGGGTCCGTCGCTCTTTTTATGTGTACCAAGTGTCTTTCTTGAGCGCCTCTTTTCTCCACTCCTTCCTATTGCGTCCTCTACGCTTTGATCGTGGGGTCCTATCGTTCAATACTCCGCCCTCTCTATCCATTCGTCTTTCACCCACATTCCCTCTTTCTCCCGCTCAACCATATCCCTATGTTCTGTTCCAAGAGCCATCGATTCACTGTAGGTCTCAACCTGGAACACCCTCTGTTCCTTCTTCGCTCCCCTCCCATCTTTATTCTGCCTTAGTGACAATGGTTCCCCAGGCAAAAAGGAGTCGGAGGAGCGAAGAAAATTCAAAGGATGGCTGTGCCTATCGACCTATCGATCGCCTTGATCGATAACTCGAACGGTTGATTGATGCGCAGGAGCCTGTCTGTAGTCCCGTCCACTGGAGCGATATACCTGTTCGCGTACATGGCTTCCCTTTTGAACCATTATGTGGAAGGAGAGATTTGGAATAGGCGTTTGCGGTGCAAAGAGTGCTACCGCTCTTCAGACCGTGATTAGGAGAATGCCCTTCTTCGGTCCGAGCGCCTTTTATCGTTTTCTTGAAAGTGAATTCAACAAATCAAACGACGGGGTATCGCAGGGGTCGGCGGGTGGGGCTTAAGAGCGCGGAAATTTATAAAAGAAAACGCAGTTGGAAACTAATCTATCGGACGATACTCTTTCCGATAATCGTATACTGCAGGAAAGAATAAGTGCATGTTTGATTGGTCATAATTTTGGATCAATTGATGCCCAGCGAAGGTTATATTTATAGCATTTGGCGGAGAGTATGAGCTTATTTAAAGATGAGCGGAGATTCTCCCTTGCGCGCGTTCACTGAGTGAAAAGTTTGAAAATTGCGATGGAAATTTCCTTGTTTCTCTTTCTTATTATTACCGTTCATAATTAGGTAAATTAATTTAGAGCATATCAAAATTAACGGCATTTTCTTCTGGGTTAAATAAAGACTTGAAATTCTATTTTAAAAGTTGATTATCTATACGAAAGAGAATAGATCGATTGAATACGGAAAGTTAAAGAAAGCACTCCCCTATATGTTATTTATTCTACATAATTTTTTTACCTGTCTCGTATTACCTCGTAATCATCCTGAAGTAATTGCAAGAAACTCGTTTCTGTAGATATTTACAGTACAGTTTACATTAGTGTTAGTCGAGTGATTTAAGTAAGCATTTTAATTAAGAACTGATTTACGGATTTTATTCAATAAAATTTACAATGAATCAATTCAGGGTTCAAATATCTACTCCGATTCTCCGAATAATATTATATTGGTATATTGCAAATAATAAATGAGAGAGAGAAAATTAGTCACTAAAGGACATTTTCTGTGTCTTAACTATCTGTCTCATCAAGGCCGTGAAAATTTACTGGCTAAACGGATACGAATGTATTTTCTTGGTGTCGAAAAATACCACATCTTGTTTTCCGAACTATGTTTCTATTCACAATCCAGTGGTGTATGGTGCAGTCGAGACCGATACAAGAGGAGATTACAGTTTTGAGGCATTCTAACAGATCTAACTTTAAACTTAAAGTTTCTGCAGTATAAGTTTAGAAAAGTACCGGTGGACGAATATTTTATGTCGCTTTCTTATCTTATTTCTGCAGAGGGCTAAGTATGGAAATTTGATGTAATTTTCCTGTAAAAATGTTTTAACAATTAATTTTGACTATTATTCAGCACAGTCAGGCACAATAGTTGCCATGAAATAATCCAAAAGCAAACAATTATTATGAACTAAAATTAACAAAAAAAGGAAACTCTTTCATTAATATTTGTTTTACATATATTAATCATACTTGTTATATCTGTAGAAATTTTTTAGAAGCAAGGTTATTGGTATTTAAAATATTTCATAAATGTAAAGCATCAGAAATTATTTTTCCCGATGAATTCCATGATGATGCCTTATTTTCTCCTAAATGTTCGCATCATGGCTGAGCATATCAATATCAAAAGAAATTTTTATCATCAAAGGAGGATAATTGCGTTGGAAGACCGTGTCAAAAATTACATTTGAAATATTTTAATTTGCATTAAGGCTAATGAAATCGCTTTATTTCCTTAACGAATTTATGAAATTTCGATCCAAACCCACTCAGAAAAAGCATCACTTAGTCAGAGATGAATACTAATTTTGATAAATGTCTTCGTTTTCTCATTACTAATTGAGACGCCCCCCCTTCGATGCGAAAGCTCTTCATCTCCCTCCATCTAAGTTGTTTGCTCTGATTCCTTAAATTGGTTTGATGTAAACTCTTATATTTAAATATATTTAAAGTCTTTGAAAATTGTGTTGTTAAATATTGGATTTCTTCTCAGTAAAGAATGAAATAACTTCGTGGGACAAAAGATTTACAATGGGCCACAATAGGGAATACCTTTGCGAGTCTTTCTCAAGTTTGCCCAATATTGAAGGAGTGCAGGTCATTTCACCCGAGGGAAGATGCTAAAGGACATTTCCCATGCATTTACACGATGCGTAGCATTGTTCATCCTTGACACATGCGACAGGTACAATTCTTTGACAGCTTTATAAGGACAGACAAGTAGGTTGGAAGGTGATGAGGCTAGGGTGAGAAGGGGCATCGATTTGTTGAGACGTAAGAGAAACAAGTCATAAGAAGGGAACGGAGAGATGGAAAAGGGGAGAGGATGAAGAGAGATAAAGAGGTACGTGGAAGAGAAAAATAGAGAGAGAGAGAGAGAGAAAGGAGGTGCGACTGTCGGAAACGGTTCCGTGACATGTGACATGTTTGCATAATGGAACGGTGCCTCGCTGAGAGAAAGGAAAACGAGGAGGGGGGCAAGAATTGGAAGAGTGGGTGGGCGCAAAGATGCGGTGGAGGAGCGTGCGGAGGAATAACAGAATGGGAGATGGATGGAGAAATGACGGAGTGAAAAATGACGAAACAAAGAAGAGAGCATTTTCAGAAAAAATGAGAATGTGGGAGATATATGAAGTAGGAAACCGTTACGATAGTAGATGGTTGCGTAGGAAAAAATGCGAATGGAAGATGAGCTAGAGGCGATGGTCGTTTGGAGGTGGGAGGATTGGAGAACGTGATCTTAGTGGCTGAGGAAATTTGTATTGTAGAAAAGAGACTTTAAAAAAATGGCGATCTGATATGAATGACATTTCCATTGCATAGACATTTTTGAAAAATCCACCCGAATTCGCTTCCATGTCGTATGAATTATATTTTTACTTGAAAATACAATTCATACGACATGGAATTATAATAAAGCCAATAATTTTTTAATAGAATACGGTCCATAAACTTAGATATGAGTTTGTGATTTGTTTATTTTTCCACACTTAATAAGATGTCAGACTAGCGAAAGTTTAGCTTAATGTGGTTAAAAACATTATATGACGATAGTCCATTATAAATGATGAAAAATAACTCAAAGAAATAAGAAGAACAAGAAAAGATCGTAGAATATTTCGTGTCAGATCATGAGAGAGGTAAATTCAACTAAATATGTTCATTTCTCTTAAAAGTCGTTGAACCTAAGTCATCGTGAACATATAAAATATCTAAGGAAATGCATACATTCTATGGAATTAGCTGTATTTCAATATCTTATTTAATTAATTATCTGCCATAGGTTTGTTCGTGGTAGAAGGTAGATATAACGAGGAAATAAGTTATTTAATCAAATCTGTCATACGCCACATAGAACGCGGATGTATACCTATTTAGACAAATGCAGACTTGTTTTCGGTTCGGTTTCTTTTGCATTGCATAGAAAAAAATATATTTCTTAACTTCCAACGATTGGATTCAGTATCAGAAATTTCTAATTTTATATATGATCATGAGTTTATAATCTACGTATTACATACAAACAAATCGTAAACACATAATTAATTATCTGGAGTATTTTTGATAAGTTCTTGATAACCACATCTTTCGGATTACTCTCTTAGCTAAGTAATTTCATGAAAATACACAGGTTAAATATACGCTTCAATATACGTTCCATATTCCAAGTGCATGCTTTTATGATTATTTTCTCTAGATTTGTTAGTAGAAAGTTGAAAATATCAAATTTAAAAACGAAGAAACATGTTAACTCACGGCCTGACATACATAACTTAAATTAAACGTAAGGAGGCGATACAAATCCAATATCTTTTTGCCTCCGCCCGACATAAACCCTTGCACTCAAATTTCCTCCATTTTGCATTTAAATGAATCTTTGAGATCGCCATGAATTTCTAGTCCACTGGGAGGGCGAAAAAAATTAGGTCCATATCCAGATGCGACTCGCTGCATGGAAGGGCACACCAGGTGTCTCCATCTGGCGGATCCGGACGGAGACTGTGGAGGGGGGTAGGTCTTTGGATTCACTCCAAATGTCAGACAGCTAGCGAGAGTGGATTCGGATCGAGTAGTAGTAGTAGGGTGGGGGAGGCACGTGGGGAGAGGATCCTCTATTCCCGATTCACGTGGAAGGAACGACCGCTATGCCCCAACTCTCTCTTTCCATAGAATATGAACGTCCGCCAGGGAGAGGGAGGAAGCATCCCTTCCCATTAGGCGTGCGCCACGCGGCGATCTCTTGCGGGAAGCTATGCTATTCACGGCAGGTATTTGTTAGCCTCCCGTAAATCATACAATGCCGCTTCTACTGCGCTCAGGTACCGTGTTTATGCTAAAACTAATAAAGCAGGTTCTTTATGAGGCGGGGCCAAGGGATTGCTCCCGGTCGCTCGTTGCCGCCGGTGTCGCTCCCACGGGGTTCTTTAAACGGTTCTATCAAACCCACGTGAGGTGCTTTTGTTTTTCGTTTCTACGCTGGTGATTAATGGACTCCATACAAAGGAGTGCAGAGGTTTCGAAAGTCAAATAAAGGTGTATCAATTACTTTTGCGCAAGGAGAGTTATGGAGAACGTTTGAGCACTTTCTTTGGGGATAAAACACTGCGCTTGGATGAAATTTCAAAACTTTTACTATTTCAGAAAGCCTGAGATATATTTCACCGATTAAGGATGGTTATATTAAAGGCATAGCAAATGATGTATTTCAATAAAACCATTTCAAATTTTTTCGTAAAGAAACCTAAATACAATATGAATATGGACTCCTTTTGGTTTCATCTAGTATAAAATAGGATACTGGAATAATGTATTAGTATTTTCAAGAAGTTTCTGATAGTTTTGATTGGTGAAAGGTTATCAGTTCTCTATTCCAAGCTATACTGAAAGTAAAAAGTCGACTTTTTACTAATTTGTTATTCAAATAACTGTGGATCTTTTAAAGGTTGATGGTTTTAGTAATCCCCAACTGAAAACCTCTTATTCAGAAGTGTATTCATTAAAATTATCCCAAGGTCGACGCAGAGGTTATTAAGGCCAAGAAAAATGAAGTTGCCCAAATATTAACCAGCGCATATTTTCAAGCACGATGCGAATAACGGGTAATTCCCTTTCTCATTACTCCGAAAATCTGAATGGGGTAATAATTTTAGCCGAGAAACCAAATTGTTAACGAAAAGATCTAAAATCTTAACGAGGCAGTATGCACGAGGCTGTGGATTCTGAATCATAAAATACAATTTCGAGTCGGAAAGGTTCCAGCGGCGCAGCTCGGAATGAAATTCTCCACGTTATGCCGGTGTTTCCACTATTTAATGTTGATTAAGCTTCAGTGAATATTCTCTTAGGCTGGAGAGCAAACTTTGTTGGCGATTCGCGTCTTTCCACGCAAACCTACTGAGAAAAAGTTACAAGAGGGTTCGGGATTTTTGTTACCAGAGAATTCCTTCGGAGCGGGCTTTTTTCCGCCATTTTCATACCAATGCGCAAAGTGAATGAGTAGAACTAGAGGCGGATGCAGAAGGGAGCGGAGGGAAGGAGTGGCAGATAGAAAAGCGTCAGGGGCGTCTCAGAGCCAGCCGCTCCTGCCTCAGGCCTCTCTGAACATTCTCTCCCCCTTTCTCCTCCTTTCCTCTCTTCCTCTCTCTCTCTCTCCCGTCTCCATCTCATCTTTTATTTCATCGTCCTTTACTGTCAACTCTCTCACCTCCCTTTCATCTTTCCTCCATGCCTCGACCTTCCTCGGCCGTCTTTCCCGCATACTATATGATTCTTTTAGTTACAATCCTTCCGCCGTTAATTTTCGACCTCTCAGTGTAGCCCCTTAATGAGTTTCATATATTACGTTAAAGCCAGGGGGACCTGTGTCTCGGGATTTTCTTAAGTTTCCGTTTTTAAGGGAGGGCCTTCCATGGTGGGGAACTTCGGGATGTGGAACGTTATTGATCGTCCAAATTTTCCACCTCTTGCGAGCACACGGCATTTGTGTGTTTCTCTTTCAATTGGTTGTCCATCTTAATATTTTTTGGCACGTCAATCGAAATTAATGGAGGTGTATTATTGAATAATCATTGTATTTTAATTTAAAATGTCTCACTTGTACAAGCATTAATATTGAGACGAAGTTTAATTTATTTTAGTTATCATTTATTTATTTCAATATGAATCTAAAGGCAGCACAGTCTTAAAAATTAATTAAATGGAAGTAGATATTTATAGCGAATAAATTCAATAGCTTTTTAAAATAAATAAAGCGCAAGTATTAAAGAGGAAAGAATAGGCGGAAATGTGCAGCCAAAATATTAATTAACATTACGTAAAATATTGAAAATCTTGTAACATATCTAACAACCATAAACAGATGGAAGTTATTAACTATACATTTAGAAGTTAATTATTTTCTAGTAATTTAATTATTTATTAAAGTGACGTTATTAATGTTGGTAGGTTATGTTTTATATTATTTTAATATTATATCGACGTTTTCAGCATCAGTATATAAGTTGACGGAAGAGCACAATAAATTTTCGATATTAAATGAATTATTAGTTAAAGAAGTGGTACTACTTCATTATAGGCAGAGAAAATTTGATTGCAGCAAGCAGGGGATTTATATTTCTAAAAATTATAAGGTCCGCGTTATATTTTATGCGTGAAAAAATTTGGCCGCTGGGTACTATATCAAATTGCCTTCTCCTCGATAAAATATGAATGTATTGATTACAAATTTTGTCGTTGTCATCAAACTGAATCTGAAATCAAATGTTACATTTATTTATTAAACCAAATGTCTGAAATATTCATGAGATATTTTTAGATATATTTATGGAGGCTGCGTACGTTAGCTAGTGAAACAAGACATTGGATTATTTAAGGCATTAGCTACTTGAAAGACTTTAAGGTAATTGCAGATTATTGAAATTGGATTTTAATGATGACTAGGAAGTTACATATATCTAACTACACTTGTATTTGTTATGAGAATTAATATATTAGAAGTAGGGTACTAACTCATTTTAATTACGGAAAAGGTATAATGCAAGAAAACATTTTAATCCATTCCAGTATGTGTCATAATATTTCACCATGATAAATTGATTCATTGACATCATACTTATTAGTTAAAGAATTGATTAGCTTCGTACGGGATGGAAAATAAAGAATATAGTCTGTACCGTGAAAATATAAACCATCCATGAATCATAGTTTCTCCAAAACAAATTATGATCTTTTTTCCTCTTCATATTCATGACTCTCCAAAATCACGTTAATCCTTAATTATGCTACATAAAATCGAACAAACGCGAGGCATTTTTTGCGCCCCTAGAGCTCTATTTACCTCATTTATTCAGCGGAAGGAAACTATTATTTTCACAGCACATTTTTTAGGATAGACTTCGGTAAAATATACGACGGCACCACTTAGTATGGACAGGGATAAATGAAGTCCCGTTCTGTACAGTTTGTCAGTATGAATTTCATAACGCGGCGAAAATAAATCACGAGGCATTTCGCTCTGAATTCCACGAAGGTCTAACGTATCTCGCAAATGGTAAATCCATGTCGCTTTCCGAAAATTCCCTCACCAAAAAATTAATCAATTCACCCGTTCCAGAAATTCGGGCTCGTCTTGCAATCGATTCTCTTTAACTATTCACCACATCTCCGAAACAAAGCACCTCTCGTTCATCAATCTTTTCGGTCTGCTCAGCGCTCTTTCTGCTCTCTCAATAGAACGGTTTATGTACTAGGTGCCGTAAAGTGTTCCGAAAGCGTACTTTGATCTTAACCTTTATTCATTATCTTCTTCTCCGCCTCTACATCATTCCCACTCTCTCCGGCTGTCTCTTGGCGGGGGGAAGGTGAGACGAGTACCTTCGGAGGCCTCGAGGGAAGGCGGAGGGGGAGGGAATGCGGCTGTGAGAGATGCAGAGGCCCGCGGAGGGAGAACAGCGTCACCGGATGGATGCGCGGGGGGGAAGGGATTTGGTGGAGCTAGGGTTCGCGGCGGGGACTTCCGGAAAGGCAGAATACGAGTGGATACAAAGGGAATGAGAGGGAAGAAATTTGCGAGGGATAAGTGGGAAAGAATGGAAAGCTTTTGAAAGTGGAAAGATGCAGAGCGAGATGTGGGTGCATGTGCGGTTGTAGGATTGGAGAATGGATGAAGGAGAGGAATTTCGTGAATAGCGGGTGCGGTATAGGAGGGGAGGTTGGGCGTCGGAATGGAGACGGTGAAATTGAGGGAAAATAGGAAGTATGTAAAGGGGTGAGAATGGATGAAGGAGTGAATGGAGGAAATAAAAAAGAAGGGATAGGAGAGGCGTAGATGGCCATAGAAACGGTTGTACTAGTATTCAGGAATAAGAGCGACTGTGGGGAGCCAACGGAGGGTCGATGGAAGGTGGGAGTTAAATAAATAAGTGAATAAGTGGCGTCTATATTAGCATTAGATCGGCGCTGACGGTCTTCCATTAAAAGTACGAGGAACGGAGGTAGAAATACAGGTAATAAGAAGTAACGAGGGACTTAAAGGTGGGTGTAGTGAAGGAAATAATTGGGATACTAGTAAAAAGCAAGTTTATGTGATGGAAGATTCTGAATTTATTTATTTATTGTGCAAAACCACCGCACTTAGTCGCTAGGACTGGTGGCGACGTTAACTTATATATTTATATAAATATTTCTATGAATACATACAATAAACTTAACTAAATACTGCATAAGCATGTATAAATAAAAAATAGTTGAATACAAAAATATAAATATGCAATATATGTATGAATTATTTATCTTCTGTTACAGAAACTTGCTTTCTGCTAGTATTCCTATTGTGGGCAAGAAAATAAGGGTGATTGGAAGAGATAAAAGTAGTTAAAGATAAGAGGAAATAGGGAGAGGGGAATGAGGAAGAGAATACGCTAACGTAAGAGGGAAAACGAGATTAAAACAGTTGGGAGGGAGAAAGGAAGAGTAGGATGAGAATTGATGGAGTATGTCCGGAGTAAGGGAAAGCTGAAGAGGAAACTTTTAGAGATGGGAGTAGAAAATAAAGGCTATAGTTTGCGACGAATTTTCAGAGATAATGAGGGGGAGTGAGACAGGGAGACAAACAGACAAACTACTTTTATTTGGTCAAAGGAGGGTGGGAATGGGGGAAAGAGGAAGAAGGTAGCGTGGGAAGAGGAAGGACTAGGAGTGACGTCGGAAGGCACTTTACACGACCCTTGAGGGAAGCGCGGCACAATGATAAGTTGCCAAGTCGAGGTGTAACAATGTTAGAAAGTGTCTTCGTGCATTATTTAATGAGGTAACCAACATTAATGGATGGGACGGAGACAGAATTGAACATCTTGGATTCGGCTTTCATTGCGCACTTCCACGACATCTTCTTTACTGCCTTCACGCTCGCGACGAGGCAGTGAATGCCGCGAGAACTTTACTTGGAGGTGTTTGTCTCGATGGCTATAG
Organism: Sympetrum striolatum; assembly: GCA_947579665.1. Taxonomy (NCBI): domain Eukaryota; kingdom Metazoa; phylum Arthropoda; class Insecta; order Odonata; family Libellulidae; genus Sympetrum; species Sympetrum striolatum. The sequence continues at coordinate 25,642,483 of OX388341.1, forward strand.
GACGACACTTCGACAAGAAGGCTTTTAATTATTAAATCTTGAAAAAAAATGACCTAAAACTAGAACTGGCTGAGGAAAGAGAGTGTCAAGCTTTATTTTGCTTCCGGTAGAATGAAGAGATTAAAGTGCTTCTTTTACGAAAACATAAGTAAATTAGACCTACTGTTTACATAATTATGCTATTCATGTCTAAATACGGTTTGAAAAAATATTACAAGATGATATTATGATTGGAATCCGAGAAATTTCACGTTCATAATTTTGATCGCCCGTCATGAAGAGCTACCACAAAGTAGAGCCCGAAACAGTGGATTTTTGTTAGAATTTGAAAATTGCATAATTATTCCATATTCAGCATACTCAGCTTATTCAGTTTTATTCTTTTAATCAATTTGAAGCTGTAGATCCTATATTTGAGATGCGTAAGTTTATTTTGGATCCGTTTAACGTTTGAACTCAAGTCAAAATTTATATTACATTAATTTATCAAATTATGAATATACTGGTGATCTGAAAGTTAATATTTTTCCGAATCGTGAAATCCTGCTCATAAGATCGAGGTGGAAACTTCCCAAGATATTTTTGCTGACTTTTCAATCTCATTCTACCATCTTCCTCCTCTTTATTCCAATTAATACACGTTACAATAGACCATCGTCATAATCCAAAATCTATGAGTGTACTCTTTTCCTCTTGAATTCCGACTTTTCCTCAATATCGAGGATGGTATTGGCTCTTTTACTCTGCCAGCATAAATATAAGAACGGAGTAGCGTTCCAATAAACATGTTTGCCATGGATCTTGTTGGAGAACTTCCAGGCCATCAAACTGCCGTAGCGTTCAAGACGATTCACAATATATCAAAACAATCCTTCCCAGGATGTGATAAGGTTTCCCTTCTTCTGGGTAAACTCTAATCTTGTACATAGTAGTCCAAATCATGCAATGTTGTTTAAACATGGAATATCTTTATTGCATATCTGAATGATCTTAATGTTTATTGGAATTTCCCAGTTGCCTTTCATTTCATAATTAATTATGCATATAGTTGAGCTTGGGCTGCTATTAGCTATCTAATCGTTTTCGTCTTTCCATTCCCTTATTACAGTTCAGATCCATAAAGATTGAGTCTTTAATTAGGGAAATCTCCTGCAGAAGAGGGAAGGCCCTCAAACTTTGTAGAATAAAAATCATACGAAAAGAGGCACTTGTTTGTCGCTTTTAGTAAGGAACAATCGAAATACAGTTTGAAAATATTGTTTGATTTCTTTTGCAATCAATTTTTACAGCACCTAGTACTAGCTGCTTACTTCGATTTTTTTTATATTTACACCAATTTGCTCATTTGCTGTAACAACATTATAGCCAGTGAGATTTAAAATTCCTCTTTTGGTCGTATTAACGCTCGATGAGAGAATCAACTGGAATTATTTATCTTTAAAGCAGATTGTCGGCTTAAGATCTGAAGGAGGAACATCATTTTTGATGTAATATTTTTCAATTTTATCCATTTGTTTACTTGACCTGATGTAGTTGTGGTGTTTTAAATGTTGGTTATATTCACAACAAACGGAAGTTTTTCCAGAGTTAAATTAAATACATTTTTATTATGTCCTGTGGCAAGTCACCAAAGGACAACAGTAAATTACAGTACAGGAATCATAGCATTCGAAACAAAGAAATATCACAATATTAGACACTATGGTTTAAAAAATTATCCAATAATACAATTTTAAATCTATTTATGGTTCTTGCATCACAGATTGTAGTTGGAAGGGAATTTCAGAAATTTATGGTAGATGCTGTACATTATTTGTGGAAGGTGGTAGATCTATGTGACGGAATGAAAAAAGTACGGGAATTTTTCATTAGATCAGGATGGGAGAGGTGAGATAGAGGTAAAGTGAAATCATGAAACAAATACAAAGGCTTATTGTTACCCATAATATTAAACAAAAGGAGTCCAATTAAGTATTTTCTTCTTTTCTATGCTGTCAGCCAGCATGAAGTTTGTAGATAAGGGCTAAAATGTTCATGCCTCTTAATATCGCAAACATATCCAGCAGTTAGGAAACCAATATGAGCATACTGCTTTGGATTCCTCCTTACTTAATCTACCCATGTTTTTCTTTTCCTCGCTGAAACCATCTTCTCACTTTTGCCTTATCACCCTATCCTTCTTTCATGCGAACCATTCCTCCTCGAGGGCACTCTCGACGTTCTTGGGCAAAGTCAGTAAGATGTCTGTCCTCAACTCTGAGATTACGCTGGTGTAACGGCTGTTTACTCGCGAAAGGGATGGAAAAAATCCCGTGCGAGAGATACGGATAGAGGGAATAAAGAGAAAAATAGCTTCAGAAATGAGCACTTAAAAAAGAAAGGAGAGAAACCTCGGCTGGTGGATGCGGTTGCGTTTATCGGCTGAGGTTCGCAAAGTGGGCAAAACAGTTTGGGAATTCCTTCGGTTTATCGTCGCGCGGCGTCGTGGGAGGAGCGACTCCGCCGGAAGAAACGGGGAGAGTGAGGGGAGAGGCGGAAGGCGAACTTGCGGGGAGCTTTAAATGTATACTTGCGAAGAGGAGGAGGAAAAAAGAGTAGCAATTAAAATTTCTCTCTCTGCCGTTAATCTGCAGCTCTAAATGGCACTTGGCTCTATCTGCTGCTGAGCTTCTTTATTCAGAGGAGGAAGAGCGTGGAAAAGGGAGACTATCCTCTACTTCCGTCTCAAACCGCTTTCATCAGCTTATGACAGCGGAGGCAGTTGATACCGTCTTTCCGGGACCCACAGACTCTCCCACCTCTGTTCCTATAGCGACCATATTTCAACCTCGGATTCTGTCGTATTCCCCTCACGATTCCAACCCTCTCTCATCTCTCCGTATCTCTTCGCGTGTTCCAACCTCTCCCATTGATCCTCTCGAACATAATGGAATCATAACAGAGTACACGGAAATTAGCTTACGTATTCAAAATAGATCTACCCTTTCTAAACATCCAACACTAAGAGACGCAACGGCCATGTATTTATGATAATGTAAGTTCTGAGGGGAGATATCAGTCTAAAAACCTTAAAAGTTCCACGGAAAATACTTTTTAGTGATACTTTTTAGGAAAGCTTTCAATGGAAGAGCATTGTGTAGCAAATCGGGTTTTTATCCACTATTATTTTCCTTTAATTACGTACATTGTTTACAGTTTTTGACTTCAACCGAAACTTAAATAGTTCCAAATGTTGAATTTTCAGGTATAGTATAAGGCTATGGCAGTTATGTCTGTACAGTAATCATCCCGAATGTTGATTCATCCTTAGACCATCCAAAATTGGCTGCAAATAGTTTTGGAGGGGGCATTGGTTAAGTAGGCTGATTGCTGCACGATGTTGCCGATGTCCAATGTCAATTAAATTAAAAATGCCTTCATGAAGTTCATATAATTAATATTTTGACAAGTCAACTTCCAAAAATGTGAAATTATATCATTATTATTTCTTCAGAGTTATCAAACTTCTCCTGCAATTCTATAAAGATGCATAACCTGACCTGAAAGAACTTGATTTAACTTAATAGCAGAATTGTTTAATAAAACAAGGTTTTGAAAAACATTAGGGCAACTTTTACTTCTCACGTGAAATATATTATGTTGATTTTTAAACCTTGTTTTATTTAACAATTCTTCGATTATGTTGGAATTCCACAAAATTTCGACCTCCTCCGTGAATTTCAATTTGATTTAACATATTTTATTTCGTGGTGAAAGATTTAAATGATGCACACAAATAAGGAATTTAAACGAAGTTTTATTTCATAGTACCTGTTTACTTTAAATGGTATGCAAACCTCGAATAGGTGTAAGTGGAATTTCGAATTTGACTCGACGCTACCTAATAATCTAAAACCGTTAGCGTCACGTAATATCTAGTTAATAAGCATAGAACCTAGTTTGCCCTAACAAAGATAAATCAGTGAATGCGTGCGTAATTTGAATCGATCAGATCTCATTCCGTTCCCTCAGTGCACCCAGGATTACACTATGAAAAGCGTAGTGATTAACTTAAGGATAACCGAGTCTCGTACTATGACGACATAGCGACGATAATAGAATTAATCGCTCTGTGGTACTGCACTGAATGCTTTACGTAGTTGCGATGGCGAAATTGATTCAATGACAGTCTATGAATTTATTTTTTTTACTTATACTTTTTCAGAGAGGAAACTCATTGGTTTTATGTATGTGAATAGAATAGCGAAGGTGTAATGGGATGAAAGAGGTGACGCAGAAAGCGTTATCTTTTCCTAATAGATTGGAAGTGAGATGAGACTTTTCAGTCTCTCTCGCTTGTGAAACACAAGATGTAATTCTTCTTTGCTTCGCTGCTTCCTTCCCTCCGCCTTATTTACCCTCAGGAGCACCCATCGGCTCTTCTTCTTCTTCCTTCCTCACCACATCATATTCTTCGCTTCCTTCATAATCTTCTTTCCCCCCTCTCTCTCGCCAATTTCTAAACAATTCAATCCCTTTTTCACACCCCTTTTCCCCGCATAGCTGACACCACCTCCCGTCAAGAAGAAAAATCCTCTTCCATCCCATTCATCGCTGCTCACTCCCCTTTCAAACCCCTTCCGCCTCTTTTTTTCCTTTGCATTCCGTAGGTCCCCTTCTCGTCTTTATAGAAATCCGCGGCCTCTTCTCGCACTTCTTTCTTCCTATTCAACTCGTCTCTTGATACGGCTCCATCCCGCGGAATCGCATTTTTCCTCTACCCGCTCCTCTCGGCAAAGCTTAAAATCTGCGACGGGCCGTATGTTTTTTAAATTTTTGATGTGCACATGCGTTTTCTGTGGATTCCTCCCGTGTAAGAGATAGCGGAGGGATTTGTTTTTGAAAATATGATAACGAGGTTAGAGTTCTCTTCCTTTTTGGAGGAGCACGACTGACTTGGAGTTGTACCAGAAAGGCGGATGCGAATCACGTTAAATGAAAAATAGAATTTTCGCTCAAATTTCGGTGGAAAATCTCCCCAAGGAAGGATTTGCTTTATCAATGACGTAATTGTTGTGTTAGTGGCAATTAGTTGAGAATGGCGCATTCTCTTTGTTGTAGCCGAGTCTTTTGTGAATATTTTGACGCTGCCTCTCGAATGCTAAATAGAATTTATTGAGAGCCATATGATATGTAAACTCTGTTAAAATAAAAAAATTTCTTTCAAAGAAAATAAATAATAATACATTTTTCTACAAATTACCCATCAGTGAGGCCCATCTGCTCGCAACATATATCACCAGAAATGTACATACGATAGTGGATTGAATACATATAAATAATTCCATGTTGATTCAGCATCGTATTTCTCTTAATAATTCACTTTATCTCATATAAATTGTTATTATTTCTTACTAGTATTTCATTATTTACCTTTAATTAGGGCCGTAGATGAATATTTAATTCTTAATGACGGTATTAATTGCCAGATAAGTACATAGTGAGTGAAATGACCATTTAGTGATTTTTTGTTTGTTCATGAACAAACTAAAGATAACCATAATTGATATACTTCTGCATAAAATTGCACACTGGAAAAATTTATTCAAAAGTAGTTCCAACAGAGAGTTATTAGTAAACTGGAATCGATTAGTTTTTTCTCTGTTTTTAATCTAAATTTTATTTCTTTAGTAGCATACCAAACCTTAGTTGGTCGGTATAAGATTGCCTCAACTCAAGAGTCTTATACTAAAAATGTTGGGAGAGTTAATTAAGAAATTTGCTTCCCGAGATAACATATTGTTTTGAGTTAGTTGGTTGAAATACGTAGAGTTATTTTTTCAATGAGTTACTATTTTCTAGAAAATTGAACTAAAGTAGTCCTTTTTTGTATTCTCATGGCTGCTTGGATTCAAATTTGTTTGATTAAACAAGAAAATTGGATTTGATATAAATAAGCATGTTGAACGTCTATGAAATTAATTCAAGAGAATGTAATAAAGTATTTCAGAAAAAGGTTACCGAATGCTGGATCGTATTTCTACGTAATTACTATACCGTTTGTAATTTCAAATATGAATTTTATTTTCACACATTCGTTGGATTTGATAATATTTTGGAGAGCAACGCTTTCTCAAGGTAACCTGACACCATTCACAAATTCATCTATATTTTTTAGCCATTATTTATCGTTGGCGAATAATTTGTTTACACCTATGGTTATTCTTATTTCTATTTTCTGTACAAATGTATCTTTTAGATGAGCTGCAAGTAAAGAAAACTTTCCTCCTTAATATTCCATATTTCCAAATTTACTCAGGTTTAGATGCCATTGCTCTTTTCCACCACCTGCAGCTTCGGTGAACGAGGTGTCCTGGTACATTTATTTGCCTCAGTTTCCCTCTTCCCATATTCGCTTTCCTTCCTTTCTGGGAGTTCGACAGAAAAGTATTCCTCCATAGAATTCCTTCTTTCGCTTCCACTCTCAACTTCCTCGGCCTCTTATAATCTTTTCGCCGCCCCTTTCCGCTTCTTTCCATCTTCTCTTGACATATAACCTCTACGTGTTTCTGTAAATAACGCTGAATATAACACTTTCATTGAGGACATTTTTCATCCTCCTTTTAGATGTGGCTCGAATGCTAAATGTATTTCTGTCAAATAAGGCTATAAATGATAGCTTTGAATAAAATATCTCCAGCACAAAAAAGCAAGCCAATTTTTTATATACCGGGTGTTTATCTACTTTTCATCATTCGTAGTTTTGTGGATTCAAAATATTGTTATTTTGTTGCTTTATAGTTGGTCATTCTTCATTTATTACATTTACTTACTGTTTGTAGAATCCTAAAAGACTTATACATCTTTAAAGTTATACTGGTCGAACTTCAACAATAGTAGAAATTATAAACTTTTAAGTCACTTTTGGTTTAAATATTTTTCCCGATTAACTTTTTCATTTCTCAAACATTATCAACATGGCCGTATTTTAAATTTACCCCCTTTAGCAGAGGAATGCAACTAAACATATCATTTGGTGTTTTCATAGTTGTCAATTTATAATTCCCATTCATGGAACATATTAATAATGTTCATCGTAGACAAAGTGACAAAAAGTTTTCACAAGCGATATGAATAAATCAGCGTCACGTTTCTACACATACATCCTGGTCTCAATTTCCGTCACTAACTCAACCTCATTTGTAACACAACTTCATCCGAAGTTAGCACCTCGCTGGCGATGCGCTCTATTAATTTTTACTTAAATCAATTACTATATAGCGGATCTGTAGATTCACAATGCCCGTTACGTGGGATGGATGGATCGTTCCCTCTACTCTAACGGCTAACCTGATTAGCTACTCCGTGCCGCTCTAGGCATTCTGTGCTCTGCGTACCGCGCCATCAGATCCTAACTCGACGCTCGCGGCTGTTTCTCATGAGCCTATTCCTGTTTGCTCATTCTTCCAATGGATTAAGCCCACAATCTCGGACTTGGTTACCGTGTGCGTTAGGCTGAGAGATGCAGGGCCGTATCAATAAGATTTGCTTCTTCAAATTTTCCATTTATGATTTATAAATAACGTATCTCCCACGCTTTAGTCATTTTATAATCCACATTCAAAGTTAATGATTCCTAAACTATGCACGAATATATTGATAAATGAACCTTAGGCTCAAATCATGAAATCCATTAATAATAGAATAAAGCCTTTCCCAAAATCAGTGATCTTGTGAAAGCAATATTGGTCGCGTTTCATCAGTTTCAATTAGCGTTAATGATTTGTTTTTAGTATGTGTACTAAATTATTTTTGTTTTACGTTATTTCATATTTATATTTTGTTTATAAATTATTCCTACAGTTTTTTAAATGCAAATATCACAAGTAGTTAGGTTGCCTGGTAGTGGACATTAAATTAGTTTATTTACGCAACATCCTTGAGTTACTTACTTCAAGCAACGAATAATTCTGTGCTTGTCTAAAATTTATTTAGGTGATTTTCCTTCCGCGAGTAAATTCGTAACCTCTAGATTACTTCTATTGGGAGGTATTGCTTGTAAGTAACTCCACCAGCTAGTTTCGTAAGCAAACATTTGCCAGTGAAATAAATATAAATCCGATCAAGACGTTACTAAATGAAGAAGTTATCTTTTAAAGTAGGCATGAGGATACTTTCTTGTTAGAGAAATTAATTAATTAAATTAATTAAATATTTTTGTTTGATGTAAATATATTTTAAAGTCTACCATATGTTATCAACTCCTACATTCCCTATTTAAAGGTAATCACTACTCATCAAGTACGGTTACGTCAGAGTGGCTTCGGGTTAGCGAAAATGAAGAACATGTTGCCATATTCCAAGAAAACACCACACTGTGTTTCATTCGCAGAAGTTTTAGAACTCTCTATTCGCTTAGGATGGAGACCTAATTCATTTCAATGTAGAGAATAGATTCAAGCCTGGAGTTTTCTTCTTCAACTTGAATGTTGTATCTCCGCCATGATATTATCTTAGTGGATGATTATTCCGTTGGAAGTTTTCGGAGTGGAAGATATGGAATGTATCTGTTCGGAGTGACGTGGATGGAATGGATGACAGGAGAAGAATGAAACGGTGACGCAGGATGTGGAGTGGATATCGGAGCGAATGCAATGAGAGGGAGAAGAGAGTTGTGGGAGTGAAGGAATCAGAATAACCCTGTTGGGATTGAGAACCTCGCCTTGACTTCCATAGCAGATGTATCCTCGAGAATGTTTCCTCGCTGGTAGACGGCGTGAAGAGATTAAGGGGTGGTCGTGATAGGAAATTAGGTTCGACTCGTAAAAGCTCAATCCACTGTGGATCTAACCTAAACGAAAGTTTATGGCCTTCACGAGGGGCGAATAATTTACATGACATTCAAAACCGTAGGCCATAAGAGATAAGAATGTATGAACCTTTCTTCCTACATTAACTCGTATAATAGAAGTGGAAATACCTATGACATTATACCAAGGAAGTATGATCTATAACTTGTTCAAAACCAAATACTTCCCATTGTATTTATTGCTTATTGCTTACCTGCTGTTGCCCTTCACCGGTGAAGTCCCCCTAAGCTCTACTGAACTTTTCAGGAGGTGCTTCACCGAGGCAACAGCAACAACGAACACACTGAATATATTTTACGACTGAATATATTTCTATTTCTATTTATTTACAAAGCAGTACAGAAGATATCCGGAGTACTGTCTGACTTTTCTTGCACTCCTAAACCAGATGATTAATGATTGTCAAATGGCCAAAATGGGATATAATTTCATCAATCAAAAGAAAAAAATTGCCGTCTCTTTCAGAAATCCTTGTAGGAATTAAATGGTTGACAAGCATTTACCCATTCAAAAATTTATTAATTTTTCCTTTTGGTAGTCAGATATTGCGAAAGAGGAACCCGTTGAAAATATTGTCAACAATTCTGATTACTAATAATGAGGCTAAATTGTTTATAGTGAAGTAAAATAGTGTTTCAAAGTGAATCTCTCTCTTGAATTGGTTGCCTATCTTTACTGAAATAATTAAGGAATTTCTCGGCATGAGGGACTGGCGTAGATTAGATTATGTTTACCTCCTCTCACGGAAAGCCAAAACTGTCTCCCGGTTGAGCGATCAACTTCGGGCATTACTTCATTTAAGCTTTCATCGCAAAAATACGAACCAGATACGGTATCTTGAAGGGGTTATAAGAACTGAAGGATCCCAATTTAATCGCCGGGTTGTCAACCAGATACCAAGAACATCCCATGTCGTTTCTCATGACAACTTCTCTATGACGCCGTTCTTCCCTTCAAATCAGCTTATCACGTGACACCATCCCCTCTCGTGACGCATTTTCTCTCCGTGACGCCATTCCCTAGATGTATCTCTCCCCCCCCCTCCCCCTGTCAATCCCTCTTCCAACGTGACACCCTCTTCCCCCTCTTCTTTCAACCCGATGTCCCCTCGCCCCCTGTCGCTTCCATCTGCGCCCACTGGATGTGTCCCCCACAGACGGAAGCCCCGTGGGGTGGGGCAGGATAGAGACCTAGGATGTCACAGACCTGAGGGAGTTGGCACAAGTTCTCATTCCACTCCACTGTTTACTTCCATTCGCTCCCTTGAGGAAATTACCACCGACTTCTGCCTCCTGCCATTCCTTTTACCTAGCCTCCCCCGCGGCTTCTCTCAGACATCTCTTCACGCCCTCTCGAGCCCTCCTTCCTCTTCCTGTCCCTCCCACGACTTCTTTTATATCATTGCCTTTGCCTCTTTATCATAACCCCCATTTTCTTCCTCTTCTTCCCCAATTTTTTCCCTCCCCATCTAGATCTATCTGCACCCCATCCTTGTCTCCCTCTCTTTATCACTCCCCGCCGAGACGTCTTTCGCAGGCATTTCTCGCTGGAGCACGGCAGACGCGCCCGTCACTCGCTACCTCAATCCCTTCTCTCCGAACAAACTATCAGAGCAACTCAGTCTCAAATCTCTCTATTTGGACAAAGTTGAACAAATAATTTCACGCTTCCGAGGCCAAAGATCCGCTAATTCCCTCGTTAACACCGAGGACTCTGTTTTTAAGGAAGGGAGTTGTTTGCAAACATTCGTAGGTAAATATTTAGTCGGGATAAATACGTGGGTCCTGTACTGTTCAGTTTTAAATCGTTTGCGACTTTGTCTCTATCCTTTAAGTTAATTATTTTCTTTCCGAGTATTTAAGTTATCCTTTCAAGCGGAGACATTAATGGGTATCACAGATTACCGAAAATGGTTCTTCCTTTCATCTCTTTGAACGAAGTAAATTAATAGAGTTATGATTTAATGTAAGGATTGTGAAAACAGCCTACCGTCGATCAGTTTACCACGTTGATAAGAATCGATATTTTGAAATAAATTTCAGATAAGGAAACATATCGTTTCAAGTTTTAATTTAATAATATATGAAACCGTAAAGACTAAATAAAAGAGAAAAAGCATGCTGAGTTCAGAAGAGTTTCACAAGAATAACATTATATGAATACTATAATTAATAATGATACAAATCATGAAAAATTTGATAATATTTAAAATATTTATTTCCTATAACCTGTCCCATTGAATTAATATGATATGGGAGATATTGAGTTTTCCTCTGTACAGATTGAACTATTATACTAATATACTATATTATTATTGTATCCTTCTTCCATTTTCGCCGTTGAGAATCAATGAGCACTTCAGTTAGTATTCTTTAAAACATTTAAAATCGTATAAAATCTCCTTTCTCAATTTTTTTCCTAAAACAATTCTTAATTTTCATAGATTTGAATGATAATATTTGTTACATAAAACGAATAAATTGGAATAAAATTTGCCAACTGATAAAATTTTCGAGACATCATATTTTTTAGATTGATTCGACATCAAAAATTGAATCGCTAATGCCTTACCCATGTAGGTGCATTGCAACTAACGGGAGAAAGTTCCATAAAGATGTTAATGCCGAAAAGGCGAGATTATTTTACCCGGAGAGAGCCCAAGAACGTAAACAAAGGTCGAGAGGAAACGGGATAACATGTTTTAAGCTTTAGTCTGGCGGGGTAATACATCATCTTCAGAAGTATTGACGTCAGAGTAGGAAGGAGGCTAAACGAAAAGTGCAGCTTGCCACGGCGGCGTATGAACGATGATGGACCGAGCATATTCCGAGCGAACGGAAGAGTTCCGAAAACGGGTATAATTTTTCAACTAGTCTCTCTAGAGAAATACCACTACCCACGAGATGGAGTGACCTCCCGGGGATGTGCCTCTGGGAGGGCAAGGGTCGCAATAAAAGTTGACGACCAAATGGTGACGCATTGTAAAATTGTCGCACGTAACTACCATCTCCTTACCCTAGTAACCCAATAGACGCAGACACGTGATAAATAAATCAATATAAAAAGTGCCGAGTGTGAAAGGAAAGAATGACAGACATTAAAATCATCAATCAAACCGTCAATGACCAAAGGGATTGAATAAAATTTTCACTAGATTTCCTCTTATATTGCAGGGACATGAATTGAAGTTAGGGTATGAAGAAATTAAAAGGCGTTCTTTGTACATCATGTGTCGACTTGAATTGTTCGATTAATTTACTATGAAGTATGTTTGGAGTAGAGTATGATTTACTTCAGCTGATATGTTTATTTTTAAATCCAAAAAAATCTAAAGCAGTATCAAAATTTACTCACTTATTTTTTATTTTGGTATTTTTTCAAAAATATAACAATTACAGAATACAAAATGATGCAAGAAGGATAGAAAGGTATGCCAATAATTTGCTTACAAAAACAGTACTTACATAATGTTAAAAGAAAAAGAAGAAAATAAAAATAGAAGTTACATCGCTAGGGTCCTGCCAAACCTTAGATTTGTCGACAGGTTCCCAAAATAAATCACTAAAAGTGGCGAAGATAGTTTTTTTCGTCATTATAATGACTTAATTACGATTAAAAGAAAACAGAGCAAAATATAAATGGGTGGAAAAAATAGTTTGGCCACCAAAAATTATCCTTATTAACTGATCTCTCAATTTAATATTTCATACCAAATATATACTCTCTTTCATACAGAGGTTAGTACGTAGGATTACATAGTGTTTACTCGTTTCTATTCTTTGAAAGAGAAACGGAAAGGAATGGTAGCTTTGAGGTATTTTTCCCCTAGAAGTGGTAAATTACGTTAGAATTGCCAAAGACACCATAAAGTTTTCTAAGAAAATCTTTTTCTAGAAAGACAAAGCCTGTGTTAACTTGTGACGCTAGATACTAATAGCCCCAAAGAAAAGAGATAAGAGTGACAAGAGGCTCTTCCGAAAATTTTGCGTGAAGATGGATGACGCTACCTGAGGACAAAAGGGCTTTTATTGTCAGCAGATGTGTTATAAGGTGGAAAACATTTCAGAGAGTCTTTTGCTTGATAATTTTACCTACGTTATACATACATATTATTCAAGACTTCCATCGTTCACTCTAATACTCTATTGATTTTGAAACTTCTCTCAAATTTATTTCAATGACGCTCCTTAGAAAGGAAGATTAACTCCTTAGTGCGAATCGAAATATACGTATAATATACTATCTTAGTATTAATAGTATTGTTAAAAGTGCTTCGACAGCTTAGGTCATATCGCACATTGGCTCCCACCGGGAACGGAACCCGGGACCGCTTTCATCAAAGGCAAACGCGCTGTCCTCATGACTATCCGGGAGCCCTATACTATCTTGATTTACTGATATTTTTGATAAACAATTTATTAGAACAAATTATTTGTATTATAGTCCATTTCCTAGGTTGTTTAGGTTATATAAAATCGATTGTGGCAGGCTTTACCGTGTGGAAATCCATAACAGAGGATGTTAAGAATAAGGTTTAACAAATACTTTTTTCCACAGATTTATTTGCAAAACTAGTTTTGCAAATAAATCTGTGGAAAAAAGTATTTGTTAAACCTTATTCTTAACATCCTTTGTTTAGGTTAGTTAATAGCCTTCCAAAAGAAATACATTTATTTTATAACAGCCTAAATAATTTAAAAAATCTACTAAATCACTATCATTTTAATTTGCTTATACTTTCTATGTATAATATGATATCCCTAAAATTTAATTGCGATTTCCTTTCATTTTACTTTTGTATTTATCTATGTGTTATTACTGCATATCTTATTTAATGGGTTTGTCTGCCCGTAAATTGTAATAAATAAATAAATATTACTATGCATATGGAATGCAAACTTTGTACATATACTAAGCAGGATAATAATAGAATATTTATAAGATTTAGGCAGTATCGTTTGATACTTACGTATTCATATACATAAGGTTATATTTAGCGAGATTATACTCAGAAATAAGAAATGAATAAGGCACTTCGTAATTTCCACATTGTGTTATTTATTTAAAAACGAGCGGTTTCGGCTAACGCCATCTTCAGGTCAAGCTTGAGGTTGGTGTTAGCCGAAACCGGTCGTTTTTAAATAAATAACACTGTGTGGAAATTACGAAGTGCCTTATTCATTTCTTATTATGGCTTTCCACGAAGTCAAGCCTAATACTATAAAGATTATACACCTATTTTACTCGTATATACTCAATTTTACATGTATCTTACCTAATTGGTATTATATTGATTGGGAAAAAAGGAATATTTGTTACTTTTCAGATTGCGCACTCGTGATAAATATCACTTCTTACCATAATTTTTCTAGCACTCGTTCACCCCCTTGAGAAGAATAGCATTTGAGAAAAATGGTTTCGTTTTATACATCTTTCGTTCACTTGAACGGAGTTCTAACTCAGTTTTAAATTTTAGCTCGAAGCACTCCGTAGTGATTCCACTTGATTCCCACATGGAGTAGGATCGTTACGAGGGAAGCCTCCGCAGAAATTCCTCGGCTTGTAAATAATCCTTCAGCGCATAAAACGAAAAGACTTGCAATTTTCTGGAGCATAAATAAATTGGCTTCGTAATTCATGCCCTCTCCGGATAAAAATAGAAGTCCCCAATAGATACTGGTCCTCCTCTTTCACTTTTGAAACGACTCCGACTATACAGTTCTCGATAAAAATAATACTTTCTTATCCAGTTCCTTCTCTCTCCCTTCAATCTCCTTATTTACAGCTGAATCGTATTTTGCAATAACCTCTCGAAAAGTTTCTCCAGAGTTTCCCTTATCTTTCATTGCTCTCTTTCGCTTCACGCTCATTTTCGAAAAAGCCGCAGGCTTTTTTGTTTTATTTCTTATTTGAAGCCTTATCTTCCTCTCTTTCCATTATTCCCCTTTCACCACTAAACACACTTCTCTCTCTCTTTTCACCTTTCTTTCTCTCCCCCTTCCTCCCGTCCACTTTGAAACGAAGCGTTCCACTACTTCCTTACGTCTTTCTCTTTCATCTCCCTCTTCCTTGCTCTTCATGCAGTTACCGCTCTTGTGCCACCCCACCATCTCCTTCGCCCCCCGATGCTCTCTTTTTCTCCAGTCTTAAATGCCTTTACAGCGGACTCGGCGACACTTCTATTCGCTCCTCGAGTGGGAAATAAAGTGCATCCGTGACTTGGAAGTCGGAGAGGGGATTGGGAATAGGGGAAGTAATGCGGAGCGGGGTGTGGGAGAGGCTCCTCTCGGGGCGCGGGGAGCGAGTGTTCGAGAGGCGGGGAAAAAGGGCGTCACAAGGAGATGCTGGAAGAAGACAAGGAAATGGTGGATGATTCGTCGCAGGGCTTAGGGACTGTCAGGTGCCGTCCTTCGTCCTATAAAAAATTCTTGGTTGACATTCTATTTGCATTTAACACTTCATCGTAAGAGTGTGTTACGAAGTCCTTTGGAGGCGGCGACGCTGGCTTTTTTTCCATTCCGTGGGTGCTCTAAGAAAAAAGGAGTCATTTATTGTAATTGTGGGGAGGGGTGGGGGTAATTCCCATCAGTCGTTATTCGATGAAGTTTGCCAAAAGGGAACCATTTCCTCAGCTTCGTTCCCCTCTCACCTTTTTTCCTATTTCGCCTTGTTTCCACCCTCTTCGGATTTTTAAGCATTTCGAAGATTTTTAAGTATCGGAGGGGAAATGGAGCGATTTACATATGGAGATTTTTCTTTTGTCTCGCTACGCCTCCTGTACTTCCTGGTGCTACGGCTCCCGACTTCCCCGGTACTTTATTCCTCCGGAGAATTTCTGGTCCATTGATTGAGAGATAAGACTCTTTACTTAACCCAATTTCGCACTTCCGACGTTTGGCCTTTTTCTGCTCTGCATGAATATGTTGAACATAATATCGGATTTCCTTATCTCCTTTGCTCGGAAAATGATGAAGTGCTGTTTTAGGTCTCTTACGCGGAAGCCTAGCCTTTCTGCATATCTCCGACGCATAAAGATGGTGCACGATCTTTGAGTATCCCATTATAAAAGGGCTTTGTTTTCGAGATTGCCCTTCCTCAGCTTGGCGTTGTTTCTAAAAGTTTGAAGGCGGAAATGTTTCGAACATTTTCGTGGAGATTTTAGAAGAGGCTTTGCTTTCGCATTTTTTAGACCTTAGATAAATATGCCGTGACGTTTCATGAATATTTGAAATTTTGTAATCTTGAGTACATATTTGAAATTGTGCAAGAAAATATGCATGTGATTAAAGGGAAATATGAGGATAGACGAACTTAGGATGGTTAGAAAGAGTTATAATCAAAATATATTGAGCAAATAAGCAAGAGACATGTTATAGCATGTAATGTTATGAGATTCACCCGTTAAAAAGGATATATAAAGTTAATACATTACTTTTTATTCGATATTGATCCTAAATGAAGCACTTATGAACATAGTTTGAATAGATGAGTCAAGAATAACATTGATTAAGAAGCCAATGTTACAAAGTTATTCTTTACTTATTTATAATGGACTTTCATGATGTCCTGGATTTTGATTCAATGGTCAAATATGGTGCAAAACGACCTAATTTGGCATACTTAAAGTAATTTCACGTGATACCGATTTATTAAAAAAGACTGAAAATTTATCTCTCTCTCTTGCTGTATTCGTTACTCTTAATTTATTTTTTTCTATATTGTTGAATCTAATAATTGTTTCTTCTTCTTTCAGGTGAGTGGAGTAACGTTGCCAGAAGACGATTAATGCGTATGTGATCTAACAATACATCGGACTATGACTGACCGTGAGTTATCCAAATGAGAATTTCATTGGTGTTGTGTGTTTAATTGTTTGCATTCTTCCACTCAACTGCTTATATTGTTACACGTAAGTTTTCTCATAAAATATTTTATTCATTCTTCTATCGCTTGAGTAGTCTCAATTTCCTTGGCTGCTTAAGTTTATAGCTCTAATTATAATTTTGGAGATAATTTTGGGCTTCCACTCGTTCGTGCTGTTTCCAAATTCCCCTTTTTTGTCATTCCTCATTCTTTTTCTTTCATAAACTTTCGTCTTCATTTTCTTATCTTCCATCTTCGTTATTTCTCGAGATATATTCTCCTCTTCATCTTCCGCTTGTATTTGATTCTCTCCATTAGTTTCCTTCCCTTCTCTCACCATTCGTGTTTTATTTTTTCAATTCTCCCTCATGTTCCTCGCACATCTTTACCGTAAGACTCGAGTGTCACTAGCAAGGAAGCGCACACAGACCTTCCGTCCATTAAAGGAGATGAGAGGAAAGACGTAGCGTTGTCTCGGAGCGGACGTTTTAGAGTAGGTAATCGGCGAGACTTAAGATAGAGCTACCTCTGCTCCTCACACGACCTCTTATCACTGCTTAATCGACAATCATACTGCTGCATTCGTATTCCATTTGTACTCGTATTGTAGATTTAGGATTGGATACTAAACCTGAAACCATTCATTTGTAATGTACGATTTTGCTAGATATAATATTTATCTTAGTAACGATATACGAAAAATAATAAATTATAATATAAGATTTAGTTATAATAATTTATATTTTTTAATATTATTATTTATTTATGAAGAATTTATCGTTACTATAATTATACCGAAACAGTAATTGCTGGACATGAATATAGATTAGCTTCCACAAACTCTGATGCTTACTGTATAGGGTTCTTGCACGAATAAATTTCTTCTTTTAAATGTTTTTACTCTCCTTTGTTAATCATATAGATATTAAAACCATCCAGTCTGATATGTATAGATTTTCATAGCAGCAAGCAGCGTTGCAAATTGATATATTTAGTTTCAGCATAGCGTTCATAGGCTTTCATTTTGTATATAGAGGGTAAAATTCAAAAATTCTACACCTTTTCTATCGGTAAGGTAATATTCAATTATTTGGTGCTCATCTTTTCCAAAGGTGAAAATGTGGCGTAAATGGAGTAAAATCTTTTGTTCTCGCAGTTGAATGTTTCGGCACCAGAATTTACAGCGATTCCCTTTAACAGATAATAGCGTAACATAGACCTCCAAGGAGTTACATCTAGAGCCTACATTAAACACTACTCTGCTATTGTGGTTAGGTATGTTATAATGAATAACAGTAACTTATTTCACGTATAGGTAGAAAAATAATTTTTGAGTGAGGGTAAAACTTCCAAGTTGGTCAAAAATTTTTAATGCTGTAAATAAGACGCTTTTATGGATATGTCCTAACGAATTAATGCAATTTTGAATTAATATTCCTCTAATATTTAGAAAAAAACGTTACTAGACTCCAGATCTTAAATATTCACTTTGGATTAAATAAAAATAGTTCGTTCAAAAACAAATGCGTGATCTAAAATTCTTTACATTTAATTAATTAGTTATTTTGGTGTGGTTTAAAATTGTTTAATTTATTATTCAAACAATCCATTGCTGATTTTATGAAAGTTAAGATCGAATTACCTTCAGTTTACTTCCAAATTTTGCTTGAGAAGATTTATTAGATGCGTATTGATAGCTTGCAAAAATTTTTCTTCTTTTATGAATCTGGCCAGGAAATATGGAATCTGAAATATTAGAAATATCAAGAATTTCCTTCTGCGTAAATTGTTATTTGGCTGATTATGTTACTATGTACCGAGACGCCGGTTTTATATTAAAGGCTTTTTTATTATATCTGAAAATTATCATCTTTTTTATATTTTTTAATAAGTTGAGTTTTTAATAAGTTTAAATGTAATCGATATACGAGGTTAGGTGGAAGAGAGGCCCACCTCGCCTAACCTCGCCAATAAAGGGTCAAACTAACTAACAAATTATTTCCATTCACTGAAGCTCTCTCACGTAAGATATCATATTTATAAATTAAAATTGAATAATCAAGAAGATCAGGTTACAGCATCGACACATATTTCGTTTAATAAAGCCACTGTGCGAAGATATTTTATGGGTATTTGGTATTGAAATGTGTCTACCCCTCATGGCTGCCTTACAAATATTTATTCCGCAAATTTTGTTTCAAATCTTTCGGTTTCATTTCTTGCTTTCATCATGGCACATGGGGTCGTGTTCTGGGACTAATTTCCTTTCGAATTTAATCGTGCGGTGGAATTCAGCCATCGCAAGTCGAAAAATTTCCATTTCGCAATTAAGAGATAGGATTTTCTCGTCACTGCTAGCTAACCACTGCAGCCAGATGTCAGCTGAGGACCAGGGCCATTAGACGCCGATAATAGGCAATCGCAAACAGCGCATTCCCTAGGAATCGATAGGTTCGCAATGGAAATAAAATATGCCGAATCGCGGAGCGGCTTATAACGGTGGATCCCGCGACTTTGTTGTTTTGGAGGGCGTAGTGGATGGCCTCACGGGGATAGTCTCCGATTCATGACGAGCTGCGGATTGGCTGCAGCGCTCACTGCACAATTACTTTGTCACTCCCTCGAGGTCCCGTTGTAGTACGCGTACATTGTAAGAGTCGCGCGCATTCGTCGACGCCACGCTGCAGTAGTTTGTTTGGAAGCATCATACCTCCTACATACGTCGTCATTGTCAACTCCGGGACGTAGTCTAACTCGGCTAGCGCACATTTACATATTTCTTCGCTTTATCAGGGGATTTCTTATTTTGTTTCTTCATTATTCCTATCAGCTTCCCACGCGTCGCCCTCGTACTAAGAGTTCGCGAAAACGGGCGCTCATGTTTGTTTTTTTTTTAAGTCCCTTTTCCCTCGACGACCTCCAGCTTTCAGATCATTAACGGGGGAGACTAAACGGAATGTTTTATTTCCACTGACAAAGCTGCTACGGAACGCGTTATTTTTACATTCGGATTTAATCACTCGGAGACTGAACATTACTTATGATTATTCTGATTTTTCACAGACGTCGGAAGAATAATTTTTACGTGAATAAATGTTCAAAGTAATGAGTTGGCTATGTTTAACTCAAGAATTTTCTCATGTTGATCTTTTGATTTCTCATGTTGATCTTTTGAAAACATGTCGATCTTTATATATCGCTTATGGGTGCGTCTTATTTTTTCATTAAAATTATTTTCAAAGCAAGTATCGCGTATTAATATTAAACTCTCCAGTACGAAATTTCCTTCAAATAAGATTCATCTTCTGAAATGGTCCTTTGAAGTTTTTGGTCGTAAATTATATAGAAAATCTGCAAATGATACTAGAATATTTATCAATTTATTCCTACTCAGTTTCTTAATTCATTTCTAATCATTGAAAATTCATTTTATGCACGGTTTTGTTGAACAAATTCATTGATTTTTCATTTTTGCTAGAATGGAGACCGACATCCATTGCTTTAAACTTAATCATTATTTAATCTGGGTTTAAAATTTCAGTTAAGAAAAACAAACACTGCACAGAATTGAATTGATGAAGGGAATATTCCACATAGCTGTTTCCTTTGTAAATATATTTTTGGGTCAGTATATAAATACTAAATTACTGTTTATGGTGAAGGTATTATAGATTTTAGAAATTCATTCCACTGTAGAATTTGGTATTGCGTGGCACTAACTTGCCAGATCTACGGAAGTATTTACTCGAAATCATTTTTTTTATTATAGATTTTAGAAATTCATTCCACTGCAGAATTTGGTATTGCGTGGCACTAACTTGCCAGATCTACGGAAGTATTTACTCGAAATCATTTTTTTAGCGTTACAGAACCAATACATGAAAATGAATACTGGAAGTAAGAACTGGAAGAAGCAGTAAATGTTGAATATAGTCCAAGAAATTCTTACATCAATATGATATTTAAATGTATCAGGTGCCAGACTTTCTTTATCTTAAAAAAGTGATCGGAATTTGAGTAGATTTGAATTTTTAATGTCTTGCAAAATTGGAATCATGATCATCACGAATTAAAGATACATTATTGAATTTTCATATCGACGGACATGATATGGCCATTCATAATTTCGATTTCATTATTGAAACTACGGACGGCTTCACGTCAAATTTAGTTATCACATAGTATAAATACTTTCTATTTCAAAATAAGCAGATTTAATTCATTAATCACCATTAAGAAGTAATTGGGATCCATTAAGGGGAAGGTGAACTCAAACGACGGCTGCAAATATGCATCCCGACTCTCATGGGGTCGAGTGCGCGGCCAACAACCGCTTCAGTCATGTGTTCGATCGAGTGAGGATCGGGAGTCTCAGCTTGACGTTCACGATTCTTCCAGAACCGAGTCTTGTACTCTCCTTCAGGGTTTGCTTGACCGAGTCCGTCGAATACCTTCATTATACCTTGTCTTTTACTTTTCTCAAATGAAAATTATTTTGAGATATGTGAATGTCGTGTCGTGCACAACTACAGTGCTCTTCCTAGTAGTGTGTAAATTAAAGTCGGATCGTCGGTCGTGTACTTTATTCCGTATGAGTCTGGCTTTAATATGCTTCGAGTAATACTTGATTGCGTCTTTAAAATTTATTTTACAACTATTGTTCTCTCAGAAATTTAATTCGTATTTACAGCTACAAAAATAAATTTAGAGATTGACAACGGATCTCTCGCGGTGTGATTACACGCGACTGTGAATGTTACTATTTTATTAATTAATAGATAAACAATAGTGGACTGAATGACAAGTAAATTTTACACTAATTCATGTGATACTAGACTCTATTGTTCATGTATTTATTTGGAATTAAAGGATATATTTAAATGTTTTAATTGAGGATCATAGCATACAAAGGCAGTATAGAGTTATTTTTCCTTATATAAATGTTAAACATCAGAATACGCATTCGTTATTACGACTCAAAACATATTAAAAGTATCAACAATGATAATTTTATAATACACTTATAACCACCATCAATTCTTTCAAAAAATGTCATACATTGATCTTAAAATTCTTAATTTTATCCAACGAATCGTTTTAATCTCTTCGTTAGTATATCGTTAGTATTACGGTACACTAAAAATTGAAATATAAAACAATTCCTGTATGTATTTAGCTAAGTAAAATACATCTAATATGAAATTTGATGTAATGAATAATTTGTCATACATTGTGATTATTTTCATAGCATGGTTCGTTGAGCAAAAGCAAAATTTGAATTATTTCGTCGTTTTTTACAGAATTACTGTTAACGGCTAATTTCTGTGCTCACACAATTCACTATTTAATTTTCAAGTGCTATTAAGATTTTTGCATCCTTTTGTGAAATCTGCCGGAAAAGTTATCAGTTTTTATCTCATTTTGCCTCAGAAATTTTCTTGCGTTGGCATATCTGCGCATTCGGTGTTTGCGGGTCATGGAGGATTCCGATCTTAAAGTTCGCCTATTTATCATCTTCACCATCAACAATCTGTTAAATTTCTCATTTCTTTCCCAACTCGCGAAAGGAAATACTAATTGTATTTGCCTCCCGCATTGTTCCTGTCCCGTTCCCCCGACGTTATTTATCATTCGAGGAGAACTTCGCAGAGGTCGAAACATTTTATTTCCTCTTTTGTCGCCGCTATCTTAATGTTCTCCAACTTCCCTTTCCTCGAAACTGCCTCGACATCTCCAGTTCCTACTCTATCTGTCTCCCAAATAACGTCTTCCCCTCCCTCCGCTATGTTTGCGCCCGTTTATTGGGACAACGACCTAACTGGCCTCACCCTTCCGGACAAGACAAACCTCACCCTAAGGGACTACGATCTTGCTAACGTCGTTACCAAGGCTTTCATTTTTTTCCTTCCTTTTTAACGCCCGGGATAGGAATAGCCTAGGTGGTTTCCCTTCCTCGGAGGTGTTTTTTTATACCGCTATCATCGCTCATAAAGAGGACGCCCCACTCGCTTGCAGGCGCTCCTTCGCATTCCCTCTCACTCTTCTTTTGGAATTAATGACGCCTCTGCGGTCCGCCACCGTCAGCTGCCGTGAGTAATTTATATTTCGGATGTAGTAGATTATCGAATTTTTTTCCGCCCCGCCGTTTTGTGTATTTCGCCTCGGATGGTATCTATTAAAACCACGAGGAATTTTTTAAAAAGCTTTCTGCGTCACGAGGGCTTGAATTCCGCGGTCTTAAAGAGTTCCCTAGCTCGTTGCATAGCTTTTGATCCTTTGATCTTCTATCTCTTGAAAAGGCTCTCTCTCTCTCTCTCTCGCTCTTGAAGTTAACTAGCGGATTGTCCGTAGAGATGCGGTGGAGAATATTTAAGAAACTAAGTAAAAGGATTAGAGTTTAACTTTTCTTTCGCGAAAGTTGATTACGATCTCGTACTTATTTGTTGCTCTCCCATATCATGCGAGGGAAACAGTTTTGGTGTATATCTCTAAGGCTCTCGAGAAGTTTATTCGCTTTACCGAGATCTAGCTCACAGATTTCAGCCGTATCAGAATGGACGAAGGTGCACTTGATTAATTAAGGTATTCCGCAAAGTGTTCTTTCGTGATTAAGAGTTTTATTTCCTGAACAAGCGGATTTTATGAGCACAATTTTTCAAAACAGTTCTTGGAAAACGTTATAATAAAGGAATTGGATTCTTATTACCAATTTATAATTATTAATTTACAATTTATAAAATGGGAAGTGATACAGAATATAGATGGCATGAGGCCAATCTTTGGCTACTCTATTCAGACCTTCTCTACGATCAAAATTAGTGATTTATTTATTAAACGTTCCCTCCTGCTTGAATAGTGGGAATGAGGTGTTTAGAAAGTTTAACTTTAAGAACAATTTGAGTGCATAGTAATTATAAATATTTGATTTTCTATTTTATGTGTGTTGTGTTTTTTATGTAGTGCCTCGGATTCTGTGACAGGAGAACTCTTTCAAGCTTCCTTTCTGCATCATTTTTGACATCATTCAATTCGTGTGTACCCTTCATTATTGGTAAACCAATATTTAGGAAGGAAATATAATTAATGGGCCATCGTTGGTTTAACGATCAAAGGCAGAATATCCAATCTTGTTAGCTTATTAGACTCAAATTCTTTTCTATAGCATGGTCTGATATTATATAAGCTTCGCGCAGTGTCCATTTTCATAACTTGAATGATAACAACGAACACAGAAACCCATTCCCTAGCACAAAATAACCCGGTTTGCTTGGAGTCGAACCAAGGACCTCACTATTAGAAAGTTTGTACACTAACCATTAGGCCACCGAGATGATTTACACAAAAACGAATATTATTTTTCTTTTTTGTAAAGAGCTAGTCTAAAAATTTATTTTTACTGTTATTTAAAGGATTAGAATTAAGTTGATTTACTGTGGAATCAATAAAATTCATTTGAACCTTTAGTTGTCACTGAAGTAGGTAAACGTTTTATCTTCTTATGTTGAATTACTTATCTAGAGATACGCTTTTCGTGGTAGAAAGGAGAGGCTTTAAGTTAGTTTACCATTATGTAGACTCTCTAAGGACTCGGCGAATTGGATTCAAGACCGCCTTAAATTTGACTTGAAAATTTCGTTAACTTTGGTGAACATCTGATTTTAAATGTATTATTAATGAAGGTTATATATTTAAAGTGATTGGGAAAACTAAAGTAAATTTGAAATTTTTACCCAGAAAATTATTTTGGAGTATGACGGAAGTTACGCTATCAGCATTGAATGTCGAGTAAACTGCAACGAAGAAAAATCGGTCAAAAGTTCTCCAAGAGTCGCTTTTTCTGCATTCGGCATTGCAGTCTTTTTAGCCAATGTATAACAACAAGACTGCGGCTGTGAATGTAAGACAGAATTGAGGCAAACTGCGAAACTGTAATCTAAATAAAGTTAATGGAAGGAGTTCTTCCAGTCCCCTTAAATTACTTGTATGCTTGAGAGAATGGCCTTATAACAGGCTAAATCTGCCGTGACTAGTAATTTTAAGATAAATATCCGAGTACGCGAAAGAAATTTTAAACAGCTCTCTTACGGAGCAAAAATTGACGGAAATATCCTTTGAACTGAAGTACGTGCCAAAATGTCCATACTCGTCCATAAAACCACGAATCACATTTAACCCTTTTTTCTCACCGTTTTTCCGCTAACCTTATTAAAAAAATTCGAAACTTTCTTCTCCTTCGAGACTTTTCCAAGGATTTCACGGAGTACATCGTCACGTCCCGATTTTATTATGCCTTCCATGCTGCGCATCGGTGGTGGAATTGCCCCTCCGCAAAACGACCTCTTTGTCGAAGCCGGAGTTATAATGCTTAAATACCTTCGCCGATAACATCTTTCACAACCAAAATCCCGCAAATAGTCTCGAATAACGCGTCTCCTAGGTGATCATGCGTGGCACTACCTCACCCCACCTCTCAACGTGGGGGAACATTTGTAGCTCTCCTTTGCCAAATATAAATCCGGATTTATGCGATCATTGTCGGTGCTGGGTGCACTCCAGCTACGGCTTCACGGCACCTCCGAGGTTTCCCCGGCTTATTCCCCGGCCTAGAGTCGCTGATCTCTATCTTATCCCCAACTCCGAATTGGTCGCTATCCATTCGCACTTGGTTTCTCGGTCAGGAAGGGCTGCGACCGTTTGTGTTTCGCTTAAATCGCGGCTTTACGAGTTATCTGAGGTCTGGGATCCGATGCAGGTTATTGCCATTCATCGAGCTTGCTTATGTATCGCTTAAGATTCAATATTAATGCACGATCACTGCTGGTGGATATGCCGGCATTAGTAATTCTAGGTAAATACTATAGGAAGATAACTTGGCTTCAGCCTAACCCGGTTAAACCCAGAAATTACCATAACCAGGTGAATTGTGGGCCTTCGAAAGCTTTAATAGTGCTTAACATGTGATTAGAAGCAGGTTATCCTTACAAGAAAGGATTATCATTTTCTACATGTACATTTGTAGTACGCATTTGATTAAATCAATGCTTTTATCTTTTACGATGCAGTATGAGTTGTTAGTTGGAGAGACAAACTTTGTCACTACCAATATTTGAAATAAATCATTCATTAAAATTATTTCCTATGAAAGATTTCGGAAGGAAAGGTTACAAAGTTTGAAGATGAGGATGTAAAGCATAAAACTTTCCGAGTATTTTTATTCTCATGATTGGCTGGTTTACTAGCTTGAAAAGATAATTTCACCATCAAGCCATGTTAAATAAGTGTTAATTTCTATTTAAGTTAGTAAATGCCTTAATTTTATAAAATGTAGCGGAAAGGTGGGTTGAATTCTTTTTAAGCTACTGTTGCCCTTCACCGGTTAAGTCCTCATGAACTTGTCAGGAGGTGCTTCACCGAGGCAACAGCAACAATGAACACACAAAACCATTCCCTGAATCGAAAAAATCCGTTCAGTTGGGATTCGAACCCGGGACCTAGGAGCGATTGATAGAGGTCATGCGATCCTCTCGGCCAACTCGGGCCGGTTGGCTGATACTAGTAAATTACAGATTATGTCCTTTAACTAATTTGGTCTCAGCTTAATTTAAATTTTCTTAATTAATTTTATAAGATATTATTGAATATGTCGAAATATAACATTTTAATTGAAGATAGATTGTTACTGACGAAAGATTCCACAAATTTTCCTGTTTGAAATTCCATCTTTTCTAAGGTATGGTAGGTAGAGGGGACGGAATGACTTGGAGCTTATGGCTCGGAAAATCCAATCTTGCATTATTATAAGAGGATTCAGTCCCTTCGGAAGATTTGACAAGTGATGAATTCGGCGAGATAAGGAGAGCTTATCTTTTCAACATAATCGCATAAAAGATAAAGAACGAATTCTGCCGGTGAATTTTAAGACACCAATTTCATCCTTATTTCATATTGACATCCTCTTTATATGTTATGATATCTGAATAGATAAAAGAGCATGATTAAATGAGGATTTATATAATTATTACGTATGGTTACCTGATTCCTTCCCTGAGAGTAGTTTGAGGAATCTAAGTAAGGTTTCTATTCTCCGAAATTTTAGCTATTAATGTCGTGTCATATAATCATCAACTTCACCAAATATCACATTTTAATTGAGATTAATATGTATATTTAATTTACGAAAGAATGTTAGGATCACATTGATAAATTAAAGTATCTCAATTTTATTTAAAATTAGTCGCTCTTTCAAATAAGAGTTAATTTGTCTCCTTCGGTTGAGTCAATGCTATTTAAAACTATTTTAATTTTTCAATAAATTTTATTGGCAAGAGCTATGCTAAAACTTCCTTTATCTGAATTGGTATTCGATAATCGATCATTTAAAAAAATGCAATGAAATATATGTCGATGTTTTTATAGGTCGATGTATTTCATATCGTTTCTTTGAGGAGAACTTCTTTGGTTCTATAATTTTGGTGCACCCAAGGAAGATTGATTTCGAAACATTAGTCTTCTGATAAACACAACAATATAAAGTTATCTTCTGTATTTTTAAGTAATTATACCGACTGGTGCTAAAATTAGGCATTTTCTCTGAAGATATACAGATGCGATACCGATTTCTAATTCACAGATTGCGTGCGAGCGTGATATTATTAACTTAGTATTTCTCCAAGATACTTCCCACATTAAATAATTATCCGTTAGAACCGAGCTCAATTACCGAATAATAACTAGGAGAATTGACCTTTTCTTCAAGATCTCATAACACGAGAGTTTTAATTATCTCTCATGAAGTCCCTTAACCGGCAATCTCTTTATCTCACTTCCTTGCATCTCGATCGGAGGGCTTTATATCTCGTTTTCCAGAAATAGGCATCTAATTTTCCTTATCTCAGTTTCTTTGTGTGTGGCCACCATCCTATTTTATCCTTCCCATACGCCCATTACGTCGTTCCTGTTTCCCCCGTCTCATTTTCCTTCCTTTCATCCGCCACACGTCCATGCTTCTGAAACCTTTTTCCATTTCCTTTCTCTCTAAGGAATTGGAGGCTTAGAACAGCCACAGCTCTTTTCGCGCACGAATCTGCTCTTCCCGAGGGACTTAGTCTGTACCAGTACTCAGTTGTCTCATTCTCTTAATTGCAGTTTATTGCCTTCTTTTTGACCGTCATACAAGGGTTTAAAAAAATATATTTCAGTGATGTCCGAAGGTTAGTATCGGTTGGTGGATATCAATTGAATGTAGATGACTGATGCTTAAACGGTTAACTATCTCTGTCTATATAAAAGAAATATAACACAGGATGTGTTATATATGACTGATGCAAAATAATATTTTTGAGTACTCTAAAATATATGTGGTGAAAAATCTATGTGTAATAAATGAAAAAATAGTGGTCGCTAATCATGTAATTTTATTTGAAAAATTAAATATTTTAAATAAGATAGACAATTTTAATAATTCTAGTTATTGATGTTGACAATAGTTCAATACACGAATAATAATTAATAACGAAAATAATAATTATAGATGTTAAAATTATTTTGCACAAATTATCTTATATTATCACCTAATAAAATTTGATCTTTCATTTTTGAAGTAAAAACTATATTAAAAATCTTTTCATTCAGTCTTATTTAAAACAGGCCAAGGTCGTAAGGGCCTATTCTATTTTCATTCTTCTTAAGTACAGCTCATTCTTGTACCTTATGCCCATGCTGTTGATCTCTATGGATTTTGCCTACATTCAATGATTGAAATGCATTAATTACAAAGAAATCCTTTTTCATTGTTTCCTGATTCTGATTCAAGGTTGGGGGTTAGTTAAGAATTACGATAGAACTATTTACCCTACTGTCTAATCGAGCCACGAGAGAAATTTAAAGCAATGATTTATACCCTTCTGTGCTCTAGCTTATCGTATAGTAAGTTCCTTATACTAAGGCTCTAGTTGAAATATATTGTTTCCGTAGAGTACTTTTTGTATGGAATGCAATTTCCACAATAATCTAGAATTTTATTTGGTTGAACAACACTTCAGCATGATTTAAATCTTGCATTCAATGAACGCAGCAATATGAATTTGGTGGATTTACGTAGCTGCCTGATTTAATAATTAGCTGATTTGATCTTGAAAATACATTAGAAGACGGTATTGGGTCTGCATTATGACTGTGTATTCAAAATATTAGAACCGTATTTGAAATATCTTGGCTCACAAAGATTTTTAATCAACTGATTAATTTTATGTATCCATGTAGTTTGAAGGTTTTGGCCACGAACGTACCCACTAGAATAGCCACTTACAGTTGAGGCTATGCATATGCAAGTTACATGTCTTTATTCTCTTTGGATGCAACAACCCTACAGGGTTTTCAGCCTCTTCAATTGTTGTAGCCCACCTTCCTTCAACTTTTGCAAGCTTTTTCCAATTAACTTGATCGATTCTTCAAACATTTTCTGTGATATCATATCTCCATCAATGTCTGGGTCTTTTGTTTGGTCCATCTCTACCTGGTATTCATTCAAAATTTCTCTTTTTCGTCCTTATATTTGCAATCCATGCAACATTCAACACAAAGAATCCAAGCATCGGATTCTTTGTGGTTTTATAAAACGCGCTATAGTCTCTTCTTTTGTGAACTCATTTAGTTCTATATTTACTTTAATTCTCTTTAAATCTTGCTTAGCGTTGATCCAAAGATTCTTCTTCATGTCTTCTTTTCCAAAATTTTCAGTCTGTCGGGCTCACTCAGATACTTTAAGACGGTTTAGACTAATTTGCATATAAAGTGGTACAAAGAAACGATATGCAAAGCAATACTGTGATTCTTAGCTTTGCCGTATCCCAGTTACTGATAAGCATTATGCATCATTAAACATTTTCAAACATATACTGCATTAAGACAGAATGTGTTTACATCGCCCTTCTTTTCAACAAATGTCAGGGCTGTTTTATGGGTGGCAATTTGAGATGTAAGGATTGTCTAGTGGATACTTCCAGATTCTGAAAGTGCACACTGAGAGATAAGGTTAAGTACCACTGGGTATAAAGAGAGGGAAGAAGAAACATAGAAGCATGGAAAAGAGACTGGGGGAAAACGGTGTGAGAAGTGAGAGTTTGAAGGGCAGGAGTTCTAAGGAAATCAGAGAGGAGGGTGCAATCATTACGAAAAAGATAATTGAGAATTAAGGAGATTGAATTGATTTTGTATGGACTGCACACCATGTAAATGCGATAATAAGTAGTAGTTTAGAGGTATCAATGTTATTCGAAATGAAATCGCTATAAACCCAATGGATTTGATGAACTAAATATCAAGTAGAGGAAGAACTATTTCATGTATCTTCAGATCAGTAGGAATCAGATTTGTAGGATTTCATACGCAATGTTACATTTATTTATCATCATTATTCGATTCATAAATCTTTCATTAAGGTTATATATTCACAGGTTCTCTATGATAATGATAATTTCAACTTCCCCTCATTTATAGTACTGTTTCATTTCTAATAATTGATTTGAATAAAAGTAAAATCAACAATTTACTTGCAATTCGAATACAAAACTTGACCAATGTTTCTCAATGGTTTATACTTACTACCAAAACTTCTTATTTCAGTATCAATTCAAACTAATGATCTTGGGAGCGCAGAGTTTTTAATCCGTACATATTTACCTACTAGGCAGCGATGACTTATTGTGTCAGGTATAACTTAGTGATTAAAATTATCAATTTTCTAAAAGGCTTACTTGTTGCTGGTTATATTAAACAGCCAGATTTTAATAAAGATGATTATAATAGGATTTATATATTCTAATGGGCTCTTTCTGTGATTGTCTTTATCTCAAAAATTATTTTCGTTAGAGGTTCAGCAATGATCAGTTCAGATCAGAGCAATGAGAGAACTTATCCTAGTATTTAATACATTTGAATCTGCAATTATTATTATTCTTGAAAACTACACATTCTATAACATTCTATTTAATTACTTAACGTACATTTAAACCACCAGTGCCGTTTAAGTAAATGGAACTCCCTCACACATGTGATTTAATTATAACGTTTTGATAGGAATTCAAAGTATGTCTTTGGAACCAGGAATAATCCTTTCAAATATAGTATTCCGATGCAGGCCTTTGAGTGAGAAGAGTTTAATCAGAATCACAGAGAGAGAGAGAGCCGTGGAAAAGGGCTTTCGAAATGGTTGGCGCAGTCTCGAGGATCGCTTCTCGTCAAAATCTTTCTCTTTAAACCGATTCGCTACACCTGCCTACGTTACAATGGTGTCAGGGCGTAGAAGAGCGAATTTTGAACCATAGTTTCAGGAGTGTGTTGGCGCTTTGTTCGGAAAGGCTTTTGGGGAATGGAATGTGGGAGAAAGAGGGCGTCTAGGGTGCGGCTGCCGCGGTCGCAGTGGGAAGAGAGCGGTGCTGAGGGACGCTAAAAGGAGGAGGAATGCCGACTAAGGGTCTCCGAAAACGGAGACACGTGGCGTTCTGTTTGCAGTGATGTCGCAATGAGAGTTCGTTCTTAGCTCTCCCGGTGAAGGGGAGAAAGAAAAAGCATCTGCATCCACTGCTTGACGTCCTCTCACAAGATTTTTATACTCATAAGGTCTTTGTAAATAGCGGGTGTGATATGTATGCATAAAATATACTTTCCGTTTGTGTCTTATACTGTTTCGAAGTAATTCTATACTACAATTATTTAAGATTGCTGACGCTAGATTTGATATAAAATGATTTTTCGTTCCGTTCAATTCTTGTATCGTATGAATTGACGCAGATTTTTGGTGCCGTTCTCTTCAAAATTATGTAGTTCTTATACATTGATAGTTAATACAATTATGTGCTTGTAATACCTCCTATGTCAAGATTTATTTCTCAATTTTGGATTTTTCTGAAAAGCAAACGAGCTTTTAAAGGGATGAGGAACATTTGTATTTCATCCTCTGTTTATTCATTTATTTAGAAATTGAAGGGGAAGCTGCACGGTAAAGTAATAATATAATATTCATCGCAAAATGTCTTTCTTAGTAAAGGAAAATCAGATATTGTTACCAGTGTTGCTTTTCAGGTTCGAATATAACTTATATGTCAATTATTAATGCTTCGAACGCATGATAAATAATCAAATTTCCATAGTTTAGTGTTTTAAATTACGTGTATTGATGTTACATTGAGAGTTTTTAAACGGAAACTTATGGAGATAGAGTAGTTATAAGTTTATTAACTTACTGTTTTACGAAGATGTCAGTTAGGTATTTGATCCATCGCGGGAGCTGTTAGCGTAACTTTAAATTCTTTAGTTTAGTTTCAGATACTGTGCTTTAATTAATTTTCAATGAATTAATTTTCAAATAATAAATAGATAAAATAATTTCTTATAGTCATAAGATAATATTATCTTTGGGTTACTATTATTCATTCGGTTATATCCTTCTATTGAGGACACCTTCCATTTCGGCTAGAGCTGTGAAGCCCCTGGGATTTTGCAAACCCGCGTCACTTCCATGCATTTCACTTGAGTAAGAGCTAGGCGTTATAGCATAAGAGCACACAATCACTGCATCATAGAATCTTTTGGAAAGTATCTTTTAATTTCCGTTTAACGATACTCGTACTTACGATAGGATTTGAGTTTGACTTGAATTTAGATGTTAAATAAATTTTTTCTTTAAATTTCTCTGCCAGACTCCTGAGATATTAGTAAGATTATAGGTATATTCGGAATTAATATCATATGGGATAGAAAAATTTCTCATCCAAATAAAAATGAAGATGGAAACAAAAAATAATTTTTCTGGGATTTCGAATTCAAGACATTCGAATTGCAATAAGTATTACTGTTATAGTATTAGACGGTCGAAAAAAAATTTCCCTATTTAAACGATTAATTTAGGTTGCTGTAAGTAGATCATCAGTTACAATTCACAATTAATAAATTACAGAGAGGGTTTTTAGAGTTTTCAAATTAAAGGAGAAGTGTAATTTGTGAAAGGTGAACGGAAGATTTATGAGTAGTCAATGACACAGATTTATAAAAAATTGAAGAATGATTATTTTGCATGCCAAATTTATGTATTTCATATTACCCAACCAAACTCTTTAATTTGAATTTCAACGGGTACCAATGCTATTATTCCATTAATTTTTGATCGGGAAATGATACTTCATGTGAACTAATAGAATGTCCCAATTTCGTTTACTAAACGAGAGTCTATGCATTATAAACATAATAAATCATCGAATTTCAACCTAATATCGACTGTTCATTTTTATAAATATCAATCTACCCATTAGTTAATGTCATATAGGGAGTGCGTGGTAATTATGAGGATATGGTGGGGTTTCATTCCGCTGTACTGATAATTACGCAGGTTATTTATGGAATTTTCATGATTGAGTTAAAAAATGTTTTTTTTTTTATTTATGAAGAAACATGTGTATTTCATTATTGTGTTTAGTATAATTATTGATTTTTATATTATTTAATAACGTCACGAAACATCCGATTTAATTACATTTTTACCGCATGAGTTAAATGAATTGAAAATTCTAAACTTTAGGTA
This sequence comes from Sympetrum striolatum, assembly GCA_947579665.1. NCBI lineage: Eukaryota > Metazoa > Arthropoda > Insecta > Odonata > Libellulidae > Sympetrum > Sympetrum striolatum. The sequence goes on from OX388341.1 coordinate 25,675,771, forward strand.
TGTATTTTGAAATTTAAATCGAAAACTAAAATAGTTTTTAGCTCTTTCCTTAAAATTACTCTCGACAATTATACTAGGTATAATACATCAAGGTTAAGAGAGCATCATATGATGATGATTCATCTCCTATTGAAAGATGTATACAATTAAGTGATGAATGAAGACAATTTAATTTAGTAAATATTTTACTGAATGATATCGGTTCTTTCATTCTGCATGTTTTTGGTTAGTTAAAGATAATATTACTAGGAAGAGGCTCCATTTTTTAAGTTCTTGAAATCATGAGAATTATTTGTGCCTAAGGAATAAAAAATCCAAAAATGAAGAAATAGGTGAGATAATAGAAAAGGAACCTCTTTACCATATTTAATTTTAATATAAGATTTATATCCTATGATTATGTAAAAGGAAATCATAATGCTTTAATATTTATTCATTTAAATGAAAACTACAAGTTTTTATTGAGAAGATTGTCATACATAAACGTTACCTTACGGTGAAAGTAATGCAGTAATATGGCCAGACTCCAGTTGGCTTTTCTTTATCAGGTACTCATTTGAGGAACTGATTCGATATTTATACAATTCTCATAAAATGAGCCACGAGGTTTAACAGATGCAAATGTTCACCTTGTTCGGTAATTATCTCGGCAATGCGGTAAAATCCACGTATTTACCTGTGTAACCCGAAGGAATACCCACACGTTGTTTTGGACTTCAGGAAATATTCTCTTAGCTTGCCCATTTCAATTATTGGCTCCGCTTGTGTTCCTCGGGCTATATGCATAATGGATGTGCGTTAGCTTCTACTCGTACTTCGAGTAAAGATAATAAGATACTGACTAGCATTTCACGACGTGAACGTATATTTGATTTAAGGAAGGTAAATAATGGAACTGCGCACTCGAATATGGCCCATTAAAATGCAGAATTGAGTTATTTAGAATTCAACTACGGAAGAAGCATGCATTGTAATGCATAAAGCAAAATTTAACGACATTCTCTAATTTCTTTTAATATAAGTTTCCAAGACTTCTATTTCCCATTGACATATAAATAATTTTCCATAGCGAATATTCAAGAGCTCTGAATACTTTCTACTCACCGTTATTAAATTATAGGCAATGTGGGAAAATTGATAATTCGATTAAAAAACCGCAATCTATGTAATTTATCATCGCATCTTCAACTTGATTCTAAAATTTTTAAATAGTTTATCGTTTTCATTCTCTCTCAAATCTAAAGGTTAGGATTTATCGGCTAATTCCTTAATTCATCTATTTCCACTATTTAATCATTTTAGAAACATCCAAATCCGTTATATTTTTATTGTTTTGAAGATGATAATTATGATAATGTAACATTATTTTAATCGTACAAAATATTTTTCAGAAAAATTGAGGAGTATCTGTGATATGTGTATAACATGCATATATATATTCTATTATTATATTTATGACATAGTATTTGAAATTTATAAAAACGATGTTGTAGCAATCAATTCAGTAATAGCATCTAAAGCTTCGTATTCACACGCCTTCAGGCTTGTGGTAGGGGTGGCATTCTCTCTAATTGTAATTTCCTAATCGCTCACAGTGCGATTCGTTCGTGTTTACGGAAAATGAATTTGAACGTCTAGCACTAGCATCTATATCTCTGATTATTCTCACAGAATCACATACCAGGAATGGTGCATAATTTACAAGAACGCAATGCATTCCAAGAACGTACTATCTTTGAATTTATCGAGCAAATTCGCCCATAGCTTAAATCTCCCAAAGGATATCCTATCATACATACTAAAATATCTGGTTTACGCTTTCTGATATTTTGTTGCAATTCTTAACAAAGCCATTCGCTATACAGCAGTTTCTCGATAATAGAATTTGTATATGCGACAATGTATTTTTTTCTGTGAATTAGTGGTTTGAGACGTTAACACGTCTTGCTTCCCTCAGGGAATGCTTTCTCACGTCCATTATATATTGTAGTTATGAGGAAAAGTATAACTAATTTTTAGATAGTTATAATATACGTAATATAATAAATATATCAAGCAATTTAATGACTAGGATAATACTTTTGGACGATGTACGTAGACTTTTTCATTCTTCATACCTACCATAGACTTGCTTTATCATCTCAATATTTCAGTTCCTTCTTTTGAGCTATCATTACCTCCTTCTTTTTCTCTCGCTTCTTCATGAGGCTTCGTTTCACTGTTCCGCATCCATCTCACGATTCCTCTCTCCTATTACGTTTCCTTACTGCATTCCTCTTCTTCTTACCTTCTTTCCGCTTCCGTAAATAGATTCCTTCATCGCTTGCGTCATCAATCCAACCTGTCTAACCCAAACTCTGAAAGTTGCCCTTTTAAACTTTCCGGTTTTATCCTTCCTGTTCCATCTTCCCTACCCTTTTGGCCTCCTTGTTCCATACTATTTATCTGATACGTAGTTCACTTGGCGTGCAGATTCATTTATAACAAACTCGGTTTCTTTTTCCTCTTGTTGTCTCCAGAGCCCACATAATTCTCTCATTAGAGGTATTATTTCTTCGTTATATTGAAAGTACATAAAAAATGTAGTAAATTTAATGTTCTTTAGTAATTCCAATAATTTCATATCATTAATGACATAGCGATTTACAAAGAACCTTGAACCCATAAAATATTGACCCTATTTATACGGATTTAAGGTACCTATTTTATCAAAAAACTTTAACGTTCTCCTGTAGATTATCATAAAAAATGAGATTTCATTCATTCTTATTCCTAAAAGTATTCATTAGAAAATACTTCATATGAAGTTCTATTTATAGTCAGCCAATGATAGTGTTATATCATTCTCTTTAAACTTTTTATTTCTATCATGCATTTTTAGCAACCTTCTTAACTGCTAAAGAAGGTAGCATTAACGCTTATTTTGTTTCGTAAAGGTAGTATATTTTATTAGAAAGGAATGCGAAACAATTTGATGTTTTGAATCAAGATGAATAAAATAGTACTATCTGTTAACAGAGGAAATACTCTTGCGTCTTTTCAGTTTTATGAAGTCATTTTATGGAAAAGAAGTTGCTTATTAGAGCTTTTTCAAATAATCCAAATAAATAATTGTCCCTTAAGTAAGGGATTGTTACTTTCCTTAACAAATGCATATATTTTCCCATTTCGTTTGACTCTGTCGCTACATAAATAGTGGCAAAGAAAAAAGCTATCTTATTTGCGGCGTCAGCAGGATATATCCATCGGAAAATCCCTTTTTAGTGAGTTTATAGTTTGCTTCCATGTTCACTTATATTTAAAAACTCATAATATTAATTATGTCTTTTCTGTTTTGAGATATTTATCTTCTAAATAAAGACTTTTACTAAAATTAACTATTTAATTTATTGGATCAGAGATAGACACATTTTTCAATAAAATTAGAATAAAATTCTGAGGTTGATATTTATAGTATACAAGCAATGTTTTAATACTTGGTCAACATCAATTTACTTAGCGTATGAAGCGAATAGTTATTCTATGAAGCTTTCAATTTAAGAAGAAATAAATATAGACTGCATTTGAAAATGTTAACGTGACTTACCGAAACATTTTTCTATTTGTCGAAAAGGTCCGTTTATATACATCAAGAAAGGAATTTCCCAAATCAGTCGTTTAATATTAGCTTGATGTTACGGTGATTTGCATCAATCCGTGTTTCTAAAATTGATATATCGACATCATTGGATGCAAGTACTGGTGTACATCTTTCGCTGAAAAATTATTCTCGACGTATTGTATTAGCATTTGAATTTTTTATATTTTTTCCGCATTTTCTTTCCATATTTCATTAGCCTTATGAAAACGTTTATCGCTTACCCTCAAATAAAACTTGATGAAGCAATTTGTTTCACTATGGTAAAATTTTAATTTTTACTTTTATAATCATCATAAAAATACATTGAATATTAGCTATTTGGGTTTTTAATTTGGAAATATGCACATCAAGAATGAGCCTGGAGTCCCATTTCCTCTATTGATCATCCTGCGGATTATTTTGGCTGTACTTACGCTGAACTGTGTTATCTACGAATAATCTCAAAAGATAATACGATCATAGTGATTGCAACTACGAAGATATTAAGTTTTGAATTCCATGTCCGAACGATTGCCAGAAATTCACATTGCAATTTCCACTTTAACCACGCTTAGCAATTATTTCTTGGTTTAGTGATACACATTTGTTTAATATAATATTAATAATTCCAGGCTGCGCGTTCCTGACATACTACAGCAGGGAGAGTGCGATCAACGCCCAACACTCGCTGCATGAGAAGAGGACATTGCCAGGGGTAAGTGCAAAATTAATCATTTTTTAAATACGACTACTAGATGCAGAAAGGTACATCAATTCAGCAGCTCTTCCACCGCGATGGAAAATTCGGAGAAACTGTTACAGGAAATATAACTCTGATAGTGTGTGTTAGATACTTACTGGTGTCCAATGCGAAAACATTTGACCTGCTATTTTCACCAGGAATCAAATTCCATTTAAGTTTCATAATACTATCTTTGCGATCATAGATCATATTGTCCTCTGAAGTAATCTTATTGAAATAGTAACAAAATCCTGTAACACTTTCATTCTGATGAGGGTAGGTCGAGAAACGGTTATTAGAAATATATCATCGGTAGCTCATGTTAGGATTAATTTGACGGTACCTAATTAAAGAAATGGAACTCTTAGTTTCATCGGGAATTTAACTCGACTGATATTTGAAAATGTTACCCACCAAAATTCCCTTTTCTTCAGTAATGTAATTGAAATTGAAATGTTGTAGGAGTGAGTTAGAAGTGAGTTCCCTTAGATAAAAATATTCGTACTTGTTCTTCCAAAGTAGACTCTCGAAAATTTCACTTTTGACTGCGAAGATGTTTGGTCTTGAAATTGAAGTTGTGTCAACAGATAGAGTTTCAGGTGGTTTATTTCGTATCTTCATTAGAAGCGTTTCGACCCACTATACTTCAGGTATTTGTGATAACAACTCGAAACGCTCTCTCTCTCCGAATCGTTTTCGCGTCCTCTTCTGCACCAGCCCAACTCCAATTACTCACCCTCCTTCCCTCAGCCCTTCATATTCATCCTCCCAACTTCCTTCAAAGGACGAGAATAGAGAGAGGGACCTCCCCTCTCGCTCAGGTGGCTATGAGATTTTCGGCAAAGGTGTGCCCCCTCCCCGTCCATTTCCTCGCGAAAATGGGAGGAGAGCTCTTTCTCCGTCCCGGGGAACGCTTTCCCGGTATTTGGTGGGCTCCGCCGATGGGCGTGCGGGTCCACGACCAGGGTTATAAAAGAAGGCCTCTGCCGGGAGCCACTCGACATGGGAATCCGAGCGATATCGTCCGCCTTTAATTTCGGCGAGGGGAAAGGGGGCTCGGATGGAAAGTAAGCCAAAAGGAGTGTGTCGCGGTGCCTTTTCCTTGATGGAAAGCCGTGGACGGAAGCCAAGGAGTTGTGAGACAGCGTGGCAAGCTTCCCGTCCGCTAAGCTACCTTTTTTACGGGAGCCCAAGGGGGTTGCAGGAGAGAGGCAGGGGCACCGTTCCATAAATCGCGGGGCCATTCTTTCCGGACGAGTTATTCCGGGAGGCGGGCAAGGAGAGTCGACGGCGGTGGCTACGTTTACTTGAAACTGTGGAAAAGTTCGTCCTTTGCGAGAAGCAGGATCGAGGAGTATCCTCCCCCTCTTTTTTCACCCCTAACCCCCCTGGAAACCCTTTTATCCCTCCCCCAAAGAGACCATCCTTCTTTCTCCGGAAGCATCCCTTCTCATCCTCCGTACCTTTCTCTCTTCCGTTCCACCCTCCTACCTTCCAGTGCCACAATGCGCGCCATAACACTTTTGTCTGCGAGGCCCTTGACCCTATTTCCATTTGCTCGGTGGCGTATAGGAGAGATTTTTAATCCCCCTCCACCTCTTTGTCTCTCTCCAGCTATCGTCCACTTGCCCGCGTTCCTTGAGCGACGGAGGATTCCCTCGGCATTCCCTCGCAAATGAGTCGGCCGATGATTTCTGTCGGCGATGGGGAGCCGCGCAGCTGGTGCCAAGTGCAATTTTTTCCATCCTCCGCTTTTTCTGAATCTCCATCTTCGGGTGCGCGAAATCCAGATGTCATTGCGAGCATTACGGCGCCCCGTCGCGATCTTGAGCGCGTGGATCGTTAAATCTGAAGGAACGGTGGATATCCTCCAAACTTTAACGACGTTTGCGGATAAATCCCACTTTAAAAAGTTTTTTCCTTTTTCGAGCCCCCCGCCCCACTCGGGAGAAGATTCAAGTTCGATGATGACCCTTTGCCCCTCTCTCTCTTTCGCTCGTAGAAATTCAGACAGATTCGGTATTTTCTCCACCCGTGCTTAATGACTCACAAAAGCCGCAGCGATCGTTAACGGAGAGAAAGAGGTGGAATTCGGGGAGAATTATTAAAAAAAGGAGCGGTGAAATGATACGGATGAGGATGGCCTGCGAGGGTCTCTCAGTTTGCGCATGTATCATTCCTTCCGCGTACTCTTCAAGGAATACGGACCATCCTTTCGAGGCGGCTTCCATTTACGGAAGAAATCTCTAAATTACCTCTTTTCTCCGTAATCTCCTTCCACGGATTTTTTCCCACTGAGCGGCCTTCCCTTACTGCGGTCAAGCTTCTTAAATTATCCCGCTTCCTCGTCCGATATCTCACTAGCCGGTCTACTTGTTTAAGCTACGCCCTCCTCGGCCTATCTTTCTCTCTCTCTCTTTCAGAGGTATTGCGTCGTTGCAGGATAATCCCCGCCGCGGCAAAATGCTTCTTTTTTTACGCCTTTGTTCAATCTGCGGGGGCGCCGCGCATGGGGGCAGCACCGATGTAGGTGAGACGGGAAAGGAAGAGCGCACCTCCATATACACTCCGTCTAACTCTATTCCATCCTGACAGCGACTCCGCTCTCTCCCTTCCGACGCCGTAAAATACGAATCGCCGCATACCGTCTCTCTTCCCATATACCTTTCCAGATATCTCCTCTTCATTCCATTTTGCTCGTACCGCAACTCTTTACTGTCGAGAGGGATAAGCGGAATTCGATTTTTCTATCTTTTCCGCGTAGATCATTCCGCGTCTTCACTCGCAAGCCCGCGCTCACTCATTATACGCGATATTTCTTTTGCTTGTGTTCCCTTTTCGCGAAATTTCCACTAATAAACCCGAAACGCCATACATATGTAGTATTTTCTTGGCTGTGAATTTACCAATGAAAAAAATATGGTCGTATTCCATCGAATTCGGAATTGAATTGGAGAATAGACTTTTATATAATGTTAGATGCGATTCAACATCGAATTAAACGTAAATAAATACTAAAATCATTATCATGTTGGCTTTTCAAAATTAAGGTAAAATGCCCGAATTGTATACTTTAATTGTATATATAAAGAGTAATATTGAAATCTACTCTTGAAACGTATTAATCAAGCAATTATATACTATGTATAATAATAATTAGCATAATTATGACGACAATAATGGTTAAGCAGTAAGATTTAGTATGTTTTACTAGATAAATTGTATAACCACAGGTCTCGGTCATTACCAGCTTACGATATGGAGAGTTGCGCGGAGTATAGCCACCGCTTATTCATATAATTTAGTCCGTTTCATACTGTAACATCTAATCTTTAGTAACAGATGTACTTCAAACAGTTTAACAACCAAAGCTTATACTTTTGAATTATGTCACCTGAATGTTGATGATATGATTTTTCAATTTGATTTTATATATATAGATAATGGTTTATGGCTTATAAATGACGTACATATTTACTTATTCTTGTGAATGGCTTAATTTATACACTACGGCTGGTTCTTTCCGATCTCATTTGCGAGAACTGCGTCAGAAGAACTCGGAAGTATGACGTTTACCGAACCATTCCCCGCAGTATCCCTTCATTTCTTTATCCGACTTCATCTTCTCTCCAAAAACTTCCCATTCTACCACGGAGCCCTTTTCTCCTCCCAGCGCCATCTTCCGCGGAAGATTTAACACCGCCGAAATTCAGAGATTACATTTCGGATCACCTCCCTCCCTCTCCCTCGCCGGGTTTCATTACGGATCGATGAATAACCGGTTTTCGGGGATGGGATAGTCGGGAATTAAGAGCACCACCGATCGTTAACAAGGAAACCATTATTGGCCGAAAACAATGTGCGAACGAGGGAGATTGGGGGGAAATGCGTGCGGGTTTTAGAACGAGCGATTAACGCACACACGCGCATTGCGATCGCCGATCTCAGCGGGTTGCAGGTTATCGGCGGGAAGATAAAAACCTCTCTCAACCCTTCCATAGAGGCCGGGATTACCTTCCCTCCCGCCCACGCTCCGTGATAAAGTTCACGCTATCCATCCCCACACAACCCTCGACCTTTACTCCGATGCCCTTACTCATTTCGTCTTTAACTCCGGCTGTTAACGAGAGGCAGATTCCTACGTCCCGCCCCCACCACTCGCAAAACTTCTGCCATTCTTTCTCCGAGCACCTTCAACTACCCACGTTTACAGCCCTCTCTATACTTCCGAGCCATTCTTTCGCTCGTTCCTCGCTTCTGTTTCAAACTACTCTTTCCATTATCCGTTCCCTCCCGTTCTTCTTTCCAAACTCATGCCACGGCCATCTTTGTTCTATCTCCCGCATCGCTCCACCAAAACCCAGCTCTTTCCCCCCTCCTAATCTCGCCATCATCTTCCCACCTTCCCCACGCCATTCTTACTTCCCAATCCCGTCTCTCTTTAACCCTTAGAAACTCTCTTCTATGAGTTACTTGATTTATATCTCGAACCCGACTACGGTGCTAAAGAGTTCTCGCAAGAATTGAAACTTTCGGTCGGCTTTTCATAACCCTCGCCATAGATTCTCCTTTCTCACTCACTTCCTGGAGGGGTCGTCCCAAATCTGAAGTTAAAATAAACTGGTCTTCTCTCCCGTGTCGAAGGCGCTGGATGAGCATTCAAAATCAGTTAAATTTCTGTGGCATTTAAAGAAATAAATACATACATACAATAACGTAAGGTTCTTCATTTTCGTGAAATCAGCACCGTTTTCCAAAGTTTTATTAATAATGATTATGATTGGATCTATTATTTTGCACTGTTCTGGTTTAATAAGAATATTACATCTCAGGATTTTACATAATATAATTAAGTATTCAAAGTAACATTGCTTTTGCAATTATTTGTTTCGGGTTAGACTAATAATAAGTAATCCCTTTAGGAGTGAGAAAAATGTAAAGAAACTGAATGATTTTACAGAAAACTAAATGAAAATAAAGTCAAATTGATTAATTCTCTAGCATTGTATATATACAGTTTCGAGAACATAAAAAATGATCGAAGAGTCTTTCTTAGTGTATATGAGGTTTTTCATTAATCTCTTTCTTCAATTGTATTTGGAAGTGAGGGCATTTATTTATACGATGAATAGCTATGGTAATAATCAATAAAATATTTACTTATTCTGGGATTTTTTCCTCGTACAAAGAAGGGGTTTACAAGCACAGCTTTAATTCATTGGTAACAGAATAGTTATTTTAAAAAATCCGTATTATAATATATATAGCCTTTTGAGGCTAAAATTTATGTTCTAGAATTTTATTTTTCCCGATGCATCTCTGAATGGACGATTACCAAGTATATTCCTCCGTAAAAAAATAAAAAAGGCAACTTTTCCCATTCCTTGGGTGTTCTAGGACGTAACGTGCCGGGAATATTACATTTTTCGCTCATATATTGCGAGCAGATCGATACGAAAACGCCATGAATTTGCTTCCCGGGTTCTATGAAACGGTCGTAAGAAATTGTTACAGGTCCATAGAATGTTCTTATTGCGCCCTTTACATGAAATTCCGCACTTTATGTTCGACTAGAATCCGTGCTCATCTAGCGCAGTACGGCTTCTTTTTCTCCCTTCTCCATGTACCACTCCACTTCTCGGCAATACACGGACCCTCAGTTTCTCTGCAAATTCCTTCCGCACACGCTGACGAGGCCGTGGTTTTTCTCCCCCTCTTCCTCCCGCCTTTTCCTTCCTGTCCTCGGTCTTTCACTCTCTTTCTCTCGAGAGTGTTAACGTCTCTAACCCCCGAGAGGAGTAACATTTTTCACTAAAAAACACTGGAGTAGATGGAGCAGCCTCCCCATCAATCACCTCCTCCCTCTCTTTCCATCCCTTCGGTGCTGAGGATGGGCTTTTGAGAGTCTTGTGGCTGCATGCACCACGCCCCCTTGCAACACTCTTCTCTCTATCACGGAGCAAACTTCGCCAGCAAACCTCTTTTGCTCTCTCCCTGGATTCCGCCATCCATATCCTCCCCTTTAGGAAAAAAGCGGGGATTCCTCTCCTTTTTCATACGCTAACCATCACCACCTGTACAACTTCTTAATTAGCCAGCTCCTCGCAGCCCTCTCCTCATCTGATTAACTGAGGCATCTCGTTTGGTCTCTACATGAATGGTATTTTAGCGCCGAGAGGTAGTTATAAAGATGTTTAAATACCGCAGGTAAGAAATAAGACTGCCTACTCTTGCTAAGCAGGATTTAAAGGAGTGCTTCATTCACTCCCGGTTTTGTTAAATTTGCAGAAAACACCAAATTATTAATGCAAATGTAATGGTGAGCGCATTTTAGTTATATATTACCCTTTGGAAAACTCTTTTAATAGTGTAGGTTACTATATATAGTAATGAATATTTCACAGTTTATTTTGAAAAAATCATATAAAATTAATATAATTTTTATAGCGTTTTCAGCATCGTAAATCAAGCTCATTATTTAAAATTAGTTTAAAATATAATGAAAACGGGTAGTAAAAACAGAACATTAATTATAAAAAATGTATACTACAAGGCACTTGATAAAAAAAGAACGCGACACGTGATTGCATTTCAGTAGTTTAAAATAAGAGATAGCCGATTAACTTCGATTACCATTGGTTTATCATCGTTCATCAAAATTAATATTTAAATTAAATTTCTGCTTTTACTTGTGACACTGTGAATGGAATCATACAAAAATTGTTCTATTCGGAAAGAATATCTTTACTATCTTCGCATTTCCTCTGTATTAGCAAAAACATTTCCAAGTTTATATATTCTCTGACTGTCAATGTTTTACGACTGGTTTTGGTTCGTACACGACGTATCAAAAGTTGTTCAACCACTCATTTATTTGAAAATCTAAGTTTTTATAATATTTTGTAGCTGGAATATCTTTATCAAGTGATATAAAAACTCGTCATGGTTTCACATAAATTCGCAAAATCTCTCAATAAAACAGGAACCTGTCCTTCGTGTATGGCTGGCCTTATGGATGTATGGATGGGTATGCATGGATGTAGAAGACTACAACATTAGGATAGATATAAAATTTATCGGGGTAAAGATATTTTATTGGGTGATTACCTTAAACTTTTTTCGTTAAAAATTCTATAAAATTTTTATCTTAGTACAAGTACCCTTAAAAAGGTTAAGAATTCTAAAGGAAATGTTGAATGGGAAATCTTGGAAGTCAGTTTAAACGAAAATTATAATTAACGTGTAGACCTAGGAGGTTGAACTTACTCATTTTTTTATAACAAACTACTTCTACGATACCGGCAATGAAAAGGATGGCATCTGATTAAATGAGTTTTTTTATATGTGAAGATAAGGTTGGATTATTTATAGAACATCCTTGCTCTGAAAATCTCCTTACTTAAAGCTAAGGTAAAATTGCTCGATCATGGTCTTTTTTTGATTGATGGAGAGTTCAATGCCCTTAAAGAGAATGAAAAGAGGTAGTCTAACGGCAGCGCTTCATCTTACATCCCGAGAGAAGAGGTTATCGGGAGGATAGGAACATGAGGGTCATGTCATGGAAGCAATCCTCTTCAGCAAAGTATACTTTACATTTGACCTCTCAAGAGTTTTTCTTTGTGAGAACCGTTTCTGTGAGCAAGTTTATCCTCATACCCGAGATAAAGGCTAAATTAATGAGATCTTCAATCTCATTTGTGGTAAAACATACAAGTTTCTCACTTTCGTTGCTAATTATTAAAATAAATTATATCTACGATAATTGACCATCTCAAATATCGAAAAATTTAAATAGAGATTTTATAAATATCCTTGATATTTCTTTCCTTTATAGTTACTTTTGAAGAAAATTTTTAGAGAACGCCTTATCCAAAACATATGAATTAACTTTCGGAGTTCATTGCTCTGCGGAGGGAATTTTCATCATTAATATATTCTGTTATGATAATTAAGCGATTTTGCTATTTTTAAGGATCCAACTACAAAAATAGTTCCTCAGATTATGCATTGTTATAGAGATTTGTTTCAGTTTTATAACGATGTCCGATTGATGTTTGATTCGAATTCATTGTCAGCTATAACTTGAAGGTGGACGCACAAAATTTAATACTTGTTCATCGATCCTTTTATCATGAATCTTTTCTCGTTGGCTGAGTTTATATGTACAGTCCTGGCCAAAATTAACGCAGCACCGGCCGTAAGGATCGCTAGGGAAGTGCTGCGTTAATTTTGGCCAGGAGTGTACAATTTTATAATTTTTTCTAAAAATTCAGAATCATCAGAATATCATAAATATTTAGAATCATCAGTGACCTTTTGTCATTCGGTAATGTTGAAATAAATAAACACACTTGGTAATTTCCACACAATATTATTTCGACTACCAATTTCAGCGCAAGTGAAGATGGCGTTGCGCTGAAGCCGGTAGTCAAAATAATTTTGTGTGGAAATAACCAAGTGCAGTTTCACTATGTTGTTCCACGAAGTACGGCCAGAAATGATTGATTTAATCCGGTAGAGTTTAAGTTTAAATTACTATTTAATAAGGTAATATTAATTCTTTATAAGGTAATATGAATTCTTTATTTATCAGAACAAAATCGAAGTTATCAGTTAAAGCTGGCTAACGTATTAGTCAAGGGCAGAAAACTTCTTCATCAGTATTTTTTAAAATTATACAGTCATATTTATCTCCGTTCATGCGTTTAATCAGATTTTACAGATTAAATTAGAAGAATAATGATCGGATGTTTGATCTTGCTATCGAGTTCAATGTGAAACCGTTTTTGATATTCAAACGAATTTAATTTATTCAAGCATGACTTAAAATATGATTTATATATTTAAAGAGAGATCTCTGTCATGTATAATTTATAATAAATTTTTAGCACACGTATTACAGCGATGTCCACTTGCCATTGTTAGTTAAGGACTAAGAAACATGTTTTGTTGAAGAAAAGAATTTACGTATTACAGAATGAGGAATTTTTCTTTGGTTGTAATAAGGAGAATATATATAATTATACTAGGTTATCTAAAAAGATCACTAAATTAAGGTCTAAAATATTTTAAGCGACTCTATGTTGATGAATCTTAATTAATTTATCGGAGCGCTTTCGAGAGTTATCAATCGTCTCCGTGAAATTGTTTTCGCAGACGTCCGTAATAGCGGAATACTTCCTTTAACGTCAAACACGTAAGGTCTTAATTTTGGTGGACATACCTTTCCTTACCAAAGGGAGAACGGAATCGGGAAATAAACGTAGGTTCGGAATGAAATGCTGGCGTGGAATGATGGAGGAAGAGATTAATGGAGGGAAGATGGAGGCTATGAACATCCATACTCCCCATCCGGTATAAGATATCTGCGTTTCAAGAATATTGCTTTTCCCAAGTTTGAATGCAAACGGCCCGAGAGAGTGTATATATGGAATCTTCGAGGGCCGAAGGTCGGTTCCCCCTGAAATTCGTTTTTCCGGCTCTTTCGAAAGAGAGATGGAAATATTAAAACATGGCTCCTCGATGCGCGAGAGTAAGTGGGCTTCGCAATTCGTTTTATCACAACATTTGCACTGAAAATAAGAGGTCGTATACACCGCATGAGGAAAGAACTTGCAATATTCCGCAGATGGCGTACGATGGAGATATGAAAAGGCCAACGTTATCGATGATTTTAGAAGCAGAAATGCTTTTTGCAGCGTCTGGAGGTTAACGTTAAGCAAGATGACATTGCTTAAAGAATATGTATATCAGAAAGTTTTGAAGGACATAGGATAGGGTAAATTTCCCTCAGGTTTAAGCGAAACATTGGTCATGAACGCGATCCTATATTCTCTTTAAGATACCCCTTCTGATTAATTTTTTTATCTGTACACAGAAAAAGATATGAAATTACAGATTGAAATAAGAGAAGAAATTTATTGGTAGATCCCAAAGTAATGAAAATTTCACTGATAATATTCAGAATTGCCTTGATATCTTCGTCGTTTACTATGCATGCAGTAACATTCAGAAAGATAAATGCCACTTTTATACACACGGAGAAGTTAATGCATCGATCTTATCTCCTTTCAACTGAATGCGAATAATAAATAAGTTACTTTTTCACATTGCATGACGGACCTATTTCCTTTAAATCTTAAAGATTGAGAACACCTATCAGTTTCAGGGCTAATATCCAAATCAACTTATTTCTCTATTTTAGGAATGAATCTCAAAATGATCTTATAAATATCATCTCCTTATCTCCTTAATGTGTTTCAAAAATGAGTTGATTAGAATCGAGAATCAGTTGCCATGGCTTAAAGTGTTTTAATCTTGCTATAAATTTTGTGTTATGAAATTCCGCATCCTGAGATATCCTTCGATTTTTTTCTATTTGAAGATAGAGGATTTAGTGAGGGTTGAATATAGAAATAAACCTAGGAGATACATACATCTTGCAAATGGAACAATGCATTTTAGATACTGCTTAGATTTATATCAAGTGCCAGCTAAATGTGATAATACATAATGCGAGTATGTTGATAAATATAATATGTGATAATGTTGCAACAAAAACATTTTCGGAGAGTTGACTTATTCATTTTAGAAAACACATAAGATGTATGCCTATTTCCTGGAAGATAAGGGTTTGCGACGAGGAGTATGAAGATGATTCTATTCCCCAATGATCAGAATGGGCAATGCAGTATCTCGTTGTAAGTAGAATGTTAAAATTCCTTTTAAAGGGAGGAAAGTACGATGAGTATAAATCTCCGGCCTCATGAGGATGGAAGATTCGGTGGGAGAGTTCTCAGGATATGGTTTGGGTGTAGCGCCACCGCACGGGATTCGGCGTCTGTCGTCCGCAATGTCTCGGAATCTCCGCTTGCCTAAACGGCTTCACCGGATATACTGCCTCTTGTAAAACTGGCCATTTGGCAGCGGGGCCAAAGCGACATTTTAAACGCTTGCCCTCAACCTCTTATCTCACTCTCTCACTTCCACCCATTTGCTTCCATATGCACTCGTGCATTTCGTCTCCCAGAGAAGTCACATGTACCGAAATCATCGCATCATCCCCAAGGAAGGAATGAAGTCGCCTTCGAAATTTGAATTTCCTTTTTTTTTGATATGTAACGAGTCCATTAGTGCCTCTTACAGAACGGACCAGAGATTTCATCTTATTCAGTCGCATTTATTTGAAATAGTATGATAATATAGGATTTTATTCTGGTTTTTAATAGCAGATAGTTCAAATCGAAAATCATTATTTCGTTAAAAAGTGTCAACGTTGCGTTGTTATAATGGTGGGCTAAAATATAATTTTCTATTTAATCCCTAGCATTGAAATAATGGAATGGAATAATATTACCAGTTTTTTCTAAACATTATGGCTTTTAACGATTTATACACGAAAACACTCATCGGGTGCTTTCATTTAATTGTTCTGATACCGGTGATTAAAGAGAATGCTTTAAATGCTCTCAGAAAAGTACTCGCACTAATGGAAGTTATCAAGAGATCAATTAACGAATCGCACGCTGGTAAATCATGAACCGATGGTTATTCTGTTTAATGCACTCTAAATTCCCTAAATGGGCGTAAATAGCTCCTAATAACCCGCCGAAATCTCTTTCCATAATCGTTAATTAATGCTCCATAGCCATGTTGGTTACGATAAAAATTGAACCGAAATTAGGTATTTTACCATCCAAAATCCATTTATACTAGGCTATTTCAAATGAAAAGTTACAAGCGAAAACTACGAAAAAGGAAATACTGTTGATTTTTCAACATGTTTTGATATGCAAATTAGTTTTTGGAATCAAATTGTTGTCTAAAGAGAATGGGATCTCAGATATCAGGAAATCGTTGGCTTAACAATGTTTCTCTGATTACGGACTTGTTACAAGGATTTTATTAACCAATTTCATTCAATTGCTTTAAGTAGTTAATTTTATTTATTTAGTTTATTAGTTTAGTTTAGTTAATTAGTTTAATTTAATTTAGCTAAATTAGTTACTTATTATTATAAGATAATTTTTCAATTCTACCTTATCCTCTCGTTTTTTCTGTCCGGTCTTCATAAGGATGATGACTATCACTTAAGGCGAAGATATCTCTGTCATTTGCTAAATGAAATCTCCGGCTTCTTATGCTCTCGCAAACTCTCAAGTGTTATATTCGCTTTCTGACGCCACTTCGGTCCCCTTCTGTTTTGTTCATCGTTACAACTTGAAGGAATCTTTATTCGTAGCTTGTAATTAGTTCGGATGATCTTTCAAAATACAATGGGTTAGAATGTTTCTCAATTATATCCGGTCATACTAAATATATCTTCAGATACGCCGCAAAATGATTTCAAATGTGCATCTTTGAATCCTAAATGCCTCCAATCTAAATTTTGCCAATACGACCTCGGTTTTTTAGTACATCATAACAACAAATTAATTTTAATTTTTTGTTACCTCCAATCGGTGCATCTGAGATATTTTCAGTGTTAATACTTGCATACCGTTTGTCAGAATGGACACCAAAGCATCTATTGATGCCATTTTTAACTTTACTATTTTATTAAATTTATAAGGCAAGGAAATAACTTTTATAATCTACAATAGTATAGTTATAAAAGAAAAATTCTAGGTTTGATTTCGTTATGATAATACGCATGTATCATTAAATATGATGCTGCCATTTTAAAACATGATTTTGTATGCATTGTGGACAACGAGGGACAATTACCACTACTTTCTTGCGGCATGAAACGGACTTTGTTTTTAGACAAAAACAACTCTCTTCTTATTTTCGTATAAACCATTAAATACTACGTCCACGAGGGGACCAAATGCATCCTTTTACGTCCCTTTTAAAAAATGGCTCTTTAAAGGAGGCGAGGCTCTTAAGCGGTGGAAAGACAGGGTCGAAATACACAAACGGAGGGACATCCTCCGTCCATTTTCTTCTCTCTCCCTATGACGTATATTCTCTCCCTCTTTGCTATCCTCTCTCCATTTAAGATGGCCGCAGCCTGGTAACGGCAATTGGATGTGAAGAGGAGGACATTGCCATTTCTCTCTCCCATTCGCCTTATGCTCCGAGCCGCTTTACTCCGGGAGCGGAGAAATTTATAGCGCCGTTGATTGCTTTTTGCTCGAAATGATAAACGGGACGGACCATGCGGATTCAAATCTCCCCAATTTTTACGTCTTGAGTTTTTTTCCCTCTGGGAATCGAGAGTGCGAGTCAAATAAAACTATATGTATTTGTTCCTTCCAGATGCTCGGAAAATTTAATATCAATTTACGACTTTGACACGACGAATGGCTTTAGTTGTCTTGTTGTCGTTCTTAATGCCTCTCATATTTATGGGGCCGGTTAATAGATTCCGGAGCCGCTTTTTTATGTTTGTAATTGAATTGGTATCTAGTGAACATATTATCCTCAATGTCATTGGTCGCCGATGCCAGAAATAACTTTTACTCCCCTTTAATGGAGTCTTTCGGGAGGATGTTTTTTGTCGAGTTCAATTTCCCTCGACACTTATCTTGCTGCCAATCCTATCAATCTTATCTACGAAGATGGATCACGGCGCTATGTTTTCGTTTTCACAGAAAATTTAGGAGAGAAGGATTTGAAACCACAGCGAGTTCAAATTAAGGGGATAGAGTGGTTTAGTCCTATAGAAACTTAAAATTTGGCTTAAAATCTAGAGTTTATATATAGTATCTAATTTTAGAGTGAAAATAATTTTTAAGACTTGGTTTTCACTACTTTCACTACGTTAAACTTTAGTTAAAGATAAATCATTTAATAAATATTAAGAAAAAGAAGGTTAATATATTGTATTTATCGCAATGGAAGTATGTCTTTATTACCGTACCTATTAATATCATATTATCGGTATGTATTTCGACACTCAATCCATTATCCGTTTATTCCAGAATTTCGTAAAGATTTGCATTATTGTGTTAAAGATCCGAATTATAATTGGCAATTTCCATTAGAAATGAGATATTTATTGGACAATATTTGGAACTCAAATTTTACTCTTCTATATTTTGAAATTTATGAAATAAGTCCGTAATTACAAAAATAGCTGTAAAATCGCATCACAAAGAGAGATCACAGGAGAGCCATCTATAAGAAACGAATTTCTTCGTTCAATACACGGAGAAGTTTATGGTAAAAATTTATTTAGCCACGAATTTTGGCGAATAAAGCAACGTGCAAACACAGCGTAGCCTTCTCCGTGCTTGAAAAACAATTCGGCAAGTGGACGGAAGTTCCCTCGCGTGCTTCTGCAAAGGAATTTTTCGATTTTCAGAGGACATTTTCTGTATCGAATTTTGCGGGGAAATCCGGGTGAGGTTTAATTAAAAATGAAGAGTCAAAGGAATTGTGTGAGAGGGAGGGAAAAGAGAGGAAAATCGTCGGATAATGGCCTCTGCAATTCTTTCTGACGAATGCTCCCTTGTGGTGTGCTTCACCTATTTGAAAGGAATGATTAAAAGCAATTTTTCCTTCTTTCTTTGTGGCGCTTTAGGAAATGTGACGCACGCAAGATTAATCTACAATTTCACTTGTAAGGGTTTTGTGACAATGCCGCAACAATGTAGATGGAAAGAGATTATGCTTTTAGTAATTATTCATCTCTTTAATCCTTTGAAACAGTTAGCAATCTTTTTAAACGTGATTGATTTTCGTGAATCAGTATTTCCTTTCGGCTTAAGCACGTCTTCGGACTCTTGTTATCCCGATATTTTCTCTTGCTCTTGTACACAATATTCTATTTCCATTCTCTCCAAAGTTGCAGACACACCTCAATAATATCTTTTTAATCTAATTCCCTTTCCCTTTGCAGCGATTTAACTTTTTTTCACTCTTTCGTTCTATTTTAGCCATTTAAATTTCATCTATACTCCCCAATCATCCTAACTGACGTAAAACACCCTTTTCATATTCATACGTAACCTTTTTTTAGATCATACACGCATTTTATGCTTTCCTCTCCCTGTTTTTAACGCTAAATTTAAATTGGAATTATTTTTATATTTTACTTATCCTGTCATACAGTTTTGCTACCATCCAGTATGGTTGGCGCATGCACATCTTTATGCAGTGATATATCAAAAGAACACTTCTTAATAGGCTCCCCTGTAATTGATATTTATATGGTGTTTGATTGCTTCTCATATAGAGTAACCAATCAAAGACTAACAAGTACTCTTCTTACTACCTGCATTCAAATGAATTTTTCTCTCTCACCAGTATATCGTATATCGATTGAAAAATGTGTTCCAGTTGACATCTTTTCCAGTCCAGTCCCTAAGGGATAGGGTCTTATTGTTATCAAACCTAACCGGCATACTATATAAATAAACGTATAAAATTAAGTATATATAATATATTAGGTATAACTATAAATATATATATATTTATAAGTTCATGAAGATTTATAACGTTACCATGAAAATTGATGAAATTCTGCAACAAAAAATAGTACCCTGCTATATTCAGATTTTGAAATACTGAAATCTGACTTTAATGTTCA
This sequence comes from Sympetrum striolatum, assembly GCA_947579665.1. NCBI lineage: Eukaryota > Metazoa > Arthropoda > Insecta > Odonata > Libellulidae > Sympetrum > Sympetrum striolatum. The sequence goes on from OX388341.1 coordinate 25,695,667, forward strand.
AATTCGTAGATTTTAATTCTATACAGGTCGACGAACGTATTTTGTTAGAATGAAAATGCATGTGCCGGAGCACAATCTTTATTTACAACACATTGTCTTTAATGAGCTATCTACTAATCTATAAATTTGGATGCCCAATTATAAAATGTATGAAGGATATCGCAAGTCTTATATGTTTTCAACCCCTCCAGTCATAGGTTTTGACGATAACGTTTATTACCCACTTCGCTCGTGAGAGAAATTGACTGAAAAAAACAGATTCTATATAATGATTGTATTATATGGCAAATGGTTCGAGCGTAGTGGTGGGAACATTGATATTAGGAAGATCCCATAAGAGTGGAACTTCAAAATGTGCGAGAAAGAAGGCAATAAAATGGGAGGAAGAGAATACAGTTATGAAACAAAGAATTAAGAGAGGGAAATATAGTCGAGAGTGGAGAAGAGGAAATGGAGCATAGTGAGGAGGGACCATTCCGGGCACGTCCGCCCATCATGGAGGAATGGGTCCAAACGCATTCCTTTCTCTCACTCCCCTCATTTCCTTCTCCGCCCCTACTTTATGCCTCTTCCCTTACACTTCCTCTCAATCGTCTTTCCTCCCCCAACAATAGTCATACTTCCCATCAGCCTTTTCCATTTTCATCACTTCTTTTCTTATTTTACGGATCTTTTTTCTCACTGCCGCTGCAGTTTTCACCTCGTGTCCCCGCTACCAACTGCCTCTCAGCCTTCTTCAAGTATACTTATATTCCATAATATTTTCTAAGCTCTATGGGGGAAACTAGGAAGGAAACCCTCCGTTCTTCTTCAGATGAGGAAATGACGCATTCACGTTACGACTAACAGATAAATGTCGTTTACGAAATGGATTAATTTGTTGTTTTTCTTCCGCGTGAAGCCAAATAATTTTCATAACTTATCCATTAAATACTGATTTAAAATTATGCAGAAATTTAAGAATGTTGATTTTGGTCTGTGATTGCTCCTTGTTAGCTCTCTATATCTTCCCTTTCCGAGTTTCAAATTAAGTATCTATACATACTTTCCTGCATAAACTATTTTTAACTGATTTTCATTCTATCATTAAAAATGATTCAAAATATCTCAAAGGTAATGCCTAAAGAATAAAGTTTAACTGACCATATATTTAAAAAATCACAGAAAATCTCAAAGTGCCAAGAAAACTTTTCTATTACAATTAAATTTGGGGCATTTCTCTGCAGAGAATTTAATCTCGGTTACGTTAAAGCTTGATTATTAGTATGCAGGAGCTAGTTATATAATGAGTTGCATAGTTTTATCAGTTTTATTCTTTTCAAAGGTGTCCGGTTTTCAAATGAAGTTACTAGGAGTCTTTCTTCTGGTTGGACAAATAAGGTGCACGTGTAAACTTTATAATAAATAAATTTTTTTACCAATTTACAGTAGGGTAGAAAATGATCATCCTTATAAATTTTACTACAAATAAGTAACGATAAAGATAAGTCTCGCATTGGCATTGGGATATAATAATGAAATTCCAAAATATCTTATCAAAGAAAATAAGAGTAGTTAATTCTAATAAGATGGTTCGTACAAAAATTGTATATAATATAAAACAATCAGAACGTAAAATATATTTGAATCTAATTCTGGAGTTGATTATACAATTTATCATTAGAATTCTAAGAAAGTGATAGTCAATTGTATCTAAAAGGTCGTGAAAAAGTTATCAGGTAATGATTTAAATCATCTTATAAATATCGTTCATCCCAAATTGATTTTTTTATGCCCCAACTTCATCTTTTAGAAAGTTTTCTTATCCCTTCATCTTCACTATTTCCCTGAATATCTATATCATCTTTCCGGCCCCGTTCAATCTTCCATAACTCTCTACTCCACTTTCCTGTGCCTTCCTTATCCTTTCGATTTCCTCTCATTTCTCTATCACACGCGTGTCCCTCTCAGCTCCAAATGTCGTTTTCCTCACGCATCCAACTCATTTCCCACTCTCTCTCTCTTCTTTTAATTAAGCTCTTGTTTCCCTCCCACGGAGCTCACGGAACTCGCGCGGTTTATTTAGGACATCTTCACAATAATGGCGTTTATCTAATGGTTGCTCAGGGAGCGGTGGAGGGAATGAAATTCCGCGAGAATATTGGAATGAGATTGATTTATTCGCTCACAACTTAATTAATCAGGCGAAGTGGAATTGTGGGAATGGTACACTTTTTGTTCGAGGGAGAGGGAAATGTAGCAATGTGTATCTACTTCTTCAACCGATGGAAAAGGATGAATTGACGGGGTTTGTTTATAAATATTTTATCATTGTTTTGGTACTTCTAAATTTCATTTTCTTCGTGAAGGAGGAAATGTGCTTCACGGTTTATATGTTCCTAGAAACTTTAAGTAAATTAATAGATCTTTAATTGTTTAACTTTTTTCTCGTGAATACTGAATATTGTTATAAATGTTTGGTTGCTGATATCTGTAATCATAATAAAACCAGGTGATATATAAAGCGCTTATTTACATTCAGAGTTAATTTATAACTGATTATGGGTAAAGCCTACATAATCCTAAAATTTTTCGTATAAAGAAATGGATATGTTGTAGATAAGTGGTTTGAAAGAAATTTAGAGAGATTTTCCAGGCCTCCATCGATAACTTAGATAGGTTTTCTATCTGTAGAATTCAAACCAGGGACCGCTTTTACCAAATGCGAACATGCTACCATTTTGACTATCTGGGCTCTCCCTTCGATAATTTTCATAAATAAATCATCTTCCGATCTTTTAACTTCTTAGGAAGACAAAAGTATTGGAAGGAATACCTTATACCGTTATTACTCCTATATTTAAAAAAGAAGTTTTAGAAAGTAAATTCCAATTAAAACATACCTCTAAAAGCCTGAACAGGTTAAACTGCAACGAAAATGGATTGTAGTAAAGGGTCTGTCTCATTTAAAAAGTTTTCTTGTCTTGTCCATCATGATATATTTATAAAAATATGCTTTCGAACATTAATCTCTCATATTAAATATGGAAATATATGCTTTATATAGAGGAATACTTTATGCTGTGCGATTTAGTTGACTAAAATCCACATTGGTTGCTATCATTAAATTATAATCATCTAGGAATTTAGAAAACCATTGATTGGTTTGGTTCAATTTTTAAGTCTCCCAATTAGCTGTCAATATTTTTTCTATTACTGTTATAATCTTAAACATATCATAATTTATACCTTATTTCTGGGTATTCAAACTAGATTTTCTTCAATTCCTCCTTCCTCAATTTCTTGCATGTATTTTATTAATGATTTAAGATAATCTTTCTCTTCATTTTCACTTTGAAGGACATAATTACACGATACTTCCATTTATTTTTTGTCGTTGTGAGGCGCTACAATTTCATAACTTCTAATCTTCACTTAACTATAATGGATTCAATTTAGAATTTAGTACACAAATAATAAACCTAGGAAGATTTATTTATACTATGCCACAATCATTATTTATATTACCAGTTATTGTTTTTTATAGAGTAAATAAATCTTCTTGAGTCTATTCTTTGTATTGAACACTCCCAAGGTCCATATTATCGACATTATAATTTTAGTTTCATTTACGTACCCTATGTTAAAGAATGAACTGAAAGCAGTGGCCTTATTTCTTGAGACGAAAAGTATATTTTAGCCAAGATGAAACATTATTTATTTCGATAAAATAAATATTTTCCTAGGGGTGCCTTTTGGGTTGGAAAGGCTCTCAGTTCCACTTGGTGTCTCAACGGCGTCGTTCCCAATGCTCGGGCGAAAGTACCATTCGCAAATTACTCCGTTCTCCCCCGCGGACGACTCTCTATCACTTCCCCAATCCTGCGCCACCATCTCCACTCCTTTTTATCGCGCCCATCCACTCACTCCAATCCTCCCCTCCTTTAAACGCTCTCTCAGATGAAAAATTGCTCGCACCCATTTCCCAGCTCTCACTCTGCTTATACATTATAGTATTCCCATCAAACTTCTTCCCTACCCATCCGTCCACATAGTTCCATCTATCATAGCCTCCTTGCATTTATATAGAAATGACTCCTCTGTTTTGATCATCTTCGCATCTTCTCTCGTAACCCCGAGCTATCTTCCCCTCCTTTTCTTATTTTCATCTCCCTGATGCTGGTTCCGTAATCTTCGTCCTTCATCCCCTGCTTCTATTACGTTTTCCAAGATTATGTTTTCCGACCTGTTTTTGGAACTTTTCTTATTCTTACCCTGTTTTGGCTTAGAAGATCTTTTCATCCCCCCTTCGATAGCCTGAACCTTGTACAAGTTGGGATGGACTTTATGCTGTATATTAAAATCTGCAAGTTAACTAACCTGAAAGTTAAAATTGTACTTCAGGCAGAAATCACTATAATACAGGGACTTAGTGTGATATCTGTCGGCTTAATGTCATGCATTTTCAACTTTTGAAGTTAGGAATATGTTTCAACAGGGAAAGTTGCCTCAACTCTATAGATGGCAGTTGCAATTCTAGGTTGCTTTTCATGGAAAATTTAAATAGAAACATCTTACAGGAATTAAAATTTCAAGGAAAAAAAGAATGTAGTATTATTTCAGGACGCACGGCAGTCTTTATTGGTGGTGGTACCAGACTTAAAATACTAAAATATAGAATGCTTTTTAATATAGTTACAAATTTTAATTATGGGATTCTTTCATATTCATTATTTTTATGAATGAGTTTAGGGTTTCTTCTGAATACATCGGAAGTAATCTTATCGTACCATTTTAGACTAGTTTACTCGATATTTTCTTTACATTTTGTTCCAATTCTTTATTTTACGTATTTATAATTTAATTCATCACTTGAATCAATACGCCTAAAATGTGATCAAGTACTATACTATGTTTTTATCTCCATTATATAATTAGCTTTGTACAATATACCCATTACTCATGTTGAGTTGGCGTACAACCGGTTTGTTTCCATTCGTCATCTACTTGCATCGTTCCTCTATCTTTATTACATTCTTTATAGTAGATGCGACATAAAAGGTTTCATCTGTCATCTGAGTTGTGCTTAACTTTGTCCCTCTTCTGTTATGCTAATGTCATTGCGTACTTTACGCTCTAAATGTTTTCAACATATTCTTGAATCAACTCCTATTTTTTTCTGTAACTTTTATTTTCTTATCCTGGAGCATATCTTCTCCATCGAGAGAGTGCCCTTCCTCTTCGATGGTTATTCTTCGCAACTCGTTCCATTTGATCCTTTCATACACATTATTCTACTCGTTAAATGCCAACTTTTCCGCACCGCCTACTCCCTTGCATACCGAACGCAAAACGCGAAGTCATTCGATTCCTAGCGATAGCGGCCAAAAACTCTCCAACTTTTTCTGACCAGTTTTAAATTCACTGCGGAAACCCTTTTTGAGAGATCTTGGATCGGTTCTAGGACCCTTACGGAATTCCAATAATTCTTACGGAAAAGTTTATCCTCTAAAGTTTTCCATCACGCTCTCCGGATTCCAAAATTGATAAAGCAAAACCAATTCCTAGGATGAATTAACATTCTGCAGGGATTTAATGTAAGGACGCTTGCATTTCTTACAATATTCTATAATTTTTTCTTTAACCATTTCTTTATTCTGAGAGATTCCTTGCTTGCACCTCTATTCATAGATTATTGAGACGATTTACATGAAAGAGCACTTTTAGTCGGAATAAATGGGATATCGATTCCAACTTCCGCAGTGTTCCCGGAAATTAGGCTAGAAGTTTAGTTATCAGGAAGTTTATTTCACTTTAGTTTGAGACTCTTAATTAATTCTGATAAATGGGCTCTTTGTGCAAATTTTACCTAGAATTATATCTCACATAGTTCTTCTTCTCATTTTCTAAGTTTAGTTGAGGATCGCCCTTCTATCTTAGTTATTTGGATTCCTGATGTTATTAAACTTTTAAACCGTGATTTTCTTATTTAGTTCTTGGTTTACCTAAATTTTGAATCACCTCGAAGATAACACATTCTCAAAACCAAACATCCAATGCTATTTTTGTCCGCTGACATGAATTTACAGTTAGAATTATAAATAAATGAAAGTAAAGTAAAAGTATTATAAATATCGAATACGTTGTCATATATCCTAATCAATTAAAATTATAATCCGATTCGAATTTAGAATTGGATGATAATAATCAATTTTAAATCGTAACATCATACTTAACTTAAATTTAATTTTAATTTTAACTAACCAAGTGTTGAAATTTTCAAACAAATTTAATTTTTATTCTTACTTGCGAAAAGAGTACTTTTACATAAACTTTGGCATGCCAACTACGTTATGATAGTTTTAAATTATACCTCTCAATATAAATCATTGAGTAATACGAAAATAAAGTTTAGCGAGGATAGAAGTAAATAAATCTCATTTCAAAAAGTATAACTACGGATTGGCTGAAGATGAATACGGGCGATAAAATGATTTTGGTGCATCGATAGTTATATTTTTTTGCTGGTGATTACCTTCTCTGGTGATAGCACTCGCAAAGGGAAAATTTCAATTCTCAGTGGTACTCGAACCCGGAACATTTAAAACTGGTAGAAAAGAATTCTAGTAAGGAGTTGACTCTTTATTAGTTCTTAACTTTTAATTTTTTAGCTTAATTTTCTTATGCTGATATATTTACTATTTTTCTCCCTAAGACCCACGGACTTCCATCCTCTTCCTGGCCCGTGTTCATGAGGAAACCGCAGAATAACTCGATTATCTGCTCTTTGCAATCCCTATCGCCAATCCCTTGTGCGATCCATTCTTTGACCTCCGCTACAAAACAGCCTCCCTGCCGCAGCCACCGACGATGCGAGATACGTGGCACCCGCAAGAATTATGATAATCTCTTGTTATTGAAGCGTGGTCTCGCCCGAATCCTTTCGGAGGTGTTGGAGGCGGGCGATTCGCTAGACGGAGAACAAGGGGAAAAGATGGAGAGAGAGAATGGTGCAAAGGACAAACGAAATATACACCGTCAAATTTATAGGCTCCTCGGCTCTAGAGAGAGCTGGGGAAGAAGTATGTTTTTGTGTTTCGAGATTAAATATATAATCGCTAATTAGGGTAACATGGGTCGGTCGCATAATTCAGCTCGGAAGAAATATTGGCAAAAATGTTAAGAGCGACGGTTGTTTTTCTTCTTTAACATTAATTTCGTATCGCATTAATAAGTAGAATTTTATGAAGGAAAGAGTAATAATCCTTTAACACTAGTATTCAGCAACTGAAATCTTTGCAAATGTTTAGGTTAGAAAGTTTTTAATGTTCATAAATGTCTTTTGTTATAATTGGTATTTAGTTAGTAAAACGTGTATTTATTTAAAAGCAGCGAAGTCATCTTATTCTGTGAGGATTGAATATTTCAGCACAGTAAGACACGGAATGTTATATTTGATTTTCAAAAAATTACAGATTTAACAAATTTACTATACATTGTTTTTTATCTTAGAGTAAGGATAAAATACTTAGAAAAATATAAATACTGTGACTTCTGTGATAGGATTAGTCATTCCGAGAAGATGGTAAAAAATCCTATCTTGCTGCAGTAGTTTTTGCGACATCATGTAATCTGGATAACGAGGAACGTAAAAGGTATCGGAGCTCATTCGTTTTCAGTATCCGTTATTGATAACGATCATTTAACCGTCGCGGTTATGCCCTCAATACGATAGCTGAGGCGAATATTGATGCTATAGAGCGGTGCACGGGAAGCGAAACATGAGAAGCCAATGACCGGAGAAAAGGCATTGTAAAGCGCAGCGGTGCCCTTCTCCAAGCAATCTTTTCACTTGGGGCTCTTTTGCATTCGGCTACTTTTTGGCCACTCGCTACCTGTCTCTCTCTCTCTCTCTCTCTCCTCCATGGCCGAAAGCGGGAGTAAGCAAATAAACCTAACCTGACCTCAGTGCTGGCCATCCATTAACTTCCGACATAACAAAAGCTTCTACTTAGCCCCACACTGTGGCGTGTTGGTACTCGCCTACAACTTTCGGAAGTGATACAATGCGTCACGAGATTTCAAATGAACATGAGAAGTGCTATCCAGAGGGAAATTTATGGCTATATACCGTGAAACATAGCTTATTTTAAATTTAAAATAAAAATGAATGGCTGTATTTTTAGTTACCTGAAACCTATTGAAATCACTTTGTAGAAAGAAAACGAAGCATCTAAAATATTAAATAAGCAGTTTAAAAGCTAATTTTCAAACGAAAATTCCGAGATGGAATTTCAATACTGTTATTAAGATTTAGATTTAAATGTTTAAAATGCAATCATCTGTGATAACTAGTTCTAATGTCTATCATACTGCTAACAAAAGATATATCCAAAGATATGTCATATTTTTGTGATATAACACAAAATCATTTCGTCAAAATATTGCCCTTGGAATTGGTGTTTACACCCCCTACCACACGCCGAAAGGCGGCTTGTAGGGTAATAATGTAGATGTAGATGTAGATGAAAGAATGCTATCATTTCATCATTAATCTTAGATTTATATTTTTTTTAGCTCTATCCTTGACTGTTATGAACCCAGATTTCAGAATAAATTTGATCTTTATATTTAATTATTATTTATTAAATTATCCAGATAATTTTCTTCTTGAATTTAAGCAAGATGCTATTACATGCTAGCAATATTTAACTCTGATTGCATCATATTGTAAATTGTCTCGCTGTACAGTCCTGGCCAAAATTAACGCAGCACCGGCCGTAAGGATCGCTATGGAGGTGCTGCGTTAATTTTGGCCAGGAGTGTACATAATCATAAAAACGAAACATGGTGACTATCCGCAAATTAACTAACTATACCTCGTTCTTACACTTGGACAAAAAAGAGAAAAATTGGTTGATTCTGAAGCATTTCTAAATAGTCTAAAGTAATAAATGACGGAGAGATGTCTTACTAAGACTATGAAGAGACACTTAACCATATCCTTTGTTTTCCTTTAAACCCTATTTCTCCCTCTCTCTCACTTTCGCGCACAATGGACGACGAAAAAGCGCCCCCAAGTAATCCACGTGTCGAATGATTAATGTGCAAAAAGAGGATTTTCTCGAATTTTCTTGACTCTCTCCTTCTTCTGCCATCGTTACTCTTCTGTCACTCCTACTACCGTTACTGTATCCCTTATTATCCAAAACCGAATCTTCACCCTTGTACCTTTTTATCCAAAAGACTACTGACTTACTCAATTCTTCATCAAGCATCTCCTATTACCGTCAAAAATAAACTTTAAATTTTTAAAATGCCTTCAATTATGAGCAATTCAAAAATGTACACTTTTCATGGTGAATATTTCATTTATTACACGAGTCATATTTGGTCCTCTTACCCTTATATTGCTTAGATAGAAAACTTAGATAAATTTTTGAAACATATCCTACATATATATACACAAGTTTTTCCCTCTTATTTCCTTCTTGTGATATATTCTATATATCAGTCTATTTTATCATGAGCAATATAGCATACTTAACTCTGAGATTGATTCATATTTTCTTACAAACTTTAGTAGTGTATTATAGAAAAAATTGTTACAAATTATACTACTCTGGTTTTCCTAATCTCCTAACGTTCCAAGAGTCACCCTTGGCATACTTAAACGCAACCATATAACCAAAAAAGAGCACTTAGTAAAACGTAGAGAACATTAACTACCTATTATGTTCCTTGTAAAATTTTATCTCGAAGTTCTTAAGTAACATTAAAGGAACAAGGTGAAGTTCTTTCTTTTAAAGCCCTCATATTATGCTATTGATCATTCTGTGAATTATCACAGCAAATCCCTCAGTCGAATTGACAATATTTATTGCAGCTCTTTCTCTTAATTTACTTTCACAATGCATGTTTCGTTTCATTCAATGCATTTCGTTTTCCACCTTACTTTGAAAGCGTTACCCCTTTCTAAGTACATCATTTTACAGTTATATCTCCCCTTACCATTCTTCTCCATTCTCATTTAGCTTCATTAGCATAACCTTCTCTCTTTACATCCGTCATTCCAAACGTCATCCTCCTTTCCTGCTCGCTCTCTGTCGTGGAACCGCTTGTTTCCACCGCACAGTCCCTATCTATTACCTATAAACCTCCATCATCCTCCTCCATCCTTCCTTCCTATTCTCATCCTCTTCCTTTCACCACATTCAATTTTCCACTTTCACTCCTCGCTTTGTAATCTTAACCTCTGAATAGCGTGCGTTATGCGGCTGATTATACATTTTCAAGGCATATATTATAAGTTAACGTGTCCGCAACTCGATAATCCTTTTTGTACCAAAACATCATTATGATTCCGGATGAAAAGGCGTGTAATAAAAAGGAGTATTCTTTCGGTGGTCTCTCTTCACAACCGAGTCAATCTCCTCTCTCTTCCCTATCCACAAAACTCTCATGCCACCGCAACCGCTTCTGGAATTATCTATGGACCATTTGCGGTTATTAACTCTCGCGTCCGCTATTACCCCCTATCCTCTATACCTTTCACTCTTTCTCTCTTAATCCTTTTCCCTACTCTTTCTCTACTCTTTACCGCATTCATCCCTTCTAGTACCTTTGAATCATTTATATTTATTTTTATATCCATCCACTGTCAGCTATGTCATCCCATTTTTTATTATCATCAATCAATAAACGGTATCTTGCTGACATCCTTTTCAATTGTTGTCATTTTTTTACAGCTTATTTTTTTTATGAATAATTATCTGAGGGCGTTAAGATAATGCTTCTTTAAGAAATTTCTATTTGAGTAAATTGTACTGCTTTACTTACCGTGGTACTTATTCCAAATCACTGTTTGAAATGAACCTTTTATAGTACCTTTTTTTGTCTGAATTTTCAAGGAGATGTATGTAAAAATAAGACAATGTGTAGGGAAAAATAATTATAGTTATATTCAGGTAATCAAGTGCCAAGTTGTAACACCATTTCAATTAGTAAAATAGGCTAGAAATATTTCGCCAGTTGGACAAGTTTGATTTTCTTCTCGGTGATTTAAGTGAAAAATGAAAACTTCTACTTAGGGTGAAAAGATTATTCACAGAGAATCAGGATGGATGCTGAATTAAGCTGATTTCGTAATAAATATTAACAATCAGATTTTAAACTATATAGCGTGGGCATGCATGTAATTTCGCTGACAATAATCACGTTGTATTTCAATGAACCAACTTCCATGCATCTATGAGGGGAATAGTAATATCACTTTAACATGAGAATACCCAATTTACATACTGATTCAAATTCGTTGATTTGTGGTTTCTGCGATACCACTCAGGCATCGTTCGGGGCAAAAAGGTATTGCAATCGTGGATTGGTAAAGATACTGATTGAATTATCAATTATTCTGGCAATACCTAGAGTTAATCTCAGAACAGCATTATGGTGTGTTCGTAGTTAAAGGATGAAGATGTACCATATTTTTTTCTCGTACATTTGGCTTATCTTTTTTTGTAAAATGTCTCACTTGGCATCACAATGCGACAAATGAAGAAGCGTAACATATTTAATTCTAATCACCATACGCTCACGTGTTTTTGTCTACTAACCTTATCATTCCTCCCCGCATCGAACTTCCTCCCAGCTTCCTCTTTTTTCTCTCCCCTCTTCAATTCTTCACCCTCATTCTCTCAGCACAATCTCCATCCCGCTCCCTCCACAAGTCCATTAAAGTTATCAACATAAATAAGGGATTTCGTGGCGGTATCAGCGGGTAACAGAAATGGCATGTAGCCAGGACGTGAAGAATGGGAGCGTGGCAGAAGGGGAAAGAGTGGGATTCGGTTGGCAGATGAGGGAGAGGAGGAGCCAAAGGGTGCGGTAGGCTGCCGCTGGAAGGGCAGGGGAAGGGAGGCCCTCGGAAGCGGTCGTGACTGCGATAGCGGTTGCCCCATCCCATCGAATACGGAATAAAATTAACAATTTGGGGAATTAAAACGCGGAATGCTTCGTCGAAGTGTCTACCATGTCTTTGTGCCCGAGCGGGAGAGGAAGGATGCACGGAGAAGGGAAGGAGTTTCGGGGAAAGAAAAATGGACAGGTTAGCGAGAATTTATTACCGGCGGGCGGGGTTAGACGGGCCGCGCGTCGGAAGGCGGGGAAAAGGCGCAAGAGTTTTGGAATTGGTGGCGAGATGACGGCTGAAGGGGAGTCATCGGGGAGGATTTTGAGGGCGATGCAGCGCCTCCTTAGCTCCTCTCGTTTGTTGCCTTTTGAGGTTGAGTGCAGCATTTTTGCATTTCAAGCGCCTTCTTCTCCGGCGATTGTTTTTTTTCTTTTTTGCTCCGAGGGATGTCTATCCCTTTTTAACACTCTCTCCTCCAGTAGCGGTTTATGCCTAAAACAAGTTAGGAAACTGGCTTGCGTTCTACATTCGGAATATTTTTTGTCTGATGAAAGGAAATTTCCTTTGCTCTATTAGTACTGATTTCTCTCATTGCTTTTCCTTCTGAAGTTGCTGTTTCTACTTTTACTCGTTTTTTTAAGTCACTGATGCCCGCGTGAAAATTGTAATGTAAATAGTTTTTATTAAAATTTTATAGATAAGAATAAAGTAATAGAGCTCTTTCATTTATGGTTGGCAATATAAGTGGAAATATAAATATTGCAAATGGAATAAGGATAAAATGGAGTTGTAACTGTGAGAATTGACGATTATTTTAGGTTTATCACTCGTTACTTAAAAATATCTAAAAAATAGACAATGGAGCCAAAATATTAGTTAATTAGAGCCTGATTGAATGTGATGAAATATAATAAGTTACATTAATTCCATCTTTAATGCTTTTGACTTTTACTAACGCTTATTTTAATTAAGAAACATCAGGTGGAATATATTAAAATGCCTAATTTACATATTACTAATACAGTATAATTACTAATACAGTACAATTACTAATACAATTAACTAATTTACATGTATCAGTTCTTCTGAAATCGTTGGTTTGCGCTCTAAGTTAACTAAAATATTCTTTTAATTATTTCAGCAATCCTTTGTCATTAATTAATTATAATATCATCCTGGAAAATCTCCCGTACCAGTGGAAGTTTTGTTCGAGAAAAGATTTTCATCAACGGATTGGCACATGATACACGAACAGGAAGTTTCATTAAGAGAAGTGGAAGAAAACAATCGATTTTTTACTATAAAATGAAATGAAAATCGATTAATGGAGCTTTACTATTGCTTCAAATCACTAGAGAATCAGGTTGAAAGGTTGCAATAAATATACTTTAGATGAAGATGAATTTGCGTGTTGAATCTCTCCCTTGGGAGAGGTGTGCGTTTTTTACGTACTCCACCTATTGAAGGTGCGAAATAGAAATTGCTATTTTAGTATCCCATAAATTCTTCTCGCGTCACTATCTCAAGGCGAAATTTAAAACTCCCTTCATTTTAGCTCCACCCGAGTTTCTTTTTTCTAATTTTGGCACATACACATCAGAGTGATATAAAAAGAATGCCCGGAAATTAAAACCTCTCCGCGAAGCATCCGTGAGATATTGTAGGGGAAGACTTTTCTTTCCTCTTTTAATTTCTGCGCATTTCATCTCCATTTCTTGAGGGGCCTTTTTTCTCACTCCGACGTCACCTTGCCCATTTGCATCGAAAAAAATCTGAATTTGCGAATCACTCTCTTTTCCAATTCCCAATCAAATGCATTTTCAATGAAACGTGAACTCCGATTAGCGAGAGAGAAACAAAATAAATTAATTTTTGAAGAGAGAGAGAGAGAGGTAAAATTCTAAAGGGGTAAGGTTGTCAGGGAGGGAGAAAGAGAAAGTAAGGGAAATGCTTTGATAAAGAGGCACGAGGAAGGGGAAGAATGGCCTGGTACAGAAAGGAAATATTTCGGTGGCTCGGATTGGTGGGAGGGGTGTAAATAGAGAATGAGAAATTTAAAAGGAAGAGAGCGCTCGGAAGATAGGGAAAGAATAATGAGGGATGGAAGGGGAAGGGCTATCCCATTCGGAAACGAATTACTCCGTAATGCTTCCTCATTTTCCCCGAAACCAACTTTCGCCGAGCTTCCTCTTCTCAGGAGAGCGTTATTCGCGCTCTACAACGGCTGAATGAAATACACTATGGGTAATATAAAAGTAGGAAGACTTCCAAGTTGCATGAATTCAAATTTAACCTAATTTTTGATGAATAGCAAATTTATCGTTACTACATACATTCCGTTGCACGGTGCGGGAATGAAGATTTGAAAAGATTGTACTTTAATCCAACTTTCATGATATATCTTCTGGATGAAATTCAGCCCTCGTTAGCAAATTTGCTCATTTATATTTTACATTGTGCGGCACGATCATAAATTATAAATTTTTTAATGAGAAGTTTCTGGATAGTTTTTGCCATGAGCTTTGAGCACTGTGAAGGCCAAATCACGCATTTCAATTACTCATAGGATTAAAGAAGAAAATCTGCATCTTTATAAATCCTTCGAATAAATCAGGATGTTTTATTGCACACGTTTTAATTTATAATTTATTAGAGTAAGGAAATTATCTCTACATGGATTTACACATTGAAATACAAATTTGATTTCGCTTTCGAAGTAATAGAAAATTTACCGCTCTAATGCCCAATTAGTTTCTTTGTTTACCTCCGCTTCTAAGCATGGGTATGCTTCGAAGTGCTATAATGCCGTAAATTACTCCAAGCTTCTACGTGTAAGATAACAAAAAGTATATTATATAGGTCGTCAATATAATGATAATAAGCATAATCACACAATTTTCAGCATTGGTTGATATATTATTTGGTGAAATACTTCTATTGTACTTTGTAATACATCTATGGAATATATTTTATACAGAAAAATATTTCTGAATTTATTTTTATACAACAACAGCAGTAGTGATCCTGATTTTTCTCGATATCCTTTCATTTTCATTCCAATAATTTTAGTTACTCTGTTATTATTCGACTGTAACAAATCAGATGAATAATAGTGTGAAAGCATGTGCTGGATAATTTTCTCTTAAGTTGAAAACTTTAATGACAAAGTCAAGGAATGACATATGCCAATTCCAAAAAAATATACAATTATTCTTGACACGATTATTTTGTTGACTTTGTCAGCTAAGTTTTAAATAAGAAATTCCACCAAGTTACGGTAGACAATTCTCAATATTCAAGTCTCCTAAGATTGTTACTTCTCGATTTGTTTCAACCATTCTGAGAGTTCATTTTTCTTTGCATCGTACGTTATGGATTGGCTCCCTCGCTTTCTCTTTCGGTTCTCTAGAAGGCGAAATGAATATTTGAAGCTCTTTAAGTATTGTAGTCTTTTCCTCGGTCCACAAACAGCGGCATAACGAAGTACTCGATGCGGGGGTGGGCTTAAGAGCATACATTTATAAATTCTTATCAAAGGAGTGTGAGAGTGGTTAGAGAGCGTGTCCATGCAAGATTCCGCATCTGAATAATTCACGCTGCGTCTGCCTCATTTCGAGTTTTGCGTCTTTTCAGGATGGACACAGTCGAACTCACTAATTCCATCCCGAGAGACGTGAGACGGCGCTTAAGGCTCGAGAATTTCTTCCGTGAGCTTAATGCCTAAGGACTTAAGTCCGTTTCGAATTGCAGGTCTATTAAGAAAATAATGGGTTCAAATCCGCTTATATATGACGAGACGAGGCACACATCCTGGCTCTATTCATCAGTGGAGCTTCTAATTTTTTCATCACGTTGCCACCGGTAAAAATCACATTTAACACTTTCACGTCCATTTGAAATGTATATATCCTATCTTTTCTTATATAACTAAATTATTGTTTGTACAGTTTTTGATTAATTGATTATTTACTAGTATATTTATCAGCCCTACTTTCATGCAAATTTGTAACCATTTGTTTTTTTTGTATGATACTATCTGTAAGTCTTATCTTATCTTTTAAATCTCATTTAATCAGATTTCATCACTAAATTTAGTTTTCTTATCAGTAGGTTTTGCAGGTTATTCACACACCCCTTCTTGGGGGTGTTTTCATGTAGTGGAAATTTTTTCCTAAGCTCTCAGATTAGGTTTTTCCTCCAAATCCAGAAAGTAGTATTCTTTTGTGTACTGTTTCTTTCATGCTATCTCTTTTTTACATCTATATATCGAAGGGTAAGATGTATAAGAAATTTCTATTGAAAATGTATTGTTGCAAATTGCTCAGCAGCTCGTTAAGAGACCGTATTAGGTTGTAGGCGTTGCACAAAATAGTAAATATTCTTAAATATTATCAGTCAAGAGACATTAAAAAGAAATATTTAATGCTAAGTTTATTAATGTAAATGACCAACAAGGCATTCTCAAGGAACACATATTATTTTGAATTCAAGCAATTCAGTTTAAAGTGATAGGCAACGCTGCTTACATTAATTAATTTCCGTTTTAACTACGATAACTGTTGTTCTAGTTGCCCATTTTCAATTTACAACACTGTACAATGATAATTAAAACTGGAATAAAAATCTAAGAGAATTAAAATGAGTTAGCGAGAAATATATATTATCTATTGGGATCATCATAATTATGTTTTGAATTTGTTTGTCTATATATTTTATTAAATTATATTTTCAGTAAAAATGTAGTTATAACGCCTAATTAATTTAATGAATTGTTTAGTGATGGTATTTTTTCGTCGGTAGCGACAAATAAATCTAATGGAACTTTTAAATTTACATTGGATTTTAGTTAAACGCTCCTTCATGCTAATAGAATTCAAGAATATATATGCGGTTTTGGTGATTTTCAACATGATGAATTTCTTTAACTATAGTATAAGATATGTAAAATGAAGGAAACAAGATGCTACTTTTTTCACAGGGCTTTTAAAATGCTACCGGTTTCAACGGAGAATCGGCCTTAAGATGACGATTTTCCGTTGAAACCCGTAGCATATTAAAAATCCTGTGGAGAAAGTACTCTTGTTTCCTTCATTATACATGTCGTATTTCCACCACATCTTGCCTGAATCTGAAATTGATTGTGTTCATGTTTTTGAATGCACGAAATTTTTACTATAGTTTTGTTAAGACTATTTTCACATTACCAACGCCCAATTTAAAAAATATTTTACCGTGTTTTTTATCGATGAAAATTCTGCTTAATAAACATCGTTGATGTAGAAAGCCGTCAAACTATACTCATTGTAAAATAAAATAAAACCTTATTTTATAATTTTCGTAGATGATTCATCAAGCTATCAATTTTGTAACAGGACAGTATTTTATCATTAATGTATAAAGTAATATATGCACTATATATTGAGATAAACCCACTGTTGGAGGAGCTTTCTTGTAATAAATATTACGTGATTATTAAGCAAAGTTCTTAACAATAAGATAACAGCTATAATCAGGATTCCTCTAATTGGCTGATAAATTACCTTCCTACTATCTGCTAGGTTATCATTATTCGTTTTACTTTTTCAAATTGGGACACACTAGAGGGAAAATATAATACCTTATTCATCATATTCGTGAATCTTTTTAGAAAAAATGCGATCGTTTCTTTCGTCACATAATCATTTGTTAAGTAAGCGGCCTTCCGCTGAAATCGCAGGCAGATAAAAAATCATCATTTCTGCCTTGGATGGTTTCTTAAGTTGAGAATATCTGATGCGGAGGAAAGGGGAGCACTCGCAGATGAACGTAATATCCAGCGCTCACTGTCATAACTATTCCAGAGAGAAAAACGGCAGACGTCAGGCGCGAAAAAAAAAAAATCGCGGAGTTATGGAAGGAGCAGCGGAGAAATAGTTATGGGATGGAGAGACGATGATCCCGGCTGATGTAAAAGAGTTATAATGGGAGGGCGAAGTGAGATGCAGGTGCCCGAACGGGAGGGGGACCTAATGGATGTTGCGCAAGCACTGGGAGCGGCCGTCATCGCTGCGGTGGTCGTTGTCACTGGTGTTGGTGATGTCTGTTGGCTTTCAAGCAAATTAAAGGAGCGGAGATAAGACGTGAGGGATAAAACATTGTGAATACGCACAAAAGAAATGCTGGGAGATCGGAGGGATGCGAAGAGATATGCGAATCAGAGTAAAAGCGAACGTGGATGAGTGCGTGGAGAAAATGGAAGAAGAAGGAGGTGAATTAGAGTATTGCAGAGGGGGAGACCTTGCACAAGACGAGGATAGAGAGCTGAAGAAAATCGGGGGGTGAAGCATGTCGTGAAAGGGGCAAAGGGTTGAAGAATTTCGTGTTGAAAGAAGATCAGTTGATTACGTAAGGTTGAATAAGTCCTGTTAGTCCTCGGAATACTGATAGAGTTTTATACACAGTTTTGCTTCAATAAAATTAGGATTAAATCATAGATGAAAACACCGAAAACGTTCAAGGAACAAAACGTTTTTAATTTATAAAGAACACAGAATACCAAACTATACACACGACCTAGGTTTCGAGGCCTGACTTCATCATCAGGTTGAAGCAGTAAAATCCGTTCCCACTATCAGCTCACCTGATAATTAGACCAGGCCTCCAAACCTAGGTCGTGTGTATTGTTTTTTGTGTAATTAGTATAGATTAAAAAATGTTTTGTTGCTTGGTTTTAGTGATGGATTACCATCAAGTTAAAGCCTCAAGAAGATTTTGTTTTTTTTTTATTCATAGATATTTAATTTCAATATCATAAGTTCGACTTCGGACTTAAATCCACCTAATAATGAGTGTAATTTGAAATTGATTTATTTGGAATAGGTTTCCTTGAATTCAAGTCATTATCATCACCATAACTAAATCAGTGTCAAATCACAGAAACTATCGTTGAGCTTTCATTATTTTAGATGAATTCAAAAATAGCATTGGCCTCACTGACGTTTCAAAATACTCTCATAATTCAAAAAAACCTTAAAAACGAATCGAAATTAAAAATTATCTAGAACTTCTCAAATCAACTGTAAAATATTAAGTAAGATGAGCTAGGAAAAGTTTCATAAATAAGAGATTAGATATGAAGAAGAATGGCACAGATGAATGAAGAATGATACAGCACTGCTGTAAAAATATAATTGTTTCTAAATCGATTTGTCGTGGAAAGATGAGAGAATCATTTTGGGATAATGAGGGAATCCGTTTAACGATTTCTTTCATTTCTAGTTTAAATCGAAAGGTTAATAGAGGTTAAAAAATCTGTCATGACCGAAGTCGAATTCGATCGAAGTATAATGAAAATTGCAATTGCATATTAGATAAAAATGAACTGGAAGCATCCAGTATGCGAATATCTCTCTACCTTATCACCAGTTGACATCCTACATAAAATTTGAGGATTTGACAAATTGCATATTTTAAGTTATAATTTTTGGCCATATGCAAAGAAAAACAAGTGTGCTACATAGTGAAAGAAGGATATGGAACTAGAATAGAACTTGTTTTCCTTGAAAAAGTGAAGCCTCTGTGGTATTCTTCACAACACAAAGGGCGAAGCGCCTGTAATTAAAAGTTTTCACTCCGCTGAACGAGTTTTCAGCGCATTGAATCAAACCATTGAAAAAATGCCCATACTCGGGAGCGCCGTGTCTATAACTCCAGCAAGATTTTGACGGCTTATCACGAATTCGAACGTTTGATGTGTTCATCCAATTTTAACTTCCCTCTTGTTTTGTTTTCCACCCGCGCTTTATTCATAAAATGTTTATCCATCCTCGGCTCCTCTTTTAAGGATCCTTTCAAACTTTATATCGCGTGCCGTTTCCATTCCGCTCCCCTCATCTTTTTTCAATTATATTCAAATTTGGGAGATGGCTGTGGAAAAATGCGACGGAATCATGGATGGGCTTTGAATGCTCGCTCGATCGAGCGTTGTAAAAGAATGCTTAATCTCCGGCTCCTTTGTTTCGGGATCCGCTTTTCTGGTGCGTGTGTGAGAACGCGATAGAGCCGCTTTCTCAGCCGCTGAAGTGGTTGCGTGCGGGCGCCTTTCTGTGTTTTTGATCGCAGCGGCGGAAATTTCCATCCCTTCAGACTCAGCTGGTTTTACTACGCGGTCCTCATTGCGGCGTGAAAACCCCTTCAACAGAAGAGCGCCTCTCCCTCTCTCCTTTGTTTTATGGATATTAGGAAGTTCCGGTTTTTGCTTTAGGATGTCACATCTTTATACTCCGCCGGAATGAGCGATAGAGGGTGTAAATAATATTTAGATAGGGCGCAACATTTCCTGCTTACATGAAATTCGTTTCGCTGGGCGCATTTCTTTTCCCCTCGCTTTCCTTATGTTTCCGTAATCTGATTTGCTTTCAAGGGTGCCTTTCTCCGTGGAATGTAATTTACATCCCGCGTGGAAGCGAGAAGCTGCAAATTTACTTAATGAGACGACATGCTCATATTTTATTCAATGAATGGGATAGGGGAAGCTGTACTCCATATTTTTCTCAGGATTACGCTCTGGAGATATTTTCCTGAGGAAGCCATAGAACAAAAAAGGGTGTTTAAATAATTTTCGTATTATTACTCTGTCCCGATTGTTAGTAAATATATGCATCGAAGTACATGAAATAACAATACATACTTTAAGTCAAATGAAGAAACTATGTATACTTTTTCCTCAACTATCTAGTAAATGAAAATATACGACCGATTTCAATTTATCATCGTCATTTACATTATTTTGGCTTTCCACAAGATCTCAGCAATTACTGTGATTTTTTTAACAATAATTTTATTAGATTACGGAAGAACACTCTGTTATATGTCTGATGATATCACTAACAATGTTGATATCGGTTTGGATTATTTTGGGCGTTTTATCGAATGTTTTAGTTGAATATATTCTTATTTCGTTACGTTTTAGTAAGTACCGTAGAAATTAATCTTCACTATATAATGTAAATTATTTTCGGAATTATATTTTCTCTAATTTTGATAGTTTAGTTTACTATGCTGCTGAAGTATATATACAGCTATCATTCTGCGGAGATAGTAAAGAGAACAAACAAGTCATGCAATTAGAAACAAGTTGGTTGATACCTGCTTGGATGTAAAAAGATTTGAATCAATATCTAAGGAAATTATATTGATAGACTAATATTAGTAATTGATATTTAATAGATATTGCAATAGAGAAAGTTCGTATTTCATTATAATTCATTATTCGTTTCAAAAACAGCTTTTATCCTCGATAGACAAGCGATAACAACAAAAAAGTAGCTAGATCACTTGGTATTCCCTCCCCATGCCAAACGCAGATAGGTGGTATAACGTCTACCAACATGTATTTAGTTTTGAAATTTTATATTTTCTTCGACCTGAGAAAGTGCTATAAACTTAAATTCACAGGGTCATGGCAATGAACTATTTCCTATTTAATTACCGATTTTTTTATCGTTCATTCTTAAGTGAGCATTGTTTTACAAGATAATTGGCAGTAAATATTTTTTTCGATGGTATTTGCAAATTAATTTGAACAAGAAAGTCCATGTTATAAACATAAAAGTTATCTTTCTAAATACTGGAATAAATTTGGACGTACGATTTTTAAGTATTAATAAAATCCCATTATAATTTAAGCAAGAAAAGTATTTGGCTTTGTACTCGAAGCAGAAACTTTAGCTTTTCTTTTTCTCCAGGATCAAATCACGAACAAAATCGTCTCAAGGGCATTGAAGTCGATCATTCGTAGCGGCATCAACAAATCCCTCGAGAGACCGAAGTTCGGCTCAAACAATCAAATTTCTTACCAAACTCATGCACGATTCCGGAGAGAGAGAAAAAGCGTCTCTCGATACCTTACGTGAAGAACATACTTTCCCAACTCCTCTTAAACGTTCGCCCGACTGCGGATTTCGGGATCGCTCCCGCAGGAAACAGACGCAGAGGCCGAAAGACGTCGTTGAGAATGAAGAGAGATGCAATTGGCACTTAAAGGGAGGAGGTGAAGTGGGCGTTAGCGTAGATCCGCGAATGGAAATGGCGGGGGAAGGGGGCGCAGAAATATGAGGAGGGACGGGGGTCCATTTGGAATTCCCGTCTCGGAATCGGATCGAACCGCTTTCCTTCTCCTCCGGATTGGACGAGGTCCCTAATGAAATAACGGCCACTTCCTCTGTTGCTCCTCCGACGCCCATCTTGCTGCCCTTTCGCCCGCAAACCCATTTGCCCCCTTTATTCTTCGGAGGCGGCCCATCCGCTCGACACCTCTACAAACACACGCCCGCCGTAATGACATGCACAAATGTCTTCCTTAGTGCGCTCTTCACACTTTTCATTTTTTTCGGGATAGGAGTACCGGATGAAATGCTAATGCGGCTTTTATGTAAAGGAGGATGTAAATCGGTGTATGAAACTATGCAGCTTCAGATTCCGTAATTTTTGGGCTGCTTCCGTTTTTAAACTCCTACTTTCCGTGAAGAGTCTAGTCCTACCCAACTAAAAGCCTACCTAAACACCCTAATTTCAATGAATATCAGTGTAGGTGATGTGGAGACTCTAATAATAATTATTACGTAACGTTAAAATATATTTTGAATGGATTGAGAAAGCCTTCACTTGGTGAAACTTGAAACAGTAGTTAGTAGTAAATTTTAAATTATTTTTTAAAACCATTATTGTTAATATAAGTTACTGATATATCCATTAAATCAATGTATAATATACCAGTGAAATAATCTCATTGAAAAAAGTATAATTCATTTAATGAGGATAAACATTTTAAATTGTAATAGAACATGTATATTGTTGTTCACTTCTGAAAAACGGTTAATTTTTACTGTAAAATCCAGTCAATTTCATCAACATAGAATGGATAATTTTCGGTCCATTTTGATAAAAATGTTGAAAAACCAGTAAATATAGCTGAACAATTAAGATAGTTTATTTTTGATGTTTATTGGAATTGTAGGTGAAGTAAAGCGTAGGTTTTCTAAAAATTAATAACCATTATGAGTAATGTAAATTATAGGAGTTAACTAGATTATGTAGAGATTTCCTAATCAAACATAGCTGAAAAATCAAATTTGGGTAGATAATAGTCCCATTAAATGTTTGCTATTATATTATATTAACTATTTGCGAAGCAGTTAACTGCTGATACTCCACAATAAGGAAATAAGAGATACAATTTTGTAAAATTTTATTAATAATCCCAAGGATGAAAGCTATTTCTACAATATATAATAAAATACATCTATTTTTCTCTTTTATTATATTAAATCGAAGTTTTTACAGACTATAAATAGTAGATAAATCTAGTTCATTAATGCGTTAATTTACTTCATTGATTGCTTATGTTTGAAGCTGCTTTAAAGATTCCATTAATCTCACCTTCAAAAAATCCATAACTCAAAAGACCTAGTTTGGAACGTGGGACACAATTTTAAGTAAAACATTGCGTCAAGTATCCCATCCTCATTCTCGTAAAGAACGGGATTTTGGAGAGCGTTACCAGCGTTTTCTTCTTTTATCACAGAACAAGGAAAAAATCCGCATTATCTCAGCCTAGACAGAATACAGTGCTTAGTATATCCCGAAGTAATTCCGAAAACGACCAAGAGGAAATGCAAAGAAAGGTACACTGATCTTACGCTTCCTTGTCTTTCAAAGTAAGCCTTTCTCCCTCTGTTCCTTTATCTTCCCATAATCCCCTTCCCTCCCGCGCGATTCCATGAATTTTCGTCATTCTGGCAACAGACATAAATCCCGCTTCTCTACGGCATAGTTCCACGGAAATCCGTTCCTCCCGCACGCCACTCCTCGCATCCGATGAAACTATGCTCTCTTTCTTTTTCCCTTTATCTCTCTCTCTCCATTTCTCTCCTCGCGCATCTTCATTCCACTCCCAATGGCTGCAGCGGAGGGAATTCTTTAAAACATCAACATAGCTTTGTTAAAAAACAAAGATAGCTTCAAAGGACTACTACTGTCATTATTGCGTAGCATATTTATAATTATTATTTTTTAGGCTATTAAAATAAGTTTAACATTATATTTACGTCTTTTGTCATTTTGGAAATATTTAGACCAAGAATATAAAATATATTCGTCGTCTTCATTTTATATTTTAACGTTTTTCAGCAATATATAGTTTTTCAAGAAGTATTGAATGGTATTGATTTTTTGTATAGATTTCAGCTACCTAAGTTTATTACCTACTCCTTTTTCGGTTATATTTAGCAATGTAATGTAGTGTTAAAAAACGTATTACTTAACGTTGCAAAAAAAAATTACAAAATAAGTTAAGTAATAAGGGTTTTATCTTCAGTACTAAGTCTATGCAGTACTTTCCACTCTGCACTGGATGTAATAAGACTTTGTATGTATTCATTGCAATTTTGAGAGCTCTTTGAAGACAAAATTATCGAGTTAAGATAAAATATTTATATGTTTACGAAATTAGCTTTTTCTCAAATAATTATTTTATGCCCCGGTGCCCGGTATCCCGTGGGTAGCAGTCGTTTTCCTATTGAAATAACTACTTAAAATAGGAACCATTATTATATGGATCCTTCATAGGAAGAAAAGCATCAAAGTAATGTGGTCACATGGTACGCTTAAGTTTCTCAAATAGTCTTTAAAACTCCCGTTCCATGACAGATAAAACTGTATTGATGATTCGGTTTCCATAAGTATTACAAGGTCAAAATCTACCACAATAATTGCTAATGTTTAACACTTAGGTTTAAACCGATTTACATTTCATAACATCATCGTAGTCATGTGAAATTAGTGAATTATTTCTATTTTCCGCTTATGGACTTAAAGATTCCTTTACGGGCGAAAATTGCTTTTAAACTCCCTCCGCCGAAGTTTTTCCTTAATTTGATCGCAATTATCTCATAATTCATTTCGCCCCTTATCCGAAGAATCGCCACCTTAATGCGCAGCTAGAAGTAAGCGGATTTTCGACTTTAATTGCATCCGAACTCTCCATCGAATCGCAAGAGGCAATAGGTACGGAAGTAGAAAAAAACGGGGAGGGAAGCGAGGAAGGCTGAAGTGAGACCGTAATGGCGTGGGTCTCGCCTCTGAGTAAAGAGGGCGGGAACTGGGCGGTCGTAGATAAGTAGGCATTTAGCGACGACGGAGGAAAATAAAGATTTATTCAGGCCCCGAGATGAATAGGGAGAAGCCGGGAGGGGGCGAAGATGCGGGAGAAGGATGTTCTGCGATTGCGGCAAAAGGTACAGAGACTGTCTGAAACAGCAGGAAGCGGGGGAGATGAGGCTGTTTGGGGTAAGAAACGCAGGGATGTCGACTGGTGTTCCAGAGACGAACAGAGGCCGAGTTTCCTGTGATTTCGGACGGATCTCTTTGCAAGGATCGAGAATGGAACCTCGGGGAGGGAAACGTCACGAATGGCGGAGTATAGGAAATGTCCCAGCAGCCTCTGCGACACCGACGTACGTACGTGTGTGCGGGGAAAGGGAGGAGAGATTTATGACCACCG
Source organism: Sympetrum striolatum (assembly GCA_947579665.1). Classification (NCBI taxonomy): domain Eukaryota; kingdom Metazoa; phylum Arthropoda; class Insecta; order Odonata; family Libellulidae; genus Sympetrum; species Sympetrum striolatum. The sequence continues at coordinate 25,721,097 of OX388341.1, forward strand.
GAGGTCGAGGAGAGTACGTGGGAGGCCCGTTTATTTCCGTCCGCGTTTTTTTGCGGAAAAAATCATTCGGGAGCAATTAAAGGAGCGGTTTTTGTTTTCCCCTTCCCGAAAGGGAGAAAAGCTTTTGGCGAAATGTCAGTCGGCGATGGTGGAAGATTTTAATGGGGTCTTTATAACATTTGTAGGTGAGGATTGAGGCTTAAGTGCACGTGCCCTGAATAAATTAAAGGGCGCATTTGGAATCGCACGCGGTACTTCTGGGGGGCGTTTTTTTATCTAGGTGCGACGCAGCTGTGAATGTATCGTCCACAGAAGGGTTGACTTAGATGGAGTCGCGTCCTCTTGCCTAGTCGGCGGAATGTATTACATGATTAAATGGTCTCTTCAAAAAGTTCTGGGAAAAGGGGATCTCGGGCCGGAATCGTGCCCTCGACGTATTTATCAAACACGCGCATCTCTATGGCATTTTTTCCGCTCGTTCGTTTCGGGCGGAATTCTCAGATGGCGAGTAATTTACTTTGTGCGATTGCGATCGTTTTTTTGCCTCCCTCTAGGATCGGTAATGGGAACTTTGAGCGAAGCGTTGGGAGAGAAGAAGGTGGTAGAGATTTTTGGAGTGGTGGTCGAAGTAAGTTTGGTTGGGAGGGGAAGCGACGCCGGTTGGAACTAACGACCCAACAATCATTAATTCACGACCACCTTCGTAATCACTCGTTCCGCCCCTCTTCCTTCTCACAGCTGAAGAGTGGGTGAGCGGCAGAGCGAATGAGTGCGGGGGAGGGAGAGAAGGGGAGGGAGAGAAGGGGAGGGGGAGGGAAGAAAGAGATGCAGGGAAAGAAAAATAGAGGGATACAGACGGAAAGATTTTATTCGGATGAAACAGTGAATTTAACTCTCACATTTAATGTCGTGGCTTTCGTAGAAAGCATAATGAGCGCGCATGCTTGCCCATATCTAGAGGCCTGAAAATTTCCAAACAACGTTCGTACTTCCCTCAATTAAATGTCGTCACTCCGTGGGTTTTAAGGGTAAACTTCGTCTCTTCGAAATTCTATATTGAGGCTCTTGATAATCCTTCGAGGAACCGCATAAATCAAATTTTTGTTCTATTGAAATATTTTGTTAATTAACAAATATTGGGAGGTACATAATTATAGCTGTTACTTTTTAATATTTGACCTATTTGGAACGTTCAATTAGAAAAGCCAATAACTTCGTTGTTAAATGTTCCTATAGTGAAGGACTATTAGAAGCAAGTACTAAGTACTAAATAGGATATTTCATAACAATTTTCTCTTCAGCAAGAACACTTCACGATGCACTTGAAATTTTTATTTTCCCTATAAAAGACTGCTTTGTTTTATTATTTCATCCAAATGCATTTTTCGTGACGATGAATAAACAAAAAAAGAATTTCTGGTAGCTATTCATACTTTATGAATCACTACTGAATACTTCCATCATAAAAATGTATTTTCTTTCTCGAATGTGTAAACTTAATGCAGTTAAAATCGAGTTTACAGAGAAAACATTCCTGCCAATCATAAGCCAATGATTAATTTAATATAGATTCTGGCAGCAAGGAAATAATCAAGTAATCTTAATTGTGGGTTCTGATACATTTATTGAGCATGGAGAGATCAAATATGGATTTAATGGAAATGCAAAAAATATGCAAATAAAAAGAGACAATAAAGGTGCAACATTAAATAGAAGGAGATTACGAGATGAAGAAGATACTAATTATGTAACAAACTAAACTAAGCACGAGGGAAAGTTTAGCAATTGCGCAAACAAACTGAAAGAATTCACTGCAATTTAGGATACAGGAAGTATGTAAGACTAAATAGGTAGGAATATTATTGTAGGCCAAAAATTAAAAGATTATGAGAATTGAAAAGTACTGGAATCACTCAAACATGTTTGTTACTAGATTATATGCTTTAGGGTATACAGGCTATTATAATGCATAGCGATTTTTAGTCGTACTTAGTGCAATCTTATTTTCGTATTATTTATTTGAGTTTAACATCGGTCAACTTAAGGAAGTAACTTTTCTGAAACTGGTTTTGCGTAGAATGTCAATAAATCGATAGTTAAGGTAAAATTCATCAAATTAATCGCGATTTGCGATTTAATAGAAAAATAGAACGTAGAAGATGCTTTGATATTGCTAATTATGTGGAAATCAATCTCGAAAAGCTGGAAATCTTCTTGAACAATGTAACAAGCGGAAAATATATTAATTGTTAATGAGAAATCGCAAAAATAATTTAGGTGTGAATATATTTTCGAGTTATTTAAATGTTGTTTTTATTGGGAAATAATCTCCTGTTTACCAAAATTGACAACCTTGGAATTGAGACAGAGCTTGAAAACAGTAATTTAAAACGACAGTTAATCGATTGAAAAAAAATTAAAGGTAAAAATATTTCTCGTTCCCAGTTAAACTCAACCTTTTCGTTTCATAAACTGAAAGTATGAAAATGAACAAAAAAATTTCCGCCGAAGATTTATTTCATTTCATTTTACTGTCAGAGTACCGGCTCCCTCTGCGGTTCCGTGTTTTCTTTAATAAAACGCTTTCGAAAGAGCAATTAGTGAACCGAGCGTATATCTTTTTTTATTTATATCTTCACCCGTCGCCATTACGTGGCTTCTGTATTATTTTCCGCAACATTCATTCCTAAATCTATTCCGCCAAAACAGATCTCGATGCTCCGCAAAATAAATTGTTTTGCTCCGCTGCGCCACCCACGTTAGTCGGGCGGACGAGTTGTAGCCGCCCTATCTCTCTCCGCACGGAGACTGCACCCAAAGAAAAATAACAAGCTCCATCGAACGCATTCGGCAGGTTGTTATCACCGGCGCATTATTCATAAACACTCGGCAAATAGGTCAGGCGAGGTAAGCACTCCGCGAAGATTTCCCCCACCGCACCCCTAAAATAATTCCCCCGGTGGAGCAAACTGAAAAGCGGCGAACCAATTGCACTCTCCACCCGACAAAAAGCAATTATTATTTCTACTCGTCGAATCCCTATTTCGCTCATTTAAAGTTCATGCTTCTCTCGCAGCGAGTAACCTTTCCCCGTTCGTTGAAAACTTTCCATACCTCGAACTCAACACCGCATGCGGGCGGATTAACACTGCCGCCGCGGGAAAGCAGAGCCACTCGAGTCCAGGCAGCCGGTAAAATGTTGTGCGGGAGAAGTGGAAGGGGAGAGAGTGTTGCAGCAGCGGGGGATGGGGTGGGGAGGAGGTGAGGTCGAGTGGAGGGCGTCCTGAGGGCCAGGCGGAGGTTGAGGTGGCGACGAGAGGCTGATATTGCGGATGGGGGAGAGTCGAGATGAGGGAAAGAGAAAGGGATAACAAGGAGCGCGAAAAAATGCGATACACAAAGCGGAGAACAAAAGAATAGGAAGGAGTGTGTAGGCGGGATGTGTACGGAGGAAAAGGGAGATAGATAGACTTGTAGCTTCGGGTGTGATGAAGAAGAGGTCACGACAAAGGTTGCTCCGCGAGGGGGAGAGAAAAGTGTGTTTTTTCCCTTCTTCACGAAAGGGAGGACAAAGCAAGATGGCGGATGTGAAGGACACGGAATGTAAAGGTGCGAGGTGGGTGTCCGGGTCACCTTTGCGTGCCTCAGCTAACGAGCCACTTGGGCTTAAAATGCGATATATTCTCCGGGGGGGTGCCTAATGACAGCTCCTTCGATACTGTGAGCGGTCCAGGCGCGAAGAGAGGCAGCTGCGGATGGAGGAATTGGGAACGGGATATCCTTTGAATATGTTTGCGTACGCGTTGGGAGCGAGGGTCTGTGAAGTTTTAGAAGGGATAAGTGGAATCCTTTAAGAACAGGCTGGGAAATTATTAAAAGCCTTATGAATCTGTTAGATAGTCGCTCGGTTTCTGCACGCATGAGCTTCACTCCGTAAAATATAATGAACCTGCGAGAGGGTTGTGAGGGTACATTTTTATCGTAGTGGAGGAATCTTGTGAAAAGTAACAGCTTAGAAGGTGACCCTTCGTAGAGGATTTGTTTCCACGTGTTGGATACATTAATTTGAGGAAGGGGAAGAATTGTTTATGGCTTTAGTTACACTTTCACAAACTACATCGTCATTATCCCTCTTTGATGTAATTGAGGGTGGAATTCAGGAAAGTACTCATGGTAAGATAAACTTAATGCATGTAAGATGATATACAGGATGTGATAAGTTACTTATAAACGGTAGAAATACCATTGAGTAGGGAATATTGAGGCGCGTGAACCTACCGAATGATAGAACACTTATGTATGCATAACTGTATCACTATTTGACGAACTATTATCCTTATCAGATGCGAATAATTCGTCATATAATTTTTTCATATTTTAAAATTAGGTTTAATTTATTGTATATATTTTTTTTAAACAATAAAGTGCTTGTACCTTTACCACACTGAAATAACCTTACCATATCATATAGTGCTTTCTTATTCATTCTTGAGTACAAGTTCTTTATTCTTTTTAAAGAAAAACTGCCGCAAAGTCGGGCCAATTTAATAGATTCTAATGCCTTTAATGTGTGCGATTTATCTCCTATTGTTTATATTTACGAAATATTGAGGGTTTCAAGAATGAGGAATATCTGCGTGTTAATTTTTTGAAAGGTTGAAAGTATAATTTAATGCACCCTACGTAGAACTGTTTAGTTTTGATATCAGAAACCTATGGATTTTATACACATACACAAATGCGAATGAAAAAAGTGAGCGAGTTCTAAGGCATTCCCTAAGTTAAACAGATGACCCAAAATCGACGTGCTGCAACGTGCCGTAATTTTAAAAGCTGCTTTAATGAAAGGGTGCGTTAAAAGGGAAAACGGAATCATCAATAATGGCCGAGAAAACGAAGTAGACGCAGTCCTTTTACTTTTTTGTGCAGTTCCTAATCCCTCCGTTCGTCCCTTCAACGTCTCCTATTGTTTAGTTGGAATAACAGAGCGCGAGGAGCGATATTTGCATTTCTAGCAAAAAACACGACAGCATGCACGGTCACAATTAATGAACACAGGGCTCAAAGCTAGGGATCTCCAAGCCTGAGGATGTATAGGGACAATGAAAGACAATGATCCATTAGGGACACGTTGAAGCTGATGTTGGGAATCTAATAGTTGTTCAAAATTACGTGACGTTCGGTCGCTTTCACTGTTAAAATTTGACTGTTCTAATGAGCGATAAATAAACTTACTCAAAGGAGGTAGAATAAGGACCATTATTGTTTTTAGACCTGCCGAAAGTGTTATTTATACATGCACTACGTTTTTAAATGCGATACGAATTTTGAAACGTTTTGCTCATGAACAATCCTTCATATAATTTCGGAGGAACAGTTTGTAGATATCATAGTTTCATTTTTGCTAGTTTCTCAACGGATTGCCTTGAATGGAATCTAAAATCAGATACTTCGTCTCATCGCTATAGAAATATCCGCAAAAACGATTTTCTAAGATTTCATACTCAGGCTTCCAGAAACAATAATTTTATCAAAATTTTCTTAGCATAGTTTTCAATAAAAATGCGAAATAATTGAAACTGTCTTAATATATGACATTATAATAGAATTTTACCATTATAGGCGTAAAATTAAGTGATATCGATGATTTAAAGCCATGAGAAGTAATTATGGTAAACTCGTGTCTTCGTCTTATTATTTTTAGGTACTGGTTATTCAAATTCTTCTCTCTAAGCATTTATCGATATATCTACACTTTTTTTACCTTTAGTTTATATTTATGAAAATTTTTCTGGAGCTTGTGTGTTTTTGTCTCTTATCAGACCTTAAATTTCTTCTCGTATTTGTTTACTACCTATTACACTTATTATTTGAAATATATAATAATTTATATAATAATATTATAGAATATAAAATATCATAAATGAAGAAATTGAATAGCATTAGAAATAAAAATAGCAGGCAAAAACCTTTCTTTAAACAATTTAAGGAAGTGAAGTGAAATATTTCTTTAAAACGAATACGTACAAGATAAAAAGGTATCCATAAAAATATGCTATTAATAATAATTATAAGTAACTTCAGTAAAGAATATGAGAATGATTTAAATTTAACAGGTTAGAATATGGTTAGTGGGGAATTGGAGACTACCATGAACAAAGCGTTATTTAATATCACCTGCTTCCGAGGATTTGTTTTAATTAGATCAAATATCGTAAATATTACTACATCAATGGTCGAATATGACTAAAGAAATTATATTTGGTAGTATAGTTTCTGAGAATTTTGTTTCTTAACTTGTTATCTGGCTATTTAGTAGGTTAATTCATAAAATCTTCTGGCCTTCATACGTTTAAGGAAATAGCTGATCAAGAGGGAAAATTAGGGATATAAAGTGAGTTTATATTCACCAAAGTTTCACTTGTGCAGCTATATGTAATATCTAATAAAATCACTTTAAATTACATATTTTTCCTTTTCTCATTCTGTATTCTCTCTCAAATAACATATTCCCTCAAGTAACTTATTACATTTGATCTGAAGTTTTATACAGAAGTGTGAGGTTTCGTTTAATGAAGGAGGATAAGTGGCACATTAGGGAACCTTTTGAAAGGAATGGGTTAATGGCCGGTGTATAAAATGAATGCGATATTCAATCAGCTCTCCTTTTGTAATATTAACCTATTTGCATATAAAATACATATTAGCTAATCAACCCCAAACTTGACAGGTGATTTGTAGAGGCGATATATCTCGTTGAGGTAGTCACGCGATCTATTTCACAAATCTTCGACATATTTCAACCCTTCCCGAGGAAATATCGGCGTTATAAATTTTCTCTACTTATATGTGCATACAAATTACACCGGAACGAGTAGAAAATGAACGGAGGCAAGATAGGATAGGCGAGAGAAAAGAGAAGACGAAGTGGCTAATGTTTGGAGATACCTTCTTGAGACATGGAGCGCGCCTAACTGTTCTCTCCTCATTACACAAGGGGCTGGTGCTCGGGATTGGGCTGGTGCCGCGCCGTCTCGAGTAGAAGGGTTGCGGGAGAAAGAGTTGGGAAGGGGACGGTGGGGGAAGTTCTATTCTTGAAGACTTTTCGTGCGCTACGGGCGGAGGCTCTCGCTAAAGTGTTTGTACTCCTGTGATTAGAGAGCCGTCTCTGGGACGGGGGGAGGGGGTGGGGGGAGGAGAGTGGATCGGGCGGTGGGATGTCTTAGGGGAAATGCAGAGAGAGATTTGTTTGGACGAGGAACGACGGATAGGACGGAAGGAATTTGGGTGTGAGGGAGCTGGTGGGTTGTGGCGAAAGTCATGATGACTCTCCGAGAGAATTAACTACTCTCCCTCTCTGTTTAGCCTCTTTATTTCATATTTATTGCGCTCGAGATTTTTCACATTTCTCTGCTTTCAGAAGGTTAAGTTGCTTTTTCGTCTCTCTTTTGTGTTGCCACTATTCAAATACAGCGAGGGAAAGCGATGCTCTTCAAGTCTGCGGACTGTCTTAGTGCGGAATGAGGATTTTTTACTGTTGGTTTTGCACTGTCCTGGGTTTATTTCCGCGTAATGACGCTGGATGAATCAAATTCTTTAATTTTTATAGTTCTATAAAAAGATGAAATTTGAATAACATGTAATTACATGTGATTAATCCCGTTATTACATTTTTATTTCATTTTATTTACATCTACATATTTATTTATTCTTAAAAACTACAAAAAGGCACCAGGCAAAGTGGTAGTCATTTCTGTGGGAGGAGGGAAAAATTTAATAATCTACCTTAGTCGGGAGAAAAACACCCAAAACCTCCCGAAGGCAGTATGCAATACATATCATTACAAAGTTTAAAAATATATTTCCAAATTTACTACAATATTTATAAAAGAACCAATACTACAACAAAATCTCGTAACCCTTTTAATTGTATCCATGAATACCTTTTAGGAAGAGGGAAAAGGTTCTAAAATTTCTCCAGGTAAATTTTTCTATTCTACTATTCTCCGATTTAGAAATGAATATTTACAAACATGTGTTCTCTGTTTAAGGGCAGCGAAGTTATTTATATACGGCAAGCTGGGTTTCTTTAATTGACATGCTCACTCATTGTTATAAATAATCGCGATTTTCAGAAAAGGGATTACTGTATCTACTCTACAGTATAATCTAATCGGGGAAAATTAGAATAGTAAATCCATTCGGCGTTCCTAATTTTAGAAATGATTAACTAAGTAGCCGCTGCTTAAAACGTTAACACGGTTGAGAAGGTTTTTAGTTTTAGAAATGTTTCTAATTGAGAAGAGTGGCGTAAGTAAGTATGTGACCCCATTTGCTCATAGGTATCGAGTCGACTAGAAAAGTTTTGTATCGCAAACTTATGCAGAAAAATTCGACTGTTCTAAGGTTACCTGACGCTATGTTCCGAATATCGTTTTGAAGTGCTCACCTAAATAACCTGCACTCTACCATATTAAAAATAGGACAATCTAGCAGTCTGGTAGCACAGAGTAGCGTAAGTAGCCTCATTGCTTCGGTATCCTCAGGAAAAAGTTACGCTTTACGGTTCGTCCATCCCACCCTCTGCCTCATCCCGTGTAAGACGCATTCAGTAAGTTCCTCCGAGCCATTCTTTCCCATGGCTCTCCTTCCAATGCTCTCTCCAATAGGATTAGCCGAATTGAATTTCCCCGAGTTGAGTTGATTTCTTCGAGCGGTAGGAGGAGACGGAAGGGTGCTAGGAGAAGATTTGCCGGATCCCGCTGCTATTTTTCGAGGAAAAAGAATTCGGGTATGACTGCGCCTTGGAAGGATATTTTATCGAAGCTAATGAAGAGGGCAAGCCGATGCTGTTCGTAAGAGGTGGAGCATTGCGATCGGAGGGTTCCCGAAATAGGACAGGACACGGAAAGAGAGAGATACGGTATGAGAAGGAAGACATTTGATTCAAAGCGATGAAGGAAAAGCGTCGTGGGATAGGTAGGGTTGGAATGAGAGGAAACAATGGAAATAAATGCTCAAGAGAGGATGAGTGGATGAGGAGAATGGAGTTTAGTTGTGAAGCATGACTTTGTGAAAAGCGTAAATATTTAAGCTGTGAAATTGGTATGTACTGTAAACGAGAGAGGCAATTTTGGTGGTGGATCATCATTACATTGAAAATAAACATTGCGGGTTGTTACTTGAAAATTTGATCTTTATCAGAAACTGCTGGAAAAGACAAAGCCATAATATATATATAGGGATTGCTTAGATGATAGTGGAAGATGGAAAGGAAAAATATATTTTTAAAAGGGTTTGCAAGGCATTGGGAGCAACGACATAGACTGGGAGATAAAAAGGTTTTCCAACTAGGATAATGCTAATTTCGAGTGTGAACCAACAATTTATACTTGAGATTAATTTTATGCAGTAACGATTTCTTCAAGATAGAAGTAACAGCTTGTTATAATTTTTTATTTTATATAATAGTCATACTCTCATTGCTAATATTTTTCTAATTTAAATATCTACGCAAAGTTAACCTTCGATGTGAAATTATTAGGGTTAAATCAAGTAATTTAACTATCAAGCAATAGTAGTTGTTATTTCAATGAGTTTAATTTCAGTTTGAATAGACAGGCTCTCAAATGAAGTACCTGGTAATATGAACATCTTAGCTGAGAGCGTTCTCTTGTTCGATCACAGTATGAATCCTATCTTCCCTCTGGCTAGCGTCAGAAACGACATCTGGCAATAAACTGGCGATACATGTAGTAGAGATCCTCATTATTGATAAATTTGAAAATTACCTCAGACAAGATATTGAAATGACTGAATGTGATATCTCTTTTCATGTTACCTTGATTTTTTAAACTTTAGTGCATTGCGCAAAAGGTATGAAGAAAAGTAGTTTTTATAGTGATTAAAAAATAAATATTTATGGTTTTGGTATATTTAAAATAGGTTATAAATTTTAATTTCTTAAGATAGTACCTGAGTCTATTTCAGAGTAACCAACATACCTCAAGCCCATTCCTGATGTTACGAATATGCCATTGAAAACTGCAAGATGTTTAATTGTGTGTGGTGGTGGAGTAAGAGAACACATAATTTCAATGGTGTGTTCTCTAATTATTTATTTGAGAGAGGTCAGTTGAACACAAACATATTGAATTCATATTTCGGATTAATAATCTAGAAAAATATTTAACATAGGTACACACATGAGTTATGTATGAGTTTTTGGCGAGAGGTTAAAGTTTTTCAGACAAAAATTCAGAATATGCAGCTTTCGGGTATATTCTTTACCAAAAATTTGGCTTTCTTTCGGAAAAAGGTAAATGAGAAAAGTGACTGATGATGCTCATGTGCTAGGAATAGAAAATAATTTGAAATATCGAACAAATAGCATTAAAACTAGTTCACGTTTAAAAAAGGTTAAAAAGGAAATGGCGAAATATCAAGTCCGAATATGAGAAAAGAAAAAATAAAATAAATAAAAGATTAAAAATCTGAAACTTGAATTTGAAAGCATTCCAGGTCATCCCAACCAATCGCTGTATTCGTTTAAATTCATAGACAAACTATCTCTTGTCACTCGTAATCCAATGTAGGTTTTCCTTTGTTAAACCTTCTTCCCCTCGTTCCTTCGAATATTGTTATGCGTGCCTCATCAATGCCTCTCTTTATTTAGAATTCTCTCTTCATTCTCTTTTCAAAGGATTCTTCATCTTTCTATAAAAAAGGTCTTATATTTATTCTATTGTATATTCTGTTTAAAGTTTTTCTGTAAAAGATTTTACTTTATGTATAAATCTGTAATCGCAGTCTATATTTCTATTAAGCTGTGGTTTAGTTAATACCTTTTCCGAATTTTTATTTTTTATTTAGACAAGCTATCAATTCTCATTATTTCTCAAAATCAATTCATTTATTAGTTAGGTATAACATTGCTCATCCTTTAATATGCTGCGGTTTTATTAAATAATCTGCATTTATATCCAATTGTTGCTTCTCGTCTAAAAAGTAAATAAGGCTGAAAATGTATAGCTCGTTGGCTGATTAGTGCGAATCAGGGTAAGCACGAATTATTTCTTCTAGAATATTTTCTCTCTTGTCAGTTTTTTATCTGCAGCCTATGGAGGTGACATTTTAAGACTAATTGCGCTTTCTTTGCACTTTCATGTGTCATCGTCATTTTCTTTGCAGTTTGTTCCCTTTCTTTGATAAACGTGCGATAAGAAGGTACCGTGGGGAAATCAGACCATTTCTGGTGCCATTTTCACTCTTTCGAAAAAGGCATTTTCCTCCTTAACAGATCGCCAATCAGGCTTCGCGAGGGAACCGAAATTTTATTTCGGACATAAAACTTCATTTCTGCGAGAAAGCTCAAGAGCAGCCCCATTATCGCGATGGAAATACTCCACGTAATTTTTACTCGGCCCCGCTACCTCAACGAGTAACAAGAACGTCTCAGCACAATAGCCTTTTCCGCACCCCGATCATTTACGGCAGGGCTTCATACTTAGGGGAAATCACTCCTCGCTAATCCCTATTTTAATCTCCATGTTTCACGTTTAAGTTTTAAGGGCACTCGAGCACGCGAGCTTTCCTTGCGGCCATCGTGTCGGCATGTGTATCAGGTAGCCCGGATTTCGGAATAAAAACAACGAAGATGGCGGCGTGCATCTCCGGGTGAGGGAAAGACGTTCGGGAAGTGAGTGGGAAGTTTGCCGTGCGCTTTGCGAGAGAATGGGAGAGGAGGGGGTTTGAGTAGGGAAGCAGTATGTATAAGGCAAGAAAGTGGGAGTAATAGGGGGTGGGAGGTGCAAAGGGAGAGGCGTTGCCTAGAGCCGAGGGACCATGGAGAGAGAAACAAAGTGCTGAGAGGGTGGCAAAAAACTTCTGGGAAAACAAGAAAGGGATCTTTGGAATCTCCCGTTTACTCTCTCTACCCCCTCCACTCTCGCCTCCTCTGTCTTTCAGATATCACTTTCTTCCACACTCTCCCGCACACCCTTAACGTTTCAAACGATTGCGCGCTGATGAAGAAAAGGGTGTTATTTATTTCCTCGTTTCTTGACTGTCGGACCTATCTTTAAAGAGAATATGGGAGTGCTGAGGAAGACGAATTCGGATTGCGCTAATGATGTCCTTTGGTTCACGATTAGGGGCGTACGTGAACTTTTAAGAATTTTTTGGATTATTAAACTGTTTGTAGAAAAATAGACTGTTGAATATGTCTCTTCATCAATGAATTACCTCTATATTTAAGCAGACTTACGATCGAGAATTAATATCGATTAGGCAACCAAAACGTACTCATGATTTGTTTTACAGGAGATAGCGTTAGATTTTGATATTATAATGAAACATTTTTGTTGGAAGATTTTCATCTTTAAGCTATTTAATTTTGTTGCAAACCTCTTAAAAATACTAAACAGGATTATTGGCTTTCATTTTAATAATTTTTAACGTTTCCTACTTAGTTTTGCAAGTTTTCTCTTGCAACAATAAGGTCACTCCGTAATGGGAAATGATTGACTTAAAAACATTGACTGTGGTAAATTCTTCATGTTTAATTCAATAATTTCGATAGGTTAATGTGAAAATTGAATAAGTTTCGCTTGCAAGTATAGTCTTTCATATAGGATGAAAAATAAACTGCTAATCTAGTTCCTCTCGTCAAAAGTCATAGCCGTAAAGCATTTAGTAAGACAATGAAATAAGTTTCGTCAACCTTCATATATAATCCTCTGTTTAATCCTCTTTTCTCATCTAGAAAAAGTCAAAGCCTGAACCAGAATATGGTTCATTTTATTCTAACATATTGACTATTGCGCGACAACAAAACTGTTGGAACGTCTTCAATTCTAACCATTTCATCTTAAGTTCAATCCCTTCATCCACCTCTTCGATTCAGACATTTCTATTCATTTGCATTGACAGCGCGAGATAACTTTCTTCCTCTCCATCAAATCTTATGTATCGTACTCACGCGTCCTCTCCTTTTTTAAATTTCCGTCTCAATTACCTCTCCCAATAATCCTAATTTATTTCTACAACCCGCATTCCCTCTCTCGTTAAATGATTTCTTTAACCTAGTCATCTTCGTCCTGTTGTAATTTTGGTTCCGAACGCCTCATCAGTCTTTGCAGTTTATTTGGTTCCCTTTAGCATTTAATTTTATTCCGGTAATTTATGCTCACTCGACTAGCTAAAGGTTGTAAACATTTCCAAAGGGTTTACAATCTAAAAGCGGAGTTAAATAAAAATCGAAACTGTAAAAGCAATTTCGGCTACGATGGGAGATTTTTTTAGAATAGAAAATGTAAATACTTTTCGAAATGCATATTCAGAATCGCGGTTGAATAGGAGTAATTCCAAAGTAATAAAGAGATCTATATTCTATATCTACTGTAGTATTTAAATATCGTAGAGGTGACTCCAGATGATCTTGATGATAGAAGCCACCTTTTAAAGAGTGAGGGAAATTGACCATACAGAGAATTGTTGTTATTGTTTTAAAAAACACATTTTTCGTTTTGTACCGAGTTGCAATTTTTTCCTATTCGTATTTTCATCCTAGGTAGCAGAATTTAACGAAACTGTTATGCTGATTCGCAATATTTTTATGGAGTTTTCATGTATGTATGTACAAAATATAAATTTTCTATGAACTTTTGATATAATTCTGTTTACGATGAGCTAAAAAACTCCTTTATTGATATATACTGTGTAAACATTATTCTGAATTGAAAATGTATCGCTAATGTAAGAGCGAATATAAATTTTGGAAACAAAATCCATAAAATCCTTATTTGATGTCCGTAACGTTTTTAATTTTATTAGATGACTTTTGTAAATGTAAATGGAAGTAAACGGAAAACTGATGAATGTTTTCAATTCTTTAAGATGAATATGAAAGATTTAAAGTGTTTACACTCGTACGTTTAACAGAAAGTCGTAAAATTCATACACGTTTTCTTTGAAAATTTTCATACATTATATATCAGGTTCTCATTTTAATTTTAATGAATATTATACGGAATATATTTTCAAATATTTCAGCTTACTTAGCAGAAAATAATTTGTAGAACAAGGTTTTTCTTTGCGGCATTTGTTTCGCATATTTATAATTTTTGATTTTTTAATTTCTGAGATGGTATTTTACCGAGGGTAACATTCAAATTCTACTTCCTTTCCCTGTCGTTTTCCCTCATCATACTTCAAGCTCTTCTGGTACTAAACTTTCTCTTTCATTCCTCCTTTCCTTTTGTTCTCTCCACGTCTTCCAACTTCTTCATACTCTCTTTTGAGCCCTCCAGCTGTTTACTCCGTCTTTTCCTTTCACGCCTCCATTTTGATACGTCACCAGCAATTAAGCTGCGAGTGATCGCATGGATAGCCTCGAAACTCCCGGGGAATTGGGAGCTGAATAATTTCTCCTTTCTTTAACTTGGCTGAAATCCTCCTTTTTATTCATTTCGTCTCTCGGTGATCTCATTTCAGAAGCGCTTTTTATTTATATCGCCACAGGGTTTCGTATAATTTTTCTTATTTACGCCAAAATGAACAAATGCAATGGCTGAGAGTTCTTTGCTAGATGTGTGCTTCTGAGACGGTGGAAAGGGAGTTCTGCTTCACTGCGAGATGGGTTTTCTTATTAAAAGTTCAAAGTGAAAATCACCACAACCACATTGCAAATAGTCGTGAAAATAGATTTTGCTGCTTGTGCGGAATATAACTATTTTGGTGAAGCAATTCGACTCAGATTTCAATAATTGATTAGGTGGCTATCTGTAATTATTCACGTTTATAAAAGTTGAAGTAGGCAAGACCCTTGTTGAAGAAGCTGCAATTATTAACGAATCTGAAATTGCAACAAAAAGCTGAATTTTCATTCCATTTTGTTCATGAGATACAGTGCTGTCGTTCCATTTTCAAAGTAGTTTTTCATAAAAAAATATGGTGAGCTAAGGGTTTTCTGAATTGCATTCAAATGCAATGGACTGTTGGTGCTGTTTGATCATCTATACATCTATAATATAGATATACATTTACTTATTTTTTATTATCGACTTTAATTAATTAAATTTGTAAATCGGTTTAGCAAAATACACTTTAAACTGTTGGAAATGATTCCAGCTTTGTAGATACGAATATTAAATAAAAATATACGATAAAGATGATTTTTTATCCACCAAACGCGGTAGTATTTTCATATTTTTAAATTTTAAGAGTTTTCTCTGAATCGCATAATTATTCTGTAAATGGTACTCAACCTTGCTGTTGCTGTACAGTTTTATGATGTGCACGAAAAATTCAGAATGATTTTATGCATTTACCAAAAATATATATTAGAGTTGATGGCTGTATGATCTGGATTTTTATCGATAGCCTGAAATATTATCCAATATTTGAGCGAATCCTAGCCTTGGATGTAGCTGTGGATGATAGAAGTCAACAGAACAAATTGAAGGCAAAGGAAGTGGGTCAGGACGCCGTAGGGGATTTATTGCGCGATTAATATCGAGAGGCAGAGCGATCGAGATGGAAGTATCGATAGAAGCACTGCTTCGGAAGAACAATAGTTTTGACAGGGTAATCGCACCTTTAACAGCCTAAGATATATATGAAGAGATAAGTTTACTGTTAGCAATTTCTACAAAGATTGGTAGCGATATAAATATTGAGCATATCTTATTTGTAGTTGTAATGTTTCTGATACCATTTTTTGGTGCATCATAGCAGGTGGCACCTATTAGAAAAATAAGCAGAATTGACTGCGGATCATGCAAATCTTTTTCTATATAATACAACGTAAAGTTATGCACACGCATGCGTTATGAAGAGGTTTTTCAATTCCAGATGGGAAGGTGGAAGCGTATCATCACTTTCAAGGTGTTACTAATATTCTTCGACCAATTTTGTTCCAGGTTTCTGTGAAGAGAACCGTGTCATTATATATTTTCATATTTTAAGGTAATTAGGAAAATGATTCATTAAATAAGTGCGCCTATCCAAATTAGTTTATAATTATTAAGATATTATAACATGTAAAAGTTTGTGTTGAGAGTTCGTTATTGTTTATAGGCTTGAAATAGCTATATTATTATTAATACTCAAAATATATTTATAATAATGCCAATTAAGTTACTGCCTTGCTTAAGGATACCTTGGTGATGATCACTCAAACACATCATAAATGAATTACCAAGGTTCTACAATGATGGCAATGCTAATGCGATGATGAATTCTTGTAAGCACTTAAATAGTGATTAAATATATCATGAATTAATGTTAAAAAAATTCTTGAGATATCCATAACTTAATGTATTATAATTATTCAAAACGTTTACCATAACTATATAACTTCATAATTTTTATGTTGCTATTTTAAGGCTTGATCTAATAACTCTTTCTTTTTCTTTGCAGGTGAGTCTTAAATATCAAGTGGATATTAACGCTGCTTTTTACGCGATCTACGAGCTGCGGCCACTCAAAGTCCTTTAATACCCTGAAGTTAGTCCATCAAGTCGAACGAAAGGTGAGAGGCAATAAAAATCGTTCAATAGACTCTGGGAGAGATGAAGGGAGAAGGCGAACGACCTGTTGGGAAAAGTAGGAAAATTAATGGAGCGGGATATTGAGATATTCGAATGAAGTGGAAAAAGTTTCGATAGTCGGAATTTGGAAATGGGACGTTGCGTCATTTGCTGAGTTTTGGAGAGTCGGGTGCAGAGGGTGCGGGTAAGACAGAATCGAACTGAAATGGAGCAGTTATTGGAGAAAGTCGAAGAAGAATAGTTAAAGAGCGATTTTTGGAAAAAGGAGAAAGGGAACTCATTAGAGGGAGAAAAGACGAGGATTTAGGAGGGGCTAAATGTAAGAAATTGTAAAGAAAGCTGGAAAATTCGAAATGACAGAATGAAGTCGGAGTGAAAGTTAATTAGATCTGAGAGTTGTGGCCGAGGAACAGTCGCGTTGATCATTTGGGTAGTTGGAATGACGTAAACACGCAGTAAAATGGCAAGCAATTAAGAAACAGTTATTTGTGAACTTTGCTCATTTCTATTTCACTTAATTATTCTCATGGGTCCAAAAATCCCTATCAATCAATGCTTACCATGTAGATAACTTATATTTACATTTTCCTACCACGATTTCTTCAGAATAAGTATTTCTAGAAGAGAAATAGCCTATAAATATAGACAGTTTTTAAGAAAATTTTGGCCAAGTCATGAAAATAGATTCCTTTTTAAGTTGTGTTTATGATTTAAGATGATATATTTACTATTACGAGTACTTTATTTAGTATAGTAAATAATATTAATAGTTTTAAAATTATTTAAATAATATTAAAATTATTTATTACTATATTTAGTGATACTATTGATTTACACTATTGTATTTGTGTTATGAATTTATTTCTATTTTTATCTGTATTAAGATTTATAAATATGAGATATTCGACCAAAACAACTTACCAAATAGGCTGCTACATCTTCTTTTCTTTGATACTCATCAACTTGAAATATATTCTGAAGTATAAAAATTTTATCAAATAAAGATATGGCCTATGGCATTACCTATTGCTACGTTAGATATAAAATTGTACGTAAAAAGTTCCTTATTATCCGTAGTTAAAGATAGAACAATGTTACCTACCTTTATCTCTTTGGATTATTAAAGCTAACAATATTTTTAAATCTAGCTGTAACATGCTTTAGATAGCTGGAGAGGAAAAAACAGGGATTTCCGTAGTGGATCATAGATTAAGAAAAGCCATCACCATTTTCAAAAGGTAGCTACAATCCTTCGCTGCCCAAATTCGATAGCATCAAACAGCTCGAAAAGGACCGGGCAATGGCTCCTCGAGCGTATTAAAATGGAGGAATTATTCGGAGCAATATCGAGGAATGCTCGGGAGCGAGTTTTAGAGTGATTTTGCGATCACCCCTTGAATACTCCATTAGGGGCTGGCGAAAGGGGAAGGAATACGTATTAGAGATGTTTTGGGAGGGGGAGGATTATCGGAGGGAGGCACATCCGCCGGCCGAGAGGTGAGCATGATTTAGGGGATATTGGGAGTGGTGCAGACCACGGCTCGTTCCCTATTATTAGTTTTTCATTAAACATCCGTGGAATGACGAGTGCCCCGTGCGGGAGGAAGGCAAACAGCTCGTTCACGGAGGGGCGTGAATGCGTGCATATTGGATCGAGATGTTTATTACTGGAGGATGGAACGTGGGGATCTTTCGAGATTGATAATAGCGCAATGGAATCGATCATTCCGTCTCTCCGACCAATTTCTCTCTCTCTCTACTTTCACCCGTTTCCTACCCTTTTCCTCATGACTCCATACAGACTCACACACTCCACTCATTTCTTATTCCCGTCGCCTATGTCCCTCCCCCTTTCCATCGCTCATTCCCTCCTCATCCATTTATCACGCCACTCGTTCACTCCCCATTTCCTCCCCCAGAAAACCCCTCTCCCTCCCATTACTCTTCACGCAGTTTTAACCGCCTGCTCCTCCGCCGCTGCCATAACAACATGCGCCGTTTGGTTCCCGAGCGACATTCTTCCGTTTCATTCATTCGGAATGCGCGCGGAGAGAGTTAATGAAAGGTTCAATCGGTCGGTTTTGAAAGCATATTTTTGGGAGCTGTTGATCTCTTCGCATCTTTTGCGTATTTGGATTAGCGATAAGAGGACGGATGGTGGGTCGAAATTGGGTTAATGGTCTAATAACGAGATTCACCGGGATATCTTCGAAAATCAGTCATAATTTTCGCGCATAATCACGTGATTATGAGGGAACAGTTCCATTTTCAGCAACCGAATTATGGAGAGTGCTGATAACGAGTTCCTCTGTCATTTTTCTCTCCTGTTGTTTTGCTAACGGTTAGTTGTTGCCGTATTTTGTCAGCTATGAGGATTTAGATCGCTAAGAACGACTTATAAGCAATTTTTATTTGCGTTCTTCAAAAGTGAGTAATTTGATTATCTTGACGGTGTTTTTAGAAAATTTGGCTCACGAAGGGTAAATATTATTTTATATATGAATTTAATATGCTTAGACCTATATACAAGGAATGCTTTCGTAAGGAGAAAAATATATTACGTATTTTCAAGTTTAGACTAGACTGCGGAAAAATCGAAAACTTTCTCCTCCTTCTTCATTAATATATATAATTAAATATTTATCTTATACATATATTATATATTAATTTGTATTATGACCTAGTAAAGGAAACTGTCTGATCCTTAAACGCCGAGTTAGACACCGGCGTCAATATCAATTAAGATTCTCAAATAATATTGTTAACGATAAATGAAAATAGAGCGAAAAATCTTCTAAATCAGATTAATGATAATGATGATCTTTTTGATGCAATATCAGTCATGATATTTGAATTTTTCATGATTTAATCAGAGATATTGGCAAATTAATCAAATTTATATTGGAAATAAGACCATCTCGGTCAATAGATTTTGCATTGGAGCGACTTAAGAAAGAGAGCTTACGAGATAACACCGCGAGGCACGGCCGTTCAAGATCAACCATTTATCGCTGAGCACACAAAACCTCGCAAAGCGAGAAACCTTGAGAAAATATAACGGCGGGCGAATTTTCGGTCAGCAAACGACTTAATGATTAAAGCCTCCATCCCACCGCAGGCACACTATCCGGAAACGCGATTCCTAAATTAATTCGGCCGCAAAGAGCAACTTCCATTAGGCGTTCCAGAGAAATAACCCTCGAGTCCTCAGGTAATTGACCCAGTGTCGAGGAATCGAGACGCTTTTGCGACCAATAAAGACAGCCGATGTCGAGTGGATGGGAACGCGTCCTTATTCCCAGAGGGATATCGCGTGTCTGCGCAATGTTAGGCGGCGGCGGCAATGAATCTTAATCCCGCGGAGTAGATGGCAGGCCTTAATAATGCCGCGGCACGCGAGAAATTCCTTCGAATCATGTCCCGGTCGCTCCGAAGGAAGCGGCCGCGAGGGACGCCGTATTTTCATAGAGATGCGAGGGAATGGGGGAAAAAGGAATAACGGGAAGCATCGCAAAGAAGGCTACGGAGAGGGGAAATTTATAGAAGAGCGGGAGTAGGAGGATGAGGTACAAAAATGAGGTTATGAGGGAGAGAATAGGAGCAAGAGAGTGTGGAAGAAGTAATATGGAAAGGTGAGGACGGACCGGGGCGCGGAAACAGTGTGAGGTGGTAACTAAGATATATGGGAAAAACAATAAATCTGCTCCTTGGGAAATCGCATGATGTCGGTAGGAAAATTCTGTTTTATCAGGCGTGTTATGGATCGGAGAGATGAGATGCTGAGAACGCGCCGCGAATATCGACCGCCTTTGTTGTTTGCGGAGGCTGAGCTGGACCAAATTCGAATTTATAACGTTCCTTAGGCTTAGGCTGTCTGCTCTTCGTGTCGTTTCGTTTTTTGTCACGGCGCTCTAATGAGGAATGGAATATCAAACTTAAACCGGCATTTCTTGGGTTTTGTATACAATATATTTCTATTATGGAACATCCTTGCTGAATTTCACCTAGATAGTTTCCAGTAAACTAACAGCAATGATGATGGTAATTTAAATATTATTCCCAATGTTATTTCTTTAATTGTATGATCTTCTTCCTCTTCTTCAGTGTTCTATCTCTCTTTTGATTTACAGCAACTCGCCATTCTTCTCGGTTATCTGCCCTCCTTTTAATTTCTGCATAGCTTTTAAATCCGACGTCCTTCACTATCTGACTCAATTACTAATACTCAATTAGACTAATTGTATGATATCAAAAGCGAAAATGGTTTACGATTCGTTTGATCTCGTTTTCAGTTTAAATTTTCTCCAACCT
Source organism: Sympetrum striolatum (assembly GCA_947579665.1). Lineage (NCBI taxonomy): Eukaryota > Metazoa > Arthropoda > Insecta > Odonata > Libellulidae > Sympetrum > Sympetrum striolatum. Next base: position 25,741,958 of record OX388341.1, read on the forward strand.
GACACAAATTAATAGACATGAGGAATATGTCCTTTCACTCCAGATATTTTCAAAATTAAGTACAGTGTTTTTATTAAAGATTAATTTAGGGAAAATTTATTTTTATGCTTCTATGTGTAAAATTAGGTTTATTTTAAGTAAATTTGTATCGAAACCACTTTTGAATTAATTCTTATATTAGAAACTGCCTTTTAAATAACTTGTAATTACACCATAATGAAAGGTTTAGCGAAGTAACCTAAATGTCTTTTACCACAGTTTTACCATCTTTAATAAATCCTAAAGAAATGTCTGAAATCAGCTCATAAGAGGCTGGAAAAAAAAGCTAGAACACTCACTGTATTTAGGTTTCTATGTTTTAAACTGTAGCTAGAAAACTATTGCTTCATTTGCTGTAATTAATGTATTTTGAACTAGTGTAAAATACTTGAGGATAGAATCAAAATTGAATCTCAAGCTGAATTGAAAAATTGCTATGTCGCAAGATTTATATCTCTATCGATTCAAAATACCATTACCAAAATGGAAGGAAGAGTCTCCGGGGCTCAGTGAATCCATTTTAAGATGTTAAAAACGCAGCCATGAAGACCCGCGCACTTATATTTCATCGTTTCGCTAATCTTCATTCTTAGGGAAAGTGGAGGGATACATAAACGGTACCTATCAAACTTTCATACGATTGATGGGATATTATTATTCCTCGGAGACTCTTTCTTCCCTTTACCCCGCTTTAATTATTGAGGGCCAAACAAACTGTTAAATGCCTTAAAAACCTTTTTCGTAGCACACGCATAAATTGGTCTTCCCTTCTCCCCTTTTTTAAGCCACCGGGCCATTTCTCCGTCCCAGTGATTCCGTTTTAAAGACACTCGCTCCTTTCTTCCCTCCCCTACCTCCCCCTCCCCCCTCTCCCACCTGCCCCTTCCCCTTTATTCCCTCGTCATATTCCCCCTTCATATTCGGTCCGCCCTATTCCCTTCCCATCCCCTTCTTTTATCTCTTTTTATACCTCTTTCACCTTCAGCGCTCCGGTCCCTTTCACCTCGTTCCTGTACCCTTCTGTATCAAAATATTTTCCGGGAGGATTCCACATATTTCATTCATTTTTAGAATAACCGCGTCTCTTGGAAGCTGTAAATAAGCAACATGTAAAAAAGGTCGTGTGCACAAGTGAGCTAACTAAATACTCGTATGCATAGAAACGTCTTTACCCATTAATATATGCAGTGCATTATGTTAAGGGGATACCTTAAATTCTGAAAATATAATATCCAATATATTCAAAGCAGTATCTGAGTGTGCTTAACTAATTTCGTACTTGCTATATCTATTAATGATACGAGTACTTCTTTGTATAAATATTGTAGTGTGTACTCATAATGGTGGTTTGTTTTTGCAGTACTGCGTTATAGTCTTAGATTTGACTATTTATGTTAAATCATTAAGTTCATATCGGGTGGTAAGTAAGCGTTCTAATATAAGTAATATGATATTTGTGGGTAACAACTCCATTGTAAAAAGCGATAATGATGTTGTATAGTGTAATGGTAGTGCATTACAATGTATTGGCACCATTTGCTTGATAAGAGCATAGAAGGTTGCAAAAAGTAAAGAAAATTCACGTCAGACTATGTACTTGGACCTTAAACCTGTATTTAGGAATGTCAAAAAGCTAATATATACATGGAAAGCGTAGTAGGTTGCTGTAGTACACTGTAGTTTTAAGGAAAACCAGTGGAGAGAGAGAGAGACTTTAATGAAAGCAGCATTGAACCAGCGATACTCGCACCACCGAACATCTTCATTTATGCGCACACCACGGCGATGGTTCCATTCAGGAGACTGCGGAGGGAGAGAGGAGATTGCGGGGATAAAAAGAGGAAAGATGCGAGAGAAAATAAGCAGGGAGAAGCGCCTCCTGTATATCTTCCGACCCGCTTGAGTAGCCACTTCCCTCTGCCCCTCCCACGCCCCTTTGGCGTCCCTCGCCCGGGGCGCTCCCCACCGTCCTTCCAGATCTCCTGGAAGAACTCGACCCTCCAGGCCGCGGCATAAATATCGCAGGGGCCGCATATTCGGAAGGGACGGGACCTAGGTCGCCAGGGACCCTCTTTATCACACCCCTGTGGGAAAGTAACCTCCCAACAGCCCTTAAAAAAGGAAACCCCTTTCCCCCTGCATTAGCATCTCTTTCCTTTCCCTGCACCATCCCCGCAACATCGCTCCGCCCGCCACCCAATTTTCTATCGTCTTCACTCACTCGTATAAAGGACGAGTTATTACGCCCTATCCTGTGTTGCAGATACGATTCATCCGCACCCGTAATGTGCCATACATCGGCTGTAAGACTCTATCAAATTCGGGGGCATTCATTTCTCGTCCCCGCCCATGACCTCCGGTCCGTTTCCCCGAATTTTCTCACCTCTTTTATACCTTTTCCCGTTTTTCTTTCTCCCTTCAGTCCGGAAAGTTATGGTGAGGGAGAGGCAGGGATAAAGACGCGGGGTAATGGGGACCCCGTTCCGGAGGAAGATGTAGAAAAGGAAAGGAGTTTAAGAATCCATCAGCTCCCGTTTTTCCTTCCTCGAGTTTCCTATTAATTCCCTCCACAGAGTGCCTTTTATGCGTTGGATTTAGAGGCGACTGCCTTCCTTTTTTCTCCCTCTACATCCTTGCCACCTTTTCTCATATTTCACACGTGGCGCTGTCGCGTTAGGCGTCAATCCACGCTACCGGACAGTATCTCAGTGACCTCTTGAAAGTTCGGCCTCTCCAAATATCTCCATCCTTCTCTCCCCAGTCCTATTCCTTTTTCCGGCTCGGAACATCATAAAGTTGAGCCGAAGGAAGTTTGGAGGAGAGTGCCAAAATCTTAGGGAAAGGAATACCAGAAGCAAGGATTCCTTAGAGTTTCGTGTTCATTAATGTTGAGCAGAGATTTTATCGAAAAAAGCGACATAGAAGACAAAATGTAAAGAAGTAGATTTTTCGCTTCTATAACGGTGATACCAACAGCATATTCCGTTAAAACATTGGATTTAAATCTCGTAATTGTAGTATCAACGAAAAAATATGTGAATGACTCACTAAGGAACTGGTTGTTCCAAAATGAGGATAAATTACTAACGTTGAACTACATTTTTAGCTAACGAAATAAATTTACCTTCTTGTAAGATTCCTTTGCGTTGAGGAAAATCTTGATATTACGTGGTATTGAATATTATCTTTCTGCAATGACATACATGGAAATTGAAATGGAATGGAAATTTGGAAATTTCGGTTTTTCTAATAAAGAGTTCAAAAATGAAAACATTTAAATTTAGTGCATTGTTGATTCAGTTACTACTAGCAACTGGAAAATTTAGGAACTCCTAGAAGACTAATTCAGTGACTACTTTAGTTTCATCAGGAGATATATTTAAATTTTCTCAGCATTGCTTCCGGGATCTCCTGATGATCTTGTAGGTAATAATTAATGATAACATCTCTAGCTTTAGGCCTTAATATCCTTTTCGTTATGGAATGCTGTGGCGCTATACCTTCATTATTTATATTTACTTTTTCGTTTGTATAGTATAGTTTTTTCTTTAAATGGAATACGGATTTCGCCGACTAAAGCCTTATGATTTTCTGTCATAATATCACCAACCCACATCAGAATATTTGGTTCTAAAAGCCATGGATTATTATTTTTAACGGTGAAGATCAACCAAGCATAGCTAATATACAAAATTAGAAAATTATAATAACTATATAGCACCATTAATCAGTAACATCCATTTCAGAATCAACGTCTATATTCACTCTCGTCGAATACGGGGCAGAGATACGCTTTTGAGAGAGTGAGAGCTCCATTTGAAAAATGATTAAAAATTTTCGAGAGAGGTTCTGAGTTTCCGAGACATTATTTACGCCTGTCAGATAACCCTTGACAAATCGCACCCGCGGATACAGGACAGGCGGACAAACGGGTTGAATAAGGAAGTTTTTCCCCAAAAGAAAGGTGGCAAAAACGAGACGGAGCAGCGAAAGAGTGGAAAGTGATTCTCCTTCCAAGGAGAGGAGATGTGTGATGCCCTCTCATCCGCACCTGCTTCCATGTTCCCACTCTTGAACACTTTTTTCAGCTCCTTCCACTCTACCTAATGGGCAGCCGGTTCTACTCCCCTCCCTGCCGAATTCTCAGCTCTCCCAACTCCCCTTTAACTAACGTACATTCTTCTTCTTTACATCCTAACCATTCCCATTATTTCCCTCCCCTAGTGCACCTTTTCCCAAAAGAAAAAAATAGCCCCTCATCCTAGCACTCTTCTCTTTTCAGCGCCTTACACTTCAATGCCTTTCCCTATTTCTCTTTCCGCCTACGGACTCGAGGAATTTCACTTTAAGATCCGAAAATTACCCTCTTTTCTATGGAGGGCCTTTTTCTCCGTCCTCCTCCCTCAGAGACGCCGGTTCGATCGTGGCGGGATTGGCGTGGCGGGAAGCTTTGAAAGCGAATTTTGCGGTAGTTAAGCTTGCTTTAATGGGAGCTGAGGCCGTTGGCAATAGTGCGCCTATTTAGCGTGTAACTGCCATTTTCATGAAAATTTGTTCCTGAAAGAATCTCATTTTAATATAAAGTAGTACTTCATTTGTAATATTTTCGCTGAGGAAATCCTTCCTAACATTTTTTGGACAACAGTATCCGAAATTTATTTGTAAATAGCAGTCAATTCGTAGCTCATTTTGCGTGTTTCACACATTTGAAAGTTATAAGTGAATTACTGATCGCATTCCGTTGATTTATTTCTAATGAGGCAATCCTGTTCTTACATGGATGTTAGGTTCTAAACCAGATTCTTATTTAGGGTTCGGTCCTCCAATGATTATGGGATGACCTTAGTAAACTAAAAATAAAAACCATTCCTACTTGATTTGAAAGCAATTCTTCGTTTCAGTTGCTTCGTAATTTAGAAAACAATTTGTCGTTTAAACCACGCCGTAGCAGCTTCGCCGATCTCTTTATAATAAACGAAAAGGTAAAAAATAATATTTATCTAACGATAGCAATAATATGAAAAGTTTTACGCTCTTCCCTGTAACCTTTCTTAATTCGAATGCCTTTCACTGCCAATATTTAATTGTTCAACTCTTTTGCAACATTCTGCTAAGAATTTTGAAGTTCAGTTATAAAATTTCCAAGTTTTCTCACGAACTCATGCCTAGTCAATCCAATCAAATCATTATGTTTACTATAACAAGGTTAATTCAAGGAGCGAAGATCAAAGAAGCCATACTTTGTGAGTATGAATACAAATAATATAGTAAGAAATGTTAAAAATGCCAACTTTTGATGATAACTGGTCGCATTATACGCATTGTAGAGTAATGAACTTATATTAATAATTAAGTGACTTTATTTAGGGTGAAGTTTCTTCTTACATCTCACTCATTGTCATGTTAGATACGAAAGAAAGAGAAAGATTGGAAAAGTACACAAAAGAAAACTATTTTGCGGATTGAAAATTCTGTCGTTACTCTGCGGACTAACAAACCGAAATACTGAAGTTAGAGTAGAATTAATTTTTTCTCACAAATACCTTTACGTTCATGATTGCTAATGATGGGGGAATATGTCCACTGCAGGTTTTGTGATTAATTAAGGGGAAAAGTCCTCTTTACTTATTTTCAATCCAAAATATTTCACCAGGCAACATGACTCTATACATTTTGCTATCAAACATCAAAATAACGATACATAAATCTGTATAACCCATTGAAAAGGATAAGCACGGTAATAATTTGGCAACGAATGAATTTTTCGATCGGAGACTGTTGGCGTCGCTTTTTCAAGAGAATACGGCGAATGAAGAGGTGTAAAAAATTTGAAAAAATTGCTGAACGAGAGAAAAGTGAGAGGAAGGAAGAGAAAGTCGGGCGAGAGACAGGTCTCGGGGTGGGAAGTGGAATTTTGGAGAGATTTTTTCAGTTGAGCATGTCGCCTGGGTTCGTAACGGATGAGAGTCGGAATGGGGGACATGGGACATTTGATAACAGATGCAGCCGAAGAATAACGGACGAGCTGCCATCGCAGCTGACGGTTTTCGGTGTATCATACTCTTTAATAAATTCGCGCCATCTTTCTTCTAAATGGGGATCCAGGGTGATTTTTCAAAATGTCGAAACAGCGCGACATCAAGTAGGATATAAGGGACTGTTTACGATTCCACAGATCAGTAAAATACATTTCAACAGCTACGTATTCATCAAGAGTCAAAGTAAAGGGAAGTGCAGGTTTTATTCTAATCCAAAAAAAAAGTGTTATGGAAGATTAATCTTTCTTGATGATTATTCATTCATTGATAGCAAACAAATGTGCTGAACTTTGATCTCTGGTTCTCAGCTAGTTTAGAAAATCTAATTGATTAAAGAATTGAAGTTTCTAATTCCGTTCTAGATCATAAATCTCTCTGCAGTTGAGGAAAAATTTTAACAGCATCCATTAATTTCTTTTGTGTCAGCACCAAATTCAAGTCACATAACTCAATCTATATCCGCATTCCGTTAAATCTCAAAAAAATAATATTTAGTATAAGAAGCCTCGGAGGTGCTAGGCGATACATTGTTTTAATGCGATTCTTATTCCAAAGTAGTTGGCTTTCCATATTGTAATGGATATGCGGCGCTCAGCGGCTAATCTTTAGGTGCAAATATTTCATCCCTTCATTTTCTCGGTATAATCGCGATATTATGGAAGTAGAATAACTTGACCTTTAAAGTAGACCTCCGAGACACCTTCAGACGATAAATGGTGCCACCGACATCTAACCTAACTTTTAAAGAACGACCTTTCCTTTGAGATCTACGTTGTTGAGTTTTTGCACGAAAACCCAGCTCAAGCATTGCTTTCATTCTTTTGAAGTTTGAAAATGCGACGTTCTCGACGGTAATTATCTTTACGTCTTCGTAAACTGTTTTCATTGTGCTGAAATACCGTTTCCTTTCGAACCACTTATTCTAAAATTAGAGATATTATCATACATATATTGTGTAAGAATATGTTTTTAGTTCAATACTCAAACCATATAAAATGGTCACAATATTTATATAAGTAATATAAGAGGATCGAACATCATAATGCTTTACTGTATATCAAGTGTATAGTACTTAAAATGTATCGATCGATATTTACATTTATTCAACATGCCTTTGTTATATAAAAGTAAGTTTACTAACGAGACAGGAACAGGTAAGAGCAGCGTCCATGATTTCGTCAGCTTATTTAATATCTTTAGTAACATTGATTTTCTTTATTTCAGTTGAACATAGTAGCTTGTATCGTATCGAATTATCTATAGCATGCTAAGCTATCTAGGGATACAGGGATTTAGAATATGGAATTACAATTTTATCGTTTGAATTCATAAAAATTAGAAATTCAAAAATCTGATCGATTAGAAAGACTTCCTATGATAATTATCAGGAAAATGCGTAGAGTATGTTAGTGATTATCTTCGAAGAAAAAGAGAGGTATATCTTTTGAGCTTTAATTAGTGTGAGTATTTTCTCTTTCTCTTTGGTATTAATTTAGCATGTTGGTATTGACGACTTGTATACCATAATCATTGATGGCAAATAATAGCTATGTTTTATCTACATCAGTGATTCCATAGCTATGCCTCGCAAAACTCTCTAGATTCTTGGTAATCCAATACAAATATTCGTGTACATAAATACATTTTATTAAGAATCGTTTGAAATTAAAACAACCCGGTATTGTATACACAATGCAGGTCTTGCTGAAATACCATTATTAGAGAAAATACAAATACCGACTTTAGAAAATTTTGAGAAATGGTTTTTCGCTGCGAAAGGAAAGGACGTGACCTCTGTAAACTCCGTGACCCGCAGAACTTTTGTGCATATCTCCTGTCTATAATCCAGGCGATATTTGACATCTTCCAGTAGAAGAATTACATGTAGTATTTCTCTTAGAATCTAGAATTTTGGGGTGTTATTATAATGAGCGTAGGTGTGATATTTTGGTCAAAAATCAAATACACATTAAATTCGTTATTCATATGTATGACTGTTGAAAAGCATAAGAATATCTATAATTTTTTTATCAATTTTTCACAAAAATAGCTTTCAAAAGTAGGCGTAAGAGGATCATTTAAAGATATCATTCTGTCCAATTAATAAGTAGAGTAATAATGTTAATTTACACTCGGAGCTCAAAAGTTGCCTTAAATTTTGTCGCTTATAAGGCCAATAGAACCTATACACTTTAGGTTAGATTTTCCAAAGTTGCTCAAACTAACGTATCTTGATGTATATCCTCTCTAAGGTATTTCAAATAGACTTTAAGGATGTTTTAGGATTTATGCTTTTTTGGTTAACTTATAGCTGCAAGCCGAGCGATAGGTGATATTTTTTAAATACTTTTAGTTATCGTCAAAAGAAGAGACATCTAAGTATCCCTTAATGCATAAAAATAAGATGGCTCGCTATCATACTCCCTAAATGGAAATTTTGCAAAGTATTTCAAATATAGTGTTGATTAATATGTTAATTTAAAACACGAATCGTCGAAATACACAAAATACTAAACTAAATATAGAAATGCAAATTTTAAAACCTTCGCGAATAATAATAAAGAGTCGCGATAATCATGTAAAGAGAGGACAGATTTAACGTTGAGAAAGATCCAGGAGCAGAAAACGACCAATGGGTATTGAATCTCCGAAAGTTCGTTCGGATTAAACGCCTGAGTTACTACCGGAGGAAAAAAGATCTACTGAATTGCTCTATGATTGAAGGGGATATTGGACTTGATACTAAGAGAGGTAGCGCGGAGAGCAGAATATTGGAATTCAAAGGGTCCTGGAGAAAGAAATGTGAATATATGTAGAAAATACGGGTGTCGCAGTCGCGCAGTTGGTGCACAATTCAAACCAAGATAGGGAAGGTTGAAAGAGGAAAATAGGAGAAATTGGAGGCTCTATGGGAAAGAACCTGTTGAGTTGTAAGTCTAATGAAGTCTTCATGATGCAGAAAAGCAAGATTATCGAGAAATTACGCCAGTTTTCCGAAGCGAGTTCCTACAGAATTTTGAATGGGAAAACTCAAGTATGCGCTCTTGAATATCTGTCCTAAATTTTAACTCTGGTGAAAACCTACCTTATAAAATTTCAGTTAGGTTTGAGTAACCTTCGAAATGATGAAAGCATTTCCATCGTAGAGTATATTTAAATGATAGATGAATATGAAGTAACTCATCCAAAACTATCACTGAAATTATTTAATGGTTAAATATTTAATCCGTATAAAATTAAATTCGAAGAGTTTAGAACAAGGATTAGCACATTGAAGGATAAATAAGGTCCAACTCATTTGGAATGAATCAGTTTATAAACTTATTCCAATTACTTTTGAGTGTAGCGAAATATCTTCAAATTTCAAATTATCTAACCTCTATAGGTATTATTTAACTTCCATATTTTAAAATGAAGTACCCAGAAATAATATTATTCTCAAATAAGGAACATAAAATTTGGAATTCTATGTCCACGCGTTATTCCCTCCTAGACTTCTTCTACACTTAAAATTTCAAACCTTAAAACTCCTTAAAAATAATTTTTAGTATACAAGTAACATAGTTTTTCTTTATTTTTGTTGACCCTGTTGATCGCTTTTCAAATATACATTGTTTTAGTGCGATATAGCGTAAGAAAAGTTAGACTACGTAAGAAAAATCGTTCAAAAGTGAATGTAATTTAGCATATATTTTCCGTCTCAGTAGTTAAATAAATATATTTTCTATTTAATATCACAATGTTCAAGTGGTACTTGCTTTTAGTTCTGATTCGTAGCATAACGAATCAATAATTATTAAATTATGGATTTATTATACGTATTGAAAATTTTATATTCCATGGAATCAAGTTCATGAAATTCTGATGAAACGGTCGTCCTGTTGTAGTGGGAAGATAATTGATGATTTTAAATGGACTGCAAAGGACGGTAAAAAAATAAACATTTCGTTCCATGTAAACAGCCATGGTTATTTTTTAAAGACTATAGAAGTATATCGTTTCGCAAACCTTATGTATTTTTGACCTCTTATGCAACGAAGGAAATAACGTGATCCTTCATTCGAGAAAGAGCGCTAATGTCGTATTTAAAAACAGAATATTTCCACTCAAGCAATAAATCAATAAATGATTAAGTTCCTAGACGTTTCTCTCTTCCTGTTTACGTCCCTTCCGCATAATCTTAAACGGTCCTTTGTTTTCAAGATCCAAAATACTCGTGTCTCTCAAGCCAAATTTATGAAGTCTCCTTCATTCCGATACTCATCGCTCACTTCCGTTTGGGATAATCGATGGCGCTGCCGTCAGATGTGTATCTCTCAAAACCCACCAAATATCTTCACATCGCCCAATCCAACCTCCTTCTTTATCCAATGCCTGCATTTTATCACTTTCTATCTCCGTCTCGCTCGTTCCTATCGCTTTAACCATCTCCTTATCATCCCGTCTCCTCGATTCCCTGAGGCGACTCACGTTTTGAAAAAAATCAATGAGTTGTTTAGCTAATCTTTGAGAGGGATAAGAGGCACTGCTGATTTGGTATTCATTGAGATACATTAATAAGCAATTCCCATGGGGGTCGTAAATTGTGATTGGTCGTAGTTTAGCGAGGAAAATAAACGGAAATATCATTAAAAGATTACCTTCTATTAGAGATTGTATTTACTACATTTGATTTGTAAGATATATCTCGTTATATTCGTTTCATCCCTACATTTGACCATAAATGAAAGAATATTATATCTGTATCTGCTATTAATAAGGAAGTGATCGCCTTTTTTAACAAATATACTTTTAAATGTTTTTTTATCCCTTGTTATTGCTAAAGTGAACCCTTGATTGAAAATTTTTTATTCAAAAATATTTCCTTCAGATACCTAAAATATGAAAGAAGCAATGCTCACCTTATTTTAATTCTTCATAATTTGATATATTAGATATATATCTAGTTATATTATAATTTATACTATGGTAGAAAAGACATTATAGCTGTATATAAGGAAGTGATTGTAACTTGTTCTACCAAAATAAATTTAAATTCTTTTTAAACTTAGAGTGAACTTTTTATCTAAATTTTTACTCAGATAGCTATGTTTAGATCTGACACTATGAAAAGTAAGATATGGAAGTACAAATATCCATATGTTCAAATCTGGCACCTCTAAATTCGTTTTGGATGCGGAGAAGTGTTGTTTAGTGAAGTGACGTCAACAGATAAAACATTAAAACGATAAAAAATCGTATCTAATCATTGCATATGAATCCGTCCCCGAGTGTTGTGTTCATGAGATAAGAGAAACGCAATTCAGTGGCATATCGCTAATATAGTCCTCGCATCCATCACTCAGGGAGGATGCATTCATTCGAATACTTCTTGCAGATTTTTAAGGGAAATACCGCATTCGGAGCGATAAATCCCATAGTTTTTTAGTTTGACGGTGATTCCGACTGTATATCTATGCCCGGTTCATTGACACGCATTCAGTCAGACGCGTGAACGCCGCGGCTACTTGCATGGTGACATTTAAGAGACAAATGTCCATCGATTAATCAGAGTGACGCTAACTTCCGAAGCGTGATGTCCATTTGCATCCATAGGGAAATATAATGGAACTACGCCTGAACGTACAGTATCGCAGCATCACTCGCCCTAACTGCCGCGAAATGCCTTTCGGATGGTTTTTCCGTGTTATCCTTGAAAAATGGCGGTGCTTTAAAGGACATGTGTAGCATCTACTTTTAATCGCTGAGACAGTCTTTAAAATATCGATGCAGTCCGTTATTCCATATCCACCGCGAACCGCGAAGGCTGGAATTGTACGGGAAAATCTGAGCTATCTGAGAGCGAATGTTTTAGCAGAGATGGAGCACTTATCTACTCATGAGATTAAAACTGCGTATCTATTTTGCTTCAATTAAAAGTAATGGAGGTTCGCAATACCTACAAATTCTTTTTCTTTTGGCCTTGTACCAATGAAAACCTCGCAAATGACTTCAGAATCCTTTGGAGAAATAAAGATTAATTTCTTTGGAAACGTAGGAATAAATGTTTTCTATCTATGTAATGCATAAATTATCGCAGTCTTAGTTCTTTATGTATATGCAGATTTAATATTTTTATATGTATCTTAAGCATACAAAAGCATACCAAATCAAGTTAGAGGGATAAGATCAACATTTTGAATTAGAACTAGAAACTACTTTCACAGTACGTAAATCGAATTGTTAAGGATGAATTCTCACTAAAGTCTGCGATATTGCTTTACATATAATAATAGAATTTATTTTAAAATAATGGGCATGGAATAATTCATAAAAAGTAGCATGATGTAAAACTATTTTAGAATACACTGAAATATATATCAAATCAATTTTCAGATTATGTACTAATTAAAATGCCAGTAATCTCTTTATTTATACACATTTTAATTTATTTAGTGTGCGAGAGACTGATCAATGTAATATTTCACATAGCGTCTGAAATTACTCGAGAAAATATAATGAGACTGTACATTAAGGAAAATTAAATGTCCATAGAAAGAGAATAAATTGAATTTCATTTCAACAAATAATTAAAATAGATCAAAGAAACTTTCCAACATTTAAGAAAATATGTCGTAAAGGAAACCACACATAAATATGGAGCATGAAAAATCTGTGAAACCTACTGATATTTATAGTAACTTGTCTAAAGCAATAGATAGCAATAGCACCTATGAGTATACGTGTGAATACATGTATACGGTTCTATAAGAATAAACAAAGGTTCCGAGTGGTATAGAAATAAATAAAACCTCAATAAGGAGCAATGCAATTAAAGATTGATGATTCGGAGAATAAGAGAAAATGCAAAAATTTGCACTTGGTGGCTCGAGTTCGAACCAGTTTACTATAGAAACTGTCAGTATTCAAAAAGGTAATCTTGACATAACGTACAATTTGAAGCTACTGCGAGTTGATGGTGGCTTTAAATTTGAATGAAGATGAAGTATTACGTGTAGTGACAAGAGGGCACTCATCATTTCCTTATGGTTTTGCTCACTGAGTGGCCCACGGGGCGGAGAGAAAAGAAAGAGTGACGCGCCGTCATCAGACCACGTACTACGAGAGTACAGATCGATTGATCGATTTGGGAGGAGCCATTCTGTGTACGTGTGTGCGTTTGCGAGTGACTGTTAAGGAAAGACAAAGGAGCTGAGAAATGGGAATAAAGGGGAAACGCATGGGAAAGGGGAGGAGGAATTATGGGAAGAATAAATGCTCAGGAACGTAACAAAAAGAGGTCTTTTATTTCCAAACAGGGTCTGTTGTTTGTTTATAAAAAGCAATATTGTTGTAATGAACTATTAACTCTTTAATGCAAATTATAGAGCACTAAAGTTTGAAGTAAAAGGAAAGAGTTAAAATCAAAATGGCTATAACAGGGTCATGTTTCATATTTGCAATCTTTTACACAGGAAAAATAAAGATTGAAACATTTCCAATAGGACGGTGATCATACTTTTGTGATAATTCGTTGAGTTAAAGAAAAATTTATCCTTTCCAAGTTCTACATATTAATATGGTTTTGGTTTTCGTTTGATTTGGTTCGTGAAGTTAATATTATGAGAGATTCGCATTATAGCCATTAATTAATATGCAAATGATACTCAAATCCAATTAGAGCTAAATGTATTTAGTAAAATATTGATTTTTATTTGAATTAATTAATAAGTTGATTATATTTAAACATTCGACTACTTATCTCTCACGTGTTTTCGTTAGATAAGGATATCTAAGAATGTCCAAAAAATCCTTAGGGATTTCTGCGAATCATTCACTCATCCAATGACAGAATGTCCATATTTGTCCCTAAGTCTCACAAGGTATACCGAAAGTGAATGTTGTTGTCGGAGAGGTGTCTATATGTGGTTCGTTCAGTATTACAGACGTATGTGTATATTTTTTATGTAAATTCCTAAACTGAAGTTTTCAAAGCTCCTATAACAAAAAACGGCTAATTATCTGTTCACACTGCTATTATAATATTTTTATCAAAATATTTTGGTTAATTATTAGCGCATATTGAAATTTTTGCGTTAGAAGAGGAAAAGTTCATAAATTAAAAGTGCCCACAAATTATAAATAGGAAGGATTTTCTAATTAATAATTAATTTTTTTAAACTGATGCAGCATTAAAACTTTTCCGGAGTTCATAAACTGGCTGTAAATAGTTTCTTATCGCCAAATCGTAACATAATTGCACAAATATAATTCCTTTTGGCCACTAACAGAGAGTTTATTAAGTGATTATAATTCTTAAACAGTCTTGTAGGACTACTGGAATAACATAGAAACGTGAAATATATTGATTCAATTATCTAGTATCTACCTTTGCAAAAATATTTATTAAAATACAATTCATTCCAATAGATAAAATAAATGCAGTTTTCGAGCGAAAAATATCGATTAGAACATAAGCACATTCCTAAACATTAATTATCACAATATTTCATCATCAAGATTGTTCAACATTGAAAACGAAAATAATTCTAGAAAGAAATGTAGAGAATATTTTTTATTTCGGTACAGCTTAGAAAATAGGAGAGAAGGGATGGATTAGAAAAGTATCGCTTGGCTACTTCATCCTGTTCTTTCGGTGTCAGTTTCTGTCTTTCAAGCCGTCACCATTCTCCCTCGCACTTACAGATAAGAAAGAAGGTTCTCTTCAGTCTCAATCACGCTCGAATAGAGACCATTGTCCAACAACACAGCCCCTCTATCTTTCTCCTCTCACTTCTTATATCCACTCCACTTCTTTCTCCCCTCCTGACACTCATTAACTTCCTTTCTTCCTCTCCCTGTCACTTTCTTTTCCCACTCACTTCTCCTCCCCTATGTTTCTCACTGTCTCTCAAGTTGTGCGTAGGGCCACATTGGCTCCCCCAGGGTGCACTCCTGGGCCAATCACTGCTCGCAGCGGAAACGTGAGCTGTCACTCGTCGGCCAAACATCGATCGTCCTTCAAACCGAGAGCTGGCTGATCCTCAGCCATGTCTCATCGAACTCCTCTAACTTTCTCTCTCTTGTTCTCTCTCGATCCCCTCGGGGTAGCACAACTGTAGTTCCCCGTAGCGGTGGCTGGATTGCGCGAGGGGTAATTGGCGGCGATATCGCTTTCTTCGTATTCCTCCCTTACAATTCCGACGGCTAAACATATTACAGTACTGATAATCTGTTGATTAAGTCGTTAAGAAATCGAAGGTGCTAAGCCAGACTTTAAATAAAAAGGAGACGAAAAATCCGAGGCTCAACAGGGAATATTTTATGGTCCAACTTTTATGATAATTAGAGTTTTAGAGCAAAAAGATATACTTTGGTTTGATCTTATCAGGATAAAATTCTGTTTTCATTTTACATGATGGGTTATAGCAATAAGTAAATAATAATAATAGTGTATCCATCAGTACTAAAAATGATAATACTATTATAATTGAAAATAATAAAACCATTAAAGCGTGTAGAAGTCAAAAATTATATCCGTGATATGAGGAACGATGAATAACCACAGTTAAGAGTGATAATTGTGAGATCTATGAAGTAAATTTTATTTCTTGCGATGAAGTTCCACAAACTTTAGAGCACCTTTTATTTACAAGACATTGAGGATTCTCCGTAATCTTCATTATAAAGTTAGAAAAAATATGTGAAGAACATGATATTTTATTATGTAAGTCATAGCTTAGAATTGATGGCTTGATGAGAAGAAATTGTGAAACTTTATATCTGGAGAGGAATTATACAGAAAATTAATTAAGCTTTTGGGAATCGTATAAGCAATAATCACGATAGAAATGTTAGCGAAAAGTTGCATTATCACCAAATGATATAAAGCGAATTCATAGTACATGAAGGATTTGAATGAGGGAGGGAAAACAAGTTGATGTAATGTTAAGTGATATATGCTAATCTGGTAAATGTATGCAAAATAAGGGTATACGCAAAAGGGGTTGAGTAAAATATGGATTTGAAATTTTAAAAAGATGTAAGTATAAAAAGAGACAAATTAAGAAACAAAAAATGTACTATGTACTCTTTACTTAAGGAATTCATATATTTCTAGAAATACGAAATGAAACACAAGAAAAATGTAATAAGAACTTCCGAAGGAATGAATATTTAAAATGTAGCTGAGTGTCAATTCTCCATTGTATAACAGAATTGCAGAGTACGAACGGAATGAATATGGAAATATCAACGGTGGCAATAGATGAGAGGAAACATTTAAGGTGGATAGAGTAAATAGTTGGACTCATATAAAATGCTAAATTAAAATTTATGTATAAACGATACCGATTCAGGGTTAATTTTGTGGTACTTATTAACTTGTAAAAATTCATGGTAAACAAACTTTTACTAGACCACTAATTTATTATCCGAATAAAATTATGTTAAAGTAAAGGTATGTTTACCATGAATTTTTTAAAAATTTATGTCACTGGGTGAACAACTGGGTAACAGTTAATTATAAGTCATAAATACGGAAAGAAGGGCCAAATTAATAATCTGAGGTTACAGCACAAGGTATGGATTTCTTTCTCGTTGTATTGTACATCTTCTTCCACGTGGAGACGATACGTGAGATATCTTTGAAAAGTCCAGGCTGTTATCTTTACGTGCTCCTCTCTCGGAAAACTCCGGTGAAATCCGCTAACATCACGCGAATCTTGACGTCATTTCATCATTTCTTACTTTTCTTTCACTAGTCTAGCATGTCACTTTACGGAATTAAATGGAAGATTTTTAAACACATTGGTGCATTGATTTATATATCATTTGTTTTGGAGGATATTAAAACTCACTAACCGATTATTTCATTTGGATGAAGTAAAATAAATGTTTTATGTGTGTTAAATATTGAGAGAAATATCAATGAATTCGGAAGACAAACATATGTAATTTATGTAATAATAAGAGTTAAAACAAATAATTATTTAAGGCACTCATCTCACTTAGAATGCACTCAATTTAGATCTCATTGAAATCTTCTCATCACTCAAAGTATTACGAAATACAATCTTCGCGTTACATTTTACCCTAAAATATAAACGAATTGAAGATACACTAGAAGTTAGGTTGAATTTATATTTATAGAACTGCTTCAATTTCTGTCAATTACTTTCAGAAAGTTTTGAACTGGTCAAAAGTTAAGAGCAAACAGAAAATACCACTTTTTCAGCGATTTATTTAATATTTTGGAACGTTGCAGAATGATGTGGTAATTCGTAGCCTTCTCTGACTGCAGAGAAGCATCGGCGTTTCTTTTCTTGCAACATTACCTCGAACTCCACGGAACTTTATTTCCATGACGTAATTGTTTATGCAGCCATGAAGCTCTTCCTACAATCCCCTTCAAGTCATTCGTGAGTAATGGAATGCGCTTCGAAAATAATGCCTGTCATACGCAGAGGACTTCTTTCTTACCAGGATTACTCCCCACGTTTTGGTCCTCTGCTTCCTGAGCCCCTTTTCATTTTGCCGGAATTCCCTCGTCCCTGTTGTTCAGTTACACTTCTCTCGCGAGGCGGCGCTGAATTCCGTTTCTTCTAATGACGACTCCACCAACTCCCAAATGCGCCAGTCCGGAGATCTGTTCCCGTCCCGAATTCCTAAGATTCTCGAAATAATCACGTGACTTTTACCTTCTTTTCTCCTTTGATAAGTTATTAAGTGTTTGTTCTACCGATCCTCTCGGAGGGTTTCTCCTTTTTTCTTCCGCTGACTTGCGCAAGTTAAATTTTTAAACTGTGTTCCAAGAGGCTTACGTGGCACGAATGTAGAGAAGATTATCGATTTCAATGATGGATAGACCTGCAACATACTGAGGAATGCATTTGTATACCTAGAGTTGGGGTTGCTTAATTTGCTTCTTGGAGCAAACGTTTCGTTGGAATTATTGTTTTAACAACTGCAGAAAAAGAGAAAGAATTGGACTTTTTACAAAGGAAATATTGCTGGAACCTTTGCTTTTTCTTTTGTCATGAAGGAAATCCGAAAAACGACGCTACCCTCAATGGGTTGTGTGTTATTTATCTAATTAATTTATTGAAATTGGATAAACATATTGAAGGAGACCAATTACAAATGGCATTAATCAATAGTGAACATATCAGTAAAATTAAATATTTATATAAAATATGAAGTGATAAACCCACCACACAGACACAATTGCATGGGTTAATCAGATGAATTACAGGGATCAACAATTGCAACTCCTGAAACAGTATTGAGTATTGATTCAAGAAGGAGAAAAGATGGTTTCAATGGAAAAACTTTAAGATACACTTTTAGCTGGTTTATTGATAAACCAGCTATCTAATTTATATATAGCTATCTATATTTATCTAATTCGTCCAGAGTCGTAAATTTTCTGTGTGTTTTAGATTAAAGTCAAAAAAGCTCTAGTATACCCAGAAGGATAAAGAATTCTTTTTTTAAATTCTAATTGCCAAATAAAAAACATTGCGAAGTACTTAAAAATCCTTGTTTTACGCTTTAAACACCGCGAAATACTTAATAGTTACTGTCAAGCGGGACTTGGTTGAATTAAGTATTAAAAACTTCAATTTATGGAATTTGTTAATGTTATTTATTTTGACTTTGTCATTAAAGATTTTACCGCAAATAACTTTCATAGTGGAGTTTATAGGACTTTTAGAAATTGAATAGAAACCATGAATACGAGCATGACCCGGCAATAGCCTGTGGTAAAAGCATTTTTCATTTATCCTTTTGTGAAATGCCATTGTAAATTAGTTAAAAAAAGTTAATTATGGGGGTAAAGTAATTAAAATGCCTAGCGGAACCTAGTGGAATCGCTGAACAGAACGCATAGGATTAAAATTGACCTATCCCTAAACAGTGTACGCTCCAAGCCAGAAATTCAACGCTAAAGTAACAATCTATGCGGAAACTATATTAAACAGTGCTGCAGTCTACTCACGATAAAATCACGGGATAATAAACATTTTCGGTCCCCAAGAGCAGTCGCCAATAATTTCCACTCTTTCGGGACCGAGCCTTCAACGAGCGAGACAGTTTAAATATTGGAATTTGGCGTTTCAATTTATTATAATGCAGCTGCGAGGGACCCATTATCTTCGCTTCTAAATTTAGAACATTTTAAAGCCCCGGCGGCGCGTTTTTGCCAAAAAACGGCCCCATAAAGAAACGTTCGCCGTTTATAGCCAACCTTAAATATGGCGCGAGGCGGCATTTTATTCTCCTCACACTCTCCGCATTATAACGCGTAATTGTTTGTTGGCTTTGACTGTTTCTACCTGCGACAGGGAGCGCGGGAGGGAAACGCACGTTCGAGAGTTTAGCTTTAAAAGCACACAGGGAGAAAGGGATAGCAAATAGTTCCGGGCGGAGTAACAGCAAAGGAATGGATGTGATGGATGTAGGAATGCGGGGAGGGAAATGGAGAGGAAGGGAGAGGAGGGAAAGATAAAGAGGGAATGGGGGAAAACGCCGGATTTTCAGTGGGTGCACAGCTAGAGGGAACGCAGGTGGCAAAGGGGTCCGCCGTGGGATTTTCAGGGGGAGCGTGGGGAGGCGAGGCCGGGGAGAGAGGGGGGGATCGCGGGGAGGGGAAAGTAGATGGGTGCCCAAGTAGAGGTTAGGGCGAGTGTGGGAGGGTTTGCTGGCAAAAGAGTCGGACAGGATAGAGGATGAGGTATAAGGTTTCCAAGGGAGAGGTGGGCCGCGTGCCCAATGCGAAGTGGGATGAAATGAAAGGAGAGACGGGAATGATGAAAAAAAGAGCGTGCTCTGATGCAGCGGAAGTGCCGCTGGCCGCTGAACCAAATGCTCGAAAATTTATCGATTCTCTTTCGTCAAATGGATTTAACGTTTATTAAATTGATGCCCTCGTGTAGCCGTGGGTGTACTAGTTCAGGTGAGACGCTCCCGAAATCGTGTTTGTTACAATCGTCGCTCGTGCGCGGAGCGTAAGAGGCCATGTTGCTATTTTAATTAATGCATTAATTCTCCGATTCGCTGCCTTTCACTATCAGAATGGCGCAGTGTCATTAACGGGGCGCAGGGGCGATATCTTCAGATCTTTTGGCTCGCATCAGCTGCACATAAAGAACTGCCCTGAGTTGTCGGATTTTATCCATGTTTAAACAAGCCCTCATATTATTACTGAAAATTTGCCTTATAATAGACAATATTTGTAAATTAAACAACATTCTAAATTTTTCGTCAAAATTTGTATTTACCTATTTCATTTAACAAGGGTGGTAAAGCATTTAGAGAGAATCATTTTAAATTCAATCATATTTTACGAGGTTTATAAATTTATGGATATCATTTAATGAGAATTATTGAAGGACGAGGTATTTAGAGAATCACTAAATATTTAACGAAATTTTGTAAGGTTACAAAATTAAGAAGACCAATGTGATTCTGAATATTTTATCTTTTAACATCTGGTATTATTCATTTGGAGATAAATAATAATAATAATAAAAATTTTCAATTAGATCTAATTTAAACTTAATAGCAAAGATGTTGCCGATTATTTATCTCTATGAATTATATTTTCGAAATTCAGCATTGGCATTTCCATCATCAAATATATTTACATGGCAATTACATCTTTGTTATTATCCAATACAAAGACCAGGTAAACTACTACTATAACTAATATACTAACTATAACATCGATCACAAATTCTGTCAGTAATATATTGCATATTCAATTGATTCTTTTGTAAAAAAATGGAAGTACGTCTTGATTGACAAACAATTATTGGTTATCGATAAGATTCTTTTGAGATAGATTTGGTAAAGGGTTACCGAAAAAAAATTCTTGCAATTGTACTTCTTGGAAAAGAAAACGGTGCAAGGGTTATCAAGGAAGGAAAGAAATCATGAATTTATAGAAGGAAATCTTTTTTTACCGAGAATAAGATTGAGATTTCCCAGCTTTATTAAGCAGTAAATTTGCAGAGGAAAGAAGAGGCAAACAATATTAAGGAAGATATACAGGAGCGGAAGGGAAAACTCATAATGAGAAATAAATGCAGGATTGTTGGGAATATACGACTAAAGAGCTCACCGCCGAACTCAAAACAATTAATAACCTCTCACATTCGGTCCGGCGAATCCATCTTCCCACCTCTTTCTCCTCCGAGTCCACTGAAGAGGGTCGACTTCAACTCTGCGAACTGCTTTTATTTTGACCGCTCCCCAGCCTCATTCCATTTCCAGCGAAATCTTTGTGCCAAGTGGTACTTCTAAGCGAGGCATTCCGGCTCTGCACCGCGTGGGATGCAGGAATTTCAATTTAGCGGATTCACGCTTCTTTTTACGTCTGTCCTACCCTTGGACTGCGTTTCACCCTAAACTCACATGAGCCACGGAGACTCCCAATTCGACCGCCCCCCAGTGCGACATTATCTCGTTCGTAGACCTTTCTCTGGTGAGGGCGAGAGTGCAATGTAGTCGGTGCGTAGTGAGAATCTCGAGTTACCAAAGACGACTGAAGCAGAGGTATGATTGAGACTTTAATATAGCAGAGCTTTTCGTATATTTGTGATCAATTCAGTAGTCTGCAGAAGATCCTCTTCAGATGGTATAATTTAATTTTGTAAAGATATTCGGTCTCTTTTGCTGAAAAGATTCCTTTTAATTATTAAGAAAATATTTTAAATAGTGCAATATTTTAGCATATATAATAAGGCTTATGGTAAGAGAGTATATTTGTCGTAATATCTAATACGAAAAGGCTGTACTTCGTGGAATGCCATGATGGCTGTTAAAAGAAATTTAAACTTGGTAAGTCCCTCAAGATGTTATGTCTTATGGGACTGACCAGGTTTAATTTTTCTTTATGAATTCTTAGTAAATTTAATCTGAGAATATTTTCAAAGATATCTATAGATCGGGAAATTTGGAAAACTGAGGAGTATCCAACCAGAGAAATGACTGTAATCTGCTTTAGTTTAACTTATAAGTTTAGGTAAATCTAAAAATCTGACTCTATTCATGTTCCTGTGTGTTTTATAGAATAAATGTAGTATTTTTATATCTTTTGTGAAGAAATTGAAATTAATTTGCTATACTTAAACGAAAACAATTAGGTAAATCATTGGAGTGGATATCCTGACCCATAGTATCTTTTCTTGGTTCACTTTTGGCATGGTATTTTTATTAGCGCTCACTTTGTACGATTGATAACAGTATCTTGATTGGGAATTTGGACTCTCCTAAGCTCTTGGTTCTTAGAAGTTTTTATATGTGATGATAATTATTGCAAGTTACTTCAGTGATTGATTGGTGATCATATGACTCATAATAATGAACTTTATAGAAGATATTGAAAAAACCCTCTGCGGCATTCTACATTGTTGATACCAAGGTATCAATTCTTTGATATAATAAGATGAAAGTTATTTTCTCCAGTAATAAGTATTTTGGACAATTGTACGTAATCTTTTTAATGAAAAGGTACAGTTAGTAGTAATGAATAGTCTCATGCCTGTCTTAGAAAACTGACCAACATCCCTCTACGGTAGGCTAACATTGGCAGAAAAAGTAACCGAATTCTAGGAAATATAGCCTATGAAGTCTTTCCACCTTTGTTAACTTTAAATAGACTTTGAGCCATTTAAATGGAATTTCCTGCAGCCCATGCTTCTTCTTCTCCGTCCTTGAAAAAATAAATTCACCATTGATTCCTGCTTAGGGACTTCTTTCAACAGAGAAGGCGTACTGTCTGCAAACTTCCCATTTTTCTGATTGGGGCATGTATTCATTCGCGTTTCCCCGCATACGTGCTGTCTGGCTGGTCACGTCTCCCTCCTCCTAATGGTCTCCGTTTCGATGTATCTGCACTACGAGACGTTGAGAGCACGTCCCTCGGCGAACATTCCTTCTCGTGGATCCGGCCATCCATCAAACACACTACTTGCACCTGTAATGACGTGTTCGAACGCTGTATAGGAACGAGCTTTCCCTGCGATTATTCACCGCCGCGTTTTCAGATTCGGATTCTTCCGTTTACTCCCTTCCGCTCGTGATTTATACACAGTTTTTATTTCGCGTGATCAATATCACTTAACCCTCATGGTAACGCGCTTTATGATGAAATGCGATTTATTATTTTTCTGCTCGATTATTTATTGAGCTTCCTTTATTTAGGACAGCGCTACATTTAATGAGATTCTGCAATCTTTTGCACTGCTAACCATACTAATTATAATGCACGCAGCGTGAGTGAAATAAAAAATGCGAAATCTACATAAATCACGTTCAAGCAATTCTGGAAGAATCGTACACACGTTTTTACGTTAGAAAGATCATTTTTCGATCATTTTGCTTCGCTCTTATTTATTTATTTATTCAAATTACGCTGCGATTAGGCCATCAGGCCTGGTGGCAGCGGTGTAGGCGGAAATACAAAATTAAAAAGGATTGCCTGGCATTCGCCCAAAGACGGGAGGGAAACCCTTCCAAAAACCTCCCGCAGGCAATGAATTACTTTTATATACATACATGCACAATAGGTAATATAACATTAATATTACAGTAAATACCCAATAGATGATAATAAAACATTAATATTACAACTATAAACAAAATAGATAATATAAGATTAATATTACAATTATTAACATTACAAAAATTCATGTTATGTTCATTCATAAAAATGCCAAAGAAGTACAAATGAGGTTTATCTTTACTTCCCGTTTTGTTTATACTATGCAAACATCGGAATAATTTAAATAGTTTCACCCAATTTTTACGGAGATAGTTGCTGATATTTCCCATATGCTGCCACACTCGAATTGTATCAAATTAGTGATAGCTCAATTTCATGAAATCACTCGAACTATTTTCCCTTTAATATTTATGCGGATAGGTGATTCCCTCTCTAGGTATTGCCAAGGATTGTTTAACTTAACATCCTTACGGATCCCACTCCGGTCGCTAGTTTAGAAAAGAAGAGCTTTTCCCTGGACAGTCTTTTTACCCTTCATCCACGTCGAATTTATGGTGAACGCCTCTCCGGTTTCTCTCTCTTCTTTCAGCCTCTTTCTTTACCGTCCATCGGCTTCCTTCCATCCCCACCGCATCGGTCCACTTACTCCCTTTTCTCCTGCATCAAATTCCCCACGTTTTATCCCGCCACAACATCTCCCGTAATCCTCTCCTCCCGTCAAATTCCCGTCCGCTCTCTCTCTCTCTCTCATCTCAGAATCTGAAACGTCTCCCCAACCCTGCTTTCTCTCGGCCCTAAACCATTTCCATCACCCACGCCTCTTCCCCTCTTTTCCAGGCATTGATTTCTTGCTTTAAACAGTGAGTAGCAGGATGTAACTTTGGGATTCAGCGTATAGGAGAACACTTTATGGTCTACATCGAAGTCGTTATTCGCGGAAGCTAAGTTTCAATTATACTCTCAGACCAGGTCTAAGGAAAATGGTTCTTGATGGAGCAGTTAAATGAAGTGTATCGATTATTTATTAAGTAAATTTTACATGACAGTTGTCATGGTTGCGTCATAAGGAGTAAGAGTCCTTCAATTCAGAATTCATTTCCTCATCGTTGTGAAGTAATTGAGCTATCACTGAATAGTTTCTGTGAACATGTAAGGGATTATTTTGTTAAATAATTGTTTTAGGCTTTTATAGATTGAATACCTTTAAACGCTCTTTGATGAATTTCGTTTTATTTATCTTATTCAAAGAGGAAGACGGAAAGTAGGATACTGTTGCGAAATTGAGGTTGTGCTGGTGTTAGTATTTTTTAGATATTTAGAAGGAAATTAATAAATTTAGAATATAAAATTCAGTTTTTTTAAATTTTATTGACTTACGTAAAGATTAACAGTAAGAATTAATAATTAAATAGTCGTAAATATATTTTTGCAATAAAATTATAGGAATCAGTAGTAAAAATAGCTTAAATTGTTCCTAGTTACTAAAGTAACATTCTATTCAATTGTAGATGACTGTGAAGGGGAGAACCTTTTCTTAATTCATAACATCAAGTTGAATCACATTTAATATCTTGATCCATCGATTCCGACCTTTATCGGAGTGCAAATCCCTTGCCTGACAATTTTCTTGAAATTTATAAATATTTATCATGTTTCTATTATTTCACAAAAACTTTGGAATTTCAAGAATTCTTTCCGTAAAACAATAGAACACACTCCTGAGAATTCTTTGTACTTTTGAAACTGAGAGTTAGGATTCCATCAAGGACATTATATCAATACATGTATGAACAGAGAAGACCATTTACGGCTTACAGCAAGTACATATTCGGTATATCTTTAAATTTCACAGTAATATATAATTGAATTATTTTCATTTTCGGAATCGAACAGGGTTTACATTTTGCTCGTCGCTGTAGGAAAATGCACTTCCTTGTAAATTCAATGCTTAAAAAATCTTCGCTTTAGCCCAAAGCGTTGGAAACGTTTGCAAGGCTCTCCTCTTCCACTTGCATCATTTTCGAAGGCCCAATTACTCAGATTCTATCGACCGCGCTCCGCCATTGGCCATTTCCAATCGTCTACGGATTTGGCATCGGACGACGCAACCCAAAGACGACAGAGCCAATACATTCAGTGGCTAATCGAAACAGCCCCATAGTCTATACACTTAAGTTTGATTAGTGTTGATTCGTTTGAGAAAAGTACCAATCAAATTTAGACCGACCTAAAAAGTAGTGCCGATCTTACTGTAAGATCGCTATGCGGATGGCTAGTGAAGACATTGGTCCTTGAAATGCTTTTATATTACTGAAAATGCACGAAATATTTTTACATTTTATTGCTGAAGATGTAACCCTTTAAATCGAGGAAATTGTGTTATTATGATATCTTATCTGAATGTCTAGGTGGTATCTTAATATCTTTAAAGGGCGACCAAGATTTTTTGTAAACAACCTCTTTTATTTGAATCTTCCTATAAGTATGATGCTATAAATGGAATGGCTACGTATTCCTATCTTTTAAATTATAAAAATCAGGGAAATAGATGCTTGGGCTAGTCTTCTCAAAATTAATTACCCGTGAATGATACGCTAAAATAAATAGCAGCGAAAATGGTAACGGCAAAAATATATGAGGATAATGTTCAATTGCAATTAAAATGGTTTATGCATCCCATGCTAAAAGCCTAAGAGCTGTATTAAGGGCACATATGCAGATTTAGATGAACATTCTTCATGATTTGTTTTTATAACAGAAATATTTCAATCGTTATTACTTATGAAATGAAATATTTAGTAAATTAATGTTTCCAATAATCTTCATAAAACAAAGATAAGTATTTTGGAAATCCATAATAGAAAGTGTACAAATCCCTAGTTTTTCCAACATCTAAAAGTTTCAGTTTTTTATCAATTCTTGATGATCCTTCCTGAAAGTCGATGAGTATAGGTACATACAGATATGATTGCTATGCCCAAAGAGGAAAAAGTTTGGAAAATTCCCTTGAATATATTTCGTTGATAGAAAAATAGTTGTTATTAGTTAATTATGTTGGAGCTTTACGAACTATACCTGCATTTTCATCAAAGCATTGTCCTAGCTGACTATTTGGGATTGATAGCCGGGCCTTGATTTGAATGAACCTGTATCTTAGGAATGATAAATTATTTGGTGTGATAACTTTTGTACACATTATTGTTCATTAATGAACACATGCATACTTGATGTAGCTAGCAACTTTATAGATTAGAGGTTTAAAATCTCCAATGACCGTTTTTGTCGGCGTTCCTCTTCTCATTCCCCGGTATTCCGAGAAAACAAGAAGGGAAACCTCACTTTTTGAGAGCACTCATCGGAACACCGGGGAATGAGATGAGGGGCGCCGACAAAAACGGCATTTGGAGATTTTAAACCTCTAATACCTTAACAGCCGTGTCCCAAATTTTCTTTGTTTTCAATTTTATGGATGATTGCAGGATATTATTTAAATATATATTTCTTAAAATATTGTATTAGTGTTTTTTCTCAGTTTATTTTTAGCAAGTTGCCTTCCTCTAAGAGAAGCAAAATTAAATTAATCACATATCATTTTCAAATCGTTAGGCATTGTTGATGATAGTAAATTAATATAATAAACTTCGATGTAGGAGAGGCTACATCTCACGGGCTAGGATGAGTATAATATTTTTTCAAAATTGCGCGGGTAGGACCGGTCCCAGGAAATTACGCCCGTGCTATGCTCTGATTCCTATTATAATTATTTACAGTAGCTAGACTGATACGCAATTTTTTACTCTTCTCGCTCCTACCCCTCGAGCTTACCCCGAGAAGAAAGTGGATGATGGATCGAACCATTTATTTAGGAGCACTCGAAGCTATATTTTTCTTACACGCACAGACGGGGGGGAGTTTTCGTACGAGCGGAAGGAGACAGAGGTTAGGGCGGTTGGCATCGTGGATGTGAGGATTTCTCCGAGAAAAACAAACTAAAGAGCATAATCGTCACACGCCGATTCTTTACCGAGTCGTCGCTACGTGCGTTCAGACCAAACACGTCTCTTTCGCCCATTCCTCTTTCTCTTTGCGAGGTTTGAAATGCGAGGCATGGATGTTTACTCGGGAGGTGCGGATCTCCTTGAAAGAGAGATGCTGTTTGCCATAGGGCCCACGAAATTCCCTCTCCCCCCCATTCCAACCTCCTAACCCCCCCTCCCCCTTGTCCACCAAACTCGCATTTTCTTCCCAATCCCCTCCCTGATCCACACTCTTTTCCGCTATCCTCGCCCGCATCTTTTTCTTCCCCGCGGAAACCCCCTCTTCCCCCTTTTCCTACTTCCCCTCCACTCTCCTCCCACAATCCTTCTCCGTCTCCTCTAGCTCTTAAACTCAAACCAGACCGGTCTCTCTCCCCTTTTCTTTCCTTTGAATCCCTCCCACATCGATCTCCCACGCCCCCGCCTCCCTCCCACTTCGCTCCACGGTTCCTGCTTCTGCTGCCTCCTTCACCCGTATCTCCTAACACTCTCTTATAATCCATTTCCCATGAACATCGACTTTCCTTCATTCTCCGCATTATTTCCCAACGCCCTCTTTCCCATTTGCTTTGCCTCGTTTTCTTATCTTCGGCTGCTTCTTCGCTTCTCCATTTACCCTCCAGTCTTTCTGCTAATGTCTTCATTTACCATTTGCGTCAGTCTGACTGAATCAGAAGAAGGGGCGTACGGAGTACATTTGCGCTGAAATTAAGATTATGCTGTCTGCAGAGGGTGATTTTCAAGATTGTATGGGGTGAAACATTCTCACAGATCTAGTTAGGATTTACTTGAAACATTCTTGATAAAGTTTATAATGTTATTATTTAAAAGCTAGTGACACTGAAATTTCATCTTTAAAACGTTGGGGTGTATAAAAAGCGTTTAGTTATGTCAGTATAAAATTTAGAAATAGTAAGTGTTGGGTAAGTTTATTAAAAATTCGTTAATGTTTATATTTAGAGCAAATAGTGGACACACACTCTTAAATTATAAAAACTGAGCATAGTACATAATAATGGGATGAGTGTAAAATAGGAGTTGAATGCTATGTTAGTCATTTTAAAGATTTCATCTCAGTATATTGTTCATGTACAAATTTCCGGGAATTAATTATGCCAACGAGCCTACTTGGAGAAGGTCTGCACTAATATATAGCCTTACCTTGTAATAGATTCACCTTTTGTAAATAATTTAGTATTGGAATAATTTAAAATTTTACTTTAAAATTAATCATACCAAATTCGATATTATATTTTAAAAAACTTTTTCTCTTGCCCAAAAATGCCTTATCTAAAATTTTTTAACCAAACCATTATGTTTATAATATTTGTTTCCTAAAATTTGCCACGTTTACTGTGTGTTTCACCCATGAGAAATCTTCGAATTCTCATTCCTAGTTTCGCCATAGAATATGGGATGGCGTGGTAGTGGAACAGACAAGAAGCATGGCGAACAGGGAAACAACCAAAGGGAGTGACAAAAGCGTGGTAACAAGAATCCTTATTTAAAGTTTTTTGGGCCAGACGATTGAGAAATGTACGGGTTGAAAGAAGATCCGGAAAGAACGGCAAACACGCCCCCTAAAATGCCACTAACGCCTCCGCTCCTCTCTTCCCAATTCAGCCTTTACTTTTATGGTCTAATACTTTTTTCCTCCGCGAGGAAGTAAGTCCCAGAAACCCCTCTCGCCACCATAATTTTGAGCCAACATCTGTTCATTGTTATTTCACCTCCCTTTCTCCGGATTCCTCGCCACCCGACTCAACCACCATCTCTTTCATTTTCTCTATTATTCCCCATTCCTTCCTTTTCCACCCCCTTCTCCCCCGGACTTTAATTTCCCCCTTCCCTCTCACTTTTCTCATTCTTTGCTCCTTAGCCTTTCTTTCTTGACGGCGACCCCTCCGTGACGTCATCGGGCATAATTTATTCCTGTGTTGCTGCCGCCGGGTCCACGCGTCCCCTGCGCTTAGGTTTTTCGGGGATGAGAAAGGGGAGGGGGAGGAATGGGTAGTGGGGGGAGGGTAAGAGGGGGAATAATTTCGGGAGATGTGAAGAGGGGGTTGACGGATGAAGGGATGAATGTAAAGAAGCGAAAGAGGGTGGGAAATATATTTGAGTGTGGCACAGTGGAAGCGTGTAAGAGGGTTTAACTGCTCAACTAATTCCGCATCAGATTTCCTTTTCACCATCCTTCGTAGAAAACGCACTGTTAGGTTGGATATATTGGAGTTTGAAACGATAAATGTAAGTATTTTTGTTTCTTAATTGAGATTAATTACCTATAATAATGAAACTAATTTACATATTCACTAGCCATACATCATGCCACAAGGAACAATCTGTAAATATATTAACATGTTTCTGTAAATATATTAACATGTTTGAGAACTTAATAAAAGTGCATGGCAGAAATACCTGGATTATGTTGAAACATATATCTTTGTATTAGGGGAAACGTATGACAAGAACACAAAGTAAGGTCACAAAAATTAAATAACATTTATAAAGGGGTAGTTATGGTAATAATCCACACATCCTGTAATTTTCAGTTTCATGAATGACTGGCATTATGAAAGATAACAAAATCGGTAGCTGTCCATTTCAGATAATTCTGATTGAAATTTGAAAGCAGTTATTCTGCATGGATCCTAAATGACTCTTTTTCCGTTGATTCCACATCAAAAATATGTGAATTATGTAACTCCGTTCATGAATATAAACTTAATGCATAATTTTGCTTCGTTTAATAAGGGGAGCTACAAAGCTGTCTTAGTTCATAGAATTATAAGTATTCCTTATGACATATACATACCTCTATTGCGCGATGTGTATGTCAGCTGCGGTGTAAATGTCCTACCTGCTGGACATGTAGTACTAAGGAGCTCATATTTCAGAATTTGATCCAATCAAAACTTAAGAAATGTTTTCTATATTTACTCTTTTATTATATGAATAAAGCTTAAGAGTGTTTGATGAAGCATTTCTGTGGAAATGAAGAAGAAAATTTTGTACAATTCGTTTAGTTTTTCGGACTGATTTGCTTTTCTCTCCTACAGCAGTCTTTTCATTGCAAAATTTGGAAAAACGGATGTCCATTTTGAAATAATATCATAGTAAACAATGGAGATTACATGTTGTTATCGAAGTATGAAATTAAATGGCGATGGGATGAAATTCACACTAAACAAATTCGTGGATTTCAGTAAGCCTATGCGGCAAAACTAATATTTAGTCCCATATCTTGTTCCTTATTTTACCTCTACTATTATGCATAATTAAAGAATGACGGAGGTAATTTATTGAAATTCAGCAAACTTAAAATAGAGATGTAAGTCAATCAACTCGAATTTTGGCATATGAAATTATTAACTTAAAAAAATGGAAGTACTGCAATGTAGATAAAATTCCAGGCGGAAAGAATCCCGCTCGACATGCACAGAATTATCGTGAACGTGAGCTTCACAGCTGCACATTCGTTCATTCAGGTGGCCGGGTTAAAAGAGAGAGAGAGAGGTCGGAGTTCGAGCTCCCGCAAAATCCTTGAAAATGACGTCAGAGAGATCCTTGAAATGTTGGCGTCAACGTCAGTGTTGCAGCTTTGGGGAGAAAGTTTAATTATGTAAGTGATCACGGCGCAGAGGCCGAAAACAGCAACTGCACTCGTCAACAGTAAATAGTGCACTGTCAATATGCCTTCACTTTTTGGCATAAATTTATCCTACCGATAGCTGCTAGGCTTTAGCGCGGCCAACGTACGAGACCTTTCGTTCAGTGCTCCTCTAACACTGCACTTTGGTGGAGTCAACGTGCCAGAGAGATTTAAGTCTATAGTAGAAGCCCAATCCCAGATTCAGCATTCGGTAAATATTGAAGGAAATTGACGTTAATAATGTGGGTGATTTGTATTAGTTGGTTAAGCTTGAGAATTTGTATCCTAGTCAACACTACTTATTAAACCCTTGGAAATCTTCATAAAATGTTAGGTTTTTCATCATCTCTTATTAATGAAAAAGACTTGATAATAGAGGATATTTCGCAGTATAGATTCAAAGCTCGAGTAATATTTATATTTAATCGCAATATTAGAATACATAAGAAAATGGTATATAATAATTTGGCTCTAAGGTTGTGATACCATAGTGTTAATAAAGCTTCATTAATTAGTAGCTTATTTATTAGATATTTTATAGAATTTTTTTGTCTTTTCGTGGTCACAGAGATGACCGTCCAAAAATAGCCCAATTCAATGCTGCATGCTATAAAAATTTTGGAATACATCGTCATTAATCAACTGAAATATCATCACGAATGTCTAAAGAGTTGCAGAGGTAAACCTAAAAACGCAACAAGCCATTAAGTCATATATATAAAAATATTCGGCTTTTTGTCGGACAGGCTATTTACCCTTTTGGAACACCGTTGATTTTTTGTGCTCTAATCAAAGAAAAAGTGCCGCGTCACGCTGAGATCAAACACGATATTAGGACGATTACATCACTGGTTTAACTTAAAAAAAATAACATGCTACTCCAGCCTATTGCAATAAGTAAGAAATTGGCTCATAACCCCGTAACTTTTTCTGCTAAGGCTTTTAAGGAATAGTTTTTTCCTTACGAGGTAATTGAGCATATTTTTATTCTATCCAGATATATTGATCTGATCGTGTAAGACCTCAATATAGTCTGTATGCCAGTCCACAGTGGCGGAGTGTAAACACTCCAAGTTCATGATCGAAGCCGGGGCATACGGCTTGTAAATAACATTTTGACCGTAAATTACGGCCGCTGTATTGACATTACGCCTTTACTCCTAAAACATGCGCTCCGTAATTAGTGACCCCAGTGCGGGTTGTTTGCTTTGCCATCTTGAACCGTTGAAAGATTCCATAAGCTAATTCCATAAGCATTTCTTACTCAGAAAACACTGCGAATTGTAAACGAATTCAACCAGAAGTCTTTGCAACTAAGTAACTTAAAATTTCTTTCACAACTGTCTAGAAATACCTGTCATAATTATGTTTTGCAGTATAAGTTCCTAATATATTATGTTGAGTCGGATTTACATGTGATAAATAAGTTATTCTTACAAATCTGGATATAATTACCTAAGTTAGTTAGTAGTTATTAGGCTACTATAATTGGGATGATGTAATTGAAAAAAAGGAAAATGATTCATGGTCAAACTTAAACAACTTATTTTACTATTCAGAATTGATTTTTCTACTAGACATGAAATAGATGATTAGTTAAAAAAATTGAGACGAATGTTAACTAAATGAAATACAAAAGGTGTTTTGGATGCGTTTATCTTAAAAATAAATGACATAATTTAAAACAAGGAGTTATATTTAGATAAATGTTTAGTTTAAATGTAGTCGCAAATTTTTAACTTTACTTTTTAAATTTTCGATCTCACGAATGACAGTTTTTTATCAGCTTTCATGAAATTGCTATGAAAAATCGGTAAAACATTATTCAGGTCATATTGAATCGAGAACTTAATGAAATTTACACCAAAGTTCTAATTAAATAACGACCATATATATTTTGAAATGGAAATATTTTGTTTCACAACATATTCATTAATAAGTTTCATTGGTTAATATATTAATGTATTATAATATATTCATTGAAGACAATCATAGATGAATATTATTGTAGAGAACAAGGAAATAGTAAGTATAAAGGTATTATTCAAAACTTTGGTTGTTTTAGTTTATAGATATTTTTAAAATTTTTCATCCTTCCTCTGTGGGTTTTAGAGAAAGACATTTGTGATAGTTATAGCTAGATTATTCTCATTATGAGAATTCCCTATTCTTCGTATAGCGTGGTATCATAGATTTATATCGCAGAGAACAGTGGGGAAGAAGCAGTCTGCCACAACCTGGGTAATTAAAGTTCAGTCTATCAGTCCAATGACAAACGAGTCGAGAGGGAACACTCCCCACGATAAATTTTAATGAATGAAAGAAATATTTGACTTTAATTTCGAATCAACCAAACCCTTTCTCATTTCTTTCACGTTTTCTCCAGACGGCGTTAAAATATTCCCATAGCCGATATCAATTTAATTCTCACTTTTTCATCTCTCAAAGCGATTAATAATTTTCGGAGTGACGTTTCTCCAGACGGGAGGGCGAGGCGAAACGCTGGAAAAGAAACGACAGCTCGACGTCTGCGAACCGCAATGACAGTTCTCTCCTAGCAGAGGCAAACTGTTGAGTCTCAAAGGAAACGAAAAGAACGGGCCAAACCTCAGTATTTTAGAAATCATTACATATTAAAAAGGAGTCGGAGAGGAGAGAAAAAAGATGGTGGGAATGGACGGGCGGCGCGGAGGGTCGAAAATAGCCCAGAGTTCGTGCGCAAAAAGGAAAAAAAAGCGGAGGGAGAAAGATTAGTGTGAGGGCGGAAGGTGATGGGTGACAGCAAATCAGTAGCTGGATGAGGGTGACATTTAAAGGTGGAGGGGTCAAGGGAGGGAGATGTGAGAGATTGGTTAAGGGGCGGACGGCCACCTTGGAGAAAGAGAGCTATATATAAAGAGGGGGAGGAAGATTGAGGAAAGACAGAAGACAAGGTCGGCCTCGCATTGGGAGTGAAAGGGAGCCTTCGAGTGGTGGAAGTCGTTTGGACGGGGGTTTTCTCGTGGCAGTGATGGAAGATGATGAGGAGGGGGGGTGGATATTGGGGTTTGGGTTTTTGGGAAATTTCGGGAATAAGGAGTGTGGGGGTTTTGAGGCATTATGTTTGTATGGTAGGGATGTTCGCCTCTCTCTGCGTGTTAGCCCGGTAAAGGAAGGAGATGGGAGAGGGATGGCGGGGTTGGAAGAAATAGGATTGTTGTGTGGGGGTGGGGTGCAGAGTAGATGGAAGGGACCCGTCCTGAATTGTTGAAGGTCTACTATACTTGGTTTGCATTCCAATGAGATGCATGCAAATTCGTGTTTATTAAAGCGCCCGAGTCCTCGAGGGGTTAGGGAGGGAGGGGAAAAGAATGAGGGGGCACGTAGAGGGGGCGGAGTGGTGGCGAGCAATTGTCGGGATCGGAAAAGGGTGGAGGAGTTGATAATTTCCTTGGAATTTTTATTTTTGTCATGGAGGTCCAATGAATGGATTTCTTCCAATTGATCTCGCTGCCTTTCATGACTGATCTGGTAATTACAGGAGTAGTTGAGAAGAATTTTCAGAGCTAGGTATTGAAATATCGTTTTCGTGAGCTAATTTGTATTTTAGTTCTAATTTATCACAGAGGGAATGAAACTTCAGTAAGCCCTCATGTTTAATGTAAGGCTTACCTGCCAAACACTTCCAGCAGATTATAACCTTAATACCAATTTAACTATTAAGTTATTTATACTTAACTTATAACCTATTTTAACCATTGGTATGAAACTTAATTATGGATTTTCACATTATATCTTATTACCCGGTCCTCGTATTTTACTCCATTATGTGTGATTATAATACTATGAAGTGTTTCCTCTGGAAATCAATACATTAGTAGCTTCCAAAATCTTTGTCGATGGTATTATTATTTTAAGATTAAGCGTATCTAGAGCATAAAGCTTATAAAATATGAAAAACTGAATCATTTTCCATTTTTTGTCATTACAGGGCAGATAGTTAACATCCTTGTTAAAAATTACTATAGCAGTTAAATTTGCATTTTTTAATATTAGCACGGCAATAATATTTATTTTAACTAGATGTAGATGTTGAGAGGGATTTTAACGAGCAATTCAGTATCTTCATCTTGTTTATAGTTCGTATTTTCATTGTTAAGCTGTTTCGTATCACCCAATTTAGTCAAAATAATCACTGTAAGGCTTTGTTAAACATATAAAACTAATGATATCATCGTGTTCTGAAATGGAACCCCATTGTATCTCCAAAAAACATTTTTGATGCAATTTAAGAGACCATTTCGATTCAATTTCAAACAGCAATCGTCTCACCAAAATTCGTCAATATATCAAACCAATTGAGCATTTTAAAATCATGAAATTTAACGTAATATCTTGCATAAAATTGCATTAAAATTGATTACTAAATGATGAAATTATTATTTAGAGAACTTAATAATATGATTGGTCCAGCATAATATGAAAAGATTCATTTATAATTGACTGCGCGGAATGAATGTATTGCACACTTTAACGGCTAGTTTTGTCTGTAACCAATGCAAAATTTTGATGTTAAAAATAAGAGTTACGGCAATGCAAATGTAGTAGAAATACATTCGAAAATTGTAGTTTACACCTTGAAACTAATTGTGTCTTTGGGATTCTCGTATTATAAAGTAGGGTAAAATAATCAGAGAAGGATTTCGACGTATATATTCCCATAAAAGAATTTCCTATTTATATTGCTCTAGGTCATGACCATAACAGTTTATGGTCAACCATTTCTCTCTTTAAATTGGAATAAATAATTGGTCACGCACCAAAACTCGACCAAACAGTAACTCGGGGGTTGGAATTTCCATTTTTACGACGTTATTACCCTGCTTATAATTAGGCAAGCGCTTGGAAGCAATGCTCATCCGTTTCTACATTTATAATTAACTTTATCGAGCTTTAAAACCATGGATGATCATTAACACGTGCATCCTAAGCCTTTATTTATTAGGTTAGATGGGATATTTATGGTTTGGATGGAAGAAGAGACTTTTAGATTTAACCTCGCCCAAATAAAGACGATTATCATTATTATTATTTTAATTTATCACTTTTATTATTCACCATGAATAAGAAGGTTCCAAGAAGTGTAGGCTAATGTAATCCATTATGTTTGTCACTTATAATCATGGTTCAGTTGGTTTTCTAATTATAAATACGTTTCATTCTTTTATGAGATATTTTTCTGTGTAGATAATTTCACATGAAGAAAATGGTATTCGATCATTGTCTGCTAAATCATAAAATAAGAAGAGTAAGATAGACCTTCACGTGGTTATAATTCAAATTATGGAATAAATCATTTTAAGAATTATGTTTTACAAAATTAATTTAATTTCTAACATTTCATTTTTATCCTATGAACCGTTATGGCGTCACTGAGAATTGTGAAAATTAAATACGATTGGTTATTCAAGTACGGAAGAGTTTTGCTAAGCGGATTTTGAATATTCAGAGGTCACCCGACCAACTCCCCAGTTTTACTGAACAAACCAGTGAAAATTCATGCTGGAAGGAAATTTTCATTTCCCCAAAATTTTATTAGAATGAAGCAAATATAAAAAAATAAAGTCCAAAGTTTTTAGAAAAATTATCGTTGTTTTCATTCATATCGCGTGTTGTTGTCGTTCAGATCTGATTCACTTATTTTCAGACGCATTGCTGTACATGGTTAAACGTTCTTCTCTGATATATGTTATGAATTCATAATTAATGTCTCAATAAATACAATAAACATCAATTTGCTCTATGGATCCTAAAATATTAGCAGAATATTAAATAGAAAGGCTCTATGTATACATATAATAAATAAAAACAAATAATAGAAAGGTTTAAGAATAAATTTCGTATACGTTGATATTCCTCTAGTTACAAATATGTTTGCATTTGAGTAACTACTATTTTCTGTTTTAACTCGTTTAGTAATTTAAACAGCCTTCGAATTAAAAGCTGCTTATATCTCTTTTATTTCAACATCAGTCGGTCTTGAAACATCTGCTTCTATTTTTTCCGCGAGAAATAAGCTGAGGAACAGCATATTATAAAGCAAAATCTTTTTAATAATTTTTGCTATTTTAGCAATTACTTGAATTCCACAAAGTTATATTGAAAATTAAACCAATGATTATTTAGCAAAATAGGTAATTCTGTTTCTACAATTCAATACCGCTGCCAAGATATTTAGACGAAAATTTTCATGTCAGACTCGGCTTCTTTCCAAAAGAATCTCAAACTTTTTTATCGACCTAATAACATCCTTGCTGAAAAAGTTTTCGCGTAAAATTCTTTGAAAAACATAAGAATCTGATAAAAGAAAGAAAACATCGCAGAGTAAAATTCGCTTTTGGTCAATATGAAATTGTTTTCTATGCCTACCGTATATTCATTATGGTTACTTGTCAACAAAAGAAAAACTTAGCAGCAAAGGAAAATAATGAGCAATTTTATTAAATTACGAAAACACGAGACAGGAACTAATATTGCGGTAAATTATGGTCATTAAAGACAAGTTAAGGCATCCAGGCAAAATAATTTTGAAAATAGGGACATTTTCGGAAGGGCAGAATAGGTGTGAAATACATTGCGTTCCTCTCCCGGCAATATCAAAGCACGTAATGGGTTTGCGAACCTAGGATTACCCAATACACAGGTGCCACGTTGATAAGAACGGTAAGGATATAAGGGATAAAGGGCGGAGGATTAGCGAAGAGTACGAGTACAGGACTTAAGCGGTAGAATTTGGTCAGAAGACAGTATAATTAGCGAAGAATGAAGAGGCATGGCGGGGGATATCGGAGCAAAGGACAGGAAGATGGCGGGATTAACGGACTTAGATGCGGAGGACGAGGGGAAAAGAGGGAGAAGAAGGAGAAAGTGGTGGAGGGGCTTTATGGGTAATGCAGCGGCTGATCTGGTGAGAGGCATTGGAGGATAGTTTACAGGAATATGGTAATGGAAGGGAGGAATATCTGATGGCAGTAAAGAGCCTCTTTCAGCATATTTACCGAGAGTCTCCATACAACGGAACCTTTCATTTCCTTCCTCATCTTTTCCCCCGTTCTCCGCCGTTACGTCAATCCTCTGTCCGCATTTCCTCCTCATCTCCTTTCACCGCATGGTCTTTATTTGAAGATGCGACGCAATTTCGGAATTTTCCAATAACTCGCCGTGAGCCACGGAGCTCGATAAGACGAGGATGATATTGAATACGTTGTTCTCTCGGTCGCATTATACGTTGCTTCGGCAATATCGATCTTGTCGTCTTTAGACGGTTGGTTTAGACGGTATTTGATCACTGAGTGCTAGCATAACCATAATAGATACACCTTCCTTCGAAGATTTACATGTCTACCACCTCTCTAACAATTAAATTCGTATGCACTTATCTAAAAGCGATGCCGTCTTCTAATGAAATTGGAAACCTTACATGCAGTTATACCTGAGCACTAGCATAAAATAATAGTTACATATTTCATTGAAGATTTACACCTAAATACCTCACTATTAATCAATTCTATATACGTTTATTTTAAAGCGATGCCATCTTTTGATAAATTGGAAACCTAATGCATTTATACCTGGGCGCTAGCATTAACGTAATAAATACATCTTTATTCGAAAACTTACCACCTCTCTGACAATTAATTCCTAATTAAAACAACGCAGCTATCTGCATTGGATACTTATTAGCTATTAAAGGGATCTTTGGTACCTTCAACGATAGAGAAAACTATGTGAACTTGAGTTTCTAGACCTCTATTGTGATTATTTTGTAAGAGGGGGCGCCTGATACCAACTCAAGAGAGGGAGCATGATTAGATACAAATGCATACTGGGTAGAGAAAATGTTTACCTTTTTTATAAAGTGAAAGTAAAAGGTGGCACTTTTGAATATTATGGAAGGGAACAAAACAATCCGGTAGGTGAATTACGAGAAGCTCTGCTGCAGCACGTAAATTTTTTCGTCAAACGATGTAAAGGACAGGATAATTATTGAGAGAGAAATTTTTCGCCCATTTTAAAAACGGTAGGATATAGAGCGCTAAAACTAACAATCTAGCAAGTGATGCTCAGGATTACCTATTTCGGTTGCAAATAAAATGTTACTTAGTTAAATAAAATATGGAAAGAATGTTTCCTGTCTATAAATGATATAGTCATATCTTATTTGTATAAATTTATGGTAGATAGATGTCTGTATGTTTTGAATGTTTTTATGAGAAGTTAGTGTATTTATAAATTCATTTTTATCTTAAGGGCACCCGTATAAAGTAAAATTTAAGACAATATTTTGGTTTTCTTCAATAAAATTCGGTATAAACTTTGTTCAGTAAAACCTTTTTATTTCTAGATTAAATAGTCCCTTATGTTAATTGATTATTAATTTAATTTTTCTGTATGTATACTAAATCGAACATTTATGTGCCGATTTTCTGTTGATTAGTTGAAAGAGAAAGAAATCGATTAAAATAATTTATAAACTCAGTAACAATAAGGCAACACCTTACGTACAAAAATATACAAAACTCGAGAATGTTGATTTAACACATACAGCATTGAATGCCAATGTTATCCATATTTAGAATCTGCATATAAAATGTTCATGACTTGTCTATCACAAATATCATTTTAAGCAGACAAACTCTTATACGAACTTATAACTCTCGTAATTCTTTCAAAGGCTGTTTTTCTGTCTATTGCGTACAATGGAGTATTCCAGCGAAATCAAAGTAAAATTTAGGGATTCATTGGACTTAGGTGCATTCACATGCGGAACAAGTTAAATATACAAGCACTCGCTTTTAAGCATCATCTCAAGTATTTACTTCTCTAACAGTAACGCCTTGCGAGGTATTCCTTGAATTCCCAGATGTTGCAAATCCTCTTCTTCCTTCTTTCTCTACGTCTTGCTTCCTCCCACGAACATGGGTTTACTTTACGGGTGCGATCCGTTAGCAATTTCTCCTCCTAACCTCCCGCAACACGTTTCGAGTGCTCGGGAATCGAGAATAAGCCGCGCAATTTGTAAAGAGACGGAAGGCGAGAGGGCTGTTGCGGACTCGGTCAAATGAAACGGTGGGGAAGGAAAGGAGAGGATGAAGCAGTACAAAAGGGAATGTGGGAGAGGCACTCCCTTATGTTAACAAATTCCGTGGCTCAAGGTTTCTTTGCTACTTTGGGATATGGAGGTACAGGATGCGTTGATGCAGATATATGGTTGCCTTTATTCCAGAGCGGAGGAATTTCGTTCACACGATATAAAGAAGGCACCGAATACTTTCCTGAGGTACAAAACACCTTATTTCAGGTTTGCAATCTTAGAATCATTTAATCACTGTTCAGTAATTATTTTATGATTGAATTTTACGTCGTTATTAATTAAATTAATTAGTTTTTTGACAGTTAGTCTCATACATTTCGCTTTCTTACGAAATGGAACTTCAAAGTAGATCGTAAATTTGGATAGGTTTTTTTTACTCTAAGGCCAATGCACACGTTTAAATTATTACGTAAATGTCGGAATTGTTGGAAATGTTTCTCCTTCGGTAAATATTTCTTTCGGTTGTAAATTCTCTTTACTTCAGAGTACTTATTGAATCTCTAGCATTTGATACTCCTTACATAGTATTTATATGCGAATCCGTATTAAGCTATGTATATAAACATACCGGCCGTGGTGGCCGAGTGTTTAGGGTGCTCGCACGGTATCGCTCCAACCCCACGGTCTCGGGTTTGAATCCCGCCTAGTCGGATTTTTCCTATGGAATGGTCTTGTGTGACTGCTCTTGTTAATACATACCACTATAAGAGTCTAGAAAATGAGTGTTTGTGGGGTATATGAAATATATAAAACATAATTTTTTTTGTAGAAATTGCAACCAAAATATTTTCGATGTTTTGATACTTTATATCGACATTTATATATGCAATATGATACGAACTCAAATAACTTTGATTTTCAAAAGATATAAACGTTCATTTTGTTTTTCAATAATTTAAATGATGCATC
The DNA here is from genome assembly GCA_947579665.1 of Sympetrum striolatum. Lineage (NCBI taxonomy): Eukaryota > Metazoa > Arthropoda > Insecta > Odonata > Libellulidae > Sympetrum > Sympetrum striolatum. The sequence continues at coordinate 25,783,254 of OX388341.1, forward strand.
TGTGGATCACATGACCTGAGGTCACATTTAAATATAATTTTATAAAGTCTACTCCATAATCATACAGATGTAATGTGATGAGCAGGTTCGCGTAAGTTAATTCTAGTGGGTGGAGATTGATTGAAACTACAGAAGATTACATTGAAAGTTTCTAATACATTCACCGTGGCTGCTTCTTTTGCAGTTGCACTTGATGAGAGTAATTACGCTCAGATGGCACAAGACTTCGATTTTTCCATGCGAAAACCCGACGTCTTAATGCCTTTGTGTCACCATCGTGTACATTTGCAGAAATACGAACGCTACATCCAGAATCCGCGGATAAAATTCCTCGGATGTACGCGGCACGCTTTTTTGTCCTCGAGCACCAATTCCCAGGAGAATCCTGCCACGTATTGGATCGCACGAGGGGATACCCGAATCGCATTGTCGAGTAACGGCGTTAGGCATTCCATCTAATCAGTCTTTCTTCATTTCATTCTCTCTCAGGAGCTCTCTCTTTTCGCATGAGAGTCGATTGGGGGTTGGGGTCCTTTATCTTTTCCACGATACGTCGCTTTGCCTCATCTCCCACCGCCGCGACTGATAGAGTGGATGCTCTTCTCTTAATTAAGGGATGCTGCTAGAATCCTCTCCTCTCTTTAGTTTTCTGGTCCACATGGATCCCATCTCAAATTACGCCCATACTTTCCTTCCTCGTATCCCAAGCCATCGCTTCCTTACTTAATGAGTCTCTCCCCGCACCATTCCGTCATACATCACCCCGCGCGCCCCGAAAAATACAATTTGCGCAACGCTGTCCCCGAGGATTCTTCTTGCATCCTTCTAACATTTGGCTCTTTCTAGGTCACCTCATACGTATACACAAATACTTTCAGCCCGAATGATTTTTATTGCTGCGAGAGACATGGGGAATTAGTCCCGCGGTGCCTTCTAAAGCTTTATATCTATTACAAATGAGAGGAATGCGATGGAATTTTCAGAATGGCGTCGTCATATGGAAGCCAAAATGTTTTCTTTCGTATCCGTCCATTTGCATATCTGCGTGTCATACGAACGTGAGCGCCGTATTAGTGGGGGATTTAAGGATAATGAAATTTGTTGAGGGGGTTGAAAAGGAATGGAAATTTTCATATTTTCTCGCGTAAATCTCCAAGCGCAGTCATGAGGGTTTCGTATTCCTAAGAGTCTGGTGCCAGTTATATTTTCCATTGGAATTTTCCTCAATTTTATTGGTTAAGCGCATGTCTGTATAGGAACTTGTAAATTACTTTCCAATCAGCAGAGAAATTTGCTCGATGGCATGCTCACAGGAAATGGAGTATGCGGAGAAATTTCGCGAGTCGGCAAACAAATTAAATTTTCAACACGTTTCGGATAAATTAATTTTTAAATGTCTCCATAACCGAGAGGGCACACTGGTTTAAAATTAAAGGGAATGAATTCATATCGGCACCTGAATATTTTTCCGCGTACCGATTGATCATTTTTCCATCCCATAGCATTAATACCGTTCCATAAACAAAATAGACTATCGACTATTTATTTCAACCTCGAGCTCACTCAGAACAGTATCACATAATCCTTTTCCCTTACCAAAAAAGGAAGAACTGGAATTGTATTTGAGGAAATAATTGGTGCATCCATCACTTATTCGAATTTTTGTGTAGATTTTCAATTACAGGCTGCGGAGAGGCGATGGAGGCAGGCGGGAAAGGGTTAACGGAAGGAAGAAGGGGGAATTGGTGCGGGGATGTGAGGAGGGTGGGGGCGGAGGGCAAGAGAGAATTGCGGCGGGGGAAATGTCTTGCCTGGGGTGTGGTCGCGGTGTATTTGCGTGGGCGTTGAGGCTTTGGGTGTGGCTTCACATTAGTTCTCCCGGCTTATAACGCAAGAACAAACTGATAGTGATATTTCCAAACAATGGTGAATATCTGTATCGTCCCCAATTCGATTCCAAATCCCATAAGTGTTCGTCACCTCCGTGAAAAATATGACTGTAATAAGGCTTCTTTCGTTCAAATTTAACAAAATCGTCAAAGTGTCTCAACTAGTCACGTCTTCGCGATTGAAGTCTTCAGAGACAAGTTCTCATTTCTCAGCAGCTCTCGTTTTGTCACTGCGTCTTTTCCTGCCCTCCACCCCCCCTCCACTCTCTCTCTCTCATTCCACGTCACTTTGTTGCCATCTTTCTCCATTCGTCCGTCTACATTTCCTTAACGCGCTCGCCATTATTTTTAATCCCATCTCACTTCCCTCTACCGTAACCCCCTTGACGCCAATTCTGTTGAGTGCTGCCGCGAGTTATCATTCTAACGAATAGAAGTTAGGTTTTTCCTTCTCTCTAAGCGAGGTTTTCGCAGGAGTGTAATGAAGGACATTGAATTTACATTTTTTCCTCTCTATTACAGTAATGAAAATTTTTCTCTCTTTCATAACTGAAAAAGAACTTACAGAACTCTATTCTCAGAATCGAGAACGCATCTGGAATTAAGACACTTTTAACTTATCAAAATATTTATTTATATTTAGAACTATTGCTAAACGAACAAAATTTGCTGCTTAGTAACGTGTGAAAAAATCTTGAACAACAATAACTAAGTGACTAATTTGGGCCAGATTGAGATTAATCTTCTTACATCTAACTTTTCGTCACACAATGCTAAAAGGGAAGAGATAGCTTGAATAGAGTCCATAGAAGACAATTACTTTGCGGGTTTTAAAACAAAGTTTCACAAGGCCTTCAAAAAACACAGTAAGGTTTTCAAATTGACCAATCAATAGAAGTATTTAATAACAATAAATGTAAAAAGCAAATATTAATGTTACAAGTTATGCCAATATATAAAAATTGCTATTAAAACTTATAATGAGATTAAAATAATTTAATTAAAGAATTGAACAGTATTAAGCAGTATCCATTATTTTAAATGATGCAATCAATTACATTTGTTTTCAACACTAAGTTAAAATCGTAAAATATATAAGGAAATACGATATTACAGAATCAATAAATTGTTTTAGCTTAAAGGAAAACTACTCGTCAATGAGTACCATAAACATTTAAGTTATATTATAATCATATATAAATGGGAACATAGAGGTGTAAAGGTAGAAATCATTCATGTATAAAGAAGGTTTTGTCGTTACCTAATATCTACAGCTTTTATGGATTTCTATGAGGCAATGCTTTGGTCGACTTGAAAGAGCGCATCACTTCCTCTCTCTTTATTAGGATTCGAAACAGTAAAATATAAAAATATAATCCATGTGGAAACATTTTAGTGATTAAAATGTATGAATAATACATTTTTATTCATGCATTATTATTAACATAATCAAATATTTGCTAAGAAAACATATTAAATCGATTTAGCGTCGTGCTTTGGAAATAATTCTTCCTCTGACATTCAAAAGGATTGAAAATTTTATGCTGACAGTTAATATTTCAAAAGTCTAGCACACATAATCAAAACTTCAAACCTCAATAGCAAAATTTGCAAAGTAATTTTCGTTGTCAAAGATATCCGAAATATCAATGCACACGTGTTTACAGAAGTCTGCGGAAGAGGCAGTTACTGGCATATCGCTGTGCAGCCTGCAAGTGATCGCCAATATGACACGCAAATATGAAACATAAAAACGGATTACGTCTCTGTTTTTAATGAAAGTTGCTCTAAGAGCTTATAAGAGCCCTCTTAACCTACAGTTTCCGTTTGCAGGAGAAATGAGCTGTCCAAAATGATCTAATCAATATGTTGTATCTTCCAACAGAAAGATGAAAATAACGAAAACAGATCGACAATAATAGTTTAGTTAAAATTAGTTTCTATATTATGAATAAAATTATTTGATATATTAGGTGCATGGTATTTCAATTATTATTTTCCCTTTCATTGTAGCTTACCATTACTGAAATTATGATGAGAAGAAATAGAATTGTGGAAAAATAATTTCCCTTGTGAATCTAAAATGCTTCATATTCACCGAATTTATAATATATATGATGTATTAAATATGATAAATTGATAACCCTAATATCTAATACTACTACTACTTTAGTTGAAAAACAACAAAACAGGGATATGCATGAATCTCAAATGGCTTTTCCCAACATATATCAAAGTCCTTTTGAAATTCAATCCAGCTAATTTATTAAAGCTAACTATTGTATATTTGATAATAGCTTATGGTATCCTCATGTTTTAGATATTCAAAAGTTGATTTTACACTTTAAATTCTTGTGATTATAATTTTCTGATAAAACTTTTTTTCCTTACAGGTGAGTACAGTTTGGGTGGTCCAATTGAAATATACTGTGATTCTTAGAGAGTAAGTAAAAAATTTAAAACGTAAATCGTAAATAATAAACATTCTGCGGCTCGTGATTAATACATGGCCAATGTCCAGTTAATTATAAAAGCCATTTATACCTGTTTATATTACTGTATATATATTTATATATAATATTCCATTTTTTGCTTCATAGTATCCTTTTTATTTTCATTCGACAGTACTTCGTTTTATTCTCAGTTGTAGACAATTATTTTTGATCGGAGAAGTTTTGTAACTTTGTAAATTAGCTTACCAAATAATTGAGTTATAATTTTATACGTAAAATAGCATTAGAGTGCTTTTTAAAATTATTCAGCACATATTTATTTACTTATTCTATCCGAAAATGTTTTGCTTTTTCTTCATCTTCTAAAAATAGGAGATAATGCCCTCATTTCCGAAACACTTAGGAAGATTACTGGCAAGGGTCTGGAAAGCAATGTCATCCTAAATCTTAGGCATCCCTAAAGTTCTCGAGTCTTATCTTATGTTTTCCGCTTAGCATATCTGAGGAGCGGGAATGCTAACGGAGTTCTCAAGTAGATAGAATCCTGCAAAATAATGCTTTATCTTCTCGGGCATTTTTGATAACGCAAAATACTTATCGTTTGGTTACTTGTAGGTTTATTATTCTTTTAAAGGATACCTACCATGATCCGTGATAGAAATGCGGCTTTATTAAAAGCTTAGATACACAGATCGTTATGAGAAATTTTTTATTGCATCGCTAGGAATTGGCTTTAGCTCTAAAACAGTGCAATATTATTTATTTTCTTATTTTTGGAATAAAATGGAAGATTGAAGAATTTAAGTCTGACTTGAATCTCTATTGGCTACGATATTTTTAAAATTGTATATAATGGTTTCTTATGATTATCTAATGTCGTTCCGTGAAACATAACAGAAGCTAAACGAGCTATTGATGTACGTAGACAGAGAAGTTAATTAAAATCCGGTAGGTAGTTTCTCTGGAGAAGAAAGATTAGCTTATAACCTAGAAGATAGCTCAATAAAAAATGTAAAAAATAGCGTGCGCCAAGGAAATTAGTTTGGTCAGTCGAAGAAAGCATAATTTTCTTATCATAAGTGAGACTCGGGACTAACTCTAAGACATTAAGCGCTTCTGATTGAAATATGTGTTGTCTTGAGGATAGTAGGCGTAGATAACAAAAAAGCCGTGATGCCACCGACCCCTTTAAGACAACCCCTTCGTGTCCATCCCCTCCGCTCTTCGCTGCACGCGTCCACTCCTAGGGACAGAGTCACGAAAGTGAAAAAGTCAAGCGTTTCAAGAGGGATATAAAAAAATAGAAACACGCTTCGAGAGCCCGAAAAAATAAATCGCTCGAGAGTAGACGTTGCGTCTATTAACAAAAATAGAATGGGAAAAGTAGCCTTACGGAATGGTTTCTTAACGCGCGCTTTAAATCCCGTAACTAATTAAATTTCCTCGGAAGTTTTATTTTCGACCTCATTCCCTGATGCAAGGGACATAAGCGTAGTATGTAAACCGAGCTCTCCGCGGCCTTCTCTCGGAGGTCTGCTGCACCCAACGGAATCACTGCACGCAACGTGAGACCAGCGTCATCGGAAAATGCTTTTTTAAAGGGAGAATGCGTATCACTTCTTCCTGCCTTTATTTCCAACAGATTTCCTTTCCTCCCCTATCTTGAGGTGCCTTTTCTTCCAAATGTCGTGTATGGTTTGCATTCGTCGTGAAAGAGAGAGGTCTGGAAGTCTAAAGTGAAAGGCGAAATGGAGTGAAACCTCACCAAAGCCTTATTCTTTCGAATTTATGCACTCCCTGTCATTTTCAGAATTTCATTAAACGTCACAAAAGGCAGTGGGAATGCGTTTTTTTATTCAGGAATCCTGTGCTTCCATTTGAGTTTCCTTGCTCAGCTTTTGACATCGACGAGGAATGTGAATGAATCATTTCTCGCAGATTCTACTAACAAGTTCAATTGACTTGAAATATATTCAATCGCATGAAATGTATTGATACCCGAAAAAGAAATTTGCTAATTTAGTGAGGTATTTATGGAGGACTTGACTGTATTTGACTTTATTTTCTCAGTAACTCAATTCCATCCAACTAAGAAATTCAGATATTCGTGGGAAAAGTTTTTTCCCCGTGAAGCTGTTTATTTTTGCCTTGATAAATGCAATATCTTTATTATGTGGTCCAGCGCAACATTTTATTAATAGTTTTTATAATAATACTCAAAATTAAAAGTTGAAAATACTTTCCTTAACATAATTTTTTGTCTTTTTGATGTAACGATATCACACCAAAGTTACTGCTATTCCAACCATAATAAGGTTACAATTAATTCATTGGAGATCATATATGTTGTATAATTGTGATAATTTCATGTGAGTGACTGGTTTTGGATTACTGGAGCAAACTATGAGAAGATCAATGTTTTCGTTTAATAGCTTTGATATGGAAGAACGAGTCTTGCCATAATTAATTGCGTGGATGCAGAGTTAGTTTAGAAAATTTAATTGAAACCATCTGATAGAGAGCATCGAGAACGGTCATATATCCGTATTTATTGCACTAAGTTTTTGATTTTAATAAATATGTATTTTAGTTTACATAAGAAGTATACCAAGGAATTTCAAGTTTGTATTTTAAGGATAGGTCAATTTGTGAGTAATAGTAAACACTATGTCCGTGTTAATCTTCAGCATCCTTAGAAATTAATCATAGCAAAATTTGAAGCATTAAAATTTAAAATTAATGATTGCCTTTTATCTACGTCTCTTTCAGACTTAATTTTTTTTGCGGAATTAAATATGTCACTGGAGATGGAAATAGAGAGTAAATATGATTATTATCCAATAACAGGCTGATTTTCTGTATTAGGATTTAAACCCTATAGTTATAATCTTATGTTCTTTCATTCTTATTCATTTTCATCTTTTTTATGTTTGATTTACATTTTGAAGTAAATTACGGGATATATTTTCACCGTGATAAATGGCAGTTTGTATTGGTATTTTCCGATACGAGCTCTTTCATTTGATCTCGCTTATGCCTTTGTTTCAATTTTTCGATAGACCCACGTACTGAGATTTTACGTCACAACTCACTCGTTCGCTCCGCAGTTTCGTTCATCTAATCCTTTGTCGGTAATGAGCTATCGGGTTATGAGTTTTCTCTAACGGGCTTTTCCAAATAGGTATGGAGGAATAACTGCAGCCGATGCGAATATTTTAGCAGATATACTCGTCCGGCGTACGAAACGGTTTGAAAATTTAATTAAATTCCTCCCGAATGGATACGGCTGCATGTAACAGCAGGCTTCGAAATAGGACGCTAAAGAAATCCAGAAAATTACTGTGCAATATCGCCAACTTCACCTTCCTGCTAAGCTGTGAAATTGATCACGGAAGCTTAATTATGCGGTTTTCATGTGATGTAGCAAGCCGAACACTCGTTTCTTTTTATTCGGGAAGCAGATTTGAGGAGGTGATTCTATTTTCTTCCCGGAGCAAATGATTTAAGTAGTAAAATTATGAAAACTTTCTTCTATTCCCAAGGGTGCCGAAATGCGCGCAATAGGTAGGCATAAAACTCCGCCGTGATGGGGAACATCATTCAATTTCAGTGTGCTCGGAGTTGAAATCAGTTAGCAATCAAATCGTGATCATGATACGGATGTGCCGGTGTAATACGATCCTTTTATTACAGTTGGTTTTTTGAGCTATGGCGTCCCATGAACAGTATTTCATGAAGAATCTTATTACTCCGTAGCATTAATGGTCTTTGATTTTATGTAATTTCGTATTTTGATTGTTATCTTTCGCATTTCCTTTGTTTTCTACCATTCTGGCGCTTCATTTCATCGCCCTTCTCTTTATATTTATAGCACAACGTGAGTTTATTTTGTCAGCCTTCCGTTGCAAAGATTTTCTCCCACGCTGTATTCTTTCTCTCTTGTCTTATGCAAATTTGTAAATGTTAGAACGACCTAAGAGACTAAGTCACAACAAGGTCCTTTATAAACCTATTCTTGCTAATAAAGATGACCATCTATCTATATATAATTTGTAAATACCTAAATACTTGTAAAAATACTGTTTGGAATAAATAATTACTATCTCCCCTGAAATTGTTGCGTGGTTATTGATACAGATATAAAAGTAATCAAACGTAATGGTATTTATAAGCAAATAATATGTTTAGACCTTTCTCTAATCGAAATCTTAAGGCTGTTGATAACTAAAAGATGAAATATGACAAATCATATCAAGAGTAATATCTCGCTGTAATTGGCTAAATCAGGGCATTAGTTTTATGCTGAATTTCTAAACATTCCAACTAAATTATTCTTTGATCGTTATTTTAGTAAATTTTTTATGATAGCCATGTTACCTAAAATACGTCAATCTACTTTGGCTTTAAGTCTTTACTTAGTGCATATTAAAAATTAAATGCTGAATTCAATGTCACTTTTCCGATGGTATTTTAGATTCACCGTCACCAATAGAATTATATAATTTTGTTATTGTTTACTTCATATACATGGAAATAAATTCAACTGCGTAGAATAGACAGTAAAAATGTTACACTGAGTACCTTAGTTAAGGCAAAAAGTGGAGAAAGAATACCTTAAGATTAATTCAAAGAAAAGGCATGGTATGAAAATGGAAGTGTTCGGAGTGACGTTAGCAGCCAAAAGCGAGGGGAGAATAAAGAATTGGAGAGATAGAATAAAAATGAACGAGAATAAGCCTAGGTCTTCTAGTTATGAGAAAGAACGGCCTTGATGGAATGAGAATGTTTACGAAAAAGGTAAAAGTTAGATGAGAATGACTGATCCATAAAATCCGTAGATAAGACGAAAAAGGGATGTTTCGATAGGGTAATAATGGAGAGACGGTGGGGATAAATGCGGGAGGAAATAAATTTGGCGGGAGGCGACGATGTGAAGAGGATAAGGAGTCAGAGCGAGACTTGTGAGGAGCGAAAGAGTGTGTTTATTAAAAGAAAGGCTATCTCGTTGCGAAGTCGCGGGAGATCCTGCCTCTCGCCGGCTATCCTCTTAATGTCTTCTATTATTCTCCGTCGACCCCTCCAATTACTCTATCCCTGAGTTGCGAGCCCTCGGTTGCTTCGCTCGCATTGGAAAACGCATCCGTTTCAATGTAACTCTTCCCTTTAAATACGGTGCCATCTTCCTCTTCATTTGGCTTACATAGTGTAGTCATTGGTACTTTTATATCTTATTTATATTTTCATATATTTATTATTCATTCGATAATTATCTGCAATTAAATAAACTCTTCCTCTTCCATCTAACCTATCGTCATAAAATACATAAATAATCAATTTAAAGGGTCTATGTCTATGTCTATGTAAGAACCCTGCAAGCCGCCTTTCGGCGTGTGGCAGGGGGTGCAAGCACCTTGACTCTATTTTCCTAAACGGTTGCTTTCGCGTATACTTCGCGGAAAAAATGAATTTTTGAAACGATTCGTTTTAGCATATATTTCCCTAATCTTTCGGGCAGTATCAGCACGGCCCATATAACAGGGGGGTCGCATTATATCGGTTACATCATCTGAAAACGTAATTTCTCTGAACTTATTTAATAAATTTATCGTTTGAATTTTTCTTCTATCTTCTAATGATTCCCATCCCGCGTCCTGTAACATCTGAGTGACACTCGCTGTTTTATCGTAGCAATTCTTTACAAATCGTATGAGTAAAAGGGATAGTATGAGAAAATATGAGAAGAAATGTGGATTTAAAAATGGTAAGAAATTCGTAGGAAAAAAATGTATCCATTGCAGGAAATAGATTCTTCCCGCAATCCGACAAAACGACTGAAAATTCTATATTTTTTGTAATATGATAAGGGGTGCATTTATGTTGCTGTTTCTTGCACTGCGGTGAAAATAAATAAGTAATCTAGCTCGTGTAAAAACTAACACTAAAATATATTAATAAATGGAGATATGTAAATAATAAACAGTGTAAGTAAAAGAGATGGTTAAGAATGACTTGATATCGGATGAAATCCATGTTTAGTTGTGCCATTCATAATGATGTTGTAGATGTTATATTCTTGATTTTACTAACTGTGGCTTAAAATGTCTCGAGTACTTTCTTGAGTTTCCAGTATATGCTAAAGTACCATATTTTGGCTAAAAGGTACTGTAGTATTTATAGAAGAAGTGCGGCAACATCTGAAAATCTATTAATATTGTATTGTCATGTTGTCTTGATACAAAGTAAGAGTTTTCGGACACTATTAAGGAGTTGTAAAAATCAAAGTTTTATCTTTAATTATATACGCATGTATAATGTACATGTGTATACAATTTAAGATGAAACTGCTACATCGTTTATATTGGTTGGGGTTATTTGTTTCTAGAATAAGGATTTCAGTTTAAAATTATTTCCTCTGTGTTTGAATGACTTAATTTTAAGGTGTAGTTAATTATGGCTGTCATCTAAACATTTTTTAGATAATTATTTGACCAGGTAGCACATGCAATAAACGTAAAGCTTATAATCTAATTGGAACCTATCTAGAAAAATCTGTTGGAAACGAATTAAAAGCGTGATATACTATTAGTGAATTCTTGCCAACTACCCAATCAGACTCTAAATTTGGAACTGTTTTAGATACTTTGGCTCAATACTAGAATTTTGCCGTGATTTGTGTTGGCCATAAAATGTGTTTTTTAATAGTTCAGCAAAGCCATTTGGAAGCAATGGCGATGATTATAACCTTTCAAATATTCAATGCCTATTTATTCAATTGAAGTTAAAACTTCGAATTCATGATAGAATTAACATAAAGGTTATTCTTATTTAAATTTTTTTTCGGGATTCAATGCCAAAAGCTCCTTCATAATTAATATAATCATTTTCAGCGCAGAAATAGTTATAGCCTTTCAAAATATTCCATGACTATTTACTTAGCTGAAGTTAAAATTTCGAATTCATGATAGAATTCACATATAACTAATTCATATCTAAATTGTTTTCGGGATTCATTGCTAAAAGCTCCTTCATGATTAATCTAACCATTTTTGCGCCATTGCAGGTAAAATTACCAAGATTTAGACCGACCCTTCCTTAATTTTAATTTATTTCTAGTTTCTACTAAATTTATTAACATTAAAACTCTCTTATTAGAAAGGAAACGCCTGTGTATTCGAGAGCAAACTCTCGCTCATGATTTAAAATTCGTTTTGAAACCCGAACATCCTCTTTTCGACCGAAAAATTAGGTCGAAAAATCACCCTTTACACAGGAAAGCTTTCTCACATACCCACTAATTTGGCTTCCGCTGGGGAGCGATTTTCACACATTTAGATCCGTCGGATTTATCCGGCGGAACCGGAATAGTGTGTTGCATAAACTGTTAATCTCAATGGAGGACGATTCGGGTCCATCATCGATCGCCAAATATTAACGTGTTCTGCTTACTCTTCTCCCACTTGTTCCCTCCCTTCCTTTCTCTTTTTCCCGTTTTCTCGTTACGTAACTTTTTCCCCCAGTATTTTTCCACCTTTCCCCTCGAAACGAACCGACTGATACGCCAAAAACGCCTTCGCCTCCGCCCCGTTCCGTGCCATCACAGCTCCCGGGAGTTTTCCCTTACGTCTCCCCCTTTCCTTCGTATCGAGGTATCTTTTAAAGAAAGGGCCCATCGCTTGCGTGGCTGGGAAGCATGACGTCGAAAATAACGGAAGGATCGGACAGGAGAACTCAGGCCATGCGAGTCCCTAGGGATTTATAGGGGAGGGTTTGAGGCGACGGCTGAGAAATAGGTATGATGGAGGTGGCGCTGCAGATCACGAGTTAGGGGAGATAAAAGAGGAGGGATTTAAGAGGGGGACTAAAGGGGAGATTTACGCCTTGGGAGATCCTAGGGAGAAAAGGTTAGGGAGATGGACAAAAGAGTTAATTTCCGGACGGGGCTTCTACTCCCGCGGACGATTACAATTACCCCTTTCGTATATTCAATCTTGGAAAAATATCCAGAGGCGAGGACGAAGCAATTGGCGAGTCTTCCTAAGATTAGAGGAGACCTCTTTTTTAAGACAAGGGTAGTGACTGATAGGGACTCACGAAAGAAGATTTATGTATGCAATATTTTTAAGTTTAAAATAGTTAAGCGCCTAGAGGTAGTTTATCGCTCTAAAATTAAACGTATTTAATCTTCATATGATATTGTTTTATGACGTGTAATAAATTAATTTTTGGTTCAATATTTGTATAATGGGATATTGATGTATATAATTAGTAAATTTATTACGAATTTAAATTAAACAGTTAACGTTTCCTTAATTGAACATTTAATAGAAATTGAGACTATTTCCGTAACATTCTTTCACTCGATTAGTCACGGAGTGAGGAAAATTTTCATGAATCTCTCGGCTTCATAGGAGCCATGAAGTAGAACCGTATAGATCGCTTTAAAAAAACTATAATTGACCCAAAACGAGAAGGTTAGCGAACTCTGGCCTAGGTAAATAAAATTCAAACTTACAAAAACAAGTCGGGAAGTGTCAAGGCAAATTAATCCTTGTTCAAAAATCAAAGTGTGAAAGTTGTCAAATACTAGAAAATAGCAAAGTATAAGATTCTTGTATGCTGTGAAAAATCTATATTTCTAAAAAAGGAGCAGAAGTAGACCCTTATGCATTATTGGTAGATATTTATTGCTCTACTCCTTTGGTTTTTTTGTTGAGAAATCTAGAGTTTGGTTAGCCCTTTATCATGCATGCGTTATGGCTAATCAAATTATATAGGATAGTCAAATTATCCAAGGAATCACGGAATAAAATCAATTTTCGAATTGATTCAGCGAAGAAAAAAGTAACCGAGGAATTATTACTATTGTGTTTTTATAATGATGCACATTTTGAGAGATTTATAGTTTATTTGGGCAATTTTATAGATGTTGAATACGATTGAAGGATTAATGACTATTTAAAAGTATTAAATGCACCAAAATGTATGTACAACTCAAAATAAAAGATGGATAATATAAAATATGCATTGAAAAGAATGTGCTGAACGACAAGACTGAAAGTGACAAGATATATATTTTGATTCCCAGGTTGATTACGTCCATGCTACATAAAAATATATATAAATATGAAGATGATAAATACACACTCTAGACATTAAACTGCATCCCTACCCACAAGATACGTCCCTGGAGGACGAAAACTTTACTATGTAAAATATTCCTAAAATAACACGATTGAAGTAGGAATAATTGCAGTAAATGAATGACAAGACAAGGAACGCCGCGTGCATCCCTTGTTCGTACCCTGCAACCCTTTGTTATCCAAGGAAGGTGATTCTCATCTCTTCCTCACCTCACTCGCCCTAAGCCCCCCTTTTTCTGCAGGGACTCCATTCCCTCCGGGGTGAGGCCCTCCTCCAAACACATCCATAAGGCCCTCGAAGGGACAAAGGAAGGGAAGGGGGGATATTTTAGAAGCGCCAAAGGAAGAGGATCACGCTAAAGACGCGCGTGACTCGTAAGGAAGACAGTCACGGAAGAAAGTAACGATTTAGTGGGAGTGAACGAGATAGAGCCGAGGTGGAATTGGGCTGTTAATCCGAGAGGATAGAGCCTAGAGACATATTTGAAGTGCCAGCATGGAATTATCGCTCGAAAATTCACTTTAATGACCCGAAAAGCTGAGAACACTCTCTCTTTCTGCCTATTTTCCTCCCTGCAAACTCTGCATTTCCCTCTTTCTCAGCGTCGCTTTCTTTATTTCTATCGTACTCTCCCCGCGAGCATTGTCGGACGATTATCGAGCAGCCGGTTCTCTCAACAGTTGGCCCGCGGGCAAAAGGATGAAGATGGTTGGGAAGGAGAAAAATGAGACACAAGAATGTTTGAAGGAAAGAAATAATACGGGGAAAACAAAAGAATGGGAGATCAGATAATCCCGCAGAGTCGCATTGTGAAAGGGAGAGCGGAGGAAAAAGTACGACAGGAATGGAACTGAGCCCGATTTAGAAATAGAGAATTAGGTAGGAAAATGAACCTGTTAAAATGACTACCAAAATATTCCTGGGAATGTAAAGATAGCCTGAATTGATATGGCTACATAAAGCTCAAAATTCCATTTGAACCCATCGAAATATAAAATTCAACTCTATAGGCGCAAATAAAGAAGTGACTATCTAAGAGAAAGTTACTTCATGTTTGGAATGTGTAAGATGTAACTGAATTTGTTTAAATATCTTAGCCGGAAGGCCATAGATTAAAATTTTTATAATATTCAGAATCAAGAAATATTGAGGCGGCAAATTGAAGAGCAAGTAGCCAAATTTCTTGAAATGTATTTCTTGATATCAGTATGAAAAAACTAACTATTTGAAACGTAATGAAGGGAATATAAAGAAATAAAATCACAGATTCAATGATAATTGTCATGGCAATAGGATGAAAGAAGGTAGTAAAAAATATGCTCATCTGATAACAATTAATTTGAATTTGACAATATATACCTGCAGATAGTATTCATTCAGTGACTTCAATCCATTTCCTTATAATAAGCAAACAATAACTCAGCAAACATTTCATGTTCAAAGGATATATCTATGTGCAACATAACGAGTTCATATGTTTAATTTAACCTTTCATAGGAACTTATGCTAACCCTTATGGAAATTTTAACATTTAAACTGAAATACGTAAAAGAAACGTCTGAATTTAAATCAGCTGTAAGGGCATTAATAAATGTTTAGAACAATGAGAAAGAAAGGAGGTAAAATATAAGGTGAAGCTGGAAGCCAAGCAGTTTGAGGAATTCATACATTCTCGAGGACTTCCTTTGAAATGTAAGATTACCCAAAGCTTTGTTTTCTCCACGCAGCGTCTATCGCAATCCCCTTTCCTTGGCTTTTATTCTCGCTTTTTATCCGACGTTTTGGGAAGCATGCGACGGAGTACCCTTACCTGATGCCTCGAGTAACAAGTGGTGGAGTCAAAGAAGGCATCGAATTAAATGCTTCGCTCCTTAATAAATTTGTTTTCAAGGGAGGCTGAATATATTAAGGGAGATTTATGGCGCCGTTGCTTGGAGGAAAGGCAATGAATGATCGAAAAACACCTTAAAGTCGATAACATCCTAATCCGAACTTCAAAGTAAAGTTTCCTTATATTACCCACACATTAGATCCGACCATAAAGTGCCTAAAATTACATTTCTATAAATATACTTCTTTTATAAAAAAATCGAAAACAAAGTACCCCAATACCATTCCATTTTAATGTAATTACAATTCAATGAACCATGTAAAAGTTCTCATTTAAATTCCTGTTTTAAAATAGTATATATTTGCGATTATTATAGTTTCTATATAATTTATTTATCTACTTAATAATATATTATAATTTAGAACAGATTTATTTTTATTTAATTTGGTAAAAATGTTTAATCTAATATAATGAAATGCAATTTGATAAGATTAAATAATGGTAAGAAATGTAAAAGAGCTAAATTGTATTACAAATAATTACGTTTGTAAATTGTAAAATATGTTTCCGATTAAGTTATCTATTTAGCCGATATTATTTATTAAGTCGAAGGTATGAAATATACCGGTCAACTTTTTTTATCCAACCTCGGTAAATCCCAGAGGACCTCGAATTTCTAGGATTTATTTTTATGTTTATACTCAGCGAGATTTCTTAAATCGTACGAGAGAATTTATTCCGGTCTCAAAACTCATAAATAACCCATTTTCCGCTAGATCCAATACGTTTCCGTGCTTTCTCCCCTCTATATCTCGCAATATCCTTTCCTCTGATTCCCCTACCTTTTGTTTTCTTTCCTCTTCTTTTGGTTTCTCCTTTCTCTGCTTCTCTCCCACTCCCCCTCTCTTTTTATAACGTAATCTAACCCTACCATGAGACGGACGACGTGACTAGTTTCAAGTCATAGGAATTAAAGCCAACGCGACACTTGGGAAATCACCTTTGAGGAATTGGACTCGGGGTCCATCGGGACGGGGTAAATGTATTAAAGAGGGTGAAATTAGTTTGCGGATACAAAAAAATGCGATTCTCTCGGAGATGCAATAAAGAAAACCATTTCTGGCACGATTTTAT
Organism: Sympetrum striolatum; assembly: GCA_947579665.1. NCBI lineage: Eukaryota > Metazoa > Arthropoda > Insecta > Odonata > Libellulidae > Sympetrum > Sympetrum striolatum. The sequence goes on from OX388341.1 coordinate 25,799,702, forward strand.
GGCAAAGTTTTATCCGGTCATTGCTCCTGAGAAATAAAACGTTGAGTAGAAAGTGCTGCTCTAGGCGGATGACATATTTCATACATTAAAACTATATATTTCTCTTAAAGCTGGTCCTTCTCTTCGCACGAGTTTCCTTTGGAAATGAATCGGAGCAGAGTGCGGCTGTGCAATACAGTTCCGCTAAAAGTAACCTTCCGCATATTTTCCGTGCTTCTTATAGCGAATTCAAGCACAGTAAGACTGTTTGACTTATCCTTTATATAACAGAAATAAATTTTTGGTTTCCGCTGAGATATATTATTTTAACGATCAAAGCTTAATAACAATGGAGTTCACAATAACTTAATTATTATCGGAAATTTTATTTATATTCTGGTTTTGCAATGCCACCTAACTGAATAAATAACAATTTATAGGGATCTTCGGTAGAATATTTGAAAATATTACTGTATAAAATTTCCTTTTAACAGAATATCATTACACTTTTGTTTTATTGTGAATACAGTTGTTGAGATAAATTAATCATACCTCATTATTGTTATAGCTGTTATAGATTATATATTGTTAGTTTACTGATACGCTGAATTTCGTTTGTCTTTTGATAAATCGGCACCTTATACCTCATTGCAATACAAAACAGCCACAGTCTCCTGAATTTGGCTTCTATAGCTAATTATTTTCCTAGAAAATGGTTTTTCTATTTAGTTATTCACTACCATTCATCTCAAAGATTACATATATATATTCACGATTCTTGTGTAATCACTGCCCATGAGCCCTCGGCACATTTTCTTGGCCTTTCAATCGGAAAACCTTGATCGATACATATTTTCCATGTAATAGTGATTACTATTTCATACATAAAACCAATTTAACCCTCTGTCAGTCGCGCTGTTGTATTCTGTACAATACAGACTGTTTTTCGTGTCCCGTTTCTACTTGGTGGTCCCTTGAACCTCATGCCCGGGTCTATTCCTTTATCGCACTTACTATTAACTTTTAAAGTCATAAAATGCTTCTTTTTAGTCTTAAATCGACTGCAAATGCGAGTAAATCTGTGAAGTTACGACTGTTGTAAACATACAACGCGCAACCGCTTGGGTAATTATTTCGTTGGGGAACTCTATTTTTGCATATTATAACGTTTATATGGAGTTTTTCGCTTATGTTGTCTTTAACTTTATTAGACGCATTTCAATTTTGGAACTAATAGACATCTTAGCTTTTTAGGTACTCTCTTAACGCATGTAAATAAATAAAGGTGAATAATAATATTTTTAACTAAAAGTTGTTTACTTCTTAAATTATCCTCTTAAATTATATTATTATCTAAAGTTTAGCACTCAGAATAATAATTAGTTGAATTAATTTTACAATTTTGACCGAAAAACGATCTGTTGTATGCAATAGAACGCGCGACTGCTCGTGTTATGAAAATAGGCGCGACTGATGAAAGGTTAATAATTCATCTGACGTTGAGACGTTTTGCCATGGTGTTACTCTCCTTGTTATCCCGGTAAAGTATAATGCTGTAGAGGCAGTCTAGTTCAAACAAGTATCTTTTATTTGATGCCTCATTAAGTCAACAGAAAACAACTCTCATTTCACGCTCTCGACGCGAGCGATTGATTCCATCCTTGCAGTTTTCTTTTGACTCCGCTGCTTCCATTATAGAGAAAGTCTTTACCTCGTGTGTATCGGATACATTTCGTGGCCGACGTCTCTTCCGGTGAGGGGCATTTGTTGCCCCGAGGGGGGGGGGGCAAGCGACTTGTGCCTGACTCTCAAAGCAGCCTATATCGCACACACGCACGCTCACGGACCCACCTTATTCTTAGACTCCGACTATTTTCCCAATAGCCCAAGGCGTCGTTTCCATCAGAAACCCTCTCGTATATCTCGAAATTCCCCATCACGCCTCCATCTCATTCCAAAATCCGCAGTCAAAGGACGTTCATGTCCGAAGGAAGGGAGAAAGTCAGAAAGGCGACAGAGGATGGAGAAGAGGAAAACTCGATTTGTGAATTTTGAGCGCCGGCGAAATCCATATGTGCGTAAAATTTCGGTTTTATAGTTTAAAAATAGTGATTATCAGACTCCTTATTCTTAATGGAGACATTTATACCAATCATACATTTCGGTGACATTCACCCGTTATATATTGTTAAAAATGTATCTGTATCATTTTAGAAGTAAATGAAGTCTAAGTAAAAGATTTTTACTAAAATTCGATTTTTATGTTTAGTTATTAATCATGAAAGCCGGAAAGTTACTGCTATTTAACTTATATTTATTCTAAACGCTCTATTGCTAGTTCCATATGGTAATGATTTTATCGCTTTTAGGACGAATGGATAATAATCGATAGATAACTAAGTGGATGATAATTCAGAAACGTAACTAACTTTAAAGTAGTATTTATTTAATCAAAGAATTGATGCCAGCTTTCGTTGAACAGTTTATCACCACATCACCAAAATATTGAAGTTTCAACCTATAAATATACAAGTATACATCTGTATGTCCAACCATTTATGTACAATAAGTTTTTTGTATCATAGTCAAATCTACCTAGTCCATGCTAGAAATTCTAGGCCAAGAATTAAAGGTGATAAAGTTAACATTTAAATATTTAAAAAAGTCTAAATCGACTCCCTTCTGTTCCAATTCTTCTTGCTGTTTGAGTGAAAATGTTTTCTTTTAACATTTAGGGGCAATAAGCAAAATCAAAACTCTTATCTCATTACTAAAACTTAAGTAAGGCGCTTTTTATACTTTTGAAAAAGGAAAAGGGCTTTGACTAAAAGAATTTTCGGTAAGAATCGTAATGAAAATATGTTCCGGAAAATCAGGTATTTGTCAAATCGAATTCTGTTAATATTGTGTTTAAAAGAAACAATTGTCATTTATTAAATTACGTTTTTCGTCAATATTTCCGTGAGATTTTACTATAAGTCGAAATGTTTCCATAAGATTTGAACTGATTTATTAATTTAAAATGCCTACTTTCACATTACCTTTTAAAACGTTTAGTGAAACATTCAATAATTATATCGATGTTTTTTATACTTACAAGTGTTTCGCTGTCTTAATCGTCCGACTTAAACGCACGACATTCCCTTCCTTTAATCCAAGGCATGGTAAAGCTTTAAAGCAGCTCAGAAATACGCTCTCCTTTTTCCCTATTTAGCGGAGGGCTATAAAATTTTATAAAGTCCCAAATCGAAAAGCGTCGGACGTGTCAGAAAAAAAGTGCGAGAGGGAGAAAGGAGAGGCGAAATTGCAAAGCCGTGTCCGATCAGGATAGTCGATAGTTTAAGTTGAACTTAGTACGGTCGAGGGTAAATTGATGTGAGTGCGAGGGAGGAGGGCATTGTTAAGCAGTGTGTATGGTAACGAGGCAGTGGTAAGTGTACGGGTCTGCGGTGGATGATTTGTTATGGAAGATGGAGGGGGGAGGATGAGTTAGGAAGGGGCGTACCTCTGGGATGGTCCTGGCAGGGGAGGGGATGGTATTCTTGCTGTACTCAGGTCACGGAGTTCCCTGCGAGGGAAAGGGGAGAAGTTAAAGAGGAAGTCTCCACAAATCCGAAAATCGGAAATATCGCGTTTTCCTCGGAATATGATAATGGTGGGAGAAAACTTCTTCCCTCGGTTTCTGTATGTTATATTCCCAAATCCAATTGAATACTAAATGAAATATGAACCAATTTAAGGTTGTTTGACGCTTTCTATCGAGGGTTCGAGGATGGCCGACAAATTTGTCCAATATGCTCAGAGATAAAGGATGCTAACTTGAAATTTCCGAAAGGGAATTCTTTGCGCTGAACAAGAAATATGGCCTAAGATGCGGGAACCACTTGAAAAGAGACTTTATACATATTTAATGACATTAAACGGTTTGTAAATTTTCCTTTATAATTATTTATTGGTTAGGGTTCTTTAATAGCAATTTGATAGCAAAGTGTATATATTTACTATTCTGATGTATGTAAGTATTTAATTTGCTGTCGTTTTTATAATCAGAAAGCTTTGAAGTTGAGCTGCGGATATTTCCAAAAAAAGGCACCATCTGTGAATTTTAAGCCAGGCCTATATTCATTGAACCTCAAATGGCAGATAAATATTCAGCGTCTATAAAATTTTATTCATGCTGCGAAGGAAACGCAATCGAGATTCGGTCCCGAAATGACTTTTCCCTCCTCTCCCACGTAAACGTATTACAATTTAATCACGATTTCTTTCCTTATCTGATTCGGATATTCATACGCACGACGGCGGTCACAATAATCGAAAAAGTTATTCCCTCCGTCCCTCGAAAATACCACCATAAAGAACTTTAATATGGAGGCGTAATAAATAAACATGGGGAGGAAACAAACATTGTTCGGTGTGGAATATAAGATTCAGAAAGCATTCTTTCCGAGGCATACGATCGGAATGAGCCACGTGATACACTGCCAAGTTTCTGATCAATTCCTTACACGATCCAACTCTTATATTTTTTCGATATCTTCATCCCTCTCTCCCGCCCGTTTTGTTTTATGTTTCTTTTTAAGGGAATCGTATTCATGAAAGATGAAACCGGGATCGAATGCAGCGGGGAAGGCGCGGCGGCTGCTATATTGAGAAACGTGTGAGGACTGGTGACCATAGCAGGTTCTCTGTGTTGCAAGCGGGAGTGGTCGGGGAAGTGAAAGAACCTGAAAGGAAAAGAGAGTCGAAGAATACGAAATGGCGGGATGGAGAATGTGATGGAGAAGGCGTCGGAACTGGCGTTTGCGGGCGGAATAGAATGGAATCTGTGTGCGAGGGAATTGAGACTATCGGGTCTTCTTATGCATCTCGTCCGCGAGAAAAGAAGCGATGTATTGAGCTAAACGGATATGAGCGGAAAGGGGAGCGATTTCGATGAAGGCGAATATTTGGTATCGATCGATCCAACGCTGCGAGATATTTATAAAACATCGAGTTTTCATTTACCGTCGAAAATGTTTTGATGGCTCGGCTTCGAACGCGATGTAAACGTTTTTATGACTGCTTTGAGTAATGGCGAAAAAGATTACGTCTTGCGCATGAAGCCCAGGAATGGATGATTAATTGAAAACTTAATGGCAGTCGCGTAATCGTGATTATCATATTTTGCCAGCGAAACTTGTAAACTTGCCTACAATTAATTTAGAAGTCATGTTTTAAATAGTCTTAAGATTAAATTCGGAGGTTAATTAGAAGGAATTGAAAGTCTAATATATTTGTCCTATACCGAGTACATCTCTCTCATATGAATGACCTTAGGAAACTGTGAGATTAATATAAGTCAAATTAGGGTTATGATGAATGTGGTTAATTATGAATAAGAAGTATAGAATAGTTGATTTAGGCTAAATGAAAAAACAACTAGCCTTGATGGATAAAGAGAACAAACCCAATCGTAATAATTAATACCTGTTTCATGGTTGGGTAGGGAAAATTTACACTTATTATTTTTCTATTTTTCTAGAGTTTAAATGTAGTACGGGAAGAATAATATAATTAAATAAGACATCAAAATCATTCAACTATAGGCTTGTCTTATTTTCATTTCCTATTAATTGAAGAGTTTATTTCGAAATTGGTTTTGATTGTTTATATCGCAGTTGTTGACATCAAGTTTGCTGATCTCTATATGATTTAACATAAATCAGTAGCATCTATAAAAGATAGTACTTATAAGTCAAAAGAATAATACACAGGACTATTACTCAATACTTCAAGGCACTCTAGTTAACAATTCTTCGAAGATTACTACTCCCTTTCTCTTAAATTTTCTTCATGCTTATTATTCCTTAAGACGACAAACCATTTCGAAGACCTACAAAGTTAAACAGACTTTCAAAAATTTTCTTTGAAAAATATTCCACGGCCAGCGTTTCGAAGGGAGTTTCAGCCGCGTGACCATTTGGCGTATTTCGCGATAGTGTCTCGTTAAGGCTTTGTTTGTTCGACACCGGGGAAACCTCCTTTCCATATGCACGTGATTACCATGCTGCTCTAATTACGTTACCATTAAAACAGTCGAAGTTGAGGGTCCGAGAGAGAGGGAAAAAAAACACTCGTTTGCTTCGAGTGAAAAATCAGCAACAAAGTTCGAGAGAGAAATTTAAAACTCTCCCTCTTTGAGCTTTCCGTCCACGCACGATCCGGGTCTCTCATCATTGTAATGGTCAAGAGCTTAGGAATCCAAACGACGAATATCCTAAATAAACCACGCATAATTTCGGTCGTGAAAACGAAAATAAAACCGCGCGGTGTTCCCGCAGCCGCCATCGCTCGCTTTCATCCTCGTTCTGAATTTTTGATACAGTTCTTCGCGAAATAAAAAAGGGAGCGGAGGTTTCTAAGATTAAATTCACCGTGTTTCCGCGCGCAATTAACTCGTATCGCTGAAATCCATTTAAAATACCTCAATTGTGAACGCGCTTGCCGATTACCTTCCAGCTCGGTCGGTCTGTACCCATTATTGTCTTATACCCTCCTCGCTTTCCCCTCCTTCTGCTCCCCTGCACTCCCGCTCCCCCGACTCCCGCTCCCCCCGACTCTCGCTATTCACTTCCCGCGCTTCGGCTCCGTTATTCGCGCACCCGTTACCCTCATCAACGCCTCTCCCACTCCTCTTCATCTGCGTAACTTCAATCCCCTCATTATGCATGTAAATTGTCCCCTCCGACCCGAGTTGTAACGAGAAGATGGGGTATAGGAAAAGGATGAGGAGGCGGTAGGGTTGAAGTCGAGAGGGTGGGTAGGTTCCCTTTTATACCTCCAGGAGACGCTGGAAACGAAGTAAGGGCAGGTATGTATTTTATATGTCGGGTAAATCCATTTTTTATTCTCTCCGGAGGTGTGATGTTTACCTATACTTCTTTGCGAAGATGCATAGGGTGTTGGTGTTAGAAAATAATTGAGGAATCCAGATGAAAAAAGTGCATATGACCTAAATTTTTCAGCTTTACGGTAGCTCTAGGATGTAAATTAAAATTGGTGGAGCATTTCTTCATTTAATTTGTGTTTTCGTTTGTTGAGGGAAAGGTTCGTCGTCTATTTTATGAACATGAAAAATTAAGCCCTTGATTTTAAATCTTAAAATTTCTCTATGCATATACCGTGAGTTAATTTCTGTTCAAGTTATCATCTAACCTAGTAGGTATAGTATAGTAGTCATGAAGTATTCCTCTGTGAGATTGTTTAGAATAATAGACGAGTAATTACTTTAATACTTAAAGAATGTTTACTAGCAATTTCATATTTATTTATAAGCATATGATATGGTAATTATTGTGTATACAGTTGGAAATTCCGTATCCATTATGATACTCATAAGAACAAATACAACTCTCCAAGATGGAAAAAGTAAGTTAAAAGGAAAAATATGTTTGAGACATACATAATTGAACGTCTCTTCCATTGGGTTCAGCTATATGTTAAATATTTCATTTATTATATTTTCTCTTTGAATTTGGGTGATTTCAACGAAAAATGTTGAAAAAACTTTATTAATATCAAGTAATCTTTCTTCACGTATAATGTAGGAATTTACATTGAAAAATTGCTAGTTTTGGAATGCATGAAGCGTTAATTAATTTAGTAAATTAATTGAATGATCAGACCATTAATTGAAGTATTTCTTCCTCGAAGGAGTCTGGGTGTTATTTTACTCTCATTAACTTTCTTTACGCTGCCCAAGGAAAATATTTTGGTACTTTCATAAAGGCAGTACTTGCTCGAGGCCAAATCATTTTATCTCGCCTCGCCTTACAAAAACGGCGAGCTTTTAATTTCGGCGGAAATAAATGAAGGAATTTTCAGCCGCTGGAAATATTTGCTCTTTTAACGCGGCGTTATGTAAGCTGCTCCTCCCGTTACTAGGAATTAGGTTAACTCTTGTGGAAATGAAGCGATGGAAAGGGAGAGAGTAAACGAAAGAAAATGAGAAAACTCATATAAGCGGGAATAAAAAGATGTGAAAGTAAAGGTTGGACGTTGTTTGAACCGTTCCCATAGGAGGCGTGCGAAGGTTAGGCTTTTATAATGGGACCCTTTTCCGCAATGGTGGCGCGAAGAGTAGAGGTCATGGCGTAAGGGAAACCCTCTGCCATTTCGGGAATAACACGGCCGATGGGTGAGACGACCTCCCGTACCGCATTGGGGAGGGAACCCAGTTCTTGCAACGGTTTCCGAGAATGAAGAGTTGTTACCCGGGACAACCCTCCTTACCTACGGCTCCGTAAGGAAGGAGATTGCCGCGTGAACGCTAGCAGAGGAACGGGTCCTATTTCCCGTAGGATTTGCACGAGTGGGATATTCGCCATGGCGTGGGTTGGATATTTCGGAGATGAAGCGAAAGAGTTAGATAGGAAAGGCGGTATCTTTGGGTGAGAAGTTTAGAAGGCGTTTTGGAATAGGAAGTGAGGAAAGAGGGGAAAATAGGTTAGATGGGGGAGTTCATTTCCAGCGGAGGCTAGGAAGAGGAAATTGCTCGAAAGAAAATTTTGCCGTGGTTATGCTATGTAGAACACGTAGGAGATATTGCAAGAATATGAAAAGGGAGCCAAAACACCCAAATGGAATAGAAGTGCGGAATTTATGCTCCAGTTTGATCGTGGCATAACCACGGTTGAAGATGTCAACCACGTAAAAAAAAGCTGTTTAGACTTTATTTCCGTGGATGATTAGTATCAATTACATCAATAGAAAATTGAATCCGGTAGAATAAAAAATTATGTTTCCGTTACAAAGAGTTATTTTGGCAATTTAAGGCTTGGAAACATATTATTTGGTTTTACCTGATAAACGATAATAAAATTTGAGCGGAAATAAGGATTTTTAATCTGAAATTGCAGAAATTATAGTTTTTATAAAATTAAGTAATTCTGTAGGAATAATGCATTAAAATGTGGTTAATTAGTTTGAATTTTTCGTAAACCTACATTTTTAACAATTAAGTTTTAGCTAATCATAACAAATATTTTTATGAAGACACTTTTACGTTATTCCTTTATTTATTATGACATATTTTTAACCGTTGTGCTTGAAGTTATTGATAACAGTTTTTGAGGTAAGGAGGTAATGCCTTAGTTTTGGAGAATTTCCCTCCAAGCATTTGCAATCCTAAAGGATCAACTGTTGTTTATCGACTTATTAACTATTAATTCTGGTGAAAACTGAATAATACCTCTATTTAAATGACATTTCATCAGTTTTCCGTGTTTTAAACTCCTCTCAGGAAATATTTATGATTTTTATCGAAGAAAGGAAGACTAGATTGATAGGATGTCTCAGCTGTTTAGTTCTACGACAGATGCAGTATTGAAGGTCACCGACTTGCTTCAATAGACAATTCATCAGTTGCCACTTAGGGGGTCTACATAAGATCTATTAGGACTTCTGAAGGTCACGCCTCCTCCATAACTTAAGAGAGCGAAAGATGGACTGAATGACGTCACCATTCACGTATCCGGCCTCAGCTGCGTTGTGGGCTTGCCTATGCGGTCGGGGGATCAAGGAGAGCATCCGGGTGGCCCTTAAAAAGGTCGTGTGAGGCTAAGGTAGAGCAGCGGCCTCTTTTTAGGCGAAACACCCAAAGGAGAAAAGGGATAAAGACAGAGAGGCTCACGGAAATATATATCATATACATATATATATATATATATATATATATATATATATATATATATATATATATATATATATATATATATATATATATATATATTATATATATATTTATAGTTGAGGAGAGGAGGGGTATCGCAGGGAGGAGTGGGGGGAGGAGGGGAAACGCGGTGCCGCGATGGATAGGGACATAATGCGTTAGCTCTCTCGGGGGATACTTTCACCCCCATTTTGTTAGACACTAAAATCCACAAGCGCCTCCTTACGCCTCGCCTTCATCCCTTAGATTTAACATGTCCATCACACAAGCAGCTCCCCCCTCTTAGCCCAGCGACTCCGCTTCTTCGTCCGCATATGTATAACTCCTCTCGGTATGCAATTGTCTTTTATAGTTTTGCGTGACATCGGGGAGTTATTATCGCGTTTCGTTTTTCTTTCTCTCCACTTTTTTACGTCGCCGTCGGCCGTAATACTCCTTTGCCACGAAAAAATATCATCACGGCTTCGTCACAAAGTTGGCTCAGTATCTACACCGTCTATTTTTACCTCCGTAATCGTATGGACGATTTCGCTTCCTACCAATGTAGATTAAAGCAGCCTCCGACCACAGCCGGAGTGATAACTCTGTAAGGATTGTATACGAAATCATAGTGATTTTTTTTTAAATTCTCCGTCATCTCCAAATACTATTTTAGCAAAGATAGCAAATACTTATCTCCTTTTATTCAAGTAATCTATTATCTATGTCTCCTCTTTTCTGATTCATCCAGATTTTGTTTAAGTTTCCCTGAATGAAAGATAGCTAATGTTGAGATATACGTGTCGAGACTGGTGCGTAATCTCCTTGACAAACGGAACCGATTGCGTTAGACCCGGTATTGATGGCTCAAATATTCGATATTTTTAAGGTAAGGATACCCCAGAATATTCATTGATAACGTCGTATTTATTTTTAGCGACGATATTTTTATACCTTTGATTTTTGAATGCAAATGAGAAAATACGTCCTGTTTCAAAGATGAGATAACGATATCTTACTGAAGAGTTCTTTTCTTAAATTTTCATTTATAATATAAATATCTTATCAAATGATACCTTTCATACTAATAAAGTTGAATTTTTCCGTAGGATTTTAAAACTTAACTTTGCTAAGAAAATTATACCAGCAACATTGGCATTCAGTTTGCAATTATGCAGCTGTATAATTGAGTACAATTATAAGGTCTTAAAATTTCGTAGAAAATACGTTTTGCGATGGTAATGCAAAAATGTATAGTATTACGTAATATTTTTAGAAACTAAAACGGAAAAAAGTCAGGTCCTCAAAACATAACGAAACTTGATTCTAAATTTTGCCTATTTATTTGATATATGTAAAAATGCACAATTCTAAGAAATAAAAGCTTCAACATAATTTGTCCGTTAAAGATCGTAAAGTGCGATATACTGAAAAGAAAACTGATTTTTTTATTCCAGATTTAATTTCTCGAATTGATGATATAATGGAATTATTTATAGCTGAAAATTCTACCGCAACAAATACATTTTACATTACCTTTAACTTGAAAACGTGTAACTTCTCTTGCGTCATCCATTTTACGCAAGGGCTCTTTCCAATCCTCATATGAGCCATCATTTTAGTACGAATTCCACGAAACCTTGGCGTTCGCATTTACGGGCAATAACGCCGAACGAGGCGAAATATCGCCCTCTCAAAACGGCCAACGCCCGCAAAATTCATATTTAGACTTCCAGGTGATATTTATTCAGCATAGCGCGCAATCGTACGGCCAGGCCTATTTCAATAATCCTCTAATTCATCGTTTGTACAGCGATTTACCGCGCATCGTTTTGTTGGTGGAACGCATCAAGAATCGATAATGTTTCACAATTAGATAATTAACAGTCGGCCGGGAAAAAAACAGCTCCAGGTTCCTCCTCCGGCGAATCAACAATACTGCACGAATTTTATATTCGTTCTCGGGCTTCTGCTTCCTGTTTCTTCACGAAACGAAGCCATTCCATTTACAGTCCCTCTAGCCTCCTCGTGCACCCCGCCCATATAAAATTGGATGGCCTAGCCTCTATGTCCCAGAACCTCTTCTCGCGTCCAAAACCTTCATGTTCTTTTTGTCTTTCTCGTCGTTAAATTGACGAGCCTATAAATTCGCACGTCCCTTAAAAAAAAGGAAACACGAGGTCCAAATGGCTGCGTTGTTTCGCGTGATAAAACCACACGTCATTCTGCAATTAAAAAACTAATCATGGTCTGCGTTATACAATTTCTATTTAATATTTATCCAATTAGTAGCCATTAATTTTTAATTAGTCTTTAAATTCTTCGGGTAAGAATGCAATAGTAATAAATTTCCTCTGAGCTAAATGGAAAATGATTTTCCGCTCAAACCGGAGGGAAATTCAACGTTTTGTGTGTCGTAACATAATGGGAAAAAGAGTCGAGTTTTGATAATTTTTGGACTTCTTAATGCATCAGTTGTGTTAAAATCTTAGTATGGATCAGTATACTTACTTAATCATCAAAGTTACAACTTTAATTTTTAATGCTCTTCATTTTTTTATTTTTTGTTTTATATACGCCCAGACGGTTTAAATGACCAACTGCCTCACTTGATGTGTTTTTCTTATAAAAATATAAAAAAATAAATTTCTCTCTCTCTGAAATTCAGCATATGTTGTTATTGCGTCATTCAAAGATTTTCAGTAAAGGTTGTATCATTAATTACGTAGAGGGAAAGAGAAAAATGTTCTAATGAACTATACTTTTTATGGGCTCGTGAATTTATCTTACCAAAGTGAGAAACTATCTTGAACGATATTGTTCACAAAACATATTTTCAACCACTCTGACTCATGTTTACTGTTCTAAAATATAATTTTAACAAATCTATAGTTTCTGGCTAAGAGTTCACAATTCTGTCAGCTTAGATTTTAATAATAACGTATTAGTAGTTCAAATAAGGAGAAATTAGTTTTAAATAAGCAAATAAGTATAGGATCAGTATAAGTTAAAACAGAAAACTAAGAAAACCATAGTAAAGCTAAAACGGAATAAATATGCTGAATTAACTAGTAAACAACCATCGTTTTATTTTTTTATTTTAATTTGGTAACTAGAAACAATAAAAGAATTTACAATAAAATATTAGCAGTAACGAAAGTAAGAGAGATGAGAAAACATGGTTGATTACGGGCCTACGAGAATATTCTAGTCTAAGGCGTCTCTAGGATTACCAGTTCTTGGTTTAAGCTTTGTTTCAATGTGGGTGAAAATCTTCCCTTATACGGATTCCTTGTTCTCAAATCCCTTCTTAATCACATTACTACACGCCTGTTAGTCTCCGTGAGGGAAGCAAGAAACTCCACCGTTGAATTCCGTGCTGGATACGGATGGTTTTAACAGATTAATACCATTTTAATAGAATATGAATCACCACTTAAATGTACAATTTGTAAATCTCCATACGTTCTTTTTACCATTCAATGCTATTCAACCATTTTTGTCCTCAAATTAATATCTCCCTTCAATAATTATTCAGTTAATCACATTTTTACTAGTTAAGATATACATTATCTTTGGTATTTGTGTTAAAATTTCCTTTAATGAATGTAAATGTTTGAATTCAGTTTCGCATAACGGGGGATTAATGCATTCTGAATTTATTTCGAAGCTCTGGAAGAAATATTCCGTCTTAGGCTCTACATTTTCAAGAAATTACGCTTATAAAACTGCCAAGTAATTTATATGATTTCTCGATATTTTTTCAGGTTCAGGTTAGTTTTATATTTCAAAAAAACATTTTCTGTTAATTTCAATCCGTTGGATGAAGGCTTAGTAATTGATAAATAGTTATCCAATACGGAAGGAGGATTTTATAAAGGAAAAAGTAATTTTTAAGATAGAAAGACGGAGAAAATAATGAGATAACATTCTTCAATCATTTCTAGTAATACAAGATAAAAGCAAACTGCAATAATTGATGAACGAGAATTGTATAAGATTCTCTGAAAGAGAAACAGGACGATTAATGCTTTAAAATGAAGATGGAAATTCTTGGTGAATAATTTCTGAAGGAAGTGATGAACGGTGGAAAAATAAAAAATTCAGGAAGTAGATTGGATACATACCAAAGTTTACAGTTAAAATTGATAATTTGAAGCAAATTCTGGGTGTATTGCAGATTAATACAAATGGAAAAAAGTTGGGTAGCGTTCGAATTGTTGAATATTCTGAATACGACATTCAACTACGATATTGCAACACCTGTTGTAAATGCGCATGACGAACTGGAATAAATATATATAGCTATTGCTAATTAATGCTGTCAAAGTCTCATTATGCTGGTAAAACTACGTTTAGCCTGTATATTGCGTACGTACATATCTAAGCATTTAATTTAGGAAACCAAGTTACGCTTAAATATGATATCGATGGAGTCTTTCTCCGTTAGGGTTTTAAATGCTATTATTTTGATAGGATAAAGATAAAGCTTAATATCGAATCAGATTAAATCATAAACGCGTTTCCATAGATAAAAGTTCAATCTTAAACTGGAAATTAGCTTTTATAATACATTTATGAGTTATTCTATTATGTAATTAATTCCCTTATGCTCTTACGGCTACATCATATTACTATTTTCAATAGTGATTGGATACCAAAAACTTCCTTATTATTACTCATCTATAAAATCATTAATCATTACACATCTCATTAGTTGAAAATTAAAATATAAACATTCATCTTATCTCATAAATTATTCTTCCAAGTTTGGGCCCATTAAGAAGGAAATATTTGAAGAGAAGGATAACTGTTCTTCACACATTCCTTACAACCAATATATTTGAGGGAGTTAAATTTTACGATGTAATATGGTAAATCAGTCATAAGCTTTTATATCAATATGATTTTATCATCAATATTCGCAATATATCTTATTATATAACTGTGATACGAAGCCAGCGGTATTCGGAATATAATTAGTGGATATAAGCAGTTTTATCAAATGATTATTACGTTGTGTTAATAAATTCCAACAAAAGGAATGAAAAACTTATGCGTTATTTGTAACAAACTTATTGTTTTTAATGATTAATCCTAGTCGGTATCTATTTTAGTAAGCAAGTAGTCGTTACCAACTGTAAAGGAGAAATACCAATTAGGATAACAAAACAGTAAGCCCGTGGTGTGAACATTTTTTAAGTAGCTGAGCCAAGATTCTCGATATAACAGGAGATTGAAAGGGAAAGTAGAAAAAACACTAAAAATGGCGTTTTTAGATAGTAAAGATAGATAAAAGGTAAGGTGTATTCACGGCGAGAGAGTACAAAGGATAAAGGGAAGGGAAGGGCTCGTAAGTGACAGGGAAGGGAGGTATGCAGGGAATAGACCTGCGGAAGATTGATCTTCGAAGGAGAGGAAAATTAGAATGGGAGGGGATGTTTATGAGAAACACGGGAATGGCGAGGGATCAAATGGGAAGCATTAAGGGTCGGCGAAGAGAGAGGAAAGAGGTTAATCGTCTAAGGAAGGAAAGTCAAGAGGGGATCAAATATGAGGCGAGGGAAAACGATCGAAGCGCTGATGGCTGGAGATGGCGAATTATATTGCCAGAGACGGGGAGGAAAGGATAACATTGGGGGAGTAAAAAAATGCGGAAGTATAAATATTTCGGCGGGAGAGGTTGGTTATTGATTATGCGGAGAGAGGTGACTGATTGCGAGAGCAGTGGGAGAGACTTGGGAAAAATGAATCGGCCCTTAAATAAGGTGGCGAGGGAGGGAAGAGGTTACGCTCGGGATGAAAAAGTTAATTTGGCGAGAGTAAGAGTGGGGGAGGGAGGTTAAGGATGTAGAAGAGTAAGGGTGGAAGGACGAAAAGGTACAAAAGATAGGATTGAAGGAAAAATGTATGTGATACAATAATTCAAGTTTGGATTAAAATTGAGGGAAATGGTTAATTAAAAAAATTGAAACATACTAGATGCACTTTACATAGATAGAGGTATGCCAATAGAGTAATGAAGAGAAAGTTTAGTTTTATTTCCTAAATTGCTGACACTGGACAAGTCTGATCCCGTCATACTCATTCTTTGTATTTTCCCTTGATTGATGAATTTTTCTTACGAAATGTCGGAGAACTTGGTTAATTTCATTATATCATCTTTTTTTCGTAAAAATAATTGCTCTGTCAATAAATCAAGAAAATCGGCAGTAGAAGTAAAGGAAGACGGTATAATTGGAAAATAGTGGCAAAAATCTCGTTATGTTACAAAGAGTTTACGAAAAAGTTAAAGAGGAAGAAGTAACGGTAAGGAAAAAAATGAAAGACGTATTCATTAAACCAATTTACAAGACATATGGATCGTAGTTTAAGAAGAAGGGAATGGCTCTGGGTACGGAGTGAGCATGTTAAGGGTAAAATGGAGCTGTAGAAAAAAAACTTCTTTATGGATGGTGAGAGACTTAGAAGTGCCATAGAAACAGAAGACTAAGAAAAGAGAGATGCACAATGAAACAAAGGGAATGTTTGCATAAAGAAAGTTGGCGTTATACAGAGAGTGGAGGAAAATTATGTCAGAGAGAGAGAGATTTGAACAAAACAGCAAAGGAGAAAATTGAGGAAGGGAAAAGTGAGCAATCACGCGATTGGAAAGGAACATCATAAGGGAAAGTATGGGAGAGCGTATGAATGGGACGAGAAAAGGGTTCGGGTTGATTGGACGGAAAACGCCAGGTAAAAACGTTAGCTTCGCATGGTATTAAACGCGGCGGTGGTAATAGAGTTAAGAAGAGGATTTTTACTTTTTTTCCAAAGGGACGGAGATTGCCATGCGTGTAAAGTACCGTGTCGTATGGACACTTTACTCGGCTTCCAAACTCTCTCATTTCACCCGCTATCTCATCTCTCCCTCTCTGCCCTCAGCTTCCTATCTTCTAATCCATTTCCGGACCATCTTCCTACTACCCGATTATCTCCCATTCCCATTCTCCTTTCAAACCTATTCAATCCTTTTCAGCCGAAACCCTCCGAAACCCTCCTCATTCCTTCCTATAGGCATTCCAAAAACTCTTTTATTTCTCGTTTTCCCACTCCTATATCCCAATCGCCCTTAACCCACCCATTCCCTTCATTCATCTCCACCCTCCAACCCTTTTTTCACTCTCTTAGGGTAAACGGAGCCTGCTAATTATCCTTGGGGCGTGCCGGTGAACCACACTCGGCCACCATGGCACATGGCGAGGAAGTGAACCCGAGGCGTGTGTGTTCTGGGGCGGATGCTAAGATAAGGAGAGATATGCAAACTAGAGGTGTGGGAGAGAACGAGGGGCAGCAGAAGTGGCGAAGTGGGTTTGAGGGAGTGGGAAGGAAGGAGAGGCGAGCCAAAGGCTGAATGCAGATGAGCCCGGTAATTTGAAGTGCGGCAGGCGAATGGCTTGTACGGAGTGCTTAATAATACATAAATGAAAAAACGATGGTGCTCAAAGGCCACGGATGAATGGGCTCTTTTGATAACTTGGAAAACATCCGCTCAAGGAATCCGAGGAAGAGCATAAAACGAGAAACGCTGCCGTAAAAGAGGGAAGTCTCTATCGGAAGCTGTTTCCGCGTCCCGCGAGTTATATGAATTTTCGTGACTATTGAAAGGAAAATGTGATTAGCGAGGGGAAATCTTACAGTGAGACGGTGGTGACGGAAATGGAATACTAAAGCATGCCTTCGCGGAAGAGAAATAAATCTTGTACACTAGAAAAAGGGTATTATTCGTCCCTAATTAGGCAATTATCTCTGTTTTTAATTAAAATTCTTTTATGAATGGTTTCCATTTTGTGTGAATTTTCTTCTTCAAATGGCGAATGACGTCTATGAAATAAAATTAATATGATAAAGCCTAAAAATCTAATTTGGGATTTATTAAAAGAAAGAACTCTAAGTTGGTTCGCCAGGTTCGTCTAAAGATGTCAAGCCGTTGACAAAACCAGTCGCAATAAATTTTCAGTGGAAGCTACTTAGTGTTTGATCTTTAAGGAGGTTTGTTGTATGATCAATATAAATACTAGTGAATTTCCCCGTAAAAAATGACGGGATTAAAATGAAATATTATTACAAAAAATACAAATAATCCCGATACTTCGGAGTGAAAAGGGGTATGACGCGAGCAGTCACAATTAAGTTGAGTTCAACAATCACTTTTGTCGTTAGGGAATTGTTTACGCTCACAAGATTACACAAATTTTACGTAATTTTTGTCTAAATTCTCTCAATTTCGACTCGAATACGATTTTCTATGACCAAAATAAGAATCTTTATTCAATTCCCCTTCTTTTCTTATTTACCTAGATTTTATACGACCGTTATTTATAATTTAATTCTGCAGAAGAAAATATGTGTGCAAAGAAATGCAATCAATCAAAATTAACTTTACGTGCATTTCTTATGAGAGACGATTCGTGTCATCCAGTGTTGTCCCAAGGATACCTCGGACAAATAAATATCAATATATAATACTTTGATTGAACTTTAACGACTGCAAACAAATTATAATGCTATCACGTCGGGAATTGCATGAAATGAACATACGTAAATTTCTCTCATGCATTTCTTTCGGTAGTTACTGACATCGAATAAATAAGTATACACCCATCGGTGACTATTATATAAGGTTCTGTGATATATTATTAGAGTCTACTTTACGTCTGCTTTCGAGTTTCTTTTAAATTTCATCCCATTAGCTTGCTTTTGAATATATTGTAGAATCACCGTAATTTGGAATTTCAGTTTTTCAGCTTCAGAATATTTTCCAGATTTAACGTTTTGATGCTCTTTATAATGGTATTCATTGTTATCGAAATTCTAAAGACTCTCCGTCGGAGATCTAAATGTACCACGTAAAGACGTGTACACATTTCGTGCGCGAAAGGATTCAAGGAAACATTCCCGCGAGGGAATTATTTTATTTCACCGGATTATCGATTCCTTTACTTTCCGCCGCTACGCTGCGTCCTCACGGTTCACTCGTTCCGATTTAAGGAACGAATGTCATTTTATTTCCTCGAAAACTTTTATTCTCCCTCGCAGTTGCACTTCCATCGGAACTAACGGAGCTCAATCTAATCTTCGTACAACTTCCAGAAACGGGAAATTCCAATTGTAAATGCTTTTTCCGTTCTTTCGCTTATTCTTTTTCGACTCCACATCCCAATGTTTACTCCAGGTATTTAATTAACCACCTTCCCTGGTATCCCGTTTCATTCTCTGCTTTCCCTCCTTCTCCTTCCCCTTCTCCTCCTTCTTCTTCGTGCCTTTTTACTTTTTCCCACCACCAACTCTCTCTCCTTTTACGGTAACTTGTTCCCTACGATTTTTTGCCCATCCCCATTCCTGCTCCCCAACTTACTCGACACTTTCTGATTCCTCTCTCTCTTTCTCCACCTTTCGGTTGCCCTCTCCCTCTTCCCCGTTCTTCCATGTTTCTTTCTTTTTTTGCCCTCAAAGGAAACTCTCTCGATTGCTCGGGTCAGCTCCTCTCCGTTGGGAATTTTTGCCTCACTCGCAGCATTGTGTCGGTGGGAGTGGAGAGATGGATAGAACCGGGGTACGGACGAAGATGAGTGAAATTTTATGGTGAGAAAAGGAGGGAGGGTTGGGTGGGGGAAGAAAAGACGCAGTGGAAGAATACGGAGCTTTCGCATAAAGATATGAAGGAGGAGCTTGAAATGTGAGGCCGGGTAGGAATTGCACATTTCCCAAGTTTCCAACTATTCTGGCGTGAAATTATGATTGAGCATGATTTTTATTTTCGCTGTGCTAAAGTTGGTGTCTGCTGCAATTTGAAAGGAAGGAATTCCGCGGGGAAACTTTTTCGAACCGTTATTCCCTAACGCGTTTCCATTCATCCGACTTATTTTTAATATTTCCACTCTGTCGATGTTTAGTTTAGGCGTTTAAAATTATAGTTCAAGATGAAATTTTTTAAGGTCTGATTAACGTTCAAGAAAGTTTTGTCAGGTTAGCACGAATAAATAAAGGGAACTTTGTGCACGGGTCGTGCAAATGCGGAGTTTAAAGTGAGGATATCCCTCCGAGGTCGCATTTGGGAAATAGAATTCATTTACTGTAGAATTTAAACTAATATTTTCCAATTTGTGACCCAAAACATAAGTATTTTGTACGATACACAACTTTGAACTATATGAAATTACATTCCAAATTTTAGGTTGCCTCATACTACCCACCTAAGTACATTCAATACTGTTATGCATGTATCAAAACCGAGTGAGGGATGGAATCTGTGATTTCGCCTTATTTGTGGTTGGAAAAGCTTTGATAGATACATGCAAATCGCATACCCGTAACCATCGAAGAAATCAAGGTGTTCAGGCCTAATTTTTTGGAACGCTATCTCAAATAATTCAATAACCATGATGGTCATCAACAGACTTGAGGATAATAATAAAAATAAATCGACTTTATTCGGGCGAGATTGAGACTAAAGGTCTCCTCTTCTGTCTAACCCATCGTCGCACAATATATAAATAATCAATTTAAAGAGATCGTAGGAGAAAATATGGGAAGAATTGTGGATATAAAAAACCTAAGGCATTCTTAGGAAAAATATGTATCCATTTATGATGTCATGGTCGAAACCAGTCGTTAATAACTACTTGTGGAAAATATGAAGAATGTATTTTAATTATTTATTATAGAAGAAATCGATAGTTTTCTCTCGTTGAAATATTGATTCAAATTTACTGAAAATGTTCCATTACGTTTAAACAAGTAGTTTCTAGTGCAGTATATGGGAAAGGTTCAGTTAAAATTCAATTAGATTTCAGCTACGAAGAATTTCACTTCTAGAAAGTTTCGAAAGAGGCACCGTAAAGCTGAAGTGCAGGACAATCTTCATGAAATATAAAGGAAAGCTAATGGACCGAGCGATCTCTCATTCTAGGAATTGGCAGGAAATTGGAAAGACGTTGAGTGAAGGAGATGAAAGATAGAGAGAAGATGGATGGAGGCGTAACGAACGCACTCTTGAGGTGGAGGATATGGATGGAGACGAAATGGAGCAGAAAAAATATTTCTACTAGCAAAATAGGGACTGCAGTTTCTCTCTTTTAGGTCACGTTTCCGTATCAAATTTTGTGGATGTACTAAAATTAAAAGTAGACTTTTAAATAAATGCAATATTTCTGAGTTGTGATGATTTATCTAATTTAAAAAATAATTTTTGCAAATCACATTAACTTGTAACATCGAATACTGTTAATCAACTAATACTTAATAAGATAATTTGATACTGGAAATAATTGTATGGGAAGTCATATTTGAATTTAGGAAACTTTAATATATATTTAACCGCAATGAAGTTTATTATTTAACAACTTTACCGGGGTGCTATCATGTTTAAGTCATTTAATAAAATCAATCAACGAAGCCATTACTTTGTGGAATTCCATCCTAGGTGAGGGAGGAAAATAACTCAGCAAAAATTCCAAAGGAAAAAATGTATTAAGAAGGCATTTAATAGTTGGATGATGTGTAGATAAACTTAATATATCGATTATAAATCCTCCTGAATTTATATTATTTGAACACAAATGTATGCAGCGTTTTGTGATGACCGGATTAAAACATTCCTGTTCCTAGTAACATATTTATTCAATAATGAAGTAAATACAATAAACAAACTAAAGAGGAAATTAGGTACCGTTTACCGGTTAGTAACCGTTCTTATCCATTACCATTTAGATATTTTATCTATTGTTATTTATAATCGTCATGATAACTATGTAAAAACATCTTCATCTCGAGATTAATCGAAATATCTGAAAATAGTACATCAACAACGTACACCAAAGGGATTTTTACGACGACCTTCTTCGAATGTCAGCAACCTCAAGAAAAACATTTCATTTGAGGCTTCTCAACTTCGACTAACGACGTAACCATCTCCGGAGCACGTGATAAGGTCGCCCAAACTTTCCGTTCCTTTAACTCCCGAATAATATCGTATTTAGCGGGGTATTGTGTCGCGCGTTAGCAGCGGATTCTTATTACGGCCCCTATTAAAGACCATTTTGGACGTCCAGGGCGCATAACACGCCGAGAGATAAATATGACTAAACAGGCCCACTGGTGCGGCAAATGACCCATTGTAACTCGTTCCGTCTCTTCCGGCGCGACCTACTCTAGCCGCCTGCCCATTAGTCACCCCTCATACGCGAGCATACGCGTCACCTACGGTCTCCTTACCATTCTTGTTTGACCTTCTCTCCCTCCTAACCCCCAAACCCTTTCTCCCAAAGCACTGCCGGGAGATTGCAGACTCTCCCCCCACCTTTGTTCGACCCGCGCTCATTAACTCCGTCCCAAGGGATGCCCGGAGGCGTCCCCTCTCTCTTAAAGAGCACCCACCGCGGGGCAGGGGCCATTGTCTACGAGGATGCGTGGAAAGGTCCAAGGGGTGGAGCGCTGCGTGTAAAACCTTTCCGTCCGTCCCTTGTCCTGAGGATGAAGTCGAGCGGAGGATAAGCACTAAGAAGAGATGATTAATTTAAGGAGGGCGGAGCGGAGGGTTTTTTCTCTTAATGGGAGGGACAGAGTTTCGCGATCGATAATGAGGGAAGGATATAGGTGGAAAAATATGGACAGTGCTCGATGTGTTGCTGCTAAAACTCTTTTAGTTCGAGAGACGGGGTCTAGTGTGAATAACGAAGATGGTTATTTTTCATTTTTTTGGTTTGGGTCGATAGATGGCTCCGAGATCGGCGTTGCATGGAATTCATTAAATGATTTATTTACAGTAATAAAATAGCAGTAGTATCATTAGAAGTGCTTCGCGAGTTCAGGTCATTTTTAACCTAATCTGCCACTGGGAATCGAACCCGGGACCGCATTCATCAAAGCTAAACGGGCTGCTCACTAAGCTATCCGAGATCCCAGCAGTAGATGGATAGTCCGTGCTTATCACCAGTACATATGTGCTTCTAAAAATTAAGTTATTAACTAGCTCCTTATATTTCCATTCCAATGATCGTGATCAATTTGGTTAATTGTACATTCTCCAATATTTATACGTTATTCAATAATAGTGCCCTATCCAATAGATTATCTAACTTTTATAAGAGCCTTATTGTATTACTTGGTTGCATTCTTTGGAGTTCATTAGATTCATCAAGAGTCATACCGCCCATGTAAACATTGCTAATGTTTTTGGGCCTTAAAGCCAATGGGGTTGTGAACTATAATTTTTTTATACTAAGTTTTAGCAAAAGACCCTTTTTACAGTACCTTATGAAATTTATTGTAACCTGTTCATGTTTTACTCACAATAACGCCGCGGTATTAAAGGAAGTCAGTTATAACTTATGCAGTATATATTGTTCCGTTTTTTAAACCTTTAAAATGAGTTACTTTCTGATTAATATTATACTATTTCAGAAATGTGATTACATTAATTACATGTGATTATATTATATCCTTGAGCAACTATTATCTTTCCAGTTTCTAAGTCGCTGTTAATGTGATGTAGAAAGTAATTTCCATAATAGGAACTAGTGCAAGCGCTTGAGAGCTTCTTTGCATTACTAGTGTTTCATGCATAATGTGCTTCTTTATCTCGGGAGAAGGACATCGTAAAATACCGTCTCTAGAAAACGAGAGCAAATAAGCAAGGACTCATTCAAAGTGAAAATATCACCGCCAAAAGACCGTATCATCGGTTTACCTAACGCTATTTTTCCCACTCAAAGCGAAAGTCTAGCAATCCCATTAGGACGTAGTGTAACTTTAAGTTTAAAAAAATGCTTGTTCCCCTGTGATCACGAGGAGACCACATACGCGCGGCTTAGAGTGAGGACGTTGAGAAAACGCTGTCGATAAACCAGGTATTCGCGAATAGCCGTGCGGCAGTTTGAGAGCAAAACTCCGCTTTTTCTGTCGAATAGGGATGTCTCGGCTTTGCCCGCTTTTAGCTAGAGCTGTCCCCTTTCCCCCCTTGTCTCCTCCACTCGTCCTCTGACTTTTTTTGCCCCTCTTCCCTCTTCAATCATTCGGATTGGGGTAAGGGTGGTAACAGCAATGGACACTCCTGACGTGGGAAGAAAATGGAGGTGGCGGGCGTGTCTGGGCCGATGTTACGTGAGTGTTACTCGGTGCGTGCCAAATAAATTTTTATCCAGAAGATGTCTCCTCGTATATTTCTCTCCTTGTCTTCTGCAAGGCGTTGAGAGCGGTATGAAGAAAAGAGCTGCTCGGATTCTTGTTTTTACCATCTGTTCAGTGCTTTCAAACGGACAATTTAATTGGGTGTTTTTGACGTGAGGGATATTTTATTATTAATGTTACGAAGAATTACGAATTGAGTTAGTTTACTGCGGTTTTGTTTGTACAGTTTTACATACATTTTCCTTGAAATGCACATCGATTGCATCCATTGTTTACAGCCGATGTTGATTGCTAACACACTGTGCACACAACGCTCTAGAAACGAGATTCAATAATGGCGGAAGGTATGAGCAATTACGGGACTTATCGCGATTGGGAGCTGCAGGTGATTATTGCTTGCGTTTCTCATTAGCCATGGCTTCCTCAGCTTGATTCCTCTTCGCGCTATTGTACTCTACACGTATGCAAGCACACGGGAGATAAGATTGGAATATATATGTGACCATGAAGATGGATAATTAACTGTTCAAAGTTTCTTTAATAAAAATAAAGGAACGTTACTGAACTTAGCAAACTTGGGTAGGGGTTAGAGTACTATAAAGAAAGAAAATTTTGAACACGGCTGTTAATGTATTAGAGGTATAGAACCTCCAAAAGCCGTCTTTGTCGTTGCTCCTCGTCTTACATTCGCGTCAGTCGGAGAAAGCAAGAACGGAAGCCGCACTTTTATGATACCCAAATGCCTTTCGAGGACAATGTCTTCCTCATCAAGGATCGTAAAAGTTAAGAGTAATAGTCTGTGATTAGGGTATGGTTGCTTGTGTTTCTTTATGAAAGGCAAATTGTAAATAGGCCTCGTTAGATCAAAATTGCTGAATAAAGATATGAGTATTATTATTTAATCAGTTAGGTTAATCTAGAATTCATTTGGTGCATTCTCGTTAATGGTTTAGTTATCCAAGAGAGTAAATAGTCTCATTTCCTACTTGTTTTCTCTATCTTTATAAAAAACTTCGTACATACTTATGCGTTATTTAACATTCAAATTAGCTCATAATATCACCTTAAAGTAAGTGCAATGATTAGGTAACCGAACGTAATTCACATTTAATAAGGCTTTAAGCGCTTTGAAATAAAACTTTCGGAGAGAATTACAGCACGATACCTTGATACGGTGGACTAGAAGAAACGACGGAGGCAAAAGAGGACTTAGTGATACAAGGGGGGAGAGAAGGAAAAATAGAATGAGAGGGGATTCGCAGTCATTAATCAGGAGGACCGAGAGGGGGCAGCACCGATAGGGAAATGATAAATAGCGCTGCTAGGATTATAGTGAAAGCTGCTAGAGCTAAGGGGATTAATTTAAAATATCAGCCCATCGCATTAGTTTATTTACAAGACAACGGAACATGGTATGGCAACGTGTCAGATATGAAAACACCGCGAAGCAAAATGGTGCCGCCGAAAATTGCATGCTGGGAAAACAATGATTGAGTGGGAATAATGAACTATTGAATATTGCAAAGGATGCAGAATCTGAGCCAATGTTAAGAGGATTAATTTAAAATACGACGGAGAGATGCTGATATTTCGTTTAGGAATATTGTAGAAACTATGGGAAACAAATAGACAGAATTACTGTCAATCCTTTATTAGTACTAAATGATACAGACATGAAAAATTGACTGGGACTCGAACCCAGATCTTCCACTTTCCGGGCAGGTATTTCAACCACTAATAATAATAATATTCAGCCAAGTCACTATTTTTCACCTCTGTATAGCTTTGGGTAAAGGCGCACACTTTATTGTGAATAGTGCATTCTTTATTTTGATCATTCATTTATTATTAGTTTAAATTTTTAATCATGAACTAATCTGAATGATATTAAAATTCCTTTAAAACTATGTTGGGGCTTAAATATATAACCGTAAAGGAAGAAACTTTAGGTTGAGTTTACCGTTAAAAATCATTTAATTTTGTCCGTCAGCCATTGGTATCCCCAAAAGGAGAACTAGACAATGATCAAAGAGCTGAATGTACGAAAATTGGGTGCACGGAGTGGATATAAACACAGAAAGCACCAAAGTAATGTGGACTCAGTGGTACGAAACTAGTTTGAATAGCAGAATAAATAGGCAAATGGCTAAACGAAAAGTTATTTGTTTCAAGGCTACGCACGAAATGAATGGTTATTATGGAGAAAAAGATGGACGCTTGTGCAACCATCGGAAACAGGGTTTTGCTCCATAAAGTTATTCATGAAATTCGTTACGTTTTGTTCGGTGTTTTTGGTTACACAATTAGATTCCGGTTTAAGTTTTTATTATTTGCTCCCATTATTTTTAGAAGTAGTAAAATTAAATAGTCGGGACAATTCACGTAGAATTACTTCTAATTAATTAGATTTAGAATTAAACAGGCTAGTTAAACAGGTTTTAAATATCATCTCATACGAATAGATTTATGTAAATTCATTCTAAATGTATATTTAAGTACCGAGGAATTAGAGATCTCGTGTAATAATAATTTATCTGTATAGAGAGAACTAGTCAATAGATTATTCATAAACTAAGGAAAAGGATGCTATTGGTCCACATAGTTAATATTTTTTAAACTGTCTTACGATTTCTTTCCTTGACTATTTAAGTTCCCTACGAATTCCATCGTTGCAATCACTTAAGAATTCAAGATTATATTTCACTCAGTGTTATTTAGTTGAATGGAAATTATGCAGATCCTGCTATTATGCGTATTAAATCAAATTAAAAGTATTTATGAATGGATGGAATGCCTTATATATATCTAGATTTGTATTTTCTAAATTACTTACATACGTAACAATTAAACGCGCGGAAAATGGCGCAGGAATCGCACGATTGGATAGTCTAGCGCAAGAGAGCTTTGCTTAGGAAGGCTGTTGGATGGATGTGCTCGTGATGGAATCGGGTTCCATAAGAGATGGGGGAGTAGAGGTAGGATGGGTTAGATAGTTGAGTGGCGTGGGAGGGGTCGTGAGTGAGTGCGTGAGAAAGCCTGCAGATGGCTCTGCCGTCAGTTGAGCTCTGTATACGCTATTCCAGCTGTTTTTCCATTTGGTTTTGTTCCTTCGTGGGCGGAAGTGGAGAGACAGTGCAAACGCGGGGGCGGGGAGGCACTCGGCAGACGGATTCCGAAGAAAGGATTTTTACTGTCTACAGCGCTACACGTTTTAATGGGAATTTCAAGATTCTTCGGCACGAGGAAAGAACTGTAGTTTAAAAATACGAACCAACGCAAATTATAGTCTGACATCTAACTGATCTCTGGTCAAATGGAAGATTTTATGCCACCTAATCATACAACACCTCTTAATTTATAAGGAGGATAAGATTTCAATATCAAAGAAGAAATAGATGAATAAACACCTAAGCGAGAGTAAAAGTTGCTAAAAGGGAGTTCTCAAGTTTCAAATTCCATTGTATTTGAGTTGAGGATCACTTAAGAGAGAGTGATGACGCAGTATATTTTCCATTTCGTTGAACATTTAAGTAATCGCTTTGAGTTGAATAGCCATCTTAAAAGGAGCCGATTTCAGATTGATCTTCAGAGCCATGATGGGACCAATTTCAGGTGGGAGTAGATAGAAAGACATAAACATTCAGACATAATCATAAAGACAAAACATAAAGACATTCCCATGAAATATGGGAAGCTGGTGTATTTCCCGTAGGCCAGGGTTTGGGAAGAGATATTAGCATAGAAATAAGATTAACATAGATAATTCTAGCGCTTATTTATCAAAGTATTCGCCATCTTAAGTGAGAAAGCCGGTGGCCTTTTGGTATCCAGTCCAGCTCACGATTTATCGTCCCAGGTTCTAATTTTCATGGTAAAATATTTTTTTCTATATTTACACCCTTTATTCTATCGAAATCAATCGTTTTGCAATAACTGTAATGAATGTTTTTTATTTTTTATATTTTTCATTGTATTTCATTCTTTATCAGAATTTTGTTTCAATGCCGCATTCCACGGAATCACTTCTGCGTCATGGTACCGGAAGAACCTCAGGATCCATTCCTAGTTCTTTGAAAGAATTACCCTGTTTGATTTACTTTGATTGATATGAGCAAGTTACTATAATTTAGTCTGTTTTCTCTCGAACCCTAGGCTACGGATAAGACTGGTTCCTCGTCTCACTGTCTACTTCCGCCTTAAAGTTTTTGTCATGGTTCTGAAGATAGATCTATATATATATATAAATATCATACATCTAGAATTTTTCTATCTTACCCGTTTTCATCTTTGTAATTGCATCAAATTTTCTTGTACACTTTTTTCATTGCATCTGTGGCAAATTAGTTAATTATGCCATAACTATAGTTCAGGTAAGCTTCTAAATATTATTCAAGTAATATTAACGTTAAAACTGTTTTGAAAGCTGACAACATTTTGTACACATGGGTAATCTATAAAAATCGAACCTGAGACAGCATTCATTAACAGCTAAATTGCCATTCACTCGGTTATCCTGGATACTTGAATAATTAAATTTGATATACGTAAAAATATATTAAATTCCAGAAGATACTCCAAATTTTATGTATCCTATCTTATAAGGCATAGTGTATTCAAAATCACAATTTCTTAGTTCTATGCTCCACATAAATTACGACCCTGAATTCAAGTGATCCCAATAGAAGATTATAATTTCCAATATTCCTCTTACGAACACGTTGCATGATATAAATAATAAGGATGACCTAAGAAGTGTAACTATTGTAAACTTTTGAATATATTTGGATCAGTTCTGATGGAATCATA
Source organism: Sympetrum striolatum (assembly GCA_947579665.1). NCBI lineage: Eukaryota > Metazoa > Arthropoda > Insecta > Odonata > Libellulidae > Sympetrum > Sympetrum striolatum. The sequence continues at coordinate 25,828,347 of OX388341.1, forward strand.
TTAAAATCATTCAATCTCTGAGATTGGAAGATACATAAAAAATGTGCATTTTTTCCAAAAATATCGATGGGAAATATCGATCACAGTGTTCAATCACATTTTTTTTCAAAGAATGTTCCTGTAGACACTTCCGGCAATACTTATAAAAACTTTTACCAGGAGTTGGCATTTGGTTATATCATTTATAATTATATTCCCCCTGCCACGCGCCACTGGCGGATTGCAGGGTTTAAATGTAAATGTAAATTATATTATATCGTAATCATCTGTGATATATATCGAAAAGAAGGTATATTTAATAAAATCATCGTAAATCTTATTAAATGAAAAAGAGGACTCTTGTATTATCGCGAAACTTTCTAAAAAAGCGTTCCATAATTATTTCTTGTGGAGAGACTTGGTGTATTTATTCAGCATTGAATCAAAATTGCAGCGGCCACTCTTTTTATGTTTCGAGTAACAAAGACGAGTTGAAATGTCCTTCACATGGCATGGTAGGAAACCGCACCGTAACCCACTGCTGAGGCCGGCAGTTGTTTCCTAGGAAACCGACGTATTCCAGACAGCTGCACTCCATTCGCTTTGATGGATGTTGTCTACACTACCAGACTGACTTGTTTCAACACTAAAAAATATGCGGGCGATTTAACGCAATGGTATGAATGTGCATTTACCATTATTTCATTACGAAACAATGGGGTCAATTTTGACTTATTATAAATTATTAATTGAAATGATATTTTCGATTTTGAATTCATAATTAGATTGTGCAAAGAAAGGCGCTATGCAAAAATACGTAATAATGGAATGTTATTAATTATCAGCAATGCTGTGACTACAGTAATAAACCTTAATACATTCTTACGCATTCCTAATATTAACTCATTGGGTATATTTGACTCAGGGTTAAGATATTAGTAAAAAAAAGTTGATTTCTGCAAATTAAAAGCGAAATTATTACTCCATATTGTAATTAGTCTAGAAATTTGATCTTTTTCCTTCGGTAATTCAGCCTCCACTCACAATATCTCGCGAAGTACGAAACAATTTTATGAGGTTATTAATGCTTCTCCTTCCCTTAATCTAATGATTTTCATAGGAAATTTTTTTCTTTATATGGTATAGAAATTATTACTTCTATACACAAAATTATCGTGTGGCAGTAGTAAAGACATCTCAGCTTCCTAAATGGACTTATTGAGGCCCTTAACATATGAACAAAGTATAGTCTGTTATTTTATATTTTATGTGAAATAGTATGATTCAACTCTCAAATATAATATTCAGAATTTCAAAGCGATTTTCAAATATTTAAACATGTTTAGTAGTTTTTCTCCAAAATTGTTTCTTCTTCCAATGAATGTGTGGTAATTCAAGTTTGATAGAACAAAGAGTAAAATCTGACTTAAAAGGTGAACATTTGATATCAACTGCGCTGAAAGTCTTTTTTCTGAGAAAAACATTTTTTCGATTTTTCGTCATTATAAGAATGAAAGAAATAGTTTGAGATCTCATAGGTATTAGTTCTGAATCCGGATATTTTGCTCGGAGGAAAAGTGCCAGTCAAATTGCTATGCTGGAGGAAATGTCTATCAAAAGGAACCGTTGTCTCAAGACTTCCCGTTCTCCGACGGGATTATTTCAAATTCACATTCCATCCGAATCGATTCTTCTTTTCAAAGAATCGAGAAACTGCCATTCTTTCCTTTATCAATATCTTGTTGTTTGAGAATATCTTCACGTACTCAGCAACTTTGAAAACAGAAATGAAAGAGCGTGGTAGTTAATAAAAGGGATGAAATCCTTTCTTGAGATGATCTAGTCCGATTTCGGTTCGAGAACAAAAGAGTCGTCTCAGTCGTTCGCTATGATGTGAAATTATTTCCTGGTGCATGAGAAAGAAACAGATCATTCCTGTTAAATATGCCGGAAATATTTTTCCTCGACGTCAGCATTTACCGTACTTGACGGTTAACTTTGAATCGCTCGACTTTCTTTCAGTCCCAAGTTCAAAAGCAGAGGAACCAGGCAACATTATATGAGGGAGAGAATAACGGCAACCCATGTATAATGGAAACGTAATTTTCCAAGGGTCTTATTTTTTCCTTTCCCCGAAATGGCAAAAGTTATCGAAGCAATAAGAAGAAAAATGAAGGAAAGGTTAAAGACGGAAATATATTTACAAGGGGGTAATAGCCATTAATGGTAAAATACTTGCTTCTCGGCCCGCAATAAAAAATGAGCGGGAAATGTAGCGTGAGGAAATGAAAGATAGAGGAAGGAAAATAAAGGGAGAAAGAGAGGTAACTGGGGAGAATGAGCGGTCGAGATGGCAAACAAAGAAAATGAAGTCCCCTCACCCCGACACCTTGTCCCTAAACTACGAGCCGTTCTCGCCCAAACTATGCGGGGCACCTATCTTGGAGTAGTATCGGCGGCTAATGAACCTTCGCTTAGTTCTTATGAAAATAACAAATGGGTCCTCTCCCATCCCGGCGGAGGAATATTCCACCGCAATTTCCTCCTTTGAAAAAATATGTAAGCGTTAGAGATCTCCCTGGACGGGAATTATCGAGGAAGATGGAGACAGCGGTAGGGGGAGGAATGGTCGTGAGACGCAGTAGTTTCGTGGGAGGAGATGACGCAAGGGAAGGAAAAGGGGTTAAAACGGAGGGGTGGAATGTTTTTGAAGAGTGGAACGAAGGAGAGGGCCGAAGAATGGAGAAAGGGCGGAAGGAAGGCGGGTTGTTGGGGTAGAGAGGGGCAGAATAGAATAGAGAGGAAGAGGGCGAAGAGGTTATAAGGTACTTGCGCAAAAGGCTCGCATTTGAAATGTTATTTTCTATAGGCAGACGAAATGGTTCCAGGGAAATGGTGGAGTAAAGCGCTGGAGTTTTAATTATTTCCTCCGCATCTTTTCCCTTAAACGTACCCTTTCCATTCCCTTTATTCCCCCTTCTTTCACCTTTCAGGCCGGTTATTCTCTCCTTCTGAACCCTCTCTTTTTCCTTCCAAAAACCCCATATCCCTTATCCTTCTCCTGCGACGCATCCACGGCGTCCTCTTCTCTATTCCGCGACTAATCCCGACCCCGCACAGTGCGTTACTTATAGCGCAAACTTGAAAACTACTTTGGCCGCGATGAGATGGGCTCGGCTCCCCGGCTGCTTCTCTCGCTCTAGGGGTCAGAGTTGGGATTACGAAGCAGGTAAGGAGGACACCCCCTTGAGGAGCCTTTTCGAGGACCTCTCCACTCGAGATCGAGAGAGAAGGTCGTGACATTATAAAGGTCCTCGGCCCGCGATAATGGCTATTGGATGTCTGCTAAAGATCCGTGTGGTAGATGAGGGGAGATGTGGACTGTTGTGGGGTATTTCTGCAGGACAAAAGACCTCAAATTTACCATTTTTTTACCACAGTACTTTCGACTATCAAGGCGAATTAAAACTAAAAGTTTATGACAGTGTGCCTCCACTTCACCTTAATTTCCCACTCAAGAAAAAGAAAGTGACCTTTATCTACCCTCATGAGTCAATGAACTTCGTTTGTAGGGCGTAGAATGGTTATAACTGAGTGGCATCCTTTTTTAACTAGAAGAAGTTTATTGGGAATTCGCGGCCTGGTTATGCCACGCTTCGAAACTTAGGGGCCCTTGAATATTCATCGTGATGTGTGCAGATGGATTCGACTGTAACCTCGTCTAGTTTGGGCGGAACGTTGCGGTGAAGATAGCTTTCTGCATTGGCGAGGTCGGTTATGGACTGGAAAATCATTACTGTTTGTACTTGTGTAATAAGCGACATTTTATTACAAAATATTGATAAATAATATTTTAGTCTTTCTTACGTTTAAAATACATGAATCTTTTGATTTAATATGTAACAAACCCTTGCGATTAAACAGTCCGGTAATCGTACTTAAAAATTGGATCTGGCCAACATCCTCGTACCAGAAACTTGCAAAAGTTATACACAGTATCTTTAGTATATGGAGCTGAAAGGACACAGTAAACTAAAGAAATGTTATTCAAATAACTTAAGATAAAACTTATTCCACGAGAAAAAACTTAATAATAGCTTATTCTAGCGATAGTTTTACTTTCTCGATTATGAAGGAGTTCCACACAGTAACAACTCAATCCGATATGTTTACAAATACTTGATAATCATGGTGGAATGCATCGTCGACTTGAACTGACTCTGACATGTATGTAAAGAGTAAAATCGAAAAGTAAAAATTCATAAGATCAATCTTTAGGAATATTAATGATGCATACTCGGACATTGAATCGCATGTCTGAAGATGTACTAACACTCTTATATGAGGAGGAGTTAATCAAATATATTAGCTTTCTTCACTAAACGTTAAAATGAGAAAATCGTCAAACACTTATCATAGTTTTGATTATTTACCGTAAATATGTAGGCTAATTATCGATTTTGGCTATAAATAGAGAAAAAATCGATTATAGCTGAGCTTTTAAGAAATTGATTCATTCTTTTTTGTTTTACTGGTGAGAAGAGCATCTCTTTCCACATTCTTTGGGAAACATCAAACTACAAATAAAGTCAGATTTCCTTGGAGACTAAAAAGTGTCTACAAACAGAAAGGATTCTCGGGCACTGAAAAAATATTACAGAGAGATTTAATCCATGTGCTGACTCCGAAATCATCAAAAGAAAGTAAAAAAAACTTCGAATGAACGATTTCGTCTTGCATTCATTTAAGTAAAAGGGAGGAGAAAGCGTGCGGCTCCCGAGATCCGATTCTTTCTTCAGTAAGTCAAATGTGGAATGCCGAACTTAGCATTTTCTGTTTTGTGGGAATAGAATGAGGACGTTGTAGAAGACAGTGAAAATCTCTCGTAGAGGCGAATGGCTACTCCGCATGCGTCTCCAAAGTGCGCTGCATGACCGGATGGCTGAAGGAATAGAGCTTGCGGGATCCATCGTCCGAAACAATGAAAGTCGAGGACGTTAAGAGGGGTTTGAACAAAGAGTCGTTGAGATGTGGCGTTTTTCAGAAATCTCTCTCCAGGAGCCCTTGTGGTCCGTTTGATGCGCGCGCACGGTTTTTCCGATGACGCGTAAAGAAATTCGGATCGGGAATTGGGGACTGGGGTGCGATGACGAATTCTGCAGACCATCTCGAGTAGGATCGGCAAAAAATGATGACATGCCTTTAGGACGATTACAGAGCTATCGAACGAGATAATAGTACAATAAATTATCCTTTCAGAGGTTTTATTTCTGCCTTTTACCCATAATCTTATGTCGGAGGTTCAACGATGTAAATATCGATGTCTCGATTTTCATGTTTCTGAGTAGTGTTTTTTTCAATGATTCTCTTCACTAGAAATATTTCCGCGAATTGTCAATGGTATGTAGTCCAACGTGGGCTTTAGGTTCTTCTTTTCTTGTAGTTCTACTTCTGATCAATTCAATAATATACATACAAAAGCTGATTTTTGGAAACGATTAAGCAATAGCGAATGTAATATTTCAAACATAATGCTACCACAATTTTCATTGCCGCGTTACATATATTTGCGGTAATTTATTTTCTTATAGTGCGAGGGTGGCAATGCGATAGAAAACGCACCCAAAATGGTTCGGGAGAGAAATTTTTCGCACATGGGAACGCTGAAGGTGCTGTTCTCGTTATATATTTTTATTAAAACATTTAGGATTCAACGAAAGTAAATTTAGATTTCTTTCAGAAATAATTATGGTAATTAATGTTGAACTTATGAATAGTAACATCTTATCCACCATTGACGTCATTTACTTGATAAAGTCAGAGTGTTTTTGTTTCACATTTACACAAAAGTGCTCCATTTCAGCAAATATGGTATTTATCTAATATGGCTGGAACGAAAAAGATATGAAATCCTTTTTTATCCTTCATTTTAATATAAAACAGGGGAATAGGATGAAATCGAAATAAATTATTCTATCAGAATTACAAAACATATTTAATACTTGTTTAGGGCTACGAAATACTTTTTAAAATTTATCTGAATGAAAGAGTAAAATATTAAATGATATTCGGTCTTCGCTATCCGTTCATTATATGCAAAAATTAAAATTTGAAGTACAAAAATTGCTCTAAGTCAATGTATTCTGCTTCCATGTAAGTATGCTCCATCTTATGGAAGTTTCACTTAAGCCCAATTTCTACCACTCAATGTCTGGGATCCTTTACGTATATTTTTAACTTGTCGAATAAGAAGCGCTTTTTCATCGAGTACCTAAATTATTTTCAACGTTAATATTTCTTATAAATATAATTAGCATTCCTTGCGGAATGAAAAATTTACCTACTATTTTCCGAATTATAGATAAATTTGTGAAAGGAGTTAACTAAATGAATCATTGTAGGTAACAAAAGGGTTTGTCCTTCTTGAACAACAATCAAAGATCTTTGCGACGGAAGCTATTCGTATTCCTAAGAATTGCACTCACGAAACATCAATCTTGAGAATAACAGCTCTTGCATATCTGTCAAATTCAAGGTCTTGTATGAAGATCGCCCTTCGTGACTTGATGCGTTTTGTAAAAGGACACGTTCGCACGAAATCTGGGATATCTCGAGAGAAAAAGCTGACGTGTGTATTCGTGTGTATCACGCTTGTTCTCATCGGGGATGATGAGGAATCCTTCAAGGGGTGACTCTCAACGTGAATGAGCGAATGCATTGCAAGTTGTATTACACAGCATTCATTTTTTTATCTTCTCTGTAATGACATTTATTCGATTTGGAGGTTTCGTTTTAATGAGACAGAATGTGATTTGATGTATCGCTTCCTTCCGTGTCGTGAGTAACTGGAAAATCATGCCACTTGCAATTCTCTTTCCTACAGTGTTCATAAATGTATTGCATTCAGATACTCAATAAGACTTGTCGTGTTATTGAATATCTGAATCACCTCGTTATGATTAGATGTTTTTCCTTAATTGGTTATGATTTACAACTAATATATAATCCAATATGATTAAATAATTACTTCAATAGATATAAACATCAATACTGGGTAACGTTACAAAATTTACCCAAGGTCATTCTTATGTATCCTTGGTTACAGTTTGAAAATTTGCAACATTTTAATAACTCAGCATTATATACTTTTTTGCTTGAAATTACCACCGATTAGAATATTGTCATAATTTATTAAGTGCATGTTGATATTCAAAGCAAGTGTACTCTTAAGTAAAGATTTTAGCAAATTAATAATTTAAGTTTGTTTTAACGTTTTGACAAACGTTCATGTATCTAGATGAGAAAATATCCCTGTTTCGCTTGATTTATGAGATACAATCAGTACGATATTTGCGATTTGATTTATTTTAAGAAGATTGGGGAAAAAAATTATATTGGAGATTGATACAATACTTAAAGACGAGTCTGTAGGTATTATTTTGAAATTACTCTATATGCAGCAGTATAATATATTTAAGTAACATACAATTTCAACTGTCATTACGATATTTTTCTAATCATTGTTTTCCAGTCAAATACACATTGCGTTATATTTAAATTCATTCGCCATTCTATTTACGAGAGAAGGTTATCATGAAGATTCGCAATCTCAAAAATAATTCTCTAACCTTATATAATTAGAAGGAGAAGCAAGGAAGTATTCAATTAGAAGGAATTCAGAATAGCGGGAAATAAGTGAGGCAAATGCAGTTTCTTATAAACCCAAATGTTCTTGAATCAACCATCCGTAAAATTCCCTCATTCGGTCTGGAATTCTTATCTTCCTTTTCCTTCCAAGAGAATCGAGAAGAAAATCAAAAACTCCATCCAATCATCTCGCCGAATGATCATCCTTGGGTCCGCATTGGTTTTCCTAGCCACGCATCTGTGAGTTCGGTCCGTAAAAGGGTTTCGGTGCAACTCTTTAGCCGCCCCCTATTTATTAGGCAACACCGCCACGTAAAAGCGCAATGTAATACAAGTATGGAAAGTAACGCCGGAAAGATAATTATCATGAGAATGAGGAGTTATTAGGGCGTTCGGCTTAACGCCACGAGAAATTGTGCTGGCGGCCATGTTTTCGGTGTTTGCGGAGGGGAGCGAGGGACGGGGGTGAAAAGGGGAAAGAGCGAGAGAAATGTGGTGGGTGATTACTTGCAATGGGAAAAGCTGGATGGAAATTACACTCGGGGACGTCGAGGGGTCGGGATACAGCGAAAGGGGAGTAGGCGGTCCTCCAATGGCTGTGCGTATTGTTTTAAACGGGAATGCCCACCCACCCCACATCTGCAACGCTTTATATTCCTCCCTTCCATATTTCCTCCAATTCTCTCGCCATCCTTCTCTCCTTCCGTTTTTTCTATTTTCCATTTTCAGCTCCTATTTTATTTCCCTCTCTTTGTCCTCCCTTTTCAATCTCCACTCATTTTTCCGATGGCCACTTGTCTCTCCCGATGCATTTCAACAGGTTTCGCTACAGTTTTTGAGATGCTCTCGCAGGAGAAGGAAAAGAAGGAATTCTGGAGTAACAGATGAATAGCGGATGTGTTTTTATTTTCTTATATTTACGGAGAGTTATTTTCCCGAGGAGTCGGAATGGAGATCCTTTTTTGCTCTGACTTGATTGTTTTTATCTGCCGGAGGAGTTGATTTTATCTTTTCATTATCGGTTATGACAGCAAAGATAATTCAACACAGTAAGAAGATATGGAAAACGTGTTTGCATTTATTTAGCACTTTAAAAGCTTTCATAGCGTGAAAAAGATTTAAGGCTTTGTTTTGTGTTACTACGGCCTGAAGTGTATTTCATAGGCATATTTCAATAAAACAATGCAAATGTGGAACAAAAAATGAGTAAAGAAAGAATTAACACGGCTGTTAAAGAACTAGAGGTTAAAAATGAGTCTTACATCATTTAATAAAAACTATATGGATTAAAAAAATGATTTGGCTAATTCTAAATGGAATCTTTTTGTCTACGTTGTGAAAGAATTTTCAAATTTTCCCCAGTTAAAAAGTTGAATTCCCGAAATATTTCCTTGCTTACTTTATTCCTGAATTTGCACGGTTGTATTAAATTTTTATTGCATTCACTGTTTTGCTATTTAGTGTAGACCTTTGTTCAAAGAGTTACGAAGAAGTTGTTCCTTTTTTCATATTCATAGCGGATTATTTATTCCCCTGCACGATATTTACACAGTGGTGTGGATTCAATTTGCACTTTTTTTATGTACGGTTGCCCCGCCATGAATGTGATTTTTACCGCTGTTTCAGAAATCACACATGAATATTTACGTGTTCATTGTTTTGTGGGTGATTCACGAATTCCATGAATTATTTGTGTGTTCATTCAAATTAAATGGAAAATTTTGCGTAACATTATTTATGAAGAGCCTTCGCTGAAGGCTGTTTCATTTTTGATGTGAAAATTGGTAGGTTGTGTGTGTCTGTGTGAGGTTTTTTTCGCCCCTCATGGAGAGATGGCATTGTTTTTTATGACGATCGATTTCACTGAGTGTGTACCTTTCTCTGTTTCTGTCTCTGTTCTTGCAGGAACTGGATGGTGGTCCTCCCACTTCCAGCGGTTCTGTTTAACACAATCCGTCGCAAATGGTGTTGTGGTACGTGCCCCACTCGGCTCTTGTCGTCTCTCGAACCCGTTTACCCCGTTGTTGTGTGGCTTTTGTTGTTTGATTAATTTAATTTGTCTCTTTATTCATTCTGTGGTCATTGTTGTCTCGTATATATATGATAAATTTTACGCAATAAATTCTTATATGCACACATATATGAATTCATTGTGTAACTTTCACAAAAAGCCCTGCTAGTCCTTTCACCTCCCCGTGTTTTGTGCTCTCACTATCTCTATTCCATTACTTTTCTCTTATGTATCCGGCAAAAGCACAGCTCTTTTCTTTTCCCTCCGCTACGTTTATGATTACAAACCAAGGTTTTTCATCTGAAAATTGCCAGGGAAATTCTGTTTTATTTTTTTGCGATGACTATCGCAAAATTTATTTCTTTGAGAAATTTTTAACTTTTGTGAATCTGATCCGAATTGGCAATTGGATTGGAAAAAATATGGAAAATTCTCTCTCAGTAGAGAAGTTTCCTTCAACAAGCAGAGGGAAAACTTGGAATTGATTAGTCGGAAAAGCGAGCCGTATTCATTTCGCGTGCAAGATTAACGAGTTCTACTCAGTTAAGATTCAAGCACGCGTTCCTCTCTGTAATACTACTTCTTTATCACGTGTAAATTCTTACGACGCCATTTTTATCTTTGTAATTTTTCTCTTCCTTTTTTGCCAAAGACGTAAGGCTTGCTGCCTGGCGCTCCGGTTAATTCTTTTGTTTTTCATGGCTATCGCTGCAACGCTGATGCTGCTGCCGCTGCCGTAAAACACGTAGATTTGTTTTTGTTTCAGTTTTTTCTTCCAAAGATGATAGCCACCCCAGTATCTCTATCGGCGACGATGTGTATACTGTATATATTAATCCATTGTCGGCGGTCTTACCCCCTGTTGTCGCTTTAAAAAGCGGCTATTTCTTCCCTTATTTCCATTTCCTTTGGGTTTTTTAACTTTTCCTCTCTCACAATTCATTTTCCGAATTCCATTCCTTTCCTCTTCCTCTGTTTTTTCTCGTATCCCATTTTTCTTCGTTAATGTTTCTTTAGTATCCTGAGTTAAAAATCCCTTACCCTTTTTTCTTTCGTGTGGATTTCCTTTCCGCTTGAATTTGAGTCCTCGGCGACTCGCCATGATTTTGTGGAAACAAAAACATTGGAGCTCCTTTCCCTTTTCGCGTTAGCGATGTTCTATTTTTCTTTGCCATTCTCAATCGGAGTTAAAAAAATTACGAAAGACCGATTTTCAATCCTCTCTCTCTCTCTCTCTCTTCCCCGACATTTTGTTTACGTACAGTGCTTTTTTACCCAACACTCATTAATGGTTGTTTTCTTAGGCGAAGTTTTTCTGTTCTGATTTTGTTGATTGAATTAGCTATCTTAGAGGATGTGCAAGCATTCATAGGATTGTGTTTTATAGTGGGCACCTGCACTTGTCACCTTGCTTTAGTCTTTTATTCGCCTCTTGTTTCAACGTCATTACACTGTATTATATGTGTCATTATTGCTGTTGTGAGTGGTGTTGTGGTGAGTGTGTTTTATTGATTGAAGTTTATATCTATGGTAGATTTATGAAACCAATTACCTCTTTGAAAAACCCTATAACATGTTGAAATTGTTGATATAATTACATTGAGTGTGCATACTGAGAAAAGCTTGTTTTTCCTCAAGGGTGTTTGTTTAGAGGAACGAATTAGGCTTGGACTACATTAGAATTTAGCATCTGTTTTTTCTAGGGGAACGAGAACACTATCAAGGTAGGTGATCCCAGCTTATGTTGCTTGCCCGAAGAGAAAATTAGGAATCCCTAACTTTTCTCTTTTGCAGTATCTGCTTACCAGCCGATTGTTTTTTAATGGAAAACTTCACAGAATACAAAAATGTGACTACTATTTTCTTTGTATATAATTCGCTATTATAATTTAAGCCTTGGTATAAGAAATTATATGAAGGTGGGAGAGTCGAATATAAACCATTGTTAGACTTCCGGGACGGCACCAAGAGGAGTCTTTGGTCCTTCAGGTCACGTAGGTTGAATTTTGTGTCCTACCTCGAGGGAAAGGACGTCCAACAGTAGCGGGCAGACGTGCCATGAGAAGCAAAGAGTAGGGGCCACCGCTTGAGATGAGAAGAATAGGGAAGAAATTAAGAGAAGAACAGTAGCGAGGAGAAAAGTATGAAGAAACCTCATGCTAGGGTCCAGTTCTTTAGCGAGAAGTTGAGAAGGGTGGCGGCGAGTTTGACATAAGTGTGGAGAGGTGCCGTTTCCTTTGAAGAAGGGAACTCTCTTCCCTTCTTTTCCAACTGAAACCTAGAAATCTCGGATTAGCATACAAGTGTAAATTATGCCATTTTAGATCGTACTGCGTTTCAGAATATTTTTTTATCCAGTTACTTTCCAAGAGATTTATGGGTTATGAAAGTATTTGTGAGTAGAATATGGAAATCAAATAAGCCGAAACCTATAATTAATTAATCTAAAGAACCTTTATGAAGCATAATTTTGAATTAAAATTCCTTTTTTTGTTTTAAAAGATTAATCTTACACAAGGAATGTATATCCGAAAGATAGATTTTATACCTGAATCTCACCAGTGATTTATTTTCCCACAAGAATAATGCTGTAAATTGAAAAATAGTTTGAATTCAAGCCGTACTGCTGTTTCATGTTGTTTTTGATCCGATCTTAACTTAAGGAGTTCCCTGAAATTCCAATTAATTGAATCTTTCCTGAAAAAAGCTCGGAAATTAAATTAAATCCATCATCGCCTTTGGAAATTTTCTCCTTGACTCGATCCGTTTCTAGAGAAAAATTTTATATCTAGAGAAATATGCTGATTAATGATTTTCGTCTTCTAACGGAATCCTTTAAATCGAAAGAGAAGTTTATCGCTTATTTTCATTATTACGGAACAGTTCGGAATTTTAATTCGACGAACTTAGCTTTCTTTCTCTCAGGGTTGGGTAAATGCAAGGAATGATCGAGTTTTAGCATGCGTAATGGGTGCTATTTTCAAGGTAGCAACGCAGTGGAAAACAAATCAAAAGGAGTGAGTTAAGTCGTCCAGTCCCGGAGCAGAGATAAAAAGAAGAAAATGGCTACCAGTGGGGTTACTTTCCGGTGGAAGTAATTCGGCGGACCTTGTGAAGAAGTTTGCGAAAGTGACTCCCTTAGGAATTCGATAGGGTTCCTCGAAGAACGTGTGAAGAAAATGGAACTAGAGGATACAGGGAAGCCGGGAAACGCACAAAAAGAAAGAGGAAAAATTAGTTTTGACTATGGGTAATCGGGGATCGTGTGTGCGAGGGAAGATACCTTTAGAAGAAAGGGTGAGAAGGTTACGTTGGGGATTATTCGGAAAGGTAGGAGACAATCACAATGGGAGTTAGGGAAAGATAAAAGTAATAGGTGAGGGAAGAAGTTGAGGAGTGGACGTGAACTTGCAGCGATGCGGAGCATTTTGGTCGCGCGTCGCTTCAGGGGTGAGTTGAAGGATGTGAGAGATAAGAAAGGGTTGCAAGAGCCGTGTTACATGGACGGTGAGGGTGTAAACTTTGTGCGGAGGAGTGAGGGGAAATGAGAGTTTTGGGTGTGGCGGATAGAGACGGGAATAAGGGTGCGGTTGAAAGTTCCGGGGTGGGAAAAGGTCGGAAAAGAGTCGGCGACGGAAGAGTGAAGGAGTGGGCGCCCGAAGCAGATGCTTGCGGGCGTGTAAGTTGCAGGCGCCTCCCTGAAAGGCACGCCCAATAGCTCTACGTCATTGTTAAGTGGACTTAAGAAATGGATGTGAATTTACATCGGGGGTTGATTCCGATAAGATTTTATCGATTTGCCGGTCACTCTCGACTGCGTTTATTTTTGGGAGCGGAAAAGACTATAGGAGCACGGAAAAGGCACTGCTTTGTTTTCTTATTTAGGGAGAACGTTGTTGGGCCTAATGAAAATTGGGAAGGACTCGTTCTGCACTTATTCTCCTCTTAAAACTAACAAGCCCTTTGTTTTTCCTCCACTCTCCGCCTTTTTTCTCATCTCTATCTGCTTTATGTCTTTCTTTCATTAATACGATTTTCTGTACCTTTCCGGGAGGCAAACTCATCCCTTGCTACGTCATTTTCAAATTAGCTTTTAAGTTTTAAATCTTGTCTTATTCCTGAAAATGAATATGAACTATACCTTGTGAGAATTAAGCGTGATTAACCTAATCGCAATTGCTCCCAAGGACACTGGCTGTTGTGCAATGAAAATATTTAAATGTACTTATATAAGCATATTTTAGTAGTAATTTAAAGCAGGAATTAGCTATGCAACGAAAAAAAGTTAGGTGCCATTTATTTACTTTTGTAAACTATTACTAATTACCATTCAAATTTAATATGAGAGAGGAAAATACAATTCCATTTCATTAGATATTTTTCAGCCACTTTTATTGTTTCAAGGCTTATATATTTGGAAATCTTAACAGTTTTTGCACAATTAAATCATAGTTCTTATACGTCAGTTAAAGCATATATCGTATATGTATAGTTTATCTTTATAATAAATTTCATCGCAATAATTCTTTAAAATTATAATCAGGGCGTAAAGTAAAATAAGTATTTACAGAAACTAAAATGATTTATAAAACACAAATGTTATTTCAATATTTCAAAGACTTAAAGTATACCGTCGCATAGCCCCTCTTGAATTTCAACTGCACTTGCAGCTTATTTAAGTCATATCGTTGACTGAGAACCTGCTAAATCTTCTTAAATTTGAAGAGTCTAAATTAATACAAATAATAATCAGGAAAAATAACGAATATGACGTCGTAAATATCAGTTATTCATCTCTGAAAATATATCACCAAAGAAAAATATCTGGCAATTGATCAACACAATTGTTTAGTACGTATACTCTGAATTAATTCGATCTTAATGCTGCTCCATTGCAAATCAGTGTATCGAAAATCTTTGTCTAATGCATGCATCTTTATTCGCAGAAAATATCCTAGAATAACGCAATCTGTAAAACCAACTATCATTGTGTGTTGTATAAGCAGCAGGATGCATTCCTATTCTAAAGCCAAGTTTTCAAGTACGCGGTACTTAAACTGGAATCATATCTTTTATGCACCACTGTCACAACATCATGTTCAATGTGGTAATGAGTAGCAAAATTTTGAAAATACGGGAGAGAATCTCGATGATTAGTAATTTTTTAGCTATTAATTTACTTATATTTCACAAAGGCTCCTCTTCGCGATCCTTTTCGACTATCTTCATCAATTGAATTGAATCCATTTTATGAATCGATATTTAGTCCTTGCATCTATTTCGGTATTTTCAAACTACTTGATTTATTCGGTCGTGCAAACTCCGTCCCAGAAGTTAGTACAATATTTGCTCTAGGTGAAGTCGTGTACTACGGGTAGTTGTTCGACCGTTGGTTCTTACTTGGTCGAGTACACGACCGAAGAGGTTGTAGGTCATGCACTTGACCCCTTTTCAAAACAGACTCAACAGTAGCATAGGTAGTAAGTCACGTGCTAATTTAAGGTTGAGTGATATACAGCAAGGTTACATGTTAGCTTTCGCCTCTTCAACGACAGGTAATTTTAAAAGCGTGTTAGTCTCAGATAGAGATTGAAATCATATTGAGCGTGAGTACCTATTTCATATTGAATTGAAGATAGCGTAATAACTTCTAGGTTAACAGCAAACCAAGACTAAGGAATGTGTTTTTCATAACATGTATGATCGGATACCTGGATATACAATATTTGCAAGCATAACCCATAGATATTAGTGTCTATGATTGCAAATGTTTTACTTTGTTTGAGAAATTGCATGCAAGAACAGGTTTATGATATCTCGCACAATTTTATCAGAAGAAAACGTATTTTTTAATCAACAAGGAGATTTTTCTGCCGAGTAGGAGACCTGTTAAAGAATTCAGTATATGTTCTCATACAAGCGGAATATAGCAATGATAATAAAGTTAACAATTTTACTAGAAAGGGTGCACTACTGATAATGTAAACAATTCTTGGTTCATCAAATGAAGCAGGCAGGTTTGCTAAAGCGGGTTGCAGTGCATTTTGAAAAGGAGGGTAATATTTTCCTTGTTATGACCAGATGGTCATGTCAGCTACTAAAGAGTGAAAAGGCATAGCAATATATCTGAATAAGAACTCAACTGAGCTGTTATAAATTAACTTCAAAATATCATTGTATATAAAAAGCTATGAGAATGAGAATCTTCTAATATGTGGAAAAAGTTTTGTATGATTGCTTAAATCTGTTTTCAGGTACTATCACTTCTTAATGCATTAATAACACTTTCGTCAGAACAAATCCTTTTCATTCACGAAGGGCATCCTATAAATCTTAACAAATTGTTTTGAGGTGCAGGATTAAATAATCGTAAGATTAACATTCGCAGTGAATGTATAATGAAGATAATAGAGCTTTCTTGAGGCTTCAAAATTTATAATCACTTCACTCTATACTTCTTCACTTTATTCTTCCCTCTATGAAGGCTTGCTAAGGACTCTGTAATGTGGTCCATGATTCTACAGGGATAATACTCGTGACCAAAGTTGGTGCTGCGCTCAAAGTTCTGGGAAAAAATGATTTATAAAAGAAGCTTTTACCATGGAATCTTCCTTAAGAGGATGAAGCTAGAGAGAATTATGGGCAATAGGTTATAGTCATTCGGTGCTTTTGTGGATACTCCATTGTTTGTTTCCGAATCAAGGAGGCTCTATAAGATTCACTTTAAAACAACTGAATTCAGTTACGATGTTGGAAAACATTTTTCTATGGTCAGATCCAAAGACTTTTGAGAAATTGCTTTCCATTGATTTATTTTGAGTCTGTATCTTCTGGTGTCAGATGAAAGGCGAATTGAATACCATTGTGCTACCGTTAAAATTAATTTCAGTAAAATTATGCATTAAATATTTTAAATTGTAAATAATCACATTCATGAATTCAGGAAAATTGAGTATGTTTAAATTTGATTACTTTAATCATAATAAAACATCGCTCCGAGTGAGAATTTCTAGATGTGCTTATAGACTTGAGGTTAGAAAACACGTAAATTTCCCAATCTTGAATCTAATGAAGTATTAAGAAAATGTTGCTTTTGGAAAACTTACACTGAACTAAAATTAAAGACGCTTTAATATAGAAGCAGTTGGGTGAAATATTCCTTACGTACAAAAGTTTGAATAAAAGCAATTCTTATACGAAAAAAATCGTAAATTTTTACGGTTTATTTCATAAATTCGGCAAAATGTATAAAAAAATTAATGCAGTTTAATAATCTTATGTATATATTTATTTTATTTAGATTGTAAATGATTTTTCATTAGTTTGAAAATACTGATAGTATATCAATATGAAAGAAAATGCATTCAGAGTAAAATAATGTAAACCACCATATCATCGGGTTAGATTACATTAGAAATGATGTACCTTGAGCGATTGCAATATAAAGAAAAGCACACTAATTATCTTTTGAAACATCTCTCAATCCTTCCAAACCATTTGCAAGCCGTTATTTAGCAATTCAAAATGGTTAAATATGCGTAACTAGCAAGAAAGTGGAGCGTCGAGTTAATGTTTCCCTGGTGAAGCTAATCTTTAAAGAATTACTCCCACCTCTGGCGTCAGTTGGCAGATTCTTGTTCCTTCATCAGTTCCTGCAGAAGTCGCATTTCACCGTACGTCTCTTACGGAGCGAGGCTGACTGCACCTTCTTCAAGACTCTTTTCCGTTCTCGTCTCCTCCTCAGCCATCTCGGTGTACAACCAAACAACACACGCCCCCATTCCCTTCCCCCTTTCTCTTCTCCATTACCCCCGATGATTCTTCCTCATGAAAAGAACCACCTTTGCTCGCACACTAGCGAGCTCGAACATGCACAGACACACACAGGTCCATGGTAAACTCACTCGGTTGCTCCTTTCACTCCACTCTGGGTCTCTTATTTCGAGGAGGCAGATGCTACCAGCATCAGATTTGCAAATTCCCCAAGGATTTGAATTTGCCATCTTTTGTTCTTGCGCTCCTGCATCTCAAGGGAAGACTCTCTGGGAAGCTTTTGGGAGAACTAAAAGAAGAAAATACGTTTCAGAATGATGTGCATTTCAGGTACGGTGGTTGGTTTCTTTCCAACTAGAGAATGGTTATGTACAGTGATGAATTTCATGGCTCTGGAATTATTAAATGTTTTAAATATTCCATTTGGTGATTTTCTATGTAATGATTTTCTTGTGGCCTTCAGCTTGGATGCACCGAATTTCCGAGAAAGATTAAATGAGAATAAAGAAATTGCGGGAATGTGAGACGAGATCTTTAAATCTGAGTTTCCTAGAATACTCGTATATGTTATAGTATACTCTTTCCTGACTCAATAATACATGTTCTATAAACTCTATATTTATTTCATTAGGCATTTATTAAAGATTCTTGTCTTGAATTCAGTTAGTCATACGTAATATACTCTGTATTTATTGTAAGCAGAGATGAATGAATTATATATATGATAATGCTCCTTAAATATATATATTCAAATTGTTCTGCATCGAATATTTTTATTAGAAACGAATAGACTGGGTGATACTTCATTATTTATTTGAGAAAACTCAACGTTATATGGGAAACCGCGTAGCCTATTCGGTAGTGCATTTATCTTTGATAAAAGCGTTCCTTAGTTCGATTCTCGTATTGGATTATTATGGGCGAAATCACTTCAGCCGTGGAGGCACATAATTAGACGATAGAAAACACTATTTTATTATTTGCGTTCGTAACTAAGAATTAGAAAGGCTCGTGAGTGAGAAAGTTTGAAGAAGAGTATCTAAATTAAACTTTAAATTTTTAGACGTAAGCCATGACGTTAGTTGTGAAATGCCAGTGAAACATTCGAAGTGATTGGAGAGTAAACTCAGTTCCTTCACTTTTCTGGATGATACTCTGACCATTAAAATACATGCACCGAATTAGCTTTACGTAGTAAGCGTATTTAAATAGTCAGAGCTCGATGCTCCACCCAGAAAATGGAAGGCTGAGGTTCGATTACCACCACGAAGTACCGCTTATTCCGTTTCTTAAGTATGAAGAAATCTGAATCATCAAAGTTGTTGGATATTCCAAAAATAGGATCCTCTCGGCTAATCGTCGCTCACTTGAACGACTGCTTGATTGAACGACATTCCAAGCCAACCCTATCCACTAAAAATTATATTTAACTTCTGTTACATTTTTTTCGACAGCGTATTCACAATTCATATCGATTAAGATTAAGTCGAGTTGTTGTTCAATGAAGCTTTCGGTCAACCGAGCTCTTGATCAGTAGGGTAGACCCTCCAAAAATCCTTCTACATATGTGTAATACATCTTAAAGAATGTTAGCCCCACCGAGTAGTATTGGCATCCCTTTTAATTAGAAAGTTCCATTCGATGAAAAAATTGGCACCGACGACCCAAAAGTTTTAGCTTATTCCTCCCACGGAGATCGGATAATCGCCTCTCGAGACAAAAAACATTTCCTCGGCCGACGCTCGAATCGGCGCCGATGTTGCTTCTTTTCGTGTTGCGGCGAAGGGGAAATAAATCCATACACATTTAACAGACTTTTTCCTGCGGTCGCACATTTCGTCGATCCAAATGATTATCGCCGTCCGAAAAAAGGATCGCTTCCGATAAATTTCGTGCGCATCAACAAGTGCGTTAAACTTAAAACCTGTTAAATACACATCCTCGGATATCGATGGACGCTCGGAAAGTTCGCGTGACTCAATCTTCGCGGCGAACGGAACGCAAAGGCTCTTTCTCCATCCATCTCGGCTCGCTCCGAGTACAAGTCGTTAAAATGGCCGTTATTAGGCCGGGGCACGCACGGATTCGCGAGTCGACCGACTCTTTTTTTTCCGCAAAACTGAGACGCCGAGGCTTCGATAACCCGCTGACCGCTCTCAGACACAACTTTCCCCATGGTTTTATCATGCCTCCCTCCCCCCGCTACAAAGTTGTATCGAATGCGATTTTTTGTGATAGTAAAACATCGATTAGGCTCTCACTTTGACCACCCTTTCCGGAAAATGGATTGGGGAAACGGCAATCAAACTTTCTAAGTAAAAACCCGTCGGATGGCGACAAAAAGCTGTATTCTCTCTTGGTTTTCGGTACTAGGTTCCCGTAACGGTTTGATGATATCTCGAGACCCAAAGTCAGGCGAGAAAATTGTGGTGGGGATACTGTCGTTGACCAATTTATTATAGTTTTTGTTGAGTGCTCAAATAAAACGGCTATAATTTTATTGGGAATTAGTATGTTTTTCACAAAGGGTTTGAAATTGAAAGCTATTGTATTCTGAGGAATGTTTTGTGAAACAATGTTGTCGTTAGAAAAAATATTACAGGTATTCTGTACTCTGCATATATATTTTATTAACATGGACTATTTTTATTGAATATCTTTCAGAAGGAAATAAACTAAGTAGAAAAGTAATAAAATCGCCGATATCGAGGATTGAAAGTATTTCATTGATATTAAAATGCTAAATGTATTCAGTTCAGGAGCGAAAGTAAAAACAAAATTTTACTATACCACAGAATAATATTTATTCTGTGGTATAGTAAAAGTTTGTTTTCACTTTCGCTCCTGATGGATCCATACCACCAAGTCACGGCCCAAGCAGTTCATTATATCATTCGGTACCCAGTTCACTTATTGAAATATTTCATACCTCAAGGAAAAGGAGAAAAATATATTTTGTTTGAAGCTAGCGCAAAATATATATAGTAAAACCATTTATTACGATATTTAACACAAATTTGTGTTCTACGCTTATCGTAACATAGATGAGACTAAATATGAATGATAATTTTCATTGATAATATTCAAATACGTGAAATAAGAAATATCTGTTAAACCAATAGGTTTGACTAATTAAGATTTAGGTTACCTTCCAAAATATCCTCTTTCAGGCTAAATACTGACTTAATTGTGATTAATTACCACTATGTTTAACTTTAAAGCTTAATGTCTGAAATATGAATTGGACGTATGAATTTAAATGTGTAGGAATGAAATTGCTTTACCTAGCATGTCGATCTCAATAATTTAAACTCCCAGTACCAGGAGATAAAGCACAGAATAATGTTTCATATACTTTCACCCGACAAGGTCCCTCCGTTTCACCCCTTTAGAACGTTACGGCTAAAACAAGACATTTCACTACCACCTCACCCCTTTACCACTCTATATCATACCATACTATATCATATTCTTTCCCAACAAAACCTTTCTGTCACGTTGTCCACGACATCCCTTTCCTCTCTGTCCGAATACCTTCCATCCAAAATTCCCTCCGGAACTTTTCCCAACCCGCTAATTGCCTATTCCTAATCAACTCTCCTTGGGACGCCCTCCTGTCTTCCTTTGCCTTGACCCTCTCCTCAATGTAGTCGCAGACGTCAAATCTACATATACTCCTCCACACACAACACCCCTAAAGGGGGTTTCTCTCCCCCTTCAAACTTTCCATCTCGCCCTTCTTATCTCCGCCTGTCACCCCTTCTCCACCGTACAGTTCCTCTGACATCCGTTCTCGAGAAAGGGTATGCGAAAAGGGGTCGTGAAACAGAAAGCTTTAAGGGTAGTTTGAGGCATAAAAGGGAGACAGGGAAATGTAGGTAGCATGGAAGGGTCAGAGAGAAAGCTGTAGGTTTGCCAACTCTCACGTACTCACCGGGGTTTTGATAATTATTTTCAGGCTCTCCGAAATCAAGGTTTACCCTTTTTCTCCCGTATATAATTGAGTTTGGCAATACAGGGAACCGTAAACTTTTACGAAATTATTTAGCACCCTTTGATGAAATTACGAAACTACTAAAATAGTAACTCCATGTAAATACTCGTTTAACATAGCATTCCCTTTTGATGCATAAAACTAATTTCTTATAGTTTCTTGTTATAATTATACTATTTCACATTCTATTGTAGAAGAGTTTTTTTACACTAGAGTATCTGAAGTGACCATTGATTCTTAACGGGGAAAATAGGATATGAATTAAATATATCCTGTTAATCGAAAGAGAACCATAGCTAACCATACCTAATCGAAAGAGAACAATAACCATAGAAAGAGATCTCATAGCTTAGTTAAACGGGATAGATTATCAAAAATAAAATCATTAGATGAAGTCCCCAATATGTTATCAAAGTTAAAATAGTTAGAATCAGGAACTTATCATCTACGATCAGAATAAGAATCTTTATAGAATTTTATCTTTGTAAAATTTGAATTAAATTCGAACAATAGTTATTTTTGCTGATCTAATTTTGTTATAAAAATAGTAAGATAAACTAGGTTTGGTTGAGATTTGTTATAAACTCAATTTCTGCTATTACAGTAGTCAAACTGGGGCATCAATACCCCCGTATCTCTGTGATTGGAAATAGTTCTCAGTTTTTTTATAGAAGTAATTTAACAGGGATCTTTACGATTTGAAATGTTAGGATCATCCTAAGTAAGATATTTTTAATTCTTCGTAGTCTATTCCGCTTGGTCTCTTAATATCGTTCTACAATTACGGATATTTCTATGTAATGCCTTGTTTGTTTTATCTTCCGTAACTTTCCTATTCCTGGAATGAAAAATGTCCTCCATAAAATATAACTACGATTGCAGAAGACTTTACTGTCTGGAAATCCATGGCAAGAAAAAGTAAGAATTGAATAACTCTACAGTTATTTTTATCTATATTATTTAAAATTTCTGCAAATTTACTTACAAATTTATTACTTATTTATTTATTATAAAAAAATTTACAAAATCGGTTCTTTAAAATTAATGCTCTCCAAATAATGCCTTAGGTGTAACTTGTGAGCCGTAGAAGAAACAAATAGTGCCGTGTGCTTCTAATTTTCCCCAGTGTAAGAGAATTATTTTCAGATTTCTTTTGTAACTCACGGGGATTATATGTGTAGTATTTTCAACTCTATATGTAATAGTTTGAATAAAAACAAAGGTCGTCTATACTATATAAGTAATGGCGTTCTATTAAGCAAGGTTTTACGAAGGAGCGTACGGTTTATTTTTTATGACATAGATGCTAGAATAAACTCATAAATCTAAACCCGCCCGCTCAAAATTGCTTCATCGTTGTGGTTATTGTTATAAACGTAGTGTACCGCAAATTTTGCGTTGATACTAAGAAGGGGCTCAATGAAAAAAGGATTGCGAAGCATTGTTTCAAGGGTTGGCGACCCTCATGGGGTGGAGAAGTGGGTTGCGAAAGGGTAGGGCGCAAAAAGATCTTTCTTTCTCCCGAAAATGGAGTCTGAACGCCCGGCGTTCCTCTCCTAAGGAATAAGTTTGTAATGGATTGCGGCTTTGCATAATTTGCGTAATCTCGCTGGAAAGAGGGAGACGTATACAAAAAGAAATGGGGAAGCCCGGCGGTCTTGCGGGAATGGAAGAGTACCGAAAGGAGTAGCATGTGGCGCATAAAAGGACGAAAAAAGGGTTAATTAATGGATGAAAGAGGCGACGGAGAAATGGAAGGGAATAAACTTTCGACTGGGAATGATAAAAATATCGCGGTTGCGAAATTAGTTCGGGAAATCGGAATTGTTTTGCGTCAGCGGTATTTGGTCTCGGAGAGTAGCGGTCTTAAAAGAGGGCCAATTTTTTGACGTTGAAACGGGATTCGCTTAAAATTTCCGTTCAGGTGTACGTAAAATATAGCTAAAAATTGCATGCAATGGAGTAGGATGCCTACAGCATTATTGTCGTTAATATCCTCTTAAAGCAGTGATTCCTAAAGTGGGTATTACGGTTGGTTTTGGCCTTGGTCTACTCTAGAGGAGCACTTGATGCAAAATTCCTCCAGCTGATAGTAATGGAAGAGGATACTCTTCAGTCTCAATGTTGCCTTAATAAGGACTTTATAGTTATCTTCCTTTCGCAGATGGATTTGAATGTACTCTAGACGACAGTATAATATCAAAAAGTTTCCATGTAGTTATTTGGTAGATTTTTTCGTAAATTTTCATCTATATTATTGATCAGAATTGGTCACGTAGATAATAACTTTCATATATGATAGCTAGGAGCCACGATATATAAAGAGGGAAGTTATCGATGCATTTTTATTGCAGTATAATTCAGCAATGGTTCACAAATTTAGACTGAGAAATATTTCCGTAAATTACACTTTGATGGAAGATACTACCAGTTTAAGAAAAATTAAAAATTCTCTGATCGAATTATTCCTTTATATTACCAATAATGTATTCTAAGATCTTTCGATTCAGTATCAGAACGAGCTTTAGCATGTTAAATATTTTTCTCAGAGGAAGCTTTAAATGTTTTAGAATTTTTATTAATTACATTGAAAATTCTGGCAAGAACAGGTTTTATGTTCACGTAATTAGCGGTGTACAATCTGCCAAATGGATACCGTTTAGAGAAAATTAGAATTTAAGATGTTCTAGCTTTTATTATTACTCCGTGTGAGGGATTTATTTCCCGAAACATTAACGCTACGACTAATCGCAGCGTGAAAAGTTGGGGCCGTGGCATATTTCCGCTTATACCTCTGTATTTGTAAGTGACGGTTCACAAATTGAAATTTTCCGGGAGAAAAAATTGCACACATGTGAGCAGACTAATTGGTGGGGGAGTGGCCATCATTTTACTTCTCCCTTGTCTGGAGAGGTTAGCTCGTTCATTTATTTCCATCTATGGGATTGCAAATTGTGCGGACTTTCCAGGAAAATTGAGGAAATGATGTTTTCAATTAACCTAGTAAATATATTTTTAGGAAGCAGGTGCCGTATCTGACAAAAAAGATGATCGAATTCATAGCTCAGATTAAAGGCTTACTGTAATAAAAACTTAATGCATTAAAAAGAGGAAATAAGTGACACTATCCTTCCTAACAAAAATTAGTTTATTTTGATAAAGCACTAGCTCTATTTTTTTCTATTTATATGCATGCCTGTATAAATATATATGTAATCAGTTATGAAAATGTTATCCTCCATTAAAGGAGTATTGGCATGCAAGTCGGTCAAGTTATTTGCGTTTTATCCAACTTTAAAATTAGTAATTACCAAAATTCTCACCCAATTCTCACGTCAGGAAACTAAAAGTTGGTAAAATTATAGACTGAATGCCTGAATGGTCATATTTGAGTACATTTAATTATTTAAAATGTTTATAACCCCATTTAAATTGCGTTGAGAAAGCTGTTTTTTCATGTCATTGACGTAAATCTTGATGAGGTCCCCTTGAATCTCTGTTCTCCCAAAACTATAACTTGCCTTTTATAGTGACCTACTATACCTGGTTAACTTTGGATATTTAAATAAAAATCTTCAAATGTTACTTCTTTTTTTATAGGTTTCATAATCTTTTTTTAAAATTACTAGTGAGTTATTCACTCAGTTGATCAATATAAAATCGTTAATTAAATAATTAATTTCTCTTCTACTATCTCCAAATGTTTTTCATTTATATTCCCTAGATTTTTAACGCAAAATTAATCTAATTTTAAATATATCTTTTCTACTAGGTGTCTCCCGAACGATATATTAATTAGTAGTCGAAAGGAGGTGGATTCAATATTTTAGAAACTTGAAATACGAAGTTGTTTATACATTTGTCACAAAGTGGCAAATGTATGCCATAAATTTTCATCTGATTACCAACCAAAGTGATTGAGATAACGGAAGAGTGGCGAAGGGAAGACTTTCATTTTCACCCAAAAGAGCGCGCTGACGACCGTGTGGGATTTTAAGTGCCGCCTCGGCCTCTTCAGGGGAAGACGGTGAATATGTTAATCACGAAGGACACTCCGCGACTTTCTCTTTCCTTTGCTCAGCACTTTCGCGTAATTTCCTATGCATAAGCGAATAGAAATGTACGCGACAGAGTGCAGGCGCGCCTTCGTGATCACAGGAACAGAAAAATGGACTTTGATCTTACATTTATGTTTGACATTCACGGAGATGAGCATAAATTAACACTCATTTTGCGTCGCGCTGAGTACCTGCAAAAATGAAAGCTGACGAGCTCTGGCACCAGCTGGTGGGTCATCACGGTTGATGTAGAAGAGGCGAGGTTTCACTCACAAGCTGTCCTGAACAAGGAAGTTATTTTTATGATTGATTACTTTTTCTATGTTCGTTCTTCCAATCCCATCATATTTTGTTAGAACTATTAGTTCTACTTTAATTTAGCGAGGCTTTCTTTAACGTTAATGCATTATGATATTGTTGTTTTTGTAAAAATCGAATTCAACGCAAGAATTTCATGAATGTTATTCGAGGTATAAATGTGTTTTGTATATGCGACAGTTCTTTTTTCGAGTTTCTTCTTGAAAGCCAGTTTTGTGAGGGGCATTACTGATTTTTTTGAGATTATCAATTTTTACATAATGGTGCGCTTTATTGAGGTGATTATCTCGTATGGAATTGCAGCATAATAGTAGGCAAATGAAATTCTCTTGTGTATCTACGAGGATGAATTAATGGTTCAAAATAAATTCGTATGAAACTTATCTTTCTTAGAATGAAAAGGAATTAATTTTTCCATAAGCTTACTGCTATTTCTCGCTAAATTGGATGCGAAAGTATATTCCTGAGAAAATCCCGTATAGTATTGGAAATCTTGCTGTGTCGTGTTTTCTTGAGGAATCTTATCATTAGTATGCTCCAATTTCCGGATTACCTTTCTTTCTCGCTCTTTACGACTTTTCTGTGGATATGTGTACAAATAAATCCATTTGCTAAATCTTATTCAATGGTATTTTGTCTGAGTTTTTATGATAAAGCATCCCAAAGACTAGGAGCTAAACATGTATGCCCTTATCTATCACCGTAATTAGCATAAACTGACTTTGAAAGATTTGTCACTTACGGAGTTCTAAGCCATCTAAATGCTCATGCTCTAGTAAAACAACCATTTACCCTCGCGTTGATTCATATTTTTTCGCATCACCAATTTACAGAATCCAAAGTCTCGTTACTCATTTGTTTCTCTTCCACGTGTTTTACATTGATTCCTTCCCAGTAAACCCTTCCTTTCAATCTCTCCTTTTCTGCTCTTTTCTCCAGTGTTTACTTACCCTCCATCGTTCGCAAGCTTAACATCGCGCTGGTATCCCTCGTTTCTATCAGAGGGTGCCTCTTTAGACTTCTTTCTCTCCCTTTAACCCATCTCGCATCCCTCCGATCGCGACCAGCAGCCAACCCTACGCCACTCTCTTTTCATTTTTTCGATCAACTCTTCAAATAAAAAAGAAATCCGTTCCGTCGATCCATCCCTCCCGCTGCTTCCCCAGTTCACCTCACAATCCTTTACTCCACTCACTAATTTCAAGCACTCGAGACTCATTGAGAACATCCCCAATTAATGAATTCTGTAATTAATGCAGTGTGTTTTCGCGAGCTGAAAGTCCTCCATTTCTTCCCCTACTTCCAACTTTATTCCACGATCTCAATCTTTTTTATCCCCTCCCCGCAGCTCGCGTTACTTCTCTCGAATAGTCCCTTCTCGATTCGAAAGTACATTTTTTGACACACGTGTACGCTTTCCCACTATTTTTTGCACTTCAATTTTTTTCCCTTACTATCTTTTTCGCCTCTTCCCTTACTTTCTCGATGAACATCACTTTCACCTTTCGTTCCCCTTTCCTCGGGGTCTTATCCACCCTGTTGTCCTCCGCTACTCCAACCGGCTTCTTACCCCACTTGTTCTCATATTTATTTCAATACTTTTCTCCCGTTCTACTCATTATTTCTCAATCTCATATAGAAAAAGTACAAAGAAATGCGATGCAATTCGTACATAATTGCTACGATAAAAAAGCGTGTGTTACTCAGATGATACAGATACAAAACTAATTGAAAGGGTGAATCTATTGAATAAGTTCAGAGAAATTACGTTCTCAGATGATGTAACCGATATAATGCGACACCCCTGCTATATGGACCGTTCTGATTCTACGAGAAAGATTATGAAAATAGATGCTAGAACGAATCGTTTCAAGAATAATATTTTCCGCGAACAATACGCGAAAGCAATCGATTAGGAAATTAGAGTCAATGTGCCTGGACCCCCTGCCACACGCCGAAAGGTGGCTTGCTGGGTTCTTGCACTGTCATAGACATTCTGCTATGAGCCCTTAAACTAACTCTGTGAATCCCCTTGTTCGCTACTTTTCCTGAATTAACCACGCTTATCCTCTTCCTTACACGTTCGCATTCACCCTCCCTTTCCCTGTTTCCCTCCTACTTTAGTGTCCTCTTCAACCGACTATGCATCAGACCCAAATCCCAACATCGTCACATATTTGCGCTATCCTTTCCATTTTCGCTCCCATCCTCGCTAATCCCGCCCTTCAAAGCTTTTAGCCTCGTCTTAATCTCCCATTCCCGCGCTCTTCTTCATTCCCTCGCTTCTTTCTTCCACCAAACTCTCTCTCCCCTCGGCTACTCTCCGTTTCTCTTCTGCTCCATTCTCTCTCTCCTCTCTCTTTATTGATTTGATGAGGGACTGACGTCATCAGGCCACAAATGATGAATCAATTAAGCCTGGAATGTGGGCAGACTGGTTTAGGAGCATACAAACACACACTCAGCCAAACACATACACTTTCTCTCATTCCTCGATAGGGGGGGGGGGGGTTTGTTATTTTTTTATTCCGCTCCCGAGGGTTCCGGGGAGGAGGGGAAGGTGTTATTTATCCCTCCCCCTTCCCTCGAGGGGTGGCGTGAGTTTATGCGCGCCAAAAAACTAAGAGGAACGCATGCGGGCGACTGGAGATTTGCATCACAAAAGAACGGATCGAAGGAAAAGCGACTATTGCGAATTCGACGTTTTCCCCGTGTGTATTTTTTTTTGGCTGTGGACATTAAAATATATTTCGAATATATGGCTCGCCGAGGGAATTACAGCGATGCCGAATTTCCCCTTCGATTCCTCGGTGGGTTTAACTTTATGTCGACGCTTAATTTAGGAGGATGTGCGGAATTGAAGGGAAAAAGATCTGGAGAAGAATGTAGGGAAGTGGAATATCATTGAAATGTTTTCGAAAAACAAATTGAAAAATAGCGTGGATAGAGAATGTGAAACGTGAGTGATCTCTACGTAATTAATTCCTCTTTGCTTTGTTTTTGAGAGCCTTTTCATTCTACATATATACCTATTGTACCTTTTTGTAGATAGAGTTTGTTCGTAAATCATTCTTGTAGCTACCATTTATTTCCCTTCCATACTGGCTTTCCATTGATCCATTTGATTTTTAGAAGTGAATTTTAGTTTCATTTTTCTTATCTTCGTTATCCTTTTGTAACTAATGACATTAATTCAGCACATTATCCTGTGTACTTCTTTGAAATTTACCCTCATTATATCTTTTTATGGCTTCTCACTATTCTTCATAGAGACTAATTTTTCTTTCCCTTTTTAAACTAAGCCAAGTTAGACAAATCATACATATATATTTTTGTCTTTCTTTTAGAATATAATTATTCTCTCGTATGATATTTGTATTTTATCTCTATAATCCATTTCATTCTCCATTATCCTAGAACCGTTTCCTCCCTTTAATTTTTTCCTGATAACCTCAATTTCTAACATCACCCTTTCTTACTTCGTTTGGATTCGTTCTCTCGCAGCAAAGCCCTTTTGAATGACAGAATTACAAACTCGTAATAACATCTTAGTATATGTTTTATTCTCAACGTGACACTGAAATTAATGTTTATTTTCAATGTTTGCCTTATATTCATTTCGTCGGTACTCGAAGGAAATGAAAGGCATAATTGTGGGCTGGGGAAAGAGATAATGTCAGGATGAGCATGTTAAAAAACTCCAGCACGTTCTTTAACATTGAGACTTGGTTCTATATGAGTGTCGAGACTCTATCTATCTTTAAAATTTAAGCCAGAAATTATCTATTAAGACGATTTTTAAATTATATAATATAGTAAAGACTGTAAATGGAAACTTTCGGGAATAAATTTTTTTATGTTTTTATATTTTAATATTTTTAACTCAATATTTAAAGAAATTTAAAATTCTTGGTATGGGAAAGCTTGCAGAGGTACTACCACAGGATATCTGTTGCCCCTCCAGGTGAAAGTCTGTCGACAGGATGATAGTAAGATTTAATGACCGTTTTCAGATTAATCATTGAATTAACTTTGAATTTTTGCTTGGTTTGAATGAAAAATATTCACATAAAAGGGAAAAGCAACTACAATATTGCATATTTCCATACTAAGATTTAATATTAATCTAAATTCAATTTATGTGAAAAATATGGGTTAGTTATCTGAGAACGTACAGGTTCCAAATTTAAATTCAAACTTCTGCAGATATTGAAATGGAAATCTAAATTGTCCTGCTGTTAGTGAGTTAAGAGATGAATACTCTTTCAGTGAAAGGATGAGTTGAATTTACGTGGAACTTTTGCTTTATATATCTGTCGATATTCATGTATCTTAATTTCTCTTCCTTCTATGACCTATCGGTTTTTCATTAATAAAAATCGTTAATTACTGTTGATCAATTTAATTCAAAATTCACTGATGTAAACGTGTTTCTTTGAATTTTAATATCTATTTAGACATTTTCAGTCACATTGCGTAAAAAAGTTGACAAGTAGGTAAGCGCCTATCAGTGCTAATTATGAAGTTTGAAGAGAGGAATAGTTTTTATATTTTATCACATAGATTAAGGTGTTAAACTCACTACCTGCATGAGGAACATATATTTAATTTTGAATTTGTTGTTCAGAACTCAAGAATAAAATTCACGTTTGTAGAGATAAACCGTTGTTTAATAATTTAACGAAATAAAATTCACTTTACTTTTCGGACATGCACATCTTTCTCTCTCAAAATGTACCTCATCCTGTAACGTTTCTTGTTTATTTGACCACGTACGCCAAAAAATTAGTAATATATACAAAATTAAAAGAAGAGGAAGTAAAGTATTCTGGCGAGTTAAGAGGAAAACTGCTTTTACCCGTTTTCTATCGAGTAATTTACCTAATCACACACATGGGCCTTCTTTCGTATATACGTGCGTTTGGGTGAATTATATTTTATATGATGCGGTATTTTTTCACGCTCGCTGGGCGCATATGCGTTCCTAGAATGATGTCCCTGGAGACCGCGTGGATGCTGTTAGGTCCGAATGTACTCTTTTCTTATATCTCCCCGAAGTGAGATATCCGCTTGATTAACGAGAGGCCCTTTCTCCCATATGCCTTTCTCTATTCCGCTCGCCCTATTTCTCCTCTTCACGGATGGACGAGGGCCGCGGCAGACTGCTTACTCGCCGGCTGCTATTCTTTGCAGAGCCGCACTGCGGAGAAGAAATCAAGGAACTAATTAGTCACATCACGGGATAATAAATGGCACTCGCGGAATATATATTTCTTTCTCTCTGTGCGCAATTTCTCCATCCTCGCAATTACACACGACTTTTCCGGCCTCTGTGAGTAAGAGGAAGATTTCCTCGGAGGCAGTTAAATATTTACCTGTTAGTCTTTGAGTGAACGAGTTGTTTTAATTGAGAGTCGTGCCTCTTTCTCAACTGCCAAATGCCGTCTCTTTTCCATTTTAATTTTGCCGGCTTTCGTACGAATTCGCTCACCCGTTTGGCTTGAATGATGTATTGTGCGTTGCCGGACATAAATTTGTGGCAAAAGTTTTGACCTTAGTTCGCCAAGTTATAAGAGCTTAACTTATTCTTAACTCTCGCAATGTGGCTCATAATTTTGTTTGAGGAGTCTTCTTCTGAATATATTATTAGATAATTACTCAGGAATTGAACGTTTTCGCAAGAATTCATCAATTCATTCGTTTTCATCATAAATTTGAAATCCTTTTTGTTACTCAAATTAAGGAACATTTTGCTCAGGAACTTTTCTTGGGTTCTCAACCGGGTCAATGTGTTGGATAGCTCCGACGTTTCGACAGCAACCACTGCTGCCATTTTCAAGGATGTCGATGAAAGTTGAAGTCCGGGTATATATATGAGATTCGGGAGGGAGCCCCCTCGTCTCGGATTGGTCCTTGCAATCTGCGTTCGGATTGGTTGTTTCAGTCAGCAGTCTGGGTTCGGATTGGTCGTTTCAATCTGCAATCTGATTGGTCCCTCTCTGTTGTCTGATTTTCCGAATTGTTGGGTTCCAATTTTTACTGAGGAACATTCCTTCGTCACGATTCAAGTTATTTTGGTTGAGGCGGATCTCAATGGCCTCCTGGTAAATTCGATCCCAGTAACCGTTCCCTCTGCACAGCATTCTCGTCTGGTTGAAGTCAATAGTATGGTTTTCCATCAGGGCATGCTCAGCGATAGCGGACTTTTCAGGCTGCAAAAGTCGAAGGCTTCTCTCGTGCTCCTTAAGGCGAGTGTGGATCGTCCGACAGGTTTCACCGATGTAAGTTTTTCCGCATCCGCAGGGAATACTATATACTCCTGGAGTGTTTAAGCCCCGGCTGTCTTTGACACTCCGTAGGATGGAACTAACCTTTTTGTAGGGTTTGTGGACTGTTCTGATATTATGTTGGCTTAGAATCCTACTGATTTTCCCCGAAACTGTCGACACATAGGGGAGACACGCTGTGGCAATCGGCTTCTCCTCGGGTGTTTCCTTCGGCTGAGAAATGGCTCTTTTAAGGGCCCTGTTGATGTCCCTTGTGTGATGTCCATTCTGTCTAAGAGTCGCTCTCAGGTGTTCTATTTCTTTGGGTAGATTCTCCTGGTCTGAAATAGCAAGTGCTCGGTGGGCTAATGTGAAAAGAACACCTGTGAGTTGGGCCGGATGGTGGTGGCTGCCAGCATTTAGGTACCGGTCCGTGTTCGTTGGTTTCCGGTAAACGCTATGTCCTAATGTTCCATCTGGTCTCCGTGTGAAGAGAATGTCCAGGAAAGGTATGCAGTTATTCTTTTCTTGCTCCATCGTAAATTTGATTTTTGGGTGCTGGTTGTTCAAATGCTGAAAGAAGTTGTCAAGGGCTTCTTTTCCGTGTGGCCAAACCACAAATGTGTCATCTACATACCTAAAGAAGCATTTGGGTTTAAGTGTGGCCGTGGCTAGTGCTTTTTCCTCGAAATTTTCCATGAAGAGGTTTGCCACTGCAGGAGAAAGGGGGGACCCCATCGGCACCCCATCCCTTTGTTCATAGGTATTTCCTTGATAGATGAAGTAAGTAGATTTCAAAACATGCTCAAACAACTTCATCAGACCCTCGTCAAAAAGTGGCTTCAAAATATCTAGGGTTTCGTCAACAGGAACCATGGTGAACAAGGAAATTACATCGAAGCTAACCAATCTGTCATTGGGATCCAAATGATTTTCACATTAGCCCACCGAGCACTTGCTATTTCAGACCAGGAGAATCTACCCAAAGAAATAGAACACCTGAGAGCGACTCTTAGACAGAATGGACATCACACAAGGGACATCAACAGGGCCCTTAAAAGAGCCATTTCTCAGCCGAAGGAAACACCCGAGGAGAAGCCGATTGCCACAGCGTGTCTCCCCTATGTGTCGACAGTTTCGGGGAAAATCAGTAGGATTCTAAGCCAACATAATATCAGAACAGTCCACAAACCCTACAAAAAGGTTAGTTCCATCCTACGGAGTGTCAAAGACAGCCGGGGCTTAAACACTCCAGGAGTATATAGTATTCCCTGCGGATGCGGAAAAACTTACATCGGTGAAACCTGTCGGACGATCCACACTCGCCTTAAGGAGCACGAGAGAAGCCTTCGACTTTTGCAGCCTGAAAAGTCCGCTATCGCTGAGCATGCCCTGATGGAAAACCATACTATTGACTTCAACCAGACGAGAATGCTGTGCAGAGGGAACGGTTACTGGGATCGAATTTACCAGGAGGCCATTGAGATCCGCCTCAACCAAAATAACTTGAATCGTGACGAAGGAATGTTCCTCAGTAAAAATTGGAACCCAACAATTCGGAAAATCAGACAACAGAGAGGGACCAATCAGATTGCAGATTGAAACGACCAATCCGAACCCAGACTGCTGACTGAAACAACCAATCCGAACGCAGATTGCAAGGACCAATCCGAGACGAGGGGGCTCCCTCCCGAATCTCATATATATACCCGGACTTCAACTTTCATCGACATCCTTGAAAATGGCAGCAGTGGTTGCTGTCGAAACGTCGGAGCTATCCAACACATTGACCCGGTTGAGAACCCAAGAAAAGTTCCTGAGCAGCATACACCGGGAAAGCATAAGATCTTTCTGCAAGGAACATTTTATACGAAATATTTAAAAATTCTTCCTGCTTAATTAAGAGGGACTTAAAAATAACTTTCTAAAATAATATAGTTCTACATCACAACTTTCTACTCCCAGTGATTGTTTCTTATGGGTATCGAAAATTTGAATTGTACGCATATAGGAATTTTTAAAATAGAATTTGGAAAAATCTTAATTGAAGACTTATTTGAGTTTACCTACCTAACGAAGGAAGACTGTATTATTTCATTTGGATTGAATTTAATATTCTTTTTACCGTAATCCACCTTTGTTAATCTACAAGAAGTTTAGGAATCGATATACTTCCATGATGATTTCATGATAAAAAAATCTGATGTGGCCAGCACATGACTTTCTCCATATATAAGATGTAAATATTTATCCACGACAGTAATTTCGAACTCTATATTCCATCTAAACTTGAAAGATGAGTGATTAATTTATATATTATTATCTTTTACGTCACAAACATTATAAATGATAAATAATGTTTTTCGGGACATGCTCGATAAAAAACGATGAAATTGGCCTTTCGCCCATAGAGCCCAGAGCGCCCACAAAGCACATAATCAGCAACTTTCGGTTTATCAGTATTTCATAAATAACTCCTAAACAATCAGTGATACAAAAATATGTTTCATACAAAAGTTATAGAAAATTTTATTTTCTAAAACATTTATAAATTATAGTATATACCTAAATATCATATTTATGGAGATATTTTGAAAACCGGAAATGAGCTTTGAAGAATGAAGCTCGACTTCCGGCTAACCGATTTACTCCAAAATCTAATCAACTCTAACGACTGTAATAAAAGTACTATATATGAAAATTAGTGTTGATTCAACAAATAGTTTTCATGTTAGAGCGCCCACAAAGTGCATAATCATCTTCTTCCGGTTTATCATTATTTCACGAATAACTCCTAATCAACCGGTGATACAAAAATATGTTAAATACAAAAGTTATAGTAAATTACATTATCTAAAACTTTTATAAGGTATGCAATATACGTATATATCATATTTATAGAGATATTTTGAAAACCGGAAATGAGCTTTAATGAATAAAGCTCAACTTTCGGTTGACCGATTTACTCCAAAAATTAATCAACTCTGACAGCACACACCACAATACTATATATGAAGTTTGGTATTGATACGACCAATAGTTTTTACGTTAGAGCGCCCACTAACACACACACACATACACACACACACACACACACACACACACACACACACACACACATACACACAGACATCATTCCGAAAATGGTCAAAACGTGTTCTAGGGACCCCAAAACATGTATTTCCGTTGAAATCTCGAAGTCGAATTTTTTCATGAAAACAATACTTTCTCTATACTTCGTATATGGAGAAAGTAAAAATCGTTCTGATGCTGCAACAGTAATTTTCTCAATCTAGTTGTAGAAGATGAACAGTTGAATCGAGAATCAGTACTTATTTATTCCTTCTTATTAGTAATTGAGTAAAGAAAGTTAAAATATCAAAATATTAGAATGTAGAATTAAGTAATGATAAAAGCTTACATCTGATATCTCTTGATACATATGAATTCTGACATTTCTTAAAACGTATTCATTATATAAATCAATTAATATAATCTATAAATAATTAATTAATTTGAGATTCAAATGAGTGTGAGGGAAATTTTAATTTTCTTCTTTGCATATAAAATTATTGAAAGTCTCTGAATTAGTTCCATTAAAAAATTCAGCAGTGGTTTACAGCTTCTAAGTATAAGTTAAAATATTGATACGATTTGCCATTCATTTAAGTTTGAATGTGATATAATTCCCATTAATACTGAATATAAATGTAATCAAATTTTAGGGTTTTTGCGCCTAAAGGGATTTGTGAAAATTATACCAAGTGTGTTTCACTTTCATAGATGGGGTGAACGTTTTTTTATTTATTTGAAGCGTTATTGTCCAAAACTTAGCAGAATGATTACATTTAGTTGAAATTTCTTTTTTGTAATAAAATGAATATCTAATTATGAGAACAGTCCTTCAAAATAACTATTGTACTTTAGAAGAATCGATAATCATAGTGGTTTTTGTATCCTTGAATCCCTACCAGATTGTAAGGTGCTTTTACAATGGCAGCCATCCTTCCTAATAGTATCTCTCGGTAAGAAAATCCCCAAGAGATACGTTAGACTCTTCCGTTTCGTATGCCCTCTCGTTTGCGGTTCTTCTTCGAATCCAAACCGTCTTTCTCTCGCCGACTTATCTCACCTCTCAGTCCTTCGCAAGTCTCCTTCGAAGCTATAACCTTCCTCTCTTTACTCCCCCTACCCCAACATTCTCCAACGATCCCACCAACCATCGAACCTCTGGATTTTTTCTCTTCGCGAATTCAGACTGCCTCTCGCCAATTTACTCTCGAAATCCAAGCGTAATCGTTGTGGCAATCGGAGCTTTGCAAATGGATCTTCGAGGAATTCGCGGAGGGAAAAAATAATGGAGTTAAAATCTTAGTGTATTCGTGGAAATTCCGCATGAGTTCACTGTATAAAAAAAATAATTCATACTTTCTTGAATAAAAAAATTGAGTTAATTTTCGCGAATGATTTGTCAAAGTCTAACGGCTGAGTTCTTTAATTAAATTCATTAACTTAACGCCACTTGCATAGTAAGGCCACGTTTTGATTTCTATGAACATTTAAGATAAAGGAATCGATAATTAGGTAATTAGGGAAATTTTTTGAGGTCATTGATTGAAGTTTTTACTTCTATTTCTCGCTGAGATTTTCTAAAATAGCTAGATAAATGCTCAAACTATGAGCATTCCTTAATTCAGCTCACGTGGATTGCAGGCAAAATTTGAATCGAGCAAAGAAGTTTAACTCGAAGCAAATAAACGTTTTTGAGTTTATTGTGGGCTGTATTGATTTCATGTTTCATGCATTAGGCTCTATCCGGAATCTCGGAATGAAGATGATGTAATATCTATTTTTTAGATTGTCATGACATTTGTTACTCTCTAATTTAAAAATATTGATGTTAATCACTCAATTTATCTCAATGTTATAGATACACTCAGTGAAATATCTCACAAGATTTCTTTCTGATAATTAGATATTTCTTGAACTAAGATTATATATACAATTGTTAACTTTAAATTTCCTAATTCACAAATTTTGACAAATATTTGAGCTGTTGGTAAGCATTATCAGGCATCATTCTCATCATCAGAACGATTACAGAGGGGCAGGAGAAAATATTCCGGGATTCGAGGAGGAACAAGAATGATTGTTGACTCCAAAACAAGGAAACCCCAAGCTTCCTACGAATGGTAGTGTTTTATACACCGCTTATATCTTTAAGTTTTAAAGCATTCCCAACTTTAATACCATCTTAATATATGAATTATCGTCTTTAATTATAATTTCTGAATTTATCTACGTTATTTAAAAAGATAATGAAATCAGATTTCGTTAGTAACTCTCCTTTTTCAATTGGCTCTAAGTTGATAGTCAAAATTTACAGTGATTTATTCAGGTGTAGCTGTTTTCCTATAATATTCTTTTAGTTTTTAATAATCGATTTGAGTATCAATGAAGTCATTACTTAATAATCATAATTTATTACAAAAGCCAGACATTAACTTCGTTAAGGTTTAAGTATATCTATGCCTATTCAGCTTAAATAGTTATTACGAAAATTTAATTAATCTACAAACGAAAGAGAAAGGAAGATACTACGATGAACTGGTAGAAGAAAAATTGGGTGGAAAGATATTTAATGTAGATTCCATACGGAAAACTTTATTTCGGGCAAAAGTAAATGTAACTCAACTTGGGACATAGTTAAAGAATTGAAACCCGAAGATTTTAAAGCACACTCTACATAAGTTTTATGCGCTAAGAGTTTTCCTAGAAAATAACCGTAGTTGCAAGATAAAATTACCTCGAGAGTTCGCTTGTTTGTATATGTCAAGTATCCTTTTTTATCTTATGCATCGATTGTGATGAAAGTACTCAAACGAAGTAACTTTCTAGTTTTATTACTTACACTGGTTAGTAAAACTTTATAAAGTTTTCCATTCGAATGTTGGAATTTTATGGAATGACGTCTTTAACACTTAGTTATAAAATTCTTTACGACGACTTCTTTATGAATTAGAATACTTCATGTATTAATTGGAGTGTTTGTTTATTTAATAAAATTAATTCGTGAACTTAAAATCTTTTGTCTGAGTTCCTCAGTAGCTCCAAAAAAATCCTTACTTAATTAAAGGTTGCTGAGTGACAAAATATTATTAAGTAAGACGTTATTACACGCTGTTATCTAAGAGCGATTACAAGATAGATATTTTCATGAATTAAAACGAGAATCAGACCACACCTTATCAGTAAAATGGTCTTTTTGTCAAAAACCACGCTGAGAGAAATGCATTTCCGTTCCCATAACATAGCACAATTCAGAGAGTATCAACAGAGAGGTCAACAATTTTATCGCTTTCATTTCAAAGACTGAGTAAAAACTAAGGATTTTCTAGTAACTTAAATCTCCGTAATCTACGTAACCTAACAAAATAGTGAATAATAATGCAGTTATTTTGAATTTTAATTATTAAATCTTTGAAAATATTCAAGAAATATGAGCTAATTTCAGTCAATCAGAAAAATGTGAATTTTAAATTCAAATTATGTAAAAGCAGAACTTATTTTAATGTCAATAAAGCATGGATTTTTAATTATTTATCGAGAATTAATTTTTTGTAGAAAATAAAGATTACATGTTGAATTGAATAGTTTTTACAAGTAGATTATCTTCAAGGAACAAGACATTTTGAAAGTCATCCAATCGGAATAATAAATAACTTAAATTTTAGCACCAAATATTTGTTACTAATACTGAATGTCTCATGTACTTTTATTTATCATAATATTTCACGCATCCTGTGTAACTACTTTATAAAGTTTACAAAAAATATAATTATATAAAAATATTTTTGCGCAGATTGAACATAATACAAGTCATCTTTTCTATACCTGTATCATTCCACCGTATTCCTTTCAATTATTTTATAACATCTTTTATGCCTCAGATTCAAACACAGCATCAGTTTTTCATAAATGAGTTCCCTCGTCCAATGCGCACAAAGCAATCAGAGGCAGCAGTTGGAGCCCTTCAGCTGTAGAATCCTCGTCTATAAATACAACTGTACCTTCAGCCATTGAAAACGGCCTTTATATATAGGAAAGGGCCCGTGCGCTAGTGCCCATCTATTTTCCTGCATTCTGTCCAGTACAACTCCTCTTGATTGCGATATCTTCCTCCATCCCGTCACTCCCTATCATCCTCAGGCAATCAATTGAGCCCGGAACGAACTCACTTCCTTTCCACTCTGGGTTCGGATGCCCTCCCCTCCCCAGTCGACCCGAGGGCTCTTTTCAATGGAAAGAGACGTGGACGGAAAGGCATAACGAAGCCAGGAAATTGGTCGAATATTATCAAGGAGAGGTCATAGTGTTGGAAGGGATGGGATAATGCGATAGCCAAGAGATGAGGAAGGACTGTGGAGGTAGAAAGGGTGATTAAGTGAGTGTGGGATGAAGGGACGGAGGAGGATAAAATGGCGGTGGGGAAAGCGCGGTTCGAAGAAGAGCGTGCGCCTCTCCGAACGAGCGCTTATCTCCGAAATGTTCGTCATTATCTCAAACAGCTTCTCTGCCCCACTCCTCGCGACCGAGCGCATGAAAAGTTTGATAAGTTCCCCCAATCCATGGTAATGCATTCAAGGAGCATAGAAAACTGCTGTTCGTATAAAATTTCATTGGCGCGTTACATTTAATAACATTAGTGTTGAGGGGTATTTGATCATGTGATAGCCGTGCCCGCGTTCGGGAATCTCTTTAAGAGGGGGTTTATAAAGGAGAGGATGCAGAGTTCGGAATGGTGGGTTGTCAGATGGAATGTTTGTTATATAAATGCAAGTAAAGGAAAATGGAAATCTCAAGAGATTCTATTTATTTTATTTCATTTTTTTTAATTTACGTTTTCAAGTTGGTCTTCAGGGGAGGGGGGTACGTTTAAGAGAGCATAAAAATGATTTTAAGCCTGGAATTTGCCC
This sequence comes from Sympetrum striolatum, assembly GCA_947579665.1. Classification (NCBI taxonomy): domain Eukaryota; kingdom Metazoa; phylum Arthropoda; class Insecta; order Odonata; family Libellulidae; genus Sympetrum; species Sympetrum striolatum. Next base: position 25,868,369 of record OX388341.1, read on the forward strand.
AAAGACTGGAGGGAAACGCCTCCAAAACCTGTAAAAAAAACCTGCTGTAAAATGAGTTACAGTGTACATATTATAAGTACATGAGATATAAGATCATATATCATTAATAAAATCTATCATACATGAAATATATTTAAGATCAGTAATTTAATTAAAATAATACGCTACATGGTAGAGTATCCATATAGTCACATACATAAATATAGATTGATCGAATATAACAAATACAACTCGAGATAATATTACAGAGGTGGTAGCCGGGAACTACTTTATAATAAACTACATACAATGTAACTTAAGCCTATTTTTAAAACTTAAGCAAATATGTATTGTAAAATTGTATATAGTTTTTATATGAGGGCCAAATTAGTAAAGAAAGAAACTAAATGTGGGCAGCGCGTCCGACTTTGAAGAAAGCGATGGAAGCCCACGTAGGAAGTAACATAAGCAGTCGAAGCACATTTATCAGTACTACTAATACTATTGTATTTGATTAATCCAATTTAACTTAAAAATTTGAGATGAGATTTATCTGAAAGTTTATTATTTAGAGGTACAGAAATTAACTAGTTCAATATAAGTCGGATGAACTATCTGGATAGATTGCCTTCGATTTTCTTTTTTACTTCTTCAAAATGTACCTCTTTACTATGTAGTGTTTCTATCATCAATGTTTACATTGTTTCGAAAGAATTCTTCAATAAAAATTAATGTACTCAAGTGTAAACTCGTGAAATGAATAAAGTATCTCACAAAAGATAGATAACGAAGCTACAACATATTTTCTTTAATATGTGAGCAAATTGAAACATTTTATAACACTGTTTCCTCCGTTCAATCAGGTATTGTAGTAAGTTTTCTTTTTGTTATTTATTTATTTGCAATTATTTGCAATGCGGTCATTGTTAAAGGCGTATAAGTTCGCGGGGAAGTAGCAACAATCATTATTTTTTCTTATTATTGAACGGCAACAAAGTTATTAAGCGGCGATTTTTAGCATTTTGATATTTGTTTTTGCTTCGTAGAGATCTTTCAAAATAAATAAATTTTTCTAGCATATGGTTGAGCAAAGGGAAGAAGTATATAGGACGATCAACGGTGTCGAGAGAGGATTTTGGCAATTCGGCTTAAAGGCCGTATAGGGCATCGTTAAAGTCTGGGATTGATGGAGCTGGGTTGGTAATGAAGATGAGCAAAGGGAGAGGAAGATGGTTCAAATCCAAGGGAAAGAGGTATAAGACGGAGTTGAAATGAAGTCTTGAGATAGTGGTACATTTTGGAAGGAACCAGGGAATGGTTTAAAGATTCCCTTTCATCCTATAATTCTGTTTTGCAATATCTACATTTTCATGAGTATGGATTTTTACATTAGTTATTCAGATTTGATTGAGCCCATGGAGTTTGCTGGAAGATTGGCTTTATTCAAACTCTGAATCACGACTTAAAAAGTAGTCTCGCTTTGATATGGATGTATGCGGCTTTTCATTTTTAAGGCACGTTCTATCTGATATCGACTTCTAGGTATCTTTCTCGACTTACTGCATGAATAACGGTAACATACTTGGACCAGGACAACCTTTTTACTGAAATTTATTCAAGTTTTGGATACTTATCGAGAAAAGAGTTTCTTTTCGTAAATAAGTCTTACAGGCTTTTAGGTTTGGAAGTTTATAATTCAGGTCGATTTTTAATCGCACAGAAATGTGCTAAGGATTCGATACCTTTTGAATTCAAGAGTAAATGCTTCATTAGTATTTATTATAGGAAATGATCTAAAACTTTAACCTACCAAAAGGAATCCTACCAGTGTTTTACTTCTCATAATTACAATTATTTCACGAATTACATCACATTACATAAGGAGAGTGTAGGAATAATTAATTATCTCTATCTAAATTATATTGTATCTATACTCCAGATATCTGCAATATATTTATGAAATATCTGCAATGTGTACATTCCAGATATTTTTCCTTAGGATTTTCCAGTTGGCAATTAACTTAGAGCATAAAAAACACAAAACCTTTAATTTGGAAAATAAATATTAATTTGATTTACTTTTTCTGATGAGAGAATTGATATTTTAATGCTAAGGAATTTAATATATAAGAAATTAAGTTGAATTAGTTCGTTAATGTTGTAGTAAATAATGCTAGATTACTTGTTGTCATTGATGTTGAGAGACGACTTGTATATTTTCGGTGTTTTAATCTTGTAAAAGAAAACGCTCAAAACTCTTGTATATGCGTGTGACTAATGTGACCTATTTTTATTTTCTCTCCACAGGTAAGTTCCCATTGAAATTACTTTGGTGGGATATTGGTTGCTCGGAGATGGTGTGCTTTCGTGCATCCTTGGCGGTGTTTCGGCAGCCGCTGTCGCGCCGGTGAGTCCCAAAAGCATTTCTCTCTATGCACCTCGGCTTCGGCATGGTTCCCCTGCATTTACCGCAATGCAAAAACGCTATCGGGAAAGAGATGAAATCGGTCCCATTCCGACGAGGCAAGAACGGTTGAACGAGATAAGGCACGCGTGCCTTATTATGAATAACGGAAATTAGTTTCCGAATGGCCTCAAGAGCCGGGGAGGATATTTTTGTCCTTGATATCAGAAGAGTTTTGCAGTTTACGTAACTAGCGTGGATGGCGTCTCCAGTAACCATAAACGTGAAAGCGTTAAGTTCTAATGATGCTTTTGGGAAAGTAGTCCAACGACCTCCGATATTAGATCCTCCGCAACGGAAAGCTAAGGCATAAAGGTTATTCATTGAAAAGGTGCTTCTTTTATGGCTGTTTCATACCCAAAGCAATCATTCTTTCTCTCTCTTCGAGTAATCCAAATGCCGAAGCATTCTGACGGGAGTAAAACGTAGGGTTTTCTTCATTAGCTTTGCCGTCAACATATCTGCGAACACGGCGCTATTTTCGTTTCCTGCTTGCGTCATACAAGGGCATGGTTTGCGAGCGGTGCTTAACTGCAGATAGGCGAGAAAAGTTTTGAGGCTCAGCTTGGAAGCTCGATGCGCTACAATCATATCTTACGGCATTAATATTTAACTACCTCAGCTAATGCGATCTTTCGGTTGCGCGGTGTAACTTGACTCCGTTTTCCTTACGAGTAACTTTCCTCTATTGTGCCTATGCTATTAATCATTCGAATACATGAGCCTCCATATCGTATATTCCCGTTGGAAAATTTATATTAAACTGCTTACTTTTCGTAGCTGTATTGTGTTTTTTCGCTCTGTTCTCGTTTATTATATGTAAAAATTAATTGAAGATTAAAATATTTATATTGTTATTGTAGGTTGCTAAGTCTCTTACTAAGACCAATGGGGCTGTTAAATAGCCACCTTTTACTCATATTTTATTTTTGTCTATAGTAACAATTGTTACTATAGTAAAAATACCTTGGCATACGTTTGATAATTCCGATTACACATCCTACCATTGTGAAGGAACAAAGATAATAATATCCAAATAAAAAATGATCTCACTTTTTATATCTTAATAAATTTACATCAAACGTAATTGTTGGAAAAGCGTCCGCTCATTCTAAAGTCCATTTATTTGTTTGTTTTCCATTCTCTGCCTTTTATTCAGAAGTTTCTTCTTTATTTATGCACCGCGTACTTTCAGTGAATTTGAAAGACTGTGAAAATTACTGTATATCAGCTAATCAACCAAGTAAAGTCGAAAATGATTGAGCAAATTTGTTAATCACTTCTTAAATTCCTTTGAAGTGGAGAGCTAGCGGTTAGCAGTATGACAGAGGAAAATTATTCATCGTATGTCAACATTCGCATAGGCTGAATCAATCATAATTCTAGATAGTAGAATAAAATTTAGAACAGGATTCCCATCTTTAGGTAAAATACATTACTCCGAACTTGTCCTGTCTTGAAATTACATAGCCTCATTTTTCGCCTTTCGAAATAACGTTATAGATGAGCAATTATGTAACGCAAGGTAGAATCCACCTCAAGATACTGAAAGCACTCCCCTTTAATCTCGTTCTACCATCGCAGACTTCCGCTTCCTCAAGAATTCCTCATTCACTTACTTTCCCATCTTTATTCATTCACGCAACGGTCGGAAAATTGGAAATCCGGAAAAATGCACGACTGCAAGTTTGGACGCGAAGGGAGAGAGGCAAAGATTAATGAGCAGCTTTTAATGGAAACGGCAATTGGGGAGATGGAGTGTAATATAGGCGCGAAAACAAATCTCTTTAGAGTGGGAACGGTTATCCAAATCTAGCGGAGGGAAAGGGCAAGACGGAGCAGACTCTCTCCTTCCCCCTTCCCTCTCCCCTTCCCTCTCCCAAATTCCCTCTCTCCCGCTGCCATAGTTACGGAGGAAATGAGCTCCGGCTCTTAATCTCTCCCATCATTATTCCAAGTATGATGGTTCGGTCTTGGAGTCTGAAATTGCATTCAATTGAATTATAGTTTTAATAGGTTATAATAGAAATCAATTCGCATCATATACTTATAAGGGGCATTAAAAGGCAATAAATTCCTGGGGTTAATTTTCAAAAGTTTTCGGAAATTGGATTTATCGCTGCAGATATCGCGTCATTTAGGCGAATTTCTGCGATAAATAGAAGATAACCGAAAAGGCTTCCACATTCTGTTCCTTGAAATAAGTTTTCAAAAATGATTAAAGTTTTTAAACTATACACATCTAAGTGGTTTTAAGTGATAGAAATTTAGAAATTGAAGTAGGATTTCCCGGTATGTTGTAATAAATGCATTTAAATGTATCTCTTAACTGATAATTATTAAAATAATATAATTGGTAGTTATGAGGAAAAGAAACTGCTTTAATGAAACTGTAATAGGCTCGGTTGAATTGATTTTCAACGTCAAAGAATGATTTGCCCCTACTATTTAGGGTCGTTTTATGCTGCAATTCCATGTGATACACAAATTATAATATCAGATTTTTCGCTGAAAAACTTTCCTTTTTACTAAACTTTTTTTTAGTGATTCAAGAGTGATTCGTTTTACTAAAATCTTATTAAATTTGATTTTGCTACACATTATGCAGTTCTTGATTACAGCTGTCATAAAAAAATATAATATCGATTTTTATGACATTTTCCGAACATTATTTGGGCAAATAAATGTAATATTTTTATTTGCTGATACATTTAAGTTTTATTCATGGAACGAGGATTTTAACTGCATTATAATATTAAATATACATACATATAAACATTCTTAATATTATGAAAATTAAATCTGATGTGTCAAAGCTTAACTTTGTGGAAGGGAGACATAATGAGGGAGTAAAAAGCATTTTGCAGTTTTCAATATTCCGTGGAAACCACCAAGTGTGTTTTAATCCTTTAGCATGTAAATTATTAAATTTGTATGGTTGTTTTATTCTCATCCTCAACACGATAAAACAGATATTATAAGCCAAATTCCGGACAAATGGCCATCCTTTTACTTGCAAGTATCTAATTTTTCTAAAAACCATTTGAGTGCATGCTATAACATGATATAATAATGAGTTAAGTAACTACCAAGGGACTAAATGTTAACTTGAATCGTATAAAAACCATTTCGAGTGTATTATGTGTATACATGTGATTCTCTAAAGTCGATTTTAAAGAGCGTACATGACGAAATAAATGCGTCATCCTTCGAATAACAGATGGAGAATAGAGAAAGGTAATTCTGGTCTCGTAGCGTTAAATATTCTGCGGTTGAATTATAACAGATATCTATTAGTATGCTGAGGGTTTGGACGTAAAACTTCTAATATTTTCTACTCTTGAGATGCTATTATCGGAGAGGAATCCTTAATTTCATCCATTACGAAGAATTGCGGATGTAGACGGAAAGTACTCCGCTAAGGATGAACTGAGAGGACGATCGGTTTCTGTGCATTCCATTGTGGCGAAAATCCCTATATTTTTTTCTTTTCTCTTCGCTTTCAATCGCCTGCGTACAACAAGTGCCATTTGCAGCCGAAAGATAAGCGGGTTGAATATTTAAAACGGAGAAGGAGTCGAATCTCATTTCTTTATGCCGAAATTCAAGATTTTTGAATCTCTATGAAATTGAGTCACGTAGGAATTGGGGAACGGAAGGTTTGCCTTAGTCGGAGATTTCAACCTTTTTCATTTCGGTCCCTGAATAGCGCATTTCTCCCCCTATTCCATACTTTACGTCCCTCCATTCAATCCTCATTCCTCTCTCTTCTACATTCCTTCCATTCTTGAAGCCCCCTATTCCACTGTTTTTTGGGAGAGCCAGGAGGATGTTTTTAAGAGAGGAGAAAAAGTGGAGCGCGAAGGGTTAAAGGAAGTAAAGGTTTTGAGAAGATTGTCTTTGTGGTCCTGCGGAGGCTCTTTCATCCACTAGGCATACCAATGAGTTGAAGGACGAATTAAAGTGATCGCATCATTTTAATGTGATTAGAATTATTAATTCCGTGAATGCACAGCCGCTACTTTTCGTCAACTCCTTTCATTCGCTTTGACTTCATCGCGTCAACTTCAATTTCGGTAGTGGGTAAGGTAATTTAATTTATGTGGATTAAATACGAGGGAAGAATATTTAGTCAGCCTTTGAGGAGTTGAGGGTCGAAGGAATTGTTTCCCACTCACGGAGATGTTTCCTGAGAAGAATTTCATTTAGTCAATTTGTAGGAAGATATTTCTTCGTAATGCGATTCGGTCAATTTAACTGGTCTTCTTTCTTACGGGCATCCAATATGGAAAATGGTGCTCTCTGAAACCAGAGGAAGACTCATGGCGGATGCTCGTCTAAGAGGGAGCTCTCTTTCCATTATTACAAATTGTATTTTTTTATAAATCCAGTTAAATTATTTGAACGTGTTTCGCGAATTTTATATCATCATGTAAAAATCTCCTGCTGATTGAACGTTGTTCTTCGTGTCCATTTTAATTCCGTTAATCTACCTTCCAGGCTTTACTTTTCTTCCCAAACACTTGACAGACTATCCAAATTCACGTCGAGTCTATTTTCCTCTACCTCTAGTAATGCATTTATGAAATTGTTTCCTTAATTTCTGTAACAGATAGCTCATCACCTGCGGCATATTTAAATTTGAATACAATTGACAGGTGCATTCTAAATAAAAGCTCAGCTGTCAAGTTTTTTTAATTGAATAAATTTCAATTCAATTTAATTTTTATCATGGACTTAATATAAGCTGCATACGCATTACATTTCTTTCTTTAAAGTAGTCACTCAAGACTTTTTATTAAGGAGTTTGTTACTAACAGTTGTTCAATACATAATCTGATTCATTATACTTGCAATGAATTTAATTTATACAAGTTTAATTACAGTATAAACAATAAATAATTTATTATATTACTTTAGCTGAACTCTCCCAATAACCCAATCTTAATTTCCTTTCTTCTTATCTTTAATCAAGATTTAATACTTCAATTTGTATGAAACTATCTTTTTATGTATAGAGGACTCTGTAAAATGATTCTATTTCATTCTACAGAATAAGGTAGTGTAACTGACACTAACTGTCATATTATATTAGGCTTATTTAGAACGCGAATGAAGAATCAAAGATTTTTCGCCAATTTCAGAATATGTTCCCACATTGAAATTTCAACTCTAGCATCAATTGTGCACATTTCGTCTTCAATTATACATATGACCTCATGAATACATCTGAATCATTAAACCGTTGGATTTATTTTAAACATCTCTGGAAAATCATCAAGCATAGCGAACGTTTTTATCTTACAATCAGCTTATCTTTTAGAGGTCAAAACGATTGGTCAAGAGTCTGCTATTTTGGAGTTTAGACAAAATGCACGAGATCCACTTGATTATCGGCAATAGTGTGTACGTAGTTCGACAAGGTATTACAGGCTTTACTCTATAAGTGGTCTTCGAGCATTAGCTAAGAAAATATACCCCTTTTTTGATAAACTATGCAGGTCATTTAATAAATTCTATAATCATATCTCTTAGCTAAAATTGTTATTTTTATATTTTATGGAAACTATTTTTTGTATTCACTTTCTATCTATCTAATACTATTTATTTTCAAAACCATCTAATCTGTTTCAAATTCCAAAAGGGTTAATTAATTTCAAACCTTTTATTCAATGTATATTAAAAAAATGAATGATCTACTGGAGCAGTTCCAAGTTATAGTGAGTTCATTCAGCATTTTATTCCAGAAAGTATTGTAAACATCGATAAATAATGAGTTCTCTGAAACCTTAGCATTGATACTAATAGAATTAACGTCTTTGACTTTTCTTTAGTTATGCTGACCTTCTGTAAACATACATGGTGTTGTTATCTAGTAGATTGATATTAGTCTGATGGTCACTTATTTGTCATTGAATCTAAAATAATAAAAATTTGAAGCCTGAAAGAGGAGATCTTGTCAGAAAGTTAAGTTGTTGACAAGGAAAAATTGTAAATTACTAGTGTAAAGGAGAGAAACAGCGATTTGAACATTTCTAAAGATTCAGCACTCTTTAAGGGTACTCGCAGCTTTTATAATGCTCTTCTACGTCTCTTTTTAAATCTGGAGGAGGATTTTAATTTTATCGTAAATACATTCCGCTCTATTTGCAAACCTTTCGGTAAAAGTTCCACTTGAGAGCGAATAATGGATCATGAATTGAGTGGAGGGTTCGAGGAAAAAAGAGAGAGGCCGCGTCGCAAGGAAAGAGAAAGGGGAACTAATGGAATAGAGAGCAGCAGAGAGGAAGAGGATGGATTAATTTTCCCTGTACCCCTTGGAAGCGGACATGCATTGCGTGCGCGGAGTTGAAGGCGCGCGTAGCGGGCTTTTGTGTCCGCCACAGACGGAAAGTTACTACGGAGTGGCGCCTAACAAAGGGGAAGGTGAAATAGACAGAGGATCGGAAGAAGTGAGCGGCGATTGATGTTAAATTATGAATCATAATGAGGAGGACATAGGCTCGCGTGAGCGGACGGTGTTCCCGGAGCCAAGGACGACGGAGAAACGAAAATCGATGGGTTGGACGTGGAATGACGAGCCAAAAGAGATAGAGATGAAAAATAGAAAGGATCGGTGTAGCTCTTAAAAGGTTGTTTAAGAAGCTAGAAAATACGATAAGCTAACGGATGTAGTCCGTATTGAAGCGAAATAGAGATAAATTACGTCAGATACATTCAATGAAATGACTCACAGAATGGGGTATTAATGTGTTTACCTGAGATCATAGAGTAAAGGCGAGCTATCGGTACTGATTGAATAACCTGGGATTGCAGGAATTCTTTCGAGCACTAATCTCTTTTCTTTGCCCACTTAGATGGTGGAATGGTTAGTTCACTAGCTAAGTCCCGGGTTCAAGCCCCGAATAACCGGATTTTTTTGTGCTAGGGAATAGGGGATTGTGTTCGCCGTGCGTGAGTATGCCGAAGGTTAATTATCAGAGTAGTCTGTAAGACTAAAATCGCTCTAATAAAGTCGATTGATATTATCTTAACGTATTCATACATTCCAGGGTATGTCTCATTTCTTCCCGAAATATTCATACAGTTCTCAAGTTATAAATCACTTTTAATGAACGTCCGATATTGTATCCACAGGCGGTAATGATCGCTGCATTCAAAACAGTCTTTTTCTTAAGAATATCGCTCAAATGAGACAAATTCCACACATTCCACCTCGGCGACTATACCGGCTGGATTTGAAAAAATGCCTCATTAGGAATTCATTTGCCACCAGTGTTCTGCTGATATACTTGTTTCCCTCTCTCGTACTAGTCTGGCACTGCTTTTCAACCACATTCGATTCAGCACGGCAAACCTCAATTAAACCACCATAAAGTAACTTTCACACGCATAAGTTAACCCTTTTCCCAGAACCTCATAAAGCCCCCAGCGCGAAAATAACAGCGCTCTTTTGAATTCGACGTTTTACCGGGTTGATACGGACTTGAGGAGTCGAGGCCTCGGAGGAGTGGCGAGATGGCGTTAAGGCGAGAGACGGAGGCGCGGGCCGTGAAAAATAATTTAGAATATTCATCCGTAGCTGGGAAGGACGGTCCCAGATGCCGGGAATAAAAATGATAATCGCCCGGCAGAGCGGGGGAACGCTCGCGCATGTGTTACTGCATTTCATGCCGCGATACTTAGCCGAGCGCCACTATCAGCGCGAACTCTCCTCTTGTTCGCGGCAGCGTGGCATTATCGCGCCGAGGAAAAACAGGAGTTTTTCGAGAGAATTAAAGCGGCAAAAAAGACGGGTAGTAACGACATGTGCCACCTTATTGTCCTCGGACATAATGGTCGGTTTTTCCCTCTCCGTCTTACAATAAAGGTTGGGGTCAACGGGACGTTCCATCAAGAAAACTCTTTCGGCCGTAGGGTGACTGGCGTAAAGAGCGCATGCGTCCTTGGGATAGGGGTTTAGGGAGTGGCCCCGTGGATGGAATCGGAGCAGGGAAAGGGGAATGGAGGTATTCTCAGTCTCTATTGTGGAGGGGGGAGTGCCGAAGGAGAGGGATGGGCTCCCCGAGTTATCTGAACCGGAAACTCTCCCCGCCTGCCTTCGCAGCGTGGCCTAAGTGCTCCTCTGAGGGAGGCCCTTTATTGAGTCAACCGGACGGGAGGGGATGGGGAAGATGTGGTCTGAGGAGGCGGTGAGAACGGAATCTTGGTGCGTTGTTTTTGGGACGAGCAGTGTGGAGGAAGGAAGAGGTCGCAGGGGTTAAAAAAAGAAACGCAACGGAGTTGCTCTTAGCAACCGATCCGCACGCTCTGCTCATTGTCAGGGAGTCGTAAAAACGTAAAACCCTCCGAGATGACGCCAAGCTTTCTTTATTTTTTCTCTCTTTGCTGCTCTAAATATTCATCGGTATTGCTAGGGGTTGGATTACTTAGGTAGAGTCCACATGTGAACCGATGTTCAGCAATATTACTTTATAGCAAAAAGCAAAAAGGCACACGGCTGTGTTGTTAACATTAAGAGTTAAGAAGAAGCTCCAAACAGCCGTTGTTAATATAATAGTAAATAAAAACGGCTATTGTTAATAGTTGTTGTTCCAAACAGCCGTTGTTAATATAATAGTAAATAAAAACGGCTATTTGGAGCTTCTTTAACTCTTAATTTTAATATCACTTTATGTTTTGAGTTACCCATTCCAACACTAATAGTGATAGAATCATTTCCATTACATTTAGTCTTCTTAGGATTTGAGAATGATACTTTAAATAGCACTTTATAATATATTTAGTAGATTTATGGCTTCTCTAAATTTCCTCCAGTTTTAGTTATCACTATACACATGCTATATATATATACAGCTATAATGTATGTACCGTATAAAAATACTTGAGAGGAAGGAATTTGCTCAACTTGTAATCAACGTAACCTCTGTAAATGTTTTGATTTCCGGTCCTTAGAGAAGAAATGATAACAGCGATTTCCTAAAATCATTGAGATGGAATTTCTCATGAAATATACATTAGGTCTGGAGACGCTTTCCTATGTTTCTATTGGAATTAATACACTAAGCAAACTCCACGACTCGAAGCAGAATATTTTCTCCAATTTGGTAAAATATTTCGAGTTAAAGAAGATGTACGTTACCTAAAGTGTGAGGATGAGATTCTGTAACCAACCGTCAATGAATGAGTGAGATATTTTTTATTCAGTAATTTCGACCGAAATTTGATCAATTGAAGTATTTTTTTCATTTATTGATCAGTTTTCCCTGAAATTATACTTGACGTCGTACTATAGAAAATTGCCTGGCTGTCATATCACTGAAACTGATCATTGAAAAATGCAAACCCTACTATCTTCATCTTACCTTTCCACACATTTCAGTATGTGATTTTTTGACGCTCGTGCAGCGGATGTTTCAAGGCTTTCATCCGGTTGTCACTCCTGTGCACGAGGCACTTGACCACGCTCGCATTTCCACTCTCAATTGTCTCAATTTCTTTGTCTTTCTCACTGCGACTGCAGAAAAAGGCAACTACGGAAATCGATCACGTGGACTCCCTCCATCTTTCGAGCAAAAGTCTCAGTTTTCCCTTTAATCAGGACCAAGTTGCGCGAAAACATAAAGGAGGAAAGGAACTTGGTTCTGATAATTAGCTTCCTTTTATGCAAGGACTCGTCTTGCATATTTCATGCTATTCCGTGACGAACGCGCGAGGAAGTTTCTAACTGGATGGATCGAGGGAGAGAGAGAGAGATCGCGAAATATGGCGAAAAAAAGTTTCACAATGGGGGACTGCGTTTTAAATCATGGTGCAGCTCCCACCGGCGGGGGCAGAATATAAGAAGCGATGTGGTTATCGATCGAGAGAAGTCAATGTAACTTCATCTGCATCACGTTCCATTCTCACACACATAACCCACACGCTGCATCCCTTCCCGAGATGAGAAGAAAATCTCCGAATTCTCCGAACGGCGAGTGAGTCGATGAGAAAAAAGCTACGAATATCCTCTAATTCTGCAGATTCTCACCCTTTATTCCTTATATTTTTTTCGAGGAGACGTGACTCTAGTTTTACTCCGCCTGGCGTTAAAAAGGACTCCGCGACCCGAACGAATCATCTGGATTCGTCTCACGTCGCATTCAAATAAGTATCAGGGAACTCCGAAAAAATAGCCATTATCGCGACTGCGAACGCATGAAAAGATTTCGATCGCCGAGCGAAAAGAGCACGTTGGAAATAAACGCAAAGAATCGTAATGGAAGAAAAAATCAATCAATTTGAATGCATTACGTTCTCGACTCTGGATGGGTCAGCGGAGTGCATAATTATGGAAAAAAAGCGACTCGGCCGCTAATCGATGGCGGTGTATTCCCGTCACGTATCTACGAGTTCTACAAGTCACGGCAGCTTATCTCATAATGGATAATGTGCTTGAGGTCACTCTGGCTTCCTCCCACCTCAACGCCTCCTTCGACGTCGATAACTTCCCCTCCCAGAGGGTCATGCTGGCTACATACCTCCCATTCCACTCCCACCTCCAGTTCCAGCAGCCCTCCGAGATCCGCAACCACCAAATGGAAAACCCCTCTGCATCCTTTTGGGGGCATGCCCAAAGTAAGAGGCGAACGGATCGTAACAGTCCTTGGGAGATTCTTCTCTCTACTCCCGGCGATTTTTTCTCTCTCCTCCCTCACTCTCACCCTCTCTGCTTTTGTTTTACCTTAACGCCATTCCATTTTCTCTATTTTTGCTCATCACGCGAGATTTGCTGAGAACACTTATTCTCTAATTCGCGAACTGTCGCTCTCCTCCCTATTGATCAATGGAGCACTTTATTATTCAACGCCAGATTTTTATCCGAGGTAGCAATTCCCTCCGTGGGTAATTCCTCAAGTTATATTTTTATAATGTGGCCTTGGAAAGGAGGTTAACGTTGTCGACGTGTTTCAGTCTATTTTTCTGGCAATCAGGGATTGCAATCAGGAATTTTTCTTTCGTTAGCTGGAAGGATGAAATTTTAAAATATTGTTGAGTTCCTTATTTTATTTCGCTCGACAAATACATTTTATGCCCTGCTTTACATAAATCACCCTCGTTCGTCCTTCTATAACTAGTGTTGAAGGGATTTTACGGTAAAGGAAAATTTCCAAACTCATTGTGCAGTTTGTGCAGTTCAATTTATCACCATTGAATTAACCTTCTTTTGTCTTTCTTTTCCCTTAATTCACATAGAGGCAGTATCGTATTGATAAGTAAAACTGTTAAGGAATTTCAATGCTTTTTAGTTTCAAATAAACAATCTATTGAGTCAAATTCAATAGAATCGTTCCTGCGAACATATATTGATAAATGGAATTTTTTTTTCGTTCAATGATTTTTATTTTACATCTCCATTGTTCATACAATTCATAATTGGAATTTATTTATCAGACATTTCGTTGACTTTTGTAACAGTATCGATACAAATTCCTTACTGTTTACATCTATGATGATACGAAAGCTAATTATATTTAAGTAGTGGTCACAATGGCTGTGTTTAAGGACTTCATATGAAATATCAAGAAAAGTGTTATTCGTAGTCATTGTACTTCAGTAATGTGGAAATATTCCCCTTATAGGATTCTGACTCGGCGAGGAGAGCAAAGGCAAAGTAACTTACCCCTCATTTTACCTAATAAGGCCCATACCCCCCTCTCTTAGTACTTCTTTGCTTATGTTAGATGAGGTGAGGTTCAGCCTTGGGGCTGTCTTTTACATTTACCATAGATGGAATCGACAGCAAGTTCTCTAAACAGTTCAAGTAGATATCCCTTCATAAGGAGAGAGTTTGTATCGCTCGAAAAAACGTACAAGTTAAAAAGTTGAGGGAAAGCATTGTATACAGCCATTTCTTGCCTCCCCTTTTTTCACGGGAGAAATCTCCATTTGGCAGAAATGTAAGATATTTTCGTCGCAGTTCCACCCAGTATTTACTCAAACTTTCGTTTTTCTCTCTTATTGTGCTCTCCTCCCCTCTCCTGTTTTTTCAATCACTTCTTAAGGAAGACTCCCTCACCTCAACAATGGATCCCACAGTCACGTTCCCGAATCTCCTTGCGCCAAATATTTTTTCGTCGTTCCCTTACACCCACTCCTTCCACCTCTTCCCTTTTCCCGTGTTCCTCGCTCTGGCTTCATTCCAAACTCTCGTACTAGCCAATTCTCTGGGAAGTGAAGTCATCGGATCCTTCGGAGGGAGGAAAGGTGGTCGCAGCGAGGGAACGTGTATGGGAGTGGTCGCAGGCATTGGCCGGGAAACGACGGAGGATTGTATTGATATACAAAAGAGATCGCTAATGTGAACGAATCGAATCCATTACTCAATTAGTAGTCAGAAGGACCCTGGTAAGAGAATTGTGTTTTTTCAATGAGGAATCAGATTGGTTTTGCTTCTCCCGAAGAAGCTTTCGATTAAGCAGTTCATTCAGTCGATTGATTTTCTCGTAGAGAATTTGATTATTTTCCAAGGTAGAAGTTTGTGATTTTTAATAAGTAGGAATATGTTTTTTTCCGTGGTATTTTTAAGTTAAATTTATAGTTGTGATGCAAAAAGATTATGTTTTGTGAAAAATCAGAGTTTGTTTTCCGATGGGTTGAAGGAGCATTTTAAAAATTAAACTTGGAAATTTTAGATAGTCTATATGATCATACCATGCTGCAAAATACTTGTAAAAGTTTCTATCAGTAAATCTATAAAAAGTAATATCCAGATACAATATTAAACGTTTATATCCTACTACTTAAAAATATACTTGACAATTCATATACTTCTAAGTGTATTATTTGAGTAATAAGTTCCACCAGATTTTACTGTGCATAATAAAATAGATCGTTCTTAATAGAGCATAAATTAAAATAGATTAGTTTATTACTCAACTGAAATATTTGAGCTGATTCATAATCGATGTGGTATAGTAAATATTAAGAAAATCATTCGAAAGGAAAGAAAGAGAGATATGTATTACCAAAGAAACTCGCTCTTCAGTTTTGGATGTGACCTTTTTCTATACTGAAAATATGTTGATAAAAAATCTTAAAAAACGAATATCCTACATGATGCGTTCAGATTATGTGATCTCAATTTTGAAATCTATTGAAGAATGTCATTTAATAGCGTATAACTTAGTATATCTTATTTTCATGTGGAATATTTGTTGGCTAACGATACTGCCAATTAATTAAATTCTAATTTTTATTTAGAGATACTTTATTACCACAAGCAATTAATAATGGAATTAACAGTTAGTGTTCAAAAGTAAATATTAAGGTTTTTTATAGTATTGATGTTTTAAGCTCTTAGTATTTTGATTACCCACGAAAATTTGTGGTCCTCTGACAAATGTAAAAATTTTAACTCAAACATCATTTTTTATGAACGAAGGCACTGAAATCTAAGTTATTTTAGAAACATGTGTTTTGCGCTTTCCTCTAGCATTTGGATTCATTTCTCTTTCAAGGAAGGGCCTTTTCTCCATTTACAAAGTAAAGATAAAAGAAATTCAAAGGAACTCGACAGCTGTTCGGTTTGGATTGACATTCAAACACATTTTCTTTTGTTTGACCTGGAATATCATTGTCTGCATTTGAGTTGTAAAAGGTACTTTTACTTTTTCCCTTTTCATATTTTCTAATCAGGAAAAGTTTCGAAAGAAAAGCAAAAAAGAATCGATGTCTTCAAACAAAGAGGAATGCAAAACTGGGGCGGCAAACGGTGAAGTGTCAATGACGCCACTCCCGAGGAAACTTGCCATTCAGTTGAACAGATGCTCCTCGATGATGCATCTAAAAGAAATGGTAATCAGAACGCCCTTTTGCGAAATACTCAAAGCAATGGCATTTGCTCAGGGGTTGCCTAGACAGATATTTCTCTTACTCAAGGATGCTTATAGCAATACAATCAATCGAATATGAACTGAAGAGTAATGAAAGGAGCAGAAGTTGATCTAGAATTAGATTTACAAATGGTGGAGTTAGATAAAAAGGTTTAAATGATGCGTGCATTCTAGGTTAAATTCACTTATATAGCTAGTGTCTTTTGAGAATACAACAAATAGAGATGATGAATATTTTTTCCTGAAATATCTCCAAGATTTTGCCGCTAGGTATTCATTTTTATTTGTTGCTTTGGATTTCCACTACGTCTAGGATTTTATTTGGATGATACGTTAGTCTACACCTATATTTCATTCAATTAGGTATTGTTAGTGGAATTTAATTGTGTTTTATTTTTTGCTATAGTTTATTCTACATGAATTTTTAATTACAATTTTAATAACATTCAAAATTGTAATTCGTGATATACATTTAATATTCTTTAAATAACTAGAGGCATTATTGAAAAATCATTTCGCAGTGGCATGAGAAAATAAGGATAGTTGTAATTATATATATACCTATAATAACCTAAGAATCTAGCAGAAAAATGTAGTAAAGACTCCGTTTTATGTAGGGTATTGTTTCATTTGATACCTCTTTACATGGCATATTAAATCATTAGTGGTGGGAATGTTGTTCCATGAAATAGTTCTGTAATGAACCATTTTCTGGTATCAATTTGGCAAACTCCAAATTATTACGCTTGAGAAACATGAATGTCAGGTTGAAAAAGTTAGTAATATTTGAAGTACGTGATATTGCTACTTTTTTCTCTTCTTAATTGTTCAGGAGGCTGAAAATTTCAAGCAATTCCTATAAGATCAAGAAGTAATTAAGATGGTTTTAGTTCTCTATATTTCTTCTCCTCTTTAAAAGGGACATTGATCTTCCAGTTGTCTTACTCGAATTGCAGACTTATTTTTATTCCGATTTAGCGTGCGATAGAAGTTCAGGATTACCGTTTTTTCTTGTATTTAGTTTTCAAGTGTGTCTCATTAAGTTTACCTGTTATTCCTTCTTTTTCATTGATAATCGAACTTTAATTTAATTTATATGAAAACCTGTAGAGACTTGACATCCTAAATTTGTTTTTCCTGTTCATTTCTTCCTCTTTCACGCTAATTTATTTAAAATGGACTTAAAAGATATATATCGTTTTAGTGAACAAGAAGTTGAACCAAAATGAATCATCTGCTAGAGCTGATGATGATTCTGGGCCTCCTTACTCCGGTAGCGCTCTTAGATATATTTATTTATGGTTTTATATAAATAAATTCATTTTGTTTATTTAATTCTCAATTTATTGTATTTTATTTTCATTCTTAATCAATCATTTTTAATAGAACATTGACAATGTAACACCCAAACGATTGAAGTTTTTGAGTTATGAAAATACCTATTTAATAATACTATTTTTCTTTGAAGGATACTTTTCCACGTTGTTTCTGTTATTCTCCCTTTAAACGCAACATTATCTTCTGTTAATCTTTATTTTCCATTCTCTAATTGGTTCCTTTATATTTAGTAATATTTTCTCCTTTTTCTATTTACCTACTTCTATCATATTTGTGTTTAATTAGGATATTCTGATGCGTAAAAGCTCTTTTTATTTGGTCATATCAATCATAAATAACTTACATACCGAACGAAGGCCTTCGTTTTTGCTTAGGCAGGAGAAAGTGCCGTCAAGAGTCTCCCCGGCTCATAATTCGAGTTCCATTCAATTCCTCGGGCTCAAATCATTCACTCTGATTCCCATTCCTTTTTTCTTGTACTTCGGTAGTACTACAACCCAACTACACTCTGGCGGTGGAATTTCCATTTGCCGGCTTCATATCGCTTGTTAGATCCGCCCCTGCGATGCTCTCATTACCGCCGCTTCGCTCCACTCAATCGGGTCTCCCTTCCTTCGTCACTCCAATCCGTCCTCCACGCCGTATCCTGGACCATATCCTCGAGTCCCCTCAAATCCACCTGGTCTCCTCAATCCCATACACTCGACCCCGTCCCCTTTATTACAATCCACTCACTCCCCAAACCGCTCTCTTTCCCCAGAATACCGACTCTAGTGACTGACATTTACAGCTCGACCTATCGATTCTGTCTACCTTGCTTGTTAATTATGGGAGCGTTGGCTGGTTTGAGGGCTACAGGAGCACAGTTGTTTAGGGAGTGGAGATGGGTCCGGGCAGAGGTTATGTGAGGGATGTTATGGGGACGGCGGCGTGCCCGTGACGGCGGGACGTGGGCGTGGACGATATGAACGAGTCTGGTTCAAGAGAGTCTGAAAAGGATAGGGTGAATGGGATGGCTCTCCATAGGATCCATCACTTGTGTATAAGCTGACTGTTTTGTGGCACGTGGATGGATGAAGAAAACAGAAGAAGGTGTTGCAAATCAACTATATACCATCCACACCACTATTGAGTTTTGTTTCATGTTATTTGACCAAATTCCAGTATCAAGTATTGCATTTTGAGCTCTAATTGAAAATAAATGTCACTAATGATTCATTAACTTCGGCCCTTACTTCGTGGAACATGATGCATATAATAAAACAATAGGATAATATAAAACTTTGTCTATATTCCACAGATGATGACGCTGGGCTCGTGTTTATTGTAATCTGTGGAATATAGGCAAAGTTTTATTTGATTCTTGTGTTTTATTACATATCGCTAATGAATTAATTTATACAATGCTTTCCAATATAAACTTGAAAATAAGGTCTAGGAGATTTATAATTTTAAACATGATTCGTAATGGCCTTTCGTCTTTTATATTTGTTCAGCTTCGTTCTAGACTATTCTTTGTTGAATTAAGGAATAAAGTGGTAATTATTTAAAACTAGATAATATTACCGAAGGACTTTTTATCGTCTCTCAGGAACCAAGTTGGTTTCCATAAATCACGTATTTGCTGTACATACGTTATTATTTCTGTAGTCTATCTATTTGGTTGTTTTAATATGGATTTACGTTAACAATTTTAAAATCTCATTTATAAATTACATTCCCTCATGTTCGTAGCCAGTTTGTGGAATATTTAATATATTCAAATCGGGCTTGGCCTATATAATGCGAGAATATTTTGTTATTTTCTGATTAGAATTGCTGGATGAAAATTTTATTCATATATCTCAAATGTGTCGTTTGATATTGATATTTTAAGGTTCGCATGCAACATATTCCGTAAAACCACGATACAATATATTAATTATAATACATTTAATAAATTATTATATTGCAAGAGAATCATCAAAAATAAAATGGGAACACATTGGTTCCTTATACTCTTTCCTAGCTTCGATAGCAAGTGATACTAATTTAGAGAGCAAACATTCAAAAAGGAACATTTGCTGCACAAAATGTAGTGCTTAAAAAGTCTTAGAGAAGAAAAAAGTATTAACCTAAGACTCGGGGCATATTTTAGGTTTCATAGTAAATTTTATCTAAACCGCAATAGTGAAAATATTTTTATATTTTCATTTTCTTGGTAATTTTAAGGATAAGCTTTTTTGTAGCCTCAAGTTATTTCCTTTTTTCCAATCGGAAAACATTAGATAAGGGTCATTAACGCCCGAAGCTACCCCCAATGCCCCGGAAGGGAGCGGCTTAGAGAAGTGAGAGACAAAGAAAAAGGGAGGGAGAGGAAACGTTATGATTTTTTTAAAGGTAAGAAACGGTTACCGGAGTGTAGAATGAATGGGAGGATGATTTAGTCAGAGAGTGACGTGCGCTCGGGGCCCTTCTTTCCTCTCTCCTTAATGGTAGACTCTCGCTTTCATTTTCGCTCGAAATGGCATCCTCGTGATCGATAACATTCGCCAGTGTTTTTTTTCCTCCTGGATTCGCACTCCCTCCGAAAAAAATGTAAAATGTACTCTACGTCGAGAAACAAGCGTTCCTGACTTATTTCCATCCCCTTCTCCCCTCTTTAAAGAATCTTCTGCCTCCCGTCTTTCGACAATGTACATTAACGTTTTTACTCCCAAACAACGCTTGCTTAGTCACTCATCTTCCGCTCGCGTTCAGTATTTGTCCCCCCCCTATCGTGCAGTCCGACTTGCTCCAATTCTTTCCACCAGATGTCATTCCATTCGTCTTATCTCCTTTTGTCTCTCTTATATCCCTCTCTATTTGTGTACGTATCTCGTCTTCATCTTGTTTATTTCGCATAATGCCCCAGTCTCTCTCTCTCTCACTTCCTCTCCGTCAGGTTATTTTTTTCAGCGCGTTTGTGTGTTTTTATCGTTCCCGTTTTTTTACAAGATATCTTTTGTTCGAAATATATCTCACCATCTCGTTTCATATCTCTATCCTTCCAGAACACGAATTTCCCCTCCAGTTTTCCCTTTAACGTAATATATCTCTCTTATCTTCTCCCTCTGCTTTTCCATCTCTTTTCTTCACTTCTCCATTTTCCGTTCATTCCTCTGTCGAAAGCATTAGTCAATTTCTTATTTGCTCGTTTTATTTTTTTCCGAGCGTAATTTAAGGACGAATCATAAAGGACAAATTCTCGGAATAAGACGTCGATATTGGCAAATGAGGGAACGAGAGATTCATGTATATTTTTCGTCGGATTCGGTCGTCTTGCCAATCCAGCTGATTCATCCCTTCCTTTTGTTTAAGCTCAGGGAGCATCTCCGATATTTTAAGGAGGATTTTTTTTGCGAGTTTCGTTTTTTTCGCGATACCATCGGATTTCTAGGAGTCGCGCCAGCGGCCATTAACTTATTATTATGGAGATAATGGCGACGGTGGAGTTTCTTTCCATCCGGAGACGGATATTGGGAGGGAAATCAAAGGAATGGTCCATGATCGGCTATCAGATGGAGTAGGATAATCGCCAGGCTGAGATGGAGCGGAAGGGATGTTTTTTGTCCGGAATGGGAATGTATTTGGGGCACATCAGTGGGCAGAGAACGGATACGGAGGGAGGGGGAGCGAATGCAGGCGTAGGAGTGTATTCTCCCTTGGCTACTACTTTTGAGAGAATTGGCTCGCGGTCAATTGCGCTGATTAGGGAGAGGGGATGGCAAAGTGATAATGCCCGATGGAAGGAATGCCGTATTGGGCATGAGGGAGATATATCCTAAAGCTAACACAAGGGGAATAGAGTGGATTAATGACTTAACTGGTAATGAATATTATCTGGCGATGGATTATGCATGGTATTTCACGCAATTCTAAAGTGATCCAGTGGCACGGAATGCTCCGTCCGGGCATTGTCTCCATTAATGTTTTGACTGGGGATTGCGGATGTTTCGAGCTTCAAAGGGAGTGCGTCATTCGATGTTTTTGCTCTTCCGGCTGTACACATGCCTCTTTTTGCGCTTCTATGAACGATAATGGTATCTTCTCCGCTTCGATTTTTTTGGAGAGGGTGAATTAATTCAGTATAAGGTTGTTCAGTTATATCCAAGGGAGATCGAACAAGATGTAAAATTCTGATTGTTTCAGCTCAGACAAAAGACAACCCGCTTAGCATGCATTTAAAAAATCATTATTCATTCCTTGTACAAAATGAAAGAATTTGATAAGAATTGCGCCAATTCTTTAATAACTAAATAAATATCTTAATTAGGATATTAATAAGTTAGAGAGATACATCTTTTACAGTAATGATGATAGCCAATTCAATGGATGGCCAATGTTACAAAATCAATCCTCGCTTTGTTCTCTCTGGCGTGTTGTTCATATCTTCCATTTCAGTTCTCCACCGTAAAATATTAGCTCTCTTTCCTACTATTCGAAAACCATGCAATGAAATGCCCAGTTGTGGATAATCCGCATGAGTATTACGACCGAATAGAAAAGCAGAATTTTAAGTATATCCCCAAGGGATGTATGATTATAATATATATATCCGAAAATATGAATGCATTCTGATTGAACAGATAAATTTACGGCTACTCTTTTGAAAGTAAGTAATTGACTATTTAGATTAGTAATATTCACTAATAGCTTCATTTAGTGAACTTAGTATCAAGAAAAATCTGGACTTTTTTCCTTACTATATCATCAGCCAGAAGAAGAAGGTCATCGTGAAAAAAGTTTCTAATCACCTTAAATTGCTGGGATGACTCACAGCTCACAATTAGAACTAGATAATTTAATTGTTGGAGTTGTGGTGATAGGTATTCTGGTTCCCGCCAAAGTGGCCTCTGGTATTTAATTTTTTAATCTCCTATAACAGTATTTATTATTTTCCTATATTTAATAGCAGTCTAGTATTGGGGAAACAATTATGTCATTGTTATCGATGATTGTGATGAATCTGTTATTCCCTTTATTCCAAAATATGCCCAATAACTTATCTTTTAACCCTGAATTATGGTTGAATTTTCAGCAGACAGACGTAAATTAGACAAATAAAACAGTTTGCTGTAATGAATTACCAAAACAATGGTGGATTGTATTTTGCTCGATGATTTTTCACATGCTTAAGTTATTTTAATATACCGATTTCTTCCATTAATGGCACAAAAATTTGAATTGAGGAACATTATTTTCGGAAATTATAAAATGGTAACCCAAAATAAACAATCTTAATTTTATACTAGAAAATTTTGTAGGAAATAAATTTCAGAACTTCAAAATTTTATTTTTAAATAAGATATCTGTACTGCTACTAATTTAATAACAGTTTCTTTTTCATATGGGTACAATATTTATTTAAGAACATTTTAAATTAGATTTATACAATTAATTCCCATTTATGTATGTTGAAATTTATGACAGGTTCTATACAGTCTGTTCTAATGTGAAGAGGAAGTCTCTCATGTTCTTGAAAACGTGCCTCAAACAAGTGAATTCATAAAAATAGACTTTTAGTGGTTTCTCGAAACTACGAGGAATATTTTTATCCCGAAAGGTGTATTTTTCCGTCAAATTTTTATTGCAAATTAAAAATGAATGCCGGAATTCGTCACATCTATGTAAAGTATGGAATCTCCCTTGAAAGGAAATAAGATCATTCTAGCAAAATTATTATTCAAATAGGTTTATCTAACAGCTCTAAATTAAGGAATGTTTATTTAGTTGTTTCAGAAAGCGATAGTATTGATAATGAGAGCGAGTTTTCATTTATATGATGTGAAATTTGTCTATATTTTAGTGTATTAAATAATGATTAGCTCATCATGATAATGAGTTGAAAAGACTTAATAAATGCATGGAAACTGAGAGTAGATATAAAAGGCATACAAGTGGCTGATTTATTAAATAATACATTTCAATCATAAGACGTGGAAAGAGTTACCACTTAGACTTAGTTCTTCATTAATGCAGAGTATGTATGCTTTCTTCGCCACGGAGAATGTTCAGTTTCATTGGAAGCTAGGGAAACCTTTCACACTTACTTATATTCTGAATAGAGGTGCAAGCCATCTTAACAAAACTGTTTTCACATTACTCCCCCTTATTTCGGGAAAATCCTCCCAACTTTGGAAAAGCTGCCTGGGAATATTTCTCGATACGCCCATGCCGTGACGCGACCCCATTTACATCGGCTGATTGTTGGATGCGGTGACGTAACAAGAAGAGAGCTCCGCTTTTTGGTGGCGTCAACACATTCGCACTCCGAAGGCAGAAGGCGCGAGCTATCATACGAATGGCGCACTTGTGTTCGTCGCAATATTCAGCTCGTGGTGTGCCGCTTGTGTGTGTGTGTGCGACTGCTTTGGCCGCCGCATCCCGATGCGGTCCTCTTCTGCTGCCGCCTTTTAATGCTGTCGTTTCATTTCTATCCACCAGTGGTCGCTTTAATGTTCGTCATTAGAGGGGAGATCTGGGGCTTATGGTTGCCTCCTTAACCCTCCAAGGACGAGAATTATTTTTTCTTAAAAATTACCCTAATTTTAGTATATTGGTATTCAGATGACCTAAATTAACAACAGAAAATTGTTTAAAAAAAGTTAACAATAATAGGTTCGTTGCAAATGCCCGTTCCCATATGGGCACGTCAGTCCTTCCCACTACTACTAATACGCGCGCCATGATGAAATTAAAAAAAAGCATTTTATTGCAAAAAATCTTATTTATTTCAAAAAATATTGTATGAAATGGTTTTTCTTGGAAGATATAAGTATTTATTTTATAATTATTTTGTTAAGCACTTTGTAAAACATTTAACACAGAGCCCAACATTGCACTTATTACGCATTTTTCTCCCACGACTCTCGCACTCTTCAGAAGCGCAGCGTTTTCCCTTGTTCTGCGGTATGTCACCAATTACACCGATTAATTGATCATACCATAACTCTTGCGTGGAGCCAGTTTATATAAATCATATCTTACCAATATGCAGTGAATTTACATGAATTTGGTCAGTTCCACCCATATGCTTATTATACTGGGATATGAAGTAGGGTTATGGAAGCTGAATAATTTTCTTTTGTTTCCTATAAAATCTTTTAGCTTTCATCAACGGCGTAACTCCATACGCTGTTGAAGCTGCCACAATTGCCAAATTGTCCAGCCATTTAGTGATTCCTATTCCTTCACATGCAGAAATGGCTGTGATGCTCTTTCCACTCTCCTCCTTTTTTAGATCATTTTTTGGTGGTAGCGGACAATCTTTCGGAATCCGGTTCTTTCTGATTCGCTCAGTTCCATTGTAGCCACATCCTTTCAAATGAGGCAATAAATTCTTTCGCATACATTATATATTGAGCTAAATAAATTAATGCTATTATATTATTTCACATTACATTTCAAATTATAATAACCGAATCTTATCGATTTACCTCTACTACATCGCTTGCAGCTGTGTCTTTCGTAGTATCTTATCATCTCTTCCTCACAATCTAAGAACTGGGAAGGCACCAAATGCTGCAAACTACTCTGTGTAATTATTTTCATCGTAGGCCAGACTTTGTAGAACCCATCGCTTGACTGTCTAACTTAGTATTATCCGCCAAGTGTAAAAATTTCATTATTTGGATGAATCAGTCCCTCCTTATCGCTCTACTAACCAATTCAATATGTACATCCTTTTTCGCGTCCCAGTAAAATTTTTTTCCAGGAGAATGTTGTACCCGGATACAATCAAAATGCCAATGACGGCTCGCATCTCCTCTGCTGTAATTTGTGGACTGGGGCAATTAAAAAATCGGTCGTAATTCTCACTTCGTTCCACTATGAATGCGACGAAATCGTCATCGATGAAGAGCTCTAGCAATTCGATGCAGCTAAGTTTAGAGTATGAAAAGTAATCTGCTTCAATAAAACTTCCCGTACACTCAATGCTGCCCTTTATCCATTTTCTCCGCACAGATTTTTTTGCCCCATCGTCTTCTCCAGCACCGATACTTTCGTTGGTTGCCAACCGAATTTCGGCTTGTGCCCTCATTTGCTTGCCAGTAAAATTGTCAACCAATCTTTCCTCATCTTCATCAGCCAATACTTCATCAGTTCGCTCATTTTTTCCTGTTGGAGAAATGAAGAAATCGGTAACATCTACCTCACTCTCTTCATCCTCGTCAAGGATTCGGAGAGCCTCCTTCAGTGAAGTCGACTCATGAAAACTTGCGTTTTTCCTGAATATAAACTATAACACCTCTAATGATATCATTTTTATGTGAAGCTAATAAAATTTGAAAGGATTTGTATATCTAGTACAATAATCATTTGCTAATATATGTTGTTGCCGCTTCTACTATATAAATTTAGGTTTTCCGAGATTTAGTTCATAAATATGCATAATAATTGCCATAGTCTTCTTGTCACAACTTAAAACTAAAACAATTCTTAACTTAATTGCACCAAAAATAATGTATTATGTCGCAAAATATTCTTTTATATACTATATATAGCTTTCCTTGACAGCCATCGGCAAGGAAATCTCGTAGTAGTGGGAAGGCCTGACGTGCCCATATGGGAACGCAGCAATAAACAACGTTATAACAACAACAAATAACCTCAAACTCTGCTCTATTTAATTTCTTTCGATGATTAGAACATCATACTAAAGGTATACAAGCAAAATACTACTTTAAATTAAAAACAGTAAAACTTATAAAAATTAGTTGCCAGAAGGATCCATCTCAAAATTTCCCTGTTTTTCGAAAAATCACAAGAAATATTTCCCTTGACTTAAATGCACCAAAACGCAAATGAAACTAAGCTTTGGACCCTCTTAGCTCATAAAATATCGTTTACTGACCATTTTATGACACTCAAGATATTGTTTAGCTACCTAGAGAACCCAGCTGCAGTCCGTTCCCATATGGGAACGTCAGTCCTTTAAGGGTTAATGGTTGGGAGTGTCACAAGGAAAAAGGACTACAAATCAACACTCTCCCTCTTTCTGTTTCTTTCACGAAATGGAGAACACTGGGGTAAAGAAACGAGTGGATTCTGGATTTGTATGAGAGGCATGGGAATGTGTGGGGTGAATCGTGTCGAAGAACTGACTGAATTATGCCGAAAACGTTTCCGTTAACTTGATCAAGGCGATTTCCACATGGGTTGAACTTTTCTCCCACGAAAATCTGTTCCACTTATTCATTCTTTGGCTTTTTAAGCCACGGTTTTGGTATAAAAACCTATATTTTTAGTGAAGCAAACCTTGCAAGTTAAAGGTTCAATATTTAGAAAAAACGAAAATTATACATATTATCGTATTATCGGTGCTTTACATAGAAAGATTGATCCTCGTTGTTCTTACTTATAAAAGTCGTCTGTTATTAGACGAATCCGATTATTTCAGCGGTTCATGACTTTAATGAAGCATTCTCTATCGTAAATTGTCGTGCTAGGAAATTTTGTAATATCCTGCAATTTAATAATATCTTAAGCAGATACTTTTTCTCATATACTTCCTAACTAATATTAACTTCTTTTATGTTACGTAAGTCATAATTAGAGGTTTAAAAATCGCCAAGAGCCGCCTCGTCCCTTCTAAGTTAGAAGGTCAATAATTTAACTTTCTAACGTTAATAAGGAAAAGAACTTTTCCTTACAAACGATATGGAGTCCCACAAAGTGACAGCTTCGTCAATTGATTTTATTTTAAACTAACTTTCTAAGTTTAAATGTCAGCATTTTCGACCTTTTTATTGTTCTGAAAACCGATGGCAACGAACTGTTTATCGCTGATAAGACGGCTATTGGAGATATTTAAATCTCTCATTTAATAACAGCCGTGTTCCAATTTTCTTTCCTTGTACAAAAATAGTTACTTTCGATAACTATCTAAGGCTGATGCTAAGGTATTACATATCGTATATGTCTTCCTAAAGATTTATCCCATACCCAAGTATCGAACGTCGGAGATCATTTGCCAAGTACATGAAAGAAGTACGATCGTCTTCTAACCTTTCGCTTACGATACATCTCATTCCTCAGTGTAGACAGTCGTGACTGAATAAGATGGATATCGAAGACGAATCCCGGGGTGTATTTCGATAATTACTCGGCATCCCACACGGTTTCCTTTCCTCACAGCCTTCGAACGCTGTCCACTCCTCGTTTGACGCCCACTTTATCTTCCCCGCAGAGACTCCTTAATCTAACCTCGCTTCGCGCAACTCTACTTAATATCCGCAGCACCGCAGAATGCCATCCCTTTGTGGCGCGAGAGGGGGAGGCGTGTTGAAAACGCGCGACGAAACAAGCGTAGCGTATTAGCGGTGAAGCAGCGAATGAAGGGGGAAAAAGCAAGGTAGGCCTCAGTCGAGGAGAAATTGAATGGATCGCGCCAGACACATTATGCAGCATCAAAAAATTGAGGCGGAGTGTGAGGAGGCGTAGAGAGAGGAAAGGAGGGAGGGAGTCCATCTGAGAATGGTCTGCGGTGTGCAGATGGAATCTTTAGGCTAAGTGTAAAAGGGTTTCCTCGAGTGAATGTTTAAATAGGGAGATAGCGGTGGTTTAACGGAGCCTCTGCGGACAAAGGCCTTCAGCTTCTCTTGTCGCGCAGAGCTCCTTCAAGCCTTTTCCATCAACCACTTACAACTGGGCTCCTCTCATCTTTTCCAGTCCTCCATCCTCCCTCTATCCTACGCCTCCTTTTTCTCCGAACTCCAATGCATATTTCGAAATGCGATTTTTGTGTCGAGCAGTACAGCAGAAGACGACTCTCCCGCTGTCTTAATTAAAAAACACTCCTCCTCCGAACGCTAAAGGACCTCCATTTTCGATTCATTTTTCCATCTCCCTCTTCCATTATCCTCCTATACCACTCCTCCCTTCTTTTTTAAGCCCTCCCTCTTACCCGCTTTCTGCGTTCTTACGCCAGCTTTCGTGTTTTTGTGCTTTCTTCAAATACTCGAATGTTCTCTTTTTTCGCAAACTCGAGCGCATTTTATCTCATCTCCTACTTTCCCCCGAAATCTTTTTCTGTCGCTCTCTCCTTTCATCTCTTCCATCTCTTTCTCTTCTTTCTCTCTCTCGAATCATCGTCCTTTTAATCTCTTGATCCATTTCGTCTCTCTATTGTGCGGTACTCATTTCCAAGGGCCTTGAAAGAAATATTAATTTGTTTAAGTCCATAATGATACCATTATTAGACTATGCTTTTGAATGTTCTCCGTTTTGGTTTCTCTTTGCTTCTCATTTCATACATTCGATTATTTTTCTTTTACAAATAATGCGTTTTGGGTCGATTTAGTATAGTGAAATTTAAAGCTTATGTCTCTTGAGCAGGAGCTATTTTCTATTCTATCGTAGATAGGCTATTCTTCTAGATATACTGGTGGGTATTGGTCACATAGCAAATAAAATGTATCACAATTTATGTTAGAAAGTGAGAGAAACAGAGAGACTGTTATTCTGATAATATACGCTTATATACTATGCAGTCAAGGGCCATAAGCGTTCGATTTCACTATAAAGATGGATTATGGATTATTTGAAAATTTAACCAAATGTGTGTCTACACAGATTCGTTTTTACTCACATCTGAATGCTTTTTAATTGTTTAATGATTTTTGATAATTTGGTCACTAATATTTTCATAACTAATCCAGGATATCGATGTTAGTTCACTTCTTCTATTCTTTACGTTGAGAAGAGAAATCATTAGAATGTTTTAAATAAAATATTAGAATAACTGTCTGGAGAGTGGGAAGTTTGAGCGTAATTCAGTTTGCCATTTTTAATTTGTTTATTTTTTGCTTTCTAAAAGCATGCTTTTTCGTTTTAAGTTAAACTTTTAAACATCATAAAATATATACATCCATTTAACGTATTATATATGCCGTCACGATACTTGAAATTGCGACGACTGGAATTAGTTTTTCTCTCGTAGGATTTTTTTCAGATTTTCTCCTTTCTTAAGCTTTGGCTTCGAATCTCGACTTATTTGCATATTTCGAGTCCGGATAGCAGTCAGATTCGAGTTTCGCTTCGGAAACGGAAGGAATGCTTTCACTGCTAATTAAAATTCGTTAAAAGATTGTAAGGGGATGCACAAAGAAAAGGATAGTTCTCGTTTTTTTATCTATCAAAAGTTTGAACCACATTCCGCTATTCCGCAACAGTTTAAAAAGGACCAGGAGGTTGAAAAAGGATAATGGCAGCGGAGGCATTCAATTTTTTCTCCGGCGTTTCGCATCCATACGACCTCTCGTCTTTTTTACGATCTGTTTTCAAACGCTTTCCCAATTTCCTGTCGCTCCCAACTTCGGACTCCCGAAATTAAATCTCCTTTCCCCATCCCATGGTCACCCTTCGGTAACCCAGTTCCTCCCGTCTTCCGCTTCCCCCATTTCCCGCGAGAGGCCTCCACCCACTTTCGCATTTCATTACTCCTCCCCTTCCTTCGTTTCACTTTTAATCCTTCTCCACAAAGGCGTCCGTGTTAAAGTGCCGCTAACCGCCGTCTTGACGACCGAGACTTTGTGACGTCACGGGCCACTCCAAAAAAAGAAGGCGTTGGTTTTTTTCCTTCCTCTCTCCCTCTAACTCGACCAGCATGGTAACGAAGAGGTGGGCGGTCGGGAGCGGATCAAACGAGGGAAGTGGTGCAGCGACGCAAGAGGATGTGCTGATCGTGAGTTAACGGCCCAGGGATAAGCGGCGAGTAATAGGGCTTTGAATGGGAGGAAATTCGGCAAAGACGATTCGAGAACAATGACCGCCCTAAGGATATTGGTTGATGTCTCCCTCGTGAAGATATCGGTCATACTTGAGGAGAAACGAACCTGATGACAGGACAGACGTAGGAGATTCAATTACTCATTGCCACAGCAGTTCGGTTCATTTGATTCGCTATCTGCCGAGGGAATTGACCGCATTATTCTTCGCATTATCTAGTTAAGCTCATTGGAGTGTCTCATGAAAGAAAGAACGAGATCCAACACTGCCTTACGTTAAAACTTTTTAACTCACCGAATTTCTTGTGATGTAATGCCATGAGGTTGATTACAATATTTTATTTTATTTTAACTAGTTCACTTTTGCCAATTTTAATATTAGGTCCCAAAGTCTATTTAAATTTTTTTATTGAATTAATTTAATGCCTATGATATCTAGTTTTTCCCCTGATTTTAGGAAGTCGACTTTTACATATGGATTTGGCGTCAGATGGTTTTGAAGTGCACTTGCACAGTGTACACGTGAGCTAAGACAATTGTGAAATGGAACCGAAAATATATGGTGTTCATTCACGATTATTATTTAAATAAAGTGGTATTTCTGCTAGTTTTTTAACTAAGGTTTTGTAGGATAAGGGTTGTTTCGCTCGCTGCAGCAGTAAAATAGAAAAGGATTTAATTTCCTTTATATATTTTATGCGCATGATGATAATTTTGAAACTGGTAACACATGAATGTGTTCTTAGGTAACCTTAAAATTATAAGTTACCATATTTAGGATAAATATTTAACAGAGTAGTCATAAATCACATCTATATTTTTTAAGGAAAGCCTTGCTGGTTGTTCTTTAATCTCTTTCAGATATTTTCTATTAAAGATCAAGATTTCCAGGAAATGAACTGACGTGTTATTCTTATCGGAGTTCCGCTTGATGAATGAGAATGTCATATCGTAGTTATTAATATACAGTTTCTTAAAATATAACTCACTATTTATAACTGTAGTGAAACTTACAAAACTGATAATAACGAAATACTAATCCATAAATATTAAAAGGACTGAAAAAAAAGCTCTCACTAATAATCCCACCTATATTTTGTCTCTGATTGAGATTTCTTCACGTTCTAATAGAGATCATTAGAGCTTTTTTATAATTAGTCTGTTATGTCTAGTTTCCATAGTTTTACAGTCCTAGGATTATTTAAAAATGCCGTAACATTGTACAAATTATTGCCTAAATATTAATCTAAATGTATGCCATATCATCAGTCAGATTCGTTTAAATATTCAGTTATTATTTTTTTCTTGAAGCTCATCTTACTATTCTCAAATTCATTAATCTTTACTTGCATTTTTATCTATGCTTATAAAATGTAGTTTTGCATAACTATTCCACTCTATTTTCTCTCAGTTGGATAATATGTTGATTGAGTGAACAATTGCTTCATTTCAAAATTTCGTATTGTATTTATCCGAAACAGCGTGTTAATAGAACTAGATTGATGATGTTTTTGTTGATGTGATAGTAGTGATAGATAGTGATAATACATATTTGTATTCCTATGGAAATATTAAACTTTTTTATTACTCAATAAATAATATGGGACATATGATATCGTACGGCGAAGTAGATAGAGGCGACAATTAAGAAATTTATGATTTGCAATTCCCATCAGTCGGCAGTTTTAATTTTGCGCATTCGATAAGGAGGAAACGCCATTATGAATCAAATTACATTGGAAACGTAGCGTGCGGAGCAAATAGCTCTAGCGTGATCCATTAGGCACGCATGCCATTCATTTCCTATCTCTTGCCTATCTTGAAATTACCGATTTCTTTCGCTGGTAATTTTCCTGCGTTTCACTGTCTTGAAAAACTAGGTATGCTATCTATCACAGTGTTCATGAAATCCGATTACTAATTTGCTGAATTGAAAACTGAAAACAATTCTCAAAGAGACGAATTCTTAGAAACAAAATCAGTCAGAACTGTCATAAGATTCCGTTA
The DNA here is from genome assembly GCA_947579665.1 of Sympetrum striolatum. Lineage (NCBI taxonomy): Eukaryota > Metazoa > Arthropoda > Insecta > Odonata > Libellulidae > Sympetrum > Sympetrum striolatum. The sequence continues at coordinate 25,900,780 of OX388341.1, forward strand.
CACGAATCGCGAATCATAAGTTAAGGTAATAGATTTAAACGAATCACACAGGAAATATACCTTTGAAAGAAAAAATTGTTAGACGCTAAGAGTTTATATTGGATTGGATTTTCTTATAAATAATAATAAAAATATTTCAAAGATATGATACCTTTTCTCAAAAGCACAGCTCCATAGTAGGTATGTTCGATGTAGTTACTAGAAAATAATCTATCATTCATATCGAAACATCTGTATTGTGATAACATTTTGTTTCATTTTAGTCACGGAAGCATGCAATGTCTCTTGGTGGCTATTTTCTGTAGCAAAACTAAAATTGCAAAATCTTAGACATTTATGCACATCAAACTCACAATTTTTATCACCTGTTATTTTTGTGAAATTATCAGAATAATTTTATTTGCGACGTTATTGAATTTTTCTCCGAAATTTATCGATATTACATTGAGCATGAAAAGATTTTGTGCTTATATTTGAAGGAATTTGTAATTAAAGATCAGCTTAAATCGATATATTTTTACCAGAAGTACGGAATAGCTATATTCTTTCCCAGAAAAACTTGTAAGTAGCTGTGGTAGAAGATGAATAACTTACCGCATAATTAACCTGATTTTTACTAAATTAGTACTAATTCTGCTAAAGACCATAACTGACGATACTAAATCAGAAATTAACTCCTCTTTGACAAAGAAAAGTGTGTATATTTACTTATTTCAGTTTGCATTAGCGTTAACTAGTGATCTTTCCTCGTACATCCTCAATGTTTATCATTCCCGGTTACCACACTACTCCACCTTTTCTCTCAAACCTGCGCCTGCACTTTATCATGCTGTCGGAGTTAGTGGAAGAAAAACCCAACACTTTTATCTTTTCAAAAACTTGATTATTGCTTTAGTTGAAGCATATTAACGAACTATATGATGAGCTGAAAGTGTCTAATCTCACATTGGAAGGATTCAAGCTCTGCTCGAGTATACTAAAGAAAAGTTGATCATCATAAAAATATAGTATCTCGAACTCGATTTGAGGTTAAATAGTTGATATATTTAGATTAAAATGAATCTTTATCTAAGGTATATTATTTATTTAAATGTGACTCATCCTTCTGCTGGTTTTATTCTATAAATTTACTAATACATAAAATATTGATTTATGGAAAATATTGAAACAGTTAATTTACACATCTAATTTTCTCATGAACTACATCCGTATACAGTTGGAAGTATTAATAATTAATAATACTACTGAATCCTTACATACTTCTAGTCCTTTTTTCTGGGATAATTCCGAGTCAAATATATTTTACTGAAAATGTGTGAAATTATTTAGTATAAGAATGGCACGAGGATAACCAACCTGTGACAAGCGAAATATTTATACAACATATCCTCCAAAGAAAGTTGGAAATATAATTCAGATAGTGTATATATATGAAATAAATACTTTCAAAATAGGCTAGTAAAACTGTCAGCCGGCAAGATTGAGTGTAATTAAAATTCTCGTTGAAGAATTTCCATCTCTCTAGATTCCTTTAAGGTATTCGTAACCTTTTTATTTAGTTGAAACCTCAATTATGCTTAATAAGTTTGTATCTCGCGACCTTTTCTCTGTGAATTAGATTTTTTAAATCTTAATATTTCCTCCTTTAGCAAATTTTGTTCTGGGTACTCTATAGTAATTTCATAATAGCACTCTTCCGGAATGCGTAGTCTATTTTCTAGCCACTATTTTTCCTGACCTCTTTTCGCCTCCGCCAAGAGCGCTATTTCGCACTTTCCGGTTTTGTTTCAGACAGAGACGCAGTTCTGTGGCCGTAGAGATTATCCAACCTGTGGCTTTCATTATAGGATGCTAGTGGCGTAAAAAAGCAAGCTAGTGGTGAGAGATGCTAGAAGGGAGGCAACGAGGAGCCGTTGATGATTTTTATAAAAGAGAGCGTAAAGAGGTAGTTCATAAGACAATGTATTTTAGAAATGATTCCAGATTCGACAGTCAGTTACAGAACGTCAATTTTGAAATGAATATCGATAATTGATGGAAAGAACTTCGTACATTTGATTTTAATCGTCATATAGGTTATTTTGGCTTGTAGGTCACGTCCTTGGAAGTGAGTAAAAAGCTTCCATTTATTAATTTCAGATAAGTAGGAAATGGATTGAATTTTAGGCTTGTTTTTCTACACAAATATTGTAAATATACCCACGACCTTGAAATTTTGGGGTATTTTATCGTTTTCACTAAGCCTTACCTTACTTGTTGTGGACATCGTCTGTGTATTGATTACTGTTACACATTGATTCAGTTTTAACGAAAATCAGGTAACTATACTAAATTAAATTGACCTTTTTAGCGTTGGACTAGTAATACAATTCTAATGGTTTGGCATAAAGATTCTGTAATGAATAAATAAGGAATATCAATTAGTTTTATGAAAGTTTTCACGTTATTATATACAACGTAATTTGGGATTTAATGCATATCTTGGTTTATCTGGGATTTAATGCATATATCTTCTTATAAAAGTCTTTCCGCGGAAGTGAGTTTATAATGTTATAAGTTAACATTTCGGAATGGTATAGATACCACAGGACTCACAGGTGATAAATGAAAGGATTCCTTGTTGTGCCATGATGGTTTGAAATTTGATGGAACTCTATGATTTATTAAAACCTTGAAACGAGCCCTGACGGTTCTTTTGAATTTGGATTGATGATGCTTTTACGATGCCCGTTTTTAAATAGATAAGGAGAGAGCCCCTCGTATCAGACCAAAGGGCGCTACGTCACGAAGTGTTGGAAGAAACACCGTACGCTTAAGTAAGAATGCAGGGTCGAACATGTTACACCAGAAAATACAATTAAGATTGATAGACAGCTCATGAGATAAAATTACTCATGGATTTTCGCTTTCTCCATTGCATGACATCCTTTCTCACCTTAAGTTTATTTTTGCGTGTTGGAGGGTTCCAGAATGTTCCATAAAATAGTAATGTTCCAGAACAGGAAAGTGATAACCATGACGAAATAAAGCCAGAGAATTAAAGCCAGATAAATAAAGCGGAGAAAAAACAAATTCGGCTAATTTTATTAATGCACGCATTATAAAAATAGAAATTCATTTGGATTGGCTTCATCATCCCTTCAAAAGGGTTCATACCTTTGTAGATATTTTCAGCATGCACTTTATTAAGTGCATTGCGCGTCTATATGATTGATGACGGTAGATTGTATTCCGTGTGGTGATTGATTGATGCTCATTCTGTTTCCATTTGCAGGAGTCCTTGGCCTTCTGTTAGCCATAATTCAGCTCCGGGATATTTTATTTATCTAACCTTTATTCAAAATATATTTACCTTGCACCTTGGAATATAAATATCGCTCAAAGTCTTTGAACTCGTCATGGGTCACTCGTAACGTTTGGGTCTGGATCCACTTCGTGAGTGGAATGTTTCATCCTCAACTTTCTACCAAAGTCAAGTTATTGAATGTACCGTAATTCGAATCAAGATTTGAATGTTTTTCATTATTTATGCAACAACTTTCTGTTTCTATTATTCGCTTATAATCAATTATCAAAATTCAAACAGTAAACATAAGGTACAAATTCAGAGGTTATACAATCTACTATAAAGTGGGCTTTAATTAACGGATGGTAGTAACATCGAAATATTGTTATTCTCAATTTTTATGGAAGTTTGAAGATATAAATAATTTATGATTACAATGTCACGGGCATATAGAATAGAAAATAGTTAACTAGTGTCCAATTTTCTTTCTATTACATTTTAGGCCTAATGTTACTCTTTTAGTCTGTCTTTCATTTAAAAAATTATGAATATATTTATAGCGATATTGTCATTAAAAATAATACTCTTAAGTAATTAATAAAAAATGTTGTTTGAATTTATAAAAAATACTACCATTATCTAGTATATAATTATAGTATTAGAAAAGAAGCTCCTCAGTGTAACAAACCCTATGAAAGTTATTTATCAGCCATTATTTCTATCTTTTATCATAACTTGTAGATGAATTTTAAATTCACATATCTCCTCTGAAAGTAATCTCATGCACCCCATAAATTATTTCCCATGAATTCTCATAACTTCATGAATTTACTCTCTCTTCGTGGTTTCCACAGATTCAGTTCTTTCACGCAGTGATTTCCTCTCCAAGACATATTTTCCTCCTACTGAACGACCAAGATACACTTCAAATGCTCCGTAATCTCCTTTCATTTCGAATCCCACGAATAACCTTAAATTAAACCCTTTTGTTTCGTTTCTCAACATCCTGCCTTTCTTTTTTCAAAACCCCTTTGCCTTTCCTCAAATCTGTTCATTTTTCCAAATCTTTACTCCGCATTCATTCTCAAGCTTTATTTCTTTCAAAACCCCTTCTCCTCCCCGCCCCTTCTCCTCGCCTTCTTTTACTGCTCGCTCGCGACGAATGAGTTTCCTACAAATTGCGTTTCTCCCGTGCTCTTTGCCACCCACTCGACCCACACACACGCACGCGCGCCCTCACACACTCACCGCCTTTCTTTCCTTCACATAGAGGGAGAGGGGGGATCATAACCATACCTTTCTGTCTCTCCCCTTCTCCACTCATATGCTCTTCATTTATTTTTCACACCTCAATTTACTTATAAGGCCTTTATTCGCATTCCCCTCTTCATTATGACGTACTCACCAGCGGATTACCGGTTCAACTCCGCGTCTCTTTTTTTATAAGGGACGCGATGATCTCTCTACCCTAATCCTCGTCTGCACCCACAAAACTCATCCCTGAGAAACATCCGATCCCTGCGCTTTTCGAGTTTTATTTGACTTCCTATTTCTTTTCTTTCTTTCCCGTGCCTTACTTCCTGCCATCAATCTTTCACGCTCCTCCCTCCCCTTCCGGCCAGAATCGACTCTCCCCCCTGAAAGCTCATTCTATGTGTTTTTACCTCTTCTCTGTACCTATCGATGTTTTTACCCGAAAGATGATACTACCACCCCTTCTTGCTCCTCTATTACTCCCTCTTCAATCACTCCTGAACGTATTTATTCAAAATGTCTCTTTTTTCCATACCATACGATACACTTGGTAGAATATTGTTTTATTGACAGTTTTTATTTCCCATTTAATCTTTGAGTACTTTTATTTGTCCACACTTCTATTAAGAATTAGAGAATGAGTTTTGAATTTTCAGATTTATGGATTATATTTAGCTCTTGCGAAATACTTACGCGTCTATCCATCAAGTTTCTCATTTCATTTCTGTTATGAGCTGATATCTTTGTTAAAGTTGACCTGTTAAAATGGCTTCTTTCTTACGAAGGTTGGTAATTTTTTCCATTTAATTTCTTTGTCATATTTTAATACCTCTCTGCCTAATTTCTAAAGTAAATAGCAATTGAGAACGTAGTGGACATAGATATTCTACAGACTATTATATATCTTAAATAATTTTCTATCTTTACTATTATTATATTATTCTCTAATGGATTGTGTGAGTTTGAGATGTCTCATCTCACCTCTATTGGATTAGGTTAAAAACAGACGCTTGCGACGATTTTGTTGTAAATTCAGTGAATATACCACGTAAAAAACTTATGATGCTATTTAAAACGAATCATGATTGGGAGCTAAAAGGACTAGCGAGCCCTACGACAGTTCCATTTATGGTAGTTCATGCGTTACTCAACTTTTTCCAGGGATGGTTCTGCAAAGTCAATAAAAGTTGCAAAAAGTTTTAAAAGTCCATATTTACAGGTCAATCAACCTTAATTCCGAAATAGTTTCTTAAACTTGCCGCTTAATCAAAATTTTCGATCATTATTTCTATTGATCGCTCTTAGGAATTTTCTTGGAATTTTCCATTTATTAGGAGCATCTCAAATTTGATTGTATGTAATAATAAAAGACACTTAATTTTGATTTATCCGTTACGTTTCTGGCTTTCTAATCTTGCTTTGGTATTTTTTATTCCGAGTATGTTGATAAACATGTTTTTTACAACGGTAATAGTGGCAATTTTGAATACTCGTAAGAATTACATAAATTTCCCTAGCAGATCTAAGAATGTCATAATGCGTCTCCATGATTAGGTATATTTCTATGATAAACATAATTTTCCGCAAGTGGGTATTTAGAAGTCAAGTCTATCATTTACTGTCAATTTAATAAAGAGTTATTACTTTCATATTTCAACTCGCAGATCGCAAACTGTAAGACCGCTGAGAAAACGAAAAGATTAATGTCATGCGTATGCCAAGAAGTCCCAGCCACCGCTGTTGACACAACCTCCTCATCTTCCTGTCCCTTTTTTAATGAAAATAGCTTTCCTTTCTGTCTTTCAATTTCCCTTTCTTAATTAGATTCTTTTATTTCAGCGTTCTAAACTCGGCTGAGTTCATTCTCCTAATATCTTCCCTATCTTTTCTTTTCCGTCATCATCCTTTCTTAATCTTCCCTCCCCCTTCATGCATTCCAATTCCGCAGAATCTCGCCATTGTCTCCATTTGATCCTTCACATTTTCTGCCAATCCTCCGCTCCTGTTTCTCTCTCATAGTTTCCTATCGCCTTTGTGTCCCTTTCCCTCCACTTCTGCGCAGCACACATTAGAACCCCCCTTTCATCCGTTTGGTCGGCCACTCGGACACGTTCTTAGACCCTTAGTGACCCTTGCGATTCCCCTTCTCTCCAATTCCGCCGTTTCCACTTCTTCCATATCTCTCCTCTCATTGTTACCCCCCCCCTCACTTCTTTCTCTCAGCGGCTAAGGCTAAGACCCCTTACATGCCATATCTCCTTCTTACTTTCTTCCGAAGACGTTTCTTGCCCTCGTGTCGTTTCCCCATCGTTATTTCCAGGGTCAGAAATGATTTAATTTGATCTCGCTGAGTATTATTCCAAGAGTAAGATTGCTATATGTGGGAGTATTGATATTTGAATTTTTCAGTGTTAGTTGAGATCCTTTCGATGTGTGGACGATTGTATCCTTTCACAGAAACCGGACGTAAACATATTAAAGAAGTGGCATAATACCCTTTTGTAGTATTATATTCTTTTGAGTTCCTGGATGGCCTAGTTGGCAGCGCTTTTGGCTTTCGTGAAAGCGGTCCTATATTCGATTCTTGGTGGGATCTCACGTGCGAAGTGGCCTAAGCTGTCGAGGCACTTTTAACAATACTACCACTATAATCTTCTGAGATATCATACTCTTTTATGGTACTATTCTATCTCCTTGTATAAAACTCTTTCGTGGTACAATATTTCTTCCACAGTTATATCACATCGTCTACTTACGTAATCAGTTTTTCTTATTTTTACTTCGATAAAGTTTATGTTTATCTCATTATTTTGTCCCGTAGTTTTCCTATCTTATCTCATTTGGTCTTCCCTAATCTCATCACGGAAATTTTCCCAAGCTCTCTTTCCTATTCTTTTCTTCTTTCATCTTTTTTTAATTTGTTAGCGGAACGAAAGGCCTCGCCTAATTTCGGAAGACTTTTGCTCTCAAGTTCCATTTCCACTTTTCGTTTCCTCTTTATTCGTTCATTGGGCGTGTAATGTTTTCTTTCTTTTCCTTTTATGGTTAAGGGCCCCTTATTTCGTTCCTTTCTTTAATTATGTAACATTGCCCTAAATATTAAAGCTGAGGAGTTTTTTCTTTAACTCCTAACTTTCGATGAATTGGAGCTGATAATTGCATTTATTTCTCCCAAAAAGCTTAATTATCTGAAAGATAATGATATCATAATGAGATGCTAGGACCAGTATAAGAGGTAATTCCTTTTGATGCCATCAGGTTTTTAAGCCCCTAGTTCCATTCTCTTTTGGATCCAAACAAATAAAATATGATACTTTGGCATTCGATGTAAATATCGTATCTGACATAACACAGTGAAAGTCCCAGTGAACAAAAGAATACGAGGAAACAATTCTTAACCTGATTTATTGAAAAAACAACGAGGCTTCAAGAATTTGGATTCAAGTCGGCTATTTTGTTAGGAAAGAGACGCAATCATTATCATAATCATATTATTGGAGATAATTCATTAAATTAGTCCACTATCGATGCGAACTACTTGTTATTCTGGCCGATCCAAAAATGAGCGTAAAGTAAGTAAATAGATGCTAAGAGCAATAGAATCTAGAATCTTTTTCCGAAAATAATATGCGATAGCAAAACACTAAAATTAACATTGAACGATCGGTTTTTAAACGTCCTGATTCACTCCTAAAGAAGGCTTCTAAGATACTACTATAGATGTAAATGAAAGTTTTATCAGAACGCTAATGAATCTGTTCTTTTGTTTATTGTAAGAAAATATAGCCCCAAGATGTTCATTTAATGACGTGATCTTATTTTGGCAATGGTGCAGTAGCATTGTTTATCTCTGGACATTTCCATCTCTTTCCTAAATTTTAACAAAAATATTATGAGATGCATCAAATGTTTACTCTAGAAAGAGAGCATATAATAACAGCATACCAAGTGCTTAGAACACCTTAATACGAATGATATCTCTCACTGGGAATTCTCGCTTTAAAAGAAAAACATTTCCGAAGCGAATGCTTACATTGTGACAAATTACTCTTCATTGTTTTTTCATAATTATCTCATAATTATTCTGATGAATGTTAGTCATATTTTTTAACGATTTCATTATTTCACAATTTATCCTTTAGCTTGTATGACTGGTTTACGTAGGTGTGAATGTATGGACAAAATAAAATTAGTATTCCAAACTAAATCAATAGAATATGCAGGCGGTAATTAAGTGAAGCTTGGAAAGGAAATACTTCGCACTTCTTTTATGATTGATTATTTAGGACGCATAAAAATCGTCGACGTTAAAGTAAGATTTGCTTATGTTCCGACATAATTAGGATAGTTAGATATATAACCCTGTTTTTGTAATTATATTTAAATCAAGCTGCTGCAATTATTAATTTCTTTCAAGTACACGATGGAGCAATTTCGTTTAAAAAAATATAATCAATCGAAAATTCAATTCAGGGTGTAGTAATGAAGAGATTACAAAAAGCTGTTTCAGTCTAATTTACGCTTCTTGCCTTAAAAATCATTAATTTGGGGTTTTTGGATATTATCCGCGTCATAAATAATGCGTTTGAAAAACAATTCCCTCCAAACGGCTATGATTAATTTTTCAATGGCAGTGGCGCTCAGATTTTACGTTAACGTATTAATTTTACAAATTTTGAAATAATTTGACGTGACGAATATCGCGGGATTCTGTGGATATCAATCATCTCATTTTCATCGGTCTGTTTGACATAAAAGCCCATTCTCACCAATTACTTTTGGGACATGTTTTTACGATTACTCGCCTCTACTGACACCCAGGTTAGAGCGGGATGATGGATAGCTCATGATTTTCCATTAAAATTCATCACGCAGAGTAAATTCACCTCCAGGCAGTAGTCTAAATGATAGTATGAAAGAATGTGGCAACTTTTTGTGACTTCTAATCTCGGATGTACCGCCATAAATTTCAACATTATAAATACCAGGTGATGGAAAGTAAAGGTGTAAATCCCGTCACAAGTTGATTATTAGTCTGTAAGGATTGTATTTTAATTGTTTACTTTGCTTTAACATTAGGAAAAATATTAAATCTAAGTTACAAACTCAATTATAATATTTCCATCGCATTATATTTTTGTTATTGCTGTATCGTTAAAAGTGCTCCGAGAATGCTTAAGTAATTGTCTGCATGGGCTCGATGGAATGGAGTCTGGGACCGCATTTATAAAAGCCAAAAACGCTGCCCACTCAACAATCCGGAAGCCCGCATTATAAACTTATCATATGCGTAATACCAATACATATTTCCCATTGGCGACGATTTTTGGGAATTTAAAAACTTGTATTTTGCTAATACTCGAATCATTGCTCGGACAAGCTTATTATTTTAATTATAAAAACCTTAAAAAGTATAAAGGTGATATCCTTATATGTAGAATTATTCTTATGACTTATTTTATTCCTTATTTTATGACTAATTTTTTACTCCGCATTCATATTATTTATTTCTATATACCATGGCTTTTTTACTATACTTAATGTATAGGTATACAAAATGAAAAAGATTAATTTTGATCTTTACGTTTTATTCTACCTTACATAATATTTATTTGCAAAATGCAAGAGGGCATATGCCCGTGATGAAATTTATTAAAATGACAATTTTGTGACCCGCGTTCTCATTATCTCCATTTTTACAATCTAAATTTCACCCATTATTTCCCTTGACGTATTGTCATTCATTCAGTCCAACGAGAGAAAGAATCCGTTTCAGTATTCTCATGGAATACTTCTTAATCCCGTAAAAAAAGAATCGTCCTGGTTGGATGGAAGGGCAATTTCCTAGCATGGGCCGAGTGCACCGTATTCGCCAGTGACGTCCGGACGTGCCCTCGTTGTTAGGAATAGTCGATTCCATCAATCTCTAGACAAACTACTTAAACGTGTTAGAAAAAAGAGCTTGCAATGCAGCCGCAGCATCAGCAAATCGTCGGTGAAGATCTTCGCCTTAAGGTCGTAAATCACTGTCTTTCGTGGAATCGTTCGCCCATCCCACAATCCGCGCACCCACACATTCGAGGATTTCCTGCCAAATAGCCTTCGTCTGCCTCGTCCCTCTGTTTCTTGCTCTTCTTCCACTCTACTGAAACGAGTGAGACCTTTTACGACCTCTTCGAGCTTTACTTGTGAATATATTCGAGGAATGACCATTTTTGAAAGAGGTGAGGTCGTCAGCAATGAATTAACCAACAGCAGTTCTTTGTAGATTCTTATCAATTTTCGAGATTTCTGTACACTTAAATACCTTTTCAAGTACTTTCTTTAGCTCGGAATAGGAAAAGAAGTATATTTACGGCTCTTTGATGAGTTTTTCTACCTAATTTTTATACATCATATTTCAAAATTTATCTATTATGCATTATTTATACTTTGGACATTATTTTTACTTTATTAATGGATGAATTCTTACAGAGATTTCCCTCTATTTTGGATTCTTTTCTTAAAATTGACTATGCCGTTAACTATTTTTTCAAGCATGTCAAGAAAGCAAATGGAATTAACTTTACCAGTTCGTATTTTCAATTTTGGGAAAACACTTGGAAGAATTTTCAAAAATGTAGTATTTTGATTCTAAATAATTTTATTGAAGTGAGAATGACAAAAATATGCCTAATAAAGACTATCATCATTCATAGCAGATTCAAAATTCTAATAGTGGTTTCCCCTTGTGATTTTGCTCTTATGTAATGTTATCCTATGGGGAAAGATTACTTTCAATGAGCAGATATTTACTTTATTCCGTCCTTGAACTAAAGGAAGGATTCATTACAATACTAATAATCAATAACTCTAACACTGAAGTAATTGATACTAGGTGAATATATAATAATAATAATAGTTAGAAATCGTCTTTATCTGGGCGAGGTTGAGGCTAAAAAGTCTCTTCTTCCATCTAACCCATCGTCATTAATTATAAAATTAGAAGTAGAAACAATTAGAGGAATTGTTTAATGTATATTTTAATATATATTTCTGATACAGGAGAAAATATCGAATCAGTTGATGTTTAATCGAGATTTCTGACTTAACCCATCAGCTACGGTGATTGACAGCAAAAACTGATTGCCGAAACTGAAAAAATAAAGACACTAATTGAATTTTTATCCCATTGTTGATTAATTTATCTGAAAAAACTTCAGGATCGAGATAAGCACGCGAATCAAAAAAAAACTTATCCTCAAAGTTTTCCCAGCTTAAAAGATCAATTGCTACATTGCATGGCCAAATTTCCAAACGCGATTTAGTATCGCTTTTATGAGCACGCGATAATTTCCAGAGGAATCGATCGTTCGGGAATTCTCTCATCATCCCTTTGCCCTCCGTCCAGCCTTGAAGGGAAAAGCGAGTGCACCGCCCCTTGGCAATCGCAGCTGTTCCCGCACACATCAAAGAGCCACGACCGCGGCTTTTGAGGTTGCTTCGTCAAACAGAAATGCCCAGCCGCGTGCGTTTTATTTTCCACAACTAAATGAAAATCCTCACGGAGCGACTGCATCAGCGGTGTTCACATTCTGTCTCACAATAATGCCGAGTATATTTTCGTCCCGCGGATAATTTTTTTCGCGATTATTTGATTGTTCCCGCGGACAACAATGGCAATCCTTTCTCCTTTAGCGGTATTTCCCACCAGAGGGGATTTTTTTTATCTTTTTTCGAAAATCGCGGGCTCAGCTGGCGCTCCCAGTAAATACACCTGGATATCGCCCGCGTTTGGGAAGTTTCATCTCGCTCGCAAATATTCGTTTATAAAAAGAGGGAAAAGAGCCGAGCGTGCGTGCATAACGGCTTACATAAGTGAATCAATTTTGCATGCAGCCAGACCCCTCTCTGTGTTTTCAACTCCAAAGTATTGGCTAATATCCAAGGCTTTGATTAATGCATGTACATCAATATTTTTTTGCGATGATTCACAGTTTCGTTCGCCGCCGAGAATTTCACCGGAGAATCGATCGGTATTGCTGAAATCATTGAAACCGCGATTAATTATTCGTTCTATTTTAAAATAGATAAATATATCATAATTATGCCTCCCAAAATTAATAAACTAAACTGGAAAATCTTCATCATCATCTATTTTAGGAACCTATAGGTAGATTGATGCTTTTTGCCTCGTGCAGTATTTTACTGCTCGTAAATTAATGAACATGTTTGTGTTTAAATTCATGAAAAGACCTTTTAAGTTATATACCATCGAATAGTTCACTCATTCATTACCATTTTAGTAATTTTTCAATCTATAATGGCGTAATTTATAGCAAAGAAAATTATGATACGGTTCCTTGGCGCGATGTTAAATATAAATACTACAGCGTTGCATGTTGGATGGAGTAATATTTTTATAATGTATTTATTATATTTATAATGTATTATTAATTTATTTTCAGAATGTAATTCAGATGAACTGTAAAAATAAGTAAACTATAGAAGCGCCGTGAACGTAAGCAATCAAATATACACAAGTGGCATGCGGTCAGTATGACCAAGGGGTTATATACATAAACTTACCGAGGGCAAACTTGAAGAAAACCACTCAAACGTATAACAATTCATTAATTATTAAATGAATTAAAAATTAAATTTTGTAATAATATCAGACTAAACTAAATACAGTATAATATTTTCCTAACTTGAATTATAAGGTTTTGATTCTAGGCAGGATGTGGGTTAGAGAGTGGGCTTGAATCTATGAGCCGAATTAGCCATATTTAACTATTCGGCCACATAAGCAACCATAAGGTCGCATTTAACTTACTTTTTGCCGGCATTCAAATAGTTAAACTTTCAAACCTTACTTAAGAATATATATTCAATTCAATTCAATCCAAACAGAGGATGTTTTGAATTTTTTCTGCACTTGGTGTCATTGGAGAGAAACCAAATAACTTACGTATGTAGGAGGTGATGGAAAAGCCACATAGAACGTCCGAAAAGGCCGCATATTGTCCAAAGGCCGCAGATGCCTCTACTCTGCTGTAAACCAATTAGTAATTTTATCAAATAAAACGGATCGCAGTTCTTAAATACATTCTTGAAGATTATAATGGTTATGTCATCTTTACTAAACTTACAAGACGCCATACAATTATTGTTTATCCATTTTAGAAATAATTCATTAATAGCCAATCGAAAAACGTTATCGATATTTTTATTTAGGGATATCAAATACTAACAATATTATCAATAAGAGTTTAAATATAAAGATTGTTATAAATTGCGAGTACGCAGAGTAGATATAGTAACTTAGGTTTTCGCTAGTTTAAGAACTGCAACCCATCATCGATAATAAATTTTCTAGTTTAGTTATCTATTAGACGTCTTCTGTTTATAATAGATGTATGTACTATCGTTATATTTGAAGATTTTTTTCTCTTGATTGAAGAATTACCATATTATCTTGACCTATGAAAAATGGTTTATGAGAAACAGTCATATAAATTACAGTATTTTAAGTGAAGTAAATATTTGAAGTGTGAATTTAATCATGTACGCCCTATTATTTATCTCAAAATACGTGAAATATATTCAGTGTTCAATAGTAGTAGTTTAATATCGTATTACATAGAAATAATTCTATTTTTAATCAATATTGATTATTTTTATTCCTTTAAAGTTAATCCTTCTTTGATAGATACTTTCTTCAGGGCTAGATATCCATAATTTCCTTCGGCTACTTACATCTCTCATATTTAAATATTAGTATTTCAAATAGGTCTTTTAAAAGCACTTTTTCCTCTTTTAGTACGGCCAAGCAAACCAAAATGCTTTTCGAATGACGGAATTCGTAAATAAACGAGATTTCTCCACGGAATTTCACTTACGTGGCTTACAGACCAAAACCGGATTTTGAACGCCAACATTTCAGCATGCTGTCGTGCAATCGAAAGAACAAAGAGAGACATCACCGCCGGAGCAAACAATCCAATCGCTCTAATCCACTCGGACAACTTCCCTTTTCGGGTTAAATTCGGCGATCCTTCCAATGATGCGATCTCTATCCTGGCAACGTAATGCCTTTTCCCTTCCTCAATTCCCAGAATCCATCGCGCCGCCAAATCTCACAGTAACACCCCCGCGGAAGACGATAGTGACGTCACCGCTAAGAGGCCCTTTGTTGGGAAAATCGCGGTCGAGTCCCATGTACGTGTGCACGGACTGGTATCATCCCAGGGGATCTTGGCATCGGAGAACGACGCACCTATTGGAGGGATAGATTGGGGAGAGGAAAAGGTGCACCCGGTTAAGATAAGAAGCAGGGAATTCGAAGCGAAGGATTTCGGAAGATGGAGTGGATTCGATCTGTAAGGAAGGAGTTGGAACAACGTTGAGTTTGCGAGGGATTGCCGGTCATATGTACGTCTCCGCGCGGTGGCGCTTTAGCGGATTCGCCGTGCACTTCCTTATCCGACGATTCCGTTCTCTTTTTTCCCTCGAGGAAACGCGAGGGATCCGACTTTGGGAGCTGAGGAAGAGCATTAGTCGGTCGGGAATCACCTTTTGCGTTGCACCGAGACGGAGGCAGGCACAAGTCGCGTTTGAGAGATAAGTCCGGGAATGTTTCATTGCCAGCTTTCAGTATCTCTGTGGTTTGAGGATACGAACGGTTTTACGGAAGACCTCTCTTCGAGAATTCGAACCTTCGAGAAATGAGGGGAATCTCGGGAAGAAAAGTTCCTCGGTCGTTTGAAATATTTATCGGATAGAATCCTTTGCGGAAGAATCTTCCTCGATTCATCGCCTATGCACATATTTATACAAATTTTATGCTTTTTCGGAATCGGAAATCGATGAATGCATAACACGTTGAAAATCTAGTAACATATTTGCATTCAAAGCGAAATTTATTCTCTAGTAATTTAAATATTTAATGAAGACAGTCCCTTGATTCCTTTAAAAACCGCTAGAGAGAATATTTCTTTTTATTTCATTATCGTAATAAAATAGATAATTACGAAAGGGATTTTTGAAGTATTATATTAATTCAGAACAGCGTTCTCAGCGATTTTTTTCTAAATGATTGTGAGCCATAATCTGAATGAGGAATAATAGTTCCTTTTAATGACCGTGTTCAAAAGCGTCAAAATTGATTTTATCTGCATGATTTATTCATTAGGAAAGCCATATTGTTTCAACGTAGGAAGAACATTTTAAATTTACAAGATGAAAGTTTTAACATCTCACCATTGACCACAAGGTGGCCTTGGACGAGGTTTAACTCTCTTATAAATAAGTGATGAATTCTATCAAAGTATAATGTGGTCATACTTATCTTACATTCACGTGTATTACTTATTTATTCCATGTCCTTCACCATATTACAGACTTAAGCAATTTACAAATTTCCACTATATTTTTTTCTCCCTTTCTCTTCTCCTTTTGTTGCAAGGGAGCATTATATAAATATTGTATTAAAATTTATGCATGAAGTATTTCTTTTATAAAGACAATTTTTCTACCTTTTCATTTATCTGTCCTTGCTATAAATGCTACTTGTTAATGGTATTGGCTTTCAAGTTTTAAAATTGGATCTGAACTCAAAGGAAATTAGATTAAATTTATGCATGATTCCTGAAGCATTTATTCGTTTTTGATCCATAAGGCTTATCGTGTTTTCATGGTGCACAATAAAAAAATGGTTTTCGATATCAATTTTCGAGTTCATAGAATATTATATATAATCCTGTTTATCAATTACTAATATAATTCTTTTCGTATTTTCAGGTAAGTGCGTCTGGATTATCTGTGCAAATCAGTATTTCTCGATGGTGTTTCTTACTTCGGAGTCATTCATTTGGTGAGTGTTACTCTGAATTGCCATAGCATATATTCAGTGACTTCATTGATTAGGAACACTTACTTGAAAGAAACGTGACGTTATTTCATGCAAATGGAAATGGTGTCCGGTTTGGAAATCAAATTTCCAAATTATGCTTAATTTTTTATGGTAAGTTTATTTCCATCAAAGTATCATAAATGATGACGTTAACTCTCCAACCCCACGGTCCCGGGTTCAAATTCCGGCTAGTCGGATTTTTTCGATTAGGGAATGGTCGTATGTGATTGTTGATTGTTATCGTTAATTACCCACCACTGTAAGGGCCCAGCAAATGGATGTTTGTGTGGGCATATGGGACTACATAAATATATAAGTATGTGTACGATGAATTAGTCTTTATAATAATTTGATGCAATTCTTAAGATTTGGAAACACTTCTTATCTGTATATTAAGTCAGCATAAAGATAAACTTCATCTCAGTTAGAAAAAAAATTCATCATATCTACTTACTCCTACCACCGGTGTATCACATATATGGGTGGGTTTAAGTACCCTAACATTTTCTGCAGTTCTCATTTGTTTGTTTTTTCGATTATCTACCTCATCCTTTGTATCACTCGTGAACTTTTGCCACTGCCTTTCTCTTTCTCACTTCCTCACTCCTGCTGTCAATTAACCTCTCTATCAGTGTCTTATAGTCAAAGAATAATAATTGCGATCAATGAGACGGTAGCTCTCTCAGTGATCAAGATTCGTATTATATTCATTAAACATAATTGCGATTCCATTCCAATTTTGTAATTTAACTGCCATCGCTCACAAAACAT
Organism: Sympetrum striolatum; assembly: GCA_947579665.1. Taxonomy (NCBI): domain Eukaryota; kingdom Metazoa; phylum Arthropoda; class Insecta; order Odonata; family Libellulidae; genus Sympetrum; species Sympetrum striolatum. The sequence goes on from OX388341.1 coordinate 25,917,984, forward strand.
CTTGATGACGTCAGTGGTCTATATTGCGGCAGTTCACTGTGAGATTCGTACTCTAATTAATAAAAGATCAAAACAAGTTGCATAAAAACAGAGAGTAAAATACGCAAAACCCATGCGAAGAAGAAATATATGTGCTGTTGCCTCGTGCGGAAAAGTAATGGAAAGAGAAAGATGCTCCATAAGTTAGCAGCTGCAGTCCTCTCTCACTATCTTTTCCTTCTCATCTTCCATTCCCCATTCTCCCATCCCTTTTTCTTCTGTCGTTCCCATTCTAGCCTCAGCAGAATCCTTGTCCTAGCGTAGGGAAATAAAAAACTTAGTTATGTTAAATGTAAGGCGATTCCGAGGGAGTGAGCCCTTAAGTACAGGCGATATTGCTTCTCCTTCTTATTCACCCTTTCCTCCCCTTCGTGACACTCTTGTTGTTGCCGTGGACGTAGGAAAACATCCGTCTCCCCTTGTTCCTAGAGCCTGCTTTTTCTCGCCCCTCCGCCGTCCGCTTAGTTTCTCATTTAACGCTTTTTTGCCACTCAGCTCCTATCGCGCGTTTCATTACAGCTTCCGTTTTGAGATGCCTCATTTCGCGGAAAATAATGCGTGAGTAATTACGCGTGAGATGGTTTCTGAGTGTGCGTGCGTCCTTGCTTATGACTCGCGTAGATCCGTGGCTGTTTCATTTTTGCTCCTTTCTAACAATGTAAAAAAGAGTTTAATGCTATGAAAAGGGATGTGGTTACCCCGGTGATCCCTACACAAGGATTTATTTAGTTAATTGATTTGATGATTCCCTGAAAAGGGTCAAAGTTAATGTTCAAACTTCTAAATGCTATACATTCATACGCATTGTTGTCGCACCCAAAGGCTTCATATTGGAATAGAGGATACAGTTTTGCAAAACATAAAATCACATAGAATCGCAATATTGATTTATGTTACAACTGAGTAAGGCCTTTGTAGGAACTTTGTTGGGATGTATTCATACTTACATTCACAAGAAAAAATAAATATTGAATGTTTCTATGGAAGTTTGGATCGAAATGGACTGTGGATCACTTTTTATTTATTACTTCGAATTAAAATGTTGCAAGTAATTTCAACCATCCAGTGTTATTTTTGCATGGTTAAAATGACGATGATGGAAATGATGATATGAGAACGTAATCTAAATCGCTGAAAGCTTTACTCCATTCAATTCGTTTTTTTTAGATGTTTAATCTCCATTTCTAAATAGATCATTGAAAATAATTATTACTTAATTAATCAGTTATAGGATAGTTTTGCCTAATGTTGCTTTATAATTTCTAATTATATAATGCACATGAATTAAGCGCAGCATTATTATATTTTCTTTTATGTAATTAATGCCATTCATATTTTCGTATTATTTTGCGTAATGAACAATTTTAAACATACTTTTCACTGCTAAGCCGCACAATAAATAATTTTAAATTACCATAGGGATTTTCTCCACTAGAAGTTTTACTTCACAGAGAAATTCCGCCCGAGTATTCTAACCGATTCAAATAACTCTTCTTTTCATAATGGGCATTCAGAATCCAAGAATTCCCACCAGAATTTGGGCATTTAATAAAAACCCCAAAGAAATCTGCATATCAATCCCAATCCTTTCATAAAACAGCAATTTAAAAAATGACACATTTCGCTATTTAAATCACCGGATTTAGAATGAATTAAATGGTTTAACGTAAAAACCTTTTCGAATGCTCATTTCCATTCTGTCCCACTCACTTCTGGAGGATTCTCTTATGCATCTCGTGGAGGGGAGAGAGCATCACAAAAGACTGTTAATCGGATGGGAGGGGTACTCTGGTGGGGAGGAGAGAGAGAGAGACGTAGAGAAGAGAGACTGAAGATGGATGCCAAAAAAATTAAGCAATTTCAGGGAGCGGGACGGGAGAGGGAGAGAAGAGGGAAAAAACCCTCGGATTGCAGCATCCGGATCTCATATTTTTCATTTATATCCGACGAACAAAAGGGCCGCTTTGCTCTTCTTCGTCTCAGTTCCTAATGTCCTATCCCATTACACTCATTTTTATCCACGCTTGCCACGCCTTATCTCCTTTCTCCTCTCCCCGCCACGCCCCCTCCCGGCCATGTTTCAACCACAGTCACTGCGCCCACTTCCCAGGGCCTCCCTCTCGCCCCCATTTACATCTCTGCCCCCTCCACCACCCTTACACTTACCCGCCACAATCATCCCCACCCACTCGCACGCCGTACAAAGCAGACACCGCTCTACCCTTTCCTCCCCCTACTGTTAATGCAGGTCGTGCATCATTTTAAGACCCATTCCGGAGATATATCTTCGGCGGACGCACGCCAGCACTCGTGGAATACGTGAGTGCACGGAAAACATTAACATCGGCCGAAAAGGCTATTCCCACCCGCCGTTTGTCCTTCTGCCACCCTCCTCCTCCACTCTCATCCATCGTTCCTTTTTAAAGGCCCCCTTTTCCTGCACCTATGAGCGTTTGGGGCCCTTTTAGCCCCAGCGCGATCCACTTGAGCGCCACCGGCGGGCGCGTCCGGAGAGGATGAGGAATGCAGAGGAAAGGTCGGAGAAGAAAGGAGAGGAGGAAGAGGAATGTGATAAAGGAGAGGAAGCGTGCACCGTGTTTGTCATCACACACAGGGGTTTCGCCACGGTTGCAGGTTTCAGAAATTTGCATTTATGTAAAAACTGGCCGAATAATAAAGCGACGCAGTTCCGAAATTTTTAAATTTGCATCATCAAGAGAAATGTTGTTGTTGCAGTATACTGAAGAGCTTCTCTGTGTGTCTTTTCCTGGGACGGAGCTACTTTGCCGTCGGCGTAAATATAATGTCTCTTCTTCTAAAGTTTATGCTGGAAAATATGGAACTTTCTTTTTAGTTGATAGCTGATTTTAGATGATAGTTCAAGGTTAAGAATCGGATTCTCTCATTCAAATGCCCTGAGTTTATTATGATTTGATCAACTTATCGATTACCATATCATTTTCACTCATAGAAGAGAATAGTTTGATCTTAGTGTAGTAGAGCGCATGTATAAGTAGATAATTAACAGTACGTTGATGTGAATTTATCTGGGAATGTTTGATTGAGGTTATTCATATTACCAAAGAAATAAAACACATTCGTTTATCCCAAAAGCACTGATTCCTAATAATAACCTGACGATATTGCATCGCAACAAAATCCGGGTCGTTGATGTGAAAAAGAGTAAATATGGAAGCTATAGAGTGTGTTTTATTCCTCTGGTTATCTGAGAATGGCACTAAAATGAATCATTTCATAGACTTATAATTTTTTAACATATTTGTTTATATAGTAGACATATATCCCGTAAGTTACCTCAGTAACTGATTTTTACGTTCACACACGTACATACTTGTCTGAAATTTGTGTAACGTTCGGATATTCGTCATATTGATCCTTCACTTTGACCCTCAATAACGGGCAGACCATGGATATGGTTTCCATGGACGCTGTTAATACTGATTTATGGTATTGGATATGCCATTCAGGCTCAGCAGATGAGCGTCATGCCTGATAAGCGGCAGGTAGTTGAATATAACTTGACTCGTATGGAAAGATGTCTATTATAAAGAAACAAAACATTCGTAATTCAACAATCAGCGAGTTATTGCAGTATAAAATAGAGTGCATTGTACTGTATTTATAGTATATATTATTATGATTAGAAACTTTTGCATTTTTAAAAAAGTTTACCATGTGTAGGATGTAAAGGAAGTTCGTTGCAAAGACGTAAGGAAAGAGAGTGCACGTACGTGAGGCATCGAACGGGGAAAATCGTCCTTGTTGTCGGAGTAGAAGTAAGCCCAAAGAAGGGGTGGGCGAAAGAGAGTTCGCCATGCAATCGGAAACACGTCTCTAGGCGTGTTCCTTGCCCGAGTGCGTCGTTAAGACTCGAAGCGAAAGAAATGGGAGGAAGTTGGAGGTGTCTTCTGAGCAAGGGTCGTCCGTACGGCTCTTTGGAAGGAAAGGTTGCTCCTGTCCGATTAAATTACGGCTAGCTTAACGTCGGAAGAATCTTGGAAGCGCTTCCTTGGCTTCGTTAAAACGTGTGACATGTACCCGATAGAAGCACGCTCTTTCCAAAGTGGCTTTATTCGCTGCAAGCCTCTGTATGTAGACTCTATCGAAGGACCTTTTCCAATACCGTCCCCTCCTTGGAAAATATACTGGGTCGCTTCCCGAATAAGGTAATTTAAAACGTTTCTCAGGAAAGAGGACGCTGAAACGGAGTCGTAGCATTGGTTTTGGAAAACGATTAAATAATGTTCTATTTTCCGGAAATTAATCGGTAATACAGAGTAACATTAAAAAATGTTGATAGGAAGCTAGATAGATTGTTAATTTATTAGATAACCTTGTTTAACTCAATTTAATCTATATCGTACCGGTAGGTGAGAATATATAAATATAATAAAAGTCTTACCTATCCATAAGGCTATTATTAAAGGTGACTAATGAACGCTTGTCTGAGAAAAGGATCGGAACACTCATTGGATTAAACGAAATTTAGAAAGGATGCGTGCGAAGAGGTGAAGGAAAATCTTTGTATTTTATTTATAAAGACTTAAGAAAATTTAGAAGACTTTTGGTTCTTTATTACGTCAGGCTGGTCGTATACAGCTTAAGTATTTAAATACGAGAAAATATAAATGAATTATGATCGCAAGTATTATTAGCCTACTCCATGAGATAAAAACATGAATTTTGTTTACTTATGCTATTGTATTTTCTTTCTATCCTTAAGACTATCATAAATAACTTATTACTCTTTGGATTAAAGGTAATTTAGAAAGAATGTGTGCGATGATGTGATGGGAAAACTTTGTAATGTAAACTTTAGAAAGTTATTTTTTAGCCTTTTCGTTGCGTCACTCTATGAGGTTGGGTCTATTAATATCTAAGGATTAAATGTTTGTGCAGCTTAAATATATGAAAACAGGAACATATAAATGAATTATGAGAAAAAATATGGATTATTAGCTTACTTTGAGAGAGAAAAACACGAGTTTTATATGCATATAATTCCAAAGACCCTCACCAGAGGGAATAAATAGAACTTTCGTTATATTTTTAGAGCAAAGTCAATGACGAGAAACAAATATCCATTTACAGTTTCTTTCTACCGTTTCCTCCGGATAATTCGAAATTTGCGGTGGAAATACAGCCGAGTTCTTTCCATCTCCGCTGTTATTTCCATAGTGATCTCCGCATTCTCGCTCGTTTGAATCGGTCGGCTCTGACCATAACACGGATAGAAAACAGACAAAGGCGTTTTTTGTTTCCGCTTGATAAACTCAGTGGAGCCGAAATGAAGGCGAGTGGCAACGAATGTTCGCCGATGAAGATAAAAACCAGGGAGCGTAAAAATTATATCCGTGTTACGTACTATTTGCGTAAAAAACGAAGCGGCATCGGAATAGCACGCAGGATTCATTTCCATGGCAGCCAGAACAGAAGATCTGGAAACGGTCATTAAAGAGGCCATTGTGGAATTAGATGCGAGTCTAAAACAGAGCTTGTGGCGTCAGCGATATTTATAGAAAAGGTCGCAAGACGATGAAATGGAACTAGGGGGATAAAGAACGTAATTATGGGTCTTCATAGGAGATGCATTAGAAAGAAGATTAAAGTAAATATAATGTTTCATAGTCCCGGTGCCCATTTTCATGCATAGGAGAGGAAAAAGCCCGGAAGCGTGTCTTTTATATGGAAATGTGGCTCTATGAAATCGGTGGCATGTTTTACGCTCCGCCAGAGCACTAATGTAAAAGAAACCGCACAGCCACCGCAGGGTTAAACAAGGTCATAAGGACCCAATGTTACCGCAGTTACCAATAAAACAGATACGGCAGACACGGTTAGTAAATGAGTTGAATGCACTTAGAGTACTATCAATAACATATACGCTATATTACTTCTGACGAAATTATCAGTTTTAATGCGGTCCACTTAGAATTTCCATTAGTAGTGGATTAGCCCGGCTGGAAAGCTTTCAACATGAAATGCCTTTCGCATTTAACACTTCCGTACCGAAAATCCGCTGCGGAGTTACCCCAAAGTTTTCCGTAGTCGGAACGGGTTACGTGCGTCGCGTCCTTGAGTCGGTTCTTTCTATAGCAGCGGAACTCTTTCAACTCGCACATTTTCAGTGTTTTTATTGCATATTACAAATACCTTTTCTCCTACTTTTTCGCTATTTTTTCACAAGCTTCACATTCACGTGGTTTCCTATATTAGTATCTATCTCCTGTTAAGTCCTTCGAATATTATTTAAAAAAATTAAATTGGTTTCATCATTCCATATTCTTTTGCTTCATCCTTTGAATTCCCAAAAATGTCAATATTAAAATTATACCTTTTCAGTTGATGCTACACTCAACGTAATAAATTGTGACATAGCTGTCCAAAGGATGAATGAATAATATTGTTTAATTTTATGAAGTCCTTAAATTGAAAGATTTCAACAAATTATTACACATTTAGATGGAAATAATAATCGATTAACTAACTGTTCCAATAATAATATAACAAAAAGTAATACAACAATGCATAATTTCATGTGAAAAGTCCCAAGAGTATAACATAAATAAGTAAGAAAAATGAAATATTGTTAGTTGATTTATTATAAGATAAGCTAGTTTCTATTAAAAACTAGCATCAAATATCGCTCTAAACTGTGAGCTAACAGGTTCTATGAGATTACATTATACTGCATAAAACTTAGAGGCAATTACGAAAAATGTAACCTGTAATACTTTCATCGAGAAAAAGCAAAGGAATGGATATAAAAATGGATAAAATTTATAAGAAGAATATTATTATATATCTTCATTAATTTGATTTAATGTACGTGTAGATTAATCAGATATTAATTATCAATAATATAATCGTATCTTTTCAGTTCACCACGATCAGTTTTAGCACTTCACATTTCTTGTGATCACTATCTTAAAACTTAACTCAATGTAATTTGTCTGTTTCTAATCGCATTTACATCTTCATAATTGTCTTTGGCCCTGTCAAATGCCATTTTTCAATATGGGATATCCTTATCCCATAGTTTTTAAAATAAAATAACGTGTTTTTTTGATAATTTTTGCTATATCTTAACCTATAAAAATCATTAAGGACATATTTATTTTCTATTTCCATTGATTAGAATTTGTCAATTAATTCTAACTTCAGTTCCACTGGTCCACTCAATATACAAATACCATTGTCTAAAACTAATGTTTTTCTTCTTTGTTTTCTTTTCGCCTCATCAGCTCTTACTAATCCTCAACCACCATTTTCTTTTCTCATCTCCAAGGAAGCATGATATCGGTTGATAACATAAAAAGGATGGAATTTGAAGAAAAGTAGGTCGCCCGATAACATAAAGCAATCCAGAATTTACGATACGATTCCGAAGAGAACAGAATGCCGCTCATGGTTCCTTGCTTATGAGAGCCACGTCACACCGGAAATAACGACGCTGTTATTTTTTATAACGTTTTCCAAATTTGCCTTGCAATTCAGATACGTGACGACGTTGTTAAACGGAATCGATATTTTTTCCTTGCTTTTTCACCCGCGATGTTTTCCCAGCATTCTTTATCTCCAACCGTTATCCCCGTTTTTCAAACGATTCATTTTAATTTCCTCGGAAGTTTTACGACGTCATTCTTCGAGAGCTTCCGCCTTTCTCGTCCCTCCCCGCTCATTCTCGCCATGCAACGCATTATTTGCTCCAACTGTAAGCGGGGGATACGTCACAAGCGTGGCCGTCGGAGTGCGGCACGTCATCTTTTTTACGATGCTAAAGGAAGGATAAGGAGAAAAGGAAGTAAGTAGACGGGAATGGAGAGTGCAGGTCGAGTCTGGGATTGAAGAATGCGGATATGGGTTGGATGGAGAAAGGTTACGCGGGAGTGGAAGATTAAATATATGGAGGGAGGCTTCCGGAGCGGATTGAAGTATGAGTTGCGGATTGAATGGAAAAGGGTGGAGGTTAAGGTGAGCGGAGAGGTAAGGCTGTGGCGTCATCGTCTCTTTCGGTGGGGATTTGCGAGGAGGATGCGGTTCTAGGAGGCGGTAGGGGAAGGAGGTTTTGTCTGCTTACTTAACGACGCAGGACATTCTTTGGATGCTCCGTTTGAGAGGCTGTCTGGCGTCCGAAGCGGTGGTGAGGGCTACGAGGAATCCAGACCGTTGTAAAAAGTAATGCTGGTTCTTTTTCCCGAGGAGGTTGTTCCTTTTAAAATGGAGGAAGAGAGATATTAATGCTCTCATCCTGCGGGACGGAGATTGACGTGGAGGTTAAAATGCACATGAAAGGACGTCGGGGAAGATAAATATGGGTATGCCTTGTGGAGTGTTTTGTTCGTGATGGGATCATGGCCACGGTGAGGAGTTTCGAGGGGGAGGGAATTCTTGGGATTAAAATGTTAGAAAATTCTAGGTCTCATGTATCTAATTGAAATATTTGAGTTTGCGGTTGAGCGTCTTAATTAATTCACTTGGGAATTTTGGGAGCGTGATTCAAATGCGAGGGATTTGAGATTCAAGCAAGTGAATTCACGGTGACAAATTGTTGGCTTAAATTAACTTAATCAACCTGATTTTGCCCTCCTGTTATGCACTGCATTTTCGCGATTAATAGGGCAAGAAGATAAGATATATATCGGCGTAGGGTCAGAATTGTTGCAACATTTTGGGAACTGGTAAATTTTTAACAGAATTTGGGCGTACTGAAAAATGTTATCTTTTCAGCGCTTGGGTTAGCATGTTTATTTACTTCTATATTTTTCCTAATATACTTATTAGGAAATTACCATCAACGGGATAACTAATTGATAAAGCGTTAGAAAGTCATTTTGTTGAGAAATTAGTCGTTTTTGCGTTTCATTTGTTGCATCGTGTGCCTATTTTTTTAGATAGCATTAAAAATCATTGGCCGAGTGGCTCCTTAAGGGACAGCCAAATATTTTTGATTTAAGATGACCTTTCAGATAAAGTCTAAGGAATTAAAGTAAAGTCAAATACATGTGGGATTTAATCCCATCTTTTAAAGGTTAAGGCGCATATAATGTGATTCGTTAAATTTTTCAAAACTTTCTTTACTAAATGGTCGTTTCCACGAATTATTGACTATATATTATCATATAGGCTCTCTACCGTATTCTTGAAAGTTCAGGAAGTTGCAATCAATATGGTATTTCATAATATTAATTTTCTCTTTCAGAGTCAGATATCTTGATCATTTTCCTACAGATCTAATTCTCTAATACAAATATCGTATTCAAATATAAATCTAAAATGACTTAAAAACATTTCATGAGAAATTCAGCTTTGACATTAGTTGAAATTTATTCAGTTAAATTAGTTGCAAGTGAAGTATTTCTTGAAAATATGCACTCATTCTCTCCGCAAAACTACTACTTATCACATCAATTTCATTGTATAAGTGCGTGAAAAAGAACAGATTATTAAAAGAAGTCAATTTGAGAACCGCAAAAAGTATTGGACATATTTGCTTTATGTATCAAAGGTTGGCCAAGACCATGTAGAGGAATTAAGGTGAAAATAAAACTGGTCGATATTCTTTATTTATGGAAATAAATCAACAGAGAGTGCGAATTCCTTACAATTTAAGAATGTATTTAATCACAATCCCTGTCTCAATTAGTACGGTAAGTTTCAATTTATTTTCCCCCATTGGAAACAATATTTAACAATGACTCAACGATAACGTTGAAAATCATTAACCGTTTAATTTCGTGTGTGTTAAATACATTGACTAGAGAATTCAAATGAAGCTTCCATTGATTTATAATGTGTCTGTTCACATCAATATGTAGACAGTTGGCGTAAATCGAGCAATTCTTAGAATCCAGGGTCATCGAATTGCAATGCATGGTTCTCCGATTCTCACGGTGAACTTCTGCATATTAATAAGGAAACCTAACAAGCAAAATAGGGTGCATAGTAAATCTGCAAGCATTGAGGGAGAAGCATTCACATGGTGGGAGAAGGAATTTCAACGATAGCTAAATTTCCTTTTGTGGAATATTCGGAACGTCTCTTCGGTATATTTTAGGTGATTATTATATGAGAAGTTATTCTAGCCTTTCCTAATTAGCGGTTTTAGTTTAATATCTTCATTAAAAGCAGGGGAAATAGTAGATATTTTTTTACGACATTTTACTCAAGCGATTCTTTTAGACATACATAAGATGCAGGTATGAGCGAAAACTTTCTCGTGTGAAATCTTAAATTTAAAAAACTGTTTTTTTTCAGTTAATTTAACTGAAAATAATAATTTTAAAATTCTCTCATTAGTAATTATGCCAGCCGTATTTTGGATTAATTATTTTTTGTGGAGGTTATCGAACTATGTGGCAGCAGTGGCTTCAAATCTAGTTTGGCCAGTGCAGGTTTCGACGAGAATGGGCACTACCACCCGGATAAAGAAATGTCCGCGCCGTTCAATTTGGTTTTAAGAGGAGCGAAATGACGGAGAAGAGATGACGCAGAGTGGATGGTTGAGTGGGTGGAGATGCGGTTGTGAGGACTCGACTGGGATATCGGGTATTTCGTCTATTCCCTTTGCGGTTTTAACTAAACATTTGAAGCACTCCGTTTGCCAATGGAATCAGTGAATGGTAGTGTCTCCAGTCAAAGGGATACTCGCGATTGCATTTAGCGACAACCGCAGAGCGAAGCGGATGGCGTGTCACGAGCTGTTAAACCATGTTGTATGACGATGGGTGAGAGCTGAACTGATTTTTCAGTTCTGAAGTAATGCTTCAACTCCGGAAAACACTTTTAGATATAAAAAAATGCTGTTACATGTATTAAATATTGATTAATGCTTTTATATGGAATTATGGTTATTATTTATATATTTTATTTTAATGTCGGCCCGTTATGACGAACTTTAGCTAATATTTAAAATACATTTGGTTAATGAGGTTTTTTCGCTAATTTCCTCTGAAAATAATCTTAGATGTATTTATTATTAAGAAATATGTATTTTTGAGATAATTTTCTATATATGTGTTCAAGTTTGTCCACATCCATTATCGATGTAAAATGTAACTGAATCGATTTTGTATTTTCGAACGATATGCAAGAATTTTCAATACTCTTATTTATTACCTAAGTTAAGCTAAAAAAACTCTCTAACATTGCCTTAAACTTTGAAGAAACCGTTATTATATGCTTCACTTTGAAATTTGAGATCATAAGAAGAATTATATTTATATAAAATTCCTTAAATGAGATTTATTGAGTAACTTTTATATGCTACGCATATTCTACTTAACTAAAGTACTTATTACAGTGACCAATATAACTGCAGTTATCTAACATGTTACTAATGTTTGCTAGGTAGATAAATTATGCTTGTATATTTTGTAAAATATTCAGGTTTTTAATATGTATCGGACCGCGCGAGGAAACTATACGAATTTCCATGGTGAAATTCGCTACTCTTGTAAAATAGTTGGCCTGAACTATTCCGAGCGAGTGAGGTAGACGCCATGCATCTCTCAATCATCCTCTCATTCCACGTTTTCCCCTCCACAAACCCATGAATTTGTCTCTCTCTCGCTGGACCACCCTCACTCGCAATCCATCCCACTCCACATCACCTCCGCACAGCGAACCGCACGCTCACCGCGTTTCAGATAGTCTCTCCAAATAAGAGCTACCTGGAAATAGTTGAAGCTCGGAAAGCGTCGTATCCCATAACGCCAGCCCGAAAGCTTTATCGGTCATCTTACGCTCCGCACTTTACTTCAAACCTACGCTCTCCACGGACGCTTAACTTTCTCTCCATCCTCGAGTGTTCGACGTTTTGCCTGCGGTCTCTGATACGGTTTACTTTTTTTATTGCGGTAAGCCGAGTCAGGATTTTAGGGGAAATAGGATGAGATTTCTAAAAACTTGGTGTAGTAGTCCTTAGCTGATGCGAAACCTAATATCCAGTTGCAACAAAGAAAAATTGAATTCGAACGCAATAGCAGTATTTTCATGATTCCCCATCCTCAAATATTTTTATAATAGTTAATTCATAAAAATACCTAATCGTACATCCGTCAATTGATTATATCAAGTTTTAGGTTTCACATAATTAATACTCCCCTAATAACCGGATTGTTTTCTATTGAAAACCTTTATGCTCGACACATATAAAAATTAACATTTATTAACTATTCATATTTTTTACGTTTTTTATTGGAAAGACACACAATAATTATTGCTAAGTTGCGTATTAGTGTCATGCTAAAATTTTTATTAAATTAAGCAAATGTGTTACCAAATGCAACGAATTTAAACAAAGCTATCCCGTTTCTAGTAAAAACACTTTTAATTAACATATGCGAAATTATTATATTCGCATCTAAATTAATACCCTGAAAGCCACCTTTCAGCAAGTTGCAGTGAAATATATTTGAAATTTTTTAATCTTATAAGATAACACGCAAATAAAGTTTTCTTAACGAATTGTTTAGCAATTTAGTTGAATTTTAACATTACATTAATTCAAATTAGTGTAATCGCCGAGTGGTTAGCGTGCTCGCACCGTAAAGCTACAACCCCACGGCCCCGGGTTCGAATCCCGGCTTGTCGGGTGATTGTTCATTGTTACTTTTAATCACCCACTGTAATGTTCCAGCAAAATGGATGTTTGTGCGGTATATGGAAATGAATAAGTAAATAGATAAAGCATAAAGCTTATGCTATAATATATCTGGGGCTTTATAACAAAACGGATAAAACACAGAATACATTCGATGGAAATAAATCATTTTTGCGTTAATTGTTACAGCTTCTTCAAATTATGTATGATGAATTAGTATGAGGAAAAGATGGAACGCGGCTGTTAATGAATTATGGATAATGAATTAAAGTGGTTTATACATTCCCCAATCTTATTCAGAGGTTTGCATTTCGTTTTCACTGGTTTAGGAAAGAAAAGGAAGGTTAAATAATAATATTATAATAATCCGGAGCTGTCCGTCGTTTCCGAAAACCGACGGCAATTAGGTGCGTAACGCTGAAAAATACTTGGAGATTTTTTTAACTTCCAATGGTCAACTAGGATTCTAGAACAGTTCATTAATCTAGTAGTATTAAGTAACTTGATAAAAGGAGAAAGTATATCATGCGGTACTATTTTAATCCAAGTCGATGCCCTTAAACGGCATATTTTTAATTATGAGGGACGCATGCATGCAGAAAACATTAACTTGTCCCAGCGTTGTATAAGCGCTGCTCTATTGGAAGTCTTCATCGGCGAGCGAAGGCGTAAATGAAGCATACTTGCAGCTATGTAATTAAACCACTCGCAACCAGAAATTTCCGAATAGAATACTCTACCGAGCTTTTAATGAAATTACATTTATCCGCTACGCGGGGAGTTTCGAGCGAGCTCAAATCGGGTTTCGCGTGTGCGTTCTTCTTTTTTCCGGATGATCTCGTGAATTTTGCAACGCTGCAGAATCGGGGAAAAATTGTCTTTTTTCGGATGGGTCCGAATTCCGTTAACGTTAACCTCGACCGGTCTCTCGCGCGAAAATAATCGCCGCTGTCGACGATAAAAGTGTCGGTGGAGGTATTTTTGTATGCCGGCGGGATTAAAACCCATTGCCGCCACCGAATTCGCTGTACCCAAGCGTCAGCAAGCGAAGTCCCTCGCTTCAACGCTTCACGGAATCCGCAAGCACTGGGATGGGGAGAGGCACCCTCCCATGAAGAGGGGAGGGAGTACAGAGGGTAGATAAGGGGTAGTAGATAGGGAGGGAGAGTTGGGGATTATAAATGATAAAATGTGAGAATTAAAACGGCTTTGTTGATAAAATTAATTGGGAGCAGGTATTTTACGGTTGATTTTCACCATATGTATGAATGATTGGGAATGGAAAAACTTGGGAGAGAGGCAGAAGTGAATATTAGTGATATTAATGATAATCACTTACTGATTGGCGAATTTTCAATGTTTCACATTTTTCTTACGATGAACTAAATTCAATCACCAAAGTATCTATGCACATACCTTTAATGATGCAAAACCGTGACGATAGTTTTATCTCCACCGAAGCCGAAATTTCTCTTCATAAGGATAAAAGAGAGTTAGGATTTAAGACGAAGGTAGTTAGTGAAATCACCAATGCATAAATATATGAGATTTTACATTATTTATTTAGTCATTTAAGTTAACGTTACAAGTCGGCTTCCTGGGCAGGTGACAACGTTGAACAGACGTTATTAAGACGTTAATAAACGTTATTAATAAATAAAATTAGGATTAATCGCAGAATAAACTTTTTGGGAAAATACATTGACTATTAACCTCGAATTAAATATCGAAACTAATCATATTCATTTGATTGCAAGGGCAATGTGTCATTGAAAGATACTTAAAAATGAAAAATGAAACGAAAAAATCAGAACAGGAAAATTGATTAAAATTAGAAAAAAAGAATATGAAAATATAAAAAGAGAAAGGGAACGGGGAAAAAGGAGGGATTTGGGAAAAAGAGATTGGCTACGAGGAAAGAGATAGAATGCGGGTGAAGGAATGATCACGTGGTGTGAATGGGCGAAAGCCGGGAATGGAAGTTGGCGTTAGGTGGAACGGCTGAATTTTTCTTCGTCCGCAGCACTTTCGAGCGAAACTATTTCATCCAGCTCTCCCGCTAGCAAACTGACCGAGGCGTTTTCAGTGGATCCAAATGGCATCCCTTTACGAGAGCAATGGGAAAAGAAATCAAGGCAAGAGATGACGGCTTCAGGGTCAGAGGAGATGGGCTCGGCAGAAGTAAAATTCTCAGAATAGAGGAAAGAATGGCGTGGTAAAAATAAGAGAAATAGGACCCTGAAAGGGCATTTAAAGCAACGCAGTGGATAGGCTTCTCTGTGGCTTAAAAATTCAAGGAGGGAAGTTGATTTGCAATGCAAGAAAGCTTAGAGCGCGACATTATGAGAAGGGGAATATTAGATTTAGCCCGAACTTGGCTCCGAAAAATTCGGCTAAGGTCAGCAGACGTCAACATCCTCCGATGTATCACAGCTGCTGACCAACTATTCGATATTACCTTCGAAGAGAAAGGGAGGAAGGAATCCGTAGGAATTAATACCCTAAAAAGATGATGTGGTGTGCATTTTTTAAGACCCCGTGGTATCTACGCTTCGGCATTTCCATGGCTGCCGTATGCAGTGACAGCTGTTTTGGTGGGCCCGGGGCGAAAGGGCGTCGAAGGGTAAATAATCCGCGCTTGTAAATAGAATGCGGTGTTATTACAAACGGAAGTGTCTTTCTATGTCTTTCATACGTCTAAGAAGGAACAAATAATTAGTCTTTGTGCCATTTAAAGATTTCTTACGTGGAATTTTGCACCTATTCTATCCCCTTCCAAATTTAACCAGTGAAATCATTAATGTTTTGTGGGTTGTCCTTGAAATTACGGAATTGAAATTCGGTAACGAGCACTCTAGTACTCGTCATGAAGCACCAATTTCGACCACCTGACTACTCAGGATATTTGACCGAATTTCGAGTGCCGAATTCGACTTGTATCTTCTTTAGTGAAACACTAGTTCACCCGCTGGTTGACAAGCAAAAACGTGTACTGTGATAACTATAGCCTTACAATCATCAGGCTTTCACTGTTTACCTCCCTCTTTCATTTTAATCCCTCTCCTTGAAATTTTTACTTTCATTGCAATTCGTTTGCAACTTTTACAAATAAGTAACAACAAAAGTGACAAAAATCACAATGCTAATCGTATCTTTGGAATCCAAAGAATCAAGTACCCTGTCTTGACACAGTTTACCATGATTCTCTTATCATTTTATTATACCTGTTTCTCAATTTTTTGCTGATTAAGTTACGTACTCTGTTGTACAAGGTATCAAAATTTTAGATCTTGAAATCTTCTGTAGAAAGACTCGATAATAGATGGAACAAGGATGTCATGTCATTATTACTTTTTGTAAAGTGGTGGCTATACTGTCTCCATTTTTTACAAATCTTTTTTCTACGTAACAAAGAATAACATTTTAATCTTTGTCAAAATATTGATATGAAAGATCGTTTGTTGAAACGGCTGATAGTGATGAGAAAGAATTACTGTGAGAAGAAATGATTCCCCCTTCGTCTATAAAAAGATCTGGAAACTTTAAATTCCCCTCTTTACTATTACTTTAAGGGCATCAATTAATTAAATATTCAAAAAGGAGCTCCAAATTTATGAAAATGATCGTGGAAAAAATGGATATGCATAACATACCTTACGTACCCGGCAGAAAATTCTTCCAAACATTGTTAACTGTTTAAATGAGAACCATAGCTAGCAAAAGAATATTTTAAATCTCTTCAAACTTCATAGCTACCGTTTAAATACCAGTCAAATTTATAATATGTGTTTTCATTAATAAGAGTAATCGACTTTCAAACGATTCAGCGTCATTCTAGCCTTTATGGTGTATATAATTATAAAAACTATAGAATAAAAAGGTTTTAAAGGGAGAGCTCGAGCACCAGGAATTTGCATGAATGATTACTCGTCAAATTAGATTAAATTGTGATAAGAATATTTTGCTTTCTCTATTTGGAAGTAAAGATCTAATTACTACGACTCAGTGTAGCTTTACGGAAGCAGAAATCAGGAAATGGAAAATAGTAAAAAAGTTAGAATATAGTTGGGATAGTTATACTGTTTTTGACATTTTCAGAAGTATAATCATGGCGGTATAATTAATGCATAACATCATGAAAACAGCATTTAGATTCCTTCCAACAGTGAGTTAGTAATTACTTCATTGATTACCAAATGTCTCTAAGAAGCTGAGAGGAAGAGTTTATTTCCAAGTCGATGGATCGTTAAATTCACATATCATTATTGACATTTTTTCATCGTCTGCTTCCAATATAATATTAATTTCCAGTTCTAAAAACGCCGATAAACGACAGAATATTTTAAAATTCTTATTTAAAAATCAATTTCAATTCATGTTAAAATGTTATAGGACCCTTAATATTGTAATGATATTGAAGAATAAACTTTTTAATAATTGCAACTTAAGGTTCAAAAGTATAAATTTCTTTTTACTAAAATATGGTGACACAAGAAGTAGATTATTATGTATTTCTCCAGACAAAATGTTGAAATGAAGAAGTTTTGTAATATTTACGTAAAAAGTAATATCATTATAATCTTCTATGTAACCTTGAGAAAACATCGTAAGAGTTCATTTTAAAATTTTTTTATGAGAAATTTGATTGTAAATTGCCAGCCATCACAGATAATGAGCAAGCATAATGATATGTTGTATAGAACGTAGAAATAGTTTGTTAACTTTAGGCTCCTTATCAGAGAAGGTCCAACTCACCTAACTAAATGAGAAAAGCTAATTTTTATAATAATTTTACATACACTAAGTAAAAATTTATTTTGATAAACAATACAGCTAACATTGTTTTTCACTGTAAAATGTATTTATGTATAGTGGTTTGCATCCATTGAAGCTAAGCGAAAGTAATAGCATAGAGATCTCCGTATTAAAGCAAGACACGGTCGTCGGTTCTTGGGTATTTCAACAGCGGATATTAAACGAAATTCAAATTCTTATACTTGAGATGGCTCTTAAAGAGAGAAAATGTGTCGGAAAAAGAATTATGTATACCCATTTTACAATATTTATTTTATTCTCTGCGCGCTGGAAAAACACAATTCCACAAAATCATTCTGTAAGATTTTTCCAAATGAAGTAAATTGCTATTTACTACTATTTCTTTTAGAGTAAATCTTTTTCTTATTATCCTTATCTAAGGGAGCATCCGAGGGCGTTCCTTATCATAATTAACTCATGCAAACAAACGTTACAAATCATTGTTTACTCAAAGACTCGAATAATTTTATTGAAGAGGGCCCCGAAGCAATGATAAATACGAGGTGACAAAAACCAAGCCCACGTTTTGTTCCTGCAAACGACCCTCTGTTTAGAGACGCAATCGCAGGGGGAATCAACCCCATCGATCACCTCGGGCGTCGCCTCACTCAACTGTTACGTTTTCTTTTACTATTCCGAGGAAAAAGTTCCATTAGGACACGGAAGGAGTCGAGGCGACGAGGGAGAGGTTCACGTGAAAATGAGTATGGGAAGAAAAAATGAGGAAGGAATAGAGTTGGATTAGAATACTTTAGGTGGAACGGTAAAAACTGATTTGTCTAACTCGAGGATATCCATATCGGTGTTGTTTCGTTTATGACTCGATCTATCACTGTCTTTAAAAATCCTTCAGTTTTTAGCGGATTTTAATCTGCATTCT
The DNA here is from genome assembly GCA_947579665.1 of Sympetrum striolatum. Taxonomy (NCBI): domain Eukaryota; kingdom Metazoa; phylum Arthropoda; class Insecta; order Odonata; family Libellulidae; genus Sympetrum; species Sympetrum striolatum. The sequence goes on from OX388341.1 coordinate 25,936,343, forward strand.
GAATTTCGTAGAGATTGATTGAACTGTTTAATTCACTAAACGAAAGATTTCTTCAAATTATTTTTAAGCTTAGAGGATTCCATTACTGTAGTACTCATTAAGAATGAGGTGTGTATGTATCGTATTGCTACATTCCAATCAGGGAATCAAGAACACTTATCAATTTATTCAAAATTTACGGATTTTGGTTGTGATATCGAAAATTAACCTTAATTAGAAGCGTGCAGTAATGTGATACCGGCGTCTTTAGATTCTAATATTTAATTTAAATCATTATACTTTAAATTGCATTATAATAATTATATTATTTAAGGTATTTTGACATCTTAATTAAACGTATAGTACATTTTGCGCAATGACAACAAATCTGCGTCTAATTGTTAAAAATATATATCATCCTAATAGTTTGGAGAACTAAATGTGTGTAACTGGAAGCTTCAACAATATATTGAAACTTTTTTGTTTCTGTAATAAAATTAGCTGTTTTTATACTTGTTCATGAAATTCTATGAGATATTGCAGAAATGATAAATACGTAATCCCTCAATTTTACACTTAAAAATGCATACTGACCGCTTGGAAGGAGAGCAAAGGTCATGGAGGACGCGGGAGAGATGTGGCAAAAAAATGGTAGAGGCAGACGTAGAGAAGGGATCTGGTTGTCAAGGAAATTGTTGGTAGCGGCGACAAGGGGATTGCATTTGTCTCGCAGCAGCTCTCTAAACAAAAGAGGAACGATGAGGCGTAGGAGTACCTGTTGTCCCCGACTTGACCTCTTATCCCGCTAAGAGCAACAGTGGGCTCATTCCACTGCGGTCGAAGAGGGACGCTCCAAGATGGAGATGAACACGGTGCCAAATTTATTTTCCACCCTTTTTCCCTCCGTTTCAATGGCTAAGTGAACGAACAAATGACCACATTAAAAAAAAGCGTCGAGTAGTTATTATAGAGAGGGGGAAGATTTGAAAAGCGTTTCATCTTCTTCCGATACACTCGATGATGATGAATTTCTATTTTTCCGTTTGTATTTTCGGGGAATCGATTTTTATTCATGGTTGTGTTTGTTTTCTGTCCTCTCGAAGTGACGGGAATAATGGAATGAAATTTTGTCTCCTCAAGAGAAAGGATGTGTTTTTTATTTCATGGAGAGAATGTTATTTTTTACATGGAAATTCGACAAGTTCTGTTTTATGACTGTAACTACGGTGAAGGCTGGCTGGCTATACTCGGATGTAGCTTTTCTTAAATTGAAACAATAAATAAAACTAATTTTCATTTTAAGAGGAAATTGGATTCTTTTAATTATTCTCTGTTCGAATTTCAGGGAAAAAATCAAGTTAGTGTAAAAATATATTCTACAATCTGCCGTTACCTTTCTCACTCTTTATGCTACTAGTTAGTTCACCTGTGTAAATTAAATCCAATGCAATTCAACACATCAAACCATACCATTAACAATAATTATCTCATGTTTCCTTCTTCTGTTGAATTCAGAATATGGCTAATAGAGGTGTAGGTTACAATATGCTAAGATCCAAGTAACAGCAGAACGACAGAGTAAATTAGGTAGGAGAGTATGAGGTCGGTAGAAGTGTAGATGGGCACGAAGATATCGCTCTTGAATTTGATAGTTCATTTAATGGCGGTAATGGAGAATACCCTAGTTTTAATGAGGTCCAAAGATAGTAAGTAGAGCGTGAACCTGGTAGGATGGAGATAAAGATTGTAAGAGATTATGGAAGTTTATGAACGAGAAAAAAGTATGCAGGAAATCGCGCTTTAAGAGGTAAGGATGATTATCAAAATGATTCCCTTCATCATTTACTTGTAAGTTATTTTCGTGCAAATATTCATTACCTAATTATGACCTAGTTTTGTGAGTCTTATATTATAATAAAGGTTACGCAAAATTAGTTTAACCTCAACCGATTGTGCCTCACCCCACATCTTGAGTTTTTCATCTTCAAGTATTTGTCTTATTTTTATTCTTTCATATGATGCTTTTCAATAAAATCTAGCGCTTGATCTACGAGTTAGTATTAATACGTCCCGTCAAAGTTTATATGTATAATGAATGCTTCACGATTATAAATGACAATATATGAAAGTAATCCTTTGATTGATTTTGAAATTCTTTTCCACTATTATTGAGAATAAAGTTAACATAAATAAAGTATCTAGTATTGCATCTTTTAATGTGGGAAATTCCAACCAAGAAGTTCAGTTCTAGGGAAATTCATTTCCTTTTCAGTTACGTAATTGTTTTGTTAAGTGATTTTTATATTAGATTGTAGTAAAATAAATACGAATGAAATAAATACCAAAGCTCCTTTAATTTTATTTCATCAGATATCTTCTTTATAATGCTAAATAAATGGAATAATCGGTTATTCATTATCGTTTAAAATACAACCGTAGTATTTTAGCTGGAGAAGAATTATCTCGTTTTTTAACGGTTTTAATTTTTTTAGAAAATCAATACGTATTTAAAAATTAAAATGCATGAAGGTACTACTATCATAAATTCTTTAACTTTGAACTAATTAAGTAATTGTAAGATCAAAGCAGATCCTGGAACTATCCAGTTTATTCGAAGAGGTCACGGAACTGAAGTTAGGAAGAATAATATTTCGTGATTTATATTTTTGAAAAGAAACTTAATCTTTATATCTACGAAAATTTTTATTTATTATCTTGTTTATATAGTTTATTACTCAATTTCTGTATTTATACATCGTGGTATTCAAAGTTGAAGCTTAACCCATGAGCTATCACTTTTTATCTCGATAACATCAATCTTCATTTAAGCCAAGCTGAAAAAATAGGAAGTTAAACCACGACTACATTTTATATCGATGTTTTTATTCCTGCAAAATATTAGATATTCGTACGATTTTTCAGTCTGATTGCCTTTCCAGAATCGTACATTTTCTACGGAATTCGTGTTTTACAACGAAAACCAGTCCTTTTGCTCCCTTCTGACGAGGATTTACTCCGCCAGAAACGGCTATATTTCCTAGTCCATTCAGACACGAGAGACCCGCTGCAAGTAGTTTCGAACTCGGTATAAAATATTCATCTCCGCCTAACCTATTCGTAAAATTCCGGGAAAAAATTCCTTCCCGTCTTGCAGGATCAACGGCACAATCCCGAACTACGGAGTAAATCTTTCTGCCATATCTCTTTATACAAACGTTATCCACGAAAAAGGAAGATCGAGCTGCGCATAACGGATGCATATGCTTCTCCGTTCGTCTCTCTCCCTCTGACATTTGTATTGCATAATCTCCATACATGCCAAATCCGTGCTGTTTCGCCCCTCTCTCTGCTGGGGATTTTACCCCTTCCCTCCGCCCGGAACACCTGCCTTCCTCCCCTATTAGGGCGCATTCACCCGCTTCTCCCTTGTCCACTCACCTCGACCACTCCACTCACCCCATATCCGCCCAACCTCCACTCTCGCTTTTTCTATTGCATCCACCCACTCACGCAGTCACCTATTCCTCCCTTCACTCTTAGGCACCCTCGTGCTCGCACGCATTCCCTTTTGGAGCTCACACAATAGCCAAGAGTACTCGCCTGCCCGTCACCGCCCTTGCCTCCTCCACTCCACGTTTGCCGCTATTCCTCTTCCTCCTTTTCGTTTATTGCCGTCCGTGTGCCGCTGACATTCTCCACCGCTTTGTTTGTTGCTGCTCAAGGAATGATCGTCTCGTTTCTAAGCGTAATTCACGTTTTTATGCGAGTTCAATTACTTGGTTGCTCTCTTTTAGTTTGGTGAAATGTCCTCCTCTCATGTCTGTTATTTTGAGGTTGGCCACTTCTTTTCACGTTTTACATATGATTGTGACCTATAAATTTGCGTCATAATTTATGACGTTGATTTTCATGGAATTTTATAATGTATCGCAATGCTTGTTGCGAATAATGATATCATTAAAAAACTATATTATTTAATCAATAAAGGCAATAATCGATGAGATTTCAGTACCTTCCCAACTTAAAAACTGAACAAATACACACGTACAGTGCGTATGTATATGTTAATTTTTCTGTTTTCTAAATTATTCACAAATCCAAGATTGATTTTTTTGGTATATGCTATTAATTAATTTTTGTATATTTTTAATCAAATACATGATTATTTTTTTGAATTTAGCAGAAAACATAGTAGCTAATATTGATAAAATTGTGCATTTTTTGGTGAAGTTTATGATATTTTTAAGAGTTTAAAGTAAGTTACGTTTTCCTAAGTCGTAAAGTAATTCATCAAATATTTTTTACTTGGTGTCCTTTCAAAGTCTAATTTATTTGAAATTACTTAAAGAAAGCGCATCGAATGTTAAAATGTTTATGGTGATCTCTTTTCGTGATAATTTAAATATATTGCTTCAACTAAATTTAAAACACTTTATAATTTACTGTGATATTTATATTTCCTTGAATACGTTAAAGAGCGCTCTTTTGGTTCTAGGAACCTTTAATATCTTCTCTATTTTTCTGAATATTAATGTGGTCCCACTTCGTTCTCATTTTAAGTTCTTGAACTATTACTCCCGAGTGTACATTACAGTCATAAATTATAATACTGCTCAGCTAAGTGTAAAAGGACTCTGGAGCGTTCTTTTTTCCATTATTTTCATAATCTTTTAAACATAATAGGTTGAGTTATACTCTCTAAGTAGATGATCTGCATAATTAACCTTCAAGTTAAATGGGACAGTTAATAACGATACTGAATTGTAGAGATCAATGGCTGACACAAATCATACGTTATCAACTTCTCATTATATTCCTGGTTTATATTTCCTAATCTTCAGCAGTTTTTATTATAAGAGGAAATGGAATAAATCGATGGAAATGTTCAAGTAAAAGCATGTATTTCGCAGAATTAAGCAATCGCAGTATGTAAGCGTGTCTTCTTTATGAACAGGTTTAGACTGCATTTGCCAGTTCTCCTCCATGACCTACTTTCTGTCTTCTTCCTTCGCGCTTTTTCTCCTTACACTATACCTCGTACTTTCCATCTCTTTGTGCGCGACCCCTTCCTTTAAGATAGGCGATGACTGCTAATTACGCTGCCTGGCGGTGCTCGCAACGTGAATCGCTAGATGGCGCGTGCATGTCTGGTCCGGGAAAGGGCGTGAATAAGGGAAGGGGGTGGGTTATGAGGGGAATACGCGAGTAAATACCAGTTCACGGCGAAGCATTCTTCGAGCCCTATAAATCGCACACTCCGCTCCTGATTGTTCTCTTTCTTATTCATTTTCTTTTTCGTCTGCAAAACCCTCCACGGTCTTACACACTCTGCCAATCCCTTTTCGTTTCTTTTTAGCTTTTCATCATTTCCACTCGTTTGCCTGATGTGACGGGCTCATCGGAGTCGAGAGCGTTCTTTATTGTTTCTTTTTGTTTCTGGAAGCCCTTCTTTTTTCCCTACAGAAATGTGAGAGCCAAGAGATTTACGGCTGAAAAGCTAAGAGTGAGCGTGCCAATTCTGGTGCACTGTTTTTGTTCACCCGAGTACGAGCGACTTTTGTGAAGGTTTAATATATATTTTACGAAATAATTTCACTTGAGATAATTCCCCCGTCAGGCGGGCGTGAGCGCTGAAGGCCTGGTCTTGAGTTGGCTTCTAATGTAATTGGTTTTTAAAAGGTGAAAAATTCGAATGGATAATGAAGAGAGCGCGAATGAAAAAGTTGCATTCTCCACAAAGGAATAAAAGAGCACTCGGTATTAACTCGATGGATTTGAGAAATAAACGTGCATTAAAAAAATATAAAATACCTTTCAAAGGATTATCAGGCGTTTGGCACACATTGTAGCGGCTTTAACGCAGAGTAAGAGTGTATGAGCGATGTGAGAGGACACTAAAATTATTTTTTTTTCCAAGAGTAGCGATAAAAAAATATTACCGTGATCCCTGTGAAATAGATTTATTTTAATGGAATATAAAGAATGGCATTTAATTTATAATTTCAATAAGGCTATCCATAAATTCTAAACACTGATCTTAGAGATAACTATCATTATTCTAAAGCAATGATCCTGTAACAACAATTTCGATCTTCGCAAATTAATATTTTTATATTAATGGATTGCCTAAATTATTCTCTAAATGTCGAATTAAGGTGAAAAACTACAAAAACTTCGAATTTTATTCTACAATAGTTCCAAATTTTAATAAAATTATGTTCAAAGATAAAAATCATAAATTTTCGGGCTATCAGGCATAATTGGATACACAAGAAATTTAACTGAACGATAAGACAGAATGAAATGAGGGCATCGTCTGAATGAACGTATAGAGGGGGATCGATGTGATCTCGGATATCAGATAAGATTCGAAAGAGTAAGGATTTTTATCTGCATCAGAAAACGAAGACATGGAGAGCGTTATACGCCATATAATCACGGAACTCTTGGGGACGAGAAGTTTGCCAATGGGAATTTCTTATCTTAAAATGGGAGATTTTTCGTTTTTGTCGCATAACTTTCCATTTAAAGTCCCTAAAAGCTCGTAATTTTTCTTCCTTCTCAAGCACATCCCATTTCTTTAAGTGGGCGTTATTACTGCGTAATGACTGGAAATATTCAGACGGATTCAAGAAAGAATAATTTATAGTTCTGGTTAATATTTCATACACAGTTTCAAAAGATGATACTTTCAACAAAATATTAAATATATTTTTGTTGAAATATCATCAATGTTTTCTATTAGTGGTCGATCTAATCTGACAGGCCCAGAGAAAGAAAAAAAATTAGACTATCGATCCATTGTCCCTTTTTTCGATACGTCCTGAAGAGTTATGTAGTTGCCAAAGATTTAAATTAATATGTTTCGGTATAGTCCTTGAACTTGCATTGAAATAAGAGAAATAGACTCAACCCTTTATTAGTCTTAACAATTTTTCTTATGATTTTCTTCTTTTATCTACTTTTGTAATAATTAATCAAATTTTTGTTTTTAAAAATATAAAAAGATTTGAAAAATAGGCAAACATACACTATCAATGATTGAAGTTTATTAACTCAGGAATATTGTAAAATGACTGCCCAAAATCTATATCTCGTTATTTATACCACTGCTATATTACCACGGATACATTCAAGCTCTCAATGAAAACTTAAATTACAAAATCACTGAATACGATAGAAGAGTTTTCTTGAGAAACAATTATAAATTTAAAATTTATCTTAAACTTCCATCGGCAGGAATGATTTTCCAAATATATGAGATTCACACTTTTTTCTTCAAATGGCGGTTAAAATGGTATTTAAGATCTTCCGTAGAATAAGCTGATTTAATGATTGAAATTCTTATTAGAACGTTTTCAAAAGCAATTCTTCCCGGAAAGGATTGTATAAACCAGCAAAGCATCGCTTTTTGTGTGAGCGACGTTATCTATTCTAGAGAAGAGCTATTCAATTCTACCTTTAAGTGACGAACCTTATTTAAAAGAAATTATTGCGGAGTGGCTTATTTTAGCCTTATCTGCCAATTCCTTTTACCTTTCTCTTCCGGAAATTATCTGTTCCACGCACACCCTCACATTTCAACTAATATATCTTCTTCCAGTCCCTCCTTGCAAATCTCCCTCAACTCTCGCTATCTCCTATCTTTTGCTTCCATTCACGACAGCTTCCATTCTTTCCTTCTCACTTTTTCCTATCTCTCTTTTCTCTCCTTATACCTCTTCGTATCTGCTGCCGTCCAAAATCCTGGTTCCCTCCCAAAGATAAGCGAACACTTACCTTTTCAGTTTCTTCATCTCTGATCACCCAATCCCTCACTCACTTTGAAATCGTTTTCCATCCTGTCAACGCCACCTTTCATTCAGTTAAGCACACAGTACGTTTCCACTACTTATAACATGAAACTTATATAATAGAAAGCATGTATAAATATTTTGTTTCTTGCATATCCACGATAGGTTTAAAATATCATATTGAGAAAATTCTATGCTCTGGATACTAATTCAGATGAGGCCACTTATCCTACATGGTTTCTCATTTGATTGAATGCATAATTATTGTATCTCCGAATACATTTTTCCAGTTGCAGCCTTTTAGATGTTTTTCACTATATAATAATAATAATAATGAATTTATTACGGGTATTAAACCCATTTACAGAATACATAATCAATATAAAAATACATATAGAATAAAGTAAAACATACAATTAAACTTAAATACATCAATAACAAAGAAAAAAGAAGAATATAATGCATTAATGTATACTGATATCACATTTGCAAAACAATCAATATATAGGAAAAAATTTCAACAAAATCAATTATTAGATTATAAACAATTAACATTTCAACCAAGATTAAATTTTACCATCTGAAAATAAGCATAATTTACTTGTGATCATCTGTATATAAGGAACAAACATTTATGGTAGTTAACAGTTAAATAGACAAATTTAAATGTCCTATAAATAAAATAAACATGTTTCTGTTGCTTTTACCTATTTTAAAAGATAATTTTTTGTGTTAAGTGAGAAGTGTTACGGAATGAGAAGAGGAACGCCGACAAAATAGGCTATTGGAGATTTTAAACCTCTAATAAGCAAAGTATACATAAATATCTCACGGATTAGGTAAAAATGAAATTTAAATTAGATTATATTGCTTATTTTTACATTATCATAGATTGCTTGAAGTTGATAGATTTAAAATCGATATAAACTGACCGTACTCGGTGGAACGCCATTTATGAAAATGAACAACAGACTTTGTATTTTCCATAAAAAATATTTTATTACACAACCGGTTTTGGCCTAACAGCCATCCTCAGGTTGGCTGTAAGGCCTGAGAATGGCTGTAAGGCCGAAACCGATCGTGTAATAAAATATTTCACGTGGAAAATAAAAAGTCTGCTGTTCATTTTCATTGATAGATTTAGATAGATAGTACATTTTGAACTTTCTTTCCAAAACCAGAATTGAAAAATCCGGTTTCATTTTTTTCTAAAACAATTCCAGTATTAATACACCAAATGTCACTGTGCAAGGACTATATGTTATCTCCATTACAGATTATATTAAGGGAATCTCAGATAGCTCTGAAAATGAGAATGAAAATCCATCAAATGAGATAGTTTACGGTGGACCAGTAAAGGCTCTTGTTTCGCACTCAGACACTCAGATTCGCCTCTGTTTTAGAGGTCAAAATATAGAAACGCTGCTCTTGTACATCCACCAATAAATTTCGATCGCTCCCGACACGTAACTCTTTCCCTTTGTACCTTCGATCAATCCATTTCCGTCCTCTTGTCCAATGCTCAGAATCTGCCTCCCATTCAGCTCTCCCTTTCGACCCTTGACCTTTCTCTAGTCAGACATTTCTCTCTCACCGATCTCTGCTCCCTATCAATACTTCCTTTTCTCGTTCACCATCAATCGTAGCAACCATCCTCTCTCTCTCTCATCCATCTCTCTCTGAATGTTCACTCTTGTCGGCTGTGCGTCTTCGCTCGCGATAAGAGAAAGGGGCATAACTAATTGCTTCTCCTCCTCCCCACACGAGATAAGGGAATATTCCAAGTTGATTATCGCTCTCCACGTTGCCAGAATCTCCCAAATCCCCGTTTTCTTTTGCGGGGGATCCCTTCCTCGCTGCCCGGTGATGAATGTGGCCCCCACCCGTTGAGGATTTTTACGCTCCGGAGAAGAAAGTCTCTACGAAGGTAGAAAAACAAATTTGGATAGGCTTAATGGCATACTCCGTCGAAGAGCATAAGTGAAGAGGCGGTTTCGATGTTTTTACTGCGGTTTTCTGAATCACTTTTTTCCTGTGAGAACTTTGCACATTAATATTGAAACTTTCAAGCATAAGCACCCAAGCACACATTTCAATATTATTTATATTTTTCTTCGTTTAATTCCTATTTAATATTTGAAATAAACTATTCATGGTACGCTAATTGCTTAATGATTGTCAATGATTGTCATTTTATGATTGTATGCAAAGTATGTTCTGACCGCCAGCCTTGGTAAAAATGTATTTTTCTTCGACAAAAGGAGCATGGAAAATTCCACTAATTACTTACACCTGCTAAATGTAGATAAATGTATTTCTGGTGTAATAATTTTATTGACAACCTTTTTTTTAACTTAAAAAATATGGTCCAGCTTTGAGTAATTATCTGTGAAAGATGATGAAATGGTGATGAGTATGATAAAAATGGTGTTGAAATTATGTTCCAATATTATTATATAATACATAATATAATAATTAAACTTTACCTAAGTTGGTCAAATCTGTATGGAGCACAATAAGTATAAGAATTCGTAAGTGTGAACATTAAAATTAAATTGGCGTTATGCTTGCAAATGATGGTTTCCTTGAGAAGTAATTCATTTTATTACATATATTTTAACAAGTTTTCAATGGTTAAACTCACCTTTAGAGGTATATTGATAAGTAGAGAATTTATGGCTTTAGTTATTCATGATTTTAATTGAATCTAATATTATATCAGCTAGTTATTCTGTCTCAAACATATATATACTTTTTGTACAGAATTTTACTTCCTCGATTTTATTCCTCCATAGGTTAAGCAAAAGCTTTGTCATACAAAGCTGATGTTTGAATGTCATTCCTTTTATTTTAGGTTATAGTAATATGCTAAACTCGTGAAAATTCTTTTCATTGTGTAAATATTCGTTAACCAATTTTAAAGATCCTCTTGAAAATGGTTTTAATTAAACCGTTTCCAGGTTAATTTACTGGTAAAGGCCGATTCCTCTTGATAAGTGTGATATCTATACGAATAAAATTAAGACATTCAGATTAGTTATGTAATGTAGATTAGTTTTCTATTTAAATAAAACATGACTATTTAATTCACGGTAGGAATTCAATTATTGATTCGGAAATCAGATGCAAGATTATATTACGAGTAAACCTCTCCAACCAAGCGACCATTAAACAGGGACTTGCTATGGTTGTTTTCCAGCACCTATCCTTGCTTTACTTGCCAAAACAATGAGCGTCAATGTGCCCAATGCTTCTGTTCACACCGTCGAATTTCCGTGAGAGGATTTCCTAACGCGAAATTCAAGAAAAGAGGGTTACCATCGACAAGAAAGGAGACTCGCCTTTTTCATCCTAGAGCATGCCCTCCTCTTCCTCACCGGACGTTCGCCGCTTCCCTTTCCTGAATTTAAACCCGATTGATTACTTTGGCTCTCCGAATTTCGCAAGTGAAGGAGGTCTCAAGAACATCGTCGTAACGTGAATTCCGTGCCGCCGCTATTCGTACGCACGAATGCTCTTTGTTTTCCTTCTGCGGCTCATTAAAAGGTCTTGCGCATACGCACGGCTTCTGTTGCTCGCTATCATGCTCCACAAAGCACCCGCTGCGCTAAATGAGCAGTGAGTCTGTTTTGTTTCCAATTCCATTCCGCGTTCGCAAGCGCTGTGAACGCACATCTATTTGCGTTCGGAAAAAAAGTGGCGGAACGTGTCTTATTCCGTACAGTAGACTCCTGCGGTGGAAGTAATTCGAGTGTTCGTGAGGTGCGGAGGTTTTGCAGACGCCATCTGCGTATGCCGTGCATTTAACATCCGTTTTAAATGGTTCGAAATCGCTTGTTGCATATTCAACTAGTGGGGTAATGAATGTAGGGTGTAATTTTTCTTCTATCTTTTCGGCGCATCTGCCAAGGAGTCTCGCAAGCCAAATCCATATTTGCCTCATAAACACGAGTCTTCTGAGGCTGTTACTAATACAACCCTAGGGGTAGTGACGCCGATATTTAACCATGTCGAAGAGGAGTATTTCTTTGAAGTTTTAGTAGTCTATGATGAATAAAACTACACTTCGTCTATAAAGGGTAAACAATAAATTTGTACAATGGTTTAATGGACGATGGGACATTTGAAAGAGAAATTACAGAGAACCTTTCTATGAATCTCACATCCAATCAGTATTCGTTGTTCCAGAATTAAATTAAGTTCTTTCGTATATAGCTTCTATACATGGATATCGTTCTTATAAAATCTCTCTATTAAATACTATTTATAGAAGGAGTAAGTTATTTTACAACTCCCTTAACTTGAGATAAGGTAGAATTTATTTTCTTGATAAATGACTTCTTAGCTCTTCGAAGATGTCGGGTGTTTTCATAAAGTTTTACAAGCTGTTACTGATTTGTAGTTTCACGATTCATTAACCAAATTAGGAAATACTTTTAACCTTAATTTACATTTAAACCCTGCAATCCGCCAGTGGCACGTGGCAGGGGGTGTAAGACACCGAAATACCTATCTAATCTGGAGAGCTATTAGCTTCTCTAATACCTCGCGGGAAAAATGACCAAAAGCAGCTATCTGTCCTTGCAACTACTTTCCTATATCGCTTTTTTGTTTTCTCTCGAAGGTCGCGTAAGTATATAATTGGGAGTTATATACTTACCTTTTAAAACTGCATTAGCCTGTGCTTCATGGTTTGAATTTAAATTTTCACATATCCGAAAGTAATCCTTCACTAAGGGATCCCTATGGATCAGACTCGGTAAAAGTTATTTTCCTTACAGTCATTATCTATATATATAATAAATCTGTAGAGGGGGTCGTGTCTGTACATTGATCCGATTTCAAAAAAAGTTGTATTGCTGGATACTGGGGATGTTCCCGAGTCCGAAACACGTTTTAGAAATTTTCATGTCTGTCTGTCTGTCTGTCTGTCTGTCTGTCTGTCTGTCTGTCTGTCTGTCTGTCTGTCTGGATGTTACAGCATCACTCAAAAACTATCCGACCGATTTTGTTGAAATTTGGTATGATGGTCATTTGTCATCCGGGGAGTGACATAGGCTACCTTTTATCCACCTAGCTGTCCCCAGTTCGTCCCCAGTCGGGGTCAAAAATCTATTTCACGCTATAACTCTAAAGTTAATTATTAATAAAATTTCAAAATTTGTACAATATTAAAAGTCACCCTAGCGCAAATGATAGGCTAATTTTTGTTAACCCAACTGTACTCGGTTCGACTCCAGAGGGTCGAATAGTTTCCATAAGAAATACATGGGAAGACATTTTTATAATTTGCACGAAACTTTTGTTTAACAAAATTAAATTAGAAATAAAGGTCCTTTGAAACTAAAACTAACACGAAAACAAAGGAAACAGAATAAAGTTTCTTATTTTGGTCGTAGAATATTGCTTTCACTTCGAAGTTGTGAGAATTAGTAAGTTAAATACGAAAATTTTATGAGAATCTGATATTCTAAACAACCCGTCGTCAAGGCCAATCTCGATATCTTTAAATTCAAATTCGTTAGCATTAGCGCATCATCAACAACCAAGCTTTGTTTATAGCAACACCAGTGTTTGTTGATTCTTTACGTGAAATTGATGTTTATCGTCGTATTAAATGAATCAAAAGGAAAAGGTGCGAAATGACCTAAGCTGTCGAGGCACCTTCATAATTACTACTACCGCATAAATTAATCTTCTTTCCTCATATAAAGTAATTATATCTTCTTAGCTTGGTAAGTTGATAACTTTCTCATTCTTATTTTCCGCTCTTAATAATAATCGTTTTATTTAGCGTCCCGCTGTGAATTTAATCTTTAACGCTGAAGAATAAATCAATCAAGATATTTGAAATATCCCTGAATTCAGTGATTGCTTCCATTGAAGTGTCAATAATTGGGCTTAATAAGCAGCAAGGAATGACAAGCCTTTGATAGCAGACTTGAAAGGTAAACGAATTTTGTACTTTTAGATATAGAATGGGAAATTAAACCAAGAAATGTTTTATTGGATCATCTATTGGTGTGTTTAAGTATAGTTACTGTCCACCTTCTCGATATCTTTAAATTTGAATTCAAATTCGTTAGCATACGCGCGACTGCAACAATCAAGCTTTGTTTATAGCAACGCCAATATGTATTGATTATTTACGTGAAATTAATGCTTATCGTCGTATTAAATGAATCTTCTTTTCTCATATAAAGTAATTATATCTTCTTAGCTTGGTAAGTTGATAACTTTCTCATTCTTAATTTTCGATCTAAATACTAATTGTTTCATATAGCGTCCCGCTGTGCATTTAATGAATCAATCAAGATCGTTGAAATACCCCTGGATTCAGTGATTGCTTTCTTTGAAGTGTAAAGAATTGGAATTTAAGAAGCAAGGAATCTCAATCCTTTTATGCCGGACTGGAAAGGTAAACGGATTTTGTGTTTTTAGATATAGAATTGGAAATTAAACCAAGAAATGTTTTAGTGGATCATCTATTGGTGTGTTTAAGTATAGGTACTATCCACCTATATCTTTTCTTGACGGTGATAGTCATACTCATTGGTATTTTGTTATATCTTAAATATTATATTTAAATGTTCGTGTTATACGATTTCCGATACGCTATTAAGTTTGTTATACTATGAAATATGGAACAACTCTCTCAGATTATGGGCGACTGTCCTTTATTTTTATGCTTCGGTTCTATGCTGCTTGCTCAAATATTATCAGAACGAATATGTTACAATATGAATGTTTTATTTTGCATGGTTTAATTATTCCAAAAAAGTCAATGTAGTATTCAATTTACGGACTCCAGACAAGTGTCGAAAGAGATTAATTATACAACTACCGACGCCATCTTAAGGATAAATTAGGTGTTAATTCATGAAAGGGCGATTTCTAATTAGATTAACTACTATACATCGTAATTCGTTTGCGGCGTTTATGTATAAATTCGTTTATTTGATAGTTGCGATGATTTCACTGACTCGCTATCAAACGGAAATCTTGGATGTGCTGAGCGACTGGTTCATTCGTTTTCGTTTGTGGTTTACAAGATTTGTGTGGCTATTTTTGTGATTCCGTCTACATTCATTTGGTACTCAGTTGTTTCCTCTATTTGTTGTAGCGACTGGTGCATTAGTTTAGTCTGTGATTTAAATTTGTGTAGCTGTTTTTGTGATTTCGTAAGTCACATAGGATGAAGAGAAGTATTGTTCTTTTCATAAATTTAAGACTTTTCATATCCAACTTTTTTTCAAATCAAAATTTCATTACTTTCGATTTACATTCATTTTCCGTTGAGAATCAACGGGCACTCCGCTAGTATATAATAAATCTGTAGAAGGGGTCGTGTCTGTACATTGATCCGATTTCAAAAAAAGTTGTATTGCTAGATACTGGGGTTGTTCCCGAGTCCGAAACAGGTTTTAGAAATTTTCATGTCTGTCTGTCTGTCTGGATGTCTGTCTGTCTGTCTGTCTGGATGTTACAGCATCACTCAAAAACTATCCAACCGATTTTGTTGAAATTTGGTATGATGAACATTGGTCATCCGGGGAGTGACATAGGCTACCTTTTATCCACCTAGCTGTCCCCAGTTCGTCCCCAGTTGGGGTCAAAAATCTATTTCACGCTATAACTCTAAAGTTAATTATTTATAAAGTTTCAAAATTTGTACAATATTAGTACAAGTCTCCCTAGCGCAAATGATAGGCTAATTTTTGTTGACCCAACTGTACTCGGTTCGACTCCAGAGTGTCGAATAGTTTCCATAAGAAATACATGGGAAGACATTTTTATCATTTGCACGAAACTTTTCTTTAACAAAATTAAATTAGAAATAAAGGTCCTTTGAAACAAAAACTAACACCGAAAAGGAAATAGAATAAAGTTTTTATTTTGGTCATAGAATATTGCTTTCACTTCGAAGTTGTGAGTATTAGTAAGTTAAATACGAAAATATTATGAGAATCTGATATTCTAAACAACCCGTCGTCAAGGCCAATCTCGATATCTTTAAATTCAAATTCGTTAGCACTAGCGCATCATCAACAACCAAGCTTTGTTTATAGCAACACCAGTGTTTGTTGAATCTTTACGTGAAATTGATGTTTATCGTCGTATTAAATGAATCAAAAGGAAAAGGTGCGAAATGACCTCAGCTGTCAAGGCACCTTCATAATTACTACTACTACTTAAATTAATCTTCTTTCCTCATATAAAGTAATTATAGCTTCTTAGCTTGGTAAGTTGATAACTTTCTCATTCTTATTTTCCGCTCTGAATAATAATCGTTTTATTTAGCGTCCCGCTGTGAATTTAATCTTTAACGCTGAAGAATAAATCAATCAAGATATTTGAAATATCCCTGAATTCAGTGATTGCTTCCAATGAAGTGTCAATAATTGGGCTTAATAAGCAGCAAGGAATAACAAGCCTTTTACAGCTGACTTGAAAGGTAAACGAATTTTGTACTTTTAGATATAGAATGGGAAATTAAACCAAGAAATGTTTTATTGGATCATCTATTGGTGTGTTTAAGTATAGTTACTGTCCACCCACTCGATATCTTTAAATTTGAATTCAAATTCGTTAGCATACGCGCGACTGCAACAATCAAGCTTTGTTTACAGCAACGCCAATATGTATTGATTATTTACGTGAAATTAATGTTTATCGTCGTATTAAATGAATCTTCTTTTCTCATGTAAAATAATTATATCTTCTTAGCTTGGTAAGTTGATAACTTTCTCATTCTTAATTTCCGATCTAAATAATAATTGTTTCATATAGCGTCCCGCCGTGCATTTAATGAATCTGTAGCCGACGATTAATGTAGTCGACGACTTAGATATATAACAAAACAACTGTCGCAATCAAATATGAATTTCTGAAACTTTCGTGTGAGAAGACCTCGACTTCGTATAACAGATTTGAAGACTATCAAAATACGAGTTTTAAGATCGTCTTTATTCTCTCAGTTTCAAGTTAACAATGATTGTTATTTGTAACTAAAATAACAAGCAACAATACAGAGATAACGCGGTGGCGATACGCAGAGTATTGCCACACTACTCCCCCCCGTGGTAAGTTTCAGCCCTGAAACGGCCAGGAGGACGGATGGAGCGGCCGGAACGAGTAGAAATTGTAGGTCGAACAGATGGTGAGGTCGCCGAGGAAGTAGAAGATGGTGCAGGCGTAGAGGCTGCAGGTGGAGAGTCGTCCAGAAGAAGATGTGCTGGCTTGAGACGGTCGATGGAGACAGTGGAAGGCTTGCCATTGATATTCAGTGAATAAGTTTTCTGATCACGGCTGATAACAGGATAGGGTCCCATGTAAGGTGGTTGTAGGGCTGATCGCACAGCGTCTTGGCGAACGAAGACGTGGGAGGATGTGGCCAAATCTCGGTGAACAAAGATTTGCCGATGGGTTGTGTGACGCGACGCAGGGGTTGGACGTAGCTGAGCCATGTAGTCTCGCAACTGCGAGACGAGATCCGTCGAGTCCGATTGTTGAGTGTTGTTGACGAAAAAGTCCCCAGGAAGACGTAGTTGTTCCCCGAAGAGAAGTTCGGCAGGAGTTGTCTGCAGGTCGGCTCTCCAGGTAGTGCGGAGGCCGAGGAGAACTGTAGGTAGGACGTCTAACCACGAGTCGGACGAATGGCACATAAGAGCTGCTTTGAGGACACGGTGTAGTCGTTCCACGAGTCCATTTGCCTGGGGATGGTAGCTCGTGGTGTGGTGTAATGTTGTTCCCAGAGAGGCGCAAAGACGCTGGAAAAGTGATGACACGAACTGACGGCCGCGGTCGCAGGTGATGTGTTTGGGACAACCGTATTGAGACACCCATCTTAGGAGAAAGGTGCGGCAGATGCTGTCTGCAGTGATGTCAACAAGGGGTTCTGCAGCAGGCCAACGAGAGAACCGGTCGATCATGGTGAGGAGATAGCGGTAGCCGGCGTTTGGCGGGAGAGGTCCCACGATATCAATGTGAACGTGGTCGAAACGCTTGGTTGGCAGGACGAAGTCTCCGAGTGGCGTTGTGATGTGACGAGACACCTTGCAACGCTGGCAGGCGAGGCAGCTGCGAGCCCATGAACGGCAGTCCTTACGCATGGATGGCCAGACGTACCGACGGGAGATGAGTTTGATGGTGGAGTTGGCTCCAGGATGACTAAGGGAGTGTATATTATTGAAGATATGCCGACGATATGGAGGAGTAACGTAGGGGCGTGGTGTTGGCATCGAAGTGTCGCACCACAGCAAAACGTTTGTTCCGGGTACAGGCATCCGGGAAAGTTGAAGACCTGTGCCGTTATGGAGGAGTCTGCGTAGTTCCTCGTCATCGTCTTGTGAATGAGATAGAGCGGAGTAGTCAGGCGGGGCAGGGGTGGTTATGGATTCTACCCTGGAGAGGCAGTCCGCGACGACGTTGTCTAGTCCTGAGATGTGTCTCACGTCCGTGGTGAATTGCGAGATAAACTCGAGATGATTAAATTGCCGTGGTGAGCAGGTATCAGTATTCTTGCTGTGCGGGCCAAAGGCGTAGGTCAGGGGTTTGTGGTCGGTGAAGATGGCAAAGTCGCGAGCTTCTACCATCGGCCGAAAGTGTTTCACCGCTTGGTAGGCGGCGTAGAGTTCGCGGTCATAGGCACTCCACTTCTGCTGTGAAGGCATCAGCTTGCGTGAAAAGAAAGCAAGTGGTTGCCAGGAATTCCCAGAAAGTTGCTGTAGGGCGGCGCCGATGGCAGTTTGGCTTGCATCTACGACGAGAGCTAGAAATGCTGAGCTGATTGGATGCGAAAGGGTTGCGGCCCGGGAGAGTCCAGCTTTGCAGTCTTCGAAACTTTGTCGAAGTTCTGGTGTCCACGAAATTACAGTGGAACTCTTGACTTTGGGGCCTTGAAGGAGTGCGTTGAGTGGAGCTTGAGCAGATGCAGCGTGCGGGATGTGTTGGCGGTAGAAGTTCAGCATTCCGAGGAATCGTCGCAGGTCACGAATGGTCTTGGGCGGAGGGAAGTTGTTGATAGTAGCTACTTTGTCAGGTAAGGGCGAGCAGCCGTCGGCGCTGACATGAAAGCCCAGAAATGTGACCTCGGGAGATCCGAAGACGCACTTAGCTGAGTTGATGACAACACCGTAGTCGGAAAGGCGTTGGAATAGGATGCGGAGATGCTGAAGATGCTCTTCTTTCGAGCGGGAAAATACCAAGATGTCATCCAGATAAGGAAAGCAGAAAGTGAGGCCTTCGAGAGCTTCGTCGATGAAACGCTGCCAGGTCTGAGCAGCGTTACGAAGTCCAAACGGCATAAATAAGAACTCGAAGAGGCCGAAAGGTGTAATTATGGCTGTCTTTTCGATATCTTCGGGAGCCATCGGGATTTGAGTGAAGGCCTTGGCGCAGTCGATGGCGCTGAAGATGGTGGAACCTTGTAGAGCATGGGATAAATCTTGCAGATGGCGGATGGAGTAGCGGTCCGGGATTGTGCGGGCGTTGAGGGCCCTGTAGTCGCCACAAGGTCGCCAGCTACTATCCTTCTTGCGAACCATGTGAAGTGGTGAGGCGTAAGGGCTGTATGAGCGACGAACAGTGCCTTCGCGTACTAGTAGCTCGAATTCCGCCTGTGCATCCCGAAGTCGATCCGGAGCCAGTCGGCGTGCGCGGTAGTAGATCGGCGGTCCGGGTTGGAGGCGTATGTGATGCTTTGTGTGATGATGGACTTCCCGAGGAGTGCCTGGGGGCCGGGTGATGTTAGGAAACTCAGCCAGGAGGTCGTGGTAGGGTGAAGATCCCGACAGAGCGCGCACGCTGTCCTGAGAGGATCGATCGCGATGACCCGATGCAGAATGGCCAGAGATTGTGTCGACGAGCTGAGCGGTGGCCATATTAGGGACGAGGTGAAAGTGAGTTAGAAAATCTGCTCCGATGATTGGCTCAGTGACATCAGCAACGACGAATCGCCAAAGGAAGTCGCGAGGGAGGCCGAACTGAAGGCGTAGAGGTAATGTACCGTACGTTCGGATCCGGCTGTCGTTGGCGGCGGAGAGCTCATAGTCAGTGCAGATCCGGTGGTCGGTGCAATATTTGACCGGGTAGATAGAGAGGTCTGATCCCGTGTCTATGAGAAAACGCCGTTGGGAGTGGCGGTCGGTGACGAAGAGGCGGCACCCTGTTGCAGGACGACTTGTGGCCACCGTCACAAGTCGTCGTTGGAGTTTACCGAATTCTTCACTAAGTTGGCAGAGCATGGCTGGGTGCAACGTCTGGCTTCGACACCAAATCTGCGATGGTAGTAGCACATCTCTGGTTGGGCGGGTCGCTGTGTAGTGTATGTGGAGCCAGTAGGACGAGGTTGAGATCTGTCCCGGGTCCAAGACCGTGGGTGTGGGGAATTACTGAGACGAGTTTGTAGATCTTGGAGCTGCTTGGCGAGTTCCTCCACCCGTTGAGCCAATGCTGAGTGGTCAGGCGTAGAGCGTACAGCATGGACGGTTGGGGCAATCGGAGGCGGAACGACAGCGACGATGCGGTCGGCCACATCTGCAAGCTGATCGAGAGGAAGTGTAGTAGCCTGCGCTTGGAGAATGGCCTGCGCGCTGAGCGGGAGACGCTGTAGCCAAAGGGTACGCAGGAAAGAGTCCTGCACTTGTGTTTCGTCTATGAGAGAACGCATGTGTCGCAGGAGTTGTGAAGGCTTGTGATCACCCAGTTCTTCTGCTGTGAGAAGTTTCCGAACCCGCTGCTCCTCAGAGAGAGAGACGCGCTGTATCAACTGAGATTTAAGTGTCAGGTAACGATTCGCGGTTGGAGGGTTTATTATGAGGTCACTTATTTCACTGGCGAAGCGATGGTCAAGGCTTCCTACGACGTAATTGTACATAGTTAGGTCCGAGGTGATGTTGGCCAAGGAAAATTGTGCTTCGACCTGGGCGAACCATACTGCAGGTTGAGCTGGCCAGAAAGGAGGAAGTTTAGGCGTGACGCGATAGATGGCAGCAGGGCTAATGCTGGCGGAATCGGAGAGCGGAGATTCCTTCTGCGAAGGTTGCGGAGGTAGCGCTACTTGCTGTTCTTGTTGTAGTTGCGGAGCCTGTTGGTGTTGTTGCTGGATGGCTGCTAGTTGTTGGGCATGTTGCTCTTGCTGGGCAAAGAGCTGCTGTTGTAGTTCCGCAAGTTGCGTCTGAAGTTTGGCGAGTTGCTCCGTGTCTCCCATGGTTGCTTTAGACACAGCTACTTTGACGAAGTGGTCTGAGGAATGCTGTGCGAGGTGCGTAAAGGAGCCCGTGTAGCGAGGTTCCTGATGATGTCCGTAGAGGCCAGGAAGCCGGTGAAGAAAGTTGCCGAATTTGTCCTTTGTCAGGGGTCACCAATGTAGCCGACGATTAATGTAGTCGACGACTTAGATATATAACAAAACAACTGTCGCAATCAAATATGAATTTCTGAAACTTTCGTGTGAGAAGACCTCGACTTCGTATAACAGATTTGAAGACTATCAAAATACGAGTTTTAAGATCGTCTTTATTCTCTCAGTTTCAAGTTAACAATGATTGTTATTTGTAACTAAAATAACAAGCAACAATACAGAGATAACGCGGTGGCGATACGCAGAGTATTGCCACAAATCAATCAAGATCGTTGAAATACCCCTGAATTCAGTGATTGCTTTCTTTGAAGTGTAAAGAATTGGAATTTAAGCAGCCAGGAATCTCAATCCTTTTCTGCCGGACTGGAAAGGTAAACGGATTTTGTGATTTTAGATATAGAATTGGAAATTAATCCAAGAAATGTTTTAGTGGATCATCTATTGGTGTGTTTAAGTATAGGTACTATCCACCTATATCTTTTCTTGATAGTGATAATCATACATATTGGTATTTTGTTATATCTTAAATAATATGTTTAAATGTTCGTGTTAAGCGATTGCCGATACGTTATTAAGTTTTTTAGACTATGGAACACCTCTCTCAGATTATGGGCAGCTGTCCTTTATATTTATGCTTCGGTTCTATGCTGGCTGTTCAAATATTATCATTAGAAATAAGCCTCAATATGTATGTTGTATGTTGCAGGGTTTAATTATTCCAAAAAATTAAAGTAGAATTCATTTTACGGACTCTAGACAAGTATCGAAGGAGATAAAATATACATGTATTATTTTCATTGCTGTAACTAATAGATTCTATGTCTAGGCAAGGACAAATTGGATAAACTGAATAAGAATTTAGTCGAATAAGCATCATTTCGAAGTATGACCTCAAACAAGATATTTCACTTTCGAAGTCTTTTTCGTTAATTTATGTCTCATTTTCAGTTACATATACTATAGAAATTCCCTCTAGAATGAAGTATTGCTGGTATATGGTTTTCCTTCAGTCCAATATTAAACTCGGGAATTTTTTTCAGATATGTTACTCTATACATGAAAATATCATCTTTGAATAAGGAAAGGGTTAAGGTGACTTTTCACATAAGGGCGTGCACCCAGGAAAATTCCCAAGGAAAAACGGACTTGAAAATTCCACCTCCTCCTCATTCTGAGTTTATAAAAATATCGGAAGACAATATTTTTCGTCAACGGTATCTGAAAACATTGAAATTAAATTAAATCCTATTCAAGAGAAGAGGTAAGAGTTAACTCAGATTTTGCAACATAAAGGTCAAATTATTATTGCGATATAATTTAACAGATGCGCCGCTTACATTATCAATAGGATAAAAATTTTCTTCACAATTCTAACAGTCAATTTAAGAGCAGAGAGTTATTTATTAAGAGTTATGTAATTAAATTAAAGAACAGCCGACGCCATCTTAAGGATAAATTAGGTGTTAATTCATAAAAGGACGAGCTCTAATTAGATTAAATACTATATATCGTCATTAATTTGCGGCGTTTATTTGTTAATTCGTTTATTTGATAGTTGCGATGATTTCACTGACTCGCTGTGTAACGGACATATTAGTCGTGCTAAGCGACTGGTTCATTCGTTTTTGTTTGTGGTTTACAAGATTTGTGTGGCTATTTTTGTGATTTCGTCTCCATTCATTTGGTACTCAGTTGTTTCCTCTATTTGTTGTAGCGACTGGTGCATTAGTTTATTCTGTGATTTATATTTGTGTAGCTGCTTTTGTGATTTCGTAAGGCACATAGGATGAAGAGAAGTATTGTTTTTTCATAAATTTAAGAGTTCTCATATCTAAATTTTTTCATATGTTAATTTCATTTACATGAAAATTTTTTTTTACATTCATTTTTCCGTTGAGAATCAACGGGCACTCCGCTAGTCTATATCTAATATATATAGACGTTTTTCCGGATATACCTATATATATATAGGGGATCAAAATTCTAACCATGTTCCACAAGTGCCAATGCCTTGAAATTTTTACGACATATTGGCCATAACGTGCAACCTCCAGGAAAAAGCCGACTTTGAACCTCAATGTCATGGGTTCGATTCCAGAAGGCCCCAAAGTCGCGATTTTCCCCATAAGATTACATGGCGGGGATTTTCGAAAATTTTTTTGAGGCACTTCCCGGAAAAGGAGAGAAATGAAACTCGAGGGATCGCTAGATGCCACGCATATCTAAAGGAAACCATAAAGACATCTACGAATATTATCCTTGGTTCGATGCTAGGTCGGGGCAAAAATCTACCGTTTAAAATGCACTGTGGCGATTTTTAAGATTTTTTTTGGATCCTTTTCCGATGGCATAGAAACTTGAAATTCGGTATGAGGTTAGACACCATAAAAACATATCTTAATCGAATTTTACATATTCGCTGATGGTCCTTGGTTCGATCCCAGAGGGACATTTGAATTCCTCAATGCATTTCTTACGGAGATAACGGAAACAAATTTTAGGTACTTTCCGGCACGATATCGATTTCAAACTTTGCAAATAGAAAGATCAAGTCCATACATATCAAACAGTGCATTCACAGCTATCAATGTGTCCTGGGTTCGACACCAGGTGTCTCTGCAATCAGAAGTTGATCCGATTTTTAGGAATTATTTTGAAACCTTTCTCTATATTATAGAAACTTGAAATTCGGCATATAGATAGAGATCATAAATATCTTTCAAAAACATTTTTTAGATTTCCAAGATCGTCCTTGGTTCGAGTCCCGAGAGCCATTTACATTCGTAAACATTAGAGCGTCTTTTGAGGCAGTTGTAGCCAATATTTCTGCTTGAATTTTCACACATAGTTAGAGATGGTGATCTTCTATTGTGATACATAGTAAGTTCACCAGTAAGATCCGGGTTCGATGCCAGACGATGAAATTTCAGCGAATTTTAAGAAAAATTTAAATCCTTTTTTTTTTCTTTCGGGGACCGTAAGGATATGATGCCGATATGAAATTAGTATTGCCGATCTGCTTGCAGTATGCAAGCAACATTTTAATCGTATACCTATATAGATAGATAGATAGATAGGATACAAATTCACAGCCTAAACTACAAGCGTCATTGATCTGAAATTTTTATAACATATTGGCCATAACGTGAACCTCCCAGGAAAAAAGCGACTTTGATCCTCAGTGTCATGGGTTCGATTCCAGAGGGCCCCAAAGTCCCGATTTTTCCCGTTTAAATGCATTGCTTTGATTTTCGGGAATTTTTAAAAAATACTTCCCGTATAGGTAAAGAATCGAAACTCAAGGAGCCTTTATATATGGTCATGGCCTATCGAAAACATAAATGAGTTTTACGAAAAATATCCATGGTTCGATGCTAGGTCGGGGCAAAAATCGGCCGTTTAAAATGCATTGTGGCGATTTTTAAGATTTTTTTTGGACCCCTTCCCGATGGCATGGAAACTTGAAATTCGGCATGGGGTTGGATATCATAGATTTATTTCATAATCAAATTTTACATATTCGCTGTCGGTCCTTGGTTCGATCCCAGAGAGCCATTTACATTCGTCAATGCATTTCTTATGGAGATAACAGAAAAAGGTTTTAGGTACTTCCCGGCATGATATCGACTTCAAACTTTGTATGAAATAAGATTAAGTCCTAATAAGTCATACTGTGCAATCACAGCTACCAATATTTCCTGCGTTCGACACCAGGCCTCTCTACAATCAGTAAATTAGCCGATTTTTAAGAATTAATTTAAACCCCTTCCCAATAATGTTAAAACATGAAATTAGGTATATAGATAGAGAACAAAGATAGATTTCAAAAACATGTTTTAAATTTCCTAGATCGTCCTTGGTTCGAATCCAGAGAGCCATTTACATTATTAAAAAGTAGAACGTAGTTGAGGCAATTGTAGCCAATATTTTTGTTTGAATTTTCACACATAGTTAGAGATGGTGATATTCTATTGTGCTGCATAGTAAGTCCACCAGTAAGATACGGGTTCGATGCCAAACGATGAAATTGCAGCAAATTTTAAGAATATTTTCAATTCTTTTTTTTTTCTTTTGAGGACCGTCCCGATATGATGCCGATATGAAATTAGTGTTGTCGATCTGCTTGCAGTATGCAAGCTACATTTTACTCGTATATAATAAATCTGTAGAAGGGGTCGTGTCTGTACATTGATCCGATTTCAAAAAAAAATGTATTGCTAGATACTGGGGTTGTTCCCGAGTCCGAAACAGGTTTTAGAAATTTTCATGACTGTCTGTCTGTATGTCTGTCTGGATGTTACAGCATCACTCAAAAACTATCCGACCGATTTTGATGAAATTTGGTATGATGGTCATTTGTCATCCGGGGAGTGGCATAGGCTACCTTTTATCCACCTAGCTGTCTCCAGTTCGTCCCCAGTCTGGGTCAAAAATCTATTTCACGCTATAACTCTAAAGTTAATTATTTTCAAAATTTCAAAATTCGCACTATATTAAAAGTCTCCCTAGCGCAAATGATAGGCTAATTTTTGTTGACCCAACTGTACTCGGTTCGACTCCAGAGGGTCGAATAGTTTCCATAAGAAATACATGGGAAGACATTTTTATCATTTGCACGGTACTTTTCTTTAATTAAATTAAATTAGAAATAAAGGTCCTTTGAAACAAAAACTAACACCAAAATGAAGGAAATAGAATAAAGTTTTTATTTTGGTCATAGAATATTGCTTTCACTTCGAAGTTGTGAGTATTAGTAAGTTAAATACGAAAATATTATGAGAATCTGATATTCTAAACAACCCGTCGTCAAGGCCAATCTCGATATCTTTAAATTCAAATTCGTTAGCACTAGCGCATCATCGACAAGCAAGTTTTGTTTATAGCAACATAAGTGTTTGTTGATTCTTTAGATTCTTTACGTGAAATTGATGTTTATCGTCGTATTAAATGAATCAAAAGGAAACGGTGCGAAATGACCTCAGCTGTCGAGGCACCTTCATAATTACTACTACTACTTAAATTAATCTTCTTTCCTCATATAAAGTAATTATATCTTCTTAGCTTGGTAAGTTGATAACTTTCTCATTCTTATTTTCCGCTCTAAATAATAATCGTTTTATTTAGCGTCCCGCTGTGAATTTAACCATTAACGCTGAAGAATAAATCAATCAAGATATTTGAAATATCCCTGAATTCAGTGATTGCTTCCATTGAAGTGTCCATAATTTGGCTTAATAAGCAGCAAGGAATAACAAGCCTTTTACAGCTGACTTGAAAGGTAAACGAATTTTGTACTTTTAGATATAGAATGGGAAATTAAACCAAGAAATGTTTTATTGGATCATCTATTGGTGTGTTTAAGTATAGTTACTGTCCACCCACTCGATATCTTTAAATTTGAATTCAAATTCGTTAGCATACGCGCGACTGCAACAATCAAGCTTTGTTTATAGCAACGCCAATATGTATTGATTAATTACGTGAAATTAATGTTTATCGTCGTATTAAATGAATCATCTTTTCTCATAAAAAGTAATTATATCATCTTAGCTTGGTAAGTTGATAACTTTCTACTTCTTAATTTCCGATCTAAATACTAATTGTTTCATATAGCGTCCCGCCATACATTTAATGAATCAATCAAGATCGTTGAAATACCCCTGAATTCAGTGATTGCTTTCTTTGAAGTGTAAAGAATTGGAGTTTAAGCAGCAAGGAATCTCAATCCTTTTATGCCGGACTGGAAAGGTAAACGGATTTTGTGTTTTTAGATATAGAATTGGAAATTAAACCAAGAAATGTTTTAGTGGATCATCTATTGGTGTTTTTAAGTATAGGTACTATCCACCTATATCTTTTCTTGACGGTGATAGTCATACTCATTGGTATTTTGTTATATCTTAAATATTATATATAAATGTTCGTGTTATACGATTGCCGATACGCTATTAAGTTTGTTATACTATGAAATATGGAACAACTCTCTCAGATTATGGGCGACTGTCCTTTATTTTTATGCTTCGGTTCTATGCTGCTTGCTCAAATATTATCAGAACGAATATGTTACAATATGAATGTTTTATTTTGCATGGTTTAATTATTCCAAAAAAGTCAATGTAGTATTCAATTTACGGACTCTAGACAAGTGTCGAAAGAGACAAATTATACAACAGCCGACGCCATCTTAAGGATAAATTAGGTGTGAATTCATGAAAGGGCGATTTCTAATTAGATTAACTACTATACATCGTAATTCGTTTGCGGCGTTTATGTGTTAATTCGTTTATTTGATAGTTGCGATGATTTCACTGACTCGCTATCAAACGGAAATCTTGGACGCGCTGAGCGACTGGTTCATTCGTTTTCGTTTGTAGTTTACAAGATTTGTGTGGCTATTTTTGTGATTTCGTCTCCATTCATTTGGTACTCAGTTGTTTCCTCTATTTGTTGTAGCGACTGGTGCATTAGTTTATTCTGTGATTTACATTTGTGTAGCTATTTTTGTGATTTCGTAATTCACTTAGGATGAAGAGAAGTATTGTTTTTTCATAAATTTAAGAGTTCTCATATCTAAATTTTTTCATATGTAAATTTCATTACTTCCGATTTACATTCATTTTTCCGTTGAGAATCAACGGGCACTCCGCTAGTCAACCATAAGTTTCCATTTTAGTTTAAAAGGCTCTTGAAAACATGAATTGATCTTAATAAATATATATACAAAGGAAAGGGTAAAGGGTAAATTGCCCATAAGAGCGTGCACCCAGGAAGAATCCCAAGGAAAAACGGACTTGAAAAAAGTCTAACTGGGCCAGGTATCGAACCCGGGATCTTCCACTATACGGGAGGCTGCCTTAATCACTATGCTACCTAGACAGAACGAATTGTGTCTCGGCCCAGTCAGACTTTTTTCAAGTCCGTTTTTCCTCGGGGTTTTTTCAATATATCTACATTTTATTAGTTCTAATAATATAGGATAAAAATGTATTTCCTGTTAGCATGTGAATTGTATTGGGAAGAAATCAATAGAAAGCGTTACTTAACTTTTGCGGGGAAGAAAAAGGGTTTCCAATATGCAGAATGAATTTAAAATATCAAGCTTTACGAATTCACGCAATCATTCTCATTCAACAGAGTCAAATTGGCAGCCGACTAAATCGCGTTAAATATTTCGAGTCTTCACGTTCAACCGCATGACTTACAATGGCTGAATGTGGTTAGGGATGGTCATCTTGACAGTCTCATTTATGCCAAATGCTTTTTCGACGTAGATTTTTCTCAGCTGGACTCTCTATCTATGAAGTTCTTCGTCCCATTTCCATTTTTCGATCATAGTAGTAACTCCAATTGTTAATCTCAACTGCACGATCTCCCATTACCGGGATCGCATTACCCGCTCACGCATCGCGAGTTACGAGAGAAGCACTCGTTCGGCCATTTCGGCGAAACTTTTCGATGGCGAATGCGGTGCATTTGATGTTTCACCGAGATCTCTGCAAATACCGAAACGGCTTTGATCAACTGAATTGTCGCCCTACTGCAGCATAAACTTAGCTCCCCGTGTAATTGTCGGAGTCGTTTATTTATGCCCGGACCAGTAATGGCTCCCATTGGGGGAGTAGAAGTGATTTTAATGGGCCCAGAAAGTACCTATTCCGGTGTTAGGAGCGGGAATCGATCGCTGAAAAATGGATAGAACAAATGCGAGCGTTGTAATTTACAATTTTCCGATGCCGCAGGAAATGAGGGAATCGGCGAAAAGCGTGTTCGTCGCCTTAATGGGCACGGCGATTTATTAATACTGTGATTGCTCGTGTTAAACGGAAGTTACGTGTCCGATAGCGTGAAAAAATGCGAAAGAGAGCGGGCGGCCATTGGTCGAATGCATGCCGCTCCATTTTTCTTCCTCGACTGCATGATTACAGAACATGAGCGAGGAAGCGGGCCTAATGATTCGGGAGGAATAAAAAACGCATTTGCCCTTTGTCATTCAATCTCTTAGCGTGATGGTATTTTTATAAAATGGGAAGTGGATTTTTCACTTTCCCCTTTAGTAAAATGCAAGTCATGGGAATTCGGAGAACGGTACTTCGATTAGAATTCCTTTAAAAGTTTATTTCTCTCGTGGAAAGCCTCAAATATTTATATATCGGCAGGTTTCTGTCCCTGTTACTTATTCGAGAAAATATAATTAAGCTATCAAATTATTGTGGAGAGTTATAATAGATACGAATGAGCGTCAGCAATTGAAGTGTATATTCTACGATTTCCGACACTAATCGAGATTTATTATCAGACTTTATCCATACTCGTTCTTCTGGTGTTAATATTAAATTTAATAAAATATTAATGGCTGCTAAATAATCATAGCTGTTGAATGAAAAACAATAAAATTTGAAATTATTACCGAAGTAGATTGGAATTTATTTTGAGTAAAATTTTCAATTGTGTTTGAGGCAAACTATTCCGTACAGCACATTGAAAACCCTTTTTATGATCCATGGAAAACGTCCAAATATACTTTTTAAAATTTTCTTTTCTATCACTTTTTCGGGGAGTTGCAGGAGTTACTTTGTTATAACACTTTCCTTCCTTTTTCAAACACCAGCCAGGTAACAGAAGACTAGATTTCTATCGTAGAACTTCTTTGCAAATACGAGTTTTTTCATAAATATGAAGTAGGTGATAAACGTGGATTGACTTAGCGTTAATTTAGTCTCATTTTGAGTATATTCTTTTCCTAATCAGAATGAAACAAATTTTATAGTATTCTATCCCAAATTAATATAACGCTGAATTATGCTACATTTTATGCTATTATTATAGTGTAAACATCTACCATCATGTGGAACATATAGATACATTTTAATGACTTGTTGAGTTGCAACTCGCATGATCTGCTAATTTGATGGTCTTTTTCCGATAATTAGAAATACTTTTATAAATGCATGTTTGCGCAAGAATCAGAATATTTGTTGTATGTAGCAGTTAGGCTTCTTTTTGATTCTTTTAAATTCTACTCACTTCTGTTAATCCCAGTTTTACACTTTTAAAGAATTTTTGATGTGCGTAGAGTATACGTTTCTTCTTAACTTCGTTTGAGATAAAGAATTTGTCCTATAGCTTAAATTTCTGTTCCGCCGAAAAAAAATGAAAGAGTCCCAACGTGGATGTAAAAATATATAACAGCTTGAGAATATAATGTTAGAGAGAGCTCTCCGCGCGCTGGTACTAGGTTTTACTTTTACGATGAAGGAGAGCTTTCATAGGTCAAAATAATCAACGATTACCTCAACAAGGAAGGAACATTGACGGAAAATACGTTACACATAAATTCCACGGATACAATAGACAGAATAAGGATTGAAGAGGAAGACGTTGAATGCGTTTGTTCAAATGACCTGTAAACAAGTGTGACGACAACTCTTGAATACTTTACGAGAAATAAAAAGGTCTATTAAATTAATTGAAATAATTTAACAATTTCAAATAAACACAATATTTATCAAGATGAGAAACAAAATTTAAACATGATCGAATACATATTGAAGCTGTTTCATTAGCGTCTGTATTCAATAGAAAATTTCTGTCTTGAAAACTACACACATTTAAGTTTATCAAGGCTGTCCTGTCAGGTATCTTTTGCATCACAAGACAAACATTTTCCACGCGTTTTTATTGTATACCTCTCCCACGTATTTTCTCGTTCTCTGCCCTTGCAACATTCCTTTCCCTTTCTTACTCTCCTCCAACTTCCCACTCTTTCGCTTCAGCAGTTCCAACTTCCTTTTTTCCATACCCCAGGGATTTATCCGACGTACCCTCTCCTTTCTTGGCTCCCCTGCCCTTAAATGGCTTTATTTTGTTTCTTTCCTACCTTCAAAGATCCTGCAAGCCGGTTTTTTGCGCACGTTTTTCGCGGGATCTTTTCCCTTTTTCGGCCCAACCCTCGCTCACGCTCCTGGGGAGCACATGGCGTCGCACGCCCTTCTTTCTTCTCCCCCTTGCACCTGTTGTGGCAGTGTGGGTATCGCCCTGTTTTATTCATGTCCTAATGACTCTGAACTTCAAAGAGGTCGTCGAGTAATGGAAGAGGAGAGGGAAAGAGAAATGGGAGGAAACGAAGAAAGGCTCTCTCGCTTTCTCCTCTCTCTCCGCCAGAGGTGAAAAAGGCTTTTGATCTATATGGGCCTAATAAGCGTGGAAATCATGAGTAAGGGGACAAGCGCTATGTTATCATCCCATGAGTGACGTCTTAATCTAATTGACGTGTAGAATTTAAGTGCATTAAAGGTCCATAGTCGGTGTCGAATCGAGCGGCTGTCGTTCCCGGACGGGTCTCCCGCTTTCAAGGCACTTCTTTCCGGTTTAATTGAATTGGACGACGAATTAGAGAAATTTTTTAATATAATATTCTATTTTATGCTCAGAGAGAATCGAACAAAAACCAGTTCCTCATTCAAGATTTACTTTTAATTATAGCAAAACAGGTTCTTTCCATTGAGAAAATATTTCTTTGAATCCCAAGTGAAAGTTCTAAAGGAGAAAGGTTTATTTCCGATATTTTGTAGACATTTTAGATTTTGAGAGCTCGAGATTTTTACGTGGAAAATCATTTTTATTGATCTCTAGCCTTCTTTCGAAAACAAAGTTAAGTTACATCACATCAGTCTCTATTCAACGAATCTAACAATTGCTCTTCTATATGGTTTTGATGAATTGCGATGATGTAACAGAGGATTCCGTGGAAGTATTCTATTCACAGCTTATTATACTCATTTCTTAATTCTATTTGTTTCTTTTAACATTTAATCCTTAGACTCATTGTATAACAAAAAATAGGGGAAAATCCAGTTTAACGGTTTATTAAAAATCTTCATTTAACTTATGATTGCATTGGAATTACTTTTAGAGTATTGAATCCGTATAACGATTTTCAGATAAACCGTTTGATCTATGACTGAATTGTAATTCATTATATAATCAATTAATCAGATAAATAGAGTTGCTAAACATTTTACATAAAATAACATTTATTTGAAGGATTTACTCGGCATAGAATATGCGATGAATATAGAGTTGTAGAACATTAAAAAATAATTCGGAACGTGAATCTAGTTTTCAGATTTTGGTACTTCATTGCGCGTGAGTGTATCCAAATTCATGCTACATCTTTCATACAGTAATATATATTTATTTTTTGGTTGAGAATGAATATAAGCCAATCTTAACCTTCATTTAAGTACGGTGTTTCTCGAATTATTCGTAAAGCAGATAGTGTCTTTAAAGGAAAGGACCATTACATGTTGGGAAGGATTTAGGTTATTTGGCTGATTTTCTTCCTAAAATTCTTCAAATTTGCATAATATTTTATACTGAAATAATTGGTTTCTTTGTTAAAATATCTTTACTGAGAAAGCAAGTCGTATATTCAGCTGAATATTTTACAAGCACGAAATAAATTGAGAAGTTATGGAACGAATAAAGAAAGCGTGAAGTAGGGTCTTGCTTTCCAAATTCACTTAAAATGAAAGAGAGAATGTTGGGTTTAAGGCGGCACCCACCGTGACATATTATAGTCACGCAAACTTTTGGCGACCCAGGGGTCGCAAAATATTTAACCTCCAAAAGAATTTCCTTGATGATATGAAAAATAAATTAGGCACCAGTGCCACCGATGCTCCGAGAGCTTTCTAAATTTTAATGCAAAAGAAATACTTGCGTTTCATTGCATGAGAAAAAGAGCAACAAGGTATTAAATTGCTTCGCATATTCTAATTTGATGGTGAATGTAGCTCAGTTTAGTAACTTGGATTCCTTTTTAATATATAGTCTCATCAAGGATAATACTATAATTAATTAACTATTTTTAAATACTTTATAACTATTTTACTATTTATAATTTTAACGTGTTTGTCAAGTTGATGTCACTGTTTGACGAAAACGGCCATATTACATCTTACTATGGAAGTTACGAATTACTTTTACCGAAAGACATTCCTATACCTTATTGAAGATAAAGACTTACATCGAAGTACCACTTTAAATGGGTGAAGATTGTATATAATACTTATAAGAAGTATATAATAGATATTGTAAAATACATATAATAGAATAAATAGTTCACTATTTCTTATAAATAGAAATACAAGCGGTAGTTAAGGAAATAAATAATAATCCTAATTCTAAAGAGATTTATCGTATTAAGTAGACGTATTTTAATCTCTTCATCCAATAGCATTATAATGACTCTAGTAGGTAACGTCACCCTATTTTTCAGAAATAATATTTGAACCATTTGATCTCAGTGACGTTGGCGCTTTTGAACCGCTTTAAAATTACGACCGAAAGATATTTGGCCGAGTTCGTGACTTTGCCTTTCCATTCGATTTGCGTGTGGTTCATTACTAGGGATTATTTCCCGATGCATACTCAAATATCGCCCGGCAGAATAATTGGATTATACCTCGTAATTTCTTTCCGGAGCTCAATTGGCAACCCGAGATTCAACAGTCATACGAAGATATATCTTTTGAATTTCATTTCGTGCAAACCACCATTACGGTCTCTAAATCGAGTCGTTTCCCTTTTTGCTGTAAGTAGACTCGTGCAGTGAACTCTTCATTAGCCCTTTTAACGAACTTCGCACCTACTTATTAATAGTCTGCATAGGATTGATATTTTGAGAGATGAAGTGAAGAGATTGTTCATTTAGCTCAGGACTTTTTTATTGTTTGTTGCTATAATATTTAAAATTTTGGAAACTTATACTCAAGGATATCAAACGAATCTCTCATTTTCAAAATTAATTTTATTCTGTAATTTTTTTAGAAATTCCTCCTCACATAAGAATGAAACATAGTTAACTCTACACAATTTATTGTGTATTTCATTTCCGGAAACAAGATAGCATATTAAAATACCTACTATTTATTCTATATTTGTTATTCAAAACTATATTACCATTGTCATATAAGTATGGAGGTTTGATATTTATTTGGTTACCAGCATCATTCTTGAAGATTTATTTACTAATCAAACACTCAATCTCTTTTGAAAATAACTTTTTACATGAATGTGCTAAGCATTTTTCAAATACAGAATAACCGTAGAACAATCTTTTAAAATACTGCGGAGGCTTAGGTTAATCTCTCATGGAATACATGAGCTGCTTTCCATATCACATTTCTTCTGTGTTCCCTTCTACTTCCCTTCGAGTTCCCTCTCGCTGCTTTCCTTTCGTCACACCGCTCCTCTTTTTTCCAGAAACACGCTCGTTCAGTCACGTGCACGGTGATTTCTTCGTGTACTCTCTCTCCCATCCTCTCATCTCATGCCACAGCAACAGGTTAGGCGCGGGGATTCTATGAAAGCGTGCGTAGGACGTCCAAAGAAAGGGAATGCCAAAGAGCACGACGAGCCTATTGTTTCGCCTTGCTTAATAGGGGTCAAATTGAAATGAGTGAGTTTTAATGGGGAGGGAATTCAGGTGAGGAATTGAAGAAGGAACTGGTCGCGGTTGGCGGACTGTAAGGACCGTATTTGACAGTTCATGATTTTCAGAAAATTTCTACTGATTGAAAACTGTAGCATTTTCATAAATTATAT
The DNA here is from genome assembly GCA_947579665.1 of Sympetrum striolatum. Taxonomy (NCBI): domain Eukaryota; kingdom Metazoa; phylum Arthropoda; class Insecta; order Odonata; family Libellulidae; genus Sympetrum; species Sympetrum striolatum. The sequence goes on from OX388341.1 coordinate 25,971,086, forward strand.
GAGTTTGGAAGTATTCACATATTTATGTTGGGGTTAAGTCAAGAACGGTTTTTTATTGATATTTCAATATCTCAAATTATAGGTTACAAATTTATATGTTTAAAAATGGCGGTATCCCTCAGCTGTACTGCATTCTCAATAAGGTATACTTATACGCAACTATATTAAATAGAAACAGTTTACATTGACTAAGGTGTACTTGTATAATCAATTTATGTGAAAATATAAAAACGTATAAGTAACATAGTAAATGTACATAGGTGAAATTTACAATATAAATATGTACATTAGCTTCGCAATCCGCTTAACTTTCTATTTAATTTTGTCTGTAACTCATGTGTTTATTTGTTCAACGATGAGATTATGCTGGGAAAATCACTCATTTGTTTCAGCCATAATTATTAAGCTTATGAGCTAATATTCTTATTAGGAAAGGCTGCTGAAGATGTGATAGCCAAGACGTGAGGATATAATGTAATTTAATTCGATTTGAAAGAAAGATATTTCGATTTTAATTTTATTTTAAGATGAAATCTGAATGCAGCGTTAATTTCCTTAGTTCACAATTCATTGTCCGTTTATATCAATGTCCTCACTCAATCACCAATACAGTTAATCCAATTATTTCTGGAATCTATTTCAAAGTACTTAATACTTAACACTTATCATCCTTTCGTTGAGCGATATTTTTACCACTATCGCGCACATCTCACATTCTACGTAACAGAATTATATTGCTAAACTCGATAAGCGGTAGTTCTTTTCATTATCACCACTAGGTTCAAAAATTCTTGATTTATTGATATAATAATTATATTTTATCGCATAAATTGAATTATTAACACATAGTTTCATTTTGAGCGGCCATTACGAATGAACACAATTCAAAAATACGAAATTCGCGCATTTTCTAGATGTGGGAATGGATCTTCTGGCAGTTTTGACGTTGGCCGCAAGAGACGCTAGGTGCCGGAAGGTTTTCAGCGCCCTCTTTTGGCGCCGCTTATATCCTCCACAATGCATAGGGAGTGTAGGCTTTGCCCGCTAGCGACATCGTTCGCCCAATGTAACAACTTTCCGAAACTGGTAGGAACCCTGAGCATCAACTAATCAATACTTCGAATTCAAATGAAGATTCCTAATAAACACATCGAAAAGAGATGAAGTATCGGGCTATAGTGAGTGTATTACATTCAGATGGTGAGGTTCTCTAATTCACTATAAATTTACGTTTGCCCATTTTTACCACTTGTGTGCATCTACTTAAAATACTGAGAATGACTCTACTTTTGAAAAATTATCTATATAAATGTATCCATCCATTCATCTGTTTTGTGAGATGTGAAATAAATTAACGACTATGTTCCTGTTGTTGTATCGTTCATCCACTACCCATAGTACCTTGCAATATAAATTTATACTATAAGTTTTTTAATGGAATTTGATCGGAAACTGTCTTCAGTATTGCCTATTTCGTGGATATTCCAACGGTTTTTTAATGGGAGTAATTTTTTCTAGATCTTATTTTCTTAAATTAGGCCAATTGTGATATTGCATTCAATTCATTTCGTATTTTAAGTCCATTTTTTAATAGGATAGGTATCTGAAACTTATATCCCATCTTCTGTAGAAAAAAATTCATTTAAATAAAATCAATGAAAAATGATAAATATAAAGAATTTAAAAGCTATATACTTCCAATATGTACTGCTTAATAGCTGACGACTGGTTTCATGTTAATTCAGCGTTATATTTTATTTCAAGTGCCATTCAGTTTCTGGTTGTCCTCTCATTCTCCTTTAATTCCTCATATAATCAATAATAGCATAACTACTTCGTTATTACCTTCAAATCACTCTTCTTCGAAACTTTTGTTCATATATGGACTTTTCAATCATATTAGCATATTGGTTAATACGTAATATTTGTAACACTAAGATCATGGGCACAAGTAACGGATAACATGATTAATCTGGGCTAGGGGATGGGTGTTTGTTTTCGTAAATTTATTCTAAGATCGCCCAACTTATTGTAACGGATGCAATAAAGCTCCAGCTTCCGTTAAACAAATGATAGTAATAATTCTGCAGTAGTTTCCGTGTTCCTGAAATCACTGTTATTTACTCGACCTTCACAGACAAAATCCCTTGGTAGAAAAGCAAAGATGTTGATAGCAGATCGCTTGGCCTTCAAACAGTCGCTACAGTCTTCATGTCTTCGCTTCCTCAAAGCCCTTTTCCGCCAATCAAATCACTCCCCTCCCCTCAATCTGCTCCCCTTCCATTTAATCCCATGGCTGCCATTTTCACTTGGCCGCAACAATAATTACGCGTCGGCACGAATCGGTCCATCCGCCGTGATTGTTGCCGCTGCTGCTGATGGCAGCAAAAGCGGCGGATTGACAATAAGCCCTCGCCACCTTCCCATTTCCCCTTCTCTACTTCCTTCCTCTCTCACCTTCCTCTCATTTCCTTCTTTCGCTTCCAACCAATCCTTTCCCATTTTCATAGGTTTCCGCTTCGGTCCTCGACTTCCATCCCCACCTCTCTCCAACCGTTTTAACAATGTCATCACTAGTTATGCTACCACACCCATCTCGTCTTCCATCCGTTTCAATTCCCCCAAACTATATTCTCTGTTTACTCTTCTAGTCTTCTTTACATCATCATATCTTCCGTCCTCATCTACCAGTTGCATCCTTCTTTTGTTACCGTCCTCTCATTCTCCTAGCACCACCTCCTTCAACGTTTCCTCCTCTCTTCCATTCGCCATTTTGTTATTACTCCATCCCCCTCTTCCTCTTCTTTCGCAAGCCTCGTGCACAATTTCCCTCGAAACGTAGTCGGCCATATTGATTCCGAAGTGGGCTAATGACGTCACGTCCGGCGGGCGTGTCATCATCTCCCGTCACTGCTACTGGGCTCCTCCTTTAAACCATACGCACTATTTTATCTCCGAAAAAAAACTCCTTCCACGGTAGTCCCGTCAATTACAGGCCAAATTTGTTCTCCAGACTCATATAAAATGAGAGTTAGGTGATGTCTGTATTTAAGGCATTGAAATGTGTTTTCTGATAAATAACGTGCCTGCCAATGTCATATTTGATGAATTAATTTTCTTTCGACTCGATGTAAAAATTTCCCCTCCGGGTGGGAATCAATCTTTTGATTCCGCTTTTACAAATTTTCAATCAATTTGATTTTGCTGAACACAATATTTAAGTTCTTCAAACAAATTTTTAAGCCTCTATACATGCTCTTTTTCATTTAAATTACTTCAGCGATTTTTTTGGATTTAAATTTACTATCATCCGTTTTTCTACACAATTCTTACATATTTATATATCATTTATATATCATTTATATATCATTTTATATAATATTTTTACATTTTTAGAATTCTTGTCAAATGTCATCTTAACATATGCCACAAACTAGAATTTTGTCGGCATACCTTTTTCGTTTTGCAAAAGCATGTTTAAAGAGAATTATCGCAGAAAATTATTTCTGTATCATAATGATGATCCTGTCATGAAAGACATTTAAATAAATTTCCATTAAAAAAATTAGCAATAAAGAGAAGAAGAATAAGTGATGTTAGATGTTGGAATCAATAAATGCAATGTAATTATTGAAAATGTTCTTGAAAACGTATGCATGTGCTTCTAATTTTATCTCTATTATTAGTATGCTCAATTGTTCCTATAGTTACCTTCCACCTCACCTGTTTCTTCATTCTGAAAGGAATCTTTTAAACTCTCTTCTACATTCTTCCATTCCCAAGCTAATTATCATCAATTTTAATTGCCACAGGTTTATCTTTAGGCTATGGTATAGCGCAGTCTATTATTTTCGTCGCAACATGCACGCAACACCCCACAACCCGAACCTCATTTCCTTCTGCGTCCCCATAACCTTTTCTCTTCTCCCAACAACCTTTTCTGCCACCCCACCACTTTCCCTTCCTCCGCCCCTCGAATTCTCCTCTGCCTCCCATAATCATGTCCAATTACCTCGATGGATGCGTTATTGAATCTGCGAGCCGGGATGGGTGGGGGAGAGGGGAGGCGGGGAGCGTGAAACAGGGGTGTGAGGGAGGCGTTGCTAGGATCGCCATGGGATGAAGAGATGCGATTGTTGCCGGGAGGTGGAGAGGCAAAAGTTTCGGTGTAAAGTTGTTGTTGCTAGAAAGTTAGCGGGCGGTGGAGTTCTTTTTTTTCCATCTCCTTCCCTCTTCCACAGCGCCTCATTTCCTGTTTTCCATTGACGTGCAGCCTTAATTGAAAAGTTATGAAATGTAATCAGAAAGGAGATGTGAACTTTCGGCGACGCGTTTGTTGTTATTACTGCCTCCTCCCGGATTCTTTTTTACTTCATCTCCTCGCGTCTGGAACAGATTTTCCCCGAAATATATATCTTCCGACGGACGTCTTTTCTATCTCTCCCTTTCAGGAGCTCCGGAAGGAGGAAAAAAATGAAAATCGTCCCCCACTTCCTTCCCCCTCATGTCGCATCGCATTTTCCTATCAGGGTCTTCCGGATAGATGGAACCGCTCGCGACGAGAAACAGATGACATTCGGCGTGCGAATTACGCTCGCATTTTGCGCGGCCCCGGAAAAAGCGTCCGGCGGTGCCTCAGGAACCGAATCCGCGGGGAATTGCGGATTACGACGACGGAAAACTTAACGAAGGCGCATTTTCGGGATAATCGGCGGTGCGTGGCCACCGCGGCGATAAAGGGAAACAAAAACAAAAGAGGGGGAGGAGGCGAAAAAATCGCCTTTTCAATTGAATTCAATTTACGAGCGCGCGGACACTCGTCCGAGTTTATAACCGGGGCCCAATTTGTTCGGGCGCTATCACGAGGCAGCATCCGGGCGGATAAACGGGGCCCTCCCCCCTTTGGCGGTCCCCGTCCGATTGGGATCGCGGGAGGGGATTGATCCACTCGGAACGCGTTTTCGCACACGCGGATGCCGACAACGCAAATATCCCGATGCGACGCCGCGCCCGTCAAAATTCGCAAAATTGTTCAATTTCGAGTTTTAGTTTGCGTTGCGAGCTATGACGCGCTTATTCCGCCTCTTTTCCGCGGAGGGGCGATGGGGCACTCGGGGACAGGAATTCCTGCTCCGCTATAACGAGGTAGGAGATTCGATGTGGTAAACCTCTGGTAGGAAATCTATTTTGGTTTGCCCCTTTCGAAATTTTACTGTAGTGAGTCTCGTTACTACTCTCTTTCATAATGCATCCTCTCTTGATGTGAGAACGATAATAAATTAATAATAAGAAAACGTCTATAATCAGGGCTATTGATGCAAATAAGTCTCTTCTCGCATCTAATCCTTCTAATCATGTACATTTTAAAGAATAAGATAGTTTGAGAAAAGTAGAGTGAAGGAAAAACCTTACGGTTTTAAAGACCAATGGTTTTCTCTTTGGAAAAAGTATACACCGCAGTAGGAAAATACCCGCAAGAAGAGGTGCGTGAAAAACATGCGAAACTTACGTGTATTTAAGTATATATTTATGGAGAAGGCAGGTTAAGATCGAACTGAAAACTAAAAAATACAGTACAGATACATTTTCAAAATTATATATTAAAATAAGTGTTTCGATTACAGAATAAGGACATAGCGAAAAGCAATTGGTTCGTTAATGATAACTGATGTAATTACTTGAAATTACTCGTGTAACTAACAATAAGTTAAAAATATCAAAGACAATAGGCGATACTATAACACGATAATCTATATATATATAATAAATCTGTAGAGGAGGTCGTGTCTGTACATTGATCCGATTTCAAAAAAAGTTGTATTGCTGGATACTGGGGTTGTTCCCGAGTCCGAAACAGGTTTTAGAAATTTTCATGTCTGTCTGTCTGTCTGTCTGTCTGTCTGTCTGTCTGGATGTTACAGCATCACTCAAAAACTATCCAACCGATTTTGATGAAATTTGGTATGATGGTCATTTGTCATCCGGGGAGTGACATAGGCTACCTTTTATCCACCTAGCTGTCCCCAGTTCGTCCCCAGTTGGGGTCAAAAATCTATTTCACGCTATAACTCTAAAGTTAATTATTTTCAAAATTTCAAAATTCGTACAATATTAAAAGTCTCCCTAGCGCAAATGATAGGCTAATTTTTGTTGACCCAACTGTACTCGGTTCGACTCCAGAGGGTCGAATAGTTTCCATAAGAAATACATGGGAAGACATTTTTATCATTTGCACGAAACTTTTCTTTAACAAAATTAAATTAGAAATAAAGGTCCTTTGAAACTAAAACTAACACCAAAACAAAGGAAATAGAATACAGTTTTTTATTTTGGTCGTAGAATATTGCTTTCACTTCGAAGTTGTGATAATTAGTAAGTTAAATACGAAAATTTTATGAGAATCTGATATTCTAAACAACCCGTCGTCAAGGCCAATCTCGATATCTTTAAATTCAAATTCATTAGCATTAGCGCATCATCAACAACCAAGCTTTGTTTATAGCAACACCAGTGTTTGTTGATTCTTTACGTGAAATTGATGTTTATCGTCGTATTATATGAATCGAAAGGAAAAGGTGGGAAATGACCTCAGCTATCGAGGCACCTTCATAATTACTACTACTACTTCAATCAATCTTCTTTTCTCATATAAAGTAATTATATCTTCTTAGCTTGGTAAGTTGATAATTTTCTCATTCTTATTTTCCGCTCAAAATAATAATCGTTTTATTTAGCGTCGCGCTGTGAATTTAATCTTTAACGCTGAAGAATAAATCAATCAAGATATTTGAAATATCCCTGAATTCAGTGATTGCTTCCATTGAAGTGTCAATAATTGGGCTTAATAAGCAGCAAGGAATGACAAGCCTTTTATAGCTGACTTGAAAGGTAAACGAATTTTGTACTTTTAGATATAGAATGGGAAATTAAACCAAGAAATGTTTTATTGGATCATCTATTGGTGTGTTTAACTATAGTTACTGTCCACCTACATCCACCTACTCGATATCTTTAAATTTGAATTCAAATTCGTTAGCATACGCGCGACTGCAACAATCAAGCTTTGTTTATAGCAACGCCAATATGTATTGATTATTTACGTGAAATTAATGTTTATCGTCGTATTAAATGAATCTTCTTTTCTCATATAAAGTAATTATATCTTCTTAGCTTGGTAAGTTGATGACTTTCTCATTCTTAATTTCCGATCTAAATACTAATTGTTTCATATAGCGTCCCGCCGTGCATTTAATGAATCAATCAAGATCGTTGAAATACCCCTGAATTCAGTGATTGCTTTCTTTGAAGTGTAAAGAATTGGAATTTAAGCAGCAAGGAATCGCAATCCTTTTATGCCGGACTGGAAAGGTAAACGGATTTTGTGTTTTTAGATATAGAATTGGAAATTAAACCAAGAAATGTTTTAGTGGATCATCTATTGGTGTGTTTAAGTATAGGTACTATCCACCTATATCTTTTCTTGATAGTGATAATCATACATATTGGTATTTTGTATCTTAAATAATATGTTTAAATGTTCGTGTTAAACGATTGCCGATACGTTATTAAGTTTTTTAGACTATAAAATATGGAACACCTCTCTCAGATTATGGGCAGCTGTCCTTTATTTTTATGTTTCGGTTCTATGCTGGCTGCTCAAATTTTATCATTAGAAATACGCCTCAATATGTATGTTGTATGTTGCAGGGTTTAATTATTCCAAAAAATCAAAGTAGTATTCATTTTACGGACTCTAGACAAGTATCGAAGGAGATAAAATATACATGTATTATTTTCATTGCTGTAACTAATAGATTCTATGTCTAGGCAAAGACAAATTGGATAAACTGAATAAGAATTTAGTCGAATAAGCATCATTTCGAAGTATGACCTCTAACAAGATATTTTATTTTCGAAGTCTTTTTCGTTAATTTACTTCTCATTTTCAGTTACATATACTATAGAAATTCCCTCTAGAATGAAGTATTGCTGGTATATGGCTTTCCTTCAGTCCAATATTAAACTCGGTAACTTTTTTCAGATATGTTACTCTATACATGAAAATATCATCTTTGAATAAGGAAAGGGTTAAGGTGACTTTTCACATAAGGGCGTGCACCAAGGAAAATTCCCAAGGAAAAACGGTCTTGAAAATTCCACCTCCTCCTCATTCCACGTTTATAAAAATATCGGAAGACAATATTTTTCGTCAACGGTATCTGAAAACATTGAAATTAAATTAAATCCTATTCAAGAGAAGAGGTAAGAGTTCACTCTGATTTTGCAACATAAAGGTCAAATTATTATTGCGATATAATTAAACAGATGCGCCGCTTACATTATCAATAGGATAAAAATTTTCTACACAATTCATACAGTTAATTAAACAGCAGAGGGTCATTTATTAAGTGTTAAGTAATTAAATTAAGAAAACGGCCGACGCCATCTTAAGGATATTAGGTGTTAATTCATAAAAGGACGAGTTCTAATTAGATTAACTGCTATACATCGTAATTCGTTTGCGGCGTTTATTTGTTAATTCGTTTATTATATAGTTTCGATGATTTCACTGACTCGCTGTCTAACGGACATATTGGACGTGCTAAGCGACTGGTTCATTCGTTTTCGTTTGTGGTTCACAAGATTTGTGTGGCTATTTTTGTGATATCGTCTCCATTCATTTGGTACTCAGTGGTTTCCTCTATTTGTTGTAGCGACTGGTGCATTAGTTTATTCTGTGATTTACATTTGTGTAGCTGTTTTTGTGATTTCGTAAGTCACTTAGGATGAAGAGAAGTATTGTTTTATCATAAATTTAAGAGTTATCATATCTAAATTTTTTCATATGTAAATTTCATTACTTCCGATTTACATTCATTATTCCGTTGAGAATCAACGGGCACTCCGCTAGTACTATAATAACTTAAAGATGAGCTAATTAGATAAACTAACTTAAAATCAAGATTATATGGTGTTTTATAGTGGTTATGAATAAATTTAAAGTAAAATCAGTTTTGTCCTTAATGTCCATTTTTTTAACTAATCAGAATTGCGTTTCCGTGACACCAACTTCAAATGATGTCTAATGTCTAATGATGCGTTAAGTTGTGCACAATGACTAAGTTGAAATTCAATATTTCTTCCAAATTGTTCATTGACCTATTTTTTCCGATGATAGTAATTGAAATGTATATCACATATTTGGTAAATTAAATTTCTGCATATAATAATCGAAAACATTCGAGTTTTCCAAGAAAGGTTGGAAAAAATTCATCAATTATAGTCTCATTCGGTAAATAAACATTTTTCTAAAAGGAAATATAAAAATGGAAAGAAATGATATAAAAATTATAAAATGAATGTCAATACAATTATATTTTGATGCATTTAGTATTCTTCGTGCAACTATTTTTTGTTAACATATATATAAATGTTTATAATAGGGAGAAAAATTATATATGTGATATTTCGGATGGTTTTTCACATTTAGCAAGTGCCGAAATTAATTAGCTATTTAAGTTCCAAAATTGAGGAAGGAATGAAATTGAACTAAATCACCTTCAAGAATGAAGCAAAATTCAACCTATCAATTGACCTTGCCGATTTCTATAGAAATTAAATTTGCATTTACACAAGGACTCATATTAGCCTTTGATAGAAAGAGGTACTTAAATATAAAAATATATAGTTTACTGGTTTATGAAAGGATTTTAGTCGACAATCGATCAATATAATAGCACTGTCTGGCTCTTATTCATCGGAAATCTCAGAGACTATTTTGGTCCGTGAATGCCGCACACACTTGCCGACTCCATCCTCTCCTCTTCACTCTTTTCCTATTCTCTGTCCATCGAACGTTATTCAGTTCTCACAGAGTCTGCTCGCTCCTCTCTCAGCGTCTCTCGGGCATTAATGTCACCCTGGTTTCCAAGCGTCGAGATGCTTCACTCCATGAAACGTTAAAAGAGACCGATTGCGTTAATCAAAGAAGGTAACGGACGCTGAAATATTTAGGACTGGTGAAGGATTAATGAGGGAGAACTGGAGAGGCTTCCTGAGTGAATTGATAAAGAAAAGGGTCCGAGGTTTCGTAGAAATATCCTCCGTTTTATACGAGGTATTTCCGGTATTGTATGTATCGAAAATTAGGCACAAAAGGTTCGTTTGTGCGATTCATGAAAAAATATATATATATATTTTTTGAGTTCAGTGATTTCTTGGAAAGATGTTTTTTCTTAACCAATATTACCAAACAATTATATTAACAGCTTTGATTGAAAGAGATACATAAATATAAAAACATATAGTTTACTAGTTTATGGAAGGACTAAGGAAGATATTGAACAAAATCTTAAAACACAGATTTCGAATTATTCTTAGATTGGTACCATGAATTTATTTTCAAGTCAAGAGAAAAATGTCATAGAATTATTCTTACGTATTAGCCAATACTTTTACAATTACTTTCAGTTATAACACAGAAATTGTTATAGTCCTTCAGAATGACAAACTTTCTGATTTGATATGCTAAGAGAATTTCCACAAGTTTGCAAGACTTGGAGAATTCGTGAAAGTTGTATGCTGAGCCTTTATCATGTTAAAAGGTTTCATTTTTGAGTAATTCTTCTTATTTGAAGAAAACGCAAAAATATCGTTCTGAAGACTTTTTAGGGTTTTCATTACCATTACATTTATTTCAGTACTATAGACTCACTTTAAAATGAGCCCTAAGTTTCAATTTCATATTTAAAATGTGAGCTTTGAAAATCATCAGCTTTATAGAAATAACAATAAGCCTCCAAGAATTTCTATTCCTGTGCCGCGTCTGTGATGAACGATTTTTTAAAATGACCCTTGAATATGTTACATGTTACATACATATATGTTACAGGAAAACAGGTTTTAAATTCTTAGTATTGGAACGCCGAAATTAAAGCTTATTGTCTTTACACCCGTGTGTTGAAAATTTCCATCATATATGTGATCGTTCAGGCAGTGTGTTGAGATACAGTTTAAAACATAAATTGGATGCAAGCAGAGTTTCCTCCTCTGAAAATAGGTCAAAGGTCCAATGGAAGAGAGTTGTGACAGTTAAGGATGGGGCGGACGGGCTTCAAAAATTGGTCATAGCGTGAGCGTGGGTTAAATTATCTTTGATTCAGTACAACGCTCGGACCCATGATGAGTTGCGGTCACGGCGTTTACCGTATTTATCTCCTCGACGCTTCTGCTGCTTCCTAATTAATTGTGTCACTTTACGTCGGTGAGCCTGTATGAGTACTTTATATGTTTAGCAGGCTCCTGTTTAAGAGCGCAATAATCGAGTCTCTTCTTCTATAACTACGTAAAAATCACGTGTCCACGTTCGACGATAGCTTGCATAAGTCAATTTTAAGAATTTACGAACGGTTTAAGCCAGTCCATAGGTTTTACCTCATCAGTTTTTTTATGTAGAAAAAGTTGGAAATTTCAACTATGCCAAGTTCGCTAAGCATTGAGTGCAGATGCACTTAGAGAGAATTTGTACCTACGTTTTTCTTGGTAATGACACGTTTTCATGAATAAAATTCTTATACGAATAAAATAATAATATTTATAAACTCATGTAATAACCCGTCTTCGTCAGCGTGAGACTCCAATTTCATATTACCATACAAGTATTTGCTAGATTTAATTGTCACGTACTTATATCAATTAGGTATCCTTTTTTATAACATTCTTCCTTTTACCCTCCACGAGGATTTAAAGTAAATTTAAAACTTTGTTAGAGTACTTTTAATACTAAAGGCTCCAGTAAACTAATTTCCTTAGCTAATCATTGAGTGTGGAGCTTCTATAGAAAAAGCTGGAATAATATAGGCTTCTCAGAAGTCGATTAAAGTTCATTCCTGTTAATACATATTTTGAATTTATTGTTAGATACGAAAAAATGTAAAATTCAGATATTAATACAAATTTACATAATTTTTCAGTAAACACAATCAAAAAAAATTGGAAAGAAATAATCTGTCTGTGTCCACAAATTTGTGGTTCCAATTTATTTCCAATTTATTATGGAGAAGTTCCACAAAGGTTTCACTAGAAAGCATTAACTATAAACACAATCAAATCATATTTTAGTCAATATTAATCAATAAATCAAATTCCTAGTTTAAATGATTAACATTTTGTTCGATTACATAGATTGAACCAAAACAAAATTGTGAGTTAATAATATTAATTTCTCAATATAGATCAGCCAAATGGGAAATGATGGGTCAAAACTAGCAGGTTCATACCACCTGAATGTTTCGTGTTTCCCTAAGCTAAAAGAATAAGCAAAGTTAGCATATATCTCTGCTTTACAAAGCGATATTAATCGGGAGAATCACATCGATATTAACATTTGTAGATTATTTTCACTACCATTACCATGTAGTAGTAACTTTTACGTAATGTGCCAAGAATAATTTAAATGAGACATCACTTCGTGATGAAACATATTCGTATTTAGTCGTGAAGGGTTATGCTCTCTCGGTGCAAAACCCAGGGCTGATAATTCAGTCTTAATGAACATAAATGCACGATGAAAAGGTTTTGGATTATTAGAACCCCCTATGTTTGACACTACGTGTTTTAGCTAAATGACGCATGTTTCTAAGAAAGATTTTGAGACGAATTCAAGGATGCTTTATTGATCGTCTCTTATGGGCGCAGATATGTATCGGTTTGTTTGGTTAGATGGGCGGGGCCGGGGTAAGTTTGGCATCATATATTTCTAGCTTTATAGGAAAACAAAGACCGTGTTCTATAATTTGTACCTAAGTACTGAGTACATATATTTATACCAGGAAATCTCTACGCATTGTTCAATATAAACCGTATTCTGAGGTAATAATAACCATTGCCATAAATTTAACTTCATAGAAACGAGTTCGCAAGAACGAGTTCATAAATGACATAGATCAGGGGTACTCAACCTTTTTTGGCGATTCTGAAAGCGAAGCGGGCACCACATAACATCCCGTCCATGGTGACATTCAGGCCATCTCTTGGCAATATTATCACTTTACCAGTTAACCGTTGGCCGTTTGAAAAAAAAACGTTCCATGTTAAATGAGATCCAAATATTAAAACGTATGTAATTTCATCACAACCTCACATCTCATATGTGAGAACCTCTCATGTGAGAAAGTCTCCGAAGAAGATTCTGGTATGAAGGTTTTCGCTGTATATGCACCGCTGCGTTCCGAAAAGCAGCAGTGCTTGATTACAAGGAGTTTGATACATTGAATCTTCGCATTTGTATAATGAACTAAACATGACATAGATACGCGTCTTGTTAATCTGGACATAGGTGATAAGAGGGTTAAAATGCTTACGAAACCAAAGACCAGGTCAACCGAGTTTCTGACCCTTTCCCCGCCAAACCTCCACTTTATCCCCGATAGTGCAATCCCAAGAAATAATATTGTAGCAAATAAAAATATCTTTTTACCGAAGCTTGGCGGGCACTGTACGAGGTCGCTTCGGGCACCTAGATGCCCGCGGGCACCAGGTTGAGTACCCCTGACTTAGATGTATTCCACGCAATTATCTCTTCATTCCTGTTGTGGTGTATGCTGTGTACTAAATTCCATTTAACAGGCAAAGTATTCGAGCGATTCTTTTGGAAAAATAATAAGACATGTTCCAAAGGGCAATTTTGCCTTAGGGAATTTTTGCTTTCTTCTCGGATCCCGGATACTACCTCTTTACCTTGAAGTTTTTCTATTCCCTCTGCTCATTCAAATGATCAAAGAAATATAAATTGTCGCAGAATTAATATTGAATTGAAAATCAATTGATAGCCTTTGCTACATACAAAAAATATCAAAAGGAGACACGTAGTTTACGTATTACGTATATCCAGATAATTTGGAAATGAAATTCATTTTCTCATACGTTTTAAGGAGAGGAAAATGGAAAGGTAGATTATTTCATTTTATATGAACCTCTGTCTTTCTTCGGTAGGCTATTTATGATGGATTCAATTTTTGGCAGAAATACATACATAAATTTGATAAATTTTATAGGTTATTGGAATACTACTGAAGTAAAATACCATGCATTGGGTAATAAGTTGTATTTTAGTATTTTTGATTCAGATATGTATGCTTTGAAAGTCTTAAAAAAATATCAATCGCAATTCCAGTATCATTTACGCCTTGATTTTTCAAGCCACATCATTTATCTTCATTATGGAATCAGTTGAAAAGGATTCGTTATAGATATCTTATGAAAGAGCAATTAAAGTAAGGCGTGTCCACGATAAAGTAAGGTAAAAGATGGGGTAGACTTTGTAGTGAATGCTTTAATCACAAAAAGAATGCGAAATCCCTTTCTTTCAGTATATAATTGTAGACATTTAGATGAAGCTATGGAGGTTTTATCATTTCATTTAATTGCATCATCACTGTCCTTTGTTTCATTGCGAATGTACGCTATAAAGAGATTGCTAATTTAAGTTTCAGTCATCAAAAGGATTCGCAGATTCACTTTTTCGTTTTAATTATTCATTCCATTTATCACCTCAGAGTTATCTTCGCCTCGACCGCAGGAAAAAATTAAGACATTCTCCGGAGGTAATAAACGTCATATTCCAATCAAAAGAAAACTTTCGTTTCACTCTTCCGAGAAGTCGTCAAGTCAGTAGTTCGTCGTAATACCAGATGCTTTATTAGATAATTGTTCAATTTTCCCAGGCAATTACTCGAGAAACCACTTCAACGAAGATGACGAAGTTCCCTCACTCCCTCTTTTTCCTCTTTTCTGTCAACTCTTCGTCATTCTTCTCCATCCTCTTCACCCGCTCCACTCTCTGCCTAACTAACTTTCTATTGCTCTCTCTCCCACTCCAAGTTAACTCCTTTTCCCATCCAATACACTTCCCCGCTTCTCATCAAACTCTCACGCTTTTTTTACCTATCGTAATGTGTTGTAATGATTTTCAAAGGCTGGGTCTTCACGGGGATTTAGGCAGGCGCACCTTTCTTTCTTGTAGTACGACCGGGTAATTTCTCGTCGTAAATAAAACGAGTAATTGGAAATGAGATGGATGTTTGTCGAAGGGAAGAATGATTTTAAATTACTTTCAGAGCGGAGGGAAGTTGGAAACGGAGATGGGAAATTCCAATCAGCAAGGAGAGTTTTATCTAGGATTGGATATCAGGAGGGTTATAGCTAATTTTGTGCTACGTTAATCCCATACGCTATATATTTCCTTATGTTACTGATTTCTTTCAACTTAATTATGAAAATTGTACGATTTACTCATAGTTACATTTTTATCAAATAGATGGCGCATTTGAATTAAAAAGAGTTATTTTATGACAACAAGTCAGATAAACAAAATAGAATGAAAGTACTTAGTTTTGCTCCAAAAACTAATTTTTTTTTTTATTATTTTATTTATATATCTACCTTATTGTAACGGTGTTTTACACAGTGACGAAAATTCCATCGATACTAAATACTCTATTATTGAGATGCCTACTCATGAACTTATACACAAAAACTGATTAATTTATTATTGATTTTAGGAATAAAGTTGACAGAACAGTCTTACACACTAATCTACAAACTCTTAAGAATTTAATTCTAACTTTTTCCTAAGAAAAGTATAATAAATAAATTTATCAATAGTTCAAAAACCCGTAACATTTATTTGCTATTCTTGAAAACATGAGGTAAACTCCAATCTTTTGGATAATCCATGAATAGTCTAATTAAATAAAACATTATTGACTCTATAATGATTTATTTCATGTTATTCAGAATCTTAATTCCATAAAAACCTGTATATTCGTTTTAAATACTATTAATCATTCGCAATATTTGCAGTGATCTGTAGTAATTGCAATACTCTGGTCTTGATCCATTGTAAATTCCAGTTACTGTAAGCTCTTCCTCTTATACAATGATTTTTTATATTATTACACCTATTCGCTATATCTATTAGTAGGAATTTACATTATTATAAGTGTTTACCATTGTGTTTTGAGTAACCTAATCTTAATTTTATTTCTCTTTACTTTCCAGGTGAGTTCATTCGGATTTTTACTTTTCTACTTCTTCGCATCTATTTTGGAGAATTTTGGTGAGCAAATACAATAAAAATTGATTTATTAAGTAAGAAAAGGAATATTTTTTCTTATTTTTAGGCTACTAAAACAAATTGCTACAAAATTGAAAATATTCCTTTTCTTCTTTAAGTTGTTACCGCAATGTTGTTTCATCCATATCTGCTTTATCGATACGAAGTTAGCTAACTTAATCATGTGTGTTTACATATAATTGTATAAACTCATATTCATTTAATGTATATTTCTTCGATGAAGAAAACAAAAATCAATTCAAATAATTTAAAATTTTACAATAAAAATTTTTAATATGTATCTACAACAATCAATAGTCATGCATATCACTGTAAACATTTAAGAATGTATCATTTTTAATATCCGTTATTCGTATCATTAATATTTGGCACATTCCTTGTTTCACTAGCATAATTGAGTTTTCTTAATTCGTAAAGTTTATTTGAAATAGAGAGATTATGAAGAAAGCAAGAATAGTCAATTTTGGTATTATATATTCACTTATCTAGATAGGGCAGATATGTCATCCATTCCTATCAATGTAATATCATAGCAAATTTCCACCCTGGCTACCTACTAAGGGCTTAGTTTTTATGAAATGATAATTAACATAGTTTCGTGAAGCAAAAATAAGGTGTTTATCCTTTCATCTATACCAAAAAATTTGGAATAAGTGAGGTTGATCAAATTATGCACATGCATTCTGCTCTGTTCTTTTCAGTATCACCTCCCTAATATTAACTATCTGAACATCCTCTGGGTATTTTTTGGTAGAGATTCGTAAGTATTAGGGAATATACGCAAAAATTAAAGGAGCAATAATGGTTCTGTAGAACAATCCGATATCATATCAAAGTATTTAAAAACCAAATATATTCCAGAATAACAGATTTAGTGTCGTCGTCCACTTTAAATACATTATAATCTCCACATTTCTACGTTTTAATGAAATAAAACTGATTTTGATTGTTAAGTAGTTAAGTCAATTCATTCCTGGAGATTTTTCATCTTAAGAAATTTTGTGAAAAAGAATGTTTATTATTTAGTAATTTTATAATAATAAGCTGTTATTAGAAGTATTTCTTTCCTTTATATTAAATATGCATAGGGTATATTAAAATATGGAATATATGAAGACACTTGATGTTGATATTCTGCGACATAAGAGTAAGAGATGAATTAATTTTTTTAATGTCTACAGAACTTATGATCTGACTATATAATTTATTTAAGAGAACAATATTCTTGCAAAAATAGTTTTACATTATGTAGGTAATCTTAATCTCTGTTTTCTTATACTTCGATGGATGAAAAATTTGGAGGAGTTTGAGAGAAAAGGAAACTTAGGTATTTATACATCAAGCAGTTTCATAGAAGGGTGGATCAACTTTCGTTAAAAAATCAAATAATCTCCCTTCGGAACAAATCGAGACGCGCTTCTCAAATCCGGCGAAACACCTCAGAAATAAAATCCCCGGCATCACTCCCTCCTCCACCCCCTCGGATCATCAAATTTTATAAATAAATGGTAATGAATAGGAACTACACCTACCCAGTGTTTATAGCATCCCCCGGAACTTTTTTCCGAATATAAAGCTTTTCAGATAACAGGCTGTATAATCCCTTCTTTTTATTACACGTCTTGTATCTCTCGTCCCTAACTTCCTTAGGTGCCTCCGGCTCTGCCCCCTCCTCCGCCACGTGCTTCCTCTTTCGCGCATCGAACCTCAATTACTTTCCCTTCCTTCCCCACACCCCTCGAGACGACCCCGCCTCTCATGAATAATTGAGCCAATAAGGGACCAGCGAAGGTCGACGTAACAGGCTCTCCGCTACGCCCCTCCCTCCTCCTCCTCCCGTGCTCCATCCTCCATCCCGTGACGCCATACTAAACATCGGGACCCCCCTCCACGCCTCCCCTCTCCTCCCGCAAAGTGATATCTCCCCCCTCCTCCGCTCCCGGCCCGCTCTCGCCCACGCACCACTCGTGACCATGGTAACCGAAAGAGAGTTGTTTTTTTTTATACCTCCGCATTTCCCAATCTCCCCCGAAACCTGACCCTCCCCTTTTTCCCTCTCCGCCCCCGACTCCCACTGTGTTTCCACTCCCGCTCTCCACGGTTACACCCGTTGCCTGCTACATTACCCGCATCCATCTTCGTTCCTCGGGATCACTTGCGATCCTGTCCGTCCCACTTCTTACGTCGCGTGATGCGGCTTAATTGTCTTCGAATCGGCCGGTTCTTTCATGGCCTCGGAGACCTGAATGCTTGAATTTTCTACCCTGCTGATGTAATTGAATTCGTGCGGGAAAGTTTTATTGAAGGTTAGCACGTTGAGTCTCTCAAGGAAGGAACCCATTAGCTCACTGAATGCTTACCGTTGTTATTCCTTCGTTCCTCTCTTTTTAATTCTTGCATTCATTTCTTTACGTTTTGCTTTAGTGTTTGTAAATTATGTACTCAACAACAGTTATGTATGTAGTCTTTGATTATTTTCACCTATTCCCCTTTCCAACGAGCAATAAACGTGTGAAAAATCCGAAAGATACGAAAAAAATTGTATTAACCTGGAAAGTCACCTTTTCATGAGCTATGATTAATGTTAGATAGAGGAAACATTAAATTGAACAAATCCTCGCAAATTTACATACTGACTAAACTCTTTTTCCAATTCAAATTTTTATATATTTAAAAATAGATGATGCATCATTCAAGTGTGGTTCGAAGTTTTCAAAAGCATCAAAATGGTTTCTTGCGTAGTTAAAATATAAGTAGTATCTTCTGATGAAAATATTTTCCCCACACCTGTGCAACCCTATTTATCATACCATCTGAAAATATATTTTGTTCAATTTGGGCTTGCTTGAGTTTGTGATTAAGTATGAGAGCAAAGATTTATTTTCCCCTATTACTTTTTCTTAGTTTCCGAATTGGAAAAATTTTCTTTCTTGACAAAAGTAGTTGTTTTCAGAAGACATCGTAACATAGGACGACTACAATTCCATTTCAGATGCTTTTCAACTTAGGCTCCAATCGTTTCTTGTAGTACATTGGAAGTTAGGGATATATTTCCAAATTACTTACTTGTTACTTAAATCTAGAACGAGTATGCGTGTAGACTCCATCAACCTCAGCATCCTATGAATTTAATGAGGTTAGATGTAACATTTGATACGATTTAAGGTATTTATGCTTGTTGTGGAGTTCTTATCTTTACGAATATAAACTCTACGTATTCTTTTCCTTATAAATACCCTGCTAAAACTTTTACAATCGAAAACTCTTTCCCTCATCAAACATGCTATGAAGCGCAGTAGCTCCTCCAACTTTTTTCCGATTTCCCCATTTTCTCCCTCTATTCCTCAATCCCTCCTCTGACTTATCCCTCGTCCACTAGTTCCTCCTCTTTGTTTCTCACGCG
Organism: Sympetrum striolatum; assembly: GCA_947579665.1. Taxonomy (NCBI): domain Eukaryota; kingdom Metazoa; phylum Arthropoda; class Insecta; order Odonata; family Libellulidae; genus Sympetrum; species Sympetrum striolatum. The sequence goes on from OX388341.1 coordinate 25,990,624, forward strand.
ATAACACGCTTACGTTTTTCCCACCTCATATCGTCCAACAAATTCTCCCCCCTCCACTATCCCCCCACTGTCTCAACAAGCGACCACTTGTTGTGTGCTCTTGGGGGAGGAAAGGGTTACCATTTTGGGGGAGAGGGAGAGAAAGAGTGAAAAGGAGAGCGAGGAATATTAGGAAGAGGGAGTGAGGGGATGAGGCTTTTGGAAGACGCTTCACTGGCCTTTGCCCTCTGCGGTGAAATGCTTTCCGGGAAGAAAATCCGCACCGCATCCCACATTATGCGAGTATCCCCCGAAATAGACGTTGCGGACGCTCTAAGTTTTTACGGTAATTGGAAAGAATGGGGAGAATGTTGAGGGCGGTATAAGGGCTAGGAAATTATGGAATGGGGATCCGAAGGAAAAATGGATACGATGGGATTTTATCAGAATCCACGCTCGGTTGTTATACTAATGTAATCCAGTTTCCTCTCTGCTTTGTCATTTGCAGCTAAAGCTAAAAGCCTCCATGGGTGTTTTTCAGGATTAAATGCCAATTCATTCCGACTCGTTTCCGTTGGTCGCGACGGGATTTTCCGATAAAGATTTCCCAGTGTTTATGGAATTGGCTTGATGGATTTTGACTCAATAAATGTTTTCATTACGCATATCAATGGCACGTTAGACTGCCGATTTTTCCCTTGATGTTGCCATTGGGTGTTGACGAAACAGGAAATACTGCTCGGTGGTGCCATAAAAATCAAATCAAGAAATATATATGGCATTGTTGAAAATCCTCATTTTTTGTTGAAATGGTTACGGATATGTATAATTCAGCGCATTTATTTTTAAATGCTACTTCACACTCAAATATCAAATTTGACCGTGGAAGTGTTTTAAGATAAAATGTCTTTGTTTTGTATTATTGTTCAATCGACCACGTGCAAATTCAAAATAGTAGAATAATATTGATAAATATTGGTCAGTGATCTACATTTTGCGATGCAATGCGAATTTAAATAGCCATATCATGTACCAATTGTTATATATTCCAGTACATTCGAAATGAACATAAGGGTTAAGTAAATCCTGTTGATTGTTAATTATTGTTATAAATCTAACTACTATTTAACTAAATATTGCTTGATAGTGTAAATTTTTATTGTTTACAACATTCCTTGGTATTTGGATCTTTGACAGTAAATCCTAAATATATATATATATATATATATAGGTAAATCTCTTTCAGATTTACGAAAATGAATATATATTCATCATATTATATTCTTCGAGTGTATTGTTCTCTATTCTAGAGATATTTAGGGAAGTGTATCCGAAAGCTCAGTCGTGAAATGTATTCAAAGTTCAGGTTTCAGTTGTATGTTATCAACACATTACAAGCCATACAAGCACCACCTTTGAAATTTAAGGTTTCCAATTCAGCTATTTCAGTCTGAATCCTTGTCATTTACATCTGCTTTCGGAAAAGATTATGAATAATTGCAACTAGAACAAATCATCTTACTCTCGGACAAGTACTTCTCCCGATTGCTCGCGCAAAATAAAAGATTCCAAAATATAATTTTATAATATTACCTTTTTCCCTCTCTCCTCGTAACACAGTCCAATTTTTTCGAACGACATCAATTCTTAACACAATCGAAATAAATATTCCCCTAATGAATCCGTTTATATGGCAGGGGCGAAATAAATTGAAATCGTAAAGCGCGGGATGTGCGGATCGAAAAAGGACGCGGAGATCGTTAAAATATGAATTAATTCCAAGTATCTGCCCGAAACAAAGCGGTCGTTAAATAATTCAGCGGTTATAAATAACCTTTGGCGGGATCCATTGAATTTACCTGAGAATGTATTTGGTTCACGGGAAAAATGTATCTTGTCAGAATTCCAACGGAACAGGATATCCTCTGTGTCTGCAAAACAAATGAAGCTTTCTTTCGCACGCGATGCCGCATACTTGGTGTCCCCCGTAAGTGACTCTCCCTTTTCCCTGTCTCTTGGCTGCGTCTCCCCGGTTCTTCCCCATTCCATTCCCGAAACTCATTTCGCCGTCCACTTTTGCCATATCCGTGCCGAGTGGTCACTCGGCAAATCACTTCACGTGTTTTCCTCCTCCGCAGCCTCTCTTTTTTTCCACTCAACTTTTCGGTGTTTTTCGATCGGTCGGAATGTCAGCCTCGTTTGATCTGGCCTAAGTGAGAGAGAAATAGGACGACTATGGAAGGACGCCATTTTTCCCTTTCGCGAGGGAAAGTGATTGAAGGGAGGAGAAGAGGACACGAGGGAAGAATTAATTAGAGGGAGAGGGGAAGGGTGGTGGCACACAAAACGACTAAGGGACAATCGTCAGCGGGGGCTGGAATTAATCAACGCGATGGACCGAACGGCCGACGAAGTCTGTCAAAGGTCCGAACAAACCCGGTCGTCAGTGAAGGGGGATTTTCGAGGAGGGTGGGATTGGTGTAGGAATCGAAGGGCATGTGGGAGTTAGGGTCAAGAAAGGATGCTTTGACATTGACAGGAGAAATTACGATTCGAGTCGTTTTATTTTTTGATTTTTCGGTCCCATCTGCGAGGCTTCCTACGTCTTCCCCCCTTACATTGTCAATCACATGCGCTCGGAGTGTGTGAGCGAATGTGATTGTGTAACGGAGTGAATTATTCTCCATGGCTCGTATGAACGGCAGCGCGAAAAGGCAAAAGCGATTTGGACAACAAATTAGTCCTGCTGTTGAGGAGAAAGGAGTCCCTTTCGAGTACTACAATGCTTGTTTTAAAAGCTGATTTTCGTGTCTCCTCTGTGCCGAAGGTTATGAATTTTCCATTTTGGCTTTAGAGCGTATCCTGCTGGTGCACTCGAATGTGGATTAATTTTCCTCTCTGATAACAAAGGATTTTGGGATATTAATAACGGGAAAAGTATTTCCTCATCTATTTTGCTCTACCTCTTTCCTTTATAAACATGAATTGAGCTCAAGCTTTTGAATTTTCCAACACCTTGCTCACCAAAAATAATGAAATTTTTACGCTAAATATATGAATGATAATATAAAAAATGAAATTTTTACGTCATCGATTACTATAGCATTTAATAGCCTCAATAATAGAAAACAGGAATAAGGCGAGACTTTACCTCGATTTATAGATCAAGTCTCCACTTTCATGGTTTTGGCAATTTCAGATAATCAACTAATTAATTCGAATCATAAAATACAAACAATTCTGTCTTCTCTAATTCAAAGACTAAAACTGCTGAAATGAATATGCAATATATTAGGAAGCAAATCATTCTCTCGACATTATTTCATTTTAGCCTTCAAAAGGTTTTAAATACAATGAAAGTAGACAAAACGAAAAAACCTGATTTTGTACAAATATTCTTGATCTTTTTTAAGCACTCCTAGAAACCTAATGACGATACATTATTTAATTATGATAGTTGTTTATTCTCATGCTAATGTATACAATGTGGCATTTATTCACCGAAAGGAATGTCTTTCGAGTATTAAAAAGCGGTCAGTGGTGGGATACTATAAACCAAACGTAATGTTATGGTTAAAAACGGTATAGTCACTGTAGCCAATGTTTCATAATTATAGAATATATTTCAAAATTAAAGACATTATGTCTGTGTGATTTTAAATTCAAAAATTATTAATTGATTTCGTCTGTTTGTAATTTTAACTATAATTTAGCGTCCAGACGCAAACGGGCATTTCATTTGTAATTTTATGATCAATTAAAGAAAAAGGTTGGAAAGGGATTCAATGTACAGGAATTTACGACTAAATAGCAGGACTTAAATAATCAGACTACTCTTGTGACTCCAATTTTGGAATAATTTAACGAATTAGACCAAATGAGCATAATAAAATGAATATTGAACGTATTCACGTCAAATTTTCTCTGCGAAGGTGTTACATTTTTTAGTGAGAATTTTTCTAAGCATAGGCAAATAAAGTTTAAAAACATTTACATCTCTAACGTCTTGTTTGAAACAACAAATTCAATCTGCATACATACTAGATTGAAATAAAAAAGTTCTGAATCTGACTACTGCCGGAAAAAATATTCAACAAAAGTAGAAACAAATAGAAAATGAAAACAAAATTGAAGAAACTGCCTCTTCTACTGTGAGAAACGATTTATTTAATTAAAATGTATATTGATTTTGGATCGTTCGATAAAATGGTCGTACTTCTGAAAAAATTAGTGTAAACCAATCCCCGAAATTGCTGAATCATTGGTTTTGGTCATATTTATTTTATCTTGATTTTGACTGCGTGAAATCTCTGCTTATGATCAATTATCTTCAGTGTAATGGAAGTTTGTTTATACATTGCAATTAGTCGTCCATATCCATTTTCATGAGAAGAGTGTACGCTCCCTGATTCAAACAGATCATTTAACTCTGCAAACAATGCAATGAAGCACACTTTTCAAAAAAAATAATGATTGACAGTAGGAAGGGATTTAGAGCAGGAGCAAGTTTGACAGTAGGAAAGAAAAAGATTTCTGTTGAATTATCGACATCTGCTTGCGCCAAATGAAATTAATAATATTCATCTCTACATAATTTTAGATGAATTTCAGATGACGTTTACTTTCTCTTCATAAGCATGAGCAAAAGGAATCCAATATCAACAATTGATATCAAGTCTAGCGAATTAAATCTCCGTACTCTGTATCAACTTCGCTAAGTTCAAACAAGAATGGTTCATTAAAATTGTTCGTATCCATTTAGTCATACATCATTAAAATTTAATAAATCATAACAATCTACGCATTGTTAATTTAGTGATTAGGGAAAATTGTTTTCAAGTTTGCAGTTAAAAGTTGATAGGTGAAATAGAAACTCCGTAAAATTAACCAGTTTTATTTAAATTAAGATTCCTTGAGAAACAGAGGTATGTTTTGCAGTCAATATCGGAATACGCGTACCTTTTCCGTATGCGTGATAAGAGGAAAATGCATTATGGTTTTTATGATGAATCTTGAAGGTTTTCTTATTTTGCAGCGTCGTTTTATATAACATTGTTTTGATGGAATAATAACCACGATAGTTTAATTACCATCTAAATTATTAACATTGTAGTCAATAGTAAATTAAAACAATCAGTATCTATTGGTTGGATATCTTATATCTCCACGACGAAACAATCTGTCGTTAGTTTTTTACCGTTCGAAGTATCTAAGTATGTCTAATGATGCTATTATTCTTCAAGGATATCTTCAAAGAATATGGCAGCCTGGGTTTCAGTTTTGCAATATTCTCGAAGTTTATTACCAAATATGGGAATCGCTACCATATATGTCCAAGTTTTAATGTATATCTACTCGTTTGCGTTTGAAACTGATTTCGTCTGCACCTCAGCGTTTTCAACTGTTTCTCAGTAACACATAAAGTAGAAATAATAATGGTATAACGTATCAGTATGTTATCCAGGCATCCTTCTTCTAAGGGCAGTATAGGAGAATTTTATGTAATATTGTTTCGACTTCGAATTTGGTAGTTAGATTATTTAATGACCGCCACCGTATTCTGGTACACAAGAACGATGGCTAGCTACGTTTATTTCAAGTATTCAATTATTCGTCCTGATTAATTATAAACTTAAGAAATAACGAACTCTATCCTCATACTTTACATTTATCTAGATATTTCATTACAATTAAGAGGGATCTCCATTACATTTCCATAAAAAAAATATACTGCTGATGCCATGGTCTATTCAAAAGATGCATTCTAAATAACTTTTGATATACATCTGCATTCCATTCAATAAGTTTTGGCAACATTTGCTGCAGTTATGATTAAAAGAATGGCGTCCAGAAATATGTCTGAAAATCCTGCAAGGCTATATTATTTGTATCCTGAAACGTATGCAATTTAAACTTCTTATGCGTTTTGCGTGTGGTAGATTCCACAGGATGTTTTGTCTTCATTGAATGAACGGTATTTATGGAAAAGTGCATCTGAAGTCCGGTGCTCAGTAATGTTTAGATTTGAAATTTAGTCTAGGAGTTAAAATATTTCAATTCTTATGGATCTTAATAGAATGAGGGAAAATTATGGAGGATTAATAAAAGTGACTAATAATGAAATATCAAGCAATTTTACTCATCGATATCTACCGAATTTAGCTATAAATGATTTCTCGAACTCCAAATCCTCCTAATTTTCTTGTGCTGTATTAACTCGTACACAAGCCTAGATTTTAAGCATACTTTTTATGCTGAAAAGCCCCTTCAGGTTATACTCGAGTGAGGGCTTCAGTTACCTGTTTTCCTGTGGAAGACGTCTTTGTATCCGGAAATCGGCATGTAAAATCCTCACTTGCTCAATTAACAATCATTTGTTAATTTTCACAGCTATCGCGTGCCATCCACTGGGATACGTCGAATCGAAAACAGTTATTTTTGATCGGACGACCTGATTGGACAGCGTCGGATTTCCAATCCTAGGCTTATACTCGAGTTAGTTAATTCTCCATGTTATCATGACAAAATCGGCACCTCGTCTTATATCTCTGTCGGCCTATACTATAGTATATACGGTATATTAATAATACTGCGAAATATTATTTCACCAACTCAAAATAACTGACAAATGGAAGATTTTGATGTCCCTCGTCTCAAGAGTGGCCCACAAACATAGGCAAATCAAGTAATGAAATTTCGAGGATCGTAGGGAAGAAAAATGACTAGTTTCCTCTGCGGATACACCATAAAAATTACCAAATTCGTGAAATAGCTCTTTCATTTCCGGCCGCAATCTCTCCCCTCTTCGCGATAAAAATTCTAGAAATTACGCTCCGCGTTGGTCAGCTGCCAGATATTTTACAATGTTACATTGTTATCCACGTCGATTTATTGCCACGAGGACCGAAATTCTCCCACGGAAAAGTTTTTTCCTCAACGTGTCGCTTCTAGATGAAATTTAATGAAAAAGTTCCATCCCTTTGTCCCCCTCTCTTCGCCCTCTCGCTGGAATTCCCTCATGGATTAAGTCTCGGATGTTATTCTTGCGGAATTCATCCCATTCCCCCCGTCTCCAACGTATTCCAATACTCCTTCCATAAAAATCCAACACTGCCGCCAATACTCCCGATTTTTTCGGGACAAGGCACTCAATCCTTTATCTTCCCTCCATAATTCCCCCTTTCGCCCTCTCCCCAATCCCATCCTAAGTTTCTATCATTTCCACATCACTACTTCTCATTTTGATCCGAACTCTTTCGAACGTTCCCTCTCCCGCTTTTATTTTTCGTTTTCATCCTTCGCTTCTTATTTCGTTCTTGGGTTCATTTCCTCCTCGCAAACCTCGTCTCCGTGCGTCCTCAATCCGTGTGTCTCATTCGTCTTAGCTCTTCTGAGTTAATTTTAAAAGCGCCGTGAAAAATCTCTCGCCCAGCTCACATCGGCTTCCCGGATTCCTCCACCCCTGCGCCCGTGTTGCAATTTGAAATGGAGCTCGGCTAAACCGAGTTAGAATTAATGTCGCGAAAATACAGAGCGAAATAAAATGTTGCTCAGTTCGGAATTGCGTGCAGATTGCCTCCGAAATTCGCGTTATTTGCAGAGTTTCCTCCCGAATATCGGTGTAAGAAGTTCCAATATTCATAATTCGCATATTTATGCCTTCGTAGAGGAAGGTTGTCACTGTGTCATTCAAACGTGGGTATTGGAATAAGTGTATTTGCTTTTTGGTCGTGGTGTTGCCATTCTTCTACGTTTCACCAGACCGGTTGAGATCATGAGGGAATTCTATTCATAACTCCGTTCATTTTTTCTCATACAAATACGTTTTTAACATTTGGTGAAATCGAATAAATTTACATTACTACACTTTACCATGTTTACAAATGTTGTGATAGTGAAACAATTTTTAATACATTTTAGGAATACTAGGTAATATAAACTCTATTTAGTTATACTTTTGTTCACCACAAGTTAATGCTTTTTTATTATCCAAAATAATATGGGTGGCAGAGGCCTTTGCCTATTGGTTTTCAATGACCAAAATAAGTAACATAACGTATTCATTTATTCTTAAACCACATTTGATACAATGAAAGAAAGACCGTAGTTTCAATTCACATAATCATCATTACGTGATAATTCTATACCTGATGGTGATGCCTTGCATCAATAACAGGACCATGGAAATATCCTCCCACTCTATATTGTATTAGGTGTGATTTAAGTATGTATAAATCTGTTATTACTCTTACTAAATTATAGGTAACGCAAATTCAACCATCATTCATATTTCCAATGAGTTCGTTATGTTTTCTTTACAACGTTGTTCATAGAATAAATATTTGATAGGACCATATTCTACTCAATGCGTAAATTTCTTTTTTCGTACATCAAATTCAACCACAGAAATAAACAGTTGTGCTTCCTAGAGAATATTGCCGATAGCCAATAGTATCGTTCAGAATATAATAAGATACCTGTCTATTTAATGCTATTCAATATAATAAAATTCAAAATAATAAACGGTCTTATTCATTAGTATTTAATTGCTAGGCAGTAATCGATTGTGCCACGAATGTCCTTTATTAAGATTTAATTTATAGTTGTGTTAAAAATTGGGGATAGTTGAGTACCCTCGAAACACATCTCGTACGTTTACGACAGAATGGGATTGTTTCTCTTCCTAAAAGCTCTCATGTTGGAACCCTTGTTACCATATCAACCAATTCTTCCTCCGTTACTTGGCGATGAATAGCTCTCCCCCTCTCCACGACCTTATCCCCAACTCAGGTGAACAATCAGCCGAGTGGGCAATATCCTTCATTTCATCCGGATGTTCCATGCTTCATTTGTTCTTACCCGAAATAGCAGCTCAGCTTAACTTCAATGAGCCTTCGGATTGGAGGCGGTTTCCCGGACAACGCCGCGGGAAAGAGCGGTAACGTGGGGGTTGTTATCTCACATTCTCCTAAAGCCCTTCTCCCTCTATCTCTTCTCCCCTTACCATCCCCTCTTCATCTCCCTTTACATGACTTCGCTCCACTGTTTTTCGTAGCAAACCGTCAAATCCCCTCCAATGCTGATCTTTCAGGTATTAATTTTTCGTTCTTCAATCATCCGACTATTCTTTCCTAATTCGTTCTCGGTATTCTCTTCTTTCCAATTCGCTCATTAAAATTTCTTACGGTTTTCCGTTCACCAGGGTCGTCTCGTGCTGCTCTCTGGCGGCGCTCCCTTGAACTCGTGCGATCTGCCGCTTCTTTCGGAAGCTCGGTCTTATCCGCCTCCAGCGTAATGTTATATTCCATGCACATATTGGTATTTATTTTCTTGTTCAGGTACTTTAGGTACTCATGCATTTACACGATGTATTTTCTGAGAATAAAATTAAATATTATACGAAGAATACATTAGTAGATTTACCAATGAAAGTACATTTATATATCTAAAAGAGTTGATTTGTGAGTGGAGAATATTTGCGGCTAATGATATTATGCCGAGTTAATCATCGACACTAATTCAGAGTTGCGTCCGATATATAGGTGTTTTTTAATTGAATTAATAGTTTAATAGCTATTGGATAGTTCTAACTGATTTTTGGAAATACTTTGTGTCCGACACATTAGAAATGATTCAGATGCATATTTATTGTAAAAAATTTTCATGGCCTATTAGTTCCATGTAATGTTAAATTTAAAAAGTCTTATTTTTGGAACATTGAGAGCACTTCTTTCCTAATTAATCACGATATGAGTCATCTAATTAAAATTTAATAATACACGACTAATTAACGCAGCCTCTATTTCGCATTGTGTAGGTATGATTACGCGAGTTTAAACGGAAACCCTTGCAAATTCCGAAAATATTATTTTCCAATTTCAACACTCGCGACCCGCAACTTCACAGAATTATTATTTTCTTTCAGCGGCTCCGCCATGCATAAAATTACGATTCCCGCGTATCGGAATTAATTTTAATTAGTTCGAGTGCATAGAGCTTTCGAGGGAGAGTCAAATTAATAACGTATAGGCGACTTTTCTATAATTTCGAAGGATTCCGGCTAATCTCGGATGAATCCGCTCCCCAGATAAATCCGCGAGCAGTGGTTTCCCCCGGATATCAATTTAATCATTCGGACGAGAGCACGTGCGACGCGTGTTTATGGCGAGCACGCCCGTGAGTATTTCAGCTTTCTCTCTCCCGGGCGAGTTAAGGATCGATAAATGAATCCCTCATGTGTACGATGAGGGAGGGTCCAGTCGAGGGCAATTGATTTTCCCTCCATCTATGGCATCGACGTAGCGGGCTCATTAGCGGGATCACGCCGGCAAAGGGGCTTCGAGGGGAGTGGAGAAAAAGGCATCGCGGGAGGCCATTAACCAAAGGACAACGAAGGAAAAACCGCCAGAGATGCTCGGGGGGATGATGCCTTTCGGAGGGTCTCTAGAATCTCATGGACGACGAGAGAGGAAGTAGATGAAGAGGGACTCCGACGAAAGGGAAGGAGATGAGGCTTGCAGAGGTGCTTTGTGTTGATGTTCGTGCATTGACATTATGGTGACGTCACGAACACCTGTGGCTCTGGACACCTCTGCAAACGACCTACGCCCGAAGCATCCCCGCCAGAAAAAAGGGATAGTTTCCCAAAGTTTTAAATGCTTCTCCGGAGAAGAAGTTATGCAGCAAGCGCGAGGGAGAAATCTTTACTTACGCGGGAGTTTTGCGAGTTTTCCTAGACAATGAGCTGCCGGGATTAGGTTTTATCAAATGACGGCCCTCTTCAATTCTCGGAATGAATGTTTCCTGAACGTGCTTTTTATTTGATTAGTTTTAGTTTTCCGGAACGGTCTCCTCCGAATAAACTACCCGACTGCCAATTACGGGCTCTGGGTATTTGTTTTCCATCTCCTCGATAATTGCGAGTGGATTTAAATTATGCGCTGGTAGTTTTTCGGCATTGAATACTCGAGCTAGGATCAAATAAAAGGATGGAGTGTAATGATTAGAAATTCATATCCTTCAAAGAAATTATTTTCTTTTGGTATGAATTTTGTAAATGTCACCAATATTTCTATTTTTAATACTGCTCCATTAGGATTCCGTTAATTATCTCGAAAAATTACACAGTATGGGGAATATTAGCGCTATCCTGAAATAATGCATATAATTTCTTTACTTTATTTCATACAAAATGGCGGTATTAATTTTCACACATAATTTTTTTCTACGCTAATTATTTTCGGTTTTGAGCTCACTATGTACTCATTAGACTCGTCAAGCTCGAATTATGGATCTTTCTACTAAAAATTGATGGACATATGAGTATTATATAATTGGATTCAAAAATTGTATATTTTTAGCTTTCATTGTTACCTAATATGTGTTTCAATACACAATATTAAACATTATATAGGGTATTTATGTTTGTCAAAAAGTGATTAAACCGAGCTTCCAAAAAGTAAAATCTCCTTTGCAAATTTCTTTTCATTTTTAATATATTACTCAATTTCAAGTGATTAATAAAATGTGGTTGTTAAATTATGTGGAAGTCTTTAGTTTTAATTCAAACTCTATTTACTGAATTCTATTGTAAGGCTTTTACTAACATGCACTCGTTTCAGCGCTTTTGAGATTTGAATAAAATTGTATGAGGACTTAGTTTATTTCAGAAAAAAATTGATACCACTCATCAAATTGTTTTTCTTTGACTATTTAATCAGATATTTTGTAGTTAATTTTGCATCACGCGGCTATATAAACCAGGAAAGAGCAAATAATTGCTACTCCAGGTTATAGGAATTTCAAATTACTAAGGCTTTAATTCAATCTAAAGAATATCAATTCAATAGAATTTTATTGGTTTGTCCTTAATCCAATAATAGGATTTTCATAAATCTTCCCTATATTGGATGAGCAAATGCAGTTGTATATTTGTTGTTCATTTTGCATTTACATCTTGGTAAGATTAGTAAGTAGGGTCTGGTGGTAACGTTATCCCATTTGATAATAAGCTTTAATAACATTGTAAAATATTACACATATAAATACAAATTATTAACGCTAATCTTTTTAACTAAATCTAGATGCTGATTAGTTAACTGATCCACTAACTTTATGCAATAATTCCAAAACAGCATAATTGCACCGATTTATATAAAATAAGAATTTATTTTATGATATAATACTATTTATGATGTACAGTATTTTCGTATATATTTTTTCATAACATATTAAATGTTTTTGAACGGTTAACCTTCACTAAAATGGATGTAGGAGCTAGCTGCATTTTATCAAATCTTTAACACTAGCCAAAATGAATAGTGTCCAAGGAGATCTGGTGGAACTTCGTACCGAAGAATAATTTATTACAACACTTGTACAAGTGTTGTAATAAATTATTCTTTAATACTAGTCATTTTCTTATAAATCTCCGAAACAAGCATGGAATTGTGCGATTGAAAGGAATTAGTATGTTTGATCGACTCTAGAAAGGTAATTTACCAGATATTTCCACGTTTATTCAAAATGTGTTGAAACTTGTAAGTATTATTTAGTAATATATCCTCTTCTTGACCATAAAGCCTTTAATATCTTTCAATTCCAATTAATTAATTTTTTTCTCTTTTAAGCATTATTCAATATATCTTAAAGTTATGAATGTGAATTTTATTTACCTTTCCTTACATTAATTCAAATGGTTATTTACTCTAATTTTGTTTATTAAAGGTTAATAATGAAATGACAAATAGATGATGGATTAATAAAGTTATATTGGCGAGTATTAGTATTTCTGAGAAGAAGTAAATTAGATGGAGGCTAATATATTAATTTAATAATGTTTAGAAGAAATGAAAAATAGGCTTACATTACTGCATGTATATCATTGCTTTGAACGGTACCTTAGAAGATTCTTCTGAGTGAAAAATGTAGGATCTTTTAGTGACAATTTTTCTCTTGTAATATTTCTCAGCTGAACTGCTAATATCTCAAAACAGTAGTTAGTTAGTTAGTTGGACCCTTTATTGGCGAGGTTAGGCCCAGGTGGGCCTCTCTTCCACCTAACCTCGTATGTCGTTACATTTAAACTTATTAAAAACTCAACTTATTAAAAAAATACAAAAAAAAGAGTAGGGTGTGGGAAAAAATCTATGCAACTGAAGGTTGACTAAGAAAAAACCCACGTTGCGGGAAAACACCCACAAAGAAGGTGGGTGAAAAAAAAACCCGCGAAAACACAGTAATAGAAATAAATACAATAATAAATAAAATAAACAGTAGGCAGTGAACCGAAATAATATTCTGCTGCAATAATTTTATTTCTATTGGCTTCTGCTATAATTAAATTTCTTATTTCACCATGTCATTAATATTACATTCAATACATCCGACCATACCCAAAATTGATTTAATTATATGTAATCCAATATATTTAGTGAAATGTATATTCCTTTGTTTCTGTTAATTTAATTAAATTTTATTGGGAATTTTAGAAGGGAATAATAAATTCGTTAGTATCGGTTCAGTTCGCTAAATTTATTCCAAAGTCCATAATTGGTGTTTCCTTCTTGTGCCTATTTTTTGGTTTTTGTATGTTTAGTTTTTCTAACGCGGAGATGTTTGAAGATTGCACGGAAAAGATTTGCAAAGAATAAATACATAAAATTTATATTCCAGATTTAGGTTGAGGAACAATTTATGAAGTGCTATTGCGTTTCTTCTCAAATGGTAAAAGGAATACAAGAAAAAATTGAATTTTTCAAAATAAATAACAATCTTTTCCTAGTAAATCACAGGCATTTCTCACTCATTTCTCATTCACTTTGTATCATAGTAAATGACATGATCGATTACTTTATTAATTTATCTAGTAATTTATATTTTTTAAAGGCTTAAGTAAAATAAGAGGTGAATATTTCATGAACATTCTCAGTAATAATGTACTTTTTGTGATGTGGGTGATTGATAACGGGATTTTTCGCTCTAGAGAATTTTTGTAAATGTTACTGCAGTAGTTATCATGGTGAATTTTAAATTAGGGAAGGCGACTAAAATATGGAATCCCCCGTACCTAATCTAAATAAATATTTAAACTATAAGGACCTTATTTTAAATGAGATTGATTTAGAATCGTCTGCGATTGTTATATTTGCTAATCAGCCCTCATAATCTCTTAAATGAGATTGTTTCTCTACGGAATTATCAGATGTTTCTTGACTTTCAATACAGCAATATTTCTTTCATTTAAACTTTCAGAAAATGCGTAAAATAATAAAAAAGGTTTCTAAGGATCTCACATTTAAAAAAATGTTGTTATTATTTTAGAAAAAGGTACAACAATTGTGACACTTCCATACTCGAAATTAAATTCATCGCCTTTTTTTTAAGGATTAATTTTGAAATTTTGTTATAGTCAACGACTCTTATATATTAAAAAAATCAATAATCGATTTCTAATTTGATATAGGATATATTATTTAAGAGAGAGATTGTCCACCTTCCAAAAAAAAGACCATTTATCATTGGCCATTTTGCATTTGCTTTAAATTATTTTTCAAAGACATCTGTTGAATAAAACAAGTAGATACACATCTATAAAGACTATAACATGTCTTATTTGAACTATTTTTTGTGAGAAATATTCCAGAACTTCGCCATATATTTCCGTCCAGGAGGATGTAGTCCATTAAGTATAAGATAATTAATTTAATGGTAGCATCGATTTAATGATGACTTCTGTAAAAATGTAAGTGAATCAATTAATTGAACGTTTGCGAAGCATCTCACATATTTCCATCGTCATCTACGTCTTATATGGCAAATTACGTTATTTTCACTGTTCACACTTTAATATATAAGATAGGAAGTTTTACTTAAATAGATTAATCAAAGTTGAAATATTGTCGTCCAATGCCTTCGAATGTTACGGAGACGCGCGACGATGCATGCAATCCAAGTTCCTCCACTCCATCCCTCCTACGAAAGAAACATCCTCCAAGCTAATTATTATATTAAGGTTTGCTCCTCGGCATGTTCAAAGAGATCTCCCCAAACGAATTTGGGATGGAGTGGCGGTCCAGCGATTAAAGACGGATTTGAGGGGAAGTGGAGGGGCGAGATTGGTCGGTGCACACGACGAGAGGCTACGAAGTGATAGGAGTAGATGAGGGAAGAGATGTTTTTAGTCGTGGAGGGAAACAGCGTATTGGAAATGGAGGAGTGGGTGATGAAAGGGTAAGAAAAGTGGAGAGAGATATTTCAGAGCTCTGGAGGCAGTGGGTTGAAAAAGGGAGGGGAGACCTCGGAGGAAGAGCGCCGGGAGAGTCGGGCCAAGGAAGCATTTTTTTCGGATGAGAGCGAGGCCTAAGGCGGCCACGATGGCAGAGGGTGGAACAGTCCCACAGTGCCAATAAATATTATTTCGAGCGTGCAAGCAAACTCAATTTCGTGTGTTATATGGTTTCGGTGCTACGCCAAAAGCAGTTTCATTCTTCATTTTCATTTATTTTCTCTCTCTCGTTTTTTTCGCACCGTTCTCTCAGCACCCTCCGAATCGTTTCTCTATGATCCCTTTTCATCGCCGCCGCTTCGTCACAAAATGCCGAAAACTTCATAAACCAAAGTCAGATACAAGAGAGCGAGAATTTGCTTCGGGTCTCGTAATAGGCTTTTTATGATGGAGTCGCTCTATCACGCTCCCAAGACCGGAGGTTTATTATGTCACTGAGAGCGATGCCGGGAAGAAACAGCACTTAAGTATTGTTCTGTTTAAAGTAAATGAATGAAAGAGATGTGCTGAGTGCCGACTATTTTTGTTTGCTCCATTCCGGTTGTGTATATTGCACCGCTGTAAAAGTTCGTCGGCAGCGATTGCTCACGCCAATCACTAAATTGAGTGCGGCGCCCAAGACAAGTAAAAGCACAGGCAAAACGAAATTCATAGATTTTACGACTATTTGTATCCATGGTTTTTGAAGAAAAGAAGATAAGTTCAGGAAACATTAATGTCCGTATTTAGGGGTTATTAGAAAAGATTTTAGACTAGATGTTACTTTTTCTAGAGAATTGATTATTAATAAACACTGAATATAATCACTCCTGAAGATGATAGCATGGATATATATTAATTTAATTGTACAGCTTACGGGAGGTTTTTGAAGGTTTTTTCTCCCTTCTTTGGGCAAATGCCAGGCTTTAAATCATTTTTGTTTCCCTTAAACGTTGCCACCTGGCCAGAAGGCCAACTTGTCACATAGTCTTAAATAAATAAATACTGAAATATAGTACATTGGTTCCTTAGAAGGTCAGTAATCTGGGTCTTTCCGTTGTTTCCGAATACTGGCAGTAGCTCAAGTTGGAGCGCTGAATTAGACGGTTATTAGAGATTTTTAAGCCTGTAAGTTTTTAAAGTAATAGAGAAACTAATCCATTAAATTTGTACCTCTATTGATATTATTATCTGAATACACTCCTTTAATGAATGACTTGTTACGAAGAATATTAAACAATAATATAACATAAAAATAGATTATTTTGTTGTTATTAAATAATCTTCAAACTACAGGGTACATTTTTTCTTCGTTTATTTATTTCCGACCAGAGCTCAATAATTTCAATGAAGTATTCAATTATCGTTCTAGGAAAGTTTTATTGGTCAAATTTACCATCTGTTTATCAGACATTTTTCGGTTACCATGGTGATCATCATAATAAAGGAGGATCCGTAGTGAAAACGAAATTCCTAGATGACAAAGGAAACGTAGGAGCTCGCGTTTTACCAAGATTTCTGGATGCTTCCAAAATTAAAAAGTGTTATCCTGCCTCTCACTACTCGAATCTTTCTACGCGCAAGTTACGAATTTTAATTTCTTCCTGCCATCCATCCAAGTCTCCGACACATCTCCTATGCTTCCCTCTGAGAATCGCTCTCGTTGTTGCCTCCTTGTCAAAGCGCCTTCCCATCCTTATTTTCAGCTCGTTAAATTTGCACTGAAGTAAGAGACGGTTCTTTCCCTCTCCTTTACGCTTCAGCCTCTTGAGGAACCATACCCCCCTTTCCACACGTCCCTCAAACTCCCCCCGCCCACCGCCTTGCAATTGGATTTGCTGTGCCCGCGTTGCCTTGAGAAACAGCCGGAGAGAGTCGGGAGAAAATAGGGAGGTTTTGCCGAAGGACGATGAGTGATACAAAGTGTTCGACTGGGAAGCAATAAAGACCGGAGAGAGAGCGTATCTCATGGCTTGGGGAGATCACTACTCAAGTGGCCTCTCCCTCCTCATATAGTTTGGTGCGTCTATATACCGACACACTTTTTCCTCTTCTTTCCGAAGCTTTCGTCTCTCTTAAATCCTTCTCTCCCCTCCCACCGCCGTCTTCGAAAAGGGTCTTTCATTCCATTGATGTTTTTAGTTTGGATTTAGGTCGAGATGTGGCGTTGTAATATGAGGAAGATTTTTCAAAGGAAGCTTAATTTCCGTTGATCTCGAGCAGGACTCCTTTTTCTGTAGGCTCAACTTTCGCGATCAAAACATCCTTAAAAAAATAACATGGAAATATATTAGTGGAGTCATATATTGCCCCTGTTTTTGTTCCGCTTTGTGTTTTTTTAACAAGGTTCGATTTTCGTCGTAGAGACCTTGTTATATTTGGCTATTGAACGCGTAACAATGTTCGACAAGAAACGAGCCACCATTAGAGCATAAATTTTCTTCAGCCCTCTCATCACGTTGTTATTCAATGCGTTGACGAAGAATAGCATGGGAATTTGGTAATAGTAATTCGTTTCAAGATATCATCTTTTAGTGTTAAGTAATTGATTATTATACTATACTGGCCTAAATATAGAAGATAATGTTGTTAATTGAAAGCTTTTGCCTTAACCTATTCCGAAATGCAATGAATTTTTCGTAATGGATATTTCGTGATGCATTTTATATAGCTAGCTGGCATCTTCTTTTTAATATTACGCATTTAAACGATGATATCGAATCCGTGTTCTATTTTTCTCAAAAGGTTTCATATAATTTTAATTTTCAATTTCAATTTTTTAGTACCATCGGGATTTAATGAGTTAAATTAGAAACACATCGGCGGTAGAAAAGGAAACATATTCATCATAATTATTGGGTATTTAAAATTCAATTACAGGATACCTTTTTTATAGATTATGTAATCTAAACGCCATGTATTAAAAATAGTCGTATTATACTTTAAATTATGCAAGCATTGGAACAAAAGAACTAAAATATTAAATATTCTGCAGGAATCACTAGTCTATTAAAATATGGTATTTTCCTAAATCAATCATTTATTATATTGAAATCTAACTATGCACGTAGTTGCTCTGGGTTTCTGTTGTTTATAGTTTGTACTTTCAGATTTTTTCGGATTTATTTACTCAATTTCCTGGAAAATTGGCAAAATTAAAATGAACAGCAAATTGCCTACATGGGTTTAGTCCAGCCCAAATATGATTATTGCTCATTTGCATATTGATGTCCCCTAAAATATTTATAATTAGTGTGGATGGTTTATGTAAGAAACTATATCAAACAATCATTCATAATGAATATTTCAGAATCTCCATCCTATTTTACTTAAGTTTCAACAGTTTAGTGAAATTTAATGCTGAAATCGATAAGAAATACTCATTTCGCATTTCTCTCGCTTTTATCGTTAAATGTAACTAATTTTCTATAATATCTTTTGAGTATTTTCTAGTTCCAACGTAATGAAAAATATTATTTCTAGAATAATGATCAATGTGTCTTATGCTTATCTTACTGCAAACTGGTTTAGAATACCTGCGCAGAAAGTGAGAAGTTTGGTTCGAGTCTTAGTCATGTCATATATTTCACTCCTGTTAATCCTTGGATTAATTAAGGCGCATGCCATCAAGTTCAAAGTAATTTTTTCGAGAAATATCTCCTGTTCAACTGCACATACTTCAAGCTTTGGAAGATAAAAATCTTTTACAAAAGTAGTCGCTAATTTATTGCAGGTATATCGTTATTTGAATTCTAGAATCATTAGAGGAGCGGTAAAGTTTTAAATGAGTCATCGAATTGCCTTTTTTATTCCATGGTCCGTAATTCTTTAGCAAATGCATCATATTTCCGCAATGTGAAACGATTTTCTACATTTTGAGAGAGTCTAGTTTCTAAGGGCCTTTCACAGCAGTCTCTAGAAAAGCGAAGAAGCCAGTTCAGACCATCAGATATCCAATCTTGACCGACGAAGCATCGCCTACGCCCTTCATATTTTTCCATCATTTCGTCATCTCCTGTTGCCGCACAGGTTCAATACCTCCGTCCATAAGCCCCTTTTTCAAATAGCCGCCTTTCTGCAGTATTTAGCCCCGTCCGTCCTTCGGTGGCTTCGCATTGCTCCACGAGTTGATGTGATACGGGCGAAGTGGGTTCGGTTTCCTCGGCAATGAGACCCGCTCACCTGCACTAATTGATTCGTGAGAACTTGATTGGCTTCTTGCGATTGGATCCCAACGAACCTGAGTGCATAATGGTGTACGCTGAGCTAACATGGCTTCTCAGCCACATTTCTGGATCTGAAAGAGCGGTATCTTTGCCACGTCATCGTCGAAATTTTGAAAAAAAGGGAAATTTCGCCAACTCCTCGCTAATTACGTTCCCAAGCGGTATTTTATTACGGCTCTCTTTTTATCTATTCATACCGACAGTCGGCTGCTAGACAGAAGCCAAAGATTTTCGGAGTAGGAGAAACAGGAATATCTTTTAGGGAGTGGGTAATCGCTGACGGTTATTGTTACGGTAGCCACCTCGATACTTGGAGTTATCTGATATGGCGCAAAACATCCATGATCGATTAGAAGATGATTATAGAAATGAAGATGAGATCTTCGACTCACTATAATGTATATACTATGGAAGTTGTAAATTTGTACGTTAGAAAAAGTCAGGATAGAAAGACTATAAACTTGCAGTGGTTCTGCAACAAGAAAAACGTTTGCTTGTAAATATTTTCTTTTAGTGAACGCGTTCGATTTCAAAAACGTCGTGGTGATGAATTGCACATATTTGTTTCTGTATTTTATTGGATTTTAGCTAAATAATTTCCAGGTACTGATTAAACCTAATTAATTGGGGCTAAGGCACCATAGCAAACACTGCTAATGCTATCAATTTTTAACTACTCGTGTGCTCGTTGTATTCAAAATTTAATATATTAAGAGCTGATCCACTCTGTGTCTAAAGATAATGTAGATACATTATGAAGAAATACAAAGAAGCATGGAGAAATTTTTACGAAGCAATCTTTTTATGTGAGGATAATTAACAACTACTACTTCGATAAAAGCACTCCCTAATAGAATTTGTTTGTGCGCAGTCTCCACTAAATTCTTAATAAAGGTTAAAAGAGTTAACGTAAGGATGTACAAGAATCTTTGTGTAATTTTAATTGTGTTCATTAGGTTAAGTAGTCATTTATGATATATATCTTTTAAAATTTTTTAAAATTTTTGTGCTTGTTTCTGAGTCTCATTTTCAATTGTAATACTAATGTTGAGTGAACTTATATATGATATGTAAGAGAAAAAACAGAACAGAAAAAGTTACATAGAAGCTGTAACTAAATTTTATTTTATGTATAAACAGTGGTCCAAATTAATTTATTGAAATTTTCGCCGTATGCGTTTGAGCATAATTTATGTGACAGAGTTAATGTTTCCCCTAGTTTTTGCGCAATTTATTTATTTATTCATCGGGATGTACCCTTTTGTTACAAAAAATTTCACAGCACCAATACAATAATGATAGCTTCCTCTAATTTTTATTTCAAATGTCCTATACGTCACACTTATTTTTTCAGGCGAAGTTAAACCCTCTATCTTCGAAATATTTTGGTCAAAGAAACCTTCAATAATCCAGAAAGAGAACAATTCCATACTATGTCTAGCAAGCGTTAGATGATCTACGGATATAGAAATATATTGGGTAATACTCCGTACATCCGAAACCAACGCGAGATCATTATGTCTGAAAGCTTACTGTAGCAAAATACATTTCTTCCGGTTTTGGTGGCAATACTTTCAGAAAATTACACTCAAAAGAATGGTTTTACGGCTTAGCTCTGGAGATTGAATCCTTCTGTTGCCGAGTGCTTCGATATTAACTTGACAAACACGGAAAGCAGTGTAACTTCTTCCGAAGGTAATTAAATTTAGAGCCGTGCTCAAATTCTTAAAGACTACGAGGCCGTTTACCCGAGCTTCCGGCATCTGCACGCCATTCCGAAGTGATTGATATCCGAAGAAAATATCTCCGATACGTTCCATACCTCTATTTTTCGCCTTCTCGGTAATAAAAGGCGTCTTAAGGCTCAAATCTCTTTTCTTCTCTTCACCGAGGCTCAGAGTCAATTTCTTCCTCCCCCACCTGCCCTGCTACCTTTGCCTCCTCCCTCTAACTCCGAAACAGCGATCTCGTATCTAAAAATTCTCCCTCTCACGCCATTCTTTCTTTCGCCTCCCTACAATATCCCGCCATCGCCCGCTTTTTTCCTGCCTTCATAACCCTTCCTTAACGGCTTAACTCCATCCTTCCTCCTTCCCTATGCTAAAATGTCCCTTCTGCACACCCACCCCTCTCCGCCCCACCGTTCACCCCTCTCCGAGACCCAACCGTCACTTGTAGTCGCGAAATGAAACATTCCACTTTGCCAGGAGACCAAAATACTATTATCTTTCCCTTGAGCTCATCGTAGTCTCTGAAAGAAAATTGAACTGAATTTAATAATATTTGGCGCGGAAAGAATTTGAGGGGAAGGTGGGGTTCTGAAGAGGGTGGCAAGGAATGGGGAGGAATGGTATGAGTACAAAAGGAAAGGAGATGGCTGAAGGGGAAATGGGAGGAAGCGAGAGGGTGAATCAGAAAAGAGGGTTGGAAATCCTATCCTTCTTTATTTTCAAAATAAATTCCTCCAATATTCGAGGTTTATTTCTTCAGTTAGGATGGTTATTAGATTATTGACCGTGACCAGAAAATTTGGAAAATATATTTTATTCATTTATTTTATAATTCCGATGTAGTTAATCACAAGGAGAAATGGCAACGTTATGTTTTCTCCATTCAACAACCATTACAAACACAGTTTCAAGGTCCTGTAAACACCTACAGAATATTAGTATTTCACAACCTCGCTCATTAACTAGACTGGTTTACATACTAAGCTAATTTACATTTGAATACAAAATACGCTAATTTTAAGTTGGAAAATAATCTATAACCACTACTAACCCCATATGCGGTTAGTAATTAACTCTAGCTATTCCTCGGAAACCTTACATATACAAATGCTGATCATCAGTACGCAATGCAATATTTCAAAATAACTGCCCACAAATTTAGCTGATTGACACTTGATTCAGATTTCTGAGTCCAGATTAAAATTTATTGCAGTTATGATAGTAACATAAACACAATTTATACTGATGATTCCTGTTGAAATACTTTTCCAATAATTAAAACATAAGTAAACTATCGAAGATAATCAAATACATTTTATATTTAAAGTAAATCAATCATATCTCATAATATATAATAATTTATACGAATAACATATATTAATTTACAAACTACGAAAGTCAATAAAATTTTAATATTACAAAAAGAATGCAATATTAGAATGGCTATTAGTATTGAGTAGTATGATTATTCATACAAAGCAAAATTTTATGTGAATAGAAAATAAAAAATCTGATGTGGCCAGCGCATGACTTTCTCCATACATAAGACGTTAATATTCATCTACGACAGTATTTTCGAACTTTATATTCAATCTAAACTTGAAAGATAAGTGATAAATTTATATCATATTATCTTTTACGTCACAAACATTATAAATAATGTTTTTTGGGACATGTTGAATGAAAAACGATGAAATTGGCCTTTCACCCACAGCGCCCAAAGTTCCCACGAAATACATAATCAGCAACTTCCGGTTTATCAGTATTTCATGAATAACTCCTAATCAATCAGTGATAAAAAATATGTTTCATACAAAATTTATTGTAAATATATTTTCTAAAACTTTTATAAATAATAGTATATACCTTAATATCAGATTAATCGAGATATTTTGCAAAAACAGAAATTTGCTCCGAAGAATAAAGATCAACTTTAGGTTAATCGATTTACTTCGAAACTTAATCAACTCTAACGACACCAATCAAAATGCTATATAAGAAATTTGATATTGATACAACAAAATGTTTTCATGTAAGAGCGCCCACAAAGTACATAGTCAGCTACTTCCGGCTTATCAGTATTTCACAAATAGCTCCTAAAGAATCAGTTATGCAAAAATAAAATGCTTACAAAAGTTATAGTAAATTACATTATCTAAAAATTTTTGAGAAAATAGTATATACCTTAAAATCATATTTATGGAGATATTTTGCAGAAACTGAAATTTGCTTCGAAGAATAAAGCTCGACTACTGGTTAACCGATTTACTATTAAAACTAATCAACTCTGACAGCCGCAACCACAATGCTATATCTGAAGTTTGTTATTGATACGGTTAAAAGTTTTTACGTTAGAGTGCCGACAAGCACACACACACATACAGACACACACACAAACACGCAGACATAATTCCGAAAATGGTCAAAACGTATTCTAGGGACCCCAAAACATGTATTTCCGTTCAAATCTTGAAGTCGATTTTTTTCATGAAAACAATACATTCTCTATACTACGTATATAGAGAAAGTAAAAATAATAACGGAAGTTTTGCAATGAGAACACTTTCTAAACTGAAATTTATTTTAGCCATTTTGGAGTAGCAAATGATCGAGAACGATCCACTTTTGAAATCATTAAGTTTGTCAAGAGCATCCGTGATTAGATGAGAATATCTTCATCTCCTATATAAACCATCCTCTGCTAGAAAACATTAATCAAAGGTAGATTAACTTCATTCAGATGTAAAGGAGAGTCATGTCTGTATTCAAAATCGTCGGTCGAGTCCCAGGGAAAAATATGGCTGAGATGGCATGCGTAATTAATGGCGGTGAAACTTAAATTCTTTTAATCCGGTCTCAAAATGGAGGGGAGGGAACATGGATTGGAAACATAGGCAAGGAATGGTGGTCGGAAAGAAGGGGAGGGAGCTTAGGTGGGAACCCAGGATGAAATTAGAGACGGAAAAAATGTATCCCCCTAGGACATTTACGAGGTATGACAGGAAAAAATCTCGGTAGTATGAACGAATGCTAATTACTCGCTGACGCTTACCTTTCTGAGTTTTCAATCTAAGAATTTTTCTCGTTTCTTATAATCGCTAATTTATTTTGAATTCTGCCTCACAAGACTTATTCTTAACTTATATTTGATTTATGGTTAATTTAACTTTTTTGTTCGCAGCTTATTCTTTTATGAGGTATTACGAATATAGAAAAAAGTTTGTTAATTCCACACGATTTAGTAAAACATTAAATGTTTAGTTTAATAAAACACACGGTAAAAATAGTTTTTGCTAAATTAACATCATCAGGTACTTATCATGAAAATGCAAGCCCTTGAATGTTCATTTTATACAAACTTAGGAGGAGAGGTGAACAGACAGAAATGGATCTGCTGTAAATCTAGGCGAAGAAGATACGTTGGTACCTTCATTATGTTGTTCTACGAAGACCAGCCAAAGATGATAGATTATATTTCAGCTATTAAGTTTTATATCCGGCCCCTCTACTCATTAGTTACCTCGTATTCCAGTATCCTTTATCTGTATTGTCTTCGTTTGTTCTTCTAAACGACTTTTCTTTGTAATGCGTCCCTCGTTCTCCTCGTTCCCTCATCGTCGCCCCGAACACCGTCTCAAATTCTTTCCTAATCCCTTAACCTACTCGTTCTCTCACGTTTCATCCTTAAAATTTCCCGACCCCGCATTTATTTCCGCTCCTACGCCATTAACCGATCTGAGAATATCCCGTTCCTTCACTCCCTCTATCTCAAACAAATCCTCTAATCTTTCCTTTTCTTCAAGGTCTTAAATTCTGAGACATTCTCGTTTCGTATGAATTTTCGTCATTTGTATTTTCCCTTCCACTCATTTCTGTCAGATTTTTATTGTCTCTTAACCCTCTGTGTCTCGAAGCTTACTGTTTATCTGTCTTCAAAACTTCTTCATTATGAACCTATAATTAATTTTTTTCTCATAATTTATTTGGTTTATATTACATAAGGTCTATAAGGTCTTTATTAAGGCTAGATTGAGATTGAAAAGTCCCTTATTCCATCCACCCTTTCTTCAATGATATTATACACATACAATGTTTTGAATAGGTGAATAGAAATAGAGAGGAAAGGTTTAGGAGTGGGTGTAAGAAAAAACCTGTTTCTTATGAAACAAATTCACAGCAGGAAAACACCCGCAAAGAATCGAGTTATACATTGGAAATTAAAATCCCTTAGTCTTGAAAACACATTTTTGTCATATTAGTTTTTATTATTTTGAAAAAGATTTTATAGGTATTCTTTATTAATTTTTTGTAAGAATGTTAATTAGGATAAGTTTTAATTTGTTAGGAACCTTTTAAATAGACTCAGAATATTGTCAGTTCTAAAGTGGGTCGAGAGCTAAACTTTACCCTCTGTATTTCCAGACCAAAAGCGTGGGTAAATATATGGGTACCAGTGGGCAAATGTGCCTTGGCTTAGAATCCCTCGCATAACAAAGCTTCGATGTCATTTGACGAAGTATTCCTGTGGACAGCGAGTGGAGGTTGAATGCTCCATAAGTGAGATGTATTGGAGGAAACTTCTGGAAACTCACTTATGAAAAATCACGGTTTCCTCCCCATCTCTCACTTGCCGAGGAAATCCACAGATATTTTTCTTTAGCCTCCGTTCACTAAATGAATCACGGCGCCCTAATTCTTCCTCTAGCCACTCTCTTTCTCCTCCTCCCTCACTTCTACGACCTAAGCTCTCCTTCTGTCCAACACAATTCCAACTTCCACAAACTCCTTTATTCTCATCTCAAATCCTGCAAATCCCAATTGACTCCCGGCTTCCTCTCTGGTTTAACGTCCTTCTTTCCTTGTCTTACCTCCAACAGCCATCTCCAATTTCCCATAGTTTCACCCAAATTCCCTCCGTTTCCCTCCGAACCTCCCCACTCCTTCGCCGTTCACTTCCTATTTACCTTTATTGCTTCGCCTCTTACTCTGTTATTTCTATCTCCGCCAGCCTAATTTGTCCCCATTTATGGTTTTCCCCCTCCCCCACCCCCCTTCCGCTCCATCTCGTCTTCGTGTTCTTCATATCGTTCCGACCGTGGATTTAATCTCCTCCCATCTTTCTTCGGATGGGAAGGAATTTTCTCCTTTACAAGTCTTTTTTCCTCGCGTTTATCATACTAATCCAAACGTTCCAGCGTTAAACTCTCTTTTCCTTCTGCTTTATTAATCTCTCCGCTTCTCGTTCGCCCTTGCTTCCCTTGCCATCATCGCTCTTCCATGCAATTGCTCCGTGGTGACTCATTACACGTATTAAGGTTCGAAGAGATCTTCACCTTTTCTTCCTTTATCCCAGTCCACCTTTCTTGTCTTAATCTTATCATGTTTGCCCACCTAGGTTCATAAAACAGTTATTAGAGACATCTTAAACATAAATCTTCTTGCAGTTTTATTGTTTTTCTCTATATTTTAGCTCATGGCGATCGGAATTATTAATATGGTAAATCTGAATGTAGCATAACTTCGATGCTACATGTAATATTCTCAATACATTCGTATAATTGGAGATCCATAATTATCTAACTGTCATGTCCTCATTCGCTCTTTTGTCTTTCATAATTTTTGAACGTAAGCATAAGTTTTCAAATTTCGAAACTTTCATTATTATATCCATTATCATTCTTGATTTCTTTGGCATATTTACTGTAATTTCAAATGGAAGCGTACAGTTAAATAATTTCTGATTCATTGAAAAGATCAAGCTATATGTATTATTTCAACGCTTTTCCGCGTCAAATTTCCATGAGAACCAAATTCGTATTGATAAAAAAATACAGTGAACAGTGTATTTTTACAGATATGTAATAAACTATCTTTTCAATTGAACTTGGCAAGTCAATCCATCATATTCTTTGAAAGAAAGTTATCATCATGACAATTTTCGAAAAAAAATTAGAGTTGAACGATAAATATTAACGTGAATATCATCCAATTAAGTTATAGATAATTTTATGAGCTTATATTTTCTCCTATTGCTCGTATATGTTTCAATATTTCTCATAAATTTATTTTTTGTAATTAATATCATGTATAAGAGTTTATACTACCTACTATCGATTAATATGAACCCAGCATCGTAAAATAAGAATAAAAACATGGAAGATTTTAATAACATTTTCCGCAATTAGTATGTACATGGACTAAAATGGTGGTGTGTTATAAATTCATTCAATATGTAGAATGCCAGTAGAATCTCTGCAATTATTCGATTCCGTTTATTTAATTATGGTTATCATTTCTTTGACATTATGATCAATGAACTTCAATAATTTATGCGTAGAAAGAAACACTTATTACATTTATTGCGTTCTCTTTAAGCCACTGCATAAACAAATGGTAAATTCTGGACAGGTTACGGATCACCTTATCCTCGCCTTTATACTTTCATGAAAGTATTTCCCTATTACGCAAAATAACGCGTTGTTTCATTACAGGGCAAGATAGTTGGGGAGCTTAAAAATGTTCGCAGATGAAGTCTCGACCTCTAGGTCGTTTTTTCAGCGAAAAGCCAATTTGCGCTGATCTCATATGTGATTTTCTTTTCCCTGGAATAGGGAAACACTGTTTATGAGGCACCGTTACTAATCAGATGCAGGTTTTTTGAGTGAATTCCTTGCCTCGTAATTGTTGATTTTCCACTCTTTATCCCGATGGAATAAGCAATGGAAACAAAGCTTTTGCGCGAAGTAATATGCGACTAAACCGGTTTAGGGAATTCGAGTCGAAAGATCCATTTAACATGAGCATTCTCTCTCCCAAATTCTCATTTCGAAAAATTTTCTGAAGGAAATAACCAACTTCTCTCAGATAATTTACTCAGCGTAGACGCAATTAAAATAATGCCACTTGACCATCGTCGAAGCTTAGCAGCATCTTTTTTTCCTTTCATATAGCCGAGAGGGAAAAATCTCTATGAGAGAAGACTTAATATTAGATGTGCCGGAGGAAAAAGTGGATTCCGAAAAACGTGGCGACGCAGGAGGGGAAAAAGCATCGGGGGATTAAAAATCGGAGGGTGGGCGGGCTAATGTAGAGATGAAAATTAGAAAAAAATATTTCAAAGGAATAAAGCGGAGAATAAAAAAAGAGCTGGAAGGGATAAAACTGCGAAGAGGAAAGGCAAATATCCCTGGGATGGATGCGGAGGGAGGCGAAGAGAGAGATATGGCAGGGAAAATGGTTCACTCCGCAGAAGGTGTAAAAACGTTAAAGACAGTAGTAGTCCAAAAGTCTCCCCAGAGCCGCGAAAACACAGAACTCTTCGTTAGGAAAGAGATCGAATGGAAGTGTTCGAGAGACCAGACGACGCCCTCCTCAGAAAGAGACAATGCATCTTTAAGGAAGGAGAGAGGGATCTCTTAAGTTGGGGGCACCATGTGTACCTTCTGGGATCCTAAATTCTCATCATCCGTCGGTACTTGGTTGAAACTACCCTCCCGCGTACATCTCGACAAAAACCTCCATCCTGGACGATTATTCAACTTCTCCTCAATCCCAGCCCTTGCTTACATCCGCACGCCCCCGCGAGAACCCCTTATATCCACCCCAGTCATTCCCAATCCGCAGCTCCCTTCCTCCTCGGGAATTTCGATTCCTTTAAAGGTGACGCGAAGAGGATTAGCCCAAAAGTTGGCACAGGGTTCCCGTGGAGTGGATAAGGTTGCGGAGGAGGTGATGGGGTTAGGAGGTTGTGCCGAGGCTCGGGCGGATCCCGGGAAAGCGGGGGAGGAGGGAAGGGGTTAAGCGAGATAAATAGGAGGTTGCTGGTCGAGGGGGGGAAGTTGGAGTTTTGTCCGCGAATGTCGCCCAAGTCGGTGGCATGTTTAGACACTGAGGGATCCAAGGTGTGTACGCGTTGGTGAGGTGTTGGGGGAAAGGGGGCTGCAGAGATTTGTGGATGTCGTTGTGAAGGGATGTGGAGGTTTGCTCGCGATAGCGGTTTAGGGACGCTTTCGGGTGAGAGGACAATATTTGAGCATTAGACTATTGCCCCCCCTGCGGAGGGTTTAACGTGTTTTCCCCGTCCTTCTAGAAAAGTGGCGGGATATTCTTGTGGGGACGTTCTGAAGATTTGATTTCCCTACCTTCTGGAGGAAGTATTCCACCACAGAGTGAAGGTTTAAGCCCTTTAACGCTCACGCTCGTTTTGAATACTGTCATCTAGGTGGTTGAATAATTTTGTTAAAAATGTACGCTTAACACCTGAGAACTTACTTGTTTAAGCAACGTTATATCATAGAAAATTATCACATTTAAAATGTTTTAGTTTATGGTACAAATTGAATATTTATATATAAACTAAATCGTCGAAAAAAGTCAAAGCATTCAAAATAATTAAAGGTTTCCATTGACTTCCCACAGAATGTTAAAGTATAATCAAAGTTCTTTTATTAAATACTGCTCATAAGTAAATGAACACTGTTTTGAAAGCCCAATAGAAACAGGAAACAAAATCCTGCTTCTAATTCCTGTAGCTCGCCATTATTACATTTTTAAGTTATAATACCAAGAAAAGTGATCTTAAATAGTAATTTTGGGTTTTTATTTGATCTTTATCCTCATTTACGACTATAAAAGCACAGATTCGGTAACAATTTCTCCTCCAAATCTTTAAAAAATACATGCACGTTACTCAAATATGTACCATTTAATAGTTTGGCTTTGATAATGTTTTACGTCTTTGGAATTAAATAGCATTATGTTTCACTGATGTGATTTCGACGGTAAGACATTAGCAAAATATATTCTTAAGTTTTATAAACATTTATATATATGCACGAAGATTTATGGAAGAGCTTTCCTTTCTATCAACATGGAAACTTTTTAATTCTAAGTGTAACAGTAGAATACGTTATAGATTAAACTATTCTTAGTTATGACTTAATGCTCTCAGTATTTTAAATAACCTATCAAATCTTCTTTCTTTGAATGGAGATCATAATAATGTAATAGATTTAATTGTTTTATCCACCGATTTCCGTTTTTGTGATTTCAAGATCATTCATCATACCAAAGTTCGTGACCTTTTTTACTCTTAGAAATAATCTCTCCCTAGCGTAGGGGCACTTTCAAAGTAAGGCGCAGTCAAAAAACTTTCGGAAGAGGCAAAATATTAAATTGCCTAATGACGGCAGAGCTAAAAAAATAACGGAAAAAATTCACTGGAACTTTCTCCAACAAGCTAGGTATTCAAAGCCAGAATTATTTTTCACTACGTTATTACTCTATTGAAATTAACTTGAAAGCAGAAAAGCTCATATTTCTTATTTATTCATGGAATATTTTCCCAGTTCTTCGGAAGTAACTCCTTCGCTCAAAATTTTCTTTCTGGACTTTCTATTCATCCAGATTTTTTTTCAAAAAATTAATTAAATTAATCTTACGTTTTAATTTTGCCTTGATAAAAATAATCTCTTTTACATAAACGAAACACATGCTTAAGAATGTTATTTGAGTTCATCAGGTAATTTTCTCAGGCCTTGTAACAACTTAATATAGAACCTATAATGGATTTTAGAGAAGATCTTCAATTTTCCCTTTCTTTGTCCTTTGCTAATTACGCTGTCTTCAATTTCAAAAGCATTTTTCATCTTCCAGTCTACTCATCTCGATTCTTACCCTATTATTCACATCCTTCCTTTGAAATTAAGATGGAATTATGATAGCGGATACTTAAAACATCGTTGTCAGTCAATACGACGCCATCGTTACTCTGCGACGTTCGCTGAGATTCCCTCTAATTAATTTACCATCTGAAGGATCAAATTCTTGTTTTGGGCTGCGAATTCGATATGTGTGATTATCTCAAAGTATGTCATGAAAGTGATGCGTAATTGTCTGAGGGTATTTTCATTCGAATGCATTATATCCTTCAGCTTATAGTTAGTCTTTCTTTAGTTAGTTTAATACTCCTTTTCTTTACTGTACTATCTCGTCTTTCAGTTAGTGTAAATGCAACTTTGTCCATTTATTCTCATCTCTGCGTTTTGCGAAAATTATTTGATAAAAGGTAAAATAATACTCTTTCGATAAATATAAATTTTTATTTGAATGAAAAAATGGTATGCACTAGGGAGGAAGATTATTAGAGAAAAGTATGCAGATACTAGTAGAATAATTACCTTAGAAGATACTATAGGTACTTCATAGCCAGTAATGAGCATTGACTAATGATTTACGTTATTTCATGGGATGAGTTGTATATCTAAATATACCTTCAGAAGTCGGATGTTATGTATTTTAGATCCAAATAAAAGCGATAAGGAAACGGTATTGAAATAAAATTATTCCATTAATTAACATTGAATGCTATTACAATGTAATGCAAGTAATGGTAACAGTGAATAAGGTAACTAAACGGTATTGAAATAAAATTTTCCCATTAATTAATAGGAATGGTGGCTGATTCCTTCCTTTAAAGTTTCCAGTCCCCATTCTATTGGGGCATTTCTTATATTACATAACATAAAAATAATTTGTACTGTTCTATATTTAATCAAAGCACTGATTCACTCACACAGATCACTTTCATAGAAGTAAGAAATGGAAAAAAACCTTTTAGACTATCTGATAAAGGGTGTGGCACATAAAAACGCAAGTTATCTGAATTGGACCATTTATTGTAAAACATGTGTAAATAATAAAATTATTGAGCTTACCTAACTTTATAAGAGCGTAAGTGATGATCAGGTTACTATTTTAATATAGATACACACCCTTTCTATGAGCTCATTGGATAAAAAAGAAGCTTGGTATGTATGTACCTCATGATTTAATTTAAAGTAATCCTTCAGAATTAAATGCTCTTGATATATATAATATCCAACCTTGCCAAACTGGAAATAGACGGATATCTACTCTAAGGAAAATATACATTGGATATTTATATATAATGATGGATACGTGCTGATGAAAATAAACAAATTTGTTAATTAGAGTAATACCAGAATTATATTTGGTAAAAATTTAATATTTATACGATTTAAATTATAAAATCAAATATTTGTTTTTGTGTTAAACGAGCGTCATCGAATATTTTCCGAAAATTCGATTTAAAGTTAGATCCGAACACTTGTTGGATTATCAATCTTTGACACGCGATAATGAGTTGCAGAGATTTAGGGATAGTCCAAATTGTAGTGAGTAGTTATTATATTAATTATTTCTACGGTGAACTGTTAATAACTTCAAATACTCATCTATACATTCTCTTTCTCGTTCTCCGCTTTTCGGGTTATAAATGCGCTATTGTGCTTAGAAGAGATTGGGAGTTTAGAGCTAGAAAGCAACCGAGTTAATTAGAATCTAAATTATTCCACGATTTCTTTTGTGCATACCGGAGCAGATTCGGAGCTTCGCGTTCGTAAAAGTAGTTTTTAGAAGCGAATTAGCGAAATTAAGACTCGGGTCACAAACGCTTTATTTAGTTTTAAGGCGTGATTAAAGTTCCAATTAAGGAGAGTCCGAAACTGGGCGTCGCACCAACCAAATGCATTTATTCCTGCAAAACGGGAGACTCAGTATTCGATATGGGCGAGAAATTCAGCATTCGAGGCACAGATTTCTTGCGGACGTATTAAATTTAAGATCGAGTTACCCACCGTGTAGAGGGGAGATTTTACAGTAATTTGCTGTGAAACTCGGTTGTGTGCTAAATTCGTACGGGTATGGAAATAGCCAACAGGGGCTGCCGGTTACGTGTTTTTGCGCCCGGGTTCTCGTCGTAAAAGAAATGCAAGGATTTCGGGGCTTCATAAAATACAAGTAACATGAATCGCGTGGTTGATAAGGTCTATGTGTCGGACGGAATCCAAAGTGGGGCTCCCCAGCTGGCCACGTATGTCGCATGCAGGACCCGGCGACCGTGGCGCATAATGGATTGGGCTCCAACTGGGACAAATTGACGGGCCCCACTAGATGGTGACGCTGGGTAAGCAGATGTGGAGAAAGAGGAGCGAGCGAAGGAACAGAAAATTACGTGCGAGATGAGAAATGGTGGAGTGGGAAACGAAGTAACGTAGAGTTATAGGGGAAGACTACCTCCGCGTGTATCAGGAAAGATGGGCCGAGAAAAATGTTAACGCCGGCCCGTAAGCATTTACTGTTGATAAATTCTAGTCTGTGGACCATCTACCAGAAGAGCGCTTACTTGAAAGAAAATTTTTGAGTGTGAAGACGGACGATTCTTAACATCTGCATCAATGAAGATCTTATTGATCAAGGGCACGTAACCATTTTGAGAAATCATGCCACAATCTTTGATATGTCTAACCAAAATTATCTTCGTGTGCCAACCAAAATATTTGAAGTACAGAATCACTCCTGAAGAAGAAAGCATAGCTTTCAAAACGCACATTGAGTGTTATTAAAGCGCGGTGTCCTCTCTTGTTTTCTGAGAATACCGGCGGATGAGAGTAGGATCGCCGGTAAAAACGGCTATTAAAGATTTTGAACCTCTAATATAATTTTTTTAATCTTCGTATTTGATTTCTAAGTAATTACGCAAAAAAAGTAATAATGTAATGAAAAAAATTGACAGGTTTTTACAAAATGATTGAAAAGTTTCCCAGTAAAAATTGAAAATAAACTTCATAAGGCTTTGTATGCTAGTCCAGTAACAAGTCACCGACGATGTTTTTGAGATTTTAAACCTCTAATTCATTAACAGCCGTGTTCCAATATTTCTTTCTTTTCTAGGGTTATCAAGTGTATTTACCTACCCCTGTTATTACAGGGTAGGTATTATACATAGATAATATATTATACATAGATAATGCCAAAATTCACATAATCATGCGGTTTTATAGGCAATGGCACAATCCAAAAATGCATGTGATTTGATCTAGAGAGCGAAAAAAAGAGAAAAACATGATTCATACATAAGCTTACTTCAAAGCTGTAGATACTGTACAATCACTCTTTTACAATCTTGAGTAAATTTTACCTCTTTTTAAGAAAATTATATTATTCGCAAGTCATTGATATATATGCTTATTTGATGAATCTGTGCATTCAGTTACTTCTTTGTTAGTTTTACTACATGAAAAGCAGAATCTAATATAGATGTTGCAAATGTATATGAGGAATGCACATTTGTTGCAAGTTCTGAAACATTCAGCCTCATTCAAGGGATGGAGCTATTAAGTGGTATTATGATGTTGGCCTCTTCGGGTCATAAAGAAAGTATTATGACGGAAATTTCACTTTTTTATGTAATTACTGTTTATTCTACTACTAGAAAATATGTTCATAGTTTGAAGAAAGAAGGCAAATCTGCCTACTTGATAGTTATAATTTTACCTAAACGTGTATATAACAGATATAGCTATTGCTATTATTATACTTCACGTATGTAAATTTTGTTTCCTTGCAATTTATACGTATCAGTTAAAAAATTTCAGTTTAATTGATCGAATATTCTTCTCATGAATCTTCTATTTTAACAGAATTAAAATTAAATAGTTGCATAAAATTCAATGTAGTTTATCATAAATTCTTTTCTTGAATATTTTATTTCAACTCTGGTAAATGGAATGACTGCATAACTTGAAATTCATTTTAATACTCTATCTGGTTGCGCACGAAGAAAACCGTGGAACATTGAACATTTAGTCGGATCAAAGGAAATGGTTTTGGTGAGTGAGATGATAGAATAATATTTGCGCTCTATTTGTAAAAGTAAATTCCGCTAGGCGGTCTCGTCATAGAATGGAAGTAATTTATGAAATTGTATTACTGAATTTTCCCTCACAAAATATCACTTAGTATGTATAGCTGTAATTAATATAAATGGGAATGTTTTCAGATAGAATGCATTCAAGTGAATGATATTTGCCTAAACTGAGAGTTATTTAGTTACAACGGAAGTTGAATTGAATGATATTTATAGACAAAATCCTCAATTATATATCAATTCAAAACAATCAGCTGTCCTATTATCAGTATAATATATAATGCAATGATATTAATGATACAAGGCTTACAACATATACGTCTCATGCGAAGAATATTATTAGATTAGAATGTTGCTCGAGTACAGAGATCATTTTATTCAACACTAAACTGGAAAGATTGAAGTTTTATTAGTTGGGATTGTCACCCACGATATTTTAGCGAGTTATTATGAAAGTCTCTTATTCAGATGAATAATTTCTGAAGCAAATTATGCCATAGTAGATTTCAATTAATTTACATGAATTATGTATTGAAATTTTAGAGTTGTGAGAAAAGAAAATTTCAAGTTATTACACCGCTCTATTAATTTAGTTTATTAGTGAATATTAAACACAGTACTAGGTATCGCTGCCGAAATTCAATTATTAACCTAATTTTCATGAATATTAATCGTCTCTCTTACAGCGTTAGCAAAAGCAAACTTTCAAAAACAAATAATGGGAAGCGATAATTTTTAATGCTTTAATAACGTTGTTTTACGCAAATCAATGCAAGCACTACCGGGATGAACCAACCTTTCAGAATGTGTGAATTAAATTTGCAAAGCAGACTACTAAATATACATTATTAGTCTCCCATTGATAATCAGGTTAGTTTTGATCGTGAGAATTTTCCTAACGAGTTTGATGATTTTCATTAGTAACTTGTATGATATAAAATTTCGTTCTGTAACTTTTGAGGCACATCTTAAGTAAAAAGAACGAGGATATCTGCTTACATCGTATTTAGTCTTAAATAAACATCCTAAGCATTTAATTACCATCAATAAATATTGCATTGTTTTCGTTGCCTTTAGGCTCTTTCAACCTGCTTTACATTCAACGAAAGCAGAACATGATGTTTTGTAAGCCAACCGTCGAGGCAATGAATTTTCTCGACGATTTCTACTATTACCCAAGATGAAACATAATCCCCTGTTCCCAAACAAACCCTCACTGCGTTAGATTCTCCCTCCGACTCGAATTCTAATTTCTCCTACGTTAATCTACCGCTCGGTATCAATTTTCGCTCACAAAATAAAATAATACCTTCAACCGTCAGCTCAGATATCATGCTCACTGCCTCAAAATAGACAGTGTCTAAAGATTCCCATTAACTTATCTGCGCCATTCATTACCAAGCGAATCCTCTCGGAAGAAAGACCGACCGAAGGAGAAAAAACGAACAAATCCAGGAACAAGGGAGCTTTTCAAAGGCATTCCATAGCCGTCCAGTAGATTATGAGTAAGGACGAAGAGAAAGATGTAATTTTAAAGTGTCTTATAGACGCCCTCTAAAACGTACCTGTGCACCGATGCTTTCATTCCCTAATCCACACTCATTTTAACGGCCTCGTTTACAGCTTCCTCTATCCCATTTTCCCTCTCTTTCTCAACTCCGACCACTCCAAATTTTCTCTCATCAGGGTTCCTCTTCCCTTTTACATAGCCTCCTATCCTTCCCTCAACTCTCCCATCCCACCTCCTTTCTCGCATATTCCCCCTTTGATTCCCCTTCTCTCCCCCTTAAGATCCCCCCTTAAGCCCCCCTCGTCCTCCCCCCGCTCCCTTTGGAAGCGTCCTTCTGAAAGATCTCACCTATTGTCGCAGTAATTGAGTTCCCTTAGCACGCCGTCGCCTATCCTTTTGTCACCTCAATCCATTTAACTCATCCCAATCCTTCTGAGGAGAGGCCCAAATGTCTTCCTCCGCCTCTCCCACATCTCTCCTATTCATCTCTCCTTCTCTCCCCACGCAAACTCCTCGCGGAATCTTACGTCGGACCCCTTTTGCGCCAAAAGGAGAAGTGATGCGTAACACGAGGCACCATGCAAGAGGTGTACCCTTCCCCATTCCTATCCCTGCGTGCGTTTTTCCCCTCCTCCTCTTGACGACGTGGCCCTGTTAACCCGGGCAACTTAGCGGAAGGTTGGGCGGCCAATCCCGGATGGAAAATGGGGACCGAAAGGAATCGAGAGATCCTGAGAGCCACTCAGGTGATGGTGTGAGGTCCGTGTCTCAGCATGACGGAGGAATGCATGCCTTATTTGGTGTAGCGAGGATGGGCAAAAAGAGGGAAGGTGTTGGGTCCATCCCGGGGGAGCTCACCTTTGAGCAAGAATGCGCTCAGTAATTTCAGAGAATCGGCTAAAGGCTTGAGGCTCACTAAACTCCCAATTATTCCGCATTACTGTCCTCTAGCTGTGATTGGTTGTTAAATCAATGTGGAACATTTACGTTTTTTACACATTCCACGTTACATACAATGTTCACAGAGATACGCCAGTCCAGTACTGATCAACGTTTGATTTTATTTACATTTGAGAAATAGAAAATTAGCTGCATAAATTGGCGATGGTGACTATACACTATAATAACCTGCGTTAGTCTAAATGTATTAGAAGGACTTTAGCATGGCTATGCTAACAAAGGGATGACATTTATCTGCCCTCCTAGATAGTCTTGATTTTTGTAGAACAAACACGATATAGTTAGAACATTTCGATAGGGGTTATTAAAGTCTCATTGTTTTGGTTTACATAGGTCAAATAGATTGTTATTGAATGAGCGTTTATTCAGGGCTTAAATTGGATGTTGCAGTAAACGTATTTGAAAAACTGTTAACGCAATTTTTGAGTCCTTTCCTCCGAATAATATTTTATACGAATAACGTTTTTCTCTTTCATAATATTTTTTAGAATAACATTTAAAATAACAAATCTGATATGTTACAATTTTGGAAGATATAGTTACTAACATCAGTAAACTGGTTATTAGAATCTAGACTAGAGGAAATTTATTAAATGAAGCGAGCTTCAGTGATTGTTTTATGATGATAGTGAAAATTCCTAATCTGTACATAGTTTTGATGGAATAATAATTGAGACATAATCTAAGGCTTGTAACAATTGATATGCTAGTTATTATACAAGGCATTTTCATAAATACATTTTGGCGTATTCTTAAGCTTACAAATGTAATTTAATTAAGTAATTAAATGTCAAGGATTTTAAATAGAAATGGACTAAAACACATTTTAATTAAAAATAAAAAATAACTAATTATATATAAATTATTTAACATAATTATTGTCTTTAAATCAGTTGAAGTAACAGTGTAGAGGTGGTTTAAGTAGTTCCCAACTCAATGCATATCCTTACCCCTCAAAGTTGAGAATTCTGTTTGTTCAGATCCTTCGTACCCGCAAAATTTTCAATTTTAATTCCTTCTTCATTACCATTTCCATCACGCTCCGCATCACTAATTCGCTCCGTAATAGTTTCGACTCCCGCAACTGTGTCAGTAATAACTCATTCTAATTCTCTCTAATCCGTGCAATGTTTATCCGTAAATTCCCCGAACAACGCGTACCTACGGGAGCGCCCCGAGCATTGAATCGGAATTACACGGATTCGCCTCTTGGCGTATTGAGTGTATAAAACTCGTATTCCGCATACGCTAAAAGCTTTTAATTTCATCTTAATATCTGTCGGGGGGCAGGCACGGATGAATTAATACCTTGCGGAGCATTTTTTCCTGTTACGGAAAATCTTCATCAAGAGGGTTCCTTCCCGGTATCCGGAAAGAATATTAAAATGTTAATCCGAGAGTAAAGTATTACCTTTCGTGTCCCGCGGCAAGAATCAAATTTAATATTCATCAGCGTGGAGTTGAAAAGAGTGGAAGTTCAAAAACATCTTCCATTGATGCTTATCTCCGGGAAGATGGAAGCTCGCCCTGTTTCATTAATTCTCATTACGCGATGTTTTCATATTTCGTAATAAAAATCAAGCGCTCCTATTATCGCGGAAAATTTTCCGTACTTGTAATCATACCCTGATTAATTCATCCCCTCGTCACTTCTGCCGCACGGGATGCGTGCACCTTTCGTGAGCTTTGCTTTATTTGTTGCTGTTTACATTTGCATGCAAACTCCTTCTCGCTTCCACCCTAAGAGTTTCCTGTTATCCTCTCCACTTTTCCATTACCACTCCGGCTTTTATCCGAGCAAATTTTCTTCTGCACACTTTTCGGACGGACGCATAGCCGAAATTTATCAAAAGCTGCTCTTACCTGATTATTAAAGTTGTGCAAGACTTCCGATTTTTTTCTTTTTAATACGTCCCCGTTTTTCTGAAAGATTGCGATCTATTTCCCTTTAGGTCCGAAGCCCTCTCGCTGAATATTACGGACGTATAAAGATGTAGCTTAAATTAAAATTCAATTTGGGCAATGTCGCACCGTTTTTCCCTCGCAAGAGTGGAGGTTCTGAGTGGAAAGTTCGATCGTTATGTCGTCATCTTTTGCTTCTTTCAGTTCTCTCTTTTTCTGGTCTGCTCTCAAGATATCGTGCTCTTCTAAAAACCGCATGCGCCGGGCTCTCAGCAGGGGCCTCTTACAAACAACTCAAACTCTTCTGCAAAAGATAAAAATTAACACCTGAGAGAGCTGTCATACCTGAAGATAACAAGGGAAAAGAATGCCACTCTTACGAAGAGTCTCGTTCATTCTTTACTGTCTAGAGATCCTCATCCATAATTTGTGACCTTTTTCTATTTTTTCTTCCCGTGATACTTGTCTTTTCTTGCAAGCAACAGCCGAGGCGTTAAATAAATTCCCCGTTCATTTTTCACTCAAAAATACCATAGAAAACAGTTTTATGACAAAACTTGTAATATTCCACAATATTGAGAAAAACAAAACAGTGTACCGGTTTTGGCGACGATTACGCCATCTTCAGAAAATTTGTTTTAATACCATTACTATTCATGGTAAGATTTGTTTCCACGATCTAATTATTATACGTAATTTCGATGTATTACATAAGATGGTATCATTTCATTAGTATTCTCTTGAGGGAGAGACTGAGTGACAATAAACGTACTTCCGTTACAATGGAAAAATTATGAAGCTAGTCATGTGAAGACCTTCTTTGATTAAAAAGATTAGTGTTAAATAGCATATCTCTGTGGTAAGTCTCAGCTTACTATTGAGGAATGAATTGAGAAGGGCATAGTTCAGGCATTGATCTCATTGCTTAACACAGCTCTTTTTTGCACTTTATCACTTCAAATGGGAAACCCTTAACCTGATTCTAGCCTTTTAAAATGATCCAACATCAATCAATTTATCTTGTCCTCTCCTTCGATTATTATTTTTAAGTAAATGTTCTCTTTTTCCCCTAAATTTGCTTTTATCCTTCTACAGCTATCTATTTCATCACCGAATTTCTTTATTTCTTCTTGAACAAGATGATCTTCCATCATATAACCGTGTCATTTTTCCCTTTTTGAGCGTAATCCAGTTTTAGTTTTAAGACAATCACACGTTCCTTTCTTATTGTAATGCTATTTTAAAGGTTACTTCAGAATTCCGGTTTCTTGACCGGTTAATTCCCCATTTCATTCATTTCGTTCATTAGGAGGCTTCTTGAAAACTCGTCAGTTTCTTGAAAAACATGTCAGCATTTGTTTTTGCCTACCTTATGATAATAATTCGATTTCCTTATTTCTATGCAAGAATTTTTTCTTACGCTATTGATATTGATTGTAACCATATTCGATATCGTTATAAAATCTTTTAACTCTAAAGGAGTATGTTTCTCAGAAGCACAGCTTGCTCATGAAATTGTGGGGAGTTGCTACATTAAGTTTATTTAATTTTTAAAATTCGACGTTAACTTTTTCTAGCTACTTTATCTTTTCTCCCAAAGAACCTTATTAGACCAGGATAAACTAAAATTGCTAGATATTTTCTCTCTATGCTCGTTTACTCGATATGTTTTTTTTTATTTTTCTTAACCGTTTCGTGTACAACTTCTTTGTTTCTCAGTCTAAAATGTATTTTTGATTGATTCAACTTGTTTAATCAATCTTTTCAAAGATATTGTGATATGTTTTTTTTATTTTTACATAATGAGCTGGACTTCGATTTTCCTTCTTATTTACTAATGTTTTGTTTTGACATTTGTTGTCTTCGGTAGATCATCATTCACGGAGATCCATGAATTTTTACTTCAAGTATTTTTCTTTCTATATTTAACACAAAACACCACACACGAGTAGAATTAGTAAACAAAGCACGAATTACTATTTCAACATCTGATGCTCATTCAGTTCTTATGATCCAATTCGGTATATTTTGTATAGTTTCAACAGTCGCTATAACAAAAATCAGATTTAACAGTACTTGTATTGACTAACTTGATGTTTCTTTCTATTTACACTAAACCTATTACCTTTTTTGACCTTATTTAGGTCCTGATTTTTTTTAATTAAATAGTTTCATATTCCATGAATTTTCTTTTTAGACCTAGTGATAACATAATTTATGTTTTATTACCCTTCAGATTTACCCTTTACCTCATAATCTTGCCAGTTTAATTGAGTAATTTTATCTTTAGCCAGGAGTATATATCAAAGAAATTTTGGTTTAACGAAATTGCTCAATGGTACATAAATTCTATAATTAAATCAATAACTGTTGCAACTGTGTATTACATAAATATTATTACGCAGTAGTTTGAATAAATAAAATTATAGTCCTATAATGCAAATCTTCGTATCCTAACATTTAGCAACCGTTCAGTAAGATAAAATATATCCCACCGATACTCGAAGTTCAATTTGCGACTTTGAAATTCGGAATATTTGCTCACTGTTTTTTTCCTCTTGTTTGCGAATTAATTATTCATTGAATTGTGAATCGCATCTGACGTACGAAGCGGGTTTATAGTTTTTCCCTCCTTTTCGCTTTAGTATGCTTTGCAGGATTGACTTTCCCATGGCTTTGCCAGCAATATATATCTTTCGACTTTTTCCGCCAGCGTCAGTCTCTTACCTGCTGTAAATATTTTATGAAGGGTTATTTGGAAGATGAAGAAGCTCCCTTTCAATCACGTCCAACGTAGTCCGCTATATCCATTCCACTCTCCTTCTTTTTTTCTCTTCTTCACTTTCCATATCCCTTTCCCTCTTTTCTTCTCTTTCTCATCATCTCTCTTTGCCACCATCAATCACTTTCACCCCACTTATAACTCCCTATTTTTTCTTTTTTCACCTCTCTGCTGATATTCGCCGAAACTTTCCAACGCATGAAATATACTTTAAGCTTTCCTTTCGATTTTTCAATGAGTTCCGGACCTTTCTTAGTAGTTTTAGTTTTAGCATAATCGAGAGTACCAACGCGACCTTGACTACAAGCCTTCTTTCTCTACTGACAAAAATTTTATCTGTTGAATTACCACGTAGAAATAATCTCATTCAATTTGGAGCTTTTGTAAGCAAGGCGGGAGATCTTCATTTAGTGACACCCACCACTAGCAGAGGTCCTCACAGAGGCCGCCGGTATACAAGTCGATGAAAGAGGATTTACGATTAACGTAGATAATCTGACTACTGTACTAGCACTCCAAAGTAATTATACTATTTCTATTTATACTATTTTCGTCTGTGATGTCAAAATTTTTAATCCAGCTTATCCTGGGGTTCTAAGACGCTTGCCTAATCGTGCAAAATAATCTTCCCTCTACTGACATTCTAATTTTAATTTTTCATAATGCAAGTCATCAATCGCTGACAATGTAGTGGAAACATTTTCACGCATCGCTCACACTACTTAACGTTTGACTGTAAACGTTATTGTTTATGTCAATCTATGAATACAATTTACATACCATATCTCATTCTGTCTTTTAAAGCCAAACTGTTCACAATGGAAGTGAACCGCAAGTCTACCGTAATCGACTCACGGGTCAAGCCTGACAGAGCAATTTTTTAACAAAACATTGGTTATACAATGTTCAGTAATAAGTACCGATTTAAGAATAGATATTCCAAGACAAAGGAACATATTTCTATCTCTACATTTATTTGCTCCTTATGTCTGAAAGCTTAAGATAAATTCTTGTCTAATGATGTTCATTCCATCAATCCAAGAAAACTCAGTAAAATTCGCTAGGCTAGTTTCTCTCTTTATGTTGCAGCAAGTCATTTTCCTTTGGAACATGAACCCTTGCGTACAGATGAATCACGTAGCATAGACGTTAATTTTTTAAATAAACGTTATGCATTTTCAATATTCTTCATTATTCAAGAATGCTTAGAGGCAGGTCGTTATTGTAATCAATCGGTGCGTTTTTTTGCAAACTCCAAAACTACCAGAGGAACTATTCGTTCCCAGTTAAGCAATACATGTGCCTTTTTAAAGATAAAACGGGAACTATTTTTTTCTCTACTTGACCTCGTTGGATTCCTTTGTTTGGTGGTTAGTAGCTCGAATAGTACTCCATCTTTCTACGATTATCACTAACTTTCTTTAGGTCAAGTATGTTCAGCCACTGTTTGTACCAAGATAGATCGAGGAAAGCAGACTTTTACTTAGTTATACGTATTTTGTGGACACATAATTTTGATATATTCGTTTCAAAGACAGACAAATCCACCTCTGCAAACTGATGACTGTGAGAACGAAGATTCTTATGGTTAAAGGAAATTACATCGTCTAATCTCATGATTCTCTTTGAGACATTTATTGGCATGAAAAATTCTAATGAATGTTTTCGGAATGCCACATACAAGTCTACACTTTCTTGAATGATCCAAGCAGTGTAATATCACTTAGTTTGACCCTTTATTGGCGAGGTTAGGCCCATGTGGGTCTCTGCCATCTAACCTCATATGTCGGTGTAATATGCACAAATATAAATTAAAACAAAAAGAAAAAGCAGAGTGTGGGAAAAATCTTTGCCAATGAAGCTTGATGAAGAAATAAACCCAC
Source organism: Sympetrum striolatum (assembly GCA_947579665.1). Taxonomy (NCBI): domain Eukaryota; kingdom Metazoa; phylum Arthropoda; class Insecta; order Odonata; family Libellulidae; genus Sympetrum; species Sympetrum striolatum. Next base: position 26,034,590 of record OX388341.1, read on the forward strand.
GTTGCGGGAAAACACCCACGGAGAAGCAAAAGCACACAGAAAAGCAATAAAGGCCCATTTTGGCTTATCAGTAAAAGAAAGTAGTTGTGCTTTGACAGTGTGTGTACTTAGGAATTAGACAACTTCCGGGGAATGGCGTTCCGAAACAGCATAACAAGAGCGTTTTTCAAACATCTCCGTGCTCCTCGAATCCACAGCAATTTCCTTCCCGGGTTGCGGAGGTGCACCATTTGGAAGCTTGAATGGATAAGCATGGCTTTGAGAGCGGAATCGAAGGGAGAAAACTTCGGCGAAGGGGAAAGGCGATTTGGGCTGATTGGTGGGGAAGGAGGAATGAAAGATGAAAGGAAGAGGGAAAGATAAGAAAAGATTGTCGGAGGGGAAGAAGGCGTGGGAGGTAAGAAGAAGCTTTGTTTGAGAAGGCTCTGGAGGAGGAAACTTGAGCGGGAAGTTGTATTAACGATCCCTTAGCCTCGGTGCAATTTGTCATCGCGGAGTGGGTCGAGATGTATCGGAGGGGAAGAGAGCGCTAAAGTGCGGACGCACTCTCCTTAATTTATTTGCTGCTGTTGTGCACCTCACAACTAGGTACTGCCAGGAGGAGATTTTTTACGATCTAGAAGAGGGGATGCGCACATTTTTCGCGATTAATCGCGGCAGATTTTTTTTCTCTCGTGAGAGGAACCCCATTGGAAATCTTACGATCCCCGCGCGAAGTCATAAAGGATGCGCCGTCAACCGGAGTTCGTGTCAGACAAGAAACACGTTTTACATAATAGATCTGGTTCAATTAAGCCGAGAGTTGCCTGATTTATTGCGTTACGTTGTTTCTTTTTCGGCGACCGGGGTATTTTTTCCGGAGATGAAAAATCGGCCTTTTTCGCTGTTTGACTCGCGACAGCCTCGTACGACTTAAGCACGTAATTAATAAAATATTTCGGAGCGCGAAAAATTTAGAAATTCGTAAGTGTTGGAGAGGGAGGATGATTTTGCTTCTGGCAGCTCCTTTCATACGGCCCTTGTGCTTACTCATGGACACTTGTAGAGCTGCTTTATATTCAGCTTTGGATGCCTCTTAGAGTGAAATCTTCAGAATAGGAGGTTTATCTGTTTATTTAGGAGCTAGATAACTTTATAGATAAGTGTTACGTCAATACGGCAAACTATCCTAACCCGTTATCTTTTCATACCGTGCTGCGAGAAGTGAATTGTATGCTCTTAAGATCGTAAACAATGATCATCAAACATCACATTTCTTTGTTAGATTCTATATTTTACTGTTTTGCATCAAAGTAATTTAATTGGACGTTTGAGATGAGGAATTGATTCTACTCATAGAATCAACTTTGAAATGTAATCATAACCGTTGTTATCATTCTCTCAGCAATCTTTAACACCTCAAATAAATCTGATATATTTCCTTGTGCCTAAGGTTAGAATCAAGAGGCATATTTATTTTAAAACCTTATTAATAGCTTCCTTAGTATTTCTACTTACTTGGCATTGCTACTAGGTGAGCTCGTTAACTAAATTACCGAAGCATCGCTATTTAACTAGAATTTTGAGTAAAGAAACAATAACTTATCTTAAAAATATTTATGGTAATTTGTGAATGTGAGTCGAAAGTTAAATCCATCTAATTGGCGATAACTTGTAGAATAGCTAATGTAACTAAAAGGATAAAAATACCTATTAATTTTGAGTTCACTGTTTAGTTCATGATATTAAATCCCTTCCATATATTAAGTTAGTAGGGATTTCAGCTGCAGTGATACCTAGCTCTTATCTCAAATCTTTCCATCTCGGCTAGAGGTTAGCGAGATTCTAGATAGGTAAGGAGAATTCACTACTCGGCATTATATGGCAGCAGTGAGTTGATATACGTAAATTCAACGCAGCGAGGACACCAAAACGACATTTAAAGATGACTGACTCTCAAGCGAATGCTGGAATAGCTCATATGCTAATCACATGGGTTACCATCAAAGGATTCATGATCAAAAGAAGGAAAACAAGGAAAGACACGTGTCGATTGCCTTTTTAGGTGTCCCATGGTGTCCCGAATGAATACATCAATTCAAAACCCCAAAATGTGCAAACCTCTCATGTACATGAAAATGGCAAAAAAGATTTTTAGTGCTATCGGGAAAACAGAAGATTGAAGAACGATCTGGAAATATTTCAGTTTCTGTGAACCTTTTGTCTGTGGCCTATTTGATTAGAACAGGAGTCTTTCAGCCATGTTCATTTGATTTATCTTTGGGCAAAATTGTCATCTTTACTTGTCATTTGGAGTTTCCCACTACACTACAACATCATTCACCACCTTTCAACTGCACGGCTAAGAAGTGGATGTTTCATCTCTATTTGAAAAACAGCCGTGTCTCCAACCAACAGAATTAATAAGTTTGTAGTCACCGGACACTGCTTTCCGTTCTTTGGATACATCATTTCCCATTTCATGCATATCCTTCTCATCCCAAAGTGGCGCTCTGATATGTCATGAGTGCTTCCTAAACATACAATTCAAAGTCGTGGACAGTTCACTCGCTGTAATTTGGGGATCGTTATTCATCATGCCTCGGGTCCTTCCATTATTTCCCCTGTAACGGATATCCGTGCTTTTCTGCCGTTCGCCAACACTTGAGCTGCAGCTATCAAGAGGCCTTTATTCTCATTCGCTAGTTGTTTAGGTCTCATTTCATTTTTTAGAGATTTTTTTATTGTTTTTGTACATTCTACAAAATGAAGGAGGGTAGAAAAACATTTACTTGCTATACCATTCTCATCATATGCATTTGCATGTGACAGGTTTCCTTTGAATTATGATTACAAGGGTTCATATGATTTAATCTCCCTGGAATGTAATCTGTTTACACTTATACCAATGGCGTGCAGACACCGTAAGACCACTGCTGAATTAGTCTTATACTTCCCTCTCATGCAAACCTCTCATGAAAATGCAGTATTTTAGAGCCAATTTCCATATTGACGAAAGAATCCTTCTTCTAATGAATTACGAGAGTTTGTTGTAAATAAATAATAAAGCATTATCTTTTGGAGCGATTTAAATATATAATTAATTAAATTCACCAAATTTAAAGCATATTTACTGGAAATGATTCTCCGGTAAACCATCTAACCCTTTCAGAACTTCAATGCAAGGATACTTAGGGTATAAATTGATCATACTTATACCTCATTCAATTAATTTTTCATAAGATATGAATGCATTCATACTTTTATCAATTGATAAAGACATAATAATAGTATGTGGCACAGTGAGATCTTTTTTCCTTCTACGCTGACGTATTTAATCATTATCTATTTGTTCGTAAAAAACATTGTGTGCGATTTCAGGCGAAGCTCTGTTATCGTTATTTTTTTCATTTGCCTCTCCTAAGTCCAAAACATGCAAAGGTCGGCAAATTCGCGTCCTTAACAATTCTAAAAGGGAACGCATTACAAAGAAAAATGAACCATAGGTTTGAAAAAGCAAAAGGTGAGCGGACGGAAATTGGTTACTTGGAAAAGGCCCCGTGAAAACGTTTCCACAGCGCACGTTTGGGAAATCTTTATCTCCTCTCTCGTTTTATTCTAACAAGGTAAAGCATATAGATTCCTTTATTAAGTTACAAGAAAATGTTTGTGAATCGGGCTACAAAATGTTTTTTTTATTTCACTGAAATAACATCATTAGAAGTTGAGTCGGACCTTTATTAAACTTTATTACCTTTCAATTACATTTTGTTGCTTAATTAAATCTATGTATATTAAGTTGATAACGCATAATGGTAGTATCTACAAGAACTCGTGCGGACGGCTTGTGGAAGGTGATTGAGTCCTCAGCCTAATTATTCGATAAGCAATTACTCAAAAACAGCTCTCTGACAAATAAACATTATGTACTCCCCCAATATCTTCTGTGTTTACATTCTCCATCCGATGGCAGTTTATACTACTTGTTTCTCACCTTTGCTCCCCTCCTGCTGTCTCTCTCGTGCCATCTCGATTAATTAATGTTCCCTGCATCTGTTTCTCTTGCCTCGTGTATCATTACAAACCATTGGCCGTGGATATATCTCTTTTAAACACCACTCCTTCCATTGAGGACGCCTCCAACCCGGCAAAATAACCTTCCTTCCCCTTCTACTTTTAAACCCCTCAATCCCTCCCATCCATCACTACTTACAGCATCCGCAACATCTCATCTACCATATTCTCCTCTGTAGCCTTCCCGTCCACCTGCCCCACAGCTTCCGCTGCGATGGAATTACTCACCCTTTCTTTCAACCCTTTAATGCATCCTGCTTGCCCCATCCCATCCTTCCCCCAATCCCCCGCTTCCTCTCTCCATCATTCAAATTTTTTAATTCCGCCCTTTTTCTTCGAGAAAGTCATGGTCATGAAACCGGTAGCGAAATTTATGTTTTTACGTCGCTCGTAATTTACTTTGGACTCGGCTCGAAACGCTCAATGATCGTGAACGGGAAAAATATACACGAAGGGTGCGTTGAAACATGGGATGTTTCGCCTTCTTTCTCCATATTTTCCTCTCCTCCATTTGCTCCTAGTTGCTTCATCCAATGTGTATCCCTCCTTTTACTGCAGCTACCTTATCGGTGTCTCCACCAAACTTTTTGAGAAACTGACTACCGCAGCAGGTGATTTCGTAGATATTAGATTACCAGCTTGATGTATTTTCAGAGTCCAAGCAAACTACATTTTGTTCTCTTCCCTATCACCTCGCGGGACTTGCTTCATTTTCCGACCATTCCTCCACTCCTAGAATCCTCATCCACCTCCCATCTTTCCGCCACTCCTCGTTACAACCTCCCGCGACTGCCACATTCTAACTTTCATCGCCCGAATTTCAGCCATACTTCTCGAACGGGGTTCTTACGAGACTATGCTTTCGAAATAACAACCCATTCCGGGTATGAATAACAGGTAGCCGTTTTCTCCCCTCCGCGCCAGAATTTTTTAGACGATCCTTTCCATAACCCTATTCCTTATTACCCACGTCCCTACCTTATCCAAACCCCTCCCCATTTCTTCTAAGAAGGGTAACATAAATCCTTGTCTCCAACGCTCAAGTTTACGACCTCTTTCTCACCCATGTATCTTGCGCTTCCCTCAGTCTCTCTCTTGCCTTTACTGCCATCTACCTCCGCTCGGATAATTTGAAATTCCTCTCCTCGTGCGCGAACCTGAAGCAGATTTCGCAGGCGGTGGGAGAGTTATCATCGTATAGATGCACGCGCGTGCGGGTATTTCTCCTCCGGTGCTTTCAACGAGCGGAGTCGTGTATCATTCCATCTAAACGCCTCTTCCTCGCGTTTTATTTTAAAATAATAATGCTCCCGACCGTAAATTTTTATACACCATTCCGGACGATAGTATATTATGAATGTATGAGTTTCTGGAGTTTATCCCGCGGATCCAATTCCACAGTAAACAATTCGATTCCCTCGATAATGACGGGTTGCAAGAGCTCATTTTCTCTCGATGGAAAAATCTTATGTGCATATGAGAACGTTTCGTATGTTTTCGTATTTCATCATGATGCATAAAATTATTTATGTTTACATCAGGTTTTTGATGACCTCCTTGTGGTTCGTAATCGAAGTCATCAAATACCTGGAGAGCTAAAAAGAAGGTTGTAGGTTAATTTTACCTTACAATCATGAGCACTAAAAAATAACGATACAAAGTTTTGATTTCAAGAGTGGAATATCCTCGAGAATGGCCTGCCATTTTGGAATTAAATTCAACTATGTCTGCGTTGGAATTGGCTGAGATTGCAAACAAGGAAAATAAACAAAAGTAAATTTCATAGATCTCCTGTATCCACTGATTTCTGATACTTCGATGAGGAGTTGAAAAAAATCTCCATGGTATTCAGTCAACTTTCCAATGTATCGTTTCTCTTTTCTCTGGCTTCCGCATTTGATTACATGCTGCCGGAAATATTAGGTAGAATAGATTGAGGAAAAATAACGTTTCAAATATCAAGGTATGGTACACGTTATTTCCTTAAGTTACAAACCGATAGAGATTCATTTTCTGCCTGCTTTAATATTTTATAAACAGATATGTTATCCAAAGCGATATGTGTTCAACTTAGAAGTATTTTGAAAGAACTGTAGAATAAAACTACAAAGTAGCTTTTACTTATCCACCCATAGAGGTTTCAGTGGCGACTAATTTCGGCTAATAATTCGCCCGGCTGCGGTGGTGGAGCAGTTAGCGTGCTAGCACTCCAACGCCGGGTTCGAATCCCGGCCGGTCGGATTTTTCTGGCTAGGGAATGTTTGCGGTACTTTGTAAATAGTAATAATTATTGAAATGGATGTAATTGGGATGTTCCTGTTTCCATTAGAGAAGTTATTATTAATAATAGCAATCTTCCTACTGATGGATGGTTATTACTACATACTAAGATATATACGTAGTCACCACTGAAACCTCTATGTGTGGATACGTACAAGTTACTTCGTTGTTTCGTAAAACATTGTTTTATTTTACAATCCTTTTTATTATCAATTTTCTTTCAGAGGTTTTTTTATGGGCGTTTCAGGATAGCTATCTTTTGTATAAAGACTACGACTTCGAGTATCGTTAAACTTTCTTAATTTCTGCTCAGCACATTCATTCGATTGTCCTCACTGATGCGTCTCAAACAGTAACAGATAACATTCCCAATATAATCTGAAACCAATCAAAGTGTTTCCATTTTCAATCAACAAAATTCGGAAATATTAGATCGGTGTCACATAGCCGCTGTAAGAGATGTGAACCTAAATCCGCACCTGGAGATGGTACGTTTCTCTCTAAAATCTCTTTATCTGTAACGTACAAATAATAACCTCGGTCACAAACCGACGGACGGCCCAATATGATCGATGGATGAAATGAGCACGAGTAAGATTGGACGGAAAGAGAATGGATCGGGTGTTGTGGCCCTCGGCAGAATGCGCGACATGTGAGCGGATGTACAAACGACCGAGGAACGGTAAAAGCAATTTCTCGCCCAGGCAAGCACGCCAACCTTAAAGTGTGTGATTGGATTCGATCCTATCGTCGCCATCACACCTCCGACCTATTCGATTTGATAACTAATAAAGCTCTCGATCCCGAAAAAATGCGAGTTGCAGGGCGCGTGGATACGTGATACCTCTCTGCCGGTGGAAGCTATTCCAACTGTGCGTTAATCGCAATGAATCTCGTATCTACCCGTGTTTCTCGTTAAAATCGTAAAACTAGGAGGTGAACAAAAATTGGGAAAAGGGTCAAATATCCAGGATTTTCATCGCTATTTGGTGAAAGATGTACGCTCGCTAGATGGGCCGAGATATTTTAGGGGTCAATTTAGAAATTACCGAACACAATTACACATTACCCTTATCTACTGCGATCAGTTTCAGGGATACGTAGCAATCATGGAATAAATACTATCCCTTAGCTAGGCAGCAGGGGATGGATAGGGCCAAAGAAACAGAGATTAGGATTTGGGAGAAAATATCAATAATATGATAATACGAATAATACTCGTAATACTCGTCTTTATATGGGCGAGATTGAGACTAAAAGTATTTTTTTCAATCCAACCCATCGTCATTAACTATAAAATAATTAAATTAAAGAGATTGAAGAATTGTGGATGTATAAATACCTAAGAGGTTTAAGGAAAAAAAGATGAAGGAAAACACCCACAAAGAAGGAAGGTGTGAGAAACCTGCGCAAGCCTACTACTATTATTATTATTATTATTATTTTTATTATTATTACTATCTGAAATCTCCTATATATAATTATTATGAAAATCATGAAAGTAAAAGCAGGGAAATTCCAAAGCTAGTAAGAGTTGAGGAAGAGGAGAAGATTGCAGTGCCTGATGGTAGTGCATCATACAACGAGCTATAACGATCAAAACGAACTTCAACAGAGCGTAAAAACGAACGAAAAGTTTTATTTTGTTGTAGATCACTCCTTAAAATCCAAATTCTATACATACACATCTCACTCTCTTGTTACCTGTGACTATGATATTCAAAGATTAGCGTCACTTATAATTCATGACAATACATAAAACAGCAATAAAAAGTGAGAATCTCGTTATTATATTTTTTGTAAATCTAAACTATTGAACAACTGCAATTAAAAAAAACGGTAGCGACTAGTTTCGAAGTTAATATAATATCAGAAAGACTGATCCTCCTATTCTATTTGCAAAATCAGTTAGCATTCTTGCATCTCTGAAAATTGTGATTTCTCTACAGGTAGTGGGTGATAAATTTCATTTTACCCTCATTTTTATAGAAACTATTTCATTCTATTGAAGGTGTACCAATTGGCTTAAAAATTAGCTTATAGCTAAAGCAAGAGCATTGGGGTGTACATTGCAGATTACCTCCTATTTACGATGCATTTTGAGAATAACGAAGTGCTTAAGCTCAATTGATTTGTCCTTGTAACCTTAAGTTAAATTTAAATGATGCCCGAGGTAGAGTTTACCCTCGTAACATAAGCCCATCTTCCTTGTAACAAACTGTTGATTGATAATAAGGGCTTCGAAAAATGTTATAAAATTATGGATTAGTTCAAAGATTTAGTTCTTAAATTTACGTAAATAATGATATTCAGATTGGTTTAGAGCCATGGAATAATATTTCAATCGAGGTGTTTTGGTACTGCAAGGACTTTTAAAATAGAGAGTCAATAATAACTTGCGAAAAGCTAAATGAACTTCCTCAACTGGTGTTCCGTAACGAAGCTCTTGATGATTCGCTACATCATAAGGTACCGTTGTAAGTTTCTTCAATGATAAAGTTGTAAGTTCTTTAAAAAATGTTACTGGTTTTACTCTGAAGTTAGGTACTCATGGTAAAAGGACGAAATATTTCAGTCGAAAGCTAAGTGATTTATTTTTATTGGATGTTTAAGTCTGAAACTTGCGAAGGTATTTCTTAATGAGTCACAAATTCTAAGGTAGATCCTTAGCGCCATATGAGAGAAATTTGCAGATAGATGCTTCAATAAGCTATGGTGAACTTAAAGGAAAATTACAGTTATGTCATGCGAAGATATGAAACATTAATATAGCGATATTCCGAACGACGCTCAAGCATCGGCCGCTTATTATAAAGTCGAACGCAAAGGAAAGAGCGCGAGAGGCTCGTTGATTGGCAGATTGGTTTCATTAGTTCCCAATAAACTCCCACCGACTCGAAAGCGTTGTTCAAATATTGCTTCCGACGTCATCAAATTGGTAATTTCCTAGTGTCGAAAGCAGCCGAATGCGTTGCAATCTCACCGTATTTTCAAGGCACGATTTTCCATCAGCATATCCCCCTCCAACCCATCGCCCTCTCCCCCGTTTTTCTCTTTCATCCCTCTCATATCTCATCCTCCCCATTTGCCTCTCTTCTTACTCCCCCTTTAAGCCTCTATTCTTTCTCCTCCCTCTTTCCCTTCTTCTCTCTCTATTCTCCCCTTCATTCCCACCTCACACATTATTCCTTCCATTTCCATCCCGTTAAAGGATGAATCCTCTTCGGTCTGAAGCGAGACCCCGCGTTTCCTATCAAACACGGCGAACGATCGCAACATCGCGAAGTCGCGCTTGTGCGTCTCATCGAGTGGAGATTGGAAAGGCGGGGTCGTGGAACGAGCGATCCTCCTCTGTTCTCGGAAAGACATTCCCCAAACGGAGCTAATATGTATCAGCTCCGTACGGCGTAGCATACGCGAGTGGTTGATCAGAAGGTTTTGAATAAAGAAGGGTGACGCGGTGTAATGTCAGAGGTGGGTGTCATCTTGCGTGTGTTGGACGATTGCGTGGGATTGAGTGCGTGTTATATCGATGATATTCCAAGGAGCGGTTTCAGGACGAGAATTTGAAAAAGATGATGATGCTAATTAGAATAGCTGAGATTAAAATATTTAAGAGCAGGATAGTAAAAGAATGACAAACTAAAAAGGGATAATTTTCCATAGAAAAGCTTCAGTATAGGTTAGTAAAAAGTGACAACTTCTATTTAAATAAAGCCTTATCACATGTTAATATACGGAGCTCAATGAAATATAATTTAACAGGGAATTAATTTAATTGACTGAATATCTACTATGCTAGAATCTGTGCTAAAGTATATAAGTTATATCAATTCCTTCCTCGACTATTTCTTTCTATTGAGTTAAGCCATCCTTATCTTTCGATCAAATCTGAAAAGCAAAACCAGCCGTTAATTACGTCCAGGTAGTTTTATGTAAGTAAGTTTCATTATTTGAATTCTGCGTAAAATTTATTCTTCCTACAAGATTCTGAGTCAAATTTACAGTGATGGAAAAAACTTGTTAACAAAGGTAAAATTTAACTATCGGGATTATATTTTTACGTTCCTATCTCATTATGACATCAAAAGTATTCTGCCCATGGGCAGGTCCTTTATTATCATTCGGCAAGAATTTTGTTTCGATTGTTATCTTATCAAATTCTCATTTCTAAATTTTTCTCTAGATAACGAACTGGAGAGGTTTTAAAAATAAAAGAAACAGGCTCTCAAATTCCAAAAATATATCTTAATGTCCTATTCAAACAGATATCAATATATCGTACCTCCAAATTAATAAAAATGTAAGATTACAAACTCGAAATGAGATATAATACTAGAGTTAGTGCAAATTATTACACATCAACGGGAGTTTCAGAACTAATGTCGTGAGAGAGAGGGAAAAAACAGCCAAGGTTAGGAAAATATCTTGTCCAAACAGAAAGATCAGTGGCCCTGTTTTTGCAGCAGTCATCGAAAATGCAACTCTTCGTACTCGATTAAACGTTCAAAGTTCGCTCATTTCTCCCTCAGTTCCCCTCGCTTAGTATCGGAATTCTTTCAAGTTAAATAGCCTTTGGGCGTATTTTTTTCCGAAGTTCTGATCCTAAAGAGGTGTCATTTAAGCTGAAAGAAAATGTCGCGAGAGGAGTTCACGAAAAAATAAAAAAATGGGCTGAGGGTAAAAATGACCATCCAGAGGCAGTGTTTTAAGGGAAAAATGATAAATGAAGTGTATTTTTAAGGGAAGCCAGCGATGTTAAAGAAAGAAATGAATGGCAGGAAGGGGTGAGAAGATTAGTGGGGTGACCCAGAGGTCGAGGAGAATGAGAGGATGAAAAATGGAAACGCTGAGCTATTGAAAGACGGTGAGGGAGGGAATTTTAAAAGAAATAAGAAGCGAATGAAGGGGAGATAGCGAACAAAGGACGTATCACAGAGGAGGAGATTTGAGTTAAAGTTGAAAGGTGAGAGGGCAGCAGTGTGTGCCGGAAGTAGGTGGATGAGGCAAATGTACTTCCCAAGAAACAGGTTATAGTATGATTCAAATAAAACGACACACGAGAAATAATTATTTCCTACATATTTTAGAAGCTATAAACGTCCTTCATATAGCTCTTGTATCATGTCCCTGTTCTAGCGCAATCTACTTTAATTTCGGTATGGTTTTAATACTGAATTCATAGCGTTATATTTACGTCTACCTTATCCGAAGGCGTTATTATTGTAAACAACACTTAATATGCATTATCATATATTATGATTACTAAATCTTTTATCAACAGTGTCTTTATACTATTTTGGATTTAGGTAGTTAGCTATATAGGATAACAAACAGTGGAACGTTTATATCAATTGAAATTAAATCTTAGATTAGTAGAGGTTCAAAAGACAAATTTAACTCTTTTGAAGGGACAGCCAGGAAGAGAAGATTTTTATTTCCATCCCTAAGATTATATAAATCCCTTCCCTCCTATTGCGGTTTCGATTGGGAGGATATGTAAGAAAAACGGAAATTTACATGATATGATGTACATGTATGATGAGTCAGCCTTAGTACTTGGAAGCTTTTTGCTATTTTGTTATGTTCTTGAAATTACTAAGATAATTGGCCTGTTATTTACATGCCACCAAACCGCTTCTTAGGAACTCTGCAATATGTTTCTAACCAACCTGTGAAAAGGTCTGATTTAAAGAATTAAAATTTTAAAACACGTTTCAAAACTGGCAATCATGGGTAACTTCTTAATACCTCCGTATTTCTTTTTATCATCTCCGTAATTTATAAAATTACTAATGTATCAAGTGAAATTCTCGTTTATTAATAAAGTAGTAAATTATGGAAGAGGTTTTGCAGATGTCATCTTATTAAGCTTGTTTAAATTAATGATAGTTTAACTATTTATTGTGCAATGTGTGTGTATCGGTACGATCTTTGGTCCGAAAATTCTGCTACCAGCAGCTATGTAAGGTTGTACTGTAACGATAACAAATTTAAATAAAAAAAGTTGAACAAAGCAAGGATGAGGAAGAAAGTAGTTGACGTAACGAATGAGAGGAAGGAAGGGAAAGAAAAAGAAAGGCGTCTCTTAGCCGAAAAAAGTAGTATTTTTATTGATTTCCATAATGGGTAAACTTCAATCCCTGGTCTCCTTCGGCTGGGACCTTAAATGGACGCCGAGACAGTAGCTTGTTTCTACGATGGCTATCTTCCCATTTTCTCCGCTCCACCCTGGGAGTCGCTAGCATCGCTCCCTCCGATCCGATCCCCGTGTAGCTTAGACCTCCTCTCCTCAGCCTTCTCTCATTAACTTCCGGCGACCTTTGACCCTGCCTTGCTACTCGCACGGTCTTTTCTAAAACAATGGAGGAGGGGACACCTTTAATCCTACAAGTGGAAGCCTGCGAGGTTTAATAAACAGAGAGTGGCGCTAGCATCGCCGACCCTTTGTCAGTCCCCGACAAACAACCCCCTGTGCCACTAAATCGCGCCCCCTATCTGGCCTATTCCATTTCCCCTTCATCGTGTTTTATTTCACGGGGAGAGTCGAAGGTTTTATCCGAGAGTTATCGCGGTGGAAGAGAGAGGAAGCGATAGAATGAGGCGGGTTGCCAACCCTCACGGATTCACCCGAATTTTTGCGATTAATGAACTCAATTACAGAAAAAATTCCCGTGTTCTGGTTGGATTGAAGATGGCTGCTATGCACCGAAATTTTATCACTGTGCTGTTTTCTATTGCAGAAAATTCTGTCGGCTATTGTCTGGTGTAGATTACTTAGAGGATCTCCTAAAACCCTTATTCTCGAATGAATGAATGTATCTATGTTCGCTCCAAATATTGCATATAAAGGTAATACAATATAATTTTAAAAATTTTAACAAATACTTGAGATTTAGATGTCAACTAAGGCTAACCTGTATTGTTGACATCGATAATACAAAATACTTTTTGTGTTCACAACCATAGAAATAATTAACATTTAGGTACGATTTTAATTTAATTTGGTAAACTACGGTACAATTTTAGTCCTAAACAAAAAACCGATTTTATATAAATATTTAGGTTTGGTTTAGTAAACCTAATACAATTTTCATTTCGCATACCATATACTACTTGACATTTACTTCAATTTTTCTTGATGGTTTCTCTATGTCTCTGGATTAATAAATATTATTATTATGACAATATCAGTATCAGTGAGTGTCTCAGGCGACACATACGAGTAAGAATTGGTTCTTGAAGACACCTTTAAGAAACCGCCATAGGCATATTAGTGGATGAAAAATCCTCTAATTGCTATGGTTACTCTTCTTGCCGAAATTTAATTGCCCTTAAGACTAAAAATTTCTTATAAGTCATTACTCCTGTTATTATAAAAGATATTTTATGAGAGTTTTTAATATTTAAAAAAAGTGATCGAAGATAAAATGCAACAAATATCATTTCAATATTCTTATCTTGAATAAATGTACCGCGAGATCCCACTTGGGTACATTAGCTCTCCTCTCTGTGTTTATTCTTTGATGTTTACTTAGACGTTTAAAAATATACACAATTTATCGAAACAAAAGCACTTTTACAATAATATGCACATTATTGTTAAAAGTGTTTTTGTTTCAATAAATCATTTTGTTTGACGGAATTCCACCAAATCTCATTTAAGCAGTTCGATTTTGTTCTACAATATAATTATAATCACTCCTATTCGTTTTAGTTGTATTTTCTCAACTAAATTACCCTGAATCGGGAATTACTAATGTATTATTCTCGACAAATAAATTAATATTTAGCTATTTTCATCAATATCGTTGTTTAAGGCTAATAGTACACCAGTTTCGTTGCTAATCTAATTTTTCAATGTTTGATGTTAGAATCTCCCGTAATTAGCAGCTTTAAGCAACGAAGGAGGGTGTGAGTGAGTAGAGAGATATATGTGCGGCGTTGGAGGAGAAAGAGAAGGATTGAAGTAACCGAGGAAGAAATCTCCGCTTTCGTGTGCTCTCGCAAACTTTGGCCATCTCCGAGTAAACAAAGTAGAAATTTCTTTCGATGTTTAATGATCGCAGCGGATAACTTTTGGATAAACGTTGAGAGTCTCGGATGCGGACGTGAAATTAAGATTCATCGCTCAAAGTAATGACCGCTCTTTTCTTTAACACTAGTGTTCTCTTAAAGGACGTACCATCGCCCATATCTGGGACATCTGATTGAGGTGGAACTCAAAAGCAAACTTCTTAATGATATCATTGCTCCGCAGTATTATATATAGCGCCACGCTAAGGATTCAATTTGAGGGGATTGTTTTTAATTTTCGACGAGTTCTCGAGGAAATCCCTCCATCAACAGGAATTGTAAGGCATTGATGAGGTCATCGAGGGTTGAACTTTGAGCGGGTAATGACTCTCCCCATTTTCGTCGGGCAATAAAATCGCCATGAATCACAGCATCTTGATAAACGTTGATTCGGATCGCATCCGTCCAGCGTCCCTCCTGTCCCCTCTTCCGCAACCAATATCCAATCTTATTACCACCGCGGCCCAATTATCCAACTCTTCCGTCCTCTGCCATCCCCAACGTTAATCCGGCTTCTTCATCTAGGACTTCATTCCTTGATCCCGGCGACTTGTCCTCCTCTTTCCTAAACTCCTCGAGACTCCCTTTTCAAACCGTCGAATGGTACTCCCCGAAGGGTAATGAGGTTGAGGGGGAGGATGTCTCCCCCTATCAAAGTTCGGAAGGGGAGAGGATGAGAGTTTTCGGGTGCACCTGCAGTTCCTGGAATCCAAGGCTTCCGTTTCCACCGTAGGAAGAGGTCTCCAAAAAGGTCAAAGATTCCATTCCTTCCGGGAGCAGACGAATAGACGGATATTCTAAGCGATTGTCTCAGAGGGAGTCCGCTCATGCATCGCCTTTGTCCGACTCACGCACTCAAACAAGCGCCGGATCCATTAATCACCGGGGAATGGAAAAAAGAGCTGCCCTCCTTATCCGCCGTCTTTCGCATTAGACCGCTTTTCTTTCCCGGCCTTAATGCGATCTTTCTCCGCTCCGGTTGCACTTAATTCTTTTTTCCCATTAGCGCCGGAAACGTTTGAAATTGAGACGTACCTGCCTCTTGTGTATGCATTAATCCGGAATGAAAGATGTTTCGCGGACAATGAGAGCGACAGGGGACGCCATGGAGTGTGCGGCATCGTTTCGTTCATTTGCCGGGGATAAGTTTGTCGTATTTCCACGAAATCATTACCTTACTCACTGCATTTCAAGAATTCTGTACCATTTGAATACCAAACGCTTGGGTATAACCAACAACCGTTTGATTGTGGGTAGTGTAACTCTGGTAACTGAATATCCGTCTAACGATTGACTGGCGTATTAAATACGTTTAAAATTTATCCTCCCAGAAACAAGCAGATTTGGGTTCCACTTCAAATCACATTGTTAATGTCCGGTAATATTCAATTATTTTCATGCCTAACGCTTAGATATAATCGACAACCGTTTGATTGTAGAAAGTATAACTATGGGTGACTAAACCCATCCACCTAGCGCTTAACTGAGATATTATATTTGCCGAAAATTTATACCTATGGAAAATAGAAGGTTTAGGTTCCACTTCAAGCCGTATAGTTTATATTTGTAAATCATCATGTTTACTTTCTCCATATACGTAGTATAGAGAAAATATTGTTTCTATTACACTTTTTTGGCCTTTACCTTTCTCTATCTAAATTTTAAATCTCAAAAAATAACAGAAAAAGAATTAACTCACCACTGTGCTTGGAATTCATGACCACTCATCATCCATTCCCGGTTTAAATATCTTTTATAATTTCAAAACACATTTATTATTAATTAAGGATAAAAATATTGTATTTAAACACGGAGAGAATTGACTTTCGTTACAAACAAACCAGTTTTCATGTATTAAATGTTCTGAAAAGGCCAACGTATCCTTCCTATTCGAAAATTATCCCTTTGTTTTCCATGAAAAAATTAAGTTGAGAAAGGAAAGTTTAAGCAAATAATTTCTTGAAGAATATTATCGTATAATGAAAGCAAAAGAACTAGGACACCGATTGACCGAAGGATATGCTAACTACCTAACTTCTGTGTACATGTTAAAACACGTACGCCAGTGGCTATTGATATTTCATTCTTCCCCCAGAAGAACATATGTGAAACGATTTAAAAATTATATTTTTATTTTTGATTGCAAACCTTCAATTAGGAAAACTTTTTCCATACACAGTATTATTTTCTTTTATATGAAATTTTAAGATGAAAAAATGATTTAAAACGAAGGGTCCAGCTTGGACCTACCATCGCTTTCATATGTTCTAATAGTACGTATTAAATTGACTTTCATTATTGTGCAAACTTTACCTCTTAATTTTACACTGCTTTTGAGGGATTAAACGCCTACTCAAAGAAGAAATAACCTTAATTGCTTTTCTTTGAAATACTAGCATTCTTAATCACATTAATCGAGCGAGCAGATTTTGTTCCGCGTTAAGGGAAGAGCCCAAAATGCAGCAATACATCGAGAAGGTGAGGAAAGGGGATCGGCAAAGTAGTGCTAACAAATGGAAGGGCATAGCGGTAATTAAAGAGTAAGTTTAAGGAAGTTCAGGGCGGCCAAAGGAAGGAGGGTAGAGGAAGGGAAATATTTCTAAGGAAGGGTTGTGAGTAAGTATGGGAAAGAAGACGGGGGAGGTGTGGAAGGAAACGAGAGAACACCGGAAGAGGAGAGTTTCGGAGAAAGGAACCGATGGGAGGGTCTTTCCGATAGCAGAGGAAGGATGATGCCGTAGTTTATATAACGAAGGTGGAACGGATGAATAAGGGGTGGGCAGAGAAGAAAAGGTTGGAGAAAAAGGAAGAGAAAATTAAAGGGAAAAGGAAAGGAGGACGGGGAATCGTAAGGAGAATGGAAGAATACCAAAAGTTATGGAGAATAAAGAAAAAGTAAAAATAGCGATGGGATTGAGAAAATGGGAAAGCTAAGAAGGAATGGAGAATTCGAAAAAAATGTAGGGTAAGGGTATGTGAAATTAAAGAAAAAATAGAGACTGGAGGGGGGAATTAAGGGCGGTGTGTTTAGGTAGGGCAAAGGATTCGGTGAGGGAATTAATGAGGGTGTGGAATAAAAAAGAGAGGTAAGTCGGAAGAGGGAAAAGAAGGAAGAAAGGCGTAATAGAAGTCGTAATTTCTCTCTTTGCTCCGCTGTTGTTGAGGCTTACCCCTTTGATGAGATCAGTTATTTACGAAGGTCTGCTATGAAAATGAAATTATTGCTCGATTTGCTTTCGTTTCGCAGTGTGTATTCTCGTAGAAAATCTTTCATAATCATACTCGTGTTCTGGAGGATTCCACTTTGTTCACTCGAAGATTCTCTTGGATTATGTTGATTGTGCAAAAGCGTTCGGCTTTATCCAAGATAATTTATGCCCTTCCGCAGTTGGAGCGTCTCGTCAATAACTAGAACCAAAATTGTCAGGAAAATAATCACTTGAAAGTAATTCTTCCTGAAAATCGATGGCGAACGCAAAACGATAATTATCATGAGTCCCCTCCTAATTCGTTCTAAGAATATGAGCCCACATCTTGTGTGCTTTAGTTAGAGCAAAATAAAGATAGCTGCTCAAGATTCTCGTTTTTTTTATTGAAAATTGATGGAAATATATTTAAATCGACTCACTCAAATGAAATTTAGTCCATGACGTAAACCAATCTCATGTATTGTATGCGAGAGAAAATTATTTTATCAATAACAGTCTTCTTGTCGATTGTAGTAGAAGCGATTCAATGAATGTGCGCCGAAATAACACTGTGATTTCTCTTACTAAATTCATTAGATACATAAACGAGAATAAAAAATATCTTAATATAATAATTAATTAATAATATAAATTGTATCTGCACAATATCTATGTATTACCAACGATAGAAGATAAATACCGCCGAAAGAAGGCATATCTAAAATAATTGCACCCTCTTATAAGCTGTGTGTCGCAATTTTATCAATCAAGGTGGAAAAGAATTACTCATCGCTAAAGTTTTTTGTAAGATATTGTTTAACGTAATCAAGTATTTGTTCATAAATGGTTTTTCATTCTGGTTGAACTTCATTACATATGTAACGAAAACGCTTTCTTTCTTGGAAATATATCTCTTAATATCTTCATTCGAAACAAGTTTAATAAATATATCTAGATACGAATGAATTCACGTAATTCAATTATATTGTAGATCATAACTCCAATGGTGCTTGCTGCAGCTTTACGAACACGTTTAAGAGAAAAACTCACTATATACCGAGACATGCATTAGATAATGGGTTGCTTGTTGCTCTGCAAACCGTTTCGTTATTGAATTCACAAAGCCTCTGTTGTTCCTTCTCGTGTAAGAACAGTCTGCAACAAAATACCGATGCGGAATCACGTTCCCATGTCGCATTTTTGGGAAACCGTGGCTTATTTCAAATCCAACGTATTACCAGCGAGGGTATTTTCCGCGCGCGGCTTAAAAATCCATACTCACGACTTCATCCATGTTTCTATTTCCATTAAACTGCCTTATGCTCGCCCATTTCCCAAGCCCCGCTGCTCCCAATACGTCATACACATTCCGCGCCCCGTAACGTTCCCTAATTTCGCATATCTTTTCGACACTGCACTTCCCCACTATCTCCTACCCCATCATTCATTCTCCTTTACTCTTTTGCCGCACCTGGTGCTGCAATCGCACCTCATAGTTTGGACCCTCCCCCCGTTCCTTTCTTCCCCTTATCGTGTTCCCCTTCCCTGCATCTGCACCAATTTTCATAGCTTCCGACCCCCTTATCTTCCTCCCCTGATTGAAGGGCTTAAAACCCCACTCGCAATAGTTTTTGTTAGTTGCAATTCCGGAGCCGAGGATTACGATACAGTGAGCAATGCGAGATATGGATTCGGATCCGCTGGACCGCCAATGGAGAACAAAGGTCTCTTTGGGGGCTTATCGCCGGTCCCTTTGCACCACTCCCTCCCGGCGGAAGGGAGAAAGAGGGCGTCATAATCCTACAAGGGAAATCACCCTCCTTTTCCGCCATTTTCCCTCCGAAAACCGCCATCCTCGCTCGCGCCATCCTTCAGCTCTTCCCCTAATTCCCTCCCCTTCTTCTATTTCCGTGCAAAGAGCAGCGCACCCCAATCCTTGCAGAAAGAGCCTCTCCTCTAACCCTTTCGGTCCGGATACGTGACTAAAGACCCGGATTCTTCCCCTTTGTATTCGGCGCCAAAATAAAATTATTCCGGGGAAGTCCATGCGTCTTTCGACGGTAATTCTCATAATGGAGCGAGTCGCTAATAAGAGGGATGTTTCGGAGTTTTGTTTCCTCGAGATTTGTTCGGCCGTCTGTTTGCGCCGTCGGTGGGTGTTCCGTGGGAACGCAGCCGTCGGATCCGTTTGCATTGGGCCGGTGTATTGTTATTGGCGCGTTGCGACTCATCATTAACTCCGTGCTGTGGGGTACGAATATAAACGGGCACTGCGTCGGTGTTTCTATGTGTTTTCCTTCGAGCTTAAATTGCCTCCGCAAACGGATATTCTACGTCCATGCACGACGTAATTGTTATTCATGATGACGATTTGTATGCATGTATTCATCCTGTTCCCTGTAATATTCACAGTAGAATTGCGATGGGTTGGCGATATATATCCCTCGAGTATAGATTGAAAAAGCTTGCAATCGTGCCATTATCTTATAGTATATATAGTTATTGCATATTATTTTCTTATTTATCTAGTAGTGTGTTTTGTAGTTAGACTGTAATACACAGAAACTGCTAACACTTTCTACTAGGTAAAACTCAACAACTGGCCAATAAACTCAATTTAAAATTTTAATAAGCCAAAGAGTAGTATTACCAGTAACACCCGTTGAAATTACCACGTGTTAAGCAAGAAAATTAATCTGGGTAAAATGTACGACGACACTTACATCAAATTTATTACATACAAAATTATACTGTTAGTATTCATTCATACCGTGAGAATTTATTTCAAGCTATGAACAATTTCCGTAAGGATTTGTTACTCAGGTGTTACTGAGAGATACACTTACTGTAAAGTCACAGTTGCAGAACGTAAACTTCATCGTTCCGTTACCGCCACATGCTCTCAGCGTAGGGTGCAAAGGTCGGCTCGAGTCCGCATCAGGCAAATTAAACACTCTCTCGATTAATCAGCCCGGAAAACTTTTTAAACTCGGTAATAATATATTTGTTTCCCAGTCGAGAAAAACATTCGCAAGGCGTCGCTCGCGCGTCCCCCGTCCCTCAGAAGTTTCTTCGTTTCATTAAAATAGCACATCCTAGAGACCGAGTCCTCCAAAATCAATTACGGCGCTCGGGCCATCACGCGGCCATTAGCGGCGTGTTCCGGACGAAGCAGCGTTTGTCTGGAGGGCGTCGGAGGGCGGGTCTTTTGCTTCCGCGAGGGAACCCATGTTCCTAGAGGATGGAGATAATTGTTCACGCTCGGTAATTTAAAGCTGCGCGAACTGCACCGCTAAATCTTTAGACCGCCGCTCGTAAATTCTCGTCTTCGAGAGGGAGCGGGGAATTTTTGGGGAAAATAAAGTGGTTCGTATGAGAAGGAGGAGTAGAGAGCGATCGTTTGGGTGAAAGACGGTGGGAGGAAAGGGGAGTCGGTCGCTGCTGACGCATTAAGACGTTTACATCCGAACGAAAATCGGAGGGAAAAAGAGGAGAAAGATTGGATTGGGAGATGTCGGCGGCTCTGGATAGAAAACAAAATTTGAGTCGGGGTGGGAAATAAGTGTGATTTACCGGGAGAGATGGGAGGCGTTTTTTTCGTTAAGCTCTTAAGGGTGATCTAGGCGTTAATTTCATCGTAACCACGACAAACGTTGCTGTTTCATACTTGTGGCTAAGTTAAGTTAATGGGCTATACAATTGCTTTAAATTGTTTTCAGAGTAAATGATATAGGGAGGCATATGAATTAATTACCTTTAGTGGATGAAATTAGACTTCCATATATCCATACTATATTTGACCTCTATTATCCAATAAAACGAAAAATTCTTTTATGCTTCGTAATAAGGTTTTACATATACTAAATATTAGTTTATATCATCCCTAATCAGCCTCACTCAGCATCAATTATGTTTTATCTTATTTAATAAAATGTCTTATATATGTAAGAAATAAAGATTGAATGGCCGATTATATAAATACTCATCCTAAACTGAATTTTTGATGTATTTTCTCATTACATATTCTCAGATTCCCATTTTTAATGCATACTCTTGACAAAACTCATTATGATATGCCGAATGTTCGCTCTGATTAGTATAACTTTAGAAATTTAACTTTTCAAATTTAATTTAATTTAAATATAATATAATATAATAAAATATAATATAATATAATATAATATAATATAATATAATATAATATAATATAATATAATGTAATGTAATGTAATGTAATGTAATGTAATGTAATGTAATATAATGTAATGTAATTTAATATAATATAATATAATATAATAACTGTTATAATAATATAATTATATCATTATGATATTGTATCAAATGAGAATATTCGGAGTTACTTTCTTTTTTAACTATTTTCGCGAGGTTTCAATGTTATGACTGGTAGCTGGTAGTAAGGATTGCCTAGTTTGTCTAAAATATGGAGTTTTGTATCCCAAGATTAACAATATATGCTTGGTTACAATGAATCATTAGATGTCGCGTAATCTGGTTTGCCGTAATTGAGGATGGAGAGTTTTGTCATATGTAAGATATTCAACGGCTTACAAGTCCCGTATTCGATTCGCAAATATTATGTCAGTGTTACTATTGCATCCTCAGTGAGGTGTAAACACTACAAACCATATTTGCTGGCATAATGCGAATATAACGCGGGGGTCTAAACAGGTGTTCGTGAGTTTCGCAGTAAGCCTTGTTCCTTCGACTGGAAGTGTTTCGGTCCATGTACACTTGCTTAGACCACAATATCTCCATTTACTGTCTCACACGGCTTCAGCGCATCGTTATGGAACGCAGATTCCAACCCGCTATACAAACAGGAAATGTACACTTTCCATAGACTATTTCTATTCCTCATTCACAAAGAATATTCCTATCCCCTCTTTCTTCTTCGTCCTTCTATCTCTCTCTGCCAGCTTCGGGGAGTTCTCGCTTGTCTGTATGGAATCGCCGCATTTGCTGAGCACATGAAAGGTAACAAGGTCACATGTTCACCTTAGCGCCCTTCCCATCGACCTATCTCACCCCAGTTAAGCTTCCTTCCAGGCACCGGGTATATCTTCCGAGTCGGCGTCTATCTTAACTTGTTATTAGTAGAATTCTTTCTCTCTCTCGTCGTTCCATCAATTTTACCCTAACCACAAAACTTCTTCTCCCAAAGAGATTCATTCCATGAAATATGATCCACTCGTTGTAACGCTAAAACTAGGCTTCCGGATATCCGACTTCCTGGTCACTGCAACATTATTTAGGCAGGTAAAGAGGTCATATCACAGTATCCATACTTCATGAAATATTTCTGATTTATTTGGTATACGAACTATCATAAAAATCAGACAGTATTTAGGATTTAAACAACAGGGCAAATAACAATATAAATATAAGTCAGAATACTTATAGTGAAGGTGGTAAAATAATTTTCATTATTAGTTCATATATATTTTATCTGTATATGTAGCAAATTGACGAGATGAGCGTGGGTTGTAAAATTTTCTTTCATAATCTCTCCGTTACTAGAGAACCTAAAATAACTTTCGATGCACATAGTTGAGAAAAATACGACTGATTATTTATTATAAGAGCAAATTAATTTTATAGAGCCCGTAATTTGTCTGAGATTTACTCGTCTAATTTAATTAAATTATTTTATTGTAAGACTTCCTACGCAGTCATAGAATGAAAAGAGTATAATCTTCAACGAACCTATTCCATTTGATATTTTTATGAATTCATAGATTTAACTCGTTAAAGCTAAAATAATATTCAGGATTTCAGCTAAAAACCTATCCACTCTCTCAAGACGACTTTAAATAATTTACGACCGATTTATTTATACTATTCTTCACTCTCGTTTTTATAGCTCGGAAGATTTGATATTTATTGGCCCCCACATAAATCTCGGTTATTATTTTATTTCCGAATTCCGACATCTTCCCTCATTACCTCAGGGAAGCGCTTTTTAGTGCCTTTGTCGATGGGAGAAAATCCTCAGACCAGCACTTCTTATCAAATACGAACGTTTCCTGTCGTTACCGTCAGAGGTCGTTCCTTTTGGCTATTCTTCCCACAAGCCATTACAAACGTTCCATCTCGAGAATATCGGGAGATCTAGTGATATCCCATACCAGTAAAGAAGGACTTATCAGGAGGCTGGGATCAAAGCGAGCTATCTTGTCTCTCTCCTCTTCCCACATGTAGCCTGCTTTCTCCACGTAGAGCTCTTTCTCATTTTCCAACCCTCGACCATTCCAATCTGCCGCCATCCCGTATCATTCCCAAGCAAAAGTATCAGAATGTTATGGCCTCTCACCCTGTCCCTCCCCTTTTATGTGAAAGCCATAACACCCACTTTCGATGTTAAGGGCGCAATTATTGGATGGCAGCAGATATTTGGGTGCTTCCCGGCCTAGACAATAGGTTCCGCCGTAGAATAAAAGTTTGCTCGTGCGTTGGGTGAAACTGTGAGGCATAAACCGAATCTTCATCCGCAGGAAATTGCCAGAGCGTAAATAAAATATCGAGTTTGCATTCTTATAATATCAGTTTTTTTCGGGGAAGCAAGTGGGAGCGTGGAAAATGTCGCCAAAAGACTCAACGCGCATTGCTTTTTCTCTCAGAAGATATGGGCAGAGAATCTTCCATTCCTTAGGTATTGAAACATTTACCTACGAGCATTACCTTAACGATAATTCTTACATTTTTTTTCGGTTAATTACTTATAAGTATTAGCCAAGAGTCTTACGTAACTTATTTTAATACTTGACATATTTTCTTTTATCTAGCGGCATGAAGTATATTATTTGGCATGATCAAATATATAATTTTAAATTAAATTTATGAAGCTGTTTAATTTTATTTATATCATCATATTATAATTTAAGTTGAATAAAATGATCAACGTATTAAAATTATGAGAGAACGTAAGATATTATGCAGTGATTCAGGAAAAGATGTGCGCAAGAATAGAAAACTACGGAGAAATATTGAGTATTATACTGTGATCGATGTTTACATTAGAGAAGAGGTGTGAAATAATCGATAGTAAATAACTATTTTGCCTTCAAAAACAAGGAATTCACTAACTGCTGGTACGTTTTCATAATTATAAGTTTATTTAAAAGACTTGATTAGCCAACAGTTATTTATTTCTCTTCAGTTTTTTGTGTATTTCAGTATATCATTTAAAGAAGTCAACAACATCGGTGATATTATGTAACATGATGTAACTTAATAGATTGTTTCTAATTAATGTAGAAAACGAAGCGGACGGAAGAAATAATTCTAATTTCTATTTAGAAGACTACTGTTTCAAGTCAATTCCCATATATTGCAGCTGAAAATCGTCGGGTTTTATGTTTGTTTGAATGTATTTCTTACGGTATTGATTTCATACTTTATTTTAGAGATTATTTTGTTTGACTTAACAAAAGTTCATTGAGAGCTTTGCAAAATTAACATTTAAATCGTGTTATGATTATTATTAAAACAATTTCCATCGGAGAATAGACATTAATTATTAATATAAATGCTTATTTCATCATTTACTCAAAAATACGTCTTACGGAAAAATATTAGTTCGTACGATGTCCCTTCTGGGTGTTGGTCAAGACGGTTTCCGTCAGTCAAGCGATACGTTTTCCATAAATGAATTTCCGAAGCCAAAACACGAGATTCGCATATTATTTCACATTAGATGTATATTTTCACAGTCTCGGAGGAAGGAAAGGGCAGACAATGAGAATAACGGAGTCCAGGCATGGGAAGGAAACGTGAAGTTGCGAAACAAGCTGAAATTCGTCGCCGGAATAAACCTCCGTCCTTGACCCAAAGGAGTCCCTTGCCGGCTTTTTACGGCTAAAAATTTCCCTCCCAAATTACCAAATATAAGATAGGTCGCGATAGTTTACATTCGCGTCTCTGCGAGGAGACAGATACACGGTCCAGTTGGAAGCCGTTGTCGCACAAACGCCCCGGCGATCCCTTTTATGCATCGCCTCGAGGAGTTATACGACTGTGACCTCCATCCGCAGACGCAGCCCAAAGAGGGACGTAATGCGACTCATTCCATCCTAATCTCGCAGCGGACATAACTACGCTCCGTTTAAGACTTGGTTTTTCCTAAGGGTTACCTCACCATGAAAATCTAGCGTAATTGCACCGGGGTATAGCGGAGGTTGGTGCCGGGTCAATCGGGGAATGTTTTATTCTTGGGCGAAAATTAAAAATATCTAACGTGAAGTCCTACTCCGTAAGAGCATGTTTGGATGAATCTGTTTTACGCTGGAAATCGCTGCAGTTTGAGTCACTTCAATGCTCCGATGGAAATTTCCGTTTCCCGTTGAAATTTCCGGGAAAAGTAAAAATTCCGTGACCCGTACTATGTTTTGTATTCTTCATTATTTCATATGTTAGAAGTTTACCTATAATGTTTCGTAGAAATTGTTCAGCTGTGTCTCCTTTTTTGTTGATGTTATACTTCGAAGCTCGGTCCAATTTTGTTCATTGCAGACGACCACCTGAGGCATAAGACTTGCTGAAGTTTTTTTGTCTGTATCTGCCAAAAAATATAATTTACGAGAATGATTTAAGGGAGTGATAAACAAAGTTTTCCTTGGGATTTTTTATGATAAAATACGCTTTATTTAGTTAGTTTTCCATGTATATTTTAATGTAAGTACCTTATAATCTTGGTTCTTGGAAGGAGGTGTTACAACTTAGTATTTATGTATCTGCAGAAGTGCTTATGCGTATAGAAATGCGTCCCTAGATTTATTTTGCTGAACCTACTTTATGATAATTGGCTGTAATTTGTGGCAATTTAACTACGCTGTTATAGTATAATATTAAATCAAGCTAATGCGTGTTTTCCTATAAATTGACTTAGTAATGTACATACATATTTTTCTGAGAAAGGGTTTTAATAAGAAAGTTTGGAAATATCTTATATTATCGAATTATCTTCATATAAAACTAAGTATCCAAGCTACAATTCTTCCATTGTAGTTTTATCTCAAACATTGGAGTTTGGACGATGTTATAGCGTTACAGATTAAACATTTTAAATAAAATGATAAGGACCTATTTTCTCATAAAGTATAATGAAATTATTAAAATTTTTGGATAAAAAATCTTGGATAAGCTTCGAACAGTTACAGTTATATTCCTATTACAGCTAGATAAATTTATTGCTAATTTGTCACTATTTAAGTAAAGGGACTTGAATTCAATTCCAATTTCCTCTTTCTCGAATAGCAAAGAGTATGTTAGTACTCGGAGTCTGACGTTCTTCGTATCATCCTAAAAATGGAGTCAAGCCAAAAGATGCGTTTTAGATCTGTTCGGTGATTTCCTCCGCAAGATAAAAATTTGTGCACACACATAAATTTCTGTATGAGAAAGAAAAAGTACATATCCAACACGTCCAACCTGAAGTGCTAGAAAATGAATGGGCTGCATCTGATTCTCAACTGATTAGAGTTTAATAAATAAGGTTCCTGACCCGAAATAAGTAGGAGAAGAGGGTGTCTCGGGAAATTGAGACCCGACGGCAGGGGATTAGAAAGTTGGGTGTGGGAAAATGATGTAAGTGGCATCAGAAGGAGGAGAGAACGCAGGTACGGTCTCTTTGGCAAAGGTGGAATTCATCCTATGGTTAGATGAGCTCTGTGTGATATCGCTAAGGGGATGTGGTCCCAATCCCTTTGCCGACCGACCAATTCCCTTTCCTCAGCACTTCATTCCACTGACTTCGCGGCCAATCGGGATACTGATCCCATTTGTGGAAAATTAGGCCTCACGCCGATGAAATGATACCTCGAGACGTTCTCTACCTGCTCCCTCATCGACTTTTCCAAGTGGTAATGAGTTTACTACAGCCGAGCACGCCTCTTTTATCCTCGCAATTACATTGCGAGTTTCTCCCCCTTATGATACTTGAGATTTTTGAGGGAAGCTGCGCTAATGTTTTTCCATGGAAAAAGCATTCAGTTAAACGCGTCAGTATTGAGATGTTAAATTTAATTTCAATTTTTTCCCTGATAATGTCATCAAAACTTATATTTCCCTTTTATGATATGCTCGAAACGAGGAGTGGCACTGTAACGAGACATTTTTACCTCACTAGTTCAGAATGTACGGCGAACAATCTTTGAGTGTACCACGCATATGTTATTCCACTCTGGCGTTCTATTTATCAAAATATCATTTGATATTTTTGTGCTCATCATGTGCGGTTATTAATTCAAAACAGACTCCATGGCGTGCTCGAAAATATTCTGAACGCAATCGTATGAATGCTGTATTATTTTGTGGTGCACAATATTTCATCCTAAATAAAATACAGAAGGATTTAAGTAACATATGTTAAACCGTTAATTTAACCTCTTTTTTAATTTTCATAGATTCGATTAAAAAAAACGCTTCTCTTTTGATTTCAACTTCAGCACTGCCAATATCTTGTCTTTAAAACCAATTTCCTTATTGAATTTTTGTCTGATTTGAGGAGTTGTAAACTTTGGCAACTCTGATGGTGTATTTATTTGCAATATGACTCATATAAGAACATGGGAATGAGTTAACTAGTTTTATTAACAAAGCTTAAGTAGAACATCGCATTTTTCGATATTCGTTTACTCAACTTATTGATATTTATCAATTTAAAACAGTATTGTTGAAGTTTCTGAGATATTGTGGATTGAATATTAATACATCATTTCAATACAACAACTTCATATGATTTACGATTGAATGGATTGATCCAAAAATTTTATTACTATTCTCACGTATTTTGATTCGAATGTTTTTATTAACATTTGATGACATATTGAACTAAAAAGTGTTAATCAAGGTAGAAATTAAGTACAGATTTGGATCAGAAAAGGAAGAAAAGAGAAAAATGAGAAATGGTGGTAAAGTTGTAATGGTTAGAAAGGCTTGTTAATGAATTAACCATATTGTTCACGAAGGTTTTAAAGGCCCGGAAACCCTAGGCTAATGCACGTTACTTGTGCTTGGTAAAACCTCAATTCTCTGCATTGTTAATATACATTTTCAATTAAACTAATGTAATTAAACTTCATTACATTAATGAACATTCAGTATTTGTCCTTTGTTTTTCATTTATCGGGTGAACTCGTGCGTGACTGTGTAACCACTCAATCAGCCCATCTCGATTTATAACTCATCGCGCAGTAAAAAGCTCTGCTTGGGATACTGACCAATCGGCAGCCGCGTTTGAGTGAATCAAAAATTGGAAGAGCAGATGCACGGCTACAATGGCCACATTTCGTAATCAGCACGGAATATTTCCTCCTGATATTAGATTATCTCGGTGGAAAACTCTCGCTGCAAACCCGCGTTCATCATAATGAGAAGTACATTCTCCGCTAATAAGCACACAAAACGTCAAATTAATTAACATCAAATTGGAATCGCGTTTCCCCGTATATTTGGAAACTATGTTAATTTAATGTGTCGTTTATCGTGGGTAGATAGTATGTTTCGTTTTTAAGGCTAACATTCTTTTCATGTACACTGCTGTTGTCAATTAGTGCTCGTCCTTTTGGAGTTTTTTTAGGTTTATCAGTATCGCTTTTCTCACATTGCTGTACTGTATTTAAAAATTTACATTCTGAATAATTAGTTATATTGATTTTTCAGTGTCTATTCTTTTTATGAATATGGCCATGTCTAAATTTTGGGCAAATATTTCATTTTAATTTTTTTCACCCCTACCATTTTTCAAATGTTACTTTACGTATGTAATTAATCACTACCGGCGAGATATGATGGAACTTATCCATAAACAGTTGACAAAAAACAGAAATATCTGCATATCTATCTGGTTGCCTGAGTCAACTTATTCAAAATCGGTCGTATTATGTCTAAATATATATGTATTACTTGAGTGTAGTACAATTTTATATTTTTTTATCAGCTGATATAGGTATGTAGATTTTTCCGACTGACGTAGAAGAGTTTATTCCTTCTTCCTCACCTAAATTCTTGAGTTGTTAATATACGAATGCACAATTTGCTTGTTTATTTGTTGATTTGCGCATTTCTTATTGTTGCAACCATGGATTTGTTTTCAAGGACTCGTAGTTATCGGAGGCATTTCTGTTAAGTAAATGAAAACAGATGGAGATTTGGAAAACGGGTTTCTTTCTCGCAACTTATATTCATTCCCTTCGACACTCCGTCCCCTTCTGCGACGCCATAGCAATCTCATTATTCAACCCCCGTCATCCCTCCATCACACTCACCTCATATTGCTGATTTCATACTCCACCACTGAGACTGCCACTGTCGTCACCAGCGGCCTCGCTGCAGTGATCAGCACGTCCTGCCCCCCCATCAATCAAATCCTCTCCTATACTCCGTCACTCTCCAAAACGCCTCTCCCTGGACCACTCTCCCTAGATATACTCTCAGGACCTCCGTCCTCCCATATCTCACGTAAAACCACCAGCAACGTCTCTGTTTATTCAGCTGTACCTCACTTATAGACAACGACCTAGATTTCTCTATTCGATCAGCGGATTAGTCCTTGCCCCCGTTATCAAGTTTCCTCGATGTTTGCAGTATCTGTCACTAGTTTTGTTGAATGATGTTTTCGTTCCGAGGTCCTGATTTTTCGCGATAACATCCATCTCATTTGTGTCCGCATCATTTTTTTGAAATTGCGCCTGGATTTAATTTTGTCAAGTTAGTGTGAATTTTAACCAAATTGGCAATTAAGCTGGTGACTTGACCTTATGTATCTGTATATCTTTCATTTATACTTGGATAATTACAAAAGAGGTGGACGCTTTGAAAATTCAGCAGAGAAATTTTAGTTCAGATGTAAATCATTGGTACAGCACGTAACGGAGCAATGTTTACCGGTATTTGGAGCGAACACAGAAGAAAATTAATTAGCTGATTGTTACTACATTCATTTAGAAACTGTTTCCTGAAGTTAAATTTATCATTATATATTAAGTAAAATCAAGTTGTTATGCTCATAAAATTGTATCTGTGCTTGACACAATTTTACAAAGTCATATAATTTCATTGAAGCTCAATAGTGAAAGCTATTATACAATCTTTCTATATCATAAAACCTTAATCATATAGAAATATCACTGTAGATGATAATACTTAATACAAAATCCCATCAATGTGCTGAAAGTTAGTGAAAATTATTTAAAGCTTTTTTCACTCAAAGGCTGCATGAAAAGAGTGCAGATTTTTGTGCACGGATTGTTTTTCGGATCAATATAAAGTTTGTTCACGTGTCCTGTTTCCTTAAAGCGTCACTCCGTCCTATCGCTCTATTTTTTATGCGGATTCCAGTCCTGCGCCATCAATCTTTCGAACGTCCTCGGCGCTTTCCCTTCTTTATTTTCACCTATCCGAACAACTCGTCCGCAGTCACGGCGTTTTTGTTCCCGGAATCAAAATCATTTGTCCATCTGTCCGTCCGTCCATTAGTTAGTCTCCGTCCCAAACGAGCGGCACTTGGGCTATTACACCGCCGCGCATCCCCCAGCAGACGATATTAGGAATCCTCTCAATGTTCCGAGGCCAACACGTGTCCAGTGCGAAGGGGGAAAGATGGATGGCGCCACGGCCTCCCTATCGGTGCATTCCGATCGCTCCATCCGCCAATCGCGACGCTCCGATCGCCACCCTCCGCTCCACCCGCGGCGACCCCCCGCGACGTTTTGCCACACGCACCCCCCGGCGGAAAATCGAGCCTAGGTCATCTGCCGTGGGTATATACGGCAGCAAATGATGCCTTTCCCCCGTGCATCATCCTCGAATTCTCTCCCCCCCCCCTCATGCGTTTAATGCCCTCCCCGCGAGCCTATCGGCCGATCCCGTCCGAGTCTATGCTTCGCTTAATTAATTGTAATCGAATCTGCGTTATCGCCCCGCCGTCCCACTCCCCGATGCGATGGGGACGAAAATGCACACGGCAGCTGAATAAACAGCCCGGCTAGACTCGCCCATTACTAACCCCCTCTCCCTTTGCCTACTTTTGTTCGGAATGCCGCGGGGTTTTTTCTCCTCCCGCATTTTTATTAGGTTTCAATTAGCCCAGGAAATGTTGCTCATGTTTACCTTTCTTTTTCTTCCATTCCAGGTGAGTACGATTGGGTCTCGGAGCCCTCCGCTTCTACTTGACCGGTTTCGTGAAAATGTGAGTACGTCAATTAGGCAATTACGGGGCGCTGTTTTGCTTCGCCTTCCCGGCGGACGTGGAATTTGATGAGAGAAGAAGAAAAAATCGGATCGCCCGCGGAAAGATGACTGTCCCTCTGGTCGAAGCCATTATTTTCCTCTTCCATCGCGACCCCTGTCAACAAATGCGGTCGTTGTTATCTTTGCCTCCGCGGACTAGTTTCACTTTAATTAAGGAGCGAATATCGGGAGGAGTTTTTCGCTCGCAAAAAGTCCGTGTGCATGCTGAACCCTTCACTGGATTCCGCTCTTGTGCGGGGCTCACAAGTGATGCACGCTGCAGGCTTCTGCATTTGCTGTGTACTACGACCTTAATTTACCAACATTCCTCTCCTTACACTCTTCTCTTTGTGCGGGCGTACTTTGTTTGCGGAAAAATTTTAAAAACGTTCTGTCGCTTCCCACTCGGCAGTACGCTCATGCTTCAAATAATTGCTAACTAATAGGAAATAAATTTTGGATGTAAATTTTCCGAGTAATTCTTGTTTACACAAGATACGAGGTGTAATATTACTGGTGTAACAAAGCTCTAGTTTACATTACAGTTTTTAATGAAAAATATTGGAGATGCAATTCATCGTATAGGTATTTAATTTAGCAAAGATTGAAATACGTCATTTTAAACACCATAGCCTGGAAATGCACACCAATTAATCAGCAATCACAGAAAATTGAGATTTATTTGATAAAACATCCAAGTCTAATGAAAATCATTTTTTCCGCAAGGCCTCTTTCCTTTGAAAAAATACCATCAGATACGATTTTTATTTTGAAGATAAAAAAATTCTTATGATTTGCATATGATTTTTGAATTAAAAGGCTTAGTAAGTTTTGTACATAATTAGGAATATTGTTAGAGTGTTTTTTTCTTTAATTCGACAATTTAGAACATTAGAACGGTTTGATACTATTCTCTTTGTAATTGTAAAATCTTAGGATATGAAATTGGAAATTTTACAATGTCAAGGTAGAAGCTATTTTATTAAAATAAGAATTTTCCATCAAACGAGCAAATCATCGAAAATTGTTGATATTAGATCTCAATGTTCCCATGTTAATAACAATGTAAAGGGGTAGATTTGAAATAAATTTTCGCGCTATAGAATCTCGACCGATTTTCAAAATAATTTCTGAAAGAGGTTCTAACTTCAGTTAATAATTCACGTACATGATTGTACTCCCGAATTTTGGAGAAACTAGCATTGACGGAATTATCAGGTCTGAAAGAGAAAAAACTGTTATGAGCTAAATCATGTTCATGTGAATGGAAAAACGCTGACAGAAATTGAGCAGGAACTACAAAATAACAAGACACTATTTAGGAGGGAGCATCCTGGAGAAGGAGCTCTAAAAAAGTATTTTAATGTCAAGATATGGGTTTTATTGCGCGTAAATATAGCGGAGTTTCAATTATGAAATGTCAATTTTTTTCATAAGTCTCCATTTTCTTTTCTATCCTCTCGCTATAAACATAAATAAGGTTGGAGCTACAAAATAATAGTATATCAGTATCATACGGATATGTATATGCGGATAAAAGCTCATAAGTAACACTTGAATCTCACGATCATAGAGATGATAAAACCTTTGCGATAAATTAGGCTGTATACCATAGCGTTCAGCTCCTTCACTGCTTTGAAACCATCAAGGACGAGTCTGAGGATTAAACTCAATTGTCTCCATAATTTTTTTAGAGCTTTGGTCGAAAACGTGGCTTACTTCGTAACGAAAATGCATCGCACAACTCCACCATAATTAACCCTTTAAATGCATGGCGCCTTTCTAAGTAATCACGAGAAGAATAATGAAGTTAATCTAAAATCCAATTGTCAGTTCGTTTTTGGGATGGAAGGAGGGGGGCGCAGGGCTTTTATTCCGCTAGGGATGACGTCAAGGTATGCGCTTCCCCCTCTGACGCATGCTTACCTCTCCTCTCGACTTCTTCACAAAGATTACTTGCTGCGATCAACTCGGTCCTTATCGACTCTACACATAAAGTTCTGGGTGGGCGCTTTCTCCCGATATATTTTTCTGCTAGAGACCCGGTGTTGAAGAGTGATTGAACCAGGAAAATTGAGGATTTGGTTGCGGATTAGAAAAGCATTTTGGAGGGGAGCTAATGGAAATAAAAGGGCATTTTTAAAGTTGGAGTTAATTCTTCACGTTATCACTGTGGGTTTGGTTAAAACTGGTGGTGTGCGAAAAGAAGAAAGGTAAAGGGAAGATTTGAAATTTTAGTTAATGACTGCGATCGATGAAATGATTCATTTCGTGATGATTGACGCCCATCTACAGCTTATTTATAAATTTATCTTTGCATTGAGAGCTGACTTTATACATTTGGGCTAGCTATTCGCTAATTTCTATATATGATAGTTAAAATTAAATCAAAAAGAAAGAAAAGAATTCATTAGAAATGAAATTTCTATCTCTGGACGATAATCATTGCAGTTTTGTTGTCAAATGCAGCAAGAAGTGGCATTTATTACTTATAAACAGCATTCTAGAAATACAGAATCCAAAGGAATTGATTCTTGCTATTGGATGAGAAGTCATCCACTTAGTTTGAATTATTCATAGTATTAAGAAATATCCAATAACTGCATTCAAACATAGGAAGTACTAACAATCAACTTTACTAGATTTTTATAACCCGCTAAAATAAAAGTCGCTATTATAACGTCGAATGAACCCTTTAGGTTGTTGAAATTGACTGTCTCAAGCCTGAATTAGTAGAAATACTTTATAGTTATATGAATAAGAAATCGATAGCGAGAGAGTCGGTGATTACTTGTGATTTTCACTGAAACTAATCTTTGAGTTGCTATTGATTCGATTTTTTGATAAAGGAGAATGAAAGAAAAATTCCAACATGTAAATCCCTCAAAGAAATTCTAATGGTAGAAAGGTAGGTCGGAAAAGTGGAAAACAACTTTGGGAAGATCATTTCCAACCACTTTTATCGATTTTCCTATTTGATAGTTCTTTAACGTAGGCCGCGCAGAATATTCTCTGTCCAGCATCCGAAAAGTCGCATATTTGCAAATAACAATCATCAAGACGGGGAAAATATCCGAAAATTTAGAGCGGAAAGTTTAGCGGTGACTCATAATCCCCCGTCTTCCCTCTTTATCCAGTAAATGTATTGAAGCGTGAGACGTAGTCTCTTGTCGAGGCATCAAGGAATGCAAATTGTAGCGAGAGGAGGAGAGGGGTGGAAAGAGGGGTGGAAAGAGGGGGAAGGGGGTGGGAAGAAGGGAGGAGAGCAGGAAATCCGAGCAACGTGATTTCCAGGCGTGGAACCGGGCTTAATGCGGTTATGCGTCCATTACGCGGTGCCTCACTTTTTTCTCCCTCTCAACCCACGAATCTCTGCCCCGAGGAAGCACTTGGAGCGAAGGCGGGATAGGAAAGAAGGAAAGGAAGAAGAGGGAAATGAGGGAAAAGAGGATAGGAGGCGAAAGTGGGAGGAAAGAAAGGGTAGAAGATAGAGGGTGAAGGTAGAGGTGAAAGGTGACGGATGAATTAGTGGAAAAAGACTCTACTCGCGCTAGGTGTGTTTGAGAGGAAATAATCGGAACTGAGAGGTGAAAAGAAAAGATAAAATGAGAAGAGAAAGGGAAATAAATGAATTTTACTATGATAAAGATATGAGCTAATGGCTCGGGATTTGGAGAAAACAAAATCGACAACGGAAAGGGAAACAGTAGCGAAAACATTACGAGTCGTATTCCCGTTGGTGACTTCACATTACATTTTTTCAGCAAATATGGTCTGATAATATTAATTTGTACCTTCTGCAAAGAGATCGTTTACATTTGCTGTCAAACCACCCTCCCGTATAGTTAAGTCACAATTCAATTGGCAATGTAAAGGTAATTTGCGTTATCTAGTCTCTAGAGACTTATTCACCTCCATTTATCTTTGCATTAAGAACATATGCGCATTTTCGTTACAAGGCTACATAGTCACCGTTCTCCCTAGTCATAAGAGAGCAACTTAATGTTTTTGTAACTTAATTTTATTTTCTCTATGTATCCTAATGTATTTACTATTTTCTTTAAATGAATCATAAATTCTTGATATTTATAATTTCTTTAACAAATTTGTATTATAAAAGAAAAATCATAACTTTGACATATATACCCCCGACCGTGATACCCATAATATATGCTAGCGTGAGAAATGCAAAAACGGATAATCAAACATATATTTCTTTATACCACTGAAACATTTGTAGAAATGCTATTTTCATTTTCAGTTGGACAAAAGATTTAAATCAAATGGATGTTCCCCAAAATTAGATTTCGTTTACGAAAACCTTGCATAAAAACATTTCTGATTCCTCATCGTAGCAACAGCATTAGAATTACTTTTGTACTTATCACCTTTCATACTAGTAAATATAATTAGTATTAGACGAAAGGAAGGTCTTTGGGCTAAGAGAGCAAAACAGTAAACAAAACTCATGATCGTGATAGGATTGTCCACCGGGTAGTGAAGGTAGGCAGACTGATGGCACCACACGCATTAGCAACTTCCTTCATAAAGGGCTGAAATAGAGAAAGCTTGATTCAGAATGAAAGGGTTTCATGTGGATTGGATGTCCGTGGGCACTGCCATTTGTTTGCTTCGCGAAAAAATAACCGAGAGGTTCGTCACATTTAAAGATTGTTTGTCAGAGAAGTAAAGGGCTAGATCAAATACAAAAATGGGAAACGGGAGAGCTTAGCATCTTAGTATGTTGATATTTCTGTCCTTTTGATGTCCAGATCTCGATTACGCAAATCGAAAAGTCAAATGAGGTAAGTGTGCACGTTTAACGATCACCGGGCGAAAGTTTTGATAGGTGAGGAATTTTGGAAAAGAGAGAGGAAACACGAAACCCGACCCGTGATCCGGAAATGTATCGGTAAATGAAATGTTCCAAACGAAATGTAATTAGCGAAATTGATGAGCGCTCAGACGGTTTGATGCATCGGAAAAACGGGCTGCGAGGGCGGGATGAAAAGCGACGCTCGGAAAAACAATCGAGTGTCGATTTAAAAGAAATTACGCGGCCATGCATCGCATTACAAATCGATTTTCGCTACGATTTATCGATCGACGTCAAGCGGAGCGCGTCATTCACTCGTCCATTCTTTTACCGATTTTTAAATCGGAGGTGATTAAAGCGCTCTTTTTCGTGAATCCGCACGGGATTCTGCGCATTTAACGGATAAACAATACACCGTGACGCATCCGACGATAAATAGAGTCTAAAGATTGGCTGATATTTCTCGCCGTCAGGGAGTTCACGAGATATTGCGTGCGGAGGAAAGGGAAACTGAAGGGTTCAGAAAAAGGGCGGATGGGTTGTAAGTGGTGTCGCTGGGATTGAAGGTAAGAGTGAGGGGCGGGGTAGCAGGTAGGGGAGGAGAGATGAGGTATGAGCAAAGTGGACGACCTAATTGCATTTCGCGAGCAGCGGCAGCGTCGTCATATCCTGTCTCCCTACTTTCAGACTCTCCACTCTGCAATCGCCCACCGAACACACTCTCACTCCATCACCTCTCCCATCTCTCTCTTCATTTGCATCGTCCTCACATTCACCCCAACTCTCCTATCTCTCTTTCCCCCCTCCACCTACTTCTTCCGCCTCTTCCCCATACGCTTTATGACGTTCTCTCTCTCAAGTAATTTTTCTTTCTTTAACACGGCGAGTCCCCCATCGGGTTGACTAACTGCTCGGTGTATTTGTTTCCCCTAGCATCGTTTTAATGTAACGCTTTGTTCCTCCTAGCCTCACGCAGTATCTCTTGTTTGTCGCGTTACCTTATGGATAATCTTCGTAGTTTCTTTCTCGTGGCTGAATTTGCATTACATTTACACTAGGTTGCTCATTTAATATCACAGTGTACTGATTTGATTTAAAATGCTTGCCAACAGTTTATCTTTTCGATATAATTTTGTGAAATATTTAGATTGGAGACAATAAAGATTCTGTTTCTCATATTTTCACTTGTTATATTTGGATGCTATGTTAGAGAAAAACGTAGTAAATTAATATATGCCATACTTATATTCTGTAAATATAGGGCTTCAAATTTAAAAAATTTTTCCATAGCGCTTTCTATTTCATATAAATATTAATATTGATTACTCGCCCTAAATTACAATGTATGTTAATCATAAGAATATAATATCTCAACCTATAATATTCCTATCAAAATCGTAAGAGATTAGAAAACATCGTAACATGTAGAGGTACAGAAAAACCTATCTTAGCTTCATTACCGAAGGAAATGCATCGAAAATGAATCACTTCTTCCAAAGAAAATTTCTCAATTTTTTCTACATCTTGAATTTATATTCAATCTCTATGCCCTTTTAATTGGCATGAGCAATGTAACATCTGTTAATTAGTTCTATTACTTCGAAGGGGCCGGATCCCCACGATATGGATACCTCTCATTCCCCTCTTTCCCGCATTCAGATTTCTCGCTAATGAAAATTTCATCCGCCGATTGTTTTGACCCCATTTGTTTCTTTCGCCGGGGTTCTTCCCGCATATCCTCCGGTGTAGTTTTCGCGGTCAAGTGATTTCTTCTCGAAAAAGTCAACTTAATTTAAATGATGAATGAAACCCCGAGCCAATTTTCCCATCCTTTTCCTCTCCTAGACATTCAACTTACAGACGAGATTAAGGACGCAATTAGCGTAATGCGAACGGCGAAATTGCTTCGGAAAACGAATCAATTGAAGAGAAGGTGGTGGCGGCGGTGTTGGAAGAAGCTCGTCTGCCATGTGTCTCCTCCCCATTTCCCCACCTCCCAAATCTCCGACACCTCTGACTGATGGTCCGCCTTAGAGCGCTCTCTCTGCCTATTGATATTCCGAATTCGCCAATTAGGGTGTAGTCGGGCGTCGCTCTCCCCCTCTTAATTCCACCACCCACTCCCAGTCTCTCTTTTCTTTTCGACTTCGTTGCCCAGGAATACTCCTGCGAATAAAAAAACACGGTTGCTTTGCTCTCCGTTAATGGCGTAGCAGTTCCAGCTTCCGTTAACAGGTGGACTCGCAGGGTGCGATCAAAGGACAAAGCCGCGCGTATCGTTTTTTTCGCGTCGCGCATTAAAAACTAGAAGTACCGTCTTCCCGCGCTTCTTTGCCTCCTTGAGAGACCACCTCGTTGCGCTATAATTGCGCCACCCCTGCGCACTTTAAGGAAGAAATGTGATGTTGACAAGCGTCGGACTCATTCACGCGGAAGGCTTGCGTGTCGCGCATGTTACATGGTCGCGTACGCAGCGAAGGAATTTAGGCGTGAGGATGTTTGTTGCCGTCGTTGCTTTACGGTACGAAAAATGACGAGACGCTTAATCTTTTCCGAAGGTACATTAAGCGCCGTGGGCTTCTGTTTAGTGCATTTTGAAATATTGGTCTAATGATGTTTCGTTCTTTCTCTTTCGCTATATCAGAGCGCTTTGCAATTAACCTGAAAGTCGTTAAAAGGATTTCCGCCTAATGAGTAATCAGTCTTTTCCGGGGCGACATCGGGTAAATGCACGTGGCATTATTTCGCTAATCATGTT
The DNA here is from genome assembly GCA_947579665.1 of Sympetrum striolatum. Lineage (NCBI taxonomy): Eukaryota > Metazoa > Arthropoda > Insecta > Odonata > Libellulidae > Sympetrum > Sympetrum striolatum. The sequence continues at coordinate 26,074,008 of OX388341.1, forward strand.
ATCAACTTTGTTTTCCAGTTGGGAGAATTTTATACCTAGTTAATATTTTCGAGTTTCATTATAATCACCATGTGATGCATCTTTGTTTACGGAGATGCTAAAACTTAGAGTACCATTAGCGAAATGAAATAAACCCTACTGTACGGTATTATCATAAAAGAAAATGACAAATATTGGGCATTGAAGTTTCTTTTTAGGGATAAGTGATAAGCATGTTATTTAATTATGAAAATGGCCTTCTACAAACATTGTTTGTACTCACATTTCTTCGCAAGATTCAATATCTTTGAAAGACTATTATTATGCTCTTTCAGTATAATTTATTATTAATATTCAAACTTTACTGTTTAAAAAAACATTATGACATTGAAGATATATGCCTAATAATACTTAGTACAATTTCAGTGATATATCTTATTAAGAACAGTTTTTATAACCTCTTTTATTTAGTGTATGGGTACATGAGAATCGCTATTTGGCTCGAATGCCTTTAAAATATGAAAAATAAAGGATATGTCGTCGAGTCATAGATTACTTAAAAACTTTTTGAGGCCAACAGCTGGTAAATTTTTCCCTCTGCTCCTAGCACGCTGCATTTTGGCAAGTAGAAGCTGTAATTTTATCGGTAATGGAGTCTATCGTGAGTATAGCGGACAAAGACCGGTCTAGAATATTAATTCAGAGCAGTGTGTAGACTGGGGGAAGCGGAGGATTCGGTAATGTTCCCAATAACTCTCCGTCAGCTGGGAACGAGGAAAACAGTGCGCAATTGCAAAGAGCGGACAAAGTTGGGTGAAAAATGCTCTCGGGAAGTATGGCTGTCGGACGGAACAAGAAGAGTGGAAGGAGAGGCGGTGGGAAGAGAAGTATGGGGAGCTTTGTGGGAGAATTTGCCTTACTTAAGGTAGACGGTGAGGAATCGAAGGCGGTATGTCCAACGGAGTACAGTGAGGTTATTGAGCTGAGCAAAGAAGAAACTGACATAATTCTCGCGCATTTGGGAGGAAGAAGAGCAATGCGATTCGTGATTGAGATTCGGATGTCATTTGGGAGCGGAAATTGTGATCGATAAGGTCCTTTTCCGGTGAGCTATTCCGACGCTGATTTAAAGTTAGCTTTAGATTCCGTGGGTCGATAGAAAGGTACTTTAAGAGGCGTCTCCGTCTGCTTCCGAAACGGAGTGCAAGAGCGTTATTTTGCCAGAGTATTGCCCGTTGAAAGTTGAGGAAAATTCCGTTGCTAACATTTTATTTTTTTCGGAGTTGCTTTAATCGTCATGATTTTAGTATTTCAACAGAGAGAAATGATCTAAATAGATGATAATGAAGTTTATTTAATTTTTCTGCAATGAGAGTAGGTTTATGGCTGTATATTTACTCGTAGTAAGAAGTTATAAAATTGATAGGGTTATTAATCTGTTACATTTAAAACTGCGATATTTTATTGCTCCGTACATATCTTTCAATATTATAAGACATTTACTCTTTATCAGGGCTCCAGCATTGTAATAAATTCACATTTTTAGATATGTTACTGAAATATCCTGATAATCATTGTTTTGAACTCACATAATGAAGATGTGGGCTAAGAACGTCAAATAAAAATTGATTCATCTATAAACATCAGACTATAATTTTTGTATAATTTCACCGGAAATAAAAGCATTATTTATCCATTGAAAATCTTAAAACTTTGATTCTTTAACATTTAAATATTTGTGTCTACCAGTGTCATAATGACATTTATTTGCGTACTTGAAAAGTAGAACTTGGTGAAAAGTCTAGATATAATTGATAATTCATGAAACTTTGAACAAAAAACTGAAATTCCGCTATCCCAACTTTAAAAAACGAAGTGCTCAAAACTATCAGTTTCCTACATTTCTTCATTCAAAAGATATATGCGGAGCATCTGACATCCAAGAGAATATTTAAGGAATCTTTTAAATTTCCAACTGAAATAATAAATCTGCCGTATTATCATAATGCATAACGTTTCTGTGATTTTTACAACTGCCTCCGAAAGACGCTCGTATTTCCCTCCAAAAACGCTGGAAATTCAAAGCAACTGCCTGTATTTTCATCTGGAAGTATAGGCGTCGCGCACCACGTGGAGGTCACATTCAGCATATCTGCAGCAGCGGAGGATAACATTCCTCCCGGAATTACCATATCCAGTAGGGAGCGATGCATTACGCGCACCTTTGCCCCACCAAACTTTTCCGTCCTTTTAGAGAGTTCGCCATTCCCTCCCGTTCTTCCGAAGAGAGGCGAAACAAATGTTTCCATCAGAGATCTCGCTATGATTTACGCTTCAGACTGGTAGGCGCCCGTTCATCGGGCAGAGGAAAGGGAAGGTGTGGAGCGATAAGAGGGACAAGAGCTGACACGTTGCCGGCAAGGTTTTTAAGGTGGCACGACCCTTCTCTGATTTCCCCCAGGATGAGGGCACCATCGGCAGAGAGACGCAATGGAACTCGCAGCTGACGTCGGCACTTTACTCATCTCGACTGTAGCGGCGGTAAAAACAGCTCTCGTTACGATTTATAGTTTACGATTTCAGCGAGAAGTGTCCTTTGCCGAGGTTGTTTTCCGAAGTGGGTCGGCTGTTTGAAATGTTACGATGACTGGTTGGCGGAGAATATTCAACTCTTGTCATATGCCAAGGTTCAGAGATAAAAATCCTATAATATTCGAAGCATTGCTATCTGTCGGGAGGATGGATTCGGAGACAGGACTTGTGTGGCTAATATTTACTTATGGAGTGTCAAAGAGGATACTTAATCCCCTTTACCTCGAATTTCATTATTTGGTTGTATATCAAAATCTCATTTTGCGCACAAAACTTACTTCCTAATCCCAAGAAATAAAAACATAATTATTACACCGGGAATCACCGCAGCCAGCAGAGCAGATCTTACTGATAAAAGTACTTTCGATGATAGAGCTATGAATGTACTGCTTAAAATTTGATTAATTCTAAATGAGACTAAATAAAAAATTTGTTCTTTTAAATTTAAATGTTACTAAAGAAAATAGCATACGAGAATGTACTGCAATCATAAGAGATTGTTATTTTAGGCACGTAAATACACTCATTACTCAGAGATTCATCCTAGGCTATTTTGTGAAATCTCTAACTACTTTTGTAGGTTGACTCTACCGGTGAATGCGTATTTACGAAACTGTACCTTTCAAAAAGACAAACAGGTAATGATAAAAATTCTAGTGGATAAAAATCGCTTTTCTCTCTACTTTCAGATTTATAATGCTATAATTCTTTTTCGTGTAAAAGAAGGATGCGTGTTTAAAAAACATTTTTATTATAAAAGTCCGGTAAAATTTGTAAAAATAAAACTGTTTAAAAATGCTTCGTGCCTAGCATAGGACGATCCCGAGGTCAAAATTATGGAATCAAAGTCTTATTTATCTTTTAGGAAAAGTTACGCAGATATGTATTAACGGAATTGCTAATATGTACCGTTTTCTGCTTTTTTCACCAATTAAAATTTGTTTGCACAAGTAGATTGATTTTGATACCTCCGAGGAATCCAATTGTACTCATTGGTGCAGAAGTAATCAAATAAACTTCTTTGTGTAAATTTGAAATAACGTCGCATATATTTTAACGTTGAATATCGATGCTTCAGCGAGCGGATTTGATGGAATCAAACAGTTTTAATTTTCGATATCCGTGACAGGTGAAAGGATTCGGCAACTACTTTGTTTTTAATTATGCCCTTTGTTTACCTTAATCATTTATTTTCCCTTGTCATAATGTTGTTTTCCATCGTTCGTCAACGAAAAACGCTTTCGGCATTCGGTTAAAAAAGTTCGCCAACTTTCCCGCTCATTGATATATGCTTTGTCGCTCGCTCCTACACTTAAACTCGGACGTTTTGGCTCGCAACCGATTCGGGACGAAATGTCCCGGCATTGATCATTACTATAAATCGAGGGGTCTTTCTCGGTTAGGGAACGTATCTTTCGAAAAGGGAACCCTTTTATGCAGCTACTTAATGCCCTCGAGATGTTGGATTTATATAATATTTTCAAGGGGACTCTTTTTCTCCCTCATCGCGAAACCACAGCTATCTTTCTTTCGGGTGCCCTAACAGTTTCCCTTCCCCCGATACACCCTGAATTTTGGCGCCGGTGCCAAGAGACATCGGTGGAAAGGGTACTTGGTCGTTCTTTCCCTCTCGTTCTGGCCTTACGCGGCGACAGACAAAACGTTCCAAGCAACAGCTCATCCCCTGTTGCTTCCACCCCGAGGCAGCCCAAGTGCGTCTCCTCACACCATCACCCCTTCTTCGCCCTCACGCATTCCTCTCTCACACCCCCTCCCACTCTCACCAAAGCTACAACATCCTCATTCCTCCAAAGACAACTCTTGTTGCGTCATTCGGCTGGCACCCGTCCAGGGCGCCTTTTCCCATCGCCCTTTTGGGAAGATGCTGGCGCCTTGCCCTCGCCTTGGGGGACACACCCGAGAAAGCAGACGCGGGATTTGATTTATAAGAAAGATTCCGGCGCTACGGGATTTGTCACACACGGTGATTGTCCCTATAATCATATTAGGAAATTATTCCACCCGAGGCAGCGCTGGTAATTTATGTTTGGGGGATTTGGCGTCGGAGAAGTATGATTATAGCTGTGCTGATAAGGGATCGTCGGGATCTTTCATCCTTAGTTTTACTTCGTGTACCTTACGGGGAATGAATGGATTGAAAGAAATAGACATGCCAGGATGAATGAAGTATTAATTTTGATCTTATAATGAGATGTGGAATCGTACTACTTCGAAACTGAAGTAAGAGTTAGAGTTCTGATCCTTGAAACTTATACGAGTAATAAGCAAGATCTCTTAATGAACTTCGAACTCTAGCATTTTTGTTACTAATTTCCGTTCAATACATGTTGTAATCATTTCATTAATATTTTAAATATATTATTATATATCTCTTTAGAAATCTTCTACCTCTCATCTTTATGTTTCTTAATATTTATTTACTATCCTTTTCATTTTTTCTTGACAACAACAAAAAACCTCTTCTTCCCATATGTTCTATCCCTGTTATGATACCTTCGATTACTTTGTTTAGCCAACCATCCCCTCTCTGAGTCCCACCTGTTTCTTTTTTCTCGTTTCTTTTAATTGAAGTATAACTCCGCCCTATCCCATCATTGCAATGATTACATCCATTGTGACAAATTCATTCAAAGCTATGCATCCCTTTATAAAGCAAGGGTATTTTTTAAATAAGCTGATATAGCCGGATAAATATCGCAATGATAGCAATTATTCTTCAAAACCGGTCCTTTTAGCTCAAAAAATTAATTTTCTTAAAAAACATCAGTTTCATTTTCCACGAAAATAAATGTCGATGACTGAAGTTGTTGCAATTCTGTTAGAAATAGAATGGATTTATATCAAATAATTATATCATTACATATACTTTACTTACCCAATCTCACAAGGCAAACTCTTCCCTATTATAGTGTGTTTAATCTATAAATTTAGGGAGAAAAGGATGTTAACGCATAGACGAAGCGCCTGAATGTTACGCAGACCAAGTAGCAGTTAAGTTTTGCCGGTATGCATAATATTTAGGATGCAATATGTAAATTTAGTTTAAAAAACGCCTTAGAACAGGTAAAGTTAAATACATCAAATTTTTCGAAATTTATATGAATTTTAATTTAAGGAAATGCTTACGATATGCTAGGTAACCTGGTGACTCTTTCGTATCATATCGTAGCTTTGTACTCAAACTCCGGTAACGCGTGTTATTATAATTATCGTTAGTAGCTTTTTTAATAATTATAAGCTACAACTACTGTTATTACCATACGTGGAGAGAAAAAAGTGTAAATTTCTATTTCTATGAAAAATGTCGAACCACAGAAACTGATAGAAATGTGCTATGTGAATTTAACTAAAATATTTCACGTAATTAATCTAGGCAATAAAGAATAGTATTTTAAGGCGTATTTTCCACATCTTTTAGAATTAAATTAGCTTCATGAAATTAAAAGACAAATTCACAAATAATAAGCACTGTGGCAAGAATAAAGGCTTAGTAAATGATTGAACTTTGTACAATAAATATATTTAAATTGGCTGTAAATAATTATACATATATACACACACATACATATATGTATATAACGTTACTTGCTTATTCTGTTGGAACATTAATGTAGGAAACAAATTTATAAATTTAATGATAGCATTTTTTAGGTTTATAGAAAATGCGCAAACTATTAAAATACCGTTAAATTTTAATTACTCGTTCAGTGCAAATTCAGCAAATTTTTCCCGCTTATTCATGAAATGAAGTTCCATAATATCCGAAATTGGGAACTTCCGCACTCAGGATTCTTCGCTATTTGACCCAATTCTCGATTTCGCTGAGTCGCGCCTATCGATGCACTGGTGACCAAAATAGACGACAATGTCCTCCTCCGAAATGTTCTCCCTACTTTCCTGAATTGCTTATTGCAGTTCAGATTAATTACGGGAAGTCGAACATTTCCGCATTGATCCGATTGCTGCTCCGTTTTTAATTTCGCGATTTGATGAATTGACGGGCGTCGAGGGAGTTGCGAGGAGAACAAGAAGAATGGGAGGGGGAGAGCCATTCTACAGGTGCACCCAGCGTGCACAAGGGAGAAATTGGGCGCTTAGCGACGGAGAGGAAGCACGCACTTGCCGAATAGGGATTCTTCATCCTTCTTTGTGTTGTGAATGGGTACCCGTAGATGCCATCTGTATGCATGGAAGTGGTACTTGCAAGGGAATTTCCTTCCCCCTACTTCTCTCCCATACGACGCAAATAGCTCGAAACCAGATGTTATAAATTTCTGATTGCAAAGGATTGTACATCCTATAAATATTACAGATCGAATGTCACTTGCACATTCTCCTCTGTGGATTTTTTTAAATTCAAAATGATAGGTATCATTGCATTCTAGTGAACGGAGTTCTTAGATGCTCTAATTTTCATCATGAATATTTAGTTTTGAATTCAATTACTTAAAGAAAATTGTTTCATCACCTGCCAACATTAAAAAGGAAGTCATTTTACGAAAAAAAGAAAGGGAAGAATCAAATATTTCATTTCACTGCAAGAGTAGGAGCTCCTGGAAGTTCTTCCATCATTTCTAACTTTTATTATTTTATGCTTGGTTTTAGCTCGCCTTAAAGTCCCTATGAAATCAAACCTAATTGATTTGAGATAATACATATATATTCTCATTGAGTATAAGAGTTGTACATGTCAACGAAGCTTGATTTAACATTAGAAAGGAAGTATTGAATTGAGTCGAGGAAAATGACAGTTTTCTACTTTCAGCTCTACTGATAGGAATCTGCTAAACTCCATTCCTTAAATTTTACCGAGAAGAAAACAATATATAAGTAAGCTCTTTGCTACGATTGGGTCTCAAGAAGCGTATGCCAGTGTGTATTTCTCCTGAGAAATACTAAACATTTAGATCGATTGAGATCAATATACTGCCATATTGAGCTTCATATGCCATTAAAAAGGAATTGTTGAATAAAATCTGGTTCGGGATTCGGTAGCACCAAGAAATGAATTTTCTATGACGTAATACTAAGAGGACAAGGGCTGAAAGTTTAAATTTTCCGACCTTCCACCGGATAGTGGTTCTCAAACTCTCGATCCCTTTTTCCGAGAAATATAGATGACATCATAAATCCTCTTCCCTCGCAAACCCTTTTGAAATGTCCCTTTCATTATTTTCATTCTTTCCATCAGTTTCCAAACACTTTCCCTCACATTTGTCACGTCGCAACCCTCGTCTTTCTCATTCCCTCCAATCTACCGCAATCCCTTTACAATCCACTCCCTCAAATCACGAGGGATATGCCATTCGAGTCACGGAAACCCGATAGCTTTGTGCCACATTCGGGGAACACTAGGATATACCCTTTCCGTCTGATTAACATTTACTATATCCATGTTAAAGTCAACCTTTGAGCTAGGAAATCTTTTCGGAAATATGTTATAAAGTCTTTTCTTGAAATTGATATCTGCAACTTAGATTCTGTAGGCTTAGCATTACCTTCAATCAGAGTAAATAACTGTATAAAGTTCTAATATCGAGCACTTGTGAATGATTCGAAAGGAAGATTTGATATATGAACTAGGATGGAGGAGGTTATGTATACAAAACTTGTATGGCAAACAATTTAAAATTATTTTTTCCTTTCTCAAAGAAGCTTCTTTTATTAAGTGGGATAATTAAATTAACGTATTAACTTCATAAAGGTATAATCTTGCAAAATATTACCTTTATGAAATAATTAATATCATACAATTAAATTAAAAATCCATTTTCAGGTGAACTTTGTGTTAGTTCTCTGCAATAAAAGGAAAATATAATTAAAAGTTTTGTTAAGGATTAATTGATAAATAATGAAGATAAAACGCGAATATTTCGTTAAAAATTGGTACCATAATACTATACAAGGCTCACTAGATCATTCTATATTTTTCGCGAGAAAAGAAGAAATGTAGCTGTCTTGAAATCACTTTTTTCAATATTAAGTCATCGTTTCCGATTGCTAGATGTAGTACATCCGTTGCAATAAATCTCGTTTCAATAACAATTTTTATTTTTTTAGGGTCAGTCGTAATATATTTTATTTTATTCAATGAAAGCTAGGAAAATAGATCTTCTTAGTAGTTAGCCAATGAGTGATTTGAACCCCAATTTTGCCATTCCGAAAAAGTTATGGAAATTTTTGTCAAGTGGAACGAAGTTTTATATACCCCCTCGTTCTTCAGTCAGATTTCCATCTTGTCGCATTAAGGCTTCTCATAAAATTTTCCATACTTCCACTCCACTTTCATCATCCCTCCTTGTCTCCTCCCTACTTCGTTTCGTCTTAAATATGTCTCAACCATCAGACTTATTTCTGCTTTGACTTATCTGTACACATATCCTACTTATCTTCTTATTTCATTCTCATGAGAAGAACTTCTGTCTTGGAATCCCATATGAATGAATCGGAATTCCTCATATCCAAGCAGATCACTATTATTATACCTATATCTTACCCCCCTTGCAGCCCCTTTTATGTATTCCTATCAGCTTCTCGTCATCCCCCATTATTCCTTCCCTTTAGAATTCATTCTTTCCACCCCTTATCTCATTTTTCAGCTCCTTGCTGCCCTCGCAACCTCTATGTTTCTTCTTTCAGCGTTAGAGCAAATGTATTTAGTTCCACTTTAATGTGAATTTGAATTGCTTTGTACTTATTCAGTCGGTCTCCTATATTTTGCCTGCTAAGCCAGCCATAAAGGTGGGAAAAAAGTACCCGTTATTGCTCAATGTAAATGAAGGCTCAGTGAATCAATTCATCAAAATAAGCAACTATGACATGAATGATAGAATGAAGAAGATTAAATCAACATAGAAAAGTAGATTGAATTGAATACCTCTGTGTCAAACTAACGATAAATCAAATTTTAACGCATACGTAAGGAAAATCTGCGGTACAGCAACTGTAAAAATCGGTTTTATATAGCGTATTGCTGCAATGGAATGGCAAGAGAGTCACTCGATTTAGTAGGGCCTCATCATGCGGAAATTAAATGGGATACTGCGGATGAAACTTGAGCCCGCGAGCTAGAGAAGGTGCAGCGCAGCGTTTTATACTACGATGAAGCAGAGAGCGTCATCAAGCAAGCATCAAGGAAGCACTTTCTTAGCGCAGGTCGAGAATCCTAGGAGGAAAGGTGAGCAGTAGTTAGGTAGCTATTGCCAAATGAATTCAGAGAGAACGAGTTAACGGAATACGAAATAGGTATCGTGTGACCTCTTCGCTGATTCGACCTATCCGGAGATGAGGGAGGAGCAAAAGAGATGGATTCAAAGTAATACGCTAGGGAAAGTATTTCTTTCCTCGAACGATCTGAGACAGTAATAAGGAAAAGAAATAGGTTTATCGTTTGGTATTCTACTATATGCTGCAAGTCCGTAGGTGACCTGTAGAATACGAATGTAGATGTTACTATTTCTTCCCTTATTTTCCGTTCTTCCTTATTTTTACACGGTTTTTATAACGCTTACACTTATTAGTTCTATCAATAGATTTTTGATCATTTTGAGAAACATTCTAATGAAACTACATGATGTATTTGAAGTAAACAATATGTTGAGTAGATAATGAACAGGATCGTTGATTCCTGTGAGGTCTATTCCGAAAACAAAAGAAAACCATTCAGCTAAAACATTTTCTTGAACCATTCACTTTCAATTATTATCCATCCGTTGCGAATTTTTCTAAATTTTGATTAAAATATCTTAACCGTGAAGTCATAGTATACAAATTATTTTTTAAGGAAATCGGAGAAAAAAATAAGATTCAAGTATTATTCTTGAAAGAGTTTATGCCATAAACTTATCACCCTAAACTTTTATTTGACATTTGGTAAGATTTCACAATACATTCTAAAGAATTGAAACAGTGAGTCTACTCAATAGATGAAAAATAATGTAAACCGTAATAAAAAATATTCATTTTACTTCGGGATAAATAATGAGAGCATTGAATATATTCTGAAAGATAAATATCAAACGTTACGCATTTTTCAAATTAAAAAGATGCAATTGGACATTTTCCATTGGAGAAGGGATTAAAAAAAACATTTTTGGTATCTATTTGTTCATTTGGGGCGTAATCAAGTATTTTACCACTAGGCGTTGAATCGCGTCTTCTCTTTAAACTAAGCGGAGATTCTCTCTACAAAAATAATTGAACCCGGGAGCAATTCTGGGACTAAACGGCGAATTGGCTTCGTCGGCTCTCACAAACGCCCATCTTGTCGCAGATATGGAGTTACTTTTAACGAGGTTTTATCCGTTTCCCGGAAAATTTCTCTTTGCGCCGCTCATTTATAGGTTCATGCAGGACAGCCGTTGAGGTTTCGCAATGGCTTTGGGGTGAGATTGGCGGAGAAATTGAGAAAGAAGTAAAAGAGAAATGCAGGTTGGGGCGAATGGGCATTAGACAGATACTCGCTGCTAATGGAGAACTTTTTGGCGCTTGTGAGGGCAGAGACAGGGGGGGAAGGAGGGGGAAAGGTCCGATCGCAGATGACCCTCCTTCCGAACTGCAGTGACGCTCTTTTTATGGTTTCATAATCGATGAGAAACCATCAACTGTGTTTCTGCTTCTACAACATAAATGAATAAAAATACTAGTATAAAATTCAGAATACGCAGTATATCATTATCATACCAACCTCGAGACTTTGATAGCATCTAAAAATTTATGGACATCCAAAATTGTGCGAATGGTGTCACCAGATATTTAGTCTAGCTATAAAAAAATTTGTACCCTACGAATTATTTCCTCAATTTTTATCTGATTTTGACGTTTACCAATTCATCCTTCTTTCATTTCACTCCATTTGTCAACGATGTATCAATTTTCTGCTTTTTCTATTTTCAACCGAAGGAAGATAAGAACGTTTAAAGTATGTTTTTACCGATTAATGTAAAAATGGTTAGATTTTATTGCTCTTTGCTGACTTAGTATTTATTATAGTTACTTATATTTTTATTATTTACCTTAATTTTGTAAATGCTTTGGTTCCATCATTTACATCTTTCGTATCGTCAGATATTTTTTAGATCTTACCCAGCAAGCGAAGCAAAAATTCAAGAAGCCAAATTTCATTCATCTTTTATAGAGAATGTTTACAGTTAATCCAGATTAATGTTTGATTTATATAAAAAAACTAGCATACTTGCTGAAGCAATTTGTTATTTATCCTCATAGAAATGTTCGAAAAGAGAATTCCCAGCTAATGAAGGCCTTACGATTCGCTTTTCTGAATTTTAATATCTCCTGATTTACATTTTAGACCAGCCTATTCAGGCCTGTAATTCATCATAACCATCATGTTATTGCAAAAATATTGCGTACTACTTTAATTATAACTTAGTCTCCGTATGGTAGAGTGAAGAATTGAGATTCAAAATGATTGTTAAGCTTGCACGTGTACTCATTTTAAGCACTTCACTAAAGGCTGTCTTGCTAAAAATCTCTTATATTGAAGGAATTTCACTATCAATAATATTTTGGTAATGTGGATAAGGATACCAAACAACGGAAAAGAAATATATTCCCTTTGGTAGTTTAACTTAATCAATAATGGGATATAATTTGATTTCTACGATATTGTCATGAAATATATTTGCCTAAGCAATAACTATAATAAATTTCTGTTTTAAGCGGTACCGTTTATTATCCTCAACTACATTTACTTCACTCTTCTCGATCGTTCTCGTTACTCTCCCATAAAAGTAAGTGTAGAGGAATGAAGAAAATAAGATCGCTTCAGATTAGTAAGGAGTCTCTTATACTTTACGAACTGTAGTTTAAACGTAGCATTGGAGAAATTTGGACACAGTCCGTTCGATTTATTCGCTGGTTTTCACTCAACATAACATTAGTGTGTCGCTTAAGTTGAGTATTTTAAGCTCGAGTCTGCCCCATTTCCTCCGGATTAAACATGAACGCATATTGTAAAGCGGAGCGATGAACGTTTTATTGGGATAAATGATTAATATTCGGATCGGATTACAGATATCTAGCGGGATCATACCTTCCCATGCATAAAACGAACCCCTTTTGCTGCAAGAGGAGATTCCATTAATCTGCATGCTATGCAAATGCATGAATTTGAACGCTCCTCGTTTCTATGCTGAGTCTGTGCTCTTGCATTGAAACCAGTTTTCATTCAATCGTATTCATTTTTATTTATTTTTCCGTGATGCACGTTGCTTTGAGGATAACACCCGACTGAGGCATTGTTTTGCCGCAGTACTTTTATTTTTGTTTCCAGAGCGGATTTTTTATCATCAGATCTTCTGCTTGTAAAGCAGCTCTTTATCTATAGCATTCGAGTTAAACTCCAGAGGAACGATTTTCGCGTATAATCCTTATATTTTAACGCAATGCAATGAGCTTCGAATGAATCGTTAAATAGAGTGAGTTTAATTCTGATCGCTACCTTTGAAATAATGCACGCCCCTGAGTGTGTGGCGGAAGGCCTTGTGAAACTGCCCGTTTTCACCATACGATTCCAAGGGTGGAATAACCGAGCTCTATTATTCCCAAGTGCGCTGTAAATTTGTTTGCTAGTGCCGACAATCGTTGAGAAGCTGGAGAGAATTATATGTTGAAGCGTCCTTCGCCAGCCAAGACCTTCTTCCCATCGCCGTCTTCCGCGGAGCTCAAATTTATATCGCTTCAGAAGAAGCAATTTTGGGCCAAGAAAACCGCAAATTTAATGCATTTTCTAATCTTGCTTTTTGGTTCATCCACAATTGAGGTTTATACCTTGCAATTTATTCCTTCGGCATTTGACTTTAATTCCCAAGCATGTTAAGGAATTTCTTTATATCAATTAATTATTTATAATTCTGATTTAATTTCTTAAGATAAAATTTCAGCAATTTATATTTTAAATCAAATAGAAGTAACTATTCTCATTCACGCAGTCACACAGTGTACAGTTACTATGGTCCCATTAATTTTTCTTCATTATTATCACCTTTTCTTTTCTTGAAGAAACTCCCTCCCTTGTTAGCCCTAATACAAACAACATCGCGGTGGTAATAGGTTCTCAGACACACATTGGTACTGAAGATAGAAACATAACTATCAAATGCGTATTTGCTTGTAATTTTTGAGTGGTTGAATCTAAATTGTTTCTTTTTATGATTTGTCTTGATCATATTTATTTAATTATATACGGGAAGATTTAATTAAAGACACTCTCTTATTCAAATTGTTTTTATAAACTTTAATTGAGTAACGTATTTTTTTCTAGAATGTTAAAAAATTACATGCTCATTCTTAACATTGTAGGAAGATTTTTTAACTCGTTATTCAGTTTTTTTGTAGATGTTTGAGGATATCCGCTATCGTTTAGAGAGTTTGATTTTTAGTTTGTGAAATTGAGCTTAAAGAGAACTTTAAAGGAGCTTATATTTCATCCAGGTTAAGCTTTATTTTGTCTGGTAGTTGTTTTTGCTATTTTTTGCAGAAAGAGGTGGGAATTGGGCCGATAGAAAAGGATGTGGAGAGAGGAAATTAGACAGCGCAAATTTTTATCTCATTTCTTTCTATTTCTTGTTTAATTCTAATAGCCTCAACTGCATCACCTAATAATTTAAAGAATTTGACTTGGAGGGATATTTCTTGGATCACAAACAATCGAAACTTATTACGTAATACTAAAATTATTTTTATAATCACTGTTCTTCCACATAATCTTAAATACAGTTGTAGAAACATTTCTCACTACTGTTTAGCTGGCTGATTTCGTAAGTTTCAATGGATATTTTGCATCTAAGTATGGTTTATTAAGAGTTAAATGTAATCTATTAAAATCGGACCACATCCCATTGAAACTAACGTCAATGATATTAGAATGAAATTGAACTTATATTGAATTATAATTGCAAATAGAAAGAAAAATCCTCAGATGCAAACGATCTTCAGAGAATACCTTGAAAAAAGGATTTGCAGTGTAATGCAGTGGACTCAATAAGAAAGAGTTGTTTGACGATAAAAAAGGAAGAGAGTACTTGAAGTGTAGTTAGCTACCTTATGATAGTCTTGAGTATCATTTCCACAATATACACCTTTCTTTTAAAACTTTATGGTCAGCAATACTTATTTGCGTAGGCATACAACCTTAATTGTTCTCCTTTTGTTTCATGCCACAAGATTTTTGGAAAACGAGGTAGATTTAACCTCTGTTTCCACTGAAATCCTAATTATTCTCATTTGCAACGGGGATAAGTAGCATTCGATAAAACTTCCCCTTCCCAAACGACTAACACAAATCCAGCATTAATTGTGAATTTCGCTGCATTGTCAATCCATTCTTTTTGTTCTTAAAACCGCCGCCGATCAATGCGGCGCTGAAAGGTTTACACTGCTCTTTTAATCGTGCAGTCTTGACGTCCCCCACATTTGCCTCTCCTCTTCCGATTTCTTAAACAGTTTCACTCCTCTTCCGCTCCCACTTTCCTCTCGAAACAACTTTCGTCTCCCCATCTAATTTCGCCACCCACTTTCTCCCTATACATGCCTCAACCTCACTCTTTGCCATTTTCAAAGGCCATTTCTATCCGAAACCACCTTTCACACAGTTCGAACCGAGCCCTTCAAAGGAACCACCCGTTCTTTTTTCCTCAAATCTCCCTCTTCCAGTTCCCCTTATTTCTCCTTTGCCTGCAGAAGAAACCGGTCTCATCCTCTATTTTATTTTTACTCGTTGCTGCCGAAATGAAGATGCTACCGAATATATGAATTGGAACTAAACGAGAGAGGAAGGAAGTTTGTGACGCCCAAAACTTCGCCATCGATTCCCGAGCGTCCCCTCTTCTTTTCCCGAAAGGCCCGCTCTCTCCCACTCCATCTCTTCCTGTTCCCCCTCCCCCCACCCCACACCAATCATTTTTTCCCTCTTGCCCACCTTCTCTTCTTCAATCACCAGAACTTCTCTCGATTCCCTTTTTCACCGGGTTCTCTCTCTTCATTTTTGCCCCTATTCCCTCCCCCCTCCCCGCAGTCACTCTCATTCGGGAAATTTTGAAAATTTTAATGAGCTTGAGAGCTCCGAAATGAAAGCGAAGGGACACCCCTCTCTCTCTGCCTGTAGGTGGTAGAGGGGAAGGGGGAGAGTGGTGGTGGGGGAAGATGAGGGGTTGATAAGGGAAATGGAAAGATTTGAAAGGAGGGCAAAGAGAAAAGGGTGGTGGTTTGGAGGAGAAGGAAAATGAAAAGGGAAGAGTTGCGATGGAGAGAGAAGAAAACGGTGGTCGATGAAGAGGGAAAAGGGACTATATAGGGAGTAAGTATTTCCGGCTCGAAATTCAGGTAGATTCTAAATATTTTGATATGAACCGAAATTTCGGGGATTTTCATTGATGCTGAATTGGATTTATGTTCAATTAACAAGTGCCTCTTGCCAGGAAGAGGGAAGGTGTAAATAACCTTAGTATTGTACACGAAATTAATAAATTTTGACAATCGATTGGTTAAACAAGAGACGGATTAACTGTTGATACCACCTTAATGTTATTAGTTTGGAGAATGTTTGAGTAATTGATTTTAGCAAATCGTTTGAATGAAATTTTTTCTCATTCATATTCCGATAGGAACTATAATTTGAGACTTTAAATACCCAATAACCATACAGCTATCAATATTCCATTCCTTGTGTATTTTGTGGTTGATAAATTAATCTAAACTTCTGATAAACGTTTCTTATCCTGCATTTTTAAAATAACATTGTGGTTACAAGCAAAGCATTTTTGTCCTGAATAAGAAAAAAATGCTTTGTTTTTTAATAACCTTCATGTACTAGTTAGACATATATTTTGTTTTTAATTAGGTAATAATAACGTTTAAATATATGAATGATTCATTTTCCTCCCTTTTTCATTTACAACTATATATTTTGACAACAATCAAAAAGGGAACTTGATGCCCCATGGAAAAGCACCTTCGATCAACAGAGAATTCGCTGAATGATTATTGGTCGGTTGAGGCATTTAGTTTTGGAATGGAGATACGTGGAAAGCAGCTCAAAAATTAAGTTTGCTCTACATTTCTTGTTATTAATTTTGAGGTTAATTTGAATCTAAATAAAATATGGATTCACTATGAGGAATAAATGACGATCGATTTTCTAAGCACCAGTAAAGATTGCACTCACACGCTTGCGAAAGGTTTTCGAAAATTTCGAGCAAGTCTACTTTCTCATTTTGAGCTAAAAAGAGCTATATGCGGCTATGGTAGGAGAAATGTAAATGGGCTAGCAAAAATGACGGAGATGAGAGAGAAAGAAATTAGGGAACGGCGGAGTTTGTTGGCGTGTTCCGGACGGATTGCGTTTTGAGAGAAGATGAAGGATGGGTTGTGAAGAGAGAGGTTTTTGAAAGTCGGGAAATTTTGAAACTAAATATTGAAGAATGATGTGCTTGACAGCGAATTCGCGATTAAAAAGTTGGCGCGTTCTTTTTTTCTTCTTTTAAGTCTCTCTGCATGAAACTCGCTGTAGCACAGTCACACGGCTTGTGGATTTTCAACTTTAAGATCTAATCGTTTCACGCAAAGAGGTTTGTGCTTAGGATTCCGGGTGATAATAGCCGAGGACTCGTTGAGATAAAAGCACGTCAGAAACATTGCGGCGGTACCTCTTATCTGCAATGCGCACCGTTTTGAAGACTTTCGCGGTTGAATATCAAGAGATGATTCCAGTGGAATTCGTATCGGATAAATTTGAATTTTGGCTTTCTTCTAGTTGATTAAATCACAATTGCTCCTTTCTCTAGCATAATTAGGGATTACATACCTTTTTAATCACTTCTACTTACTGTCAGTCTTGTGCAAATAACAACAAAGGCGACACTCGTTTACCGATTATAGCTTGATTAATATTTACATAATTAACACATGCGCGTAGAAATATTTATTATAACCTTACTCATGAGTTTTTTCTTCTGGGCAATTGTTTAGGGGGTTTGGAAGTTAACAATCAGGTATTAAATACATTTTTTGCAGAAAATGTTGTCGAAGAGAGATTAAATAATACGTAGTTGTGAGGAAACTTCCTTAAATAGAAATATATCCCTTAGCACTCTCAAAAAGGTCGAAGGATATACCTTAGCAATTGCTTGATGTTTAATGATTATCGTAGACACAAATTATGTTCACTTTGATTTTAAACCACCATAAGCAGTCACTCTCTCTGTCAAATAAGATACCACATGTTTTTCATTGTAACATGTTCACATTTAATACCATATCAATGCTGATGTCAGTTTAAATTCGTGTCGTCGTAAACGCACAGCAGTTCGTTATTGCTTTAGTACTTTTTGACATAAAAGATCCGATTTCCTGTTGCATTGCACTGGAATTGGGTGAGTAACTTAAAGAAAAATATCCCATCCCTTTGTCAAACTTTCTCGTTAAAATCGAATAACGGGCTCCTTTAATTCGAGGACCACCATCAGCGTCCTTTTTTTCCAATAAAAAGAGAGAAGGCAATTGGAAGAGAGACATCGCGACGGACTCCTTATCTACGAATCGCGGGCGCGATCAAGGGAGAAGGATAACGACTTTTCGGGAACGTTTCACGCAGTATATTTTTACGAGTTCCCTATTTCTGGATCTCAACGCAGAGAAGGAAAGAAAAACTCCCTCATTTTTTCTCCGGAATCCGATTTGGCCGTCGATTTTGGAGTAAAAACGGGTATCGACCGCCGAAAATCTTCCATCACCACCCTCGAGAACCTGAAACAACCAACTACCTAGCGTAGCCTCATAATCCAGGGCCGCTCTCCACTCGGAAAATGCCTCTTTCATCTCGCCCACGGCGGGCCTTCCCTCCACGACACCCTTTTGTTACGCATCGCCTGATTGGCATCATCACCCGGGCAACGGGCTCGTCGGTTGGAATCTGACATATGAAAAGGGAAAAGAAGATTCGGATAGTGTCTGCGTGAGTCGGAGTGGAAAAGAAAGAGGTTGGGTTAAGGTGGAGCAATGGAAAGAATGCGAGAGAGGGATGAACGCGACCTCCCCTCGATCCGCTACAACCTCGTCCCCGCCCAGATTTGCCCACTCCAACCCTCTCCACATCTCCGGTTTATTAGCCTCGGCGTGATGGGGGTGGAGTGGAGAGGGGGTTGGGAGTAATAATAATGGCGGATATGGACGGGGGGAAAGGGTCGGTGCATGATCGAGTTAGGGCGGGTGAAGGGAGTTGGAGTGGATGGGCGAGGGATTGCCGATGAAGCGAGGGCTGTTGGGTGGGCGAAGGCAGCGGGGAGAGGTGTAAAACGACGAGAAACTATTCTCGGTGAAATATTTTGTGTGAAAAGAACAGGTATTTTCGGTATCTTTTGGCAGGAATGTTTCTCTAGAGTAGTGTCTAATGGATAATTGTTTCATTAGCCTTCTTTATAATCAGCTTTTATTATCTCTCGGAGGTTGGCGTAATTTGAAATATTAATCCGAGATTTTTCATTATTTGAGGGATCCGTAGGGAGTGGGGACCTTTCTCTGGAAATCTTTTGTGTTGGGAAATTTCCACGAATATATTAACTCTCCCTGTACCACCTTTTTATCATTCGTTTCTGATATTATCTAATTCCAGGAAGGTTCGAGAATACCTGTTTTTTACGCGTGCCCTTCTTTCTTCACTTTCAGGCCAATGAATGCCTCATATATCCATTGAATCTTTTACCCTTTTAAGAGACCGCAACTCACTTTTAAGCTTCAGTATTTAATAAATGCCCTTTATTATGTAGTCAAAACATTGAAAACGAAAGTTAACTTTCTAATTTAAAGCATGAAATCTAGTGAGTAAAAATTGTTATTCAGTAACGAACAGTAATTATCACTCAAATAATTGAAGTGAAGTCATAATAGATAAAATATTAAGTATATAATTGAATTATTATATGTATAATGTATATATATTATCCTTTAAAAATAAATATTGTCATCGTAAATTTGCTATTAAGTCAAGAAAGGCAATTACTGCTTCGATAAATAAAGTATAGCTCTTTTCAATCCTTTTGATATCGGAGAAAATGTGCATGGGATAAAACAATCCTCTGCTGACTACTAAAACTTTAAATCTAAATTCTATATCGAAACCTAATCAACTTTATTCAAATAAGTGGACATTTTCTGCTGTGCATCGTTGGCAAAAAAAGCGAGTTATGAATTCCGCGGAGCTTAGGGAGTGCACTCAACAGCAGTGCACTCGGCAATCTGCAGAGCGAACCTACTCGACACAAATATTGACCGCTCGGACTTCGTCCGGGCATTCCCCGCTAGTGTACGTGAAACTAACCTAGAGCATAGGAGACGCGATCTTCGCAAGACTCCAGGAATTTTGCACCGCGAAGGAAATTTCCAAGGGAGAGTTAAAAGAGACTTCTCACCATTTGAGACGGAAAGTTGGATTCGTCCTTAGAGAGAGTTAGTTTCCAAAGAAAAGAAAATTGAAAAGTGAGCATATGTGGAACTCAGTGCGGTGGAATATTTTACGATCCATTCTTATACATTTTAGGATGAATAAGGTAATTTAAAAATTTTAAATTGTGCTTAATTTTACCAACATTTTAATCACGGAAATATGCGCTGTTCTGGGGAAATATTTATATGAATATTTGAAATGAAATTCCGTTGAATGAAAGTTTGTGTCATCCTTTGCTCAAATTTAATATTGTGGGGAAGTGACGCTTTAACGGAAAATATTACAAAGCTTAAAAATAAAGAAATTATTTGAAATCAACATAAGAAATATTATTGAGATCATTTCCTCGTGGATGATAAGGGATATCAACTAAGATTGTGCATTTAAAATATATAAAGGAATCTGCCGCAAAAATAATTTTTACTAATATTAAATAAATGAAGTATAGCTATAAGAACACTCGTATTATACGGCCCTGAATATTTACGTGAACGAATAACATTTATTGACTGTGTAATGACCCTTATTTTAAAATATCATCCATAGCTGAACAAAAATATTGGAATTTGTAAACCTTTTACCTGTTTGCTAATATTTTATCCGTATGTTAGGGTATTTTTAGTTTTTTATTTGAATTCCTTATATTTTCAATTTCTTAAAGAATATAAAATCGAATATTTACGAGTAGTTGTGAGACAGAAACTTTAGGATAATCAGAATGGAATTCTGTATTTTCAGAAAAAAATTCCACACCTGGTGTTAAGACCATAATGTATCGATACAAAGGCACCGAACGTCGAATGAAAAAGAAAAAAACAATCCCTCAGAGACGTCACGCGAAAAAGGAAATAAACGCGTTTGGGACGAAAGAAAATCACGTCCCAACATCGCAACTCCTTTATTCCGAAAACACCCCTCGAACGCGCATATTCGTAGCGGCAAATCGCAGTTGGGCGCGAAGCGTTTGACGATCGCAGAGCGCACGTCAGGGTGCGGCAGTTAAAACGGAGCGGTCCGCGCCTCTTTTATACTTTTCCGTTCGAACTTCAGACCCAAGCGGACGTAAAAATAAAAAGCGGAGAAAGTGGATGAAGAAAAGCGGGATATGGCAACGTTTGGAAAGAGAAAGGACGAAACTTCTCAGAGTTCCTCTCTCTCTCTCTCGATCATAAAAGACGCCGTCAAACATTTCCCACCAGTTGCGGAGCACCCCACCCCCGCCATCACCCCCCACGACCGCATGTAAATCACTCCCCGGCATAAAAGCACGCACATGAGCACGCTCGGTCTAAAGTCCCCCCGCCTACGCGATCTCCCGTGCGCCGATAAAGAAGAGGGCGCGAATGAGAGAGAGGTGAAGAGATGGCAGGAAAGAGAGGGGAGAGTTCGACGGTGGAAATAGGAAAAGGAGGTTGCCGTCTGCGGGAGTGGGGGTTGTCATGGGAGACGAGCAATGCGTGGCTTCTCCAACCTCCGATTTCTCTCGCTACATCTTTCTCTATACTTCCTCTCTGGCTTTCATTGCTCCCCCCACGAATTCTTGTTCCTCTCTCTTCGCCGTGTTCCTATGACGACGGATTGAGAGACGAAGCCCCACCCAGAGCGGTGAAATACTCGCCCACACACACGGCACCCTCTGGGCCCGCTAAATCCTCACCCTTCGCAACCCCCTTCGCCGCCCCACCGCAACCCCCCGTTGAAATCTCGCAGTCGCGATCCCTCCCAACTCCCACCCTCCCGCACCCCTGCGGCCCTTTTACAATTTCTCTCCCGTCCTTTAACCCTTACATCCACCGCCCCCTCCCCCGCCGCGCCTTTTCCGCTCCTCTCACTCTCTCGGATTATGGAAAAAAACGCCTCCCATAATGAGCGGCGAATGTGAGGCAGCGGCTTGTTCGCAGGGAAGCGGGGATTTTTTGGGCGCGTCGGAAGGAAAAATGTTGGAAATATGTAGGGGAGGATGGGCGAGGATGGGATGAGTGGAGGAGGATGAGAAGAGTTTTCTATGAGGAGTAGGAAAGGAACCGCGCGACGGCGCATAGGTGCTCGCGTCAAGGGCGCA
The DNA here is from genome assembly GCA_947579665.1 of Sympetrum striolatum. Taxonomy (NCBI): domain Eukaryota; kingdom Metazoa; phylum Arthropoda; class Insecta; order Odonata; family Libellulidae; genus Sympetrum; species Sympetrum striolatum. The sequence goes on from OX388341.1 coordinate 26,096,123, forward strand.
CGCGTCGGGGTTTTTGCCCCCACTCCACCGCGACCCTCCTCGAGGGCTCCTCGGGAGGGCTGGGGGAGGAGGGTGTGGGGAGGGGATGAGTCTTCTCCTCCGTGAACCCCCCTTCGAGAGGAATCACGTGGGAGGAGGGGCGATGACGTAGCGGGAGCGGAGAGGGGTCGAACCGGGCGCCGGCGCCCCTGGTGCACCCCACTCGCACCTCGTCCTCTTCGGCACGAGCACCCCACTCGCATCGTGCCGCGCCACACGCCTGTTGAACATCCTTCGTGCATTGGCCGCTTTCTCTGGTACCGGAAGAGTCAGCCAACGAAGGGAGCGCGTGCCGTTGTGGAAAGGGGGCGGGGCCATTTCGGAGGAGGAGGTGGTACGGATAGACGAGAGGAAGTGGCGATTAAAGAGGTGGAGGGAGGGATTCCCTTGGAGGAGACCCACATGCCTAAAGGGTCCTTCGTACTTTAAGAGTATTCACCCGCCGCGAAGTGACGAGACACGGCAATTTGCGCCATTTCCGATTTCCTACCGGAGGTTCGAAAATTTTACTGCCGGATCGTCTGGCGATGGAGAAACTCGCGCCGTGCGACCCTCAGATGTTTTTGATCCCCAGTTTCTAAGTCATCGGAGCAGCGTATATTTTTTTAACCGCGCGAATCCCGTCCTCGAGACCGGCCTATCCGGGGCGCAGCGTGATACACAGTGCCTCGCAACACGTGGTCCCCTTCACTTTCTCTCTTCTCCTCCACTCTCTCTCTCTCTTCCTCTCTCTCGCGATCTCTCCGTCTTCCGGCCTCTCCAGCTCTCGTTGTCGCCGTGTTCCCTTGCGTACGTCCTCGAGAGGTTGGATCCCCTTGGAAGCAGCGACCCCGTGACCCCGTCTACGACTGCTTAGATCATCAGCTGTTACGAAGAGCCCGTCGCTGAAGACGCCACTGGCGCGTCGTCCGCTGATCTCCCAAAGACTACAAGGCTGAATCCTGACGACACTTGTGCACAACTCTCGACTTCTTTTGCTTCCTTCTATGTTTCCAGAAGGTCTCAGGTGTGTTTGGCAACTGTGTCTTTGCATTGGAGATGTGCATGCACGCTCACGCATCTAACTTCCCAAAGTCATCTCAGTGCACTTTATGAGGCGAGGAGTGTCGAATTCTTTGCCGGAAATTATGGATTAAGGGGATACCGGTGTTGCACAAACTTGCTGCATGCTGCACTTTGCCTTCGCTTCGTAATGATTGAATTTCACGGGCTTTTTGCAGGACCTAGAAAATCTCGATCAACTGTTTAGTTTGAAATTTTCTTGCAGAGGTTATCTACAAACTTGGTGGACGAATCATTTGTTTGTAGCTGTCGAGTATTGGAAACGTTTCTATAATTATCTTTCAATTACTTGTTTCCTTATTTCCAACATATAGCTTTCCAGCAAGTGGATTTGTGAAAGTAACTAACATTGAAATCATAAATATTCTTCTTTAGAACTTTCAGCGAATTGAACGACAAAATCTTATTTAACAGGTGTACTTCCCCGGAATTTCTTAAATCTGATTATTTATTGCCTTTTGTTAGACCTCGTCCATAGACTCAATCGATCGACTTACCTTCGAGGCTTTACTTTTAATTAAGCGTGACAACGGTATGCTATTCATTCTCATAAGTAAACCTTCTACATAAATCTGCAGCCTTTACTATTCCTTTACGACCAACCTTCTCGTTCTTTGACCGCCATAAAGTTCCCTAAAACCTCACTCCGTTCCTGTCTATGACTCGGAGTGACCCTTCATTCTTCAACGTCAGCACTTTCAGTCACTCACGCTTTGGCGGTCGTGTTTATTACAACGCGTGCGTTCCCCAGAGCGCATGTCAAGGCTACGCACGTACAAAATCGAGCACGTGTCTCCCGTTATCGCAAGAACCGAGCGCTCCTTCTGCGAATGAATTAATCACTTTCGATCGAAATGCGTTTGGATCCAGCCCCTTACCCTTCTCAGATAGCTCTTTTTAAACTGTCAACCATTAGTTACACCGTCATTTCAACAAAAAATAAAGATTTTAATGAGTAAGCCTCAAAACCCTCTCACGAGTTACTTCGTATCGCTTCTGGTCGTCGTTTTTACAATCCTTAGGTATTCTTCTCAATGTATATAGTTCAAAATATAGTGTAACTCTATCAATAAAAATATTCGGTAGAGTTCTCCTAATTCCATCCATGCACTAATGGCATTCAGAATTTCAAATTTTTGATCAAATCGATAAAACCAGAGACTGATGAAAATTATAGCAATGGGACATATATAAAAACAACAGGTGTCTTAGATGCCCTATGTTTTCTGATGGCAGACACTTAAGGCAAGGGAATCAGAAATAAAATATGCGTCTCCTCTACAGTAGGACAACCTTAACTTTGCAAACTATGCTGGATAAGAATTGTGATGAATTGATAGGAAAGTTTGAAAAAAATAAGAGTGTACACTTTCAAAATATTGTAGCAAATATATTTATGGTGGTAAAATTTCAAATCAAATTTCCTATTTAAGGTATTTCCAAGGCCTGGCAGGATATTACAGATTAAATCCCACATATCTTCAAAATAAAATAATGTTACTTTAACGCATGAGAGACATTTTGCCAATTGACTGTACGTGTTTTTATTTAGTTATTTGCTAAATATAATCTTTTTGGATAAGTAGTATTCGCATAAGTCGGCAGAAATTATGTAGGTATCGCTTTAAACAAGCCATCAAGACAAAATGAATTTTAAAACTCGCAAATTACGATAGTATTTTCCCGGGGTAGTGAAAGCAAGTAAGGATTGATTCCCAACTGAGATCAGCACAGGAAGTGAAAATCGACGATTATTAAAAAGGCATTAAACTCACTAAAACCCTTTTTCTCCGATTGGAACGAGCAAAATCTCTTTTCTCACGTTGGTAATTTGCCGAAATTCTTTTAAGAAGTCTATTACTATCGGAACGAAGATGACACACATTCACTGAGTTGGAGTCTGAAAGGTCTCATCAATTTTAGGTCATTACTCTTATATCTGAAACAACATTTTTTTTTAAGGTTAGGAAGTATTTTTTTCTTATCTCCTTGAATATATAATGATGGTGGAATAAATTAAATATTCCTGTAAAAAATTCTTACTCTAGACAAATTTAAGTATGAACTAAGCACTATTATTTCCTAATCTCTATAACACACAAAAGCATTGTACATTGATAGTGAGTAATTGATTAAGTTAGAATTGATGCAAATAGCCCAGAGGAGTTGTAAATAAAGCAGAAAAAGAAGGCGTTAATTCATGTCTCAAAGGATTCCTCGCATATAGTGTGTTTTTACTTTCAAAGGTATAGGTGAAATTTTATAGAAACACAATATTTAGTTTAGTGAATTAAGATATTTGAACTCTTTTTAATCGAAGATGACCGACATACGAGTATAATAGCAAGCCATTGTCATCTTAATTTAAAGCCACGGAATTGATAATCTTTTCAAGCGGAATTGATATAATTCTACGAAAAGTATTTAAGTATTAATGTTTAAAAATTGATGAAAAGGTCAGAACAGACTGTAGAAAACTGCGGTAACCAGACCAATTACTAGTAACATCGATGTCCTTTTTGTATTATTCCTGTCAAATACATCTTGTCTAAGACTTAGAACGCAGTAATACTTCAGATAATATTGGAACGAAAAGTAATATCTCATTTCTTGTGTTTAAGGTGAATTGTTTCATACGGGAGAAATAAGTTTTTTCGTCTTCAGGATAAATCTATGTCGAAAAGGCTCCCTGATGTGCTTCAAAACTATATTACATCGAGGGACAGTAAAAATCACGTAAAAAGAAAGAAATCGACTATAGGTCTGGGAGTATATAGGTCATTTGTCTCTACTAGGCTATCTGTTCAATTGCTCTCTTTGGTCACCAACTGTTTTAAAGAAAAACCCATGACCGTGATCGAAAGGATACTTGCTAAATATCATTAAGATTTCCATTTAAATGTCAAAGATAAAACATACATTTGGTTGCAAAAGTAGAATTTCTCTTCCTTTAGGAATCAGACACTTCAAATTGGAGGATGAGAAATTTCAATCAACTCTTTTTGTTTTACTTTTGTTTGCACGAAAACTTTATTTACAATATTTTTCAAATTTTTTTATTTATATTCAAGGATACTTAATATCTACTTAGGATTATGAAGAATTAAGTCACAAACGTAGGGTGATAGCTTCCATAAACATTATACGCCCAACGTAAATTAACATTAGAATCCCTAAAATTTCTGAGCAAATATGTTTATTACGAGTAGCCAAATAATAATTGTGATCATTTAAAAAAATTAAACTCTCTTTTCGCCTGACATAACCCTGAGATCTGCTTGGAATTATGTGTTTTCTTAGATATGTTCTTTGCTGTCTTTTTAACCATTCTCATCGTAAACTTCGGACTGCTTTCATATTTTTAAAATAATCGAATTATTTGAAACTCAAATGTATAAAACACAAAACTACACAAGAAGAAAAGAAAATAATATTAATTGAACTGTGTTAATATAAATTCATTCGGATGATTATTGTGAAAATATTTATGTTAGAAAGTAGTCAAGTAGAATGAAGAGAACGAACGACCATTGAAGAGATTGAATGTATATATTCAATTCAACTCAGGAAAGTGCCTGAAAGCGATCTACACGTAAGCTGTTAGGCAAGAAATCCACTTGTTTAGATTACAATGAGCAGGTTTTACCATAATTTTCATTTAGATACATTTTCTTTGACACAGCGGAAGCTTAAAGGAAAACAACAAAAGATTATTCTAAACGTAAAATACCCCTAAAGTACAAATAATGAGAAGAATTCAATTTTGCAAAATAATGAGTTTTTAAGGTATGGTGAATACTCATTACTTAGCCTTAGACAAAAAGAAGCGTTAGAAAAAGTAGGAGCTGGCTGAATTTCCCATCAACGCCCTTCTCATTTCCTCCTACGGTAAATAGGAAATCCCTTGCAGAGGAATCCGCCAGTTTGCTCAGTGAGAAAGAAAAACAGTCGTTCTACGTTGAATGGAAAACAATAACGACACTGTGTGCAGAAAAAGAGAGGGTTAGCTGCCGAAAATTTGACCCCAAGTCCGCGAGGGAAATTGGGAGCAACGGAAACGCTCTCGTGTGTTTGAAGGATGGTCTCTTTGGGAAAACATTAATTACCATAAAGTTTCCCTTCTTTTTTTAGATGTGAGCCCAAAATCCTCATTGGTCCATTTTAAAAGCAGAAAAGGATATTCGGCTTTGGCTGGAAACCGATGCCTAAGACAAATATTCCTCCTTTGATATTGGTTTATCGTCTGATATCGTCTTTCTATCTTCAAAACAATTCATAGAATCAGGTTGACCACCTTTTTTGTATTTAATTTCATTTATTAATGAGATAATCTTCTATTTTATCGTAAAATTATGTTTGCCAAATCAAAAATAGGTTTCTCTAAATCGCGACTAGATTAGAAAAACTATTAGTGAATGTGAGTACAGCTATACGTACAATTTTAATTGTGTAAAACACAGAGTAGCTCAGTCCAATAAAATCTACAAAAGATAAATAATTGACGCTCTTTTGGCGTGTATATGCTAGAGATATTATTCTGTTATCCGTCTTTTTACATTTTAATGAAAATTTTATTTGGAATACAAGATACATTGCCACATTATCTCTCGTAATTTTTATGATTACAAACGCATGTAAGCACGGAATTTCCTGAAAAATCTACCTTCAACCGTTTAATAGATTTATCTGAATATTGGTTTTCTGCTTCCCGCCATCGATTCCTTCCTCCGCCAATCATTCTCCGTAGGAACTAACTGCCTAATTATCGGAAGGTATGTAGTTTTAAGGAAGAGTACTTTCAACCGTCCTTTTTCATTTTCGTCGACCATAAATCATCATTCACATTCGTGGAATTTCATATTAGTACTCACTTTATAACGTGGATATCATACTTATTAGCAAATGGAAAAGAACATTTGCATTTATTATCATGAATATGATCTCACGTCACTTATTAATATTGCTGTTTGAGAGTTTGCGAATTATCCTTAGAACTTTTCCACAATTGTTAATTAAGCTATGTTCAAAAACTTTCCAAGATATGAAACCCATTCATATCATCCATCCCATATTCATGCCAGGCTTAATTTTCGGCATTGCTTTAACATTGCATACTTAGCATGCTGTAGTTTGTATGCAGAATAACTGGTTTAAATTCAAAATCATTTTTATTGTGAAGGATTAGGGTGTATTCGTTTGATTTTCATAAAATTACACCATTTTTCACTTTTCCTACACTTAAATATTCACTATGCTTAGATGATTATCAAAACAAAGTATTCTGTTTATTTTTACTAGGCCTATACAAACGAAAACAATTTTATGTATTAAATGATATTAAAGCTAGTATCCGATCCTAAGTTAAAATGTTTGGTGTATTTAACTAATTATATTATATCTCAATGAGTATGTAACGTTTTATGTAATGCGGGTTAATGGACTTTAAGTTAATTCATTTCCATTGGCATATTATGTATGATCCAAGCACATTTTTAAATATTGTCCTACCCATTCTAGGAAGTTTTATACGGAATTTTGTCAGAATTTTGTATGCATATGAGGATTTTAGGTTCGTATATTGACTAGATATATACAGGGTAGGAATATTGCAGCAGAGTGAGATTAGGGTATCGTTCTCACAGTTCACATACATTTCTTAAATTAACTCTTTGCTAAATTTAGATAAATGCAAATTAATTTCTCATTTCTATGTTATTTTTTATTTAATAATACAAAAAACCTATGATTTTTTTGAAAAGTTTTCCCCTATATTTCATCCCATTGAAATTTTTTAACTGTTATTAGACTCAAAAGAAATCTTCTACTACCGTCTCTTTTAAAAATTAGAAGTAAAGGTTGGTTTCTATTTTCTGCAAATGAAAAAAACAAAGGAGGATTTCTAATTTCATTAAGTATAGTGCGATTTTTTAAGCTAAATATACGTACAATGCAGTAAACAATAGAATGGTGCTATGTAGTAGTATCAGTAAGGGAGAAATAGATTTGCTTTTGTCACTCTTAGCATCAAGCCTATTTCGTCTATTTATTTATTACAAAACTTAGATCTTGTATGATTGTCGGTTGATAACTTTTGATTATTTGATTGGTTGATTGTTTTTATAGAACGAGTAGTATTCTAGTTACCAAGACATTCCAGACAATTTTTTTTATTACAGCGTCGCCGTATGCTTGTTTCTGTGAAATTCGTATAGTACAAACATGGAAATTTCTACATTAGGAAGAGGCTAAGCAGTTTGATCATCCCATGGAGCATTTTGTGAGATTAGCTTAATTCTGCGACTGTGGCTCCTCATGAACACAAATGTATCTTAAATCCCGCATTACGTTGTGCCTACACAGTGTAAAACGCAGCAAAAACTGTTGTGAGATTTAATCTGAAATGGTGCGGAGGCAATTTGTGTTTAAGAGTATTGAAGAAAGTAATTAGAAACAGAAGTCTTCCTTTTTAATCATTTACTCGAATATTAAAAACTTGCATAAACCTAATAATTATTGATAGCACCACCAGCAAGACAATTCGAATTCATTTTATATACATCAAGTATTAATTTTGAATATATTATTCCTCTTTCGTCAGTCATCAAGTTCATCAGAACTTTTTCAGGAGGTAACTGCTCGACCGTGAGCACTGTATTACAAACTTACAAGTAGAACAATTATTTCTGTAGTATATCAAATTACTGTTATGATCACTGCTAAAGATATTAACATTAAACTGGAAGATTTTTTTTCTAATTTCTTGTAAATTTAAGCAATACACATCATCTAGAAGTATTGAATCTTTTTACCAAACAAAGATAAAAGGAGTTGTTTGTTTGACAAGTTCTTTCGGGCCCAATTATCTTATCTATTCTTATGGGAAAATGCATAAGCGGAGCTTGTTAAATGAAGTTGATTAGACAATCTTACAATTATTTCGTGTATATCATAAATTTTCTCATCTAAAATTTAAGAAGTTCTCTCTGTCAATAATCAAAAGCTTCATTCAATATTCATTCATTTAGTTTCGTCTCATTTTAGAAGATCTTCAACTTAATTTTGTTAGAGCTATTAAGCTTGCGGATGTAAAAACAAACTTTATAATCCTTACTCTTCAGATGAAATTTGGATTAAATCCAGCAATATTAGTACCTAGAAACCTGTATTGTTTCTGTTTCGTTTTGTTTCAATAGATTAAACAAAATTTGATTATTATAAATGGCGAATGTAAGGAAAATATATCTCCATATAGAAATATGTGGACAAAAACACAAAAGGGGAACATTTTATAGCTATCAGCTACAAAATGTTTACATAGCTATAAAAAGGTATTACTAGTTATCAAATAGTAATGCCTTTTATCTTAGATTTGCTGAAGTTACCACAGTCATAGCTTTACACCTATTGAAAATAAATTACAAGAATTACAGTCTCTACCGTAGTCTGAGATGTAAATCCAAATCGTAAATTTTGCGAAAAATCGATACATCTTTGGAAATTATTGCACATTTCAATCAACGTTTATACTCTCTGAAGAACTTATGATTTATTTATTAGCTATCTTTGGGATTTCATTATCTTACGTGCATCTTGGAGGCTCACTGTGAGTACTTTCTGGCGAAGTTTAGCATACAAGACTCTCTAATGTCCGCATTCTCTGAGTTCTGGATGTGATCTTGAGAAGCGTTCGTGTCTCTCTTCTATCTACACTGGCGATGGCGGATTTACTTTCTTGGGACTTCCTATCTGCAGAATTGGGGCGTCGTGTGATTCCTTCTCCCAACTTTCTTGGCGAATCCCTCTCTGAACGAAATGATGGCTTCAGTGCCGTTTCTCGAAGTAAATGACGCAGCAAATTTGAAAAACTTTTCTATAACATTTGATCTCTTTTTTCCAAACCACACACATTACAGTGTGCATAGCCGCTATTATAGAGTGGGAAGGAAATGTTTAAAAGGTCGAAATTGACACTTCTGAGTTTTACGGGAATCGTAAAGAACCGTATTGGAAGGCATTGAAGAGAGGTTTCAATGGAAGAAACTTTTTCAGAATCTTCTAAGACTATATACTTAAGTAGTTCGCTATAAATAGCTCACGAGATCGTAATATAATTAAAACGAGAGCTAAACCTTCAACAATTGGATAAGTACTACTGAATTGATGAAATATATTGCATTACTTTTATTGAAAATTGAATAGAAATTTTGTTATCTGATATTTGATATGAATGAAAAACGTTTAATTTGGTTGGATAAAAAGAAGAGATTTATTTTCTATATTAGAAAACAAAGCTTATGTCATTAGTTAGGGCACTGGATAGTGAAGTGATCTCTAAACTATAAATAAAAGGCGTGCAGTAAGTAATTTCAAGTGTAACAGCTTCAAACAAGAAAGTCTTAGTCCTAAGAAGCCGATTCTTTTCGAACTAATCGTCAGGTCAAATGTTTCTGCATTATTATATCACGGTTCATTTATTTCATTCTTGTAGAAGCAATTACTGATCATTACATACTTCGATTCCTTCAAATTTAAATGGGTTAGGATTTTAGTTCAGATTTACATTTTGTTTGGTTTGATTTAGTTTCTGATTATGCGATAGATTTGAATGTTCAATTAATACAGTTTGTAAAGAGAAGGAACATTATAATTTTCACAAAAAAATATTCAGATGACTGGTATCGACACTTAGACATCATCAGGAAACCGGTTATCTGAATTATATCTTCTGGACATTACAGTGTTCCTTCTCTTAATTCACGTCTTTCCGCGAAGTAAAGCCAGAAAAATTACACGAAAGAAACGAAAAGAAGTTTTGATGATTAAATGAAAACAAGGATATTTTACGAACTTCCAGATAATTAACGAAATATGTATCTTCAAGTTTACAGGAAAGTAAATGTTTACGCCTCCAATGACATCAAGACGAGTAATTTTCTCCCAAAATGTTTCCAATATTGCGAATAAATCTATTTTAATTACAAATTGAATGAAAGCAATGTACAGTTTTACAATTTTTGATATTGTACGATTTAGGAAATCGTTGAAAGTTAACCTTTCCATAGATTTGATAGTGTTTTTTTTTGTTTATAGAAACAAAAATACATGACGTTATTTTACATATTTAGTATATTTTTAATCAGTTTAATAATTCAATTTATAGTGCAGGCCTGATTTAGAGTTTCTTCATAACTAAATATGTTTATTGTATAACTCGTTGGTTAATTTTAAGACATCATCATGGAATTGATCAAAGTTCAGTTTCGTGTACAGAAAGTTGATCTAAATATTTTTTTCCATTTTCATTAGTTCTCCTCTCTTACAGTAGGAAGTACTACTGCTCTACTTTTATGATATAATTATTCTCTATATACGCCCTAGATCAGTCCATTTCAGCTTTAGTTACCGGTTTTAAAATTATTATAATCTGATGATGCAGTGAGATGAAAAAGTCCTTCTTCATATGTATAATATTAAATTAATTATTAACTATAAACCTCCGCTAAATAACTGCAAAAGAAAACACTGGCTTCTCTTAGCAAAGAAGTAAATAAAACTGTTTGTCTGAATAGGATGATATTTTCCCGTTTGTTCCATGCTCACAAACAGAGCAGTTACATTCCAATTCCTCTGCTACGCCTTTGTCATCTGACTTATTTTGGAAGGTTATTGACCGACAATCCGAAGGAATATCATAAAGATCAGAGGCATGATCGATTTTCAGAAGTTAGATTCTTTTCAAGTTCTCAATAACATCAGAAGTCTTACAAAAGTTTGGCTCTCTGGACAGCACCAGTTTTCCGAGACTTATTAAAACGACACCTTCAGTAATCCTCCACCTATTACGAAGATGAAAACATTTTCCATTAACAGAAAAAAACTCCATCGCCTCTCTGTCAATGATGTAATTCAGTCGTCTTCGGATATTCTGGAGCGTGCTCGAAACCTTTTCTTCGCTTTCGATCCCCGTCTCCTCTTTAAATCGGAATGTCCCTCTCCGATCTATTCACAACTAATGGTCCACATCTTTTCGCACCGTATTTGTGCTCGAAACTCATCCAATCTTCCATTTTAGCGACGTGTTTGAATTCCATTCACTTCTTTTCTTTCGGCGACAATATGGCCTGCAAACATCATCTCGGCCGCCGCATCTCCCTCGTTTTGCCTAGTTCTTTCCAACCCTCTTCTTCTTCTCTCGCCTTATTTCACTTCGCACAATCCATTTCTTCCTCAGACATCCTCACGGCGCCCTGCCTTATCCTTTCTCTATTTCCCGGTCTTTCTTCCCGCGACACCGGCCGATTCAATAACCCAATCACACTCCATTCCGTCTCATTGTATCTAATGCCGTGGAGGTTATTTTTTGCAACCCGGATATACGACACGTACCACTGCAATCACGTAGCTCTCGGAGTTGAACTGTATGAATTGCATTAGACGCACCGACTGAGTGTCCAGCGACGTCATCTCGAGCGTCTTAGGGCCGATCTCCTTTTCGTCGCCTGCATTTCGAATGACTCGGCGCACCGTCTTCCCCATAACCAATGAGTGTTTTCATACATTTGTAAGGGAACACCAACATGCATATATGTATTAGGGATACGTACGGAAAAAACAAAAGTTGTAGTTTTAATGAAAATTTTTCTCTGTGTTAGATATTTGTATTTTCGCACAATCCACACTTGATTGTATTCGTCCAAATGTAACGCAGTGTTATACCTCTGGATTATCAAAAGTAAAGCGAGACTTCGATGCAATAGACTCTATGCACCCTTAAACAAGTCTCTTGTTATGTTGCGTGATTGGCTAACATGAAGCCAATATATATCGTATCAAAATATAGTATTCGTGTTGACATAAAATAAGTTAGTCGAACATGTTATTCAAGTATTAAAACCTGGGATTATATTGAGAGAATATTGATAGTAACTCTTATATTTCTCCCTTTCCATTATTTTTCTACGGGATCAAATTTTTAACATTTTTCATCTTTCATTTCTTAATATAGATATGATTTTTATGACATTTTCAGCAATTTTCTAAGTTTCTATTTCGTAGTTCTTTATTCTGTTTCTGTATCAGTATGTTCTCATATCCACATCCATATACAAACTTTTTACCAAGAAAAACACAACGATTTTATTTTCTTCACGCGCTTTTTGATTACTAATGGCAATAGTCGGATCCTTTTTGTCTCTGCTAAATATCTAAATCGCACTTTTAATAGTAGAATGGTCTGATTTATTATTTATAATTAAGTTACTTATCTCCATTACACACAAATTACATGGTTAATACAAATCACCTTCCACAAACTCCATTTCTAACTTGCTACTTCATTCTCGATCATTGCTTCAGCGGCGTTTCGCAACGACAGGTTACACCACTTAAAATAAGTCTCACGGAAAAGATTTGCTTAGGACTTGGGACCCTAAATCCCAGTTGCCAGACGTAATATATTTCGTCCGTCTCCACCATATACCTCCGCGGCGACCACCGCCATACCTACAAACCATATCTCCCCTCTAGATTCGTCTGACCTCCTAGATTCTTCTCACGATCCGTGCCCACTCCGTCGCCCCCTTCCGCCCCCGGGGGCGCATCTGGGAGTAATAGTCGGGAAGAAAGCCACGCGTGGATAGCGAGATTGAGAATGCTCGGCTTTGGACCTGGCCCAAAATCGGGGAAATCCTTATTCCACGCGAAAATGGGAACTGGCTACCAATGGCAATTCGGGTCACGGGGCGCCCCACCCACCCCGAGATCGCCCAATCGCATTCTTAGAAATGCTTTCATCCCCAAAACGCCGTAGTGAAAAAATATAAGCTGCCTCGACAAGGTTTTTTGGCATATGAAATGAGTTAGGAAGAATTTGGGTAATTCAATAACTGGTGATAAGGTTTTTGCGCGGAAGTCGGAGAGGATAATATTCAGTGATTTACAAATCGCGCCGAAACATTTTCGTCGGCTTATGAGGAAATAATTTGGTGAGGGATAGAAGAGTGAATATTTAGCGGGCATATAACTTCATCTGTCACATGCATACGGTAATATGCTAAGGGCATTCGGTCACAGAGAATTTCTATTTGAGTTTGGAAGTGTTTATCGTACTCATTAAGTAAGAATGAATTTACAGGAAACTGGAAGAATCGTTCTAATTTCTTTATTGAAGTTAATGAAACCTGGACGTCGAATTTCTTTTGATTGTGTATCCTTATTATTCCCTTGTATTCAGCATGTAACGGGAATAACCGTTAAGCGAATGGCTGCTAATTTTAAACTAGCCTCTATTTGCTGTATCTATTCAGTAAACTATTTTCTTTTTATTTGCCTCATAGTTGAATTAATGCGGCAGATAACATGTCTTCTATTTATCCAATTGACTCATAGTAGGTGTGGTAATAGTAACACATGCTTCTTCCTTATATCTAATTAACTAACTTATCTAACTATACTTATTTTATCAATTATTCCAATTTTTTTGAAGTATCATTTAAATATAACACTATTCCAAACTTTTCTCGATTTCTATTATTCATGAATCTGCAGTAAAATTTTGTATTTTAGAAACTTCACAATTTTCAAAGGGATAAGTATATCTCAAACAGTCAAATAAATTGTACCCATTCCAGGGGAAATTCCACCTCTCCAAAGTCATAAAACCTGCATCAAGGTTTCTCGGAATTCGCTATATCCGGAAAGCAAGTAAAGGTGGCGTAAAAAATCATTACTCCGTAACGCAAGAGCGGGATTCTCACATTCATACTCACCCTAGTAGCGCAGCACTAAAAGCGAAAGAAAAAAAATAGTCTAGATGAGTAATAAAAAAAGGACTAAGGAGTAAATTGAGGGGAATGGAGATAAGGATTACTCGTGGGAACCATAGGTAGGACGGAGACGTGAAAAGATTCGAGGGAAAGGAGAGGGGTTTAACAGGGTAGTGTTGATGGCATTTGCTAGAAAGAGGAAGTGGAGATGAAGATTAGAGGGAGGAAGAAGTTAATGGTGCAGGAGAAAAGGGGAAATGAAAACATGGCGAGTGTGATTCGTTCGGGTATTGAAGAAGCGGCGTGTTCTTAAGTGGGAGGAGCCTCGGTAAGGATGTGTGGAAGGGGTGAGAGAGAAAGGCCGATGAAAGGAATGCTTCCTCCGAAGTCCGGTCTCCAGCGTCAGCTGCAGATCCATAAGGAAGCGGGTCGCCGTAGACCTTCCTCCGCCCATATCGAAGTCTCTCGGGCTGAACCGTATGGGGCTTCCGTATTGTTGTGCCTCGCTTAAGACTTCTTCCTTTTTCCACTCCGTCCGAGTGTGGGCAACGAGGTTACTTCTTATTCCTAACCGACGGCGGACCCATCTCTTTCCCCGTGCGTCGGACAAAAGACGTCCGCGGTATACTTTACTTCCGCTCGGCGACGCTGTTTTGTTTAGCGGAGACGGAGGATGGGGAATAGAATTTTGAAAGATATGACCGGAGAGATATCGTTCAATTTTCTCGAGCTCTATGCAAAGAGGAAGCCGGGTTTGTTGACTGTGCAAGGGAGATAGGAATTGATCTATGCATCACTATAAGAGCAAAATTTAATTTGCTCGCGATTTTGCCATACAATTTTCACTCAAGTTACATCCAGATATACGGAGCTCTAAAAGTGAATGATCAATTATTGGGTCCAACGAAAGATAAAGTGATCCGTGAGAAAGAGATGCAACAGGCAAAGACAAATGTCTCTTCAGAAGAAGAAAAATAGCTTGATATGCATCTTTTACTGCTTCTATATTAAACTATATTTTATTTTGAAGGTTCTATTTCCCAGGAAGATATTTTATGTCTACTATCAAAATTTATTGCTTGAAAAAGCTTTCAGTTGTTCAAGATCAAGTTTTTCCGATCCTAATAATATCCCATTGCTATTATTTATAACATTTGTATAATTTTTAGCCAGTTCATTCGTAAATATGATGAAATTAAGTAGAAAGTGAAGCAACGAGGTAGGAAGTTAGTTGGTGACTTAAGTGTTAATCAGCAATAAGTTAAAAGACTACAGCTGAATTCCATATGGTTTATTTTCAATTTATGGAAAATATTGAATATTAATTAACCTAGGAACTCCAAGAGGTATTTAATTTTCTTAAAATTTAACTTAGAAAAAAATAGTTGAAGTCTGTTAAAACGATGGACGTTTCTTAATTGAGAAATCCAGTAAAGGCTCCTGTTGCTTTTGTTATAAATTATTTATCATATTAGTTTCATTTCTCGTCAGTCATTTTTAGAGAAAAAATGATATTGCTATATCAAAACAGACATTTTACAATTCAAATTTTCCCGACAGCTGGTATTGCAGAGGGATGTGTAGAGATTTTAACCCTAACAATGGGAAATTTTCAACGACATTCTCACGAGATTCGTCCCACTTGAATATGCCGAAACATGGAGAAATTGTCCTCGTATATCTCCCTCCAAGCGATGCGCCCGAATCTCTACGGTCCATAGCCTGGTCTTCCAGTCATGACATGTCCTGCCAACAAATTGACCCTTCTTTTCCTCAAAACAGATCCTTTGCTCGTTGAGTTATGGACATACCACCCAAATTGATCCTCCGACCTCTTCCGCCTAACCTTATTTTACCCCTTCGCTTCCTTTCTTTTCCACGCCATCCATCTTTCTGTCCCCCTGATCCATCCCCGCTCTCTCCCTTTATCCTCTTCCGTTTATTTGCTTTCTGGTCACATCAGCATTTTCCCCCTTATGTTGTTTGTTTTCCTTCCTCTTCTCTCGTATCGGTCACACCGTCTAAATTATACTTCATATATAACCGTACTTCCCCGTCCTCTATTGCCGCCATTTCTTTCTGTTTTCCGCGTAAGATGGTCCCCTCTTATATACGTCCGGTTGAATTCCATTCGAATATTGGCGATTTCCTGGAAAACGCATATATTGTCGCTTTCATTTCGGTTACGGAGCGGAACGATGTCCGTTGCACTCCCATTTTCTCTTATCTGTTTTCGGGTCCAATGCGTTTATTCACAAAAGACTGAAGCATCTTCATATGCCGTAATAGTCACTGTAAATTTGCTCTTAATGTCCCTCTCTGCAATAAGATAACAAAGGAAATTCGCTTCAATCAGAGGAGCTAAAAACTGTTTTCCATGAATTAATTTTAGCTGATTGATTTTATGATACTAACACTAAATACTAACCTCCGGCTTGAATGATTTTTTTAATAAATTTTAGCTTATAGTGCTTAAGTTATCTAATGAATAGAATGAAGTAATTAATGATCTTTAAAAATTTCGCAATGAGTATGTAAGAAAAGAAAACACTTTGTGAAGTTTAACTTATCCTGAAATCAAGAAGTTCTTTTGACATACTAATAAATTCGTAAATTATTTTACATTTGTAGATACCAATCTTTACGTAATTAAGTTTAGGTTTAAAATTGTATGAATTATATAAGTCTATTCATACATACCGAATTAAAAAAAATGGAAAGAATTTTCCAATGGGACAATTTTTAACACCATAAAATTTCTGTAATCATCTCTGATTTTACCCTAAATATCTTTTCATTTCGTATAAAAAAATACCGTTTAGTATTTATCATAAGCTTAGTGCCGTAAAAAATAGATAGAGATTATTATATGATAATTAGTTATAATTGTTGGTTTACTTTTAATTCTTAGATATCACCGTGTCATTGTAGGAAATCCTATGGATTAGATGTGCAATTACGTGAAAGTACATAATCTTCCCACCCACAGGAAATGAAACATCCAAAAATATAAAGAAAAGGATACCTACCTTTTTCGGAAAATTGCTATTCCTGCCTCATATACCTCTTCCATATTTAATCCCGAATCATTTTTTTTTCTCAACCGCACTTGCATTTTCAAGTAGCCTCTATTAATTTATTATTTAATACTTTCGCTAATGTGAGTTGAATCCTTCGTGACCTTTTACCTTGCACGTGCATTTTTTAGCAACGAAGCTTACTATCTGAGAGGAGCATCGGAAAATGGAAATTCGCTCTCGTTTATCCTCACTCTCCCTGAATAGAAATCGGTACAGCTTAATAATGTCGGGATGATCCAAATTGCTTACACAGTTCTTACGTTTCCTTTTCAAAAGGTCATTGAAATCTGAAGTTAACATTTAACCCTAACTTAAGGATATAAGGGTAGATGCATTAGCTTTTGGGCTTAGGAGTTAATAAATCTTTCTAGTTCTTTATGGATGTTTGCATCATGCTATATTTAATTTTGATTTGGTTACAGGACTAGGTCATAGGGCGAAAGCTAAGTTTATAAGAACATAAACCGTGAAGATTCTTCTTAGAGAAAGCCTATATGAGCAACTTATGAAATTCAATTAAAGTAAGATAACTCTTCTCCTGTTTAAAAAAATAATTATTATTCTCCATCTCTTGATCAATTACAAATGCAAAACTCTTTTCTATTAATCAAGCAGCTCATCTCGATTGTTTGTTCGTAATATATGTATGCGTTTACTATAATTGGGTCTAAAACTGGCATATAAAGATCTTATACTATGCAATATTGTTTGAAAATAGGGATTGTAAATCGAGTATAGTGGTTAAAAGATAGTAGTTTAAAAAAAATAATGATTTTAACTCCGTATAAACTATGGTGTTGTGAAGAGTTAATTTTTATAATCTTGTGTGTGTTTGAGTTAAGTTTGATGAATCTGTGACGTATTAGGGTCATTAATTTACCAAGGAAGGAGTGTTTTTAGGAACATTTATATTTAAATTGGTGTCGCAAACGAAAATATATAAAATTCAGGATTTTAAATAGATAAGAATGATATGTTTCATAAGCTATACCTATTGTTTGCCGGAAACAAAGGAATATGACTGTTTATATGCGGAGAAAGGAGTACAAAGGAGGGACTTGAATGGGAAGTAAGAGGCAGATAGGAGAATGTAACTTTAAAGCCCTTCATCCTCCAATTAAAATTAAGACGTGCTTTTTCTCGAATAATACCTTAAGCCCCTCAATGACTGTTCTTTGTCCGTTTACAGTCTGATTTCTGCTTGAAATGTATCGTAGGAGTTTGAGCGATTATACGAAGATGAGCTGGCTGAATGTCGAAGTACAACGTCGAAGCTAATGATGAACTACGCATTCAGAGGGAAATTTGTTTATTTTTAGGGGGTCCAGAAAAGTGAGGAATCAAAGCGAGGACCTGCATGGATAGGAAGCCGGTTACCATAGAAACGGGCACATAAGCCGCGTTTAACGAGCCACCGGGTTTATGCTCGATGGGTTTGGGGTTTGAGGCCCTTACGTTTTTACAATTAGCCAACTTTTGATTCCATGCCCCCACTTTGTTTGTGGCCTCTGTTGTTCACGCTTAACGACTCTCATTCAAATAATACGTTAAACGCCGGCTCTTTTAAAGATCAGAACAATTCACTCTTAAGGATATTTTCAGTCTCGATTCTAGGTAGGGGATACGGCGTTATTTCCAGAAGTTCCTTTGTTTTATTGCAGGGTACGTAGTCAAATTCTAAGTTTATCGAACATTTGATTTGTTTGTCGTATAGTAACGTACCATATGTCTAACGGAAGACAATTTGTTAAATAAAATGGCCGAATAGCTCATCTATATTTTTTGTTCCTTATCTCTGAGTGCGTTTGACACATTTCAGTTACTCATATTAATTATAGTTTTGCAAGATTGTTTTAATTTAACATCGAAATTTTAAAATTCTGTGTGTTTGTTACGAATTAATACATTTTTATTACTGATAAATATTTAGGAAGTAGTTCAATATTTTAATCCTTCTTTTAATTATTGACGGATATCATTGTATTATTATTACATAATGTAAATTTTATCGCTTGTTACAGAGATTAACAATTAATCAATAATAATGAATGTATCCCAGCATAATTAGGTGTTTATGGGGAAAGTACTTGCGTATCTGTAACAGGAACGCTATAAATGTATCCCCCTCTAATTCTAACTTGATTATTTTACAGAATCGAATTGGTTCGTATTCGAACTGGATGAGTCTCATTCTAACCAAGTATTAATAACCATTGCATCCTAGGGACTTACCCTTATAAAGCGGCGTGAAATCGCTTCTCTTCTAAAATGACACGATTCACTTCATTTTTTCAATGGTGCAGAGGAAAAATAGGATGTACCTCTCGGGAATAGCGAAGATGATTTCTCAGGTCGTCGTGGAAGAAAGCGTGCAGAGTCGACGTCTTGTCTTTAAAATCCGAATTTGACGCGCAGATCTCTCTCGGGAGGCGTTTATCACCTCGGAGAGCATCCCCACGTCAGGAGTCGGCGGGTCGAAAGACGAGGATTTTGTGCCGATGCAGGTGACTATCGCAAAGAGACGGTCGTCTCCTTATAAAGGGGGAGTACATACGGTACGCTTTTCCGGAGGCACTCCGCTTCCTCGCAGAGGGAGGAAGGGTGGCGAGGGAGAGGGAGAGAGAGGTGGGCGGGGGTAGAGGCGGACGATGGGCGGAGCGAAAGCTCTGTTGCCTAGGTTACGGGATCTGGCAGCATCACAAACACGGGGCCGATCAATCATTGGTGAAATTACGGCCCTCCCTTTTCGTCCCTCTCCGGGCCCCAACCTACGTCCCGTCCCTTCTTCCGGCCCTCCCTTCCACGTCCTCGTGGTCCCTGGGGGGAGGGGGACCCCTCCCCCCTTCGCCCATCTTCTCATTTCCTGACCCTGCCTCTCCTTACCTCCCCCTTTCTCCGTATCTTTTTCGCTATGACCTCTCTTCCACGTCCTCGCCGAAATTCTTTGAAGTATTTCCTATGATTTATTCGCGGCCAGTCATTCCGCCCAGAATGAATTGTGAAATTACGAGAAGATTTCCCCTCCGATGAAAGGGGCGTGATCCATGTGATTATTTGAATCTATTTTACCTTTCCTTTTCCCATTTCTGTCGATTTATAAATTTTTCAATGACTCCTTCTGAAGATCCGAAGACTATTAAGTTCAAACGCGATGGATCTGTTCTGTCTCGTTTGTATTAGGAATATTTTTGTACTTTTGCTGAATGATAAAGGGAAGGCATCCACATTCTTAAAGTTCCCCTCGTTAGAGAAATGAATAGGTTTGTTTGCTTTGCTATAGACGTTATATGAGGTATACAGACAAAAGAAGAATATTCAAACGACTCTAGGATTCTCAGAAAATCAAAGATATATTTCTTTGATCATAATTAATTTCGAAGGAAAGCTTAAGTTTGATATAGTTTTGAGAATTCAACCCAGATGCCATTCACCTTTAGTCTAAGAGAACTGCATTTCTGCATCAATGAATAGTTTGATCTTAAAGGCTCAATGTCATCGCTTATTTTAGGGTTGTATCTTTTCGTGGGTTAATTCGCGTAAAAATGTATAATTATTCACATTCGTGGTCACGTAAAATAACTATCAATTAACGAATAAATAGTTTCGAAATCAAATTAAACGTTATGCTATTTATTAAATGTCAATACTTAACACAGAGAAATATATGGCATGAGTATTCTTTTGTGTATTATTTGAAGCACAGGGGACAAGTCCTTATATCAAAGAGCGTAATGAACTAAAAATATCCGATCTAATTCTATAGTAATACCCTACACACAGCCTTTCGACATATGGTAGTAAAAATTTCAAGTTTAAAATTGAACATCACCAGAAAATAGAACGCAGCATGAATCGTCTTTTACAGCTCTGTTTTGTTCCGAGTACCACTGCATTCTTTTTAATTACGCTTATTGTCGCATGCCTCGATGAAAAACCAGTATCCTCGAGTGAATATTTCATTTACCACTCCGTCAATACGTTTCCAATCGTGTAATTCCAATTCTCCCCTCTCTTTGCTCCTAATTCTCTTCGCTTTGCTCTTCTTTATTTCCCATCGCAGTCCTTTTGATCTCCGAGCTCCACTCTCTCCCCCCACGCGCCGGACCCCACCTGTCCTAACCATGGCCATCGAACCCAATCGACAGCCATCGAAAGAGAGCTATATAAAAACACCGAAAGCAAACAGCTGCAGAGAAAAATACAATTCGCCCCTCGGACTCGAATTTCGGAATTACAGATTCGCGTCGGATTCAGCGCTCTAACTGCCGTATCATTTAGTTTCCTCAATTTTGAATTGGCTGTCAAAATAAAATGCATGACTGGAGCTTACAATGAAAAGATAATATTGCACTTCCACGAAAATTGGAAGCGGAGTTTATTCGGGACTAAACGCTCAATCGACGGGTGTTATTAGCGGAATGTATCTTAATGCTCGGGGTAGCATCCGGGAATACAAAGTGATAGGAATAATTAGTTTCTCCTTTGTGTCACGCTCCGAGTGATGGATGCCGAAACAATGCCTTTTCATGTCGCTGGCGGGGAAAGAAGGTTTTTGAAGACGGACAAATTGAAAGCTTTCCATTTCTCTGGCGGAAAATATTTTCTCCGAAATGAGGCTTATATGATTTGTTTGGTCTGAAACAAAAGAAGCTTGGATTTGTAAAGGATTTCTACCAAAAACTCCATTTGAGGCTCAGTTCAAGGGTAAACGTTATTTTAAAATTGAGGTGATGAAATATCGTGGTAAATTTTTATCATAGTTAACGAGTTCCTTGTTTTAATGAAAGATGCATTTATGTTTGTGATAATCTTCCATCCAATATGACATTTAATATAGATTCTTGGAAATTGGAATGTTGCTTGGCTGACATGACAGCGTCATTCTGACATAAAATTGCAGACGGAGGAGTAAAATTATGACCTAATGAAGTTTTCCCGAATTAAGCGCGAACTGCTTAGTCTCTGCAAAATCCATTTATAAGCTGATAATGCTTTGGTAATTAACCTTTCACATTTCCCTAGGCCTTTAGAAAGTAAGCTGTAAACATTGCTAAATGATTCAAGCTGTGCTCTTGGAATTAAGGTATTGAAATTTACGGTAATTGAAAACCTTATTTGGCATGTAACTCATTACTCGGACGGGTAATGCATGAATGAGGTTTTTAGTTTCATAAATACCGACGGATCTCATTTCTAAAATACAGCTCCCCAAAATACCGCGAATTTGATAACTTGAATCGTTGAACGTACCTAGGTGAAATTCCATTATTAAAATCCAATGTTAGGCATATCGAATCACTCTAGTGAATCAAACATTGACGTTCATTGCTATGTACTCTTGTTCACATCTCGGGTCTTTATATTTTTCTTGACTATTTTTTTGAAAGTATTTTGTATGGTGTATCGTGATTTTTATATTTCATGACTATGCAGCGATGAAGATAAAATAATTACAAATAAGCTGATTTTATGACAGAAAAGAGTTGAGGTAACTTTGCACATACGAGCGTGCACTAAGGAAAAATTCCAAGGAAAAAAAGGCTTGAAAAAAGCCTGACGGGTCCGGGAATCGAACCCGTCAGACTTTTTCGAGTCTGATTTTATGACACTTAAAATACATATAAATTTTTAGTTTTATCAGAATTTTCATGATCCAAATTTCTATTTATTATTATTTACATATAATCAGGGAATTGCTAATATGCTTCAACACATTCATTTTGTTTCATAATAAAATAAATCAAGCGCTTAGAATTTGTAACAGCCCTAATCGCCAAATATTGTTTTCGTCTTTTGTTGGCATATTTTCGAATTTATGGTAAAACTATTGTTTTAACCAAACAATTGGAAAGAAAAAAATGTTGTCAGAAGTCTACGATCGGATTTCTCTTCTTTCTTATCATTTGTTAATAATTTAAATTTTTAGTAACGAATTCATTTCATAAGTAGCGTGTCACTCAGCTGTCAAAATTCCTATTTGAGTTTATCGGCTGCAACATGGGCATCTCGCGCTGTCCAAGTGAAACGGCGTCGCTAACTGAGAGTGACTCGGACGTAAACAGAAACACCATCGCGAGAGAGTGGTCAAGCGATTCCTTTAGGGACCCCGAAATCTAATTTCTGTCAAAACCTTTCAATCGAATCATTCAGCGATGGCAGCACTTTCCGTGAGTCGGATGAAACAAATGACGAACTGCGTCGCAGAATGCGGAAAGGGCACCGTTCGATGGAGAGGAACAATGGAGTGAGGACGACGTGAAGGGAGATACATTTATATATAAAGAAAGGAGCAGATAAAGAGCGAGAGAGAAGAGAACGCACGAAATGGTTTTGGTTTGGAGAGTGCGTTTTAATGGATTTTGAAAAGTGATCGGTTGTCTCTCCAGCGAGGGGAAGATCCGGTCGATGTGTCTTTGTCTTCCACCCACTCTCTCCCACTCTCCCGTCCCTACTTTTAGAGCCTAATGTTATTGGGACCGACCCCTTCGTAAAGGGAAACGTCTAAAGCTCCCTTCTTTATCACTTTCGGGATATGATGGCCGCCGCTCTTAAGCGGTTACTAAAGTGGCGTTTCGGAGCACTTATTGCGCAAGAAATTCAATCGGATTCCTTGTTATTACTACGGTATCTCCGGGAAGTGGCCTTTCCCCGCTGGCTCATTCTCTCTCCTTGGGAAGAATACTTGAAATGCTGCTCGGCGTTTCCTTCGGTGAGATAGGGAAGTTTCCTCCCCTTGGGTTCGGCAGTTATTTTGATTCCCAATATACGAGTTCCTTTTCGTCCGGAGGAAATAAATCGGTGCGGTAACGGTGTGGATTTTTTTATTACATTACACGCATTGAGTCGGCAGGTTTTTTCTTTCACTCTCTATCGACCGCCGCTTAACCTTCACTCCCCAAGCGTGAGAGGCTATTTCTACAAGGAAGCCCACCGTATTCAACCGGTCGTTTTATTATTTTTTCACTCATATTCGACGGATGTTTTTCATCGCATCTCCATGTTGTTCGAGCTCTACGTTTCGGAATGGAATCGCTACCTCTTCCCTGCTCTCTCGATTTCCGCCTGGTTGGCTCTCTCAAAAGAGCTGAGGTTCTCAGTTGGTCTGCCACTGAACTCTATATTTTACCAGTGCGGTTATTTATCACCTACTTGCACTTATTAAGAAATTAATTTCTGTAGGAATAAGGGACTTGACTTCTAATATCGTTGAATGGCTCGAGTAATATTTCTTAGGTGAAAGATATAATGTATTATTCTGTATCTAAATTTCAAATACACTTAAATTCGTGCATATAAAAGCTGGGTAGGTATATTTGTTCCCAAATTTAAGTACTTGGTTCCTGCCCCAACCCCAACCCCAACTACTGACCTAACAATTCGAATTTATCCTGCTTATTTCTCCTCTCATGACTGTATTCAGTTATAAGAGCATTGCAAAGTATTGCAAAAGATATACTAAAACAGAAAAATACGAATTTTCTTTTTTGCTCTCTTTTCGACTATAACTTAATTTTATACACTTTAAATTGCTCCTCTGGAATAAAACTCTTTGTATTATATTTCAAATATGAATATTTAAAGTAAATTAGCTGAAAGGAGTTAATGTAGAAGGATAATATTTCGTTTGTATCTTTTTTTTACGCCTCGAAATGATGTATTTCTATCTTACACAGTTATCACTGGCTTTCAAGAAACTTATAAGATTCACATATGCTGAATTTACCATTTGTAGGCCTGCCAAAATTGCATCAAATGATATTAAGTGATCTGACGAATAGATAATTGGGTCCCGAAATAAAACAGCTACTATCAATTTCCTCTATATAGAAGAGTTTTCTTCTGCTAGCTACATTATTTATCATTGGGATAAAATATTTGTCTTGAGCCAATTACTACATTCTTTGTCATTCTTATCCAAAAGTTCTTTTCGATTGATTTGCTATTACAATTTGATTTGATAGTACTTGAAATATGGATTGTTTTTGATTCGGGGTCTTATCTTGAGTCACGCGTAACTACACATACTGCATTAGACATTCCCCGACTTGCCCCGATGTTACCAGGCCCTAGTCTAAAAATCGTATCCTAGCAAAGACTAAATTTATACTGAAATTCAAGATAATCTAGATAAGCGTGTATTTGATTTATAATATTTATCCCCTCTTCCGTCCGATTAGTATCCTCAATCCGATATTATGCTTCAGTCAATGTCAGCTGTGATACAGAAACTGCGCTCCAAACAGATTTCCTATTATCTTCACCATAAAAATAAATTGGGGAAACAAAATTTTCACTTGTACTATTCTCCACCGTATATTTTATACACGACCGGTTTCGTAAGATAAATTACATCTTACAACTTACATCTTCACCTGAAGATGTAAGTTATCTTACGAAACCGGTCGTGTATAAAATATACGGTGGAAAATAGTACAAATAAAAATTTTATTTCTTAAATTTGTATCTATGGAATTCCATATAGCCAAGCCTACTACCATTGATTTTATCCTTCACTATTTCAAATTTTATTTGACTGCTATGTATGCTTAGTTTTTTAAATATAATTCCCCATAAATACTCGAATGAGTATTTGAATCCAGTATTACTTAGTTATAATCCATAATTCATTTAATTTTAGCTCATTGGATACTACCTCTATAATTTCTGCCAGCTTTTTATTTTTATCCTCACTCTTCCTACTTCCGAGAAAACATTTGCCAACCTTTTACTTCACTTCTTTTCTTTGGCTGTTTTTCTTTCCCTTTTCTTTCTTGCCATTCTCCAAATCTCATTTGATGGATTAATGGAATTAATAAGAAGTTTATGTAGCGTTTTCTTGTTCTTTTTAGATGATATCGTGTTTCCTAAGGATTGAAAAGTGTCGTTATCTCGGAAGAATTGGTCTAATGTTGGCTGATTCCACCAATGCGTAAATTTCTTCTGAATATATGTATCGAATTCCTAAATAGAGAAAATATCCTGGCTCTTTTTTCACCAAACGTGAAATATATATCTATCAATTAATTTCATCAATGTTTCATCCCTGCTATTATTAACATTTTCAGTTAACATAAGGTAATTAGGGGTGGAATTCCCCACTGGAAGAGATGCCCCAGTCGTAGTATTTTTAAGGAAAACCACAAGATTACTGTACTGACAGTGTCCGTCAGTCAGTTGGAAGGCACTCGTCTATCTGCAAAAGTATTAATGCCATTAATTCTTTTTACGCCGTTTTATAACATCATTTTCAGTGCTTTTTTGGGTATATATTATATCTTATATTATATATTAGTATCAATTTAACTTTAAGGTGGTACTGATTAAGGCTTTTTTCAAGAAAACGATTGTAATCTACATTTAAATTTCAATTCAAATTTAAATCCACAGTCGAATGCATTTTATTCAGGATCAATATCTTATTTGTTGTATAAATATTTTTATTATATTTCTGAATACACAATGACCCAACTTGAAGGTGACGAATTTAATATTTCTAGTAGGAAGGGAAGAAGGGGCACCAATACTGGCTGGAAGGATGGTATCCTTCGAATAATCGAGTAATTAACTAGAAAAGCTATGGAATGGGCTTTTTTCCTTTAACTTTACAGCGATCTCCCGTTAGGAGTTCTCTTCACGCATATCGACTGTTTATTCTAGCTCCCACTCATACCAATTGTAAATTTCATTATAATTTTAAATGGATATTGTTCTCTAAATTTACTGCAACATTTGGCTACTTGTTTGCAAATAAAACTTCTGAATAGGCTTTAAAGTTAACTTAAACGTTTAGTTAGATCCTAATTTCAAGTTAAATTTAACAATTTTGTCATATAACAACTTTTCCAGATTAAATTCAGTGTAAGCTTACGGGGCATCTCACCCGGACACTCGGGAGAGATGGCCAAATGCATGGGTGCGGAAAAATAATTTTTTTGGTGAAAATTGTTTTAAACAAAATTTGTTTACATACAATTAATAATCAATAAATGTTCTATTCAATCACGCACTTTTATATTCTTGTTATCTCTGAACTCTTGTTATGAAGTCATTTCCTTAGGTGGGGTATCTCTACCGGAATTACCATATTTGAATATTTAAAGATTAAAATCGTATTGGTTAGGCGTAATATATGTATCCTTAGTAAGATATTAATAGGTACTGCTGTCGACCTAACCTTAACTCTGATTATGGGAATAAAATTATTCATAGAAAATATATCGGAACAGAGGAATGATATTTTTATTAGCATTTATGTAGCTGTTTAAAATTCATTCTTGAAAAGAAGATACTAGATAAAAAACATGAAAGAAGAAACATAATTTTTGAAAATGAGAAAGCAGTGGTTATAAAAAAAGCAATTCAAAATAGGTCTATATGGAGTGAAATAAATAAAACCTCTACGATAATGACTTTGAAATAGCAGATAATGTTTGAGAAATTAGTAGAATAAGAATGGAGGAAATTAGCTGTAAGGAATTATACTAATTTGAGAGTTAAGATGATATATAAGACAATTTATTCATAACATCTGATTTTATTTTTCTGAAATGGGATGTTTATTTATTGCATGCGTATTCAATGAAAATCGATATGCGTATCATATAATTTACGTGTCTCATATGTGATTATAACTATTTATCAATGTAGGGAACTATTTCATGAATATTAATGTTTTAAATCAAGCTGTATTTGGATTTCTTATATTGAAATTGAATATCCATAAAATAGTTAGTCTGAATAGTTCAAACTTCTTTAAACATTTACATTAATACACTTGGATAGAAAATATTCAGGCAAATATTTTTTTCGGAATATATTTCAGTCTGTAATATTTTGGTTATACGTAGTAAGTAATTGGAGACGATCTTTGCTTTCGTTAAATCTTCTTGCGAGGATTTACAAAGGATGATGACGAAGAAACTATGGTATGGCCTTTCAGAGACCCGAAAGCCAACCTAAATGTATTTTTGAATTTGCAACCAAATATCGCATCCCCCTAGAGCCTCATTTGCAAGACTCCAATTTAGAAGCTGGTCCCATTGCAAGTCAAACGACGGTTCAATTTCCTTGTCCCGCACAAGCAAATACAAGAAGGCAACTAGCTGAAATATTTCCTTCCACAAACAAACTTTTAATATCCACCCATGACGATACGCCGCATTTATAAGCCACGTTTTAATAACATCCCGGCCCGGCGAAAACGACGAAAAAAGTCGTATATTGCACGAAGTAACACAAGCTTAACAACGTGCACTCCCTTCTCTTGGGTAAATAATTCGTGCACGGCTTAATATTCTCCACTCTTATTCAATAACCGTCGGGAATAATTTCCTCCGTGTTTGCCCATAAACGGGAAGATTGTACTCTCCATCCGGCACACTTGAGGCAAAACGGCTTTTTCATAAAGTGTGTACAAATATTTTCGAAAGAGTATCGTTTGGCATCAAAGAAGCGATGAAGGTAAGGGAGAGAGTATATATGTATATAGAGGGAACCGTTTGTTGCCGCGGGAACGGAAGCATTACACACAAATTCACGTCTGAGGGGCGAAAAAATGTAGCAAATGAGAGGAGGTGAGATGATGGGGGAAAGCGAAGAAAGAGGGGAAAGAGATGGAGGAAGATGAAAATGTTTGTCGAGGGTGTTCGCTCGGGGCGCGGGAAATGAGTCCTCAGGGAGCGGGAGGGACGCCCAGTCCTCCTTAGCGAACGCGGCTAAAAGGGTAAAGTCGAATGATTCCCCGCAAGATATTCCGGAATGGAGTGATGGCCGTAGCGGAGGCGAAGGACAAGGCTTTCCTCTCCCGCCCGCTTATTGAAAATTTCCCCCGTCTTTTGTTTTATAGGGCGTGTTTGCGGCGCACTCTTTCAGAGGCGTGGTTTCCAACGACCCCGCCGGGTGCGGCGTATGGGCTCCGCACCCTCCTTCAATGGGTCCGAAAAGCTTGCGTGGAAGTGATTCGGTGCGGAAGATGTGGCGGGTCAGGTGGTGGGGGAGGTTAATGGAAAGGGGAAATAAAAATTGAGGATTGGTTATATTTTGCGGGAAGAAAAGTGCTGCTGCGAATTTAAGGAGCTCTCCGGAGGATTTATTTCGGAACGCAGGAGAGTACATTCCCTCCTTTTTTAGCCCCCGACCCCTTTTTTCCTTACGTCTCCGCTATTTACTTATCTCGAGTTCCTTTTTACCGCGCGGTACTTACCACGCCTCGGTTATTCACCGCTTCCTTCCGCTGAATGTGTGGCCTCTTTTCAGCGGAGGCAACGGAGAGGCACGGGTCCTCTCTCGGAAATGTATTCATTTTTCAGGGAGGC
Organism: Sympetrum striolatum; assembly: GCA_947579665.1. Taxonomy (NCBI): domain Eukaryota; kingdom Metazoa; phylum Arthropoda; class Insecta; order Odonata; family Libellulidae; genus Sympetrum; species Sympetrum striolatum. The sequence goes on from OX388341.1 coordinate 26,125,382, forward strand.
TCGTCTCCGGAGGTACCGCGGGGATCACAGCGGTGGAATGGAGACACTGTGATGGGAGGTCGTTATTTTTCCTCGCGCTAAATCATATTTTCTTGGGTGAGAAAGTATCCTGAATTATGGTACCGAGAGGCGTTTTCGTTTTTTTCCTCGTTTTCCACGTTTTCTCGCAACCTGTTACCGGTATTGGAGAATTTGATGGACTCGAGGATGCAGATTCGGCGTCGTGTTAGTGGGTGTGATCGATTATTCTCGTCGTAACGCCGGTTTTCAATTTTGTGCTCAACTATTCATAGGATTGTTGAGTTGAGGGAATAGTTGGGAAGGAGAAACTGGTAAAAGACTCTCAAAATGATAGATTTGCTATAACATAAAATATCAGATTCATACATTAAACATTTTTATACAATCATCAACAATAATTACGTAAATACACGTAGCTTAAATTATTTCATGACAGAAATTTTTCTTTTACGACACCCTCACGTAACAACCCTACCTTTTTGGCTCATGATACTGTTTATGTCAGCTTAAATGGAAATTTTGTAGAAGACACTGAACTAGCCTATGACGTATTAAGTTTAGTTATATTATATGCAATATATGTTATATGCTATATTATACGACGGAACGGTAAACATTTTAAGCAACTTAAGGATATTCAAAAATTAAGAATAATTAGAGCGACAAGAAAACAAACATCTGCACCATTCACTAGCTCTAATTTTAAACTTTACATCTAAAAATATGTTGTAAATAAAAGGTTGTTAATCATGTAATTGTGATTTTCTTTGAATGATAGTTTGCTTATAAAATTGAAATATCTCAATATCTTGAGAGAATCATAATTCCTAGTAAATTATTAATCTATTCCCAAGTCAACTTCGTTGTCATAGTGATTTCTAAACAATTCTAAGCTTATTTAAAAATTTCAAGTCAGGAACATTACGTGTAAAAACTGGCATTTGAAAATGCGGTCCATCCAATGGACGAAACCCCATAAACCGTCTAATGAGTTACATTGAATTTTGATAGACGGTCATCGGATGAATTTTATCAAGTTTGGTGGACAGCGATGGCGATTTAATGCATCATTTTGATTGGTGGGTCAAATTTCCAGCGCCATTCATGGAAATCGGTCATTTTGCCGCGGCTTCTCTCGCCATCGAACGCCTCTTCTTTGTCCGCCCAGTGGACCTATCGCTCCCCTGCGGTACTGCGATAATTGTTTCCTCCGTACCGGGGGCACCGCCAAGGCGAAAGTCGAATGGACCTGAAAGGTAGTGGGTTAAATGGTCCGGCGCCGTGGGAGGTCCGGTGTAAAATTTATTGCTCGTCTTTCCATTGTCCGGCGAGCTGCAGTAATGAAGTGGCCCGAGGCCGCCGGGGAAGAAAAGGGTGGTGAAGGGGGAGGGGAGGGTAGAGGCAAAGATTGTGCAAGGGAAGAAGTAGGTTGGAAGAAATGCAAGGCGGGAAAGTATGCTGCGAGGGGGGATTTAGGGGCAGGTGAGATTTAAGCTGGGGACAGAGGTCAGGTTAGGCTGAAGATATCCATAAAGGGAAACTATGGCGTCATAAGGAGCGGTTGTTACCCGTCAGGGAGACATTGAGAAGTTTGCGAGTGCACTCTCGAAGTTTTGGAGCACCGTCTTTTGTTCTCTGTCATTATTTTTGCTCATTTTTTGTTCTCGTAATTTTTATTAAATTTCATAAATGTTTGATTTGTAATGGTGTTCTATTGAATTGAATCAATTGAAATTCTTTGTAGTTTAATCTAAATCTTTCTCGTCTTATATGTAATATGATTTTTATTGTGGTATAAATTTCGGTATTTATTAAAGACTGGCCACGAAAAAATATTATGGAATATCGAAAACTAATAATAACGAAATTGAATAATAAAACGAATAGTCGAATATCAAATTAACGTAAAAACCAATAAAAGTTAATTTCGATGCATTCATATTTTAATATTTAAGCACCGCAGTTTTAGTTACCGCACATATATGCATAAAACGCTAACTCCATATGAAAACCTCGGAAAGAGATAAAATATACGTTGATTGATTGATAATTTGAGATTAAGAGAGAAAATGAAATACACTTATTTGTCAGAACCACTATTTGAAGATTGATCGCTTGGAAGCTTCTTCGTACTAGAAACATCGAATCGAATCTCACCCAAGACAATATCTTACGTGTTACAATCAACTACGTCAAGCTTATCTTATATATTTGGTTGTACATATATATTAAAGAAATGCAGTTTAATGATCCTGCAGAATTCTCTATAAGAGTCATGCGGAATGAAAATTATCCCTTAAAATTTCAGGGTTTACACGAATAAATACAGCATTGTTTGCATACAGCTTTTCTATTTCTTGAACATATCTTGTTATATATTACGCCTTGTAATACTCCATTGATTCTTCTATGTCTATCTTTTTTCGAGTTTATGTTGTCATTGTACACTTTTCTCTAGATATCAAAAATAAGTACTAAACTAACGTAGCTACTTATCGTAATTAACAAAGATTGGATGCAATTTCATTTTAGGTAACTTTCTAAAGAAATTAGTTAAATTCATACAAGGAAAGGAAAACGTAGATTTACATAAAGAAATTTATGGGCTTGATAGAGTTCATCTATAATACGAATGTGGATAAATTTTTGTGAAATCCGCAAAAGCAGCAAAGAAATCTCTCCACCGCAGAAAATTATAATTTTGATTCTCTCCAATACGTTACCTTCGAAACCCGTATGTTTTCCAGATAATTTGATTCTTGCCGACGCATATAACCACAAAATACTTGTAAATCGAGGAACATATTTATATGCCGAAATATGGCAGACGGCAATAGTCGGAAAATTCTTGCAGGGGTATCCTTATGAATGCAACCCGTGTTACAGACATTTTATGCAGTCACATAAGATTCGGGGGTCAAAAATTGACTGTTAGGGCATGGGCTCCCATCCTCCCAGCATCATCTCGTTCAAATTAAACATCCATAGCAACTTAATCATTCACTAGACCACTTTATTTAAGAATGGCACCACCTAGGTTTCGAAACTTTGCCTTATCATTAGGCGATGATAAACCTGAAGATGAGGCAAGGCCTCGAAACCTAGGTCGTGTCATTCTTAAATAAGGTGCTCTAGTTAATGTTTAAGTTGCTATGGATTTTTTACACGTTAATAAGTATCACAGTATTAATCTTGACTCTCTATCATTTTCTTGTCTCGTTCACTTGCTAGTAATTCTTAAGAATACGAAATAGTTTAATTTTTAAATAAATTTTCCACGGATATATCCATCAGATAATGTCAGTCTGGAATATCACAGAAATGTGCTAAAGCGACTGCTTTTAGAAATATTACGCTTATTTAGAAATTAGTAACCTTATTCCTTTGCCAAGCATTTGGTAATCTGGGTTTGGGAGAGCCCGATGGAGTAGTTGTAATACTATATAAATCCATAAATATAATTTAAAAATTTTCTTTTATGAAATATCATTGAAACGAGAGCAGTACTAAAAATATTCGCATTTATATTTTGATCAAAGTTTAGTGGAAGGCTTAGCCGGCATCTTGTTTGCCATTAACCCTCCAAGGACGAGAATTATTTTTTCTTGAAAATTACCCTAATTTTAGTATATTGGTATTCAGATGACCTAAATTAACAACAGAAAATTGTTTAAAAAAAGTTAAAAATAATAGGTTCGTTGCAAATGCCCGTTCCCATATGGGCACGTCAGTCCTTCCCACTACTACTATTACGCGCGCCATGATGAAATTAAATAAATGCATTTTATTGAAAAAAATCATTTATTTCAAAAAAATATTTTATGAAATGGTTTTTCTTGGAAGATATAAGTATTTGTTTTATAATTATTTTGTTAAGTACTTTGTAAAACATATAACACAGAGTCCAACATCGCACTTATTACGCATTGTTCTCCCACGACTCTCGCACTCTTAATATGCGCAGCGTTTTCCCTTGATCTGCGGTATGTCACCAATTACACCGATTAATTGATCATACCATAACTCTTGCGTGGAGCCAGTTTTTGACGTGGAAGCCTTGCTGAGTCGTCCACCGGGTGGTTTTTATTCCGTCTTGTACCGAGTAAAGTACACCTAAGCAATATTCCGTCTAAACTCTAATTTGGTCCTTGGATCTGAGGATTTCCTTTTATTATTATTATCATTCAATTGTCTGAGTTGCAAATAATTTTTATAAATCATATCTTACCAATATGCAGTGATTTTACATGAATTTGGTCAGTTCCACCCATATGCTTATTATACTGGGATATGAAGTAGGGTTATGGAAGCTGAATAATTTTCTTTTGTTTCCTATAAAACCTTTTAGCTTTCATAAACGGCGTAACTCCATACGCTGTTGAAGCTGCCACAATTACCAAATTGTCCAGCCATTTAGTGATTCCTATTCCATCACATGTAGAAATAGCTGTGATGCTCTTTCCACTCTCCTTCTTTTTAAGATCATTTTTTGGTGGTAGCGGACAATCTTTCGGAATCCGGTTCTTTCTGATTTGCCCAGTTCCATTGTATCCACATCCTTTCAAACGTGGCAATAAATTCTTTCGTATAAATTATATATTGAGCAAAATAAATTAATGCTATTATATTATTTCATATACCACTTCAAATTATAATAACCGAATCTTATCGTTTTACCTCTACTACATCGCTTGCAGCTGTGTCTTCCGTAGTATCTTATCATCTCTTCTTCACAATCTAAGAACTAGGAAGGCACCAAATGCTGCAAACATCTCTGTGTAATTATTTTCATCGTAGGCCAGACTTTGTAGAACCCATCGCTTGTCTGTCTAACTTAGTATTATCCGCTAAGTGTAAAAATTTCATTATTTGGATGAATCAGTCCCTCCTCATCGCTCTACTAACCAATTCAATATGTACATCCTTTTTTGCGTCCCAGTAATATTTTTTCCAGGAGAATGTTGTACCCGGATACAATCAAAATGCCAATGACGGCTCGCATTTGTGGACTGGGTCAATTAAAAAATCGGGCCCAATTCTCACTTTGTTCCACTATGAATGCGACGAAATCGTCATCGACGAAGAGCTCTAGCAATTAGATGCAGCTAAGTTTAGAGTATGAAAAGTAATCTGCTTCAGAAAAACTTCCCGTACACTCAATGCTGCCCTTTATCCATTTTCTCCGCACAGATTATTTTGCCCCATCGTCTTCTCCAGCACCGATACTTTCGTTGGTTGCCAACCGAATTTCGGCATGTGCCCTCATTTGCTTACCAGTAAAATTGTCAACCAATCTTTCCTCATCTTCATCAGCCAATGCTTCATCAGTTCGCTCATTTTCTTCTGTTGGAGAAATGAAGAAATCGGTAACATCTACCTCACTCTCTTCATCCTCGTCAAGGATTCGGAGAACCTCCTTCAGTGAAGTCGACTCATGAAAACTTACGTTTTTCCTGAATAGAAACTATAACACCTCTAATAATATCATTTTTATGTGAAGCTAATAAAATTTGAAAGGATTTGTATATCTAGTACAATAATCATTTGCTAATATATGTTGTTGCCGGTTCTACTATATAAATTTAGGTTTTCCGAGATTTAGTTCATAAATATGCATAATAATTGCCATAGTCTTCTTGTCACAACTCAAAACTAAAATAATTCTTAACTTAATTGCACCAAAAATAATGTATTATGTCGCAAAATATTCTTTTATCTATATATATAATAAATCTGTAGAGGGGGTCGTGTCTGTACATTGATCCGATTTCAAAAAAAGTTGTATTGCTGGATACTGGGGTTGTTCCCGAGTCCGAAACAGGTTTTAGAAATTTTCATGTCTGTCTGTCTGTCTGTCTGTCTGTCTGTCTGTCTGTCTGTCTGTCTGTCTGTCTGTCTGGATGTTACAGCATCACTCAAAAACTATCCGACCGATTTTGTTGAAATTTGGTATGGTGGTCATTTGTCATCCGGGGAGTGACATAGGGTACCTTTTATCCACCTAGCTGTCCCCAGTTCGTCCCCAGTCGGGGTCAAAAATCTATTTCACGCTATAACTCTAAAGTAAATTATTTATAAAATTTCAAAATTTGTACAATATTAAAAGTCTCCCTAGCGCAAATGATAGGCTAATTTTTGTTGACCCAACTGTACTCGGTTCGACTCCAGAGGGTCGAATAGTTTCCATAAGAAATACATGGGAAGACATTTTTATCATTTGCACGAAACTTTTCTTTAATCAAATTAAATTAGAAATAATGGTCCTTTGAAACTTAAACTAACACCAAAACAAAGGAAATAGAATAAAGTTTTTTATTATGGTAGTAAAATATTGCTTTCACTTCGAAGTTGTGAGAATTAGTAAGTTAAATACGAAAATTTTATGAGAATCTGATATTCTAAACAACCCGTCGTCAAGGCCAATCTCGATATCTTTAAATTCAAATTCGTTAGCATTAGCGCATCATCAACAACCAAGCTTTGTTTATAGCAACACCAATGTTAGTTGATTCTTTACGTGAAATGAATGGTCATCGTCGTACTAAATGAATTTTCTTTTCTCATATAAAGTAATTATAGCTTTTTAGCTTGGTAAGTTGATAACTTTTTCATTCTTATATTCCGATCTAAGTATTAATCGTTTCATATAGCGTCCCACCGTGCATTTAATGAATCAATGAAGATCGTAGAAATATCCCTGAATTCAGTGATTGCTTCCATTGAAGTGTCAATAATTGGGCTTAATAAGCAGCAAGGAATGACAAGCCTTTTATAGCTGACTTGAAAGGTAAACGAATTTTGTACTTTTAGATATAGAATGGGGAATTAAACCAAGAAATGTTTTATTGGATCATCTATTGGTGTGTTTAAGTATAGTTACTGTCCACCTTCTCGATATCTTTAAATTTGATTTCAAATTCGTTAGCATACGCGCGACTGCAACAATCAAGCTTTGTTTATAGCAACGCCAATATGTATTGATTCTTTACGTGAAATTAATGTTAATCGTCGTATTAAATGAATTTTCTTTTCTCATATAAAGTAATTATATCTTCTTAGCTTGGTAAGTTGATAACTTTCTCATTCTTATTTTCCGATCTAAATACTAATCGTTTCATTTAGCATCCCGCCGTGCATTTAATGAATCAAACAAGATCGTTGAAATAGCCCTGAATTCAGTGATTGCTTTCTTTGAAGTGTAAAGAATTGGAATTAAAGCTGCAACGAATCACAATCCTTTTATGCCGGACTGGGAAGGTAAACGGATTTTATGTTTTTAGATATAGAATTGGAAATGAAACCAAGAAATGTTTTAGTGGATCATATATTGGTGTGTTTAAGTATAGGTACTATCCGCCTATATCTTTTCTTGATAGTGATAATCATACATATTGGTATTTTGTTATATCTTAAATAATATGTTTAAATGTTCGTGTTAAGCGATTGCCGATACGTTATTAAGTTTTTTAGACTATAAAATATGGAACACCTCTCTCAGATTATGGGCGGCTGTCCTTTATTTTTATGCTTCGGTTCTATGCTGGCTGCTCAAATATTATCATTAGAAATACGCCTCAATATGTATGTTGTATGTTGCAGGGTTTAATTATTCCAAAAAATCAAAGTAGTATTCATTTTACGGACTCTAGACAAGTATCGAAGGAGATAAAATATACATGTATTATTTTCATTGCTGTAACTAACAGATTCTATGTCTAGGCAAGGACAAATTGGATAAACTGAATAAGAATTTAGTCGAATAAGCATCATTTCGAAGTATGACCTCTAACAAGATATTTAACTTTCGAAGTCTTTTTCGTTAATTTACTTCTCATTTTCAGTTACATATACTATAGAAATTCCCTCTAGAATGGAGTATTGCTGGTATATGGTTTTCCTTCAGTCCAATATTAAACTCGGGAACTTTTTTCAGGTATGTTACTCTATGCATGAAAATATCATCTTTGAATAAGGAAAGGGTTAAGGTGACTTTTCACATAAGGGCGTGCACCCAGGAATATTCCCAAGGAAAAACGGACTTGAAAATTCCACCCCCTCCTCATTCCACGTTTATAAAAATATCGGAAGACAATATTTTTCGTCAACGGTATCTGAAAACATTGAAATTAAATTAAATCTTATTCAAGAGAAGAGGTAAGAGTTCACTCTGATTTTGCAACATAATGGTTAAATTATAATTGCGATATAAATAAACAGATGCGCCGCTTACATTATCAATAGGATAAAAAAATCCACACAATTCATACAGTTAATTAAACAGCAGAGGGTTATTTATTAAGTGTTAAGTAATTAAATTAAGAAAACGGCCGACGACATCTTAGGGTGGATATTAGGTGTTAATTCATAAAAGGACGAGTTCTAATTAGATTAACTGCTGTACTTCGTAATTCGTTTGCGGCGTTTATTTGTTAATTCGTTTATTTGATAGTTTCGATGATTTCACTGACTCGCTGTCTAACGAACATATTGGACGTGCTAAGCGACTGGTTCATTCGTTTTCGTTTGTGGTTCACAAGATTTGTGTGGCTATTTTTGTGATTTCGTCTCCATTCATTTGGTACTCAGTTGTTTCCTCTATTTGTTGTAGCGACCGGTGCATTAGTTTATTCTGTGATTTACATTTGTGTAGCTGTTTTTGTGATTTCGTAAGACACATAGGATGAAGAGAAGTGTTGTTTTTTCATAAATTTAAGAGTTCTCATATCTAAATTTTTTCATATCTAAATTTCATAACTTTCGATTTACATTCATTTTTCCGTTGAGAATCAACGGGCACTCCGCTAGTATACAATATATAGCTTTCCTTGACAGCCATCGGCAAGGAAACAGCGTAGTAGTGGGAAGGCCTGACGTGCCCATATGGGAACGCAGCAATAAACAACGTTATAACAACAACAAATAACCTCAAACTCTGCTATATTTAATTTCTTTCGATGATTAGAACATCATACTAAAGGTATAGAAGCAAAAGACTGCTTTAAATTAAAAACAGTAAAACTTATAAAAATTAGTTGCCAGAAGGATCCATCTCAAAATTTCCCTGTTTTTCGAAAAATCACAAGAAATATTTCCTTTGACTTAAATGCTCCAAAACTCAAATATAACTAAGCTTTGGACCCTCTTAGCTCATAAAATATCGTTTACTGACCATTTTATGACACTAAAGATATTGTTTAGCTACCTAGAGAACCTAGCTGCAGTCCGTTCCCATATGGGAACGTCAGTCCTTTAAGGGTTAATGTTGGTTATGGGTCACTGCTAAAACTTGCTATAATACAGTAATATTATTGATATTAAAATCTCCCAAAGTTTAGAGAAAATATGTTAGATCGGCGACAATCCCTCTGAGGTAGTTGACAATCTCATCTCTAGGCAAAAATCTACCGCAACGAATAAAATATTCATTCAGTAAATACCCTCCTTTGATTTATCGCCTGATAATTTATTATTCATCTGCAAAGCAATAACCCTCTCGTAAAAACAGGGAGACCCCCTAGGGGTCTAACTTCCCTTAATGCTGTTTCATCGACGGATGAAGATTTCGAAAAAGTTAAACGCGCTCTCACCCAGTTATCAAAGCAATTTAAACCTCAAATTTAAGTCTCCGAAACTTATTCAACCCTCCCAACATTTCCCTTTCCCGTACGCCATCATACTTTCTCCTCCCCTTCGGTGTCCCTCCCCCTTTACCTCCAGAAACCTACTCTCCTCGAAGTTCTCGCGAAGTTGTTCGCCGTCGTCACCATCCACAATTAGGAATGAGGAGGTGGGGGGAGGGATGCTTTGAAGTCTCTTCCGAGAAGGGGAAGGTGGGTCCACGCTCTTAATGATTCGACTTTGGCGCGCTGGGAGAGAGGTAAATGCTTGCACGGGAAAGGGGAAAAGAAATTGGGCTTTGGGGAGGACGGAAGGAAGGAGGCGAAGGGCCGAGGAGAAAGGAAAAGCGAAGAAGACAAAGAGGGGATTGATGGTGAGGATAGGAAATAGCCTATAGAAAGGTTCGGACGTAGATTCTGCGAGACACGGGCGAAGATCAAAAGATTTAATCTGTGAAAGTTAAGGAAAAGAAGTCCAAAGAAATGGATGTTTACGCAGTCCCCTTTCCTTTTTTATCTTTTTTAATGAATGCTTTCGGAATATGAAATAAACGAAAATATTTTATCGTTCTTGATGAAATATTTCATGGATCCTCAGTCACGAAAACATCGTTATGTGAGGATGAAATTGGAGTCGTGTCTGAAAACGTTCCTTAATATTGAGATGTTATTATTGTTTGCAAATATTTATCATCTGGTAGACTTTCTCGACATTTGTTTGTATTTGGGAGGGAAACTTTTCCTCAACTAACTTACATTATTGTATAGATTCTCTCCTAATATGTTGCAAGTAATTACCTTAAGTGTTTAGAATACTGTAATTTTTCCATTAATTCTTTTTCTGTGATAGAAGTATAAGTTATTTAGTGTATCTAACAACATATTATTATAGATAGATCATTCATTGAATCTGTAAACCATTACAAGAACGGTTTTGTCTTACATTACCTAGTTATCGTGAACTGGGAGTCGAACCTTTGCGAAAAATATAGCTGAGTGTATTGCAAACAGATTTAGTGAGTGATTGATGGGTAAATTTCGATATCTTACAGTATACAGTAGAACCCCGGTAATCCGGACACTCGCTAATCCGGAACCCTCGGTAATCCGGACGGTCCATTGGGAGTTATGCAAACCCGCAACTTCTTCTTGTGAACATATAAACACGCATATTAGTAACAAGAAACGAGAGGTGGACATACTATTTGAGAAATGTCTACATTGGTTGCAATGATGTGATGGAGAGCGAAGTAATGTGACGAAATTATCAGAACAGTAACGGCAGAAGATGATGATGACGACGACGACCACCACCACCCTGTGGATTCCGTCAAAATTTCTCATTCTGAGGCTTTGGCGGCACTCAATACATCATTAAAGTTGGCCGTGGAGCAAAATATTGAAGCACATGAAATTATGCTCTTTAGACGTTTTAGAGGCACGTGCACTTGATTTTAAAATAAGAACGGTCGCGCAAAAGAAAAAACTGACTTTTTTGCTCGCTGATAATATTCATTCACTTTATATGTTGTAATACCTTCTGTAATTTATACATGCATTATCTATACAATATAATTTTTGAGAAAAAATGTTTTTTACGTTATTTTTTGAAAACCTCGCTAATCCGGAAACCCCGCTAATCCGGACACCTATGTGCCTGAATTCGTCCGGATTACCGAGGTTCTACTGTATTTCTATTAAAATATTATTCATCATATATTTTCACTTTAGGAATAGTCAGATAATGTAATTAAAGATAACTAATTGATCAATTGATTTTTCCTATAAAATTTACTTCTTAAGATCAATTAATTAAATGAAATTTACGTAAATATTTTAACGATATATGTTTATAAGAATATATAAACATGTAACAATTTGAGAAAATAAGGAAAATGATTTTATTCAGATACAGCAATAAATCACAATAGTCAAAAGTCACAATAAATTAAATATTAAAAAATGTATTTATAATGATTTTAATACATTAACTGAATGGTAAATAAAATGAATTAAGAAGGATTTTTTCATTAAAATTTTGGAAAGGAACTAAAATTTAAAAATATACCATGGATCAAATTCTATTCCAATTGATTTTATTCATGTAAATGATAAATTATCCGTGATTTTTTAGTCTCAATCTCGCCTGTAATAGAGACCCCTAATAATAATAATAATTTTGGTCTTTAAAACGTTTTAGAAGCATGGTAAGGGAAAAGAGTAGGAATATTTCAGAAATTTCGTATTTTTTATACAAGTTTTACTAAATTTTAGAAAATGTTATGAGTATTAATTATCCATGTATTACAGAGCTTTGATATTTAATGCTGTCAAAATTAATCCTTACGAATTCGTTAAGGTTAATTAATTAACTTAACGGTGGAGCTAATTAAGGTATGTATTATCATTTACATTAATGTAAGGCTTTATTGCGCTCCTTTTCAGCACAGTAATGAAAAAGAGACCCTAAGGCTAATTGAATTGAAAAATCCGGGCCTTGGAACATGCATAAGTTGACAAGGTTCCCTTAATTATTTGTTACTTTCAAGGGTTTCTGTTAATCTTTTGAATTCATACACATAAAACTCACAAAGAAGGATTTCCTTCAAAGTATTTTCTCCTTGGTATCGTTTTGGAAAGGTAAATACCGCACTTCAAGGATGTTGATAAATTTCACGTGAATTAAAAATCCGTAAATGCCAGCGGAATGAATGCGCTCGGAAGCCATGTTTAGAAGGAGGGAGCCCTATTAGCTCGGAAGTTTGCTTTTACGACTCCCCGGTTTGAACTCTGCAATATGCATGGATGTTTGTGTTCCTTCATTGGTTTCAGAAGGGCTTTCCTCGAACGAATAAACTTCAGCAGCGAGCGCGATTCAATCGAAGCTCGATAAGGTTCGACGAATACTTGTGACGTAATTACTTGTCGGTTGGTTCGATTGCAGCCGACGTTGAGCAGCGCCGAGCCCTCAAATGTCAATACGGATTATGAATGGGAATTAACTTATAGAGCTTGATGCCAACCGCTAATGAATTTCCTTTCGATTACTCTACATAAACAAGGGCCCGGAAGCGCGGGGTTCCCCATCGACCCGGAAGTGAAATCCTTAAAATTCCCCCTTGCGTTTCCTTTAACACGCGCCTAAGCCGGAGGAGGAATTTCCGTGCGCCATTAGGAGCTTTTTGACGCCTGTCTACTTAATCGCCCACCGAGGGAAGAGTGCGTCTTTCCCCCGGTGCAGCCACTACTCTCGGACCTTCTTACACCCTTTCGCTTCCAGGGGACGCGTTCTCGAATCATCGATAAAAATCCTTCCACTCTCATCGCGATGTTCCCTATCCGCCGTCTACTTTCACCCCGGCTTCCCTCCCGCGGTTCCACTACCAACTTCGCATCGCCGACTTGAGCAGATTTCCCCCCTAATCCCCTCCCCGCTCATCCTCCTTATTCCCCGCCACTTCCCTCGGCGTGTCTCGTAATGGTATTTCCAGATTTTCTAATGGCAGGTGAGAAGCGCGGAAGGGTGTCGATGCGGGTGCGGTGGAAGATAAAGAAAAATGTAAATTCCTGGAGAGGAGGAGAATGTCGCGGGTGCGGCTGAGGGGTGCGGGGTGCGTGGGGAGGGTGGGGAAAAAGCGCGTGCGGTCGGGTATGTGCCGAGGTTTAATGGCGGAAGTGGGTGGCGGGATCGGGTGGAATCTGAGGACGTCTTAGAGGGATGGAGATGAGGTGGGAAGAGGTCGGAGTGAGATGTGCCAGGGGGTGGGTGTGGAGAGGGAAAGAGTTTGGTTCCGTAAATGGTGTGGGAAGGAAGCGAAAGAGTGGAGAGATGAAGTTAGTGTGATTTTTCGTTCGAGTCGCTGAGGTAGAACGCGAGAGAATTTTGAGGCGTCAGGTGAGGAAATGGGAAGGAAGGAATGGGGGATTTATTTTTGGAAGAATATTGTTGGAAGTAACATCGAGATTCTCTGCTGGCAATGGTTATTGGGGATGGAATGAGATTCTGAGATTCTTTTGTATATTTTACTTCGAATAATCATTGCATTCATATTTTTACCGTCATATTGTTTGTTTCTGGATGAAATGCTCTCCTGAGTGCAATGCATGAGGTACGATGTATTGGACTCGGACGCTTCTATTAAATTCAGTCGATTTAACCTTTCCACCGTTCATGGACTTTTCAGAAAAGAATGTCCTACTACATGATCATATTTTTTACATACTTAAAAGTTTCTTTACCCGTTATTGAAATATATAAAACAAACGTTATAGAAAGATTGTTTCAAACCCTGTCTGAATATACATCCCGATTAAATATAATTTAAATATGAGTGCAATTCATTCATTATTTTAAGTAATGGCCTAATTGCTAAATATTTTTCTACTTTTCTGCAATGTGCATCTACGGATTAGGTAGATGATCATTGACACTATTTTATTTTATTTTTATAAAAATCCATGCGGTTGGATTTTTACGTAATGCAATTAAACTTTATTTTCCTACTAGGTTTTTCATTTTGTGAAACTAAGGTCTCACGCGCAAATAAAAGTTCTATAATAGATTCCTAAAGATATTTTACTAAAATAACTTACCTAATAAGCAATACTTATTCAAAGTCTAATACTAGGAGAAGGAATCTCATTCAAATAAAATTCATCATTTTTATTCGTAACAGATATTTCAAACATTGTAATTTTGTAATGCGATTTTTTCATTTCATTATACTTCCTTAAGTTTAAATGAATCCTATTGAAGTCAAATAAATCGATATAACTGATGCGTTGGAATCATAGATACACGTAAACCTCTTTGAATTCGGTTGAAACAGATTTCCTCGTTAAAGTTTAAGTTAATCGTTAATTTTAAATTCTTAAGACAAGTCAATTTCAGAGGGAGGGAGAGCTCAGATTTTCATTCATGAAATGAGAGCCGTACTTCAATAGCTTTACGAGAGTAGAACTCCTGTAGACGAGTCTTAAGCAAAACTAGAGGAATAAAAAGTGCGCGAAACTATTGGTTCCGAGTCGATGGCAAAAATGTTTTCTGAGAATAAAAGTAAGCGGATAGAGCGGGAAGAGGGATCAGCGGTAGCGGAGAGCCATAATGGGGAAGAGTAGAATGGAAAAGGAAGAGATTGTCTACACGGTTGGGAGGGGAAACCGTTTTTGGATTTTAAAAGCAGAGGATTGGTGGAGGAACTTTGGGAACCATCGTTCGAATGGATCTCAAGTGCAAACACGGCCGAACAGCCCCTGCTTGGAGATCAATGCTCCCTCCTCCGAGTATTTACCCACTCCCCCTTCCTCGTCCGGTCCCTCCATCCATCTCTTCCTCCCATATTGCAATCCCACCTCCTTTTCCCCCTCCTAATCCTCCTCTCCTCTTCCTCCCCACTTTCCTTCCTCTCTCCTATTTCCTCTCCTTCTTATTTTCAACTCCACTCGTCGCGGATTCCGCTATCTTCCTCTCCTTTCTTCGCTCACCACCTTCATTCCCTCTGCTCCCCCCTGGCCCTCTTCCCTGACCAGCAACCTTTCAGTGCCGCTTCATACTTATCATTCTTCGCAGAGGAGTGGCGTCGTAACTCTGGGGGCAGCAAGGAGACTCTCTCTATAAATTCCGAACGTGTCGTATCTCCCATTTCTCCCAAGCGAGATGTTCTGTCCCTTCGACCCTATTGCATTCCCTCTCCCGAAAAAATGCCTCCCCTCGCTCCTTTCCTTTATGCCGGCTTATAAGGTCTGCCACGGCAATAATACCGAAAGGTACGGCCATTGTTTACCTAACAACTCCTTCAAAGTCCATTCCATCGCAGAAATGGGGCGGATAAATTTTTAAACAGGAAAAAACACCGAGTCCATTGTTTACTCTTCCGCAGCTTTGTTATGACGGCGACATTAACTTTATTAAGTGGTCGTTATGGCTTAATATTTTACGAAATGACGTGTGCTTTGAGGCTACGAAGTGTTTAAGGTACTCACAAGGAATGACGAAACGTTCTTTTGAATTACTTTTTGTTGCGAAACTCTACTCATAGGCAAAAGGTAAACATCATTTGATGATGGTGTATTTATTGTATGAAAAACATAAAAAGTACAAGCTACTGGTTAATATATGTTAAAAGATGAAAATAGAGTGGAAAGTTATCATAGATTGGTAGGTTGACTAATAACAATGCACAAATGGTTATATAATCAATGTTTTATGTTTAGCTAATGTATAAGAGTATTTTTCATTAGTACGCACATACATTTTTACTTCCGGAAAAGTTGAGTTTATAAAATTTCCTTCTTACAGTAAACCCAAATTTGTAAATTGATGACACATTTTCTATTAGTACAAGGAAAAAAAAACACTTTTACAATTATACCTTGATTGTGCCAGTGAATTAGTCAATGATTGAATAGATCCCATTGAAAATTCTCATAACATGTCCACACATTCCCTCGTATTCTAACAAAATATCTCATGAGTCTTACTCATATCTCTGGAGTCTTACTCATTTATCTCATAAGTTATTTAAATTCAAAAAATCACGCCGATTATTTATACCACGTGCATGAGTCGTGCATGAAATATAAATGCCATCCGTGAGTTATCATTCCTTATCAACAAAGTTGCCGTCACATCGGGTAAAAAATATCCATTTCAGCTTCCAAAATTCAAACAATTTTATTTTTAGAATGAAGGCCGTCACCCAACATTTTGACAGCTCAATTATAGGTAATTTTCTAGGGGATACAATCCTTATCGCACAGCTTTTGCTCCGTGACATCAAATTCGCAGCTCCCTCTACAGCTCCTCATTGAGACCTCAGTTTCTTCTTTCTGCCGACTATATGAAGTAGGGACGATGCCTGCGGAAACCTGACCGAAAATAAACAGAGCCAATGGTATCGCATGGCACGGGCGGATTCTCATTTCCCCAAAGAGAGATAAAAGGGAGACGGAAAGATAGAGGAAGACAAGCGAAGAGAGAGAGAGAAAGATGGAAATAGCCAGTTACCTAAAAACAAAAGGAGAAAAGTGAGCATCCCTAGGATTATGTCAAAATCTTGCGTTGAAATTTCCATCGATCTATTTCATAAATTACGCATTTTTCGGGATAAATGGACGTTGGTCCCTTCCCGAAGTTCCTAAATTACCTTTAAGAATAAATTGAGCTGTTGAATCTGATTCATTTTAAATTAACAATTTGAGGTTTCAGTAGATTAACTACGAATTTATTTTGTGTTATGGTGGTGGGTCGTAGAAAACTGAAGATAATTCAATGATAAATTTGTTTATTTTATAGCTGCAAAAATATATTGATCAATACACGGGCTAAGATTCTTCCTGCAAGCTTAGAGGTAAAGAAATATGATCTTAAATATGTTTCCAAAGAAGCTGTCAATATGTTCTTTATGGTAATTCATAGGATTTAAATATGAAAATAAGGTAATACATTGCATAATAAAAGAATCCCTCAGTTATTTTATAATGAGTACATCTTTTTTTGTGTAAGGAATTTATTCTCAACTCCTGGGTCCATTGGAATGATATGTCATATAAAAATGCCGAGAAAATAAAGAACCTGACTTTTACGTCACTCTTTTTTTGCTGTTGTTTCGTAAGCTAAAATCATACAAGACACTTTTCTCTCTTCGATTCTCCAAGTTATCGATTTGAACCGAAAGTAAAATTTCGAGATATCACACAACTCTCGAAGAAGATTTCTTTGAACTTTTCGAAGTCAAACAAGCTTCATTATCGAGATATACAAGTTTTAAAAACGCTTCCATCAAAGTTTGAGACGTTTGTTATAATATTGAAATTTCCGAACTTTCACCATTTCCGCCCCGAATTTCCCGAAGCTCATATTTGAATCCCGCTCGCGAAGAGGGGGGTGAGAGGAAGGGAAAAAAGCCCCCTCTCTCGATAAACACTCACTCGCCTTGTTTTTGTAGTTTAACAAATTACGTAAAAGAATCCGAGGGCTTTGAAATACACGTCACAGGGCTCGTTATTTTCGCTCCAACTTGAGAGACAAATGAGACAGCAATATCACTCGAGTATTTTCAGCTCCTCTGAGTGCGTCTTAACTTTTAAGGCTTTGGGATTGCCTCTAATTCTTCTCTTCCTCTCTCTCTCCCATTCTCTCCCACTCCTCTTCACCCCAGCTCGTCCCTGGATGTTCGATCGTAGTGTGGGCCCAGCGATGGGATCTTCTTTGAGGGCTGGAGTTCGCTAACGGTTATTTTTCGGCTTCAAGTGCATGGAGGATGAAGAGGCCTCTCATAGATCCGAAAAGGGTCTTAACTCCCCACGTGGTATTTGTTCGTGCACGAGTTCACTCGAGGAGATATAATTTTATTTCAAAACTACGTGTATCGATGAATTATCTAACCTAGCTGCTCCTAGAACTAAATAGAGGTTAACTTATTAGTGCAGCACGGAGCTGTAGGAGGGTTGGAGATCAGGAAAAACACCCTCAGGGCATAAGGTTTGGATCGGAAAATGTTTCATTCATTCCTCAAATTTATAACTGCTGAAATCATCCGGCATGATTGGTACAAGTCTACATCAAAAAGGCATTGTGAAGCTTTCACTCTCAATATTGAATCACTTCTAGAAATGGCCATGTTTACTTAAGAAGATACTGTAAGTAAAAGCTTTGTATATGTCTTAATGGAATTTGATTGGATACAGATGTAGACGTTAGTTAGATCAAAATATAATAGAAAATTTAAACGATGGAATGAGATTATATGACGTTTTTCTCGACTGCTTCGACCCTGCCACCTTTACCGACGAGATTACTGTTGAGGTACACAAGTTTGGAAAAAAATAATACGTTTCTGCCTTGCATTCCTTAAAGTGTTTCAGCTACCTCAAGAAAAAATAATTCGTAACGAAGTGGGTAGTGATTAATTACCTTTTATAGCAATGCCTTTCATGCCCATTCTCCATTTTCATTGTATTCGCTCCAAATAAACAAACACAATGAATTAAGATGTCGTGTTGAATATCTCAATTTATTTACGTAAAACTGATACATATGACATATAACGATCACATATAAGGAAAGTTAACTGAATTGGTGGAATATTTTGTATGGAAGACTGAAAATAATTTCAATTGAAAATCTCAGTAGGCTGCACTCGTTCGATTATGGGTATAATCTATACATTAATACGTGAAGAGAAAACTTTGGATCACTTTTTAAGGATATTGCGCGAACGGAGGAGTTTGGGATATGGCATAGTTAAAGTTTAAATGGAGAAGGAGTGCAGAAAGCTAAAATCTTTTTCCAAATATCCTTGTTTCGACTCTGGACTATCACTGGATTTTGATTGATTGCAGACATTTTTTCTTTTGCAGAATTAAATCAGAAATAATGGTCGTAGGAAATCGAGATAAATACCAAAAGAAAGAAAATTGAGTAAAAACTCTTATTTTGGTAGTAGAATATCGTATTTTAGTCTAAATTAAGAGAACTATGGCAAAATGTACGAAATATTTGTGATATTTCTTCGTAGTAAATAAACCAGTCCCCCTGGCAACCAAGGCGATTGTTGAATCCGAGTTTATGTGTTTCCTTATTAAAAAACACCCTTTTATCTCCAAACCGAATTAACGGTAGGGATTCATGTCAGAAATTATGAAAAGAGGGCAATTAACTGAGATGTCAACATTTGCTAATTGATTAATAAATAACAGGGATATAATTACGGTGATTTTATGTAGTTTTTTTATGGAAAGCAACCTACAAAATTAAAAATGACAATGAGTTGTATCAAAAAATAAATGAAAATACAAGCTGTAATTGTGTTTTTTTATTGTTACTAACATTTAAATTTTAAATTTCGTAGGTATCTAAGGGAATTAAGGCAAACAACACACTCTAATGACGTATTTGTTCACGCTTGCAGCTGACGTAATAGAACAAACTTCAAAAAAATTAAGCAATGATTATATAGTTATAATTATTGACAAAAGAACCTCAATAAAGTTCAGACTTAAACATTTAATGAATAATGGTCGAATTTCGACCACTAGGCGATCACTAGCTTAAATTATTTGAACATATACGATCTAATCTAAATTTTCGATCAGAATCTAGGAAGTAGCTCCCAATCGCAAAGCTAAGGAAGAGTATATATAAATGACGGAATGACTATGAAATTTCCGTTGTCAGGCATACTTATTCTTCGGTGAGATGGCTGCTTGAAAAATGCAGGGATTTATAGGCACGCTTCTTTTGAGTGGTATTACTATCCGTAAGTATTACTTCAAGACATTTACTGTGACTTTCCTTCATCCTCATCTACTTTAGTCAGACTGTAACGTCGTGGGATTGTTTCCTAGAGGGAGATCCTCCCTAAGTTTTGCTCTTTATCGTGGGATACAGCCATTTTGGCCGACCATCCGCTAGCATTTTATATCATTAACGGTACGTTTCCTTCAAAGAGCTTAATGCCAGACAGGCAATGCCCCTTTTTTATTCAACCGAACGTCGTACAGCTCCACGAGTAACTTCACGGAATGATTGAAGACAGATCAAATTCTTCCCTTCTCCTCCTTATCCCTTCCTTTACCTAAAACCCCTTCCGCCTTTCAACCTTCTTTCAAAAAAACTCCTCCTCCTCATCTCTCCTCTAAGGACCAGCCTCCCTAATCCTCCCTTTCCCGCGATCTCCCCCTGCTCTAAGTCCCTTCCTTTCACAGGATCCCACATATCTAACCCTCTTTCCCAAGGCCACGGGTATTTTCTAAGAGGCCCCTCCTCCTCGGGGGCCCCGGCCTCTTCCGACGAGGTCTGCTTATGCCCGGGGAGGTCCCTTCTACGCCGAAAATGTCAATTTTTGATCGGGGCCCGCATTTTTCCCTGCCCCCGCACCCAATCCGGACATCTTCCACACCCGCATTTTTTGCGGCCCTAGGCGTCGAAATAAGAGTGGGTGGCCGTTTGGGAGTGTGAGAGAGTTTTGAGGAGACTAGATGCTCGGCAGAGTGGGCACGGGGAGAGTTTTAAAGGGGCGATATTGACGAGGGTCGAATGGGAAGACGAGTACTTCGCCGCTGATGGATATGGGACACTACGAGCAATATTTCGATCCTTCGCGCTCGTTGCGATCCGAGGCGAATTTATGTTCCGTGGCATATGCAGAGGGTCGTTTGGACAAGGGTGTGGATGACCACGGCGATACGTTTGATATTTTACTTTTTCTAGGTGGAGAGTAAATTTTCGACTCGAGTAGGAACCTCGTATGCAAAATGGGGAATTTCCTTGGATAAAAGTATCCTAGATTTTCTTGCAGTATATTTCAAAATATGGTCAATTCAAATTGAACTTTTTATTGCCATAATTTTTATATTTGGTCATCGAAAATTTCAGAATAGGTATTGAAAAAATAATTCCATTGGTTCCTGCATTAAAGTCTTCTTGAACGCTAATTTTCCGGTTTTAAGTCATGGATTCAGTACTAAAGGCATAAATATGTTTTTTCGTATGGTAGTTACAACTTATCAACTATCTTCGTTATTAAAGAAACAAAGACATAATCTCAGAAAACTTTTCAAACCTATCATATAATTCAATTTCAGGAAGGGTATGTATAGTTTGTGGAGAATTTCAAAATGGAATGAATATTTCTCAAATTATTAAAAAAAAGATTTGGCCTATTTCCCAATTAAATAGTATTAATGCTAGAGATTCTTCTTACTTAATTTCCTAAATTGATAATGTTATAAGTTTTCGAGAATGCAATTTATATATGTTTCCAATTATATACATCCTTAATAAACAAGCATTTAATTCCACATTTTCCCTTAATTTTATGTCAAAGATGAAACATTCATTTTAATGGATACGGAGACCCATGAATCATGAATTTATTTCAATTAAATACCAACAAACCTTTGGTAATAGTTGGCAGAATTACTTTGGATCCAAGAAAGCTTTATTAAATGAAGGGTAGAAAATTTCACCAGCATTTGCTTCATTTGAAATGTTATCGATTATTTTGTTTTGGTTATGGGGCACCTGTTGTTTTCCTCTGATGCTGTAGACACTTTCTTAGTCAGAATCTTCTCGCAAAACACCTGATAAACCTGGAAAGTTAATGGAACTTGACACTAAACTATGCATATTTCCGAAAAATATTTTGAGCTTATCTGGATTTTAATCTATAGAGAATGGGTATTAATGTGTGCCTTGGGGAGTAAAAGAATCCTATCAATTCATTTCAACAAGATGGGTTATGTAAATTGGAGAGTAGCAATTTTCATTTTAAACGAAATTACTGCGTATCCTGTCATCATGTTATTCAGATTAAGTGTATATCGTGGTACCATGAATAAATCATATGCAACTGGCTATTTGCTTATCATGCTGCCATATGAAGTCTTTCACCATACGGGGACACTATACCGGAAGGTCATCGCTTGCTCTGAAAATGCAATATGCATGGATTGAACGCAAAAGAGAATAGAAGAAAGTTTTATTCCAAAAAATAGTTTATAAAAATATATTTTAACTGAAGAATGCAATTTGCTCATAGAAGAGTTCTAAATTAGTTTAATTCGGAGAACTCTCGAAAGATGGATTCCCTTACTAATTTTTTATGAAAAGAAAAAGGAAAACTAGTATAGTCAGCCTTTCTGCCTTTCTGTTTAGCCTATCTGTTTTCAGAGCATATTCATTGAATGTCATTTAATAAAATTATTAACCAAAAGAGCTGTGTTAATGAAGTTATTGAAGAGTAATGAAGTCTTAAAAGTATCTTAGGTTGTTAAATTTAGTACATGTAAATTTTCTTGATTCGGTTCAATTTAGAGCCATTTGAAAATTATATATTTTAAAAGAGATTTCTATGTTTTCACAAGAAGGATTAATGCTGAGTATAAGTTTCTGTAGTGTATTTCACTATTCTGATTATGCATAAATTTTCAATAAAATACTCTGTAATGATCTTATCCAGGACAGATACGATTAAAAATTACGATAGAATTACATTGTGATTGTGGTATAAAAAGCACTCACATTTGTTAACAATTTCGAAATATTTATGGATTACAATTTAGCTATAAATCTATTTGTTGAGTTATATCAAGATACAATCGCACCGACATTTCTATTCGGAATCACTTTTGTCCCAGATGCTACTCACTTGAACCCTAGCAATTCTCGGTTACTGACGGTGACTATTATTTATCACAGTGAGCATGGAAACATCTCCTCCAGAAGGAAGTGCAATATCACGCAAATCCATGTCGAAGATTTGCTGAACCATCTCAATGTCAAAGGTTATACTTTCCATATTAGGCCTCCTAGTTCTATTTCTCCGGAGTAGAATCCCTATTCCATACTTGAGGGCCTCATCGTCCCTTCCCTTGTTCGCCAATCCACAAAGTACCCTCAGGGTTTCGAGTGATGAGGACCGTAGCAGGAGAGGAATCTAATCTCACAAGATATCGCTGGTCCCTGCCCGCAAACCAGCCTCTCCTAAGTTCCCAAATATCCTCCTCCCTCAGCCATTTCCCCAACTCCAACGTTATCTCACATACGTCATTTCCTCCTCTCCTTGCATCATACATACGTTTTTATTCTTTAACATCTCATGTCTGCATAGCTAATACTCAAATTACTGAACAAAGTTTTTTTTGTATATTCCCTACATTGCATTTACTTCGATTTCTTTTGCGGTTTTTCAATTTCATTTTATTTTTTCTAACGTTTTATAATACCCGTTAAGATATGATGACCCATCGTAATACTCACTTTCTGTTCCTGTAACGGTCTTTCTTTAAGTTTAATCCTTTACTCAGGTGACGGCCTGTATCACTGGGATACGGATATCTTTAAAGAATATAAAGAGAGATGTATTTAGCAAACAAGGTCTTTGCTGCACTATATTTATCCCCTTACTGTTTTAAGAAATAAATATTTGATTAATAATAAAGTCTTACATAAACGTTTTTCCTTCATGATAATGTAATTATTTAAATAGAATCATTTATGTTTTGAGCTTTATCAGGCTTAAGGAGTATAGCCAAGATTGCCATAAGTTTTGATTAGAGAGGCCTAAAGGACAAATGTTCTTACAAACTTGATTTCATTAGCTGTATATGCTAATATTCTGTATATAGCTATAATCATATAGAAATGTGAATGTATTAATTCATATCAATAAGTTTTAATAATACTTTACAACCTTTCACATCGACTCTTTCATCACAAATGCTTTACATTCTTGAGGATACTTGCTTTTAAGTAAATTTTAGAAAATGTGTATAATAATTCCATCTATTTGCCTCTTTAAAGAGAAATTACTTGGAATTTCGTGGTATTTATGGTGGCTTTACTATCAAACAGTTATTTTATTCAAGAAATTCAGTTCCGAATACTATGAAATCCGCATAAATGAGTGTGGCTACACGATTAGATTCGTCAACTCGATTCACACCTCTTTAATTTTATTTTTCGATATGAAACGTAAAACCATCCAATAAAAAGTAAGCGAACAGGGTCGTGGCTCCTGACACCCAGAATGGGCTCAACTGTCGAATGCCATACAAGGGTTATCATATATTAAACATCGCGCACTTAACTTTGGAGCCTAACCCCAGCGGTGTATATTATTAGGGGTTTTATCGCAACCTCCTTTGTGCAGGAACATAACATGCCTGTTCTCCCCTATCTGTTTGTGTCTGTCGCCACGCATGGCTCTGCTTTCGCCTTCCGTTTTGACGTGACGCGAGAAGCAATCTCAGTCTGTGGACGCCATCATGCGGGAAACGAGATATCTTCCGTCACAATCTCACACCCCATATCTAAATCCTCGCTCCTCTCTCCACCTCTCATCCGCAACACAAACCGCTCAACCAGAAATCGCAATCTTTTCGTTCCGTACCTTCGCAAACACTCCCAACACTCTCCAATTGAAGCATCCCCTATTTATTCTTCGAATACAATCCGCGGATGATACACGGGTATGCAAAAAAGGAGGGTATCCAGCATGACATTCTTCGATTAGGGAGGAAAAAAGCTCGCGTTGCAGTCCTCCGGTTTGCAAATCTGTATAAATAAACATCTACTCCATGTAAATGTTAGCGCTTCAAGCTTTTATGTATTTGAGTGTATGAATGTGTTCGCGTATAGGCGTGCGCTTGAAGTTTACATAAATTTGTACAAATACACAGTTTTAACTGTATCTCACAACAAATTAGTGACATAATATGAAATTTTCTGTCACAGTTAAGGGAAAATAATTGAGAGAATTTTATTTCGCGTAAATTATTTATATTTATTCGAGGAAATTATGCATCGAAACTAATTAGAACTCAAATGAGTTTTGTAAATAAGTATTGAAGTAGGCACAACAATCCTAATAAATGATAAAATTAATTTTTGTTTACTCAAATTAAACGTACTAAAAACAAAACCACCAATATACTTCCACAAGTTAATTTATTTTCACTTTGTGAAAATAAAAATTAATTTTATCATAGAAATGAACTTCCACTCAGTCAAGCCTGAGAGTAATGAGTTTAAATCCTAATGATATTATTTTTCACCGATGATGATGATTTATTTTCAATTCGGAGTGTTTTCTTATATTTATTTTTTTTCTACTAATGGTTTTTGTGTGATATTTCTATACATTTTTCTTTATTTCTATTTAACTGATTCTATTGAAATAGCATGCAGGCAGAAACGCATACTTGTAAAATAGTTCCTCAGTGGTTAAAAATTATTCCCTTGATGAAAATCATCACCAAAAACTTCGAAATTAGTCAGAAAGCATATTCTGTCAATATGTTGCATTGGGTGTCCATGTAAAAACCTTGAACTAAATTCAGAAGGATGGTCTAGTACGGCGTTGGAAGTTAAAGAAATACTCGGCAGAGGAGGAAGAAAGGAGGGAAGAATAGACGGCACATCTGCGGTGATTCCGAGCGACTACGAGAAAATGGGGCCGATGACATAAAGAGAGAGATGATAAGGGCTAGGTGGGGAAAAGGACGCTCGAGGAAGAGGTATGGAAAGGCTAAAGAAAGAGATGGGGCGAAAGGGGTGGGGTTTGTGTGGGTTGCGTTGGGAGTCCGCCGGGACTCCACGTGACTTTTGCAGACGAGAGAGAGTGCGTGCCTTGCCTTCCACTGCATCCCCAGTTCTCTACGACCGGCTTTAATGCACACCCCGTGAATATAGATTATCTCGGGGCACAAGACTTCTAATCTTATACGCCTGCCTTAATCCCACCTTGATACTCTTTCGAGGGGGAAGTTTTCCTTCCTCGAGAAAAAACGTCCTGTAAGGCGTTCTCTCATTCCGCCTCCTTACATCCTTCTGGTGGAAAGGAATACGTGCTTATTACTCGCCTCGCTCCATCCCCAAAATTCTCCTTAAAGGATAGCGGAGGAATTCCTCCCCAAAATGAATTAACTCCCGCATTAAATACCTCGGCGAGATTAGAATTCTTAATCATTTCCTCCTCATAAACACTCGCGCGCGTGTTAAAGGGAGAAGTTTCGTAATTTTTCCGCGGATTTCCCGGAATGACCGACTCCTTCGAGGGATCCGTGCACGCTCACGGAATGCATCGCTTTGTTCCTCCGGAGTTTGCGGTTCATTTTCTCTTCGCCTAATCTTCTTGTAACGAGGCCCGTCCCCTCGGAGGTGACCGTTCCCCAGACGTCTCCCACGGACTGGTCCATTAGTATGTAAATTGAATAGGCCATGGATGTATGCACATACGGTTCCGCGACGGAGGATTGGTTGTCTATGGAAAGCGATTGGTCTCAAGGAAAGAGAGGGACGGTTGTCTCTCAGAATGGAGTGAGGAGATCAAGATCAGCGGAAGGATGGTTATTAGGACATGGGGTGCACGCGTGGACGGCGCTGCTAATGTCCTGTGAATACATAACGAATCGTCTGGTTGTTGATCGCCTTGGTCAGTAATCATCTCTGTCATCATGGCGTTACTGGGGGGCTGTCTTACAATTTCACGCCATTTCATCTTCCATCCCATGATTTGCATATAGCACTTAATTGTGGTTAGTCTACTGAGGTTTTTCCTGTTGCTTTTTTTGCAGTCTTTCGTCGTTCTTATGCTAAGTTGTGCCCTAATATTAAGTGACCATTCAGGATTACTTATCAAAACTAAAATTATAAATTCTGTTCCAGTGCCGCTTATTATGGCCATATCACTATCATTAACTATACTAAAAAGTAGTTGAAAATATGTGATAATCATTTTTGAGTAATTTGTACCAAAGAGAGAAGACTAAAATAATGAACCAATATGGGTAGTCTTTACTTTAACGATACGGATTAATATTTTTACATGGAATAGACTTCCATTATTAACTGCAAAATTACATCTGCAGTTGCTAGTTGTAAATCAAGTTATGCAAAAATATACAAGTAGGGAATCTTCGACTGGTTTCCAACCCTTGGTGTGGTAAATACGTGTATTCTGTTATAAAATTAAGTAGATTCGTAATCATACTCTCGAAAAGTTTGGCAGAGATGGTTGTGTTAACAGCATTTCTGGGATATTTCGTGCTTAAATCATCTGTCAGTTATATTTGCTTAAGAGTGCATGCGGTAGGCTATAACTTTTATTTCTTACTATGAAAAGGATCACAAGATAATCTAATGAAAGTAGAGGGAACAGCAACCAAAATGGTTGAAAATTGGTTATTGAAGGAACTCATGCCGTATCCATTACTATGAATATAACTGTTTCGTTTTACACGTGATATGAGGTTTTTTCTTGGTCTTAGAATTTTTTCTGGAACCATACTTGCAAAACTAAAAAGAGGATAGCATAGAGAACACAAAAATAACACTCTATTTATAGTTTCGATTTGAGATTGATGAAAAACTGTTTTCTATAAATGTGTCCTATGATTAATTTCAGCAATAGATGTTGATAAATCCATGTTAAAGGAAATATCGTATCAAATGTTAATAAATCTCTGTAATCAGATCGGACTATGCACGAATCTGTGATCTACTGGAGTGACTAAGTATCGTTGCAAGGTATTTTTTAAAAGCAGTTCTTCGAATCCCCGTCAAAAACAGTGCACACTGAGCTCACTCGCGATTCGCCAGATTGAAAGCGAGACGTGTGTTGTCGCCGTCGAAAGCATTATTCAATTACATTTGGAAAGAAAGGCTGAAGGATGCGTATAGAGCAAACTCCTGCACAAGGGTCGCTTGACTTCTCTAATGTAAATCGCTAGGATACGGCCCATCCAAACAACAAACGCATCAGCTCCGCCCTCGCTGTGTACCCTTTTGCCCTTTCTTCGTCTAATTTCGCCCTTCTCACCAATCACGTGCACTCACCGTGTTCCATTTTTTCCGTCTCTCGTGTTTTGCCACGCTTCTTTTCTCACTGTATCCAATAGCAAACCTATTCCCATTTTATTTCAACTTAAATTGTTGAAAAATTTTCTGGGAAGGAAATTCTCATTTCCCAACTTCTGCGAAGTAGTATTCCCACGTTTTTGTGGACCAAAGCCAAAGTTGGGGTAGAAATATAACCTTATGGGTTTTTTCTCTATTTTTATTTTTGTTTTTTACAAATTTAAAAAGTCAGTTAGGGTTAAATAGAAATTTATATTCGGTTTAAATGATTGAACTGAGCTATCGAATCCCGTTTATGGATGAATTTAATCTAAAATATCTTTTATTTCTGTTCGTTAGAAATTGACGTTAGTTTTCTTCCAGTAATATTATTTCCAGTTGGTATAGCTACACTTCTTATTGATCAGACATTTATGTGAGAGATAATATTATTACGGTAGAATGAAAATTTCTATGGGTAAAGGTCTAGGTAAACGAAAACCAAAATGTGAATAATCAATGGATGTACGATTTGCGGTTTTATATTTTCATATAAATTACAGAGAATTGCAGAATACCTTAACCACGACCATTGAGCATGCGATCACCGTTTTTCTGTTAAAGAATTCCTCAGAAGTGGAACAATGGATTCCACTGTGGTTTCTATAGTATTTGGAAAATGTCATATTTTTAAAAGTTAATGTGATGTTTCATTGATATTCTGATGATCTGATGTCATAGATTATGACCTCTTCTATGTTTAATATCTGAAACGTTCACTTTAGAGATTTAAAAGAATAATAGACTACGCAATAACTTCTTCAAATTTATAATATTGATAGGGGCGGTCGTAGTAGTGTGGAATTTCATATTGAAATAATGCTCATAGATAAAAACGTCGAATCCGGTAGTCTTAACAAATACTGTGGAAATGTTTACATTAGTTTTCATTACTACTTAACTTTTCTATACTGTAGCCTCTAGATATATATGCATTCCATATCTTTATTATTCACTCCAGAATCATATTGGTTTACATAAGAAATACCAGTCACTCTAACTTACATTGGCGATAATAAAATAAGTTTTATCTTTTAATTTCCTAGTGCATGTTGCATAATACTGTTATCTTATTTTATGCCATGTAGATCTCTGAAAATTTGATTTCTATTTGAGGTTAGGAAACGACGATACAGTTGTTGCTATATTTCATAATATCCGTTTATGTTAGTAATATACTCTACCAGTTTGATTAAATTCGAAAATTTTAGGATCATTTGAAAGCCAAGTAATTTCATGGGAACATCAAAAAGCCGTGCCCTCGTGAAACTTGAAATCGCATTCGGCTAAAGATGAAGAGTCATTATTTATGAGCGAAGGATCCTCCCTATTAAATATCTCGAATTCATGGCATTCCGTTACCAGTGTTGTACACAAATGGACACGTTTATCATTGAAGCTTTCGTTTATTAATCCCGGGCTCATTTTATGGAACAGGAATTCGAGTGTTTTTTAATTATATCCTACCAAATTTTACGAAAACGCATTCCGTTTCGAAGCTCCACTAGGGTTCATCAAGGGGAATTCGAAATTAGCTCCATCCACTTGTTGGCCTCCTTCCCCTTCGGGAACCCTCCCACTTTCTCTCTCGACAACGTCTCTCTTCCACTATTTCATTTCTCTCTCTCTTTTCTTTCTCCCTTTCCTTCCTGTTTTCTTCCCCTAATTCATTCCCCCTATCTACATCTTCGCACGCATTTCCTCCGAGTCGTTGCAACCTCGCTCATCCCAAAACTCATCACGTTTATTCCCAGTGTTTGCACAGCCCACCCCGCGACCCTTCAAAGCCCTCGCTGCGCGGCCCTTTTTTATTTTCGCCCTCCCTTTCCTCGGTCCTCGCAGACCCAAAACTCCCAAGCAAGTGCTTAGTATGCGGCGCGAGGGACGCGATTGTTAGGCGGGAGACGGGGGCCCAGGCGCCGGGAATCGCTTGTTCTTCAGTGAATAGTATAAATTGTGTGAATAGGAGAAATAGACGGTCAAAGGATGCGTGGGAAGAGGGGCATCGATAAGATCGAGTTTACCCGGTATTTTCGAAGCAGGAGATAGAATGGCTGCAGCGGGTGACACTGCAAAGGGTAATGAAGAGTAAGTGACGGCGCTTTGGAAATGAAATGGAAAACGGGCGTTTGGATTTGCGTGACGTGGAGTTTTTGGAGGCAGTAGCATTGACGACGGCGCAACAGGCTGAGTGGTAGTACATAGGATTCCGTGGGGAATGGACGTACTTCAATCCTTTTATCCCGGAGGCTAATGTCACTGTAAGCGGGAAAATGTTTGCCTCCGCCCGAGCATAGGCACACTTCCATAAAAGGCAGAAGACAATTAGAATTTCTAATCAAGGGTTAGGCTGAATATTGGAGACCGGGACTGTCTCTCGGTTTCTCTCTCATTCCGTATAATTCTCTCTCCTTTCCCATTCCCTCCTCTCCTTCCTTCCGAAATCCTCGTTTTATTTCGTCATTTTCGCTTCCCTCTCTATCTTGAATCTACTTTTATTTCACCCCTTTCAACTCCTTCAGCCAACCCTTTTTCATATATATTTTCATTTCGCTTCGCAGCACACAATTTCGTCTTATTAATTCAAATCTCCTTCCTTTCTTCGTGTTATAACTTCATCTTCGTCTGTTTTCTCACCTCTTTTATCCCCCTTTATGAATAAGTCCCGGAATATTGGCTTCGTATAGCTTTTTTCATCTGTTAATCCCCATTCTTCAGGTTACTTCTATCCTTCATTTCTTCCTAATTCTCAAACTTACCTTTAATATTTCGTCCACTTCTATTTAATACCATATGAGTTCATTTTACTACCCACTGGTATTTATAAATATATTTTTCCTTTAAAATATCAAATTATTCTCAGTATTGAAATACTGAATTGCATTTTCGAGGAGGCAGCAAAACGAAATATATGACTTTGCAATAAAAGTGGCATTCATTTCTATTTATAAAAAACGCACTGAAAGTGTTTTCCGCCTCTATATGCCGGGAAGTGTTTGAAAACTCTCTCACGTGTTTTATTTTCCGAATATTTTCCGGTTTTAATAAATAGAACAGCGGAGAGCGGAAAACCTTCTCAAAGCGAAAGAAGCAACCCCTTTCTCATAAAGCTCCCAGTTTTTACGTGCATATCCCCCCACCTATACGAGATTGGGATAAAAAAAGCTAGAAATTATTGAATATACTCCGAAAAATACCGCGACAAATAAAAATATCGCCGTTGCATCTGTACCTCTTCAACTTACCCTCCCTCTGCTCCATTATCCCTCCTCCTTGTATCCCACACTGCCCCGCGGACTCCAAAATGGCCACGTACATCATCCCCATAAAGCGCCGCAAACTCAACGGTTTACGATCTGCAGCCAGCGTCGACCTCCTCGGTCACCATTTTATCACCGATCCGCCTGCCATCTAGCGTCATTGTCCTTATATCGAGTTTTGCCCTTTGCTTTTATTTATCGCCCTCTTTCGGGCTTCCCTCTAAAAACTCCTCATATCTCTCTCTCCCACTCTCCCCAATCGGATTTTCGGCGAAAATAAAAGAAAATCTCCACGCGCTTCCTCTTGTCTCCTCCCACCATCCTTCCTTCCCATGCAATTACGTCTCTCCGAAATCCTTTTCCGGAATCCCATCCCTTTCAGACGTCTCGCGGTCACTGTTTGCGATGTTATTACCCCATAATGCGGCGGGGCATTATCTCTCGAAGGCCGCGTTAAAGAGGCCAGCAAATCATCGCTTAATCAAACCCCACCTTTGGCCTTTTCTCTCACTTTTAAAAGGGCCCCATCTGATTGCCTCTCTTCATGAATATGTCTCCCTCGGAATAAAACCCCCACTTTTCCAAACAGTAATTTATTTGGGAAGGACCAAGTCGATGGCAACAGGGCTCTTTTCCCTTCCTCTTCTTTCATTCTGTTCCACCATCCAACTCCCATTTTTCCGCGTGCTGTTCGGGTTGACCCTCCAAATCTATCTCCACCCCGTTTCTTTGTCTCCTTCCATTTCTTCATACTTATCCTTCTTTTGCTCCCTTCCTAAGGCTTTCCAGCAACAAGCTGAACCCGTAAGACGTGCCTGTTCGCTTCCGAGCGTGTTTTTCTCTCTCTCTTCACCCACGCTGCGCCTTCCCTCCTTTTTATCTCCTTTCCTCTGTCTAAAACGTTCGCCCATCTCCTGCAGTGTCACTGTGCTTATCTGCTCCTATTTCTTTCCCTCCGAAGTAAAGGAGAGAGATCGCAGAACGAGTTGAGGGATCTGATGGTTTAAGTAGAGAGAGGAGATGTGCCGTACGAACCGAGATAGAAATAGTTGTTGAGGGAGAATGGGATGATGGCTTAGCTATGAGGATCCTTGACGAGTCAAATGTGTATGATACTAACCCGCAGTAGGTCATATCTTCTACTGCTATCGCAGCGTGGAGCAACGGTAAACAACAAAGCATAGATATATCAATCTAAGACAAAAATGAGATGGAAGCTCAAGACACCAGTATTTGAACAGCTTTATGGAATAATATAGCTAAAATGATTAGTTGATTCAAAAATTTAATTCTTTCGTGTCACCAACTATTTATCCATGGTAATATACCACTTAAGGAAACAAATGGAAAGTTGAATATTTATTATTCAAGGTTCCTTTTCAACAAGGTAATACATTCATTTGAGAGGAAACAAGAAAGAAACCATTTGAGAAAAGAATTGAAAATTCTACAAACAAAAGGAAATTAAGAAGACTGAAAACAGCTTAATCGAGCCCCGAATTGGGAGCCCCATTAGTAGCGAGAATTCTTTCCGGTGGTGCTCATAGGAGTAGGGAACAAAAATTTCTGGATGAAAAATTTACTAAGTCCGAATATGTTTCGTTGTGCACTCCTATATTATGATAATCTAGTTGCTGGGAAAACATGCTAAATAAAAATGGCTAACCAAATGGTAATATTGCTTATTGCATATAGAGATAACTGAAATAGAATTTTTCCATTTATACGTGGAATCTGGATCTATTTATGATAGTACTTTGCCACATTAATATATATACTATGGGAAAGTATACAGAATTTACTGTAAGCCTTTGTTATACTTACTGTAAAGTCATAAATATTATCTAACGCTGTTTTATAACTAAATGAAACCGTAAATAAATAAAAGAAGACCGTAAGTCACGACAAAAGTACGCATAAGATTTCTCACTTATATTCGTAACTTCCGAATAGGTTTCAGAGATTCGTATTGACCTTTTTATAAGCACTTCAGCTTTGAGAGTTCATTGAATCAAAACTTCCGATATTATATTAGCACCGATAGTAAGTCCGTAATTCATTTTCATTTATCTCTCCACTCTAAGAAAACTTGCCAAGAAAGGGAATTCGAGGACAAAAGCACCGCGTAGGTGCCCAGCTCCGCAAAAACAGTTCCTCCCGGCAAGTCCTCCAAAATGGTATTTTAAGACTCGGGGAAAATGAAGGAGAAAAGAAACGAGGCAATCGCTTCCGCAAAAATACAGAAATACGTTGAGATAACTTCCCGAGGGAGGAGAGGGGGGAGTCGGATCTGGAGATAGCGCACAAAAAAACAGCAACATTAAGCGGACGATGAGAGATGTTAGTGGGATGTGACGAAGGAAGATGACTGGCGAAGTCAAAGGAGATTAAATATGAAGGGGAAGCGGGGATAAAAGGGGGCTAAATGTCGTCGTCGACGGACGTGAGATCGGAAGGCGTCTGCACACGCAGCAGAAATGAGCGCAGAGGGAAAAACGCGGTTGGGCAATTTAAGCGGGAGACAAAGTGGCGGAGTGACAGAAGGGGGGAAGGGCCCCGCAAGAAAAATGGGTCATTTGGAAGGCGAGAGGTGGAGAAGAGCTGATAAGGAGAAGAAGCCGAAGAGACAAAAAAGTCATGGAAGAGAAACAAAGGAAATGTTTTGTGGAGTGGTCAAAAAAAGTTCCGCCGAGGAATGCCAAAAGGGAGGGGAAAACAGGAAAGCCCTCGTGGTGCCGTGCAAAGTGGAAGAAACAAGGCGGAGCGATACTTATGTCGAAGCAGGGATATTGAAACAAATTGGAGAAAGGTGTCAAAATTTTGGGCGGGAAGGGACGAGTTATGATACGGGGCAAGGAAGCGGAGGAAAAAATCGGATAGATCGGTGGAAAGAGCTGAAATATAACGTCGTAGGGATCGGCAAAAAGGGGCGTAAAACTACTTCGACAAGGACTTTTGAGAATAAAGAGGGATTATGGAATGAAAGTGTTACGTAACGAATCGCTCCGAGCGTAAAGACTGATTGGACCATCATCTAGGTCCGCTTTCCTGATCAAACCGCGGATAACGGAGCGATTTATCAAAACTGCGATTTCTCGTTTAATTCATCGCTTTTTGGTTTTTGTGGTTATCGCCCACACCGCTGATGTCGTTCGATCATCGTTTCTACCACCTACGAATCATATCTTACGGTAGCAATTCTGTCATCATACATTTCAAAAAATGTATCTGTTCTTCAATAACTTGAAGTAATCCTCGTATTTAGCGCTTATTCAGCATCACGCTACGTTAGGTAAACAGTTATTTAAATTAGGAAAAGAGAAAAATAATGATTGCTCTTTTTATCTCAAAGATAAAATCTCATGGAATAAATAAGGATAATTTTAAAGTATATATGTTTATATTAATATATATATATATATATATATATATATATATATATATATATATATATATATATATATATATATATATGATATTTAAAGTAAATCGCTCTGGTATCAATTCTCTCTCTTTCTACTATTTTAACGGATGAGGTGTCATGAAATATATATTCCATAGGTACGAAATTTCGATAAATCTCCGGCTTTTCTTCTTTGCGGTAATTATATAAAAATCCTTTCTCAGTATGGATACTGTAAGATTAAATTTTGATTACTTGATTTGTAAAACTATGTACACTACATTATGTTGGGTTAGTAAAAATCTTTCTGCAGCTTGTAGAGATGAGAATAACTCTCATAATTGTTGTAGTGAAGTATGAGTTATTTTTTTTTCTTTATATATATAAAACTGATGAAATGATTAAAATGAATTAGTTATATAAGAACAGATTAAACCATGCTGTTAGTTAATATAATTTCTACCTTAATAAGTTTGTCATATTTAATGCCATATTTAGACACGAATACAGAATCGGCATGGTCACAGGTAAGTTCAAGAAACAGTGTGGCCGAAAAGTTTTGTCTACTTTTGGCTACTTTTCGGTATTATTGTCAAAAGCGACCTTAAAATTCCTTTTAAATTCTAGAAGTGAATTCTAAGTCCATCCTTGGAAGAATTAAAATAATGATACACCATAATAAGCAGTAGGACACGAGAGTGGAAAAAAAGGAATTAGTGTATTCTGAGGAAGATGAAAGCTTAAAGATTAATACAAGCAAGATAGGGTCTTTTCTACTCTAGCCTACTTGATAGGTATATGGTGCATTGCAGGAACACGTAATTTTGTACTCTCATGACCTTAAATTGCAATTCTTGGGTTTCCTCAAGGAATTATACATTTTCAAGGCGTTTCTTTTCAACCTGCCACTCAGCAGCAGTTCTTAGGAGTTTATCTTCTTTTGTTCTGAAATTGTATATTACGCGTTTATAAAGCCATTTAGCTCTTACGGTGGGCGGCACTGGAACGAATTTGCGTTCTCAGAGGAGGTTGATAGCAAAGAAGTGCTGCCTTGTAATTTTTAAAAGTGTCTGCCCTTTCTCGGCAGATTTCTCGGCTGATACCTAATTCACTCCTTAAATGTCTCTCACCGCCTACCGTATGATATGATTCTCAACAAGTCCAAGTCTCCATATGAAGTAATAGCAGTATGACATGCGAAGGAGCTCTATATTTTTTTGTTCTTTCGTCACTTATCAACTTGAACAATTTTACGGAATGTCACGAGGTCTACTTTTTAGGGCGATTCATCGAATGAATTAAGAGATAATGGTTGTATGATATTGTTTACTTATAGTTTTATAATATAAATATTTTTGTGAAAATATTAATCATTTAATTCTTAAATGAGCAGCAGGAGATGATATATAATTCAACATTTTTGTTGTTAATGTAATCAAGAATATATTTATATTGGAAAATAATTTTAAATGCTGTGATTTAATGTATTATATTTTTAATGATACTATATCAAATTCTGTTTTTAAACATAAAAATTGGTAAAAAATTCAATACCCAAATATCTAGAGTTACTTAATCAATATAAACGGCAGATCAAGCAAACCATCATCCTTATATTTGGTTGCTTAATAATGCTTAAATACTAATGAATGAACAGTATAATAGCTCTCAGTGTATTTCATTTATAGCTGAGAAATTTTGGCAGCATTTCCTTCTTCTAGTACACTCTTGAGCTCGATTAGTAAAATTATTTTTATGTTATACTCTCTATGTTTATTAATTACATTTTTCTTTTATATTTCAGGTGAGTACGAAACCGAGTTTTTAACGACACAGCCATGAGTGGTCCCTTTATGTGTAAGTAAAAATATTTTAATATTTTATAGGAGAGATGGCAATTAGTCACAAGCAGAAAATGTATAAAAACAAATATATAGTTAAAACTGTTATAATATTTCTTAAGATACAGTATAACTCGTTCATTTCTGTGTTTTTACGATGACGTCCAGCAATATATGGAATTTAGTCATACCATCAAAATTAGATTTGCTACGGGTTATGATAACCAACTCATTGGAATCTACAATTGTGATGATCAATAGCTAGAGCAATAACTATGAAAATATTTTCACTGAAATCTCGAGTAAAGTACCCCTCTGATTCCATATTTGAGAGGAAACTCGTCCAGCAGCAACGCCGAAAAATAAGGAACGGAGAGGGAGTTCGTAGGGGCGATCGAAGTGGATCATGGCTAATATACTCCCAAATCACGACTTCATTTTCGCGGAGATTTCAACGCCACGCGCGCCGCCCGACCAAAAGAATCCTCGCAGACGGGCCGGAGGGAATAAAAAAAGAAATACGTAGGGAATAATAGAGGACGGAGGATATTACAAGCACGGCTCGAAAATGAATGAAAGCGTTCAAGTGTTGACACGAAGCGACGCCAGTTAGAAATGCATTAGTGATTCAAAAGTGATATCCAGTACGAATTCCAAAGTGGGCGTAAAAAAAATAAAGCCGGTCACTATTCGAACTCGATCGGCCAAGTGATAAAAGGGCTGCTAACGCATCGGAGGGACGGAAACGCCGAAGTGAATTAAAACGAGGGGCTAATCAATAGGGAGAAGGGGGAGGGGATTCGAGGAGAGCGGAACTCCACTCTGGAAACACTTTTTGAAGCGATCAAGCGGAATGCCATCCCAAAGCCCAAATCAAAAGAACCAGCATTCCAATCCCTAATTGAATCCAAATAGGGAGGAGCGGGAGATACAGCGAAAATATGTGGCGGTTCGGGAGGGTAAGGAGAGAGGGAGCAGAAAGCGAGAGTGGATGCGAAGAGATAGGACGATAATAAAAGGGGAAGAAAGAGAGGGGGTGTGGAATTAGAGGCGAAACAATGAAAATGAAGAAAATTCGGGGAAGGGGAGGCGGAAAGTCTACTGGTGCGCGTGGATTGTGATACGTAAAAATATTACGGGGTCCTCGTGGAATGCGCTCCCATTGCAGTATCGATTCCGGAGATATGGGAGGATTGGCTCTTTTTGTAAAGGATCAGAGATTAAGTTTAATAAGAGTTCATTCCATACAGTTGGGAAAGGGGTGGGAAATACTCTTGAATCATGATCTGTAGTTTCTCAATACTATGGTGAAATCATACGAACAATAATGCTTAAAGAATTCCAACATTGTTTTCTCAGAAAAGCAATTTTACTTAATTTTTGTGCAAATCATCATAGAGGTGGATTTCCACAATTGAACAAAATATGCGATTCGATGCCTAGAAACCAAAATGAACTTATTACTTCCATAAGTTTAAGTGGCATACGAATCAAAATGAAGCTCAATTCACAAAAGCTAATGTAAAATCCTGAAAACCATCTTTAATTAAAAATTTACTGAACGTATTGAGAACAAATGTGAAATGACATATGCACCTCCCATGCAACCTTTTATTTTTTAACTATTCGGTAAATAATAGGCAACCATTTTATTTTTTCGGTTATGCTTATAGTTTACAACATTTGGTAATTGGTACCACATAATTTGATGTGCATTTTAAAAGGTTAGAATGCTATTAATCTGATACAAATCGACTTAATCATAGTGTAACTACTTTTAGGAAACGAAATTTTCCGCTATACAGTACAAATGAACCAAAAAATGTCACTAAGTTGATGACAAGCTCATTGACGTTATCGGAGTAAAAACGGAATGGTATGAAAATAAGAATGCAATTCAATCCAATACTTGGACCCTCTAGATCATTTAGCCACATTGTAAATGTTAGTGGGCAGTTATTTATTTTTATCACGATCATAGTATTCAAAACTGCTTAATTAAAACCATACCATTTGAAGTGATTACGAGAATCAGTAAATACTTTCAAATTAACCACTGCAGATACTTCTGTAGAATTTACTTTTCTAGAATGTAATTATATTTATGTAAAATGTTTTATTTAAATTAGTACGAATAGTTACAGTTCAAATTATGAGATAGTTAAATATTTCCTGATTAATCAGAGCATTCAGGAATTCGTAGCATAAAGATTCAAAGGAAATGAAAGTTTTAAATTTCAAAGAAACGAGGGCCCATTATGGACATATCCATTAGGATATTGGAAACTCCGTAAACGCTACGATAAAAAAAGGAAACTAGATTCGCAGTTTGTTCGTGATGTGAAAGTTTGAAGGAATTCATTAGTTAGAGTTATTAATTTCAATTTAATAGCCCTAGGCTTGATTAAATCCCTCGAGAGCACCTTTCTTAAAGCGACTGCCAACACGAACACCAGTTCGAAAAATACGTCGCAGGCTGCCGT
This sequence comes from Sympetrum striolatum, assembly GCA_947579665.1. Lineage (NCBI taxonomy): Eukaryota > Metazoa > Arthropoda > Insecta > Odonata > Libellulidae > Sympetrum > Sympetrum striolatum. The sequence goes on from OX388341.1 coordinate 26,164,407, forward strand.
CGCTCCGAGAAAAGCTATTTTCCTCCCAAAAAAATATCGGAGTTCGGAGGAGTTTCACATCGAGGAAAGTCTCAGAGCAGCTTGACCGATTAGGTCGAAAATGGAAAAGATAAACATCTTATGCGAAATGTATGACTTGACGGAGAAGCGAAGAATAAAATGCGAAGTTAAAGTGATGGGAGAAAAAATGCTAAGGGGATAAAAGGGTGGAGGAAGGAAAGGAGAGAGAACTTCTGAGCCCCTGGTCCGCTGGGAACAATGTTGAAATATTAGAGGGGAGAGGACTTACCTCCGCTCCCATCCCCTTCGTCTATTCCCTGGGTGTGGTCGCGTAGGAAGATAATGGGCCTCCAGAAGATATGCCACTCTCCTCCCTCTCGCTGTTTTTCCACTTAATTTATCCCCAGCCCATAACCTCCCTCTATTCCCTTATATTCGTCCACTCAACCCCACACACGAATGTCCCCACCCGCATTACTGATCTAACCTCGAAGCCTATATTTCCTTGATATACTTTTAGGGCTGATTTTTATCTTAGGTTTATCTACCTAAAGAGAGTTGTATCAAGTTTGATCAACATTAGCGGAATAACTGGTTACCAAGTAAAGAAAACATGGATATAATAAACTAGTAATTCGTGTTTAGGAGAATGCATAGGGTATATCATTATGGGAATTAAACGTTTATCTTGATTTATAAGTATTTTCCTCGTAAAATTATTATCCGAGAGTATGAAATCTTTCACTTCATTTACACCTTTCTAGTATTTACCATTAGATTACTTTCTGGTGTAAGTTTTTGTAATGATACAAATTTACCGGTTTCAATCCCTCTCTTCGTTGCGGAAGTTAGTTTACTTGCAAGGATGGACTTAACCAACAAATTATTTTCTGTTAGACTACTATTACGGAAATAAAATTAAAGTAGTCAAGTTTCCATCAGAATAGATAAACTATTTTGCTATCTCCAGTCAATAGTAAATATGCCTTTTCCTTTGATTTCTGCAAATACGCTCCTTGAAGAGCTATGAGTATAATCATTAGATGCCTAGCGTAGAAACTATCCCCCTTAATCATACTCTAAAGAATATTACTGTCAGCTTTCAGGGTTTAATATTTCGATGAAACACAAAACCGAACATCGTATTCAGACCAGACATACGACCGGGAGGCTACCTTCTCATAAGGCTTTTCTCGAGAGAAACAACGTCGCAAAGCAATCATTAGCGCTTCTTGTAAACGAATACCTCGCGACGCAACGCGGAATTGACGATAGAAGTAGTCCTCGGTTCGAAAGAAGAGGTATCGAATCTCACGCGAAATTCGCCGAATCCCCACCCAGAAAATAGACAAACAAGCTTCCGGCTGATGTTAGACGGAGGATACAAAGAAAACGTGGAAGTTTCGGGAGCAAATGGAGCAGAAGGACGGTTCGGTGGAAATCAGCGCATCTTTTGAAAAGGGGGGAGAAGGGGATAAGGAATAGGGGAGGCAGGGGCGGAACCCTCCGAGAGCAATTTGCATTAATCGCGCCCTTTTCCACACGAGACAGTTTCATTCCCTTTCTTATTTTTATTTAATAACCTCTCGTCGGCTGGCGGCGCTCACTCCGACTGGATAACATAAGAACGCCTCTCTCTTTATCGCAATTGGGAAAATAGATACACTTCCCGGCGAGTGGACGTTTTTAAGCTCGAATTATTACTCGGGCTATATCTGACCTAAGTAGACACGAGACAGACCAGCAATCTCTCTCTCTCTCTCCCCGTGTATTTGTGGCACAGGGGGAGTTTTTCAGAGAGGATTATACCCGCTCATGTGTCCACTTTCATCGACTGAAATGCTTTCATGGACGCGGAATGGAACGTAACTCCCCGTTTCACTGCGACTCTATACGTTATTTTTTGTTATACTGACCGTATTTCATTTCCGCGGATAAAAACGCTGCGCTACTTTGAAGAAATAATGAATGTAATGTACCCTCCAGACCTCTCCCGAGCATAAGGAATGGGTCATATTAAACTCGTGCATCAGAATTATATTCTGTGTAGATCTTTGGTACGTATTCGATACTGCTCGTGAGTACATTTAAGTATCGAATTCTAGTCGATCAAGCTTTCCACGAATCTTGAAATGTTTTTTTTTCACCTTGTGGGTGATTTGTGTAAATATTTCACAATTTAGATCCGCGTTTACAGAATATCTAGCGGAATTTAATTACTAAGAAGTGCTTCAAATACAAAATTGCGCTGCATCTATCGCTTTATGCATTCAAAATAGCTTATGAGAGCCTTGTGAAAAATTACTAATCGGTTATCATAGCTAAGTATACGTTGTTTGAATAACTATAAGATCAACTGCTAAATATAGAAAATTTCAAAAATGAAATATTTAAAAGATTAATTACGTAGAAATCTGAATGTGTCATTTGTGTATAGAATCTTCAGAAATCATTTCAATGATAATAAGGAAGAGGAAACCATAGCCATATCGTTATCATAGATTTTATTGAGAACTGAATAATTACTTTCAAAATTATAAACGTGAAAATAAATAAAAAAAACTGGCGGTTATGTCGAATTTATTTTACTGCGTAGAATTAACAACAATTATTAATTCCATTAAAAATTTCATTTTTTTCTAATTCAAGTTTATATGGTTAAAGTATCGATTCTGTTAGATGCAAGAGATATTTTAATTAGGCGGAGCGACTTCAGTGATCATGTCATTGATAGGTGATATGATTAATGAATAATATGACAATTACGGTACATGGCGCATTCATATTTATTTATAAAACTATTTCTTAGGTTAATTATAGTAAGACAATGAAAATAATTCAAAGATAGGAGAAAACTATCTCACAACAGTGGAATATTTAGTTATCGTTTTCTTTAATCATGATAATAGTTTTCTTTTCATCGCCTATGGACACATGTGGCGGTTAAAGCAGTTAATACTGGAGCCTAACGATATAAAATGAAGGTAATAGGGTACTATGGCTCTATCGCCTATCATTACTCAGAAAGGGTGCTTATTTTAAGAGGCTTTTAACTTGTAGTCCTTAAATCCTCTGGAATTAAAAGGCCAGCAGATGGATTGCCTTTACTGAGGATCGAACCCCAGCGTATCGGCGGCAAGCGAGTGCCTTAACCGTTACGTCACCGAGGCAGTCTATTAAGATATACATCGTACTTAATCGACTCTGAGCTTGTCGGAGGAGAAATCTTAAAATACAGTTTGGATCTTTTAATTCCTGTTCAAGAGCATTTAATCGTTTAATGCCTTTCTGAAATTCGCCTTTGGGGCACCATCCAAATACAGGGGTTCAACCATTCATCTTAATAATACTTTCTCAGAAATTTCAAGGAAACACGATCTTTGAATACAAACTTGTGAGTTTGCGGATGGCCTTTCAGATTCTTATGGATGGGTGATTTCAATAAAATGTATAAATTTCGATTCGTGATATTAAATCCGGAGTGTAGTTCTCAAAACCTATATTTTTCCTCCTATAAACATTTAATTTTTCCTTAAATGAAATCAAAAGCATCTGTTCTTTTCCGGGGATTTAAGAGAAAAACAGCAACAGCGATGGGAATTTTCCCTTCAATTCCTAAGGCACACCAGTTCACAAGGATACCGTCTAAAAGAAGTAATCGAAATCACGAAAAAAAGAGGAGAGTAAAATAGCAGCCATCTTCCTCGGTGGAATCAAGTCCAACCATTGGCTATCTTTGGAGCTAGATCGAACGCTTGGACGCGAAAGGATGTAGTGGAGTGTGGGAAGATGGTTTAGGGAAGGGGATAAGGAGAGAGCGTATGTTGGTAAAAGGGACGGAGATTAAGGAGAGGCACCCAGTCGATATTCATGGCCTGCGGCTTAATTGTGCTCCTCCTGTGAAGTCTTTCCGGGGAATAGAACTTGGAGAGTATTTGGGAGGCTAGTAGTTAAAGTGATGGAGCTCGTGGAGGAGTGTACAGAGGTTAGGTGGAGGTGGGGGCGAATGGGATTAGGGAGGAGGGGAAAATGAAGGCATGGAGCGAATTGGGCTGGAGTGTATTGGACAGACGTATGCCTCAAGGAGGGAAACACAACGCCGAGCAACTTTTGTCCCTTCGTTTCTCCTCCGAGGCCGATTCCTTCGACTGAGATCGCTGAGGCGTGTGACTCGAAAAGACTTTAAGGACTCGATCATTTCATTCGGATCGATATCTCCGTTTATATTCAGCTCCGAGATTGGATTTTGTTTCGAACTCATGAATCTCTCGGAGGTGTGCCCCACACTCGGAATGCCTCACCGGCGGTTGGGGATTTGATGGAGTTGGGAAGCGAGTACGTTATCGTCTGTAAACGTTAAAGTTTTGATGAATATTTTGAGCGATGGAGTGACGATTCCAGAAGTCGTATCGGTACACAAGTTCTCCTTTCGAAGCGATATGTGAGTAATAATTAGTCTTTACAGAGATTGAATAAAAACTATCATCGCTTTCAATAGCAAAAGTGCAATTAAATAGACTGATATCGTTTTCAGATTTGATAAACGCAAATTTCGAATAAAATATGCATTAAAGTATATACATAAAAGTTTTTAACTGAAGCAGATACATAAAACATATACGTATATACTTTTGCTTTAGATTTTTTAAATGGAACTTTGCGAAATTTTAAAGGTGAGGATAGATCCCTTTAGCAGGATATCGAATCAAACTTACAATTACGAAGTAGGGAAATGAAAATTGGTTCTATTTCAATAGCTATTGATTATAAACATTTCATGCCTTTGAAACAATATTAAAATACGCCATTTTAATAAGGAAATAATTACCAATAACAATAAACAGAGTTATAACTTTGCAACGCTAATTAATATTACCGTATCGAAAGATATTTTTTCCATTTATTAAATTTAATCAGGAATTAATACCGAGAACAAAACAAATGCGAAACAAAAGTATATTGATCAGGATGCAGATTTAATTAAAATAATCTAATTTTGCAATGTGCTTGCAATTAATTGAAGCAGGACAAAATGATGAAAAAAATTTGCAACAACGCAATCTCTCTCAGAGCACTGGCGCACGCGTAAACATTTACGGCGCGGCCTTAAAAGTCGGAGATAGCGCGTGGACATCAAAATTACCTCGGCTACAAAACTTTAAGCGTCGGCCTGATAACTCGATAACAAAAAACACACATGCGCTCCACGTATCGCCGTAACCTCAGCCGCGCGCTTCGGTCGAAAAATATCGACGGCCCAGTTGATGATCTCATTAAGGTTACGAGATATGACGTCAGCGTGGAATTGAAGAGTTTTGTTTCTTATGAAGAGGTTTGCGGGGGGTGTGGGTGGGGTGTGCACTCGGCGGGGGCAGAAGGAGTGGGGTAAAGACGGCAGTTTGCATATCCGTTGGGGGCCGTGTTCGGCTCGAACGCCACCATCCCCAAAGCATCCTTTGTTCTTTCTCTTCCCCTCTTTCGCACTCATCCATCCTCTCCCTCCTCTTCTTTTATAACCTTTGGTCGTTTGCCGCTTACCTCGTGAGGCCCCAAACGCCTCATATGCAAACACGGCCCCTCCCCCTAACCCCGTTTCCCTCCCCGGGGCGCAGTTTTATGCATTCCGACTTCAAGGGCCCTATCCTCTCGCGGGCGAGGCGAATTTAAAATCCCTCCCCCCGCCGGCTCTTCCTTTGTAAATACTTTTTATTTTAATTGCGTTTTCTCCGATCTTCTAACGTTTTTCCGAGGAGACCTTTCCCAAATCTTTTCTCGAAATCCCTTTTTCGGGGAGAAATCATTTTTGTGTACCACGCCTTTATTACCAATTTGCATGTTATTGATTCCGCTGTAGAGAGTGGGGACGCCGAGGGTGGGGAATTCTATTTTCGCCCGTAATTCAATCACTCGGAAAAACCGCCATTCAGCTTTTGCGCCATTATTCTCCGCCGGCTTTTTTTCTCTCTTCTTCTTCGGGTTGATTAAAATGCGGCGGGCGTCTTAATTCCCCTTTCTCCACACGTTACTAAACTTAATACATTAAAAATATCGAGACGTCGAAGTCAGCCGCGTTCTATAAAAGAGTCTAAGTCGTCGAGAAATGCCATTTTTTCCGAGGCGGGTAGGCGAGCGAGCGATACGAACTTTTTATTCGCCATCGAGTTTGATTTCCTGTCATTAGTTGCGATTTTTATGAAAAAAATGTTGTTCGCTCATGGTTGAGGTCGTTGTTGCACCGGGTTTTTCAACTTTTTTATTTCGTTTCACTTTCAAGCCGTCTCCCTCACCGAGCCTACTCCCTTCGTCGTCTTTTTACATCTCCTCCAAGTTTCCAGTGATTCCCCCCATCCAGCCCCACCCCCCTCCCCCCACGACGTGGCCTCCTCAGTCTTTTCCCTCTCCCGAACTCATTAGCGTGTGCAGGTATTAAAATTTTCCACCGCTGCGAAACTTCCTCCCCGCCCGCCAAACTCTTGTCCCTTTACCAAGATGAAAAAGAGGCGACCAAGCGGTATGAATAAAAATGGAACGCGAGTAGAAGGAAAAAATTAGGCATTAGAGGAGTAAGAAAAAAGCGGGGTAGGAATGGAGAGCAGGAAAAAAAGGAGTGGTGAATGCAGATGAAGTGGAGAGGGATGTAGCGAGTCACGGGACGTTATAAAGGAGCGCCTTCCCTCTTTCCGCCGTCTTCCTGCTTTTTAACTACGCCTCTTTCTTCTCCGGCGAAAGAGTGCTCGTGGTTATGGAGAGCAAGAGGGGAATATTGTTGCAGTGGGTCATGCAAGTGCAGCGGTTTTTTTGGCGGAGGAGGACTTTTTTCGTCAGCGTTAAATGGTAATCTGGAAAGAAAGGGTGGGGTGGAATAGGGAAGTGTTGTGCAGCTAGATGAAACTGTATATGATGACGCGAGGTGATAAGTTTTCTCATAACTGTGATTTAGGGAAGCGGTTACTCTATGGTGCGCTACAAAGCTACGTTCTACTAACTAAGATATTTACGGTTAAAATCTGTGTAATGTAAACTGCAGATGCTGTACGGTACGCAGTAATAAATATAGGTTATGGTTCTACATCAATTTTGTTTTACTTAATTGGAGTAGTAATTTACGTTTATCCGTGAAAATTTGAGAACAATTACCTAAGTATTGGAAAAATTGCGAATTGCATTACAGTAACTAATTTCTACCTCTTCTCAGTTAACTGGAATTTACTTAATAATAATTAATAAATAAGTAACTTTATCAAAATTCTCTAAAACACTAACCCTAAAAAGATAAACAAAATATCGATGGCGTGCGTTTTTTGTGGTTTTGATATATTGCTTGTTTTACCTGTTATTTTATCTTATACGTGTTACCAGGCCTGTTGAGTGGAATATATAAGCAAAAATCATACATATATACTGCAAAGTTAGGGTATCTTTTCCCTAGTTTTTATATGACTATAAATTCTAAAAAAAAACGCAAAATCAATTCTAAGTGTTGTTTAACTTGTCTACAAAACTTAAAATACTATCTTACTGGTAGAGTGGAAGCAAAATCTGAGGAAAAATTCATCTCCTTATATTTTGCTCAAAAATCAATGCAGTCAATTCTTTCTCGGGTTCACAATGATTAAATAAGTCGTTATTTGCAATCCAACTTCCACAAATGTAAATCACAAGTTATTAAACCAACTGAGGAATCCGTACATTTGAAAAGCGACACTCTTGCAGCATAGCTCCAGGAAGCCCTTATTTATCCATTTACATTCCTCCGAATCCGAATCGAAGTATCTCGCGAAACGAACCCCCGCTATGATTGTAGCGGTTCAGTGAATCACTCGCTGTCATTATATAAATCCTTAGTGCGGGGGAGAGGGCGCAGGTAGGCCACGGAAAAGGCAGGGGCTGGAGGCGATGGCGAGCGGGAAGTCGGGCGGAGAGAGATTTCGGTCGACTTCTCGGATCGATGGGTCGTCGTTAGTCTCCAACCCATTCCCGGAGAACCTCCCGCTGCTTCAGAATTGCACTCGACAAGAAAAGGGGAGGAATATGTAGGGAACGAAGATAAAGGGAAGGAACTGAAGGTTTGAGAGTTATCGAGGGATTTTGACAGATGAAGAGTGAAGGGGATCGAAGAAAGAATGGGAGAGAAGGACGGATTTGTAGGTGCGCCTCGAGGTAGGGATTAAAGGAAGAGAGATGAGGAGAGACACGGAGAGATGATGCGGATAGGAAAAGGAGCGATTCTTTAAGCATCGAAGGAAAATAACGCGAGGAAAGATATTATTAGGAATGAAGAGGGGAAATGAGGGAGGAGAAGAAGAGGTAGCTGAATGCATTGAAGAATGATGGAGTAGGAAAGATAATGAGAGAGTGAGGAAGAAAGGGGAACGTTTGAAGAGAGGCTTTCGATCGTAATCGAAGATGAAATGGATTTGAAGGCGGAGCGAAAAACTTTTTATTCTATTATGAGAAAAATAAAATGATTTTTCACTCCCAAAAACTCGCCAAAAAAGATTCGTACAGAAATAAGTTTATCAAAGTGAATTCGCGGCACAGGCGATGCATTGTCTTGTAGAGTGTTTCGAGACTAATCATTAAGCTTCTATTTTTAGTACAGAACCTTGTCTTCTCATCCACCGTGTATTTTTGACTCCAAATTAACTTCGAAGGCTCGAATCAACTACACTAGTTCTATTACATAAAAGACAATTTATAACTGTCATAATTACTAAATCTCTTTCGTATGTAATTTATTTTTATGTTTTCTTATCACACTAGTGAATGGAAAGGAGAATTATTACAAAAATTATTGAAATTTTCATCTTTTTTATAAAGTAAACTTACAATTATACTTTAATAATTTGCTAGTGATATAGTTTAGCTAGTTTTCATTTTAACGTTAATAAAATGAATATAATCCAATTAAAGCGCAGTTCAAGTGAAATCATATTTTATGATTATAAATCTGCTATACATTCCGAATACAATAATATAATCTTCAATATATTAACATGCTTCTACATTATTTCTAGCACTACTGTTTCAGACCTGATATAAATGTAAGCCAGGGACTTAATCATTTAGTAAATCGGCACTATGGTCTCTGAATATTGATTACTGTCTGAAAATTTCAATTTTACTATTATTCAAGAGTTTAACGAACACCTAAATATTTTTCGATGAGTATGTTGTTGTATCAATTGTATTGAGCACTTAAATTAATAGTAGTAACTTTATGGTCAGTATATTTATTTATTTGCATCAAAATTCACAGAGCATCACACAGGGCTATTGGGGGAGAGCGATATGTCGCTTACACAAATATTTATGCTGACGTTCAATTACTGTCCCTTCAATGAGCATCAATGAAAGAATTAATTCCGGAATCGATTGAAAGGTCGGAAGTTTTGCCGGTGAAAATAATTTTCCTTTTTATTTTGCGCAGATAGAATGGAATTAACACAGCGATCGATTCTCTCATATTATTTATTCATCGACTGGCCGTCAAAATACTACAGCATTGATATTTAATTCAGTTTACAACGGGAGGCTTTAAAAATAACAGCAGGTTATATCGAATCAATTGGAAAATAATTTCTTAATAGGCTCCGTCCGGTTTACAAAATTCAATTTTTGAAATCTTGATAATCTCTTATAGAAAAGGAAATTAGTATCAAAATTTTATGCCCATATATGATCTAATTAATTCTTTCGTATGTAAAGGGCGAATATATTTTCGTTTAATATGTTTTCATTTAATCCTAAGGTTAATTCTTATATATACATTAATACTTGGTACTCATTTATGTGTAAGATGATTTCCATGCTGAGTGTTAGCCTCAAGAATACTGTTTTATTCCGTTCCATTCCCAACTTAATTTTAGCGTAACGAAATATAATTTTACTAGCTTATTTTCTCAGTAGAAATATCATCAAATTATAAAAAAATTCGTTCCTTATCTTTTTTGTTAACAATATTAATACAATGAAGGAAAATAAATCGTTCTTTCTCCTGCTGAAATACTTGTTTTTTGCACTTAAAACATCATTCATAGCTTTCATTTAAAAATTTTCAATGGCCTTTAATGGAAAGAACCTATTTATTATTATTCCAATAGAATACAAAACAACGCCCACTCCGGATATTATCTTTCTGATGTTATTTTTGGGAAAAATTACCCTCCGTCTCATCTTTCCCATCAACTGGTAAACATCGAGAAACGTTTTGGATTATTATTCCCGCCTCTAGATTCCATATGGTGTTTCTAGATTTTATTCCTATTTTATCTTGTGTGTTTTTTCTCCTTGGGCTCTCATTTTGTAAATATCACTAATAAATTAGAAAGTTTTTCATCATATTATAGACTTGAATTACCATATTTGTTCCTTAGCTCTTAAAGGATCTTAGCTCTTTATTAAATTTATATCCTAAGCTTGCAGTTGAAATTTTTTGCAACTTAAATTTCTCTCAAATAACTAGGTTGTGTAATTGGAGTATGTGGTACTGGATATTAGTCTGTCTGTGTTAATTCTACATTAATTAAAGTCATCTTCCAAGTAGACCGAGCAGGGAATTGAGGTTTTCCGGAGTTAAAGAAAAAAAGCGTTAGGGTGTCGCAGCGGAGAAAGAAACAGGATGAAGGGAGCGAAAGGAAGTAAAGAACTTAAAGAAAAGAACGGGCGAAGGAGTAGTAAGGGGTTGTGTGTGAGTAGGTGGAGAGAAGGATCACTGGCGAAAGAATCGGAGGCGGATGACTCGCGACTCCCACGGCCAACAGAGAGCGATGTCGAGTAATCCCTTAAGATCGAAGTTGGTACTCCGTCTCCTGCACTCAACCCTCAGATCGCCAACTCCCAAACCCCGGACTTCGAGACAACCTGCAATATCCTCCTCCCCATTCCTTCCACTTCTTATTACCCTTCTCTCTTCTCCATCCCTTCCTTACACCACTCTCCTTCCGCTTTTGTTTAGCCTGACGTCACACGGAAGAGTGTTTGGGGAAGAGGGAGTCGATTCTCACCCAAATAGAAGGCCAAGATTTGAGGTCGGGAAAGAGTCGGGTGACGTCAGGGAGGAAGTAATTCGTCGTAAGTGCAAGAGAACGCTCTCGTTGTAATGAGAAGAAAGAGGAGCGATAAAGTTAGCCGGGATGTAAGAAAACGTTTTAAGCAGTAAAATCAACGTCGAACTGAGGAAAAGAATGATTAAATGCTTTGTGTGGAGTGTGTTCCTATATGGCTGCGAGAAATAGACCTTAAAGAAGAAAGAGAGAATCAGAATAGAGGAGTTTGGAATGTAGGTTTAGAGAAGAATGTTTAACATCAAGTAGATGGACTAAGTTAGGAATGTAGAGGTACTGAGGAGGATAAATGAAAAAAGAAGATTGATCGATTTGATAATTCAAAGGAAGAAGAATTGGATAGGATCATGCATTAAGAAGGGACTGCTTACTTAAGGATATGCTGAAAGGCACAGTAGAGGCACAAGTAAAGAGAGGAAGGAGAAAAGTGAAATTCATAGATTGCCTAAAGAATGAGGAACGGTACTGTGGGATGAAGAGAATAACGCAGGATAGGGGAAATTGGAGAAACAACACATAAGACCTGCGCGAGTAGACTACCCATGATGATGAAGGAAAAGGAGACTTAAGATTGTGACTTTCCGTCGTTGGAATGATCAAAGGGATAAATACTTTGTGAGAACGTAGATTTTTGGGAGGGGATCGATAAGAGGGAAGTGCGAAAGGAGAGGCTATGAGGAATTTTGAAACAGAGGGGAAAGAGTTGATTGGTAGACGAAAGTTGCAAGTGAATTAGGATATTGATAAACGTTTCGTGGAGGACATAAACGGAGCGAAAAAAGCGCCGGGGGTAGGGCAGGTCCTCGGAGGAAGTGAAGAATGCCCGGATATTACGATTGCACTCGGGTGCGGGTCTTTTTTAAGGGTAATGGGGGATAATTTATCACCGTGCAGAACCGAGGAAATAAAAACACAGCCGAGGAAAGAGAAAGGGAAGAAATAAGGATAAAATAATGAAATTCAAGAGATTTTCACGTTTTACTCCTTTTTTACGGCGTAATATTTTCGGCTGGCATTATCTTTTTTGTGTCTCTTTATTTCGGTGGTCGGCAGGTGTGGGATTCGAATTTTTTCTCTCAAACCCGCCGGGTAATGACGCGATGAATCTTAACTAGTTTTAAATGTATGTAATTTTTATCGCCTGGTTTAAATTCCATTAAGAGGGACAGCTGGAAACGGTAGAAATTTTTTTACACATCGCCGCTTACATTTGGAATATTCAGAGCTCGTCCGTCACAAATATTTCAGAAAGTATCGGTGCATTTCATATTTGGTGCGTTTAGCAGTCCCATCCCACGCCTATCAGCTCGCTGAAAACAGAAGTTCGATTAATTAAATCGAATAAAACATCCATGTTTCCACCGGCAAAAGAGCTGACGAATCCCATTTCGCGTATCAAAATCTCGTTTTCCCTTTGGCTCGCAACCCCTTCGCTTCGCTTTTTCCGCCCTCTATTTTTGCACAATTTATCGCGTCGATTTTAATTCCGGCGATAAAATATTCGAGTCCCGTGCGATACCCTTTTTTTCGCGATGCACAATTATTTAAAAGAGTCAGGAGAGACGTAGGAAATGCATCTCTTTTTTGGATCCCTCCAACGAACGCGCGACGACAAACTGCGGAAACAAACCCGAGTTTCGCGGCAGTTTGATAGCTCGCGACGGAGAGGTCGTTTAAATCGGATGTTTCGATAAATCAGTCGACTCCGACGGATCATTATTATAATCGACGGGGCAAAAATATAGTCGTGCGGCAAGAATGAAATATAGAGGCACAAGCGTAATTCCTGACTTCCCTTCGTTTTATCTCCACTGTCGGAACAGAATTTGGAACAACATAAAAGGGTATACATTATGTTGAGTTGCCGCATATTTACATCATCGGTAACTGCAAATCTTTCTTCTTGTGGAATCGTCAGTCTATTTGGGATTGGGTGTGTGAATTTCTACATTTATATTCTCTTGCATTGGCTACGTTTACGTATACACCAAGACTTTCATAAGCACAGTTATTTGAATCCAAAGGTGCTGTTATCAACTGAATTTATGGCAAAGAGATGATAGTTTTATTACCTACTCATATCATCAGTATATTATCCGAATAGTTGAAAAATGATACTCAAGAATCATGGACTCGAACTCATAGGATCCAAAATTTCATAAACTACTTTCTAACGAAGAAATTGTCCTGATTAACTTTAAAATAAGAAGAATGAGGAATCAATTACAAGCTATTATATGTAAATATGATTTAGTTGTTATATTCAACGCTCAATTTGAATGCGTTTCAAATTAAACTCTAATCAAATCAACTCAAAGCGGTTAAAAAAGTTTTCCATAAGTAATGTACACGGAATTCATTTTTTCGATCTTATTGGCATATTCATCTATTTTAAGTGCAAGAATATAGCATTTCATCATTAAATCCCTCCTTAAATTAAATTATACGAGAGCTTGGTCTTTGTACGGTACTAGTGTGACGAAGAAAAATTGTGTATTTCACGTAACTGCTGAAGATATAAAAATTCATAGGTAAAATATTCCACAAATAAAGTAGTGCTAGATACGCAAGCCTTTATATATCAATCGCCTCTCTATTTTCTGAAAAGAGCATTTTCGGCTTTAGCTTGTCAAGTATAGTCTCGTAACGTTACCAATATCGTCCTCATCGAAGTGTGGCGGTCATTTAAATCGAATATTTTGCCCACCCGGCCCCTCCCGATCGGCCATCATTGAAATCGACGGGATAAAAACATCCACGTGCGGTAGGATTTGAAAACTGAGGTCTAAGCACCGCCGATGATACCTCTCCACGTCCGCCTTCCCACCCCATCGCAGCCTCCGCAAAACAGTTTCCCTCAAAACCGCGTTCACCGGGAATAACAAGAGGGGGCGCGCAATGGCCGCGTGGAAAGGCAGGGATTAATAAGAGTAGCGTGTTGCTTCTGCTATCGGTTGCGCCCGCGTTGGCAACAGCGTCGCGCGGGTGTGGGTGGCATTACCATCGGGGCTGGATGTGGTAGGGAAGCTAAAAGGACAGGCACACGTCTAGGTACAGCGCAGATGGCGCCGAGAAGCGGGGCATAGCCCAAGGATAAGCCGAAGGTGAGGGAGATGTGAATCATCGAGGCGGTGGTGCGGGTGACGCGGTGATGAACGGTTCAGCAGAAGACTAATGTCGAGCCGCGGTTCTAGTCCAGCGGACGCGACTGACCGTTGGTGATAAGGTGGCGGGAGAACGAAAATCCTGTCGATGCAACCTCCTGCATGTGCATGCACGCGCGGGCGGAATAATCGGACGCGATCTAAACAGGGAGCGCGAGATTACGTTTGTCCCGCGATTTTTTCGTTCCCGCGCGTCAGGAGCCAAAGAGCGGTCCGAAATTAATTTTTCCCCGCGTGCTCGCTCGGGCGTGTAATTTGTGCATTATCTGCGTGTAAATGAAATAATTGGGAGAGAGGGAGGAAGAGGAGGGTAATTAGCAAAAGAGCGCTAAATAAGCGTGGGATAAACGGATCAAAGCGATCCGGGAGCGAACGGGGAAAAAAGCGCGGAAAAAATGCGCGGAATTAATCGAAAAAGTCAGTGCAACGATAATCTCGCATTTATTAGAATTTCGTCGAGCAATATATTTAAATGAATTCCCGTGGCGACATACTTTTTTTTCGCGTTTGTTCCGATGCGTGGATTGGCTGAAAATTGGAGTGCACAAGTTTATCGTTATTACCTAACCGCAGCAGATACGTCCATCATACGTGAATTCACCGGATTCCAATTAACATGGAAAGCAATCAACATTATTAATTTTAAATGTGGTCACTCTTGATTATGATAGACGAAGCATATTTTTTCACCTGCACCCCGCTGCCTCAGCGTACTCTCAGATTATTTTCCAAAGCCTATTGATCCGCACAATTTGTTTCGGCTTTATCGAGAATTTAAAGAACTTGATAGTGTCGGAACTAAATCGGATGGAGAAAGATTTTTATTTGATATCTAATACCTTCGTTTCAGGAAAATAAATGAATATCAGATTAGGATGTAAATAAGAAATTATTTTTTGTCAAGCGTATTTGGTCCACATGTATTTTGCAACTAAAATTGAAAATTTTTAAACGAGCAAAGAAAAGTAGTTTGAAGAAAATTTATTCACGTAAAACACTCTCGTGAGTATTGTGGTATTTGAATTTGCACCTTAAAACTCAGTCAGAGGTACTGCTGATAGTTAGTGAATGGTATCGGCCATTACTCTAAAGAGGCCAATAATAACACAGTAAAGTTACTACGATAAGCATATTTATACTACCCACAGAATTTAAAGAACACATTACCATGGCTTCGATGAATACCATCATCAACAGGCAATGATTGTAAAAAATGCTGGGGTAGAATAAATATGTTTATTATTTTAATCATACCATTTTATTGCTAACATTGCACCAGAAGGATTTTTAAATGATCATGTTTGAATTGTATCTTTATTAGTTGTATGATGATCAAGCTGAATTAAATGAGGTTCTTTTCTGGATTAAGAAGAAATTTGGTTTTAACTAAGAACTATTTGTTAGGAAAAGAATTTTAAAGATTGTTTAGTCAGACAAAGCATGGCGATGTAGAACAAGGTTTAGCTAAGTTACCCTAATTTCCTCAATGTCATGTCGATTCTTTCCTTTCGATTTAAGTTCCTTTCAAAGCTCTAAGGAGGACGCTTGAGGTAGTATTTTTTCAAGAACAATTGCACCTTCTATCTTTCCCAGAGCAGATCAAGGTTTCTGCAATAACCTTACTTTTATGATTCAAAGGATATTGTCAAACGCGGTTTAATTCGGTTACACGTCTCGCCTCCCAAATCGAATTGGCGACAGGGGGCGTTAGATATGTCGATAGGGAGAGGAAGAAATAAGGTAAGACGGGTGGAAGGGGTCGCTAATTGGAGCTTTGGCCCTCAATTCCAATTCCAAAGGAACACAGGGAGGGCTTCTTTCGCTCCAAGCACCCGCCGAAACCTCCTCAATTCCCTTCGCTATTAAATGAGGACTGCTCTACATTCTCCCCTTTGCCGCTTCCCCCCAATTCCTCCCCCTGTTCCTCCCCCTTTCTCTAATTCTTCCTACTTTCTTTGCATCGGCGAACTCTCCCAAGATCGACTCCCTAACGCACTTCTCTTGCTTCTTATTTTCCCACCGCGTTGATTTATTCCATTCCCCCTTAATTCTATCTCTCCCTTTTTTCTTACACTTTCCTCCTCCCCCTTTTCATCTCAGTCATCTCCACTAATTTCCTCCATTCTCCTTCTCCCTTTACGCCTCGTCCCTTTCGTATCTCGTTATCTTCTCCCGGAACGGCTTACTTTCCTTTCTTTTTAAGTAACTATGCCAATTGGTGCGCTCTTTTTGTTTTCTTGACCTTTTTTCCCTCAGCCACTTTCTTTGTTCCTCCATCACGTTCATTCCAGAATCCTCCTTGGATGGCTTTTTGTTACGCTTTTGCATTTAACCTAACTGCCGTCGTTTTCGTTCAGCTCGGTTCAGAAAGAAAGGCAAAGCTTCGCTGTCGCCGCTCACAACATATTAAAATGGAGCGGGTCTTTGATATTTCCTTTCCTCCAATTGTATTCTCAAATTAAGTTTCATTATAAAATCGGCGTCACACGTTTTAGTCGAAAAAAGGAATTTTTAACGACGCAGACTTGGAAACATATATATGGAATCGCTTTGTCTTCTCCAAAATGAACCAGGGTTTTTATTTCAAAATCAGAAAAATTATAAAGGTCTTGGAAGCATTACACCTATTCTCTACAATGGAATGTTCATGATAGGGACTCAAAAATCAATGAAACTTAATTTTTCCATCTCTGAAAATCCTTAAGACATAACAATGAGTAATGAATTAGCTTATAAATAACAATTATTATTCATATTAAAGTTTAAAGTGATCGTCTAATATTGTATACAAATTAGTTATCATGTTTAAGAACTGATTTATCATTCTATATTCTAAGAACATTAAAAAAGGTCCATGAAATATATTCTTTTGAAAATGAAACAGGATCGTTTGAAGTAATTTGTGTGTGTTACTATAAAATGTTCACTCTTTTCCCTTTAAAACTTCAGTGATAGCACTAAAATAGAGTGTGAAGTTTCTCATACATGAAGATAGTACATCCATAGTAAATGATGAAGTGTTTCTGTCAACCCCAGCGAATATCCAGCGCTTGGCAAGGAATTGTATCTAATTTTGAATGACGGCTCTACTTAGGTGCCGATGAATACTGAATGCAATTAGCAGCCGTACGTCGACTTCCAATCGATTTAACTTTCAGTCTATAATCGAATAATGAAAAGTGAACTGGCGGATACTACCATGAAAATCATCGAATTAGTGAGAATGGAATGTGATCAAGGTCAATGGTAATCTGATTTGTTAGAGAAATAATGGTAAAGAAGGGGGTAAAAAAAGTTGGAGAAAGATGTAAGAACTTGTTCCGAGGGGAGAAAAAGATAGCATTCGGAAGTTTTCTTTGCTAATGGTGAACCCGATTCTGGGTTACTTCGGGAAAAATACGGCCTCTTTCTCAAAAAAAGCATAGATTATGCAAGTCGTGCATCACACAGAACACGGTCCGTAAATCATGGATCTCCCGCTTCGACGAAAACTAAACAAAGTGAAGGATTAAATATTCCGCACCCGAAGCTTCTTTGCCTCACACCCTCTTGGAAAAAAACCCGCAATTCCTCTGTGTACAAAATTTCCTTCTGGAGGGATCTCCAAATTGAGCTTAGGTAAGGCATAAGAGATGCATTACGGACTTCTCCGAAGGAGGTCATGATGCTCTGGAAAGGCGTTGATAAGGGTGCTTTAACGCGAGACTTTTGTAGTAATGCGGGAAAATATTCAGTTGTTCTTACATTGCGGTTGCTTGGAAAAGTATCCTTTGCAGTCTATTTTGAATCTTAACATTTCTACATTTTTTTCGAATAAATTTTGAATAGTAGATGAAATTAGTTTCTTTGCTTTGAGTAGGCAACCGAGCTCAGTCAAACATTGACCTTCAACTAGTGTACAATCAATACCTTATTTAAGAATACAGATATCGAATGCGAGTAGAATCCGCAGTCTATCCGATACTTGCTCAAAATGACAAACACATGTTATGTTATGAGTGTATCAGTTGATATTTTAAGCTAAATGAGGTAGCCAAAGTATTTAGAAAGTTGATTTATCAGGAACATTTATCGTGGTTTCTAAAACGGTGGTAACGTACGATGGGAGATATTGTAGTGATATAGTATTTACACATATCGGTAGAAAGACGGAGGATGGAAGTTCAAATATGGTATTTCTAAAATTTTGATGGAAAAATCTCTGATTTTAGTGTATTTTTATTTTTTCAGTAGAAAATAAAGCCCTGACTACAATTAAGTTATAAAATCAAAGTCTGAACGTATGAGTTTAACTCTGGAAAATATAAGTGTTCTCGCTTTCATTTCTATTGCTTAATTACAACCGAATTTTATTCTTACCGAATTTCGTTATCTATAATCTCAAAAATTACAGTAAATTTTATAAAATTTGGTCTCTATATTATGCAGTTATTTCAAGTATGTGGTTTAATTTTTATTTCCTTTCGAAAACGGATTTTTCCCATATTTTTATAATTTGGCCTGCGTACAAGAGGCTACTTCTAATTAAGGTAACCATCATGCTCCCGACATAGCATTGGCTTCTTAAGAATTATTTTCTGTTGCATTCTTTAATAAAAAATCTTCCCACTAAAGCGGCAAGACATATCAAATTCGTATCGAATGGAGGAAGGAACTCCGCGGGAGGAGCGAAAAACCACCAGAAATCCTCCAATTCCTCGGATCAGAGTGGATGGATCGCTTTAATGCCTTCCCTCAATAATCAATGGATTCCTCCTTTCGGTGATTTCCTGGTGATAAGCGTCCATCCCACACCTTTCTTTCCCATCATTTTTTATATTCGGTCCGATTAAAAGCGCGATATGCGATTGGCTCCTCCGGCATCGCTCTCCGGCTGAATGTTTATTACGGCAGCGTGCGCTCAAATCATCGACCGTATCAATAAATCCGTAACTTGATTTAGTGCGACTGCGGAGGGTTGGAAAGAAGAAGGATGGAATGCCGAGGATGAAAGAGGGTTCGCTGTTTGAATCTTCCCTCGAAATCTGAGTCAGCCATTGCTGATGGATTTCGATCGGGAAATTGCTTACGAGGTTCATATAATTTTTGTGTTTTAGATGATCTTCAAACAGTTGAGATATAAATATTTTCTCATGGAATGACTAAAAGTGGCTTCAAGGACGAGGGAGGTAGCTGGAGTTGCTATATAGGAAATAATTTCCGCATTACCCCGATGAGTATCAACTTTATGAAGGCATCCTACATTTAACCGTCCGTATAGAATACTAAACTGTGTTTTTGAAAATTTTATACCAATAATTCTGACTTTATTTACTATCCATGCCCCAAAATTTGTATCTACTATTAAAAGAAATCGATTTTATACCTGATACTATGTCTTCTCACTTTGCTTCCTTAAATCCGGAGGATATTGGTCTAACTTAGAGAGGCAGCAACATGCTGCATTGCTCAAAAAATCACTTACATGTATAATAAGTCATGAAATCTAGGAAAACACATATGGGTTTTAAAGTCATATGCTCTCAGCAATAGAATATTGTAAGTATGTTATATACTGAATATATATTGAGTTATCAAAAATTGTCATACTTTCCCTCATATGCCTTGCTTGAAGGGTCTGTAATTAAATTGTTTGGCAAGTTTATCCAGTTTCTTAAGTGATTGTGGCCATGATTTCTAGTCTGTGTCAATAAGTTGAGGGACGAATTGTTTTTATAATGATTTATAATTTTTTATAGTTTTTTATAGTTTTTACAGTTTATATTTGGGCAATGTTGATGCTAAAGGTCTCCTCTTCCAATCAACCTTTCTTACAAAGAAACATGTCAATCATTACTCTGATGTGCTCATTTCACAGTAAGAACACAAACACCACTTACGACTTCATTGGCTGTAGTTGTTACTAAAATGTCCCTTTTATGGAAGAAAATATGAAAAAAGGAATAAAAACAATAGGGTCTGTTAGAGATACGGAAGATGTAGGAATGGAAAAAATAAAATTACGGAGTATTGGTACATTTATTATCTAGTCTTGCCCTATAAGAGAGCTTACTAAAAAGCTCTTTCTTCGCCTACACGAAAAAGGCTTACATTTTTACATAAAAACATATAAACCATTCATTATCACGTGGTAATAGTCAATTAGATATTATTATTTTTCAATACAGCTCGAGCTTTAATATAGATTAGCATAGAATCATGCTGATATCCCGATGCCGTTCCATGGCTCAGAGATTCAAAAGAGAGATTTTTTAATAATAACAAAAATTATTCCCGGTCATAAACGGCGAGAGTGAGAATTCAATGAGAATCATCTATTTGGAAAGGGAAGCTCTATTGGGTGAAGTGCGGAAGGATTGTATGGCGTGTGATTGAACCGGATGAAAACGCCGGGTGTGTGGCAAATGGCCATGGATTTCGAAGGCGCGTATTCGGAATTTTTCGGCAGAAAATTTAATTGAAAAGCAACAAGCGGAGTGAACCTCTCAGGCGGTGCGAATCGAAAAACGCATCGTGCTCTGTATAAATAACTATTGGCGGAGGAAGAGCGCCTGTAATTAAATGTTGTACTTGGAAGATAAATCGCAAAGTTTGCCTACGAATTCAAGTAATAAGAGAAGAAATAGCGTGAGAACGTATTCCTACGAATGACCGTGTTTAATTAAAATGAAAATTCGGTCTTCAGAACGGGAACAGGTGCACATGTAAATTAAGTTTAACATTCGTAAAATTGATCAATTATTTTTCTGTATATTTTATTGAATCTTTTATTAAAACCGCTGAATTTTTACTGCCATATGCTATTTTTTAACGAACTCAGCTCAAAATCAAATTTTAGCTGCTATCAATTTACTAGGATTGTATTAATATACGCTATCAAGAGATAGAAAAGCTAAATAATATACCGTTGCATTACAAAATGGTCATTAAAAATAGACGTCACATTTTTAGGACTTGCACTCATGAAATTTTCGGTATGAGTGAAAACTTAGAACATTGGTTAATATATTACAAATATTAGTGTTTATGTAATTGTTTACATTTTAAGAAATCACAATTTTGTCATAAACAGTTCAATAGTACCAGAATCCTTTTATTCAATGTATAGATCGAATCTTAGTTTATTCTATAATTTCTGCATTATCAAAACCTTAACTTTAAGGACTTAACAAGTCGGACGATATCTCAGAACTCTCGTAATTTCG
Organism: Sympetrum striolatum; assembly: GCA_947579665.1. Taxonomy (NCBI): domain Eukaryota; kingdom Metazoa; phylum Arthropoda; class Insecta; order Odonata; family Libellulidae; genus Sympetrum; species Sympetrum striolatum. Next base: position 26,185,842 of record OX388341.1, read on the forward strand.
TTTGAAGTGATTTTTTTCATCCTCTTCCCCTCCCGTTCCTACAAATTCGCAATTAAACATTTTATTACTCTGTATTGTCGAGCACGTATTTATGTAAGAACACATGAACTGTTATTCTACAATGAATGGTACAAGTTTTGGTAACGGAATAGTAATCTCATTCGTATTCAAATTGTTTAGAGAACTCTTTAGAAAACTTTCTGAATGGCAATTCATGGACTTTATTATCGTAGTAAATGACATCAACGTCTAATTAATAGATACTCAAATTGCTATTCAAATCAATTCCAATTGAAATAATTAGTTTCCTCTCAGTAGAATCGTTTACTACGTAATGATTGCCTAAATACAGCGTCAGAATAGATTCTCACGAATTATGTTAATTTGAATCAAATTTCCTATCTTTTCATTAATTAATTGTTGATGTGGATGTATTAGATAGAATGTGAGAACACTACCAACTTTCTGGTTTAATTTTCACAGTAAGTATATTTTTTCCTGTAGTCCAGCCAGTCTTACTCTATTCAGTTGTCTCTTACGGTATTCCATATTCTTTATCCAAATAATTATTTTAGCTAATTTTAAATAGTTAATTTTATGTTTATGAAGCATGAGATCAATTGCTCAAATTAGACTGATACTTTAAATTTTTGATCGAAATGAAATCAAAAAGAATTAATTTGAAAATGAATTTCACGGCGATTAATTTCAGTAGAAAACTTCCCTGATCAGAGAAGTGCCAATACTGTTGTTATGTGAACTCTCAACTTTTATACGGTATTTATCATATAAGTTAAAAATTTGGCGCCAAGTTTACCCATTGATATCGATGTTTCTTACGATTATATGCGTAACGGTCTTTCTATCGCGACTTTACGTGGTAACATTTTTTGCTAGTGATTTATTTAAGTTTAGTGTGCAGGAGTATTAGAAAGGTTCTATCTTTTTTCAGTTAAATGGGTCTATACATGAAACTAAAGGGACTTCGAAGTATCAATTTTTCCCTTAGAAGGACGCAATTCTTTCTTTAGAATCCTGAATAGTATGAAAAATTATATCATTACCTTTTCCGTATTTTGTTAAAAACTGAATTTATTGCCCTGTCAGTTTATTTTTTATTTCCATCACAATTTATAAAATTTTTATGATCTGTCACCGAGAACTCTGCTTTCCATAGCAGCCAGCAATATAGGTTCTCAATGGTTAACAGTCAAGTCTCCTATATTATATGGAGCCTAGAGCTATAAAAAGTAGATTAAATTGTTATTTATGCTTTAATATTATGAATTTATTTACTTCAGTACGCATTGATTTTATCTTACATACGGTTTAAGTAATGTGTCCAAATTTTTCAGCGAATTCTAAGCAACAACGCTCCTCACGAAGTGTAATATCCATATAATACATTGTTTCCAACTTTTTTATTTCATTTTTAATCTGTCTGCTTGCCTAAATTTTCCAGATCATCGCAGTTATTTTTAATTATCGAAATGGAACGAGTTGCTCTGCAATCAGACAAATGACAGCGCCGTAATATTCGTCAGAAAGACTCGGAGATGTGAAAAAACAAAGGATTATTTTATTCGTTTACTGCTCCAAACACGTGATGCAATTTTTCCAAGTAGGGATTTAAAGAAGCATTCAGCCTTCAAACCCGTTAATTACGAGTAATCTCTTTGCGTTTCGCGGATTAGCGTAATCCGTCGTCTTCTATCGCTCACCCGCGTTAGTGCCCCCTCTTCCACGGCTGTGCTCTTCATGAAGTATCCGCTTTTGAACTGATATGCAAAATTTCTATTACCGTACATGGCATCCATATCGTAATCTCTTGTATTAATTTCTCGCCTGCTCGGCCTCATCCGGGAATTACCACGCTCACGCTCTTCTTTCCGCCTCCCTGAAAGTTATCCACGTCATCCAGAGGAATTTAGCGCTCTTCACCCCTCAAATTATCCGATCTCCCTTCCACGTCCGTCTTTTGACTCCAAAATCCCCCTCCCGTAATAAAAAACGCGATGGATGGCAGCTCTTTCTTGACCGCCCGCATGCACACGCCGCCCTCCGCCAATCTTAGCTTCGTCACCGGAGAACCTTATCGATCAATTTCGCATGATATTCGAAGCAATCAATCACTGTTGCCAGTGTGTCGCCCTATCGTATGTGACCTCCATGACTCCGAATCCACCGCTTTCATGTCATGCGCTTCGGAATACCGCAGTTCCAAACCCCCCGAACTTCTGAAGTTGATAGATAAACTTATCGGCTTTCTGGTCGCTGTGGGTGACTGAATCCTGATACGAGTTGTTTTTTGCTGTAGGACGATACCTCTGAGCTATGGCAAGCTGCGTGGTGTGTGTTTTAGTTACGTAGCTCAAATTCATCGATGGATTCCCTTGATCGTATGGCTGGATTTAAAATTGGTATTTATTCTGCATAACTGACATTGAAAGCTAATGAATTACTGAAATTTTCCTACCTTGGAACCGACTGATAACTAACCAACCGGAGCGTTTTGGTTTTTATTCGCTTCTATGCCTGCTAATTCTATTTCTATTATCTTTTATTAAAATAAAAGCGAAGAAGTAAGAAGAAACTATAATCGGCAAAGGGAATAGAGATTTCGGTTTTATGTGGAATCAAACTATACTTCTTTTGACATAGGAGATTTGTTGATTTTTTTCTTTTCTGAATTGAATGTTTCATTTTAAGCAACTGATTGGAATGTCACAGTTAATATTAAATTAAATCGAAATTGATAATGTTATACACTTCTATATGCATCCTTTAAACTCTTCCAGTATCATTCATTGGTCAAGGAAACTCTTATCGAACTTCCTCAATTGATTATTGTGGTTAGGAAATTCATCGACAAGCATTTAAATGACCATGGCTATAGTTTAATGACGGTGAAAGTTATAGATACTGAAATAATTGTATTTACAGATAATTAATTTTTAATATGAGTTTAAAATTAATTTTAATTTTCCAGAGATTTGTTTATCAGTCTTCAAATTGCGTATGTATTATTCTCCCTTATTCTCCTGAATAAATTATGGTATTTCCCATTAGCAGTGACAGGTTCGTTAAAAGAAATTAACGTTCAAATGGAATAGAAATTGCTCGCGCAGATGATTAAGAAATACGATCCAATACTTTGATAAATTCACAGCATGCAGAACTGCCTATGATATGGCAAATGCGCGAATTTACACCGGAGGCTTCATTAAAGGGAAATCTAGCGTGCATTGGATCCTGAAGAGCAATTCCACAACGTGCATTCCATCAATCTTTCCGTTGAATTCATTTTTGTCTAATTATTTATGCTTCAGGTATCATTTATGATTCCTGATCGTTCTATAATTCTACTCTTTGGGATTATTCGACTACATTGACCCTTTCTATCGATGGTTATTACATTTAATTCAATTTGAGGAATTTCGAAGGATTGTGATTTTATTATGTTTTGCTTCTTTAAAAATATAGAGTATAATAGACATTTACGAAAATATGAACCATTAATATTCTTAGTCGTCTTCTTGGTCTTTGATTGGCAAATCACTAGTTAGTACTGATCCTACAATAGCTATTTTTTCTTTCTAGGGATGGTTTTATAATAATTGATATATATGTTTTCTATTCTTGGGTTTTATTTCGGGTTACTTTACAATTATTTTACTTCATTTTGTGAGATGATAATATTACACCATACGCACATCAAATTACTCCCAATCCACGGCCTAACCAGCCATTCTCTTCCTGGACTCCTTCACATACCCTTTTGACATTTTCTGATTCATGTAATAATATACATGCTTTAGCTGAAAGCTTAAGGGAAACCGCATCCTTGGTTTATCGAATTAGATCCAAGGTAAATGCCAAACATTAAAAGAGGAAATAATTCCCACACACAGCACGTAGTACAGAATGTTGGTTCGTAATTTATTATCATCGAAAATATGTATTCCTGTTACGATAAATGACAGAAACTCCGAATTTAGACAGAACGTTTTTAATAGAATTTATTTCTAAATAGATCTATAGCATTTTCACCGGTTTCACCGGCATTAAATAATTAGTTTACTAATTTTGATAAATGTCCCAACATATCGAATACGTTTGGACAAACTTGAAGCGAGCGCCTTGATACCAGAAATTACAATCATTCAGTGATCGCCGCAACATAGACAGGAATAGCTTCTCACGGTATCTAGATACGTACTGCAAATCAACCCCCAATGGTTCGACCTTCGACAAGTGACCTGCAATTACCAGCGCTTGCATCTTGACCTGTGGATGACCGTATCATTTTGCAACACTAGCGCGGTGGATGTTTTCGGCACTGTAACACCGATTTGGCGTTCGCTAAACGAGAGGCAGAGATCTAGTCCACTCCCAGCCGATCGTCTTTCTGCCACTTAAGTGCTTCTGGGACGCCCTTTAGTGGTCGCTGGAGGAACATTTCCCCGCCCCTCCCGCCGCGTCTTTAGCCATATTTTCTGCGTAAGGGCTGCTTTTGGTAGGTCGGCGGCCCCTCGGCGCTCGTTTCCGCCTCGACTCTTCTGCTTTATCCGCCAAACTTCTCACGATCTTACCATGAACTGCAGATTATTTTTGTATCATCGCCCGCACTTTGTTTCCCCGCACACAGTCTCCGGGGAATAAACATTTTCCAATTCATGATGCACGCAAACTGACAAAATCGTTCCGTCTGCTATCTCCGGAAATATCTCCTCCAATTTTTTTCCACCAAATATACTCTGTTCCCTCTAGGTCAAAAGGAAATGCAGTTGATCCACCATTATCGTGCATGGTGGCCACACACTCTGGGCACTTTTCCTCCGGACAGTCAAATATCGCGGATATTCGAAAACAACAAAAAGTTATTTAAACAAATATTTTGGGAAACGTTTACTTAGTCATTTGCACCATAATGCAGTTTAACCAAGTCACGGCTTCCACAATTAATTTTATTACTTAGATTTATTAAAAATTATTCATTTATTTAAGAAAATGTATTTTTGCCTTTCTACAATAACCTACATTAAACGTTACTTTAAGTCGGAAGGAGAAATAAATCCACAGATAAGCAGGTGCCGATAAATATATGTAAACATTTTTCAGAAGCCTTGCTCACTTTCTTTGAAATAGAAGACGGTTACTTTTGTGCCTTCTTTCCTCTCACCATTATAGTTTACACCTATTGGGGAAGTGTATGGAAAAAGTCAAATCAATATATGTGCAAGTTTCCGTACCTGGTCATATATCTTCTCGTAATTTCATTTATTTACAAATGACTCATACCTTATTAATCTAATAAATTAAGTGTAACTAAAATAATCGTGAATAATAGAGGGTTAAAATATATACAATTTGGTTTATGAAACGGACATTTTTCTAGCTGATTAAAACATTGTAGCAGCTCCCGAAAATTACTTTCCATGAAAATGACTGTTAAAACATGTGAACAAATATTTATACGATATATTTCATATCGTTTCTTTCCATTACAAAGTGTGTTGGAATTTCTAGCTAATCCATAGTTGCGCAGGTAATTTTATATACTTTTTTCCCTCAATTTTCAGACGGTCCTTATTAATTTAGTTAAGTAATAAGAGATACACATTTACATAACAACAGATATTAGAATAAAAGGTTAATATCACGTAAAATAGCTATGCTATGATTTTTACAATAATTTCTTCAGCCATAAACTCCAATATAATTGTAAAAATATCTTATACGATTGTTTCTTAAAGCCTTACCAAAGGCTTCTTACTCGTTTATGTACCAAGGAACAAAAATTTTACTTACTAAAGACCACTACTGCAGAATTGGTACTGAAACCTTCCCTCCTACGTACTTTTTATAAAAAGCAAAAATATTCCACAAACTTTGCCATAAAAACTACTCCACCAACATGTGAAACAATACGGAAGATTCACATTTCCACATGAATATTCATCGTGAGAATTCATGCCCCGATGGCCACCTTCAGGCCGAAGCGCCAGGAGCGTCAAAACCGAAAGAAAACTCGAACAGATTTAAAACGATGAAAGTATGGCGTGCCTAACTCGGAGCTACTTTGACGTTTTGCATGAAAATGACGTGATTAGTGATTCGTGATTATAAACGCTCCCAGCTCCCAGAACGTAACGCGTCGGCCTCTCCTTTCATTGCCGAGCGTATCATTACACAGAGGCCGTCGGTAATGTAGGCGGAGAGCGCAAAGGCAAGGCTCTGCTGTAATTGCGTAATTACGGTGGAACGATTCGCACCGAGGAAAAAAATGAAGAAAATAACGTTCTCGACATCCGCGATAATAGCGTTATTACAGTTGTACTCCAAAATCTTATTTGGCTTTCCAGCTTAAGTGTCTTTAGGCCAAGTCTCCGGAACTCGATGCGTGCATATTGTTTCGGTCACCGTAATGCCGTTTGCGTGCTACACTCGGAGTTTGTTTTCGAGCAATCTCCGAAAACTTAATCGATTTTTCCACACGAAACGGCCAATCGATACTCTCTCCCGGTCTTTAAAGCTCTCGCAACGTGGCCATCGTAATTAACTCTTTCACAAATAAATCCTGAATTATTCACGCCGGTCTCTTTTTCCAATAATGCGTGCTTAACCTTTCCATCGATCGCGTTTTTTCATTATGCATAATGGTCTCTTTCACCGCCAATTTTCGATCCGCTACTCCGTCCCTCCGTTTCGCTCGCCTAGTCACTTTCATTGCGCGGTCCCATTCAGTCCGAGCGCATACCTCATAAAACAAATGCCGTAATGATTGACGAAACCGCGAAAACGTCGCGTTATTTATTTCCTAAAAATGCTCGCCGGTAATTAGCGCGTGAGAGCCAATACGGCGTGATCTTTTTTCTAATAACTGCGCGGGAGAGAGGGGAAACAATTCTTTTATTACTTCATAATGCCATCCCTCGAAAATTCTATTGTTCGTCCTCCCTCACTTATGAAATTTTTTTTCCATCGCTCCGAATGCAATGATCCGTGCCTTCCTGCGGCGGGTAAAAATCTCATTGTCTCTCGCATCGCACGGAAAAACCGCATTCAATTGTTTTCTTCCGTCCCGCTCCCTAGCGATTGTCCCGAGCGCAGCGCACGCACGTACCCCATCTCCAGCCATTATTTCCCTCGTCCAATACACCACGGCGCACTTCTCTCCCTCCGAATAAATGGCGATTCCATACGATTTCGCGGATTTATCTTCTCCCTTTAAATAAAAAACTTTCTCCGGCGAGCACTTGTAACCTACTGCCCCAACGCTGCCCGCTGCAATTTGGTATTCATTCCTGTATATCCGACTGCTAACGTCCACTCTGAAAACTGAAACTCGCAGAAAATGCCCGCCATTATCCAAATGGGGCATAAAATCAGGGTTTTGTAATTCCAGAGAGTACGCGGATCGCGGGAGTTGGAGGTAGGGAAATGGGAACAGGTGAAATACTGTTGTTTTAGAGCTCTCCCTCTCTCGTTGTTTCTTATAATAGAATCGCATCTAGAGAGTAGAATGGAGGCGAAGTTTCGGTTTCGTGCATGTTTTACTTTAACCTCCATCTCGTGCTGTTAAAATGTATTTGGAAACTATGGTTACGGAACAATCTTTAGTTCCGATGGAATTTTTATTTAAGTATGAATTCGTCCAAAGTGAACAAAGAAAGAAAAGAATAGATAATGACTCTTACACCTTACCATAGAGTTTATACAGCAACAGCCTTCAACGAATTAAACTCAGCTTGAGGCATTTCTTGAAAATCGGTTTCTAAAAGCACTGTTCTCAATTTTTCATACTGTATTCATTTCGAAATGGGTTAGTCCATGAAGGGAGGGCTGTATCTTTAATGGTGAATTCAGAGTTTATATCTCATTTCAGTCTTTGTTCTTAGATATCTTTAAAACCAAATACAATTGTATGACAATGATGACTGAATATTATTGAAAATGTAATTGTGAAAGAACAGCGAACAGATGTTTGTAAATATTCATTTCTAAATCGGGGAATAGTTGAATGGAATAATTTACCTGGAGAGGTTTTAGAAACTTCTCTCTCTTCCTACAATGTATTCATGAATAAAATTAAAAGGGTTGATTTGTTGTATTATTGTTGTTTTTTGTATAGTAACATTGTTGTGAATTTTTAAATCTTGTGCGATTATTGTAAATTTTGAAACTTTGTTGTAAATTTTGTAATTATATATATTGCATACTGCTTTCAGGAGGTTTTGGGGGATTTTCCTCCCGACTAGGGTGAATACCAGGCAGATTATATAATTCTCCCCCCACGACATGACTACCACCTGGCCTGGTGCCTACTAGTAGTTTTTGAGAATAAATAAATAAATACAGGTCTTATTTCGAATATTTTTCTCTCGCTATCTACGTACTAACACTTGATAAAATGTATAAATAAACCATCATATCCGAATATTATAATTAATGAAAATTGTTTGGCATCCTCAAATTTCCTGATACGGTATTAATGTTATACATAGATTAGTAATGGTAAAATATGCAGATAACAATGCGTAAAACAGTATCCTTCATATAGTCATCAATAGAAATTGTGTATAATACCATGGTAGATTCGAAGTAAATGTTGAGGAAAACGGCGACAGGAAATAGAGTGGACTGCCGCATGAGCTGCTGACAAACCGTTGTTTTAAAAGATTGAATTTAGATTTAGTTTCCATTACATAGACGAATCAAAGTTAAAGGTACAATATTGTGTATTAACTTGCTGGAGAGCCATAATTATTCAAAGGTAAGGAGACCACGAGATTTTGAGAAATTGTATTATTTAACTTATATTATTGTAACTCACATTATAAAGTGGTAAATGGTCTATACTAAGTATGATATAATTTACGTAAATCGAATCTTATTTTCGAGGTTCAGCTATAAAGTTTTCAAACTCCCGAAGGAAAAAAATCTAGTACTTGAAAGTTGTTTTCCCTGGTTCCCTTTAAAGTACTCCTTAGCCCCATTCACGCAGCGCCTCCGGCCTTTCTTTCTTACAGTTTTGCGAGCGTTTTTGATTTTTTTCGCGGTTCAACCCACACTAATGCAATCTAACTGTTTTGAATAACTTGAACGAACTAAAATACCTTTTTCTTTTGTAGTAGGAGTGTAACTTTTCGAACAAAAAATCCAATGCGGTGGTGGGGAAGATTTTCTTTGCGGAAATGAAATTCTTTGATTGAAATAATTTGAAGAAATTAAAAATAAGACGACTGAATTGCATTGTAGTATACAATAGCGTAAAGATACGTAAAATTATTTCAAAAGTAGGTCTTATTATACTTTCCATTCCTCATTTATCGTAAAAAAAGTATTTTGGAGGTCTATTTTTGTTTCACAAAATAATTCTTCCAGTAGATCGTAAATAATGTTCACATGAAAGAGCACTTGAAGTAGATTTTTCTGTGTTATATATTTGAGAAATACTGCGAGTAACTACTTGTTAGTCACAAGCTGACTATTTGTTTATGCTTGATGCTGAATTTCACTCAACAGACCGTATTGATTCAGCTGCAGCATGATGCGTTTCTAAACGTATTCAAAATACCATCATACGAGGTATTGAAAGCTTCGTATCGCTTTATTCAGCAGTTAAAGAAACACTGGGTTAATAATGTTGTTATTTCTAGCATTTGTCCTTTAATGTCCGTTTTATTCAAAGTTATTTATAATAACTTTATATTTCACAGAAGTAGAGATGTTTCAAGGAGTGAGTGTTATATTTATTATTTAATATTTTTGAAGTCTTTCCTGATTTTCCTGGATTTAAAACTTACGAAGGAAAAAATTCCTATAGATTTATAAATAGAGAGTATTCGTATTATGAGGAAAAATTATTGTGAATTAGATGGAATTCCAGCGTTGTGCAGAATTCGCATAATAGGCGGCCGGATACTTACTGGGAATTGTGAGAAAATTATTTTGCACTGAAAAAGTTCAGGAATTCCACAAAGTATAATTAAATGCTGTATGAATTTGTTAGCTATTTATTGCCTATGCCTATTCAGTTTAAGTTTTCAGTACACCAGTTCTCCATTGAAATTATTTTCGAAAATTGAGATTCATTGCTTCATCATTTATCTCTGTGGAAATGTAGAGATTAAACATAGAACCCTTCCCCCTCAATTTTATGTGAATGCAGTAATTAATAGGATTAACATTTCTTTTCTCCTATTTAAAACTCTAGCTTTTAATAGCAGTGATTTCCCTGCATTCATAAAAGTTTATTGTTGTTAAACCTATTGCTATACTTTCTTAAAATTTCTTGGAATCACCTAGGTTTGTTTTTATTTGAAAGTAAGTACTCAAGAAAATACCTCAGTTATCCATCTCAACTATGTCGATGTTGAGATCCTCCCATTGATTTAACGATTTCAATTATTAATATTACATCAACCCAAATTCTAGAGTGGTAATTGGAATACAATAACAGGCGTTTAGCACGTTGTGTGCTCAACTTGCCCCTGGAAATGAAATTTCCAGTAAACATGTATTGTATTTGGATTCTGTGGCTCGCAATGTATTAGGTTTCTCAGTTGTTTTAGCAGAGCAGATGTTACAGTAGCCATGGTAGTACTTTGCGGTCTCCACTAGACCTTGGTTGCGATATCGCTCGTTATTGTTGGCGCACCTCAAAGCTTGAGTTAACCGCCGCTAGTGTTCAACCACAATCAGGAAACTGCTGTAATAATGAAGATTGTTCCTACAGGATTATTTGCGACCATTAAGCAACTAACAAGCTCCAGCACACCGGAATTGTTAGCAGCTCTCGCGTTAGGAGCTCCTGATATTCAAGTACTTTCAACAAAATATTAAGCGATAAAAATGTTTTGCAAATACATCAGCAGTGCTTTCAATTCTCTTGTGAGTTCAAGCAAAAAACCAACGCCTGATGGCGCAATAAAGGCTTTGATTGTATGGTATTAATAATTGTTAATTCAAAATAAAACTTTACTAACTGGTAATTAGCGTTACAACAAGAGAAAAATAGTGTTCAAATGATTTGCATTGTATCAAAAAAATACGTTCCATTCATCTATCTTTCCGTCTAGTCTCGAAATATTTATACACTAGTTTCTTTGCTCTCTAAATAAAAATCAGGGGAAATATGTTCAAACTGATATAAATCAAATTGAATGCATATGTTTACAATTGCTATAGAATATAACAGAAACAATAAATTCTGTAAGATCCTCGTCACAAGATGAAAAGGCTAAATAATAGATTATTTGCCGCATGGACACTGAATAATAAACGAGCTATCGCTTTTCAACGACTCTGTAGGAATTAATTATACAAACATGGGGAGTTCAAATACTGTCACGAGATGAATATTGAAAAGACTTAAACAAATTTTAAAACCTTTTCAGATAGAAAAATGCAAAAATGAAAGTACATAATGATACAAACTATTTGTCAATGAAAGTAAATTCCAGTTTTATAGAGAAATTCGTAATTTTGAGGTTAGACAGAAAAACATTTGCTTCCTTTATAAAACTTTAAAATTTTCCAGATAATATTAATCCGTACATGCTGGTAGATATTTCTAATAAAATTTGATTTTGGTTTTTCCTGTGTATCTATTTACGAAATTAATGCTCATAATAGTCATCGGAAGAATTTTTCATCGCTATTTTATAGAATAATCATTCACTATAATTCATACTTATATTTAAACATATAAACGAGTATTGTTGATCAATCAGAAAGATATAGAAGAAGGTAAAGGCATGAAGGTGAGCGCCACAAAGGTCTCAAAATTCCGTTTCAAGAAGGATCAGTCGTATTCTACAAATAAAAATCATTATTTAACTTTAATCCAAATACTAAAATTTAAGGAATAGTCATATTAAAAAAATATTCTTTATATGAGTTATAATTAGTTGATATTTCCTAATATCGATAAGTATAAATCACAATTTTTGTGAAATTAAGCTATCTAAAACTTTAGCGAGTATGTGAATTTTGACCCTTTTGTGAAAGTTTGTTTTTGTTTTGCACCAAAACTAAGTCTGCTTGCTAACGCAAATAAAACCCTCAAATTTGATGAGAGCTCATTAGTTCCGATTCTGGAACAAGATACTCAATAACTCAATTTCAATACGGTGAACCGTAGGTCTAATTGGAATAATCTGTCGCTCTTCCTTATTTCTCGAACACTCCTAACGCGAAAACAGTTTTATATTCATCTTTTCACATAAATCAAATGCTAGAGAAAATTATTTACTCAGATGTAGTCCTTCTAATCGCGCACTGCAATTATTTCTGAGGCCTTCGGAATAAAAGCGTTTGCTCGGACTATGCATGAGAACAAAGGTCATTGTGCCCGTCCTTTTGAATTATTGCTTCCAGATTCTTGAGCACCACGTGCACTCCAATCCAGTTCTATATTCATTGCGCAAGTGACGGACGAGCGAAAGGAAATCCATTAGAAATCACCTTGACGAAAAGGTGTGGAAAAATTTTTCAGGAAAAAGATATGACTGGCAGGTTGACTGCCACATTGTGTAGATCTGAGACCTCTTTAGATTCAGCCAAGGTTGATGGGAGAGTTTTTCTTTATCATTTGCAGTTTTTAAGAGAGCATTACCGTCCTCTTAATGCGTTTTTAACCTCTTCATCTACTCTTTTATTTGGAGGAATTTTAATCGCCAAATGATAGATAGCCATTGATTAAATCAACAAAGAACTTCTTTAGTCAAACTTAAATCTAAGTTTCTCATTATTCTTTCTATTGAGATTTACGTGTTTATTTAATCTGAATATAATTTTAACTTTAATTAATCAATTATTGCTCAAAAGGAAACCAAGGGGTTTGCAGATCCTCAGTTCTCTCCCTATTTATCGAATATATGCAAATCGGATTTCTACCAGAAAATCGTATCAGACACTAGGAATTTGGGGCTTTATTTCACATTTAGCAACTCGCAAATTGAAAATATTTCCCTTTGCAGTACAACCATCGTGTAGTAAGTACTGCTTTCATGATGAATTACAAGTTAATCTTCATCGCATTAGTCAATAACGCGTTTGTGGAGCCTTATACATGTTAGTTCTGTATAAAAAACATCTTACTGCCGATTTCAGATTAAAATCACTCTTCCTCATGGAGTGGCAAATTCCATGGAAAGGAATCGAACCCGTAACCGAAGCCTCGTCCAAAAAGATAGCATGAGATATGCATCGGGAGTATTTTGGGACTTTTTTATCTTATTCCTTTATTTTTTACGCATCGCTTCAATGCCCTGATACTCATCAATCTTACATCCGTCCCAAATATTTCTCGGCCGCAATTTAACGCTATCGATTGATCGAACCACTCCATTTCCATGTCAAACCGCTTGCTACATTACTCCCGCACATTTATCATGCTTCGAGAATGCACTATCTATTCTTCCCCCGGTACCATTCCTCTATCGTCCGATATGCCGTAGATCAGGTATTAAATGGCTGCAATTACCTGTAATTGCCATGGATAATTAAAATGAGATCGTCCTCGGCTTGATGGATTTGGGTTCCGTTGGAGTGTGGGTTCTGCGCGCAGGGACGCTCTACAATGAGACCATACAGATCAAGAGATTGTTCCAGTTTGGGAAGAATTACCCCATGAAATCATTGGCTGAAATCAAGTACCAGAGTGCAGCAGCGCAATTTCAAAGGAAAATTATCGCATTCATCTAAGCCTCCATAAATTCAATATCAAATAAAGGCTATTGAAAGAAGTATCTCAAGTAATTTCATATTATGAAACTTGTTTCTGTTTGAGAGTTAGAAATTCAGATGGTATCCCCATTAACCCTTAAAGGACTGACGTTCCCATATGGGAACGGACTGCAGCTGGGTTCTCTAGGTAGCTAAACAATATCTTGGGTGTCATAAAATGGTCAGTAAACGATATTTTGTGAGCTAAGAGGGTCCAAAGCTTAGTTTCTTTTGAGTTTTGGTGCATTTAAGTCAAGGGAAATATTTCTTGTGATTTTTCGAAAAACAGGGAAATTTTGAGATGGATCCTTCTGGCAACTAATTTTTATAAGTTTTATTTTTTTAAATTTAAAGTAGTCTTTTGCTTGTATACCTTTAGTTTGATGTTCTAATCATCGAAAGAAATTAAACGGAGCAGAGTTTGAGGTTATTTGTTGTTGTTATAACGTTGTTTATTGCTGCGTTCCCATATGGGCACGTCAGGCCTTCCCACTACTACGCGATTTCCTTGCCGATGGCTGTCAAGGAAAGCTATATATAGTATATAAAAGAATATTTTGTGACATAATACATTACTTTTGGTGCAATTAAGTTAAGAATTATTTTAGTTTTAAGTTGTGACAAGAAGACTATGGCAATTATTATGCATATTTATGAACTAAATCTCGGAAAACCTAAATTTATATAGTAAAAGCGGCAACAACAAATATTAGCAAATGATTATTGTACTAGATATACAAATCCTTTCAAATTTTATTAGCTTCACATGAAAATGATATCATTAGAGGTGTTATAGTTTCTATTTAGGAAAAACGTAAGTTTTCATGAGTCGGCTTCACTGAAGGAGGCTCTCCGAATCCTTGTCGAGGATGAAGAGAGTGAGGTAGATGTTACCGATTTCTTCATTTCTCCAACAGAAGGAAATGAGCGAACTGATGAAGCATTGGCTGATGAAGATGAGGAAAGATTGGTTGACAATTTTACTGGCAAGCAAATGAGGGCACAAGCCGAAATTCGGTTGGCAACCAACGATAGTATCGGTGCTGGAGAACGATGGGGTCGAAGTCGACGATTGGGCAAAAAAATCTGTGCGGAGAAAATGGATAAAGGGCAGCATTGAGTGTACGGGAAGTTTTTCTGAAGCAGATTACTTTTCATACTCTAAACGTAGCTGCATCTAATTGCTAGAGCTCTTCATCGATGACGATTTCGTCGCATTCATAGTGGAACAAAGTGAGAATTACGCCCGATTTTTTAATTGCCCCAGTCCACAAATTACAGCTGAGGAGATACGAGCCGTCATTGGCATTTTGATTGTATCCGGGTACAACATTCTTCTGGAAAAAAATATTACTGGGACGCGAAAAAGGATGTACAAATTGAATTGGTTAGTAGAGCGATGAGGAGGGACTGATTCATCCAAATAATGAAATTTTTACACTTAGCGGATAATACTAAGTTAGACAGTCAAGCGATGGGTTCTACAAAGTCTGGCCTACGATGATAAGAATTACACAGAGATGTTTGCAACTTTTGGTGCCTTCCCAGTTCTTAGATTGTGAAGAAGAGATGATAAGATACTACGGAAGACACAGCTGCAAGCGATGTAGTAGAGGTAAATCGATAAGATTCGGTTATTATAATTTGAAGTGGTACGTAAAATAATATAATAGCATTAATTCATTTAGTTCGATATGTAATTTATACGAAAGAATTTATTGCCACATTTGAAAGGATGTGGCTACAATGGAACTGGGCGAATCAGAAAGAACCGGATTCCGTAAGATTGTCCGCTACCACCAAAAAATGATCTAAAAAAGGAGGAGATTGGAAAGAGCATCACATCTATTTCTACATGTGAAGGAATAGGAATCACTAAATGGCTGGACAATTTTGTAATTGTGACAGCTTCAACAGCGTATGGAGTTACGCC
Organism: Sympetrum striolatum; assembly: GCA_947579665.1. Lineage (NCBI taxonomy): Eukaryota > Metazoa > Arthropoda > Insecta > Odonata > Libellulidae > Sympetrum > Sympetrum striolatum. The sequence goes on from OX388341.1 coordinate 26,201,509, forward strand.
GTTGATGAAAGCTAAAAGGTTTTATAGGAAACAAAAGAAAATTATTCAGCTTCCATAACCCTACTTCATTTCCCAGTATAATAAGCATATGGGTGTAACTGACCAAATTCATGTAAATTCACTGCATATTGGTAAGATATATTTATATAAATTATTTGCAACTCAGACAATCGAATAATAATAATAATAAAAGGAAATCCTCAGATCCAAGGACAAAATTAGAGTTTAGACGGGAGATTGCTCAGGTGTACTTTACTCGGTACAAGACGAAATAAAAACCGCCCGGTGGACGACTCAGCAAGGCTTCCACATCAAAAACTGGCTCCACGCAAGAGTTATGGTATGATCAATTAATCGGTGTAATTGGTGACATACCGCAGAACAAGGGAAAACGCTGCGCATATGAAGAGTGCGAGAGTCGTGGGAGAACAATGCGTAATAAGTGCGATGTTGGGCTATGTGTTAAATGTTTTACAAAGTACTTAACAAAATAATTATAAAACAAATACTTATATCTTCCAAGAAAAACCATTTCATAAAATATTTTTTTGAAATAAATATGATTTTTTCAATAAAATGCTTTTTTTAAATTTCATCATGGCGCGCGTAATAGTAGTAATAATAATAATAATAATAATAAAAGGCCTTTATTCGGGCGAGATTGAGACTAGAAAGTCTCTTCTTACACCTAACCCAAGTTAACCCAAGTAGTAGTGGGAAGGACTGACGTGCCCATATGGGAACGGGCATTTGCAACGAACCTATTATTGTTAACTTTTTTTAAACAATTTTCTGTTGTTAATTTAGGTCATCTGAATACCAATATACTAAAATTAGGGTAATTTTTAAGAAAAAATAATTCTCGTCCTTGGAGGGTTAAAGGCAAGTTATACATTCGTATAAATATGATAAATAGTAATTTATTCTTGATTGTTTCCTCAACGGAGTCGTTTAAATTAACAGGAATAATCGTTCAAAGTATTGTCAGCGATGAATATGCGCATGATACACATTCTTGAATTTTGAGAAGAAATGAAGGAGAAATCTTCAGCTGCAGCTAGGACTCGAACCTAGGACTCTAGGACGCGGTCACAAAGCATCCGCCCGGCAAGTGGAAGATCCGGGTTCGAGTCCTGGCTGCGGCAGACTTTATCTCCTTCTTTTCTTCTCAAAGTTCAAAAAATTCCATATTGAATTTTCAATATAGTAAGGGATCTATAAAGAATATTTTGTAAATAAATGAGGATAAATCATAATATATATTTTCAAATTCTTTGTGGCATAAAGCTTAACAATTTGTAACAGAAATACGGTGGGAAATTTATTCTTGGCATAATTAACATTTTACGAGCTCGTATGAACATTACATACTACAAAGCCTTGCATTTCTTGTTATTACTGAAATCTCAGCACTATAACTGCAGCTCTGTTTTTATTATGCTTATTATTTTAAAGGATATTTTATTTAAATACATTTGATAGTGGTTCCTATGGGATATCTCATCATTTCATAGTTAAATCCTGGATAAAGAGATGCATCGTTGTGTAAGATTATACCTTCTGGCGTGAGTAATTCATCACTGTCCAAACAGCGATGTTTATATGCTAATCACACGAAAAGGTTTGAGATAAAAACTAGATTGCTCCAAAAGGATAGGATTTTTCCTATCCATTACTTACGTTCGCCTAACGCGTAGTTTCCTTTCAAAAATACTGATGTTCCTAAACGAGAAAAGGCTGTTTAGACGCAAGAACAATGATTTGGCGGACGTAACATTTTTTCCCGGATCCTCAGCTGCTGACATGCGTGAATAAATATGAGTGAGTGGAAAAGTTCAACGTGAGCAGGCAATTTAAAGGGAAACGAATGACGTCACACGAGATGGATAAGTGGAAGGATGGGATAGCGAAGGAAGAAAACTGCATAACGTATATGGCGTGGCGCACGGATGAGGTGGGAGATTATGGAGTATGAGTATGAAGGATTTTTTCATGGGTCGCGGAATAGGGGAGAACTCGTGTGTACACCCTTTCCCCTTTCTTCTCCCCCAGTACTCTTTCCTCTACCTGCCACTCACTTTCTGTCAGCTCGCATTTTCAATACTCATTCGAGCTGAAAAACCGCAGCGTCCGATGGCTGTAAAAAGCATGACCCAGGGAAGGGGGCCATATTAAGTGCATGCAATATTAATGGTCTAACTTGAGTGTTGAGTTTCAGAGATGAAGGCAATGAATTTTCATTCCGCTGTAGCCATTACCATCAGTGAACACAAATTTCCACGCCTGAAATATTTCGCTACATTAATACCCAAGGAGATTAAAGTCATGGCGGGAAATACTTTAATTTAGTCACACGAGAGACGTCAACCATTTTTTATATGGAAAGAGAATGCATCAAATTGATTGCGCATGATTTTGTGAACATTAATTTAAAAATGAATGCTATGAAAAAAATATGATGTGAAAATAAAATATGCGCGCATAAAATTGTAAAGGTACAATTTTATGAGAGGTATTTTTTGGTGCACTATTGTGGTTACGTTCATTGTATTTGAGTATTTGCAGGTGTTGTTTGCGAATCATTCATGTCATTATTTGACATGAGGTCTAATTTACATTGAATTTTAATAAAGCAATATAATGATTTCACGAGCATTTATTTCTATAGCAATGGTAAATTCGTGGATGATGCTTTTTTGGTAATAAATAGTAGCATCATAAGTACTCGGGGTTTTAATGCGATTGTATGCTGGCTACGTTCCAACTAGCACTATACGATGTTCATTTTCCATAATATAAATATGCATATTTGTTAATCGGGATTCCACTTATTTATTGTAAATTATTCTAACCGCATTCAAATGCCACAAAGATTCCTATCAGGTCAAATTGTCATCTGCAACCTTTTCTCTGTTATCACAGATTAATTCCAGTGAATTAAAATGGAACGAAATATCTCCGCTCCCTCGATCTTCATTTGTTTTCTTCTGCACCGTGAACAACATGTTGCTAAAATTATTTTCGAAAAAAAGACGATCGAAATTAATATTAATGAAGGATTTCTTTCGTCTGAGACCCTCACGATCCTCGATCAACCGCAAGATCTAAAGAGCCCGTGCATTAAATGAAGATGAAGAAACGTTTTCAGTCATGCAAATCCAACGACCTCATGCGAATTACCTCCAGGCACGCGAATATGATAGTGCAAAATAGGATGTGATCAACACGTTATTCTTTCCGGATGTGAGTAACAGGTACGCCTCTGTTTATTGAAATCACCGCTTAGCTTTCCTTTTTCCTCGCGTTCTCTGCGTATTTCAGGAACATATCACTTCCTCATGAGAAGTAGCACCTTAATCTATGAATTTTTTATTTGTACATTTCAGTATATTCACCTTTCATTTTCCTCTTGAACTTAACGTTAACACAAAATACCTTTAACCACCGAAATTTGATGACACTTTTAGTTATCTTATGTTGTTTTCATAAACTCATTTTCTTTAATATTGAGTAAGTACAGATTTTTTCATAAACACTAAAACGAAAAAATGTACTTGTCATGTGTTTTATCCATTACTTGCAATAGTACTTCACGAAACTACACCTTTTGTCAATATATTCAACTTTGATTCTTATAATGACAGATAGAGTATCCTGCTTTAAAAAATTCTTTATTTATTACCAAAGAGAGTTTCATATAATATGCACATCAATTTTGCCGATTGAGTTGTCCCATTATTTATATATTTTTTATTTAAGAACTTTGTTTCTTCATTTTTTTATCTCAAAGCTATCAATAAATGGTCTTTCGTTTTAAAATCAGTGTTTCCCTTACTTGATGAGTATAAAAAATATTCATATTGAAATTTTATAAAATACCACCGTAATTTTAAGGTCAGAAATTTTCTCAAATACTTCTTTTTGTTTAGATATTAGGAACTAAGCATGTCATAATTAATAATCTTTATATTTTATTTTAACCTTAGTTAGTTATATGATACATTTATTACTTAGTTATAAACCATTCTCGTATTTAGCGACACCGCATTTAAACTTACGAATAATCATGATCTAAGGCTGTCTTCTTGATGTTCACGAGATAACTATCTCAGGAAATAGTGACATTTTCATGTGTATGTTGTCCAAACTTTTACATCCATTTCCTTCCGAGAAGCGTAACTTGACGCAGAATCCCAAATTAAGTTGAGGAATGGGAGGCTACACTCAGCCGTGCGAATTCAACTTGCAGTTTACTTAACTCCGTTGAGGTTGCGTCGACTCAGCTAGTAACATTGCTCCCGTTGAAAGTATGTAACAAAAACAGCCGCTGTTTATTTGTTCTTTAAAGTCCTTTCCCGCATTAATACGAAATAACCATCATTTTGTCATGACTGTTTTCTCTGGAGCGATCTTGCATTTTCTCCCGTCGCTCCTTGCATACGAAAGTTATGAGCGTTAGTGGTGATGTTAAAGTGTGCACTCAAGAAAATTGTGCCCGAGGCATTTTTTCCGCCACCGCATTTTCTTACTTTAATATTACGTGCATTTATCGCGTCTCCCTCCGTGGCGAGGACGTTTCTCTCGACGTCGTTTGTGCACGAACGTATTTCTATAGGCCTATAACTTTCAATTTAAAAATTTATTATGAAAATTAAACACTTGCAGTATATCTCTTTGTCTGAGATGTCATTAGCTTAGGATTGACTGGATTCTTAAACCGTGTATAATTTTCTAGAAGATGGTTGATAGAGCAAAACATTCACACTTGGCAAGATGAGGAGTGGGATAGTTGAACATAGCATCCCTAACTTAGAATGCTATGAGGGGGGAGTACTAGGAAAGTGTATCAGTAATTAATATATTAATTAATATGTTATGCTCCCATCCAAAAATGCTACCTGACTAGGAGGCCAACTTGGAACTTAGAATAAAAAATGATTATCAATTAAATGACTTTAAGGTATCTAGAATATATGACTATCAGCATTAAATCTGAATAATCTAAGAGTACGAGGGAGGATAGAATAAATTCGTACGGAATGATCAATGAAGTTTATCTAAATCATTTGACTTTTACTGGAGATTCATTATCGATAAAATCCATTCATATATATTAAAACTCTTTGCCTTGTGTAAGAAGAGTGGCATAATCTGCGTAAGAAAAATTACTATGCGAGAAGATAAATAATCGGAAAAATAGGTCTCCAATTCCGGCAAAATTTCGCAAAATTTATGATATGAAAGAATATTTTATTATTTAATATTTTACATTCCATCTCATAAAATCCTCACATTTAAAATTTCTTTTATTTTTCTCACAAATAAAATTTCTGTCGAGAATTTATCTTAAATTACTGAATCAACTTTATTTTACAGTTGAATACATTGCAGTCGAGTTGGGCACCTTCTGAATAAATAGAATCTTTTCAAATAGCTCAAATAACGTAGTCTCGCAATAAATAGCGAAAATTAAGTAATCTAACTCATCAAGGCCGGCCACCCAAATATTTAATTTCATCATTTTCGGCCGAAAACTGCACATAAAGGGAAACAAATGATGCTCTCTTTTATTAAATCAAAAGAACGCGAAGGCTTTTCAAAGCTGCGAGACGTTAATTAAAAATTTTCACTCACGGTCACTTCCTTGGGCAAATATATCACGGCCGATTAATTGCCAAGAAAGGCCACATTTAATCATAATATGCAACCGTTTTTAAAAACGCTTTTATCCACGCAAGGGTTATAAATTCCTGAGGAAACCGAGCACAGCTTTTCATTCCAAGAGACTTGAGAGCAGCGAGTGTTTGCCAAACCCGGCAACTTGTTGCCAGCCTATCTCTCCTCCCCTCTCCTTGCCTCCACTCTTTGTGTTTCCCTCTCCCACTATATTCCTCCCTTCTGCCCCAGCGCCTCCACCCACACCATCCCTCCTCTCAGGAATTAAGAGGGTGTTAAAATGATTGTTGCATTCTTGGCCTTTTTCCTTCGCCTCCAGACCCTTTTATTTCCTCCCAAGTTTTCTTTTTAACTATTTTTTCCGCCATTGCGGCATAGGAGGCCGAATCGGCGCGGGGAGGAAGTGGAGAGGAAAAGAGGAAATGGGGAGATGCCTCAAAGGGGAAAGGGGGTGGATTTAAAGCAAGGAGGAGAAGAGGAAAGATTGGCGAGAAGACAGGGAGAGGCTGGAGGCGGAAGAGAAATGGTTTGAGGATAGATTAAGGAAGGGAGGAAGATGAGTTAGAAGGGTTGGATTCGGGGAATAAACGAGGTTAGGAGGGAGTGGAGATGGGCGGTTGAGGACGTAATGAGGAGTCGGGAGAGGAAAATTGGAATTTGGCGAGGATTAGGAATGCAGCAGTGGAGAATTGGTGGAAGAAAACAGTTTCTGAAGGGATTTGGAAGGTCGCGCGATGAGGATTTCCAGACATTATTGCCGCGCTTTTTACGACTTATTGGAGATGGAAGATTTTTCGGTCGCGTTATACGATGTCGGTCTCAATCCTTTCACTTCCGATTCTTTCCCTGGGATTGACCTTCGGTGAAAGGAAAAATGAATATTCTAAGGTGGCTGATGTCGAGAAGTGCTTGGAAAACTAATTACCTCGAATATTAAAATTTTGAAGAACTTCCTACGTTAATATTTCCATGGGTTGACTGTGACTGGATAAATGAAAGTTGGAATCTAATCATACCCATATCAGATTTTTATCAGAAACCTACATTTCAGAAAGCTTATGCACTCATTGTGTAATTTTAAATATTTCTATTATGAGATATTACAGATTTATATCCTGCAACTTGGATCCAGGTATAATTGTAGCCATTGATCTCCTTTGAGCTTTCTCGACTCTTCATACCCGATACACTACTCTTTGGAGATACAATAGGTAAAGCAATATGGCATTCATTTTTAATCATTTTCTTACCCCACTTGATAGTGGTTCTATTTTCTAATAAAGCTAAAAGATATCAAAATATAAACCTTAATGGCTGTTTTTGTTAATATTTACCGAACCCTAGGTGTCCTCCGATCTGTCATTGACCCTCAACAATGCCATATTAATGCCTTGCAGTTCATAACAACCACTCAACGGGTACCTAGAATACACTATCAAATGCATACCTATTCCTTTGCAAAGTTTGAGATAAAATAATATATTTTCTACTCTTTTTAGGCATTCTTTAGAAGGGCTCAGTAATGAAAAAGATTACGTTGATCTCAGGCAAAATAATTCCTTTCGTTTTAAGTTTTAAAGTGACAGAAACCGTTTTCCGTGAATTATAACTAATTGTATTCTATTATCAGCGATTCTAAACCTTAAGGGTTCGGACATTCCTCATGTTTAATTTTATTTTGAACTGGAATATATTTAGTAATTGTATGCACTAGAAGCATAACTTAACGTAATTTAGACCCATAGCCTAACACGAATGAAAAAGTGAAGCATAAGTTATTCATTGTTATTCAATTAGGCATTTGGCTGGTTTCCACACCTCCCGATGGCCATGCAAAGCTAATTTAGCGACCAACAGATAAGAAACGTGAACGACGATGAAAAATTTTCCTTCCTCGACGGCAAAAGGTTAATTTTTAGGTTTCCTTTGATGAAATATCATGCAGGAATATTTCATCCGGAATTAAAATTAAACCACGGGAACAGTCGCTCAAAAAAAATACATCGGCTGTGGGGTTTCTTTAAAACAGAGCCCCAGTTCTTACTTTTATCGCGCCACTCGACGTTTTAGTTGCTTTAGGTGTTAAATAACTGCGTGGTTTTCGAGCGTGTGCCAGAGACGGCCTCGTAATTTATTCTTGGAAAATTGTAAAATAATGCCTCCTTCCGGGCCAACTTCGCTCTTTTCCCTTGCTTCCAAATCCTCACTCCCTCAAGCTCGCCTGATACACTTTTTCCCCACAAAGGAAGGAGCCAGATTTCTCCGCGCTGATACAACGCTTTGGCCGGGCTCCAGAAAAATAAATACGCTTCGTCGCTTCACTTGCTGGCGTGTGCAAGTTGCCAACACATGCGTGAGAGCTTGTATGTAATTAAACTGGAGTTATGCTGGAATTAAGTTAATGCATTTCCTGGACGAAACAGACCGATTCTTCTGGCTCGCTTATTTATTTTCGCGTTAAGGTAATCGTTGCTTTAAATCTCATTATCGCTTAATTCTTATCGGAAAGCATTAATATATTTAGCGTGGAAATTTTTGGAAGGGTTTGGAAAAGTAAATGTTGCGTAACTCCTATTAATAATAAAAGCTTAAATCATGCAGGATGTTTTTCACGAAATTACTCGTATTTCCAATATTGGTGGCATAATCTGAGTCTTAGAACTATTTATATTGATTTTTACATATAGTGTTTTTGTTGTAAAATGAAGGGTTGTTATCGCATTCGAATTAGTCCAGCATGTGAGCGAATTGCCTTAAAATAATTCAATTAACTATTTTAAGAAAACTTAGTGCAGATTTAAAAATTTTGTGATAACAGTGTATACCTTGCTTCCCAAGGAACAAATTGGCTTGTTCTATTCCAGGAGAGTCCGTACATCTTAGATTTAGACGCTGCTGGATTATAATTATTCGGCACTCCCAAACTTACTCTCCCAATAAATGACATTCTCTCTCAGCATTTAGATCTTTCTCTAACCCATTCTCCAACTTATGGTTTCTTTCGCACAAATTCCTCGCCGTCACTTTCCCGTCTTCTAAAGACTTTCATTTTCTCTTTCACCTCTCACTCCGATGCCTCCTTTAATTTTCTATCTCAAATTTTCACTCCCCAACCTCGTCTTTTCTCGCTTTGTCCTCCTTATTTCCTCTCGAATAGTCCCTTAACACCTCGCTCATCTACTATATACGAGGAAAAAGCGAACATTTTACTAATCCAGAAAATAGAAAAAAGTTTGTTAGATATAGCCCAAGCAATGAAGCTATAATTAATTAATAGAATGAACAATGGAGAAGCAGGATGCGTGGAGTTTTCTATTTTTCAAAAAAAATTGTTTTATAGTGACAGGATTGGGAACTAATGTGGTCTTTGTGACAGCACAAAAACTATAAAGCCTCCTTTCTCCTTCTTTAGGTACAAAACAAATTGTCTTTGCCTTACGAGTATGTGCATCACTATGATCAACTTTGTAATATGTCATCTCCATTTCCGTTTCAATATATACTGCTCTTTTCTGCCATATTCATGAATTAAATCATTTTCAGTTTTCTTTTCCTGGATGATAGAAAAGATGCATTCTTCAAGAGTGCATCTTTCCGTTAATTTTGTTATAACTTGATAATGACCTCGATAAGTTTGAAAGTTACAGCAGTATGAGCCAGACTTTGTTAAATTCTGTAAAAATTGTGATTCACTGCGTCTGGTATAGCACTTACGTTTATCAAAACACTATCCGATTCATTTTGTAAAAAAAGGTTAAACTACCTCGCTCCGCTTTAAGAAGGTAGCGTATTTACAAGAGCATATTTAACTGAAACTTCTTAGCGTTTTTGACTGGATTTTTTACTATGAAGTGATAATTTTTATCATAGCTATCTTTATTTGGCTCATTCCTTCTCCATACATTATGAGTTATGGATGTGGAACTGATCAGCCTTGAAGCTAATAGCTTAGCAAATAAAAATACTTAAGTTCACACGAAATAAGCCAGAATGATTGAATTCCCATTACATTTTCGCTCTCATGTGGTATGACAAGTATCTTCGGGAATCACCCCTAAAACGCAGCCACCATTTCCGCAATTAACTTCATATGTCAGAATTAAAATTTAATTCCTGAACGAGCCGAACGCAAGCGCGACACGAAGCATTACTGCATGATTTCAGTAATCCTCAGCTTGCAGGCACGATATGTCACGTAAGCCGGTGGGATTTTTTCCGCCGCGGCAACTGGATTTATCTCAGAAATAATGGATGTCGGGATGGCAAAGGGCGCCGAAATACAGCACGATGACATACGAAGCCATCGCATTTTCCGCTGGGGTTTCAATCTAGGCATCGGCGATTAAAAAACGAGCGCGCGGAAGCCTTAAAACGAGTCATCATCGGAGGGATGAAGAGGAAGCCATCCTCGGGACAGGTTCACGTGCGATGTAATTGAAATCGCCATGGGAAAAGGAAGGCCCGCTCGGACAGGTCGCGAAGGAGACAACCGCTTTCGTTGCGAAGGTAAGGGCCATTTTCGTCGGCGTGCAAAAAGGCCCATTTTTCGAAAACAGTCGAGGGGAAGAGCGGCGCAAAAGGCTTTTCATCGCAGCGAGGCTAAGAGTCGGAGTCCATGATGGGAGCGAGTGAACTCGAAGGGAAAATCAACATTTGCAGCGAGTAATGCTCGCCGACTCGCATCGCGTCATCCGTCAGAATCACTCCGAAACGAGCGGAAAATGCAGCGAAGAGTGGGGCATATGAAAAGTGCATTTTTTCGCAGATTCTCGTTTCTGCCGTATAAAATTTCCGAATAAACAAAAACGCCGCTGCTTTGAATTTTCGACCGGAGAGGTGATTTCCGTCTGTTCTCATAATGCCGAGCGAGCGAATGACCAATCCGTGACCCTCTGATGAATTTCGTGCATGTTTCGTGTTTACCAAAAGCTGATTCTTTTCTAATAGTTTTCAACTGACTGTCCTAGCGGTTAATAGGATGGGAAAAGCAAATGTTGTTCGTATCAGACACGACTCTGTAATTACTATAAACATCTAATTTAAAACCTACATTCAACTAACTCGTGTTGATAGATTTCTGTTGTGAAAAGATGAAAAGTAAGTCAATAAGCCTTATTTTCCATCAGAAATAATGCACCGGAGATTTGCAGGTTCATATAACAGGTTTTTAGATTTTGCCTTCCGGCTCTGTCAGCCTATATTCTGCGTTTCCCGTTCAAACAAGATTCTCCAGCTTTAAAAAAAATCGTAGTTACAATTAAAATCTTTATTTACAGTGAAAACATTGGCTCTTAGGATTTAACCGTGATTAAATCCTTTTATTTTGCTGCCGTTCCCGATAATTCATAGCAGTTTTTCTTTGCTACGCTCCAATCCAATGCGTCAGAGTTCACTTTGCATTAATTCTATGCTTGTTAGCTTCAGTAACCATTCAAGTCATATATGAAAAGTGAAATTAATACTTCGAATTGAAATGTTTAAATCTCCACATAATCCCATTATACGATAAAATATCTCGGGAAAGAACCGTATACAATGTTAATTAGGAAAATGCCGTATCCTTGGATTATGTAAAGATCTCCAAAATTGACTCACCGTACACTGTTTAAAGGAGCCAATAGCCAATAGACCCTCAATTCAATAGGTTAATTAACATTTGCATTTGTACCTGCAATATTCACATTATACCTAAAAGCGGAACATAACCAATGGAAATGAGTATAAGAGATACTGAAGACAGGCAATAGACTTCTTATAAAATTTAAGTTACCATATTGTTCTTCGATGTAAAATTTTTAGGTCAGTTTTTAAGGGTTTCCACTATCGGATCCAAAACAAAAATAATGAAAGTTATATTTAAAAAAGGTATGGAACGTAGTACCGAAGTCGTTGGTGTGCGTGCGAGTGTTATTTCGGCGCCATATCCCGCGAAAAGCTCCGTATCTCATATAACACGGCCATCCTCCCATTCCCCAATTGTTGTGCGTTATCCTTGGCCATAATCTCTCTCTCTCATCCGGACGACAAGGATCAAGGTGGAGCCGTATTAAAAAGGACGCTCGGTGATTAAAGCGAGCAGTTGAATTATTAAAACGCGTTCACGGTGATGGAGATTATTGGCGTAGAGGGAAGCTCGGGTGAAGGGATAGATGCGGATGGATGGGGCGAGGACGGGTGGGGAGTGAGGGACCCGAGGTGGGGGTGAGGGACTTGGAGGCATCATCGGGAGAGAGAGTTCGACGTATGGCGTTTCGGGAGGGGGCGTTAATTCTCGCCAGCGACCCACGGGGGAGTGATGCTGCGGGGTTGGAGAAGGAAGAAGGTACTTGATGGCGAGCAGAGAGTTTCGCCGTAACTCGATTAGGGCAACGCCGAATGGGAGAGGGGGCGAAGTGGCCCATGTTAAAGCCAGAGCTGATTACCTCGCTGTACTCAATTTTCATCAATGTCATTGTTCTACCAAGGAGGAATTTGAGCGAGATGGTGGGAAGGGGGGAGTTTTTTTCAGCCGGAGATTTTGTAAAGGGAGTGTGAAAAAAGGAGGGAAAAACCGATATCGCGCAGTGGGATCCGAAAAAGGGCTTTAGCGATCGGGCCGCGACGGGCTCTTTTTTACGAGGGGGAAAAGTGAGAGATTAGGTGCGTGCGCCTGGAGCATGCGTTACCACAACTATCGCTTAATGGCTATAAGTAACATTCTGTATTACTTTGACATCATAAACGATTTTTTTTACTTGGCGATATACAAGATTTCTCGGAAAATGTGCACACTCAAACACCAAAAAAAATGCAATTTTTCCTTAGGATCCTCATTTACGGGAACATTTGGATATTGTAGAATTAAATTAAATTGTTGATGTTAATAATGACATTGTACTTATTTCTAAAGTAATACGAAAATTAATCGTTGTGAAGATTTATGGAGAACAATATGTTTAAACTCTCTACTCATAACAAAATCCATTATTTTGACCTTAACTCGTTGGTAGCTTTAAATAACCGACGTTTTTTCATTTCTCATTTCGAATTTACTTATGAATATTATTTTATATTTATACATAAATAGATTCTTTCAAGTTAAGGATGAAACATCTTGTCCCATTTCATTCCGAAAACAAATTACTTAGATTTAGTCAAAAGTCACTAAAAACTGTAGAAAGTATGAAGCAAAGAATTGATAAGATTCATCATTTTTTCACATCTAAGGATTCATTAGAAAGTAAATTCTTTCAAGTTTTAAATCGCCTCCATAAGTGATATCATGTTTATATATTTATCCATGCATGTATGTACGTACAGAGGCTCTATGAAATTTGCCTTATTCAGGAGTATCAGATTAACAAGCAACGTACACCTAACGCTCTACTTTGATTAATGCTGCCACACGATCTTCGTCGGATTATCTCCTCTTCTTTGATCTCGTCATAGTTTTTCTCCCATCGTTTTACACAGCCGGGGACCCTATTTTATGACGCACACCGGTGACGACTTTTTTATTGTCCGCCGTCAAGAGCAGACAACGTGTTATATCGCCGCCTCGAACTTATATCAGATAAACGTCGGGTGCGAATAACGATACAGCGCCGTTTCAAATATAATATTAGTCAATTCCCATTCTATCACGGTAATGGTTTCTTAAACGTGATGTATCGTCGACGTATAATAGAAATAAAAATGATATCGAAATTGGTGCTATATTTGGGACAATATCGTTTCCTCCTCTGGTTCTTCATTTACGACTTGTCTTGATAACGACTTCACTCTCTTCTTTCTAGAAAACTTTTAGCTCCTTATTGCCTTCTCCTTGGTCTCCCCTAACTCAGTTAGTAGCAGGAATTTTTCTCGCTAAGTCCGATCTTCGCAAAATTAAAAAAAAATAAGAATCTTTTTAGACCATAATTCTTAATCATTTGTTAAATACATGACATCAAATTGGCGTAAAAAGGGTTAAATTATGCTAAATATCCTGTGAAAGTTATTCTTCTTTATCTTTTGTAATAAAATTGTGGAAATATCTTCTGTTGAATAAACAACAACTTGTGCTGAATAATCAAAGTAGAATCTTTCGAATTTAAGTTGAAAATATTAGCTGAATTTTAGAATTTCCTTCTTCGCAGGATAGTAATTGATCTACAATTAATTCTATTTGGATTTAATATCTAATATGATCGTGTATTTATATTAGAGCTACTTGCCCCTCTTTTATGGAATTAAAAGGAACTGATTTCAATTCATTCAACTTAGTTTTACTAGAGATCTGTTTTTCATGTAGAAAAAGAAAACTTGTTTTTGGATGAGTTTTTCAGAAAGTATTGCGAGCATAATATTTACAACTTCTTAAAGAGATTTTCTAGTTATAAAAAAAATAAGGTAAAATTATTTATAGTTACATTATTATACGTATACATGCATTTAGTATAGAGTAATATTTAATTTACGCATTCATTTACGCATGCATACGTATATAAGGAAATACTTTGGGAAAATTTCTCTTTTTCACTCTATTAGGTATCTTAACGTATTTCGTCAAAAAGAAACGCTACATTTTACATTTCGCTCTTTTATTGAGTTTAGGTGAAAAATCAAGCATTCGCCCGTATTTAATTCCCGGAAATAAGATTATGTTATAACCGATTCCTTCGCTAAAAAAGAAACTCAGTGTCCTCTCCCTCTTCCCGTCTAAAATTGTAAACAGACTTCGTAACCGCATTTTCGTTCCCTCACCAGAAATCGCGCGCCCTCTCTCGGCTCATATTCCCAACTAGTTTTCCATCGGCTCTGCCACTCTCACATATCAACCGTCATTTTCTCCCGACCTCATCTTTCCTCGCATTCTTCATCCTTCTCACCCTCTTCCCTTTCGTTACGGCGAGAGAGAGACCTCCATATTTTATTCAGGATTTCAGCCGACACACCGCGAATTAGGGCCAGTCGATATGAGGGAGGCCTTAACACAGCGGTTCAAATGCCGTGAATTTCCACAGGTCTGCCCAAGAGTGACAGAGAATTCCATTAAAGCTAGTTCCGACGTTATTCCGAAAAAGTATTTAAACAGAGGGATTAGTGTCTAATTGGAATTGGATTGGAGGTGTTTACTGCATTCCTCTCTATTGTCGATCGAGAGGTTTAAGCGGGAGGGGAGTTTAAGGTGGAGGGATTCCGGAAAGGTTGAGTACACTTCGGACCGGTGTATTCCGCGATTAAATTTTGAATGGATTTTTTCTCTAAATGTTGTTTAATAATTCCGAGTGGATCCAAATAGGTGCGGTAAACTATCCGAAGTTTGTTGAGCTTAGGGGTCTCGAGAATGGAATGGGATTCCGAACAGTAATTCAGTCTCCGCGCCGCGAAACGTGAACAAAACGAATCCTGTTAATATGTTTCAAACGAAAAGCAATTCAAATCTGGAAAATTAAAACTCGTCTGCTTTGTCCCGACCCCCGCGCGTTTCTCTTTGCAATATTTGATTTTTATGCATTTTTAATTCCATTCCTTTGCCCGCACAAATCGAATAGGCAATTATTAGAAGGATCGAAAAAATCGACATGTAAAGGAAATTTTCCTTTTATTACATTTGTTCCCGATGAAAATTCGAGAAAAAATTTAATACTCGAAATCAACTGCGATCCCAATTTCGACCGAATACAGAAAGCTTCAGAGGACCAATGCTATCGATGTGACTATAAGTCAATGTACATAGTTCTGCAAAAACTAATAAATTTTGAAGTATCTATGCATTACAGTTATGAAATTGAGCAGAATTCGCAAATTTGGTGTAGCTCAAAACGGTTTTAACCCACCGTAAGAATTGAATTGGGTTTACATTCGGTGAAGAAGATGACAAGAAATTTTGTCTCCAGATATCATTTTATTATTATCAACTACTAGGAAATTTCATGATCTGCATGTATTATTTCGACATAATTGCCTTTTAATTATCTTGAACACATGCTCTCATACTTCTTATATGTTTTTATGATATTTATCTTACATATTATATTTGAATCCTATCTATATATAACATGTTCTGTAATTATTACTATACAATTTGTCTTGAAGTCAATTGTTTATTACAATTTGTCATAACAAGAATGCTCTCTTTCTGCACTTTTCTACACTATAGGCCGTCATCCACGGTGCAATTTTATTCCGAGAACTCGTTATGAACTGTCCAAATAACCAACTCTCTGAGAAGGAACGTAGGAACGAAGATTACGCTGTTATAATCCTCATTTTTTATAATAAACATTTTAAAATAAGCTTAGGAAACACAGTATCATTGTAAAATATCATGTTAAGTAAGATTATCCTAGAAAGTTGAAACCTATCAGTTTATATTCCTTTCTGAGTATGTTATTAGTACTAAAACATGTTGTGTTCTAAGAATTTTTAAGGCACTGGTCTGATCTTATATTGCTCACATATCTCTTTCTCTAACTCGTAAGTGCTTCCGAGAAGTTTTACCAGTCATATAAATCCTGCACGTCCTTCTCGTGTTTTGCTTAACAATTATTTTTATTTGATGATCTCTTTACATCAAAGTTCTTAAATCCATCAAAATCGTATTTTAAATATCCTCCTGAAGGGTAAATCTTTTGTTGTAATATCATTATTTTACTTTAATCCACAGTTTAATTAGTACTAAAGAAGCATATAATGGCATACTCTAGTATTTATTTCACCTCTATGTCTGCATATTCAGATCAATGCAGTATGGATCCTTACATTAGCGTCTCCTCCTAATCCTTTTATCAATGTCTTACCACTTCCCATATCAGCGGCTCTCACTCCCCTCCAAAGCAGCTCTGCGTCACTCCCTTTTGATACTTTATATCCTTTCGCCCTTCACAATCATTCTTCAACACTCATTCTTTCTTACTCCCTCCACACACCCCGGCGAGACTGGCATCTTCCGCGAATAAATTTCCTCTTTAATAACGACAGACTCATCACTTTCCCAGCAGACTATTAATCATTTCCGAATTTAATTTATATACTGTAATTTGGCAATTAAATTGACGCGATTCCCTCGAAGGAAATAAATCTGGATTTTGCATCAGTAATTCGTAACAGAATGACAGCGCTGCTAATCATCCCTAGATATTCCGAGAAATTCCATTTAATCGGTTAATTAAGAAAGAAGCGTTCTGCTCCGGAAGATGTTACGAATCAGCTACATCATTAGAGGCATCAGATTTTCATATTTCGTCTCCCATCAAAGGAACCTCAAATGAAATGACTACTTCTGTGCAGAGAATGGACAGTTTTTCTATTTGATATCTAATATAGTTTATTTAAAATATAAATTATTTTCAGCATTCTAAAGTACAGTCAGGACAGGTTTAACGGTGATCGTTTGGCAATAAACGAAGAACACGTAATTTTGAATATTCATTAGCATATATATGCCTAGTACCAGTGAGTAACGATATATATTAAAAAATAAAAGAAATGAGCGTATTAGTTATTTTGATGTTAAGAGGTATTAGAAATTCTTACTTCGTAAGAGAAAAAGGTTTGTCAAGTAATCCTAAGTATTTCATTCATGTAATCAATGCATTGCGCTAAGAAGATGTTGAATTTTAGTGTGGAGAATCTGTTAGTATCCTAAGGATATGGTGGCGTAGAATTGTGGCGTTATATCGATGTTGGACTACGTAAAATTGCGGTGCTACTTTGTAACTGATTGTTTAATATTCGGTGCTAATCCAAAAATATCGTCCATGACGGATGGAAAGTAAAATACAAAGGGAAAAGTATTCACCAAACGGCATGTTAAATTGTTCTGCCTCGGTAGCTTAGCTGGTTAAAGCATTCTCCCGGCAAGAGGAAGATCCCGGGTTCGATTCCCGGCCTTGGTGGACTTTTTCCATGTCCGTTTCTCCTTGGGTTTTTCCTGGGTGCACTTCCTTATGTGCAATTTTCACCCTTCCTCTTCCTTGTGAAAAGTGTTTTATTATTACAAATTGGTCTAACTGTTCTTTCTGTTTAACTAAAAAGCTCTAGTTTATCAAATTTTGGTTTTTGTTGGTATTCCAGTTTTTGCTTTATTTTCGCTTACGCTAAGATATAGTAAGTTTATCAAACATTTATTTTTGGACTAGTAAAATGTTTCAACATAGATTTAATTTTGAGATTTTTTTAGTGTTAATATTATTCAATTGCATCCGAAGATTATAAGCGACCGACTACAGTAGAAGATACCACTGAATCCTAGCGGAATTTCTTCTTTCATTGATATCTGGTTCCTTACGCCTTTCGTACTTGGCATTAAAGAAATGTCATCCACCTATTGGCAATATAATCGATCCCAAAGAAGATTAGCCACGCTCTCATTTACGCAGCATTTCCTTAAGTAATTGAATCTATTAACCTTTAAAACAAGAATGTCCGCGTTGTAAATGGCGTCGTGATTAACGGCCGTGATGGAATGGCAACGTTTCTGGAGAAATGTTTTTGTGGTTATGGGAGCCTTTTATGGGTTCAACGAATCTAGGGAAAGAGGCCCTCGACAAAGATAAGTAGAAGGAATGAAAATAACCGCTTGAAAAGGCAGAAGGTGGAAAGAGGATGACTAAATGGATGAAAATGAAAAGTCATCGCTGGAGGGAAAATTAAAAATTATTTGAAAAAGTAAGAAAGTTAAAAAGTGGACATTGGTTTCAGATGGTGCTTCCGAAACAGAGGATACGTGAATTGAAATAGACAGTGCACGGTGATGTTGTACTTGATGCTTAAAATTGCAATACATGGAATATATCTTGTTATATTCATAATGCCAATTTATAAGTAGTCAAATGTCTCCTAAATATTCAATTAAAGATTGTACGCTAAGTTAATAGTAATAATGTTTGGCTATTCGCATAAAATATGATGAAAAAGGGCTCTATCGGTGATATCGTTGGTATACATCCGTCCTTCTTAGCATTTGTTATCATTTCTCTCTCATAGATGACATTATTATTTTGTGTTATATTCACTGATTGTTTCGTAAGCAAAGTTAAATATCCAAACTAATTTGTTTTTAACAACCCAGCAACATAGTTGCTCCTCCTTAATTTATAACGCAATGTATCTTAATTATATGCATTCTCGTGCTGATTAGTATAAACATACACAGAAATATGTATACCACGGTAAGATGTTGTTAACAGGAGCCTTTGTCACAGAATATGAAAATTACTGATTCAAAGGAAAAACGTATAGCAAGATTGCAAATACTGGGCTGCTCTACGGAAATCTTTTGGTATCAAACAGAACTATGTTCAAGTTCCAATTAGCGTATCTTGATTGAATAGAGAATTCAACTACTCTCTTAGGCTAGTGAAAGTTTATGGTTTCTACCTTCCTGAATTTTGAGGAGAAAGGGATGGAGGAGTACTAGAGTGAGAAGCTGAGAGAAAGGATGCCTGCTTGGAATTGGAGGAAGAAGATGACACAGAACAAGAAATGGGATACGAGAGCAAAATGTAGATGAGAGAAGAAGAGGGAACCACTATAAGTGCGGAGAACGGGATCATTTCTCAACGTCAGAGAAGAGCTAGGCTTCGTCTCCGAAGGCGAATGGAGGTTGAAGCGCTGAGACATTACAGAGGAGAGGTGAGACTGCCAGCGATGTTTCGTTTTGGAAGTCGTCCGCTTCTCTGAGGGATTGATATATCTGCGGCAAACGCGTTTCTATTTGTTTTTCGCATTTGGTTTCCGAGGGAAGAAGACGTAGGATGCATTCCCATGAGTAGAGAAAGATAATTCGTCAGCGAAATGAAGTTGTAGAACAGTGATGAATTAAACGTCCTTTTCAACATAGGAAAGCTCGCACTGCAAATCTGTAGGTGTAGGGATATTCAGTTCCTCTCCGTCTCTCTCTGCCACCATTACATATTTATGAATTGCACGCGACCTTCGCTGAAAGTCAACTCACGCTAGTTTTCATTATCTGAATTTCTATTATTAGCAAAAGTTTGTGATTAAAACTGGCTCAATAGTTAAACAAGCAAAATTCTTTTGCTAGTTTAGGGATATATATGTAATATTTTACCTGTAAAGTATTGTAATTGGTTATAGTTTTATTAATTCACGATATGGAAATAAAATATCACTCTAAATATTTCCTTTAGTCCATTGTCGCCTATTTGAAGCTGTTATTTATTTTATTATCAGAACTCATATCTCATGAATCACAATGTTATCTCTATGTAAGAAAATACGTGATGTTTATACGAAACGAATGCTTCATTGCTGGTTGATATTTTTAGTAAAATAGGAGGAATAAGTAATGGTAATACGCTTCCATCCTTTCACCAAAATTGTATCGTGTTTTTGGTTGTAACTATTATTTTCAATAATATATTTTTAGATTAAATGGAATATAGACTCGAGCATGGCGATTTATTGGATTTCATTAAACATACATTAATTATCTACATACCTATCTGCTTATTCGAGAGAAAAGTACTGATACTAATTGTAATTTCAAAACAAAAAGCTAATTAAAATTAAATCTTTGACATTGAATAAAAATTATGGAGAGCACCATGCATGAATAGAAGTATTTAGAAAAATCTAATATTAATCCACCATGAGTATAGGCATTGTCGGTAAAGTACTGGTTTTTCAATTTTCAATTGTTCTAGAACAAATTCAATACAATCTCGTAAATTTAAATATGTCATCATATATATTTTTAGATTGATAATTATTGTTGGGATCTGCTATATATATATATATATAGGTGTTGTTGATTTTTCAGAAAATTTTCAGAAAGGCGATAAAGTAACATAGGCGGATAATTTTCTATGTAGGAAATTAAATAAACCCTTTTCATTAATTATAAATTAATTAAAGGCCCTGTTTCAACAAATCCACTTTTGTTCAATTAGTCACTGCAGAAGCTTCTATTCCTCGCATATTCCTGCTGCCTTCCGTCTCTCAATCATTTCTGTATTGTCTGCCATTATTCATTGTCTCCTATTCATTTCGGACCCACTCCGAAGAATATCTCGTCGCAGCGACCTCCGTGGCAGGGACAAGTGAATTACGTCGGGTGTGGCGGCGCCACGCGATCGCAAGGTGTTTTATGCGTGCGCGGGAGACAGTCTCTCGAGAGGCGAATATTCCTTTAATTGAAGCGAATAGACATATAATGGAATTGGGAGGCATGCGAGGATTAAATGCTTCGGAATTTGGTATGCGCGGAATTCTTAAGTTACTTACGGACCCTTTTGTGTAGGATGCTGCCTCTACGCTCTCATCTCGTTTGGTTTCCTTTACCTCTCCTTCCGTTGTCTATTCCCAAAGGATTCCTATCTATTTATTTTGTATAACTGTATCATCTCTTATTTCACATTTTACCGTGTTTCGCTGTGTAGCTAGGGATGCTAAAATATAGCGCAATATATTATTAAATCTCGCAAATATACTCTTCTCTTGCGTATAAAACTCATAAAAACTATTATGAGATATTATTCAAACATAGGTATTTGACTATGCACAACTATTTCTATATTTTAAATTGTACGAAAGCCTCAGATACTCGCATCATTTGAGGGAACCACTAAATACGAATTGGATATTCTGAGTTTATTTGAGATAGTATATTTATTAATATACCAATTGACGCTAGAAAAATATTCCATTATAGGCAATAGGAATATATTAATATATCGATATGGTAGCGGAAAAACCAAAATAGGTACACATGAAAATCATGAGAGTCTTCTGCTTTCCTAACCAGCGATAATATGAAGAACCAGCCCATAGTTCTGAAATAAATAAATGCAGTCTTCTTATTTATTCATTTAAAGATTCTTACCACTGCAACTGACTGCAACTTCTTTTACAGAGAAGGGCTTCATAATAGATTGGTATCGGCTATTCTCAGATCGATTTTCCGACCACAATGCCTATAATACTGACATTATTTTATCTCGCTACAGATGCGCACGTTAACGTTTGCGATGTGATGAAAACGGAGCATCATTTACGACTCGGTATACTTTTGGGATCGTAAGCACGTAGAAATGGAAGAAGTCGCGATATGGGGAGAGCCAATCGGTGGAAAGCCGTTTCAACAGCCGAGACGAGATGTAGTTATTGAATAAAATTCTCGTCCATCAAAAAAGAAGGGCGAATAGACTAGAGATAAAAAATTACGGCGAGCCAACGACAGTGATAACGTAACTGTGGGGGTTTTATTGGAGTGGAGGCAGGGAGAGGCGAAGGTAGGAAAGATGAAAATATAGCTGCGAATGAAGATTTGGGTTCTAGGGGAGACGTAACTGAATTTGAGTCTTCATTTCGCGCCGGATTTTTCTCTCGGCTACTTTTGCCGGTGATAGCATTCCACTTGAACGCAGTTGTTCATTTTTTCTACCAGGTTCCTTCTGATTTAACGAGGTTTGCGGCAGCTGTGAGACTGATTTGACTAGAGAGTATTTTTAGATGACATTCTTATCCAGGTAGTATCTTTGATACGTTAAAATAAAACCTAATCATTATTGTTAACTGGTCTAATGAAGATTTTTGTAAATAAACCTCATGTAAGTTACAAAATTTTGGATTAATTAATTGAAACATTTTTGGTCTAAGTAGTTTTACCTAGTATTTTCCGAGGTTTTCCAAGTATTTTTTCTGAAAAAAATTATTTAATATAAGTTATTATTATTATTAGGGTCTTTTTTATATATATATTTCATTTTAGTTATTAATTATCATTATTTATTACCTTGAATCTCAATTATAACCTTTTATTGAATAATTTAATATCAGTTATTTCCTCTGATAAATTTAAATCTTTGCGATATAGAGTGAATTTTTTCAACATTTCGATAAAAGCACAGAGACTTAATTAATTTACTAACAAATATAGAAATCTAAGCGACCGCAACAAGATTAATTTATTTTCTATTAACTTATGTGTTTATAGATTTGATGAAATCCTGGTGTACAGAAATTTATCTTGAATGATTATTAGATGTAGCACCATAATTGATAAAATATGCTCCATATTTAGACTGCGCCTCATAAACCTCGGTTGTGCGTAATACAATGTTTAAGGTACATTAGGTCTATAGCAAAATGTATCTTGTCTAATCTAACTATACATCTAAAAACAATGTTTGTTTACAAAGAATTTTCACTGATAGTTTAACAAATAGTACACTTAATTTATTTCCTTAGCCATAAAATGTTTTTAACCCGATTATTCCGCACGCAGCGAAATATTTTTTCACTGAGGACTAATACCTCAGGAACAGCTAACAAATTGAATTGTTTTCATTCACCAGCAAGAAGTTGAACAGCATTGTTCGGAAAAGCGAATTACGTTCCCTCTCGCATCTTTCTTTGTTTCCACTTATATTATATTCCCTTCCACCCAATCTCATCCTCTTCCTCTTTTCTGACATCCATTCTCCTTAATCCGTCTTCTCCTTTCAACCTTTTCCTTGATTTTCCTTAGCGTTTCCCTATTCTCCCTATTCTTCTCCTCTCCCCACCCTCCTTCATTACGTGTTCCCTTCCCCATTACGATTCCCTTCCTCCCCACTTTCTCCGTGGCCATGCTCTCTGCTCGGTCGCGTTTTCATTTCCCTTCGTTAAACCAAGTACAACGGCTCCTCTTATTCCACCGCTTCACATTCCTACCCCATCTCCTAGCCCAGAGTCCAAAAGCGTTAAACTGCCCCTGTTTCATCTCAGAATTTCCATTCCGACCGAAATCTTCCGCTCTTTTATACTCACTTTTTTTCACAGACACCCCTCCGGTACCCCCGCAACCCCTGGTCTATCTTATTGTCCAATCTTCCGCCCCTTTCGCCTTATTAAGTTAGCGAGAGCGGTAATAAAATTCAGAATCGAATTAGTTTCTTTCGAACCAGTGGTGAAGAAGCGAAAAAAATGAGCTGGCAGTGGATACGGAAATTGGAGATAAAACTGCCATGAGAAATCATAACAGAAATGGGCGGCGAGAGGTGAATCCTAATGCGCTGAGGAGATGCTCGAGAGGGAATAAAACGCAGGATTTGAGATTTAGAGGCGGATGACGGGGAAGTTCGCGAATAAGGATACGTGATAGCGGGAGGAGCTTGCGATATTCCATAAAAGTGGAAATTATTGCTGGAAATATCTTTATAATTCTTTTGCCCGCGGTGTGGAAGAGAAAAATGTTACTCTGCACGAATGTGAATTAAGGAGCATCTTTCGAAGAATTGTGGTATTTAATAAACTGTAGGACTTGAAATGTAACTACGGCAAGTCACGATGTTTTTATAGATCAAATCGATGTTATGGTCTTTTTCTTATAAATTAATTAAATGAAGGGAGCTACCACAAATTTTACGAATAATGAATATTTTATCTTGCATCCTCATGAACGTTTTCCTTATCTTCCTGCGAGTTTTATAAAATAATTTTACTTTTGTTTCTCCTACAATTTCTGATTTAAACTTTTCTAACTAATATTTAAACATTCATATTTTTTGGATATCGAAATATCGAAACAAACCGGTACAGTAAAGTCTAACTTATAAATAAAAAGATATTTTACATTAATAATTTCAAGTTGAATAATATATTGAGATATTTTTTTATTATATGTGAAGTTATAACAGTACCATGTTACTTCATCTTTTAATTTCCAATATCTGCATTTAACCCAGCCAAATGCTTTATAGCTTGTACAAAGGAGTGCATGCACTGAACATTCTATTTCTTGCACTGAACATACTATTTTTTGAAGGAGAATAAATCTGGAATCGAATCGTCCTAGCGTGTTTTCGTGTGTTGTATGTGATTGAATTGGTAGAATTAGGGCATCATTTCGTGTATTTCCTTTAAGAACGTATTTTCACTGACATTATTACACAATTCTGGTCAACGTTTAGTAAACCAATTAGTTGTGCAGGCGTTATTGATCAATTGCAATAAATGGCGTTTACTTTCCGTAATTCATTACATAAACATCAGTAATATTTTATTAATTCTAACGTAATTTTCATTCTTCAGACGTTATCGAATATAGAAAAGCCTACTGTTAATGCTTAGCAATTCATCATGGTATATCTTAACAAAACGTATACGGGAGAATGCAGTGAAGTGCATAAGACCAAATAATATTGAAAAACCTTATAAAAACAAGCAAATTTATATTTATCGCTAACTTAATAAAATATATCAACGAGGAAAATAAAACAAAAAAAATTAAAGTACATCCTTGCAAAATTACCTGAGTAATCGGGGTTAGTTTTAATTGTAAAACCCAGCTCTTTTCCCGTTCCGCTAACTTGAAAGACATTCCGGGAGTAGGTCTAAATGAGAGGGACATTTAAAGATCCAGCAGGTGGACAGCACCTCTTCCTTAGCCACTAAAGTACGCATGCACGAGGCGGAACGTAATTCACTCCGTCCCTTAATGAGAGGAGGAAACAGGAGGAGCAGGGACCCATTTCCGTGACTCAAGTGGAATGCACCAACTAAGGAAAGGGGAGGGCAGACCTTTGAAGCACGTGGTGAACACTACTGAATGCTATTTTCCAACGTCTTCTCTAAATCACAAGAGATTACATTAAAGCTGGAGAAATGCAAGAGTCTGACTCGAAAATGTTCTTTGTTTGCTCTTTCAAAAGACTAGATCAACAGTGCATCTTTATGACCTTTAATGGTGGATATTCTAGCTCGGGTTTTGTACGAAAAAGGAATGAAAACATTAAAAAATAACGTTGTGAAGGTTAATATAACATTTATATTAAAATATATGAAAAATTGTTTTAGAGAGCTAATAGCTCATAATGATGCGCGGTTGTTGATGCTGATGAAGTATAATTGGAGATTAATATTCATAGATTTAATAGAGTTCTTTTTTAATTCGCACATTTCAGCAACAACTAAAGAAGTTAAGTTAAAATAGTTGTTTTAACAATATTTTGTAATAGTTTAGGTATTAATATTGGTGAATAGTTTAGCTGATGAGAAACGAATGATGGTGAAAAATAATATTCGCCGAGATTCAAAAGGAAAATGAATGTAAAAATATAGATAAAAACGTTATGCTCATAGTATTATACAAGTACATACTATTCATTTGAAAGAAATATACATTGAACTCAAAAATATGCATGAACGATCTTTACCAGTATTCGCCCTTATCTATTTATAACTGAAAATAAACATACAATTAAACATAATTATAAATACCTTGAATGTAATGGTTTATTGAAACCTGTCATACATAAAAAATGCATCGATATTTGTTTATACTAAAATTTAATACCTCTTCCTCTGCCAAGAAGTTGCTGGTAGTTGTCTGTTTGCATTTACTATGCCTTTTAGAAAGAACAACAGCGGCGGAGAGCGACTTTAATAATGCCTCGCCCTTATTTGGGATCAGTATTCGCTTATCTTTTCCTACCCACATCACAGCTCATTGCGAAACCAAGGGAAGAAGGCCACTTCGTGCAGACTCTTTTAAGTGCTTCAACAAACGTAAGATCGCGCTCCTTGTTTGCTCTGCGGGAACGTCAGACAGTCGATCCTCCTCAGGTAAAACATTTCTCCCAGTTTCCCTTGTCGAATAACTGCTTCTAAGGAAGTGTTTACTCGAAATGTTTAAACTTAGCATCATTCTTCCGTTTACTAATTACAGTACATAACTTTTCTTGCGATAATCCATCTTAACTACAAACCGCAGTTCTGGTTGCCTTAACTGGTTTTATTACTCTTACAGCCAAACTAATTCAGATCTCTCAGGAAATTCGAAAATCATCGCAATCAATCTAAAAGAGGCATATTTTGATGAATGGATGAATGAATCGGATGTCAATAATTGCAGTATGATTGCCATGTGCTGAGTTGAAGTATTTTTGATATTAAACAAAACAAAAGGTAGTATACAAAATAATAACAATTATAGTAACAGAAATTCATAAAATTCAATTAATTTCCGATATAAAAATCATTAAGAAATATTTATTTAAACCCTCCGTATATTTGAACAAGTTAAATATTTATTCTAGGCTTGATATATCATATCAGCATGTAAAAGTCTGAATTAACAAAACTTCTAGCCGTAGCTGTTTTCGTTCTCGTTTTTACTACTCAGAGCTTTTAATTTGCTTTAATAAATATGAAATTGCCCATTTATTATTTTATTGAAAAGTTCCCATTATTTTCAAGTTTTATTTCATGAATAATTTTTTTTGTCAAAGAAGTTTGTGGAAGTTAGCTTTATATATCTGTTGTCGAATTTGACTATGATGAACCAATTGCGATAGTTGGTTCATGCTATATTACCATATACGCTACTTTACTTTTAACCTCGACGGTAAAAGTATCATCTTGATAGCATCATCGACTTTCTGAAGGAAATTTATGTATATCAATAATCCAAATTACTACCCCATTAAGAAGTAAAACTTTGAGTTCCGACAGAAAAGTAAGCGTCTAAAAACTCGTTAACTATTTTATGATGCTAGGAAATGGAGACATTAAAGGGAATTGAATTCTTAACTGGGGCTTATCGCGACCGCTCAAGATTTGACTCTTGTACCTCATCCTTAAGGGTAAATGAGACTTCTGTCAGCTTTCAATAATTCATTAACGTGAATGTTCCTACAAAGATTCAGTTTTATGACTACTATGTTGGTATGTATTGATTAAATTTTATTTCCGAAACTCTGAATTTTATTTGACGATTTTTAATAAACGTGGAAAGAATTTTAGTGATAAATTATATAAATTTTGTTCCATCTTGTTTTATCCTTAATTTTTGGACATGATTGCTTGATATGAAATGTTTTTCACTAAGATACATTGTAATACATCAAGCACCTCCTGACAAGAGGACTTCACCAGTGAAGGGCAACAGTAGCTAAGTATGAAAACAAAATTGTAAATGGATCTAATTTTAAATCTTTCTTTCGATTAATTTAATGGTATTTGACGAAGATAATATATTCAGTTATCTTACTGGAAAATGGAAATCAATCAAAGAATTGAATATCTTGAATCCTTAAAAAAAATCGATACACTTTCACGTGAATGTAAGAAAATTTTGATTTATAACTTATTTACTGCTCATATCGTGCAATAATGTCGCTGCTTAATCAGTAAGTCTGAGTTCATGAATTCTATTCAGATCAAAGAATTTCCGATAGTAGGAATATGGTATACAATATCGAATAATAGCTTCTCCAAATTATGAAAATTGGTTGTATACATACTTGCATAAAACATGTAAGATACGGGCAAATACAGAAGACATCGTCGATATATGAGCATCAGATGGTATTTCGTGATCATTAAACAGTCTTACATATTTATGACTTGTACCCAAATTGTAAAGGATACCAGCTGATTTTACTAAAATTAGATTTATACGTACACTCCTGGCCAAAATTAACGCAGCACCGGCCGTTAGAATCGCTAGGGAGGTGCTGCGTTAATTTTGGCCAGGAGTGTACATTTTCACTCCATATTTTTGCATTTCTTAATAAAAACGAGAACTTCCAACAAACATGATCATATCGATGACCCTTTGGAGTCTGCTTTTACCATCTTTCAACTAGCCTCTCTGTGATAATGATACCTCTGAACCATGCTATTGCAAGCCTGGAGGTCTTTAAAAATCAGTCAAAAGTTTGCTCCATAAGTTCACCCGGCGAACATTTACGCTCTCTGATTTTTCAACCGCTGCCTCTTTGATAGATGTTATTGGATCGTCTGTAGCGAATGATTTTCAGCATGCCATAGTTTCTGGGTTAGGTTTTGCATGAATTGCTGCCCGAACGCATTCAAATAGGAAGCGCGTACATGTGATCTTGACACAATGGATGTTCATTGTTCCAAAGGCCGAAGTGGAAAGGTTATCTTTGATTTTCATTCTCTGAGACCATGGATACAGAATATCTGGGTACATTACATATCATCGATGATAGCAACCGTAGATATGTCAGGATATACCTCTTTATCTGTAGGTAAAAATTCATAACTATACTTACCTGGAAAACGGTTGAAATTCGGAATCTCCTACAGGAATATTAGTAGAAAAATTAAGTGAACAAAAGTACTGATTTGCTCTTCAATTATAAATGTAATATAGCATTTTATTAGTAACTTTTAAATTTAACAGAAATTCATCAGAACAATTAATCTTTATAATTTCTAAGTAGAGATGTATACGTTGAGTATTAGACCTAATGAAAATCCAACTTTTAATCTCCGCTATGCAAAGCTAATATGCTATCTAAGCTATGGATAAATAAATTTTATGAATGCATAAAAATAGGTATATATATACATCAAGGCTTATAAACCTGCTAGGTTTAACTGCAGAAATAGAAACATTACATAGGACTGAAGATACATACGTGTAATTAGGATGTGTTTCTGATATATTTTTGGGAAAATCCAGGATAACGATAATTATATCTACTAATTAGTATATTTTAAACATTAAGTTTTCTAAAATCCACGGATGTGGCCGAGATGTTGTTGAAATTGTGCTTCATAATGAAGGACAAGACAAGTATACTTTTCCACAGGAAATTTATTCGGAGAATACCGGTCTTAGCTACAAGCCATCATCTCCAAATAAATTTCCTGTGGAAAAGTATATATCTCTTTTCCTACATCATTAAGTTTCCTACGGAGTATGATAGCGGTAATACTTTTTTATAGGGTAATTTAAGTAATCATTGAGTAGCTTGTTCCATATATTCCATGTACCGTGGGATTATTTCCTTTTTATTGGTGTCAATATCGTTGGTTGTTTAATAATCTGCACCTGATTACTAATTATGTTCTTTCTACCTTACAGGTAAGTCCTCATTCTGCTCTCTTTGAATACCTGCCCTAACATCTGGTTTTGTAAGTACATACGCATGCCATTTCCACAGATAATAGTTCTCCAAGACAATTTCACGTAATTTAATAATGCCCCGTTTTCATCATACACTCCAAAGGGATTTTCAATTAGAGCAAGACAAATAGTAAAAGGAGCAGTTGTTTTAAAGCTTTCGCGCGGATGTCTTTCTTTATGAAGCCGGAAATTGCGACCACAACCTCAGCTTCGACAAGGCCCGCCCACTCTGAGAGGGCCCACTACTTACTCCGCCGACTCCCGCCTCACTTCGGGCATAAAAAATTGTCTCTTCCGCCTCCAATTCCCTCCGTCTTGGCACATTCTCTCGCCTCTCCCGCATCCCTCCATCTTCATCACATCTTCCTCCTTCTCCCACCTACTCCGTCTCTCTCTGTGTCCAGTCCCCCTCTTCAGAAAGCTCTGTGACAAATGTCTCCGCGTTCTACTCGTTATTGCATCCAATGTTAACGACCGAGTCTTCCGAAGAAGAGGTCAGGAAGAGAGAAAAATAGCGTTTTTATGAATTAGCAATGAGGAGTGCTTCCCCTCGCTTCCGTTTCTTCAGCTCCGGGGAGAGCTCTTTCTAGAACTGCCGTACTTTCTAAAGGATGTTTTTAAATCCCCTTCCTTTTTTTATGCTTCTGATAATAAGCGACCCGCTCTGGTGCCTGCTGAAAATTCCGCTTCGGAAAAGAAAAGGGAATGCAATAGCATTTCCACTCAGGAGACGCCCTAGGTTGGAAATCTTCGGGATGCTCACTTTAATGTTTCCAATGGTTGGCATTTAGACTACGATCTTGGAGCCCAAGATGGCACTTATGCAATTAAATTTGTGCAAAATATTAATTGTATAGAATCACGCGGAAGAAGGAATAGAAATACGGGAAGATTTATCTCTTGGTATTGTTTTTCAATTGAGTGAAGTTTTGTAAATTTCTTCATATTGTTACCTTTGAGATTTGTTTCCAAGTTTGTAAATCGCAATATTACTCTAAACATAAATGTATGGGTAGTTTTAAAAAATTTCTCGTAAACAACCAGCAATAAATAAGGATACAATATAAGATGGGGCATCCTAGTCTCAATTTCGCCCGATAAAGACAGCTTTTATATTTGATGCTTGTAACGTATCTCTTCTTAGTTCACATCTTCACTAAATTTAGATCAGCTATTCATCGAGTTCGTCATTTTATTTTTATGGCTGGGTTTATTTTTGCGTCGTGAGAAATTTTAGATATTTATTTAATTCTACAATATGATTAGTTTTAGAGTTATAAACCTTTCATGGTACAAACCATCATTTTGAAGAAGCTATGTTCGCCATTCGAGAACTCCTAGCATCTGGCTCTATACGAGGAAATAGCATTTGATTGCTGTTGATAGTTTATATCTCTCATCTGACTGTACTTGGACTAAATGAATTCCACAGCTACCGTAATACATGGGCTCGGAGCCGTGCACTTCCGTTTGATGGGTTTTCTCAGGAGACCGAGGAACATTGTCGCCATCTTCCCTCACAATTTTTTCATCCTTCTTATTTTTTTCTTTCCTTTTTGCCCGCTTCCACTTTTTTCTTCCCACCTCCGCGACCATACCTTTCCTCTGACAGAGCCTCCGCTTCTCCTATTCCCTTTAATACGCCCCCAGTCCCACTCGTTAACTATAACGAAGGGGGAAGCTTGCCCTTGGCGTCATATCTCCCCGGAGAGCCGCTCTTGGGGTAGGGAAAATAAATAAAAATACCGGGGCATTCCGAACACATCGCTGCGACCCTTTCCACGCCTATCTCCTTCCGAATTTTTCCACGGAAAACTCTACTCCAAAACACAGTCCTATTTTTTCTCCTACTTGTTTTATCGTCGAGAGAATAGGATCCGCGGGCACAAGCGTAAGCGATGATGTGGAAGAGAACGCCGAGGAACTCGGATTTCCATTTTTATTTCGGCGACCAGAAATATCAATATTGCGCTATTCCCGACAAATCTGATCCTGTTTGCCCTATTATTGCGATGCAAATACATCCGCGTTATAGGAGGAAGGCGGAGTTTTCCTCTGCTTGCAGCGGCATGAGATCTAATAATAGAAGGAAATGTATTCTTTAGAGTCTTAGTTACCCAGTATTTCGACGTAACCTGTGGATATTTAAAAAAATATTGAATTCCTGTAATGAACTCTGGAATATGTACTGCGTTTTTCAGTACGACTCACAGCTAATAAATAATTCAAGAGTTTTCTGAGATAACTAAAAGGAATAAACGTATTTTGGATTCAATATTTCTTAAATTAAATGATTCTTGAGAATGCGAAATGAATGATATCTCGCCCGATTCTGTGAATTTTATCATTGAGAATCTTAGATGCCCAATGTATGTAAAAACGTACCCTGCAGTTAATTCAAATATGGCAAATGACCATGATAATCTCTAATATATGTAGCGTACATTTAAAACTTACGCTTCAGTAATTTTAGTTAACAAATTTTAATTAATAATTCATAAACAATCTTAATCTGCAATAAGAATAATTTATATCTATATAGCAATAAAAAA
This sequence comes from Sympetrum striolatum, assembly GCA_947579665.1. NCBI lineage: Eukaryota > Metazoa > Arthropoda > Insecta > Odonata > Libellulidae > Sympetrum > Sympetrum striolatum. The sequence goes on from OX388341.1 coordinate 26,233,588, forward strand.
GAACAGAAATACTTAAGAATCAAAATGGCTGATAAACTTATGCCTGAAGATTCATTGAGCCTACTGAGCTTATATTTAGACGGGAGGCAATAAATCTTTGTTTCAAAACATGAATTTATGAGTAATCTAAAGCTATATCTCGGCTACTCCATCACCCACTTAGTATTCATTGATTTTAGCCACTCCTCAGAAATTTGAGGCAATTCGCGTATCAGAAATTGGGTTAATTGTTGCCCCTTCTGGAGATGCCTTTCATTAAAGGAATTCCACTTTACTTAATTGCTTAACTCACCGCGAAGTAAATTGATCTTTTAGCCTTTGCGCTCACAACATGCATAATACGAAGAAAAAATCTCGGGTCCTTTTACTGGATTTTTCCCCCAGCAGCCGTTCCCCTTTCAGCCCGAGCGTGGCTCCGTTGTACAGCCCATTTAGAATAAGATCGATTGTTCAATTATTCTAAGTACGCTTCCGGGAGAGAAGAGGCCCTAAAAAGTCGTTCAGATAAAATCCGCTAACTTAACGACTCAAAACTTTCGTTAATATTTGATACCATGGATTTCGCAGTACATAATACGAAGCGTCCAAAAAGCCGACGTCAAGTCAAACAGTGTATCAAGAGGACGACTTCAGATTGCTTCTATTAATCCCCGCCATCTTGTAAGAGTTTGTCTCTTTTATTCATATACACACACACTCCCTCTCTCTCTCATCTTGTTTGCTTTTCGTGCCTCGATTGCTTGTTTCATCCCTTTCTTTCCTTTCATTTCCTCCTCCTCTACCCTGCTCCTCCTCCCCCCTCCCCCTTCCCTCCCTCCCCTCGTCTCTCCACTTGCCCCATCATTCTCCTCTGGGCTACGCCTTTTTTTCCCTAACAATTCTTTCGCCGCGACCGCAGCTCCTCGATTGTTGGAAGAGAAACGTACGAAATGAATAAGTGCGTTAGCGTGTCGACGAAGGGACTAATTAAAATCCATTAAAAGTGCTTCCTACCCACTCTCGCATTGCGTGTATTTAACTGCAGAGGCTCCCACCTCTTGTGTACATTTTCCCCACTGTTATCCGAAACATTCTTATTTACCTTTCATCTCGCAACGACAGTTTTATCCCCCCGATCTTTTACATCCATTCCTCCGTCTCATTCACGCTCGCGACAGATACGGAGCCGTTTTCCCCGGCGGTTCTTTCCGTGAATGCGTAATTAATCTTTTCCTCGGGAAAAAAGAACTACTCTCGAATTTATTTGAGTACTCGGATGTTTGTCGCGTCACAATACCCTCGTTACGTAATTAGTCTCATTTTGGCGAAATTTTTAAAACGTCCCGTTCTTAAAGGCAGCGGAGACACGTTTTTCGAGGATGGAATTAAACTTTTGCCGCTCCCACTTGAATGGACATTTAATTTCCTCGAACGGAGATTTTAAGGAGATGAAATGGAAATGCGTTTGTGACGCATTTTAATTAGATAAATTGAAATTTGGGTGAGGGAGTCTTGTGATTATATTCAACCGCGAGGCCTAAACTAATGCGCTGAAATTAGTCATCAAGGAAATTAGACCACGTTTACGAATATATGCAGTTTTTGCGTAGCAAGCAACCTTAGTGACGATTTTTTCTGCTAAACATTAATTTTGCTTTTCTCAATTCCCGGCTACTGAATGGGGATTCTTTTAAAGTAAGTTGTTGTCAATGCACAAGCGTTAACGCTAACGCAAAAATTTTAACGATACATGCTGAATGCTCCCCGTTCTTGGTTATTATTAAAATAGTTTGGTACTTTTGGGCATTTTTTCTATACCCTGTGCATGAAATAGAATTTTGGCAGAGGAATGTGATTAAGAGAATTATCTTTGTTAAACGAGGTATCACTGCATACTTTGCGGAAAACCATGGTGAAGTAAGAGACCCTTGAACCTGCACATCCATGATAGAATCCTCGTATTTAAAAAATGTTATCAGATATTTATTTATTGTAATTCAATATTTACCGTATTAAAACTATGAAATATCTACTTACCTGTACCTAACTCTTGTTTTACCATGCAAGGTAGGAATATTTCTACCAGCCGCCTGATACGATACGATACTGACCCTTAAGTCTACGATTATCCTATTTTACTAGTTACCCAATTTTAAGTTATACTTTACTTTGTATACCTTCCGATGGATATACTCTGATGAGATAGAGTTTCGAAAGTATTAAATTGCTCACTCTACGCACTATTCTTTGTCGTTTTCTATCCTGGCTATAAGGACAAACGCATAGTTTGACAACGCTGTGCAAAGTTTGCGCCAAGAAGTTAATGAGCCTTTGGAGAAAAAAGGTTTCCAAAGGAGAAAAAAGGAGCTCCGAGGAAGCCATTTCTAACATCGGAATTAACCGATCTCAGTCTATCTTGCGTAGTGAAAATCAATCGGGAATTCCTTTTTTGTAAACTAACGAAGCGCTTAGATATCTACTGGGAGAGCTCGGGTCGGAGGGCGAGGAGTATAAAAAGGCCTTAAGACAAAAAATAACACTGTGCCCCGTGAGGAAATTAAGTGGAAAGAAAAGAGGGACGTAAGAAGAGATGATTAAGGCCGGGGCGGAATCGATTGGAAGAATGCGCAAGAAAACGTGGATAAAGCGCTGGAGCAGGAGGAAGCACGATGAAATTAAATTCAAAGTGGAGAAAGGAAAGGGAAGGACGGTGTATCTCGGTCGAGGGGAAAGAGATAGAAACAAGAGTGGGCGGGGGCGAGGACGACAACCAGAGGCGATGGGTTGAAAGGGTAGCACGAGCGGGTTGCCAGCAGTCGATCGAGCAATCATTCTTTTGTCTCCTCATTGGGCATTGTTCTTTTGGCGTTCGTTACCTTTAGCGCCCGGGGCTAACCTTCCCGACTCGTTTTCTCCGGCCTTTCGAGATGGATGGTGAATTGGAGACGCGATTTCCAGAGGGTAAATAAGAAAGGAAGGGATCGGTGGGGTGCCAAAGTGTAAGAGACGGAAAACGTCTTAATTAACTCCCGAGAGATATTCGGAGTGCCCGGTATTATCTATGAAATAAAGTTGAGTGTGGGTTGATACGATTCGGTTTAAGAATAATGCATCTATGATTCCTCTCATCCGTATTTATTCGTAAGTCTGAAACGAAAGAACTGTAAGAATAGATGTTTTTGTCTAACTTTGTGATTAATTAATGCTCAATCAAGAACTGAAGTGAAATACTGAGATTTATTTCAAATTTGTGACTAAATCCAGGCTAAATCCGTCTTCTTCCATTAAACCGTGTAATACAAATTATGAAAATAATAAAGTATTCATCTCATTTTCTTATCTAATTATTTCCTAAAGTCAGCAGATCAAACCCGAATGATTTAACGACCCTATTAAACAAATTATAAATTTTAATTATTAATTATTAAACAAATTATTAATTAATGTAGTCCTCAGTCTAATTAATTCATTGAAAATCTTAGTATATTTATATCGATTGACTTAAGCTAAGCATTACTATTAACGCATGTCTTTTTAAACTTAGCCCACAATTTATTCTTTTTATGAACAAAATTTTCTTAGATATGTATCGGAAACCCGCATATATACATAACTTCAATTTAATCTTGCTTTCTTAAGATGCTTCTCAATGGAAGTACTAAGTATGATGTAGAGTTTGAGTGGTTGTAAATTCCAGAAGATGAAATTCGTTCTTACGTCATGCTGAACAGTTGCTTCTACGCAATAACCCGAAACATAATTCTTTCCAATGCATCAGTTGCTGTAAATAAATGCTGCATGGCCTACTTTATCAGGAGGAACGAATCTCATTTACCGCAGTCTGTTCCCCTTTTTGACGTGCTTTACTTCCCGAGACCGATAAATGGATGATTTTGAGTGACTCATATATTATAAATAGTATTATATTAGCTATTTACGTTCCATTACACATCATTCTGCCATAATGGAATGTAGTAAATCATTTTTTTTCATCCCATGGGGAAATAAGTTTTTGAATTTTTGGGTCGGGTTTCCCCATACAAGGACCAAAATCGTTAACCAAATTCATCAAAGTTGATACCCTCATCCATTTCTGATCTATATTTCTTTTTTTATCCTCCAATTTTCTCAGTGTCAATTTTATCTCGTATTTAGATATAAAATTAATATAGTACAGGCATACAGATTATTCTGATTACAGATCATAATTATTATATAATCACATTAAAATCAAATTTTTTTTACACTAGTTCCTTTTTCAAAGCTTATAGCGATAATATGCATGCAAGCGTATACTTCTAGTTAAAGATCAAGTATATATTCCTTAAAAAATATATTCCGATGTAAATATAATTGTAATGTGCAAATTCCAGCAGTTAAGTACACCCATTGCGCCCCAGTGCTTTAGTTCTGCTACGCACTGATTAAGACGTGTTTATCTTTTTCAGTTTTCTTAGAACACTTTAGTATCCTAGGATGGCGCTTTTATCGCATTGTATGTGTCGTTCCGTTGCTTAACGAAGATATTTCTTTTTCTCTTCTCCCTTAATGTACATAGTATTTTGATGATGTCAAAAAGATATTTAAACAAATTTAATTCTGGCATGGTTTTGCTTACGTTAGTAATTCAATCGTGAAACCAGTCGTTGAAGTTTTTATTAACTCTCGAGCAATAACGAAACCAGCTAATGTTTGCAAGAAATTTAAGCGATAATGGAAAATATCACTTAAATTTGGAATGTAATAAGGGTAGGTTATAATCAATTTCCTATTATTCGCTTATCATGCCAACGCACTGAAATTATTGGAACCTCAGAAAAGAGAGTGGTAAACCAGTCATGGCCATATAACAGTGGAGTAAGTCCAAGGATTCCCTCCACCGATGCCATCCTTCATCCGAGCTCCGGCGAAATATTTCACTTTGACCATCCGCATATTACCATCCCCACTTCAGCAAGAACGACGCGGAATAGAGATCTCACGAGTCTCAAGTTCGGCGGAGCTCCTGTTTACGAAGAGGAACCTGTATTCAGGAGGGAGACCATGGCCGGAATTTCGGTGGCTCCTTCCCGGAGAAACCGCAAAGGACTTCGGGAAGGGAGGGAAGAAGGCAAGGAAAGGGAGGACGAAATGGAAGGAGTCTTATGTGGTTGCTCAAGTTGAGAAAGTTTTCAGAATGGGGATAGCGTGTGTCTATTTGTGAGTGTGTGCGCGCGCCTTTGGGACCGTGGTCACACGTGGACTCTCCCGGTCTCTGAATGGAGCGGAGGAGCGGTCTCGGTTGAATAAGGAGGTGCAGAAGATGAAAGGAAGAATGGGAAGAGGGGAGGAGGTGATGAACGGGGGAAATATCTAGAAGGAGCGAAGATCGAGAGAGAGGAATTGGAAGGAATGAAAGGGCGCGGGGGAAAGCGAGGTGGCACCTATAAAAAAGAACGGTGGCCCGAATATTCGTGGAGAGTGAGATTGGTGGGAGACGGAGTGCTCTTCCTCCACCTGGGTAAACCTCGACAGACGTCACGTTAAATCGATAATCAAAGTTTCCTCGTAAATATATTCTGCAACCTGTCCTCCGTCTATCGGCTGACTGACGTAAACTAGAAAGATTCGGAGAGGTGCGAACTCGAGGAAAATAATGAGGTCGGCCCGTGGGTGCTTTTCAAGGGAAGCGTGAAGTATTAACTTGCTGTGTGTGAGAGTTTTTTATTGGATTAACGAGGTGTTGGGCTTTGAGATATTTTATTCCAATCGTTCCAATAAGCGTGCATCCGCACACACAACCCATACTGATTGGCGCTTTCGATTTCTCTTCATTCCAGTTTCTGTTTTCAGATGATATTTGGAAGTAAAACGTACATTTTCAATACTAAGTAGGAGTTATTATAAAGGAATATCTTCATAATAATAGAATATACGGAGATTCAGAGAATTAACATTCTGGATATTATTTCTCAGATTTGTTATCAAGTACACTTCCGCTGTATGAGATATGAAAGCTTTGTATTAGACTTGAAAAGATTATATTTCACTACGATTTCGGCATAAACTTCTAAATCGTACGTTTTCCTTAAAAAAGCTGGACATGTTGCAAAGAAAAGTAATCAAAGATAGGCCACAGCTAATCTAAATATATTACTATAAATTTCAATTTCGTGTATTCAGAAACAACTTTAATCTAAATATTTGACATTCTTGTCTTTCGAAGTCATTTATCACAGTATTTTACGCTGGAGATATTAATAAGCTGAAATAAATCAACAATTCATTCAATTCATTTCAACTATTTTTATGGAGTAGTTAACCAAATGACTCTTATTTTGAACCCTTCTTCAAATTTAGGGTAGATAGAGGCGCTAAAGATTATAAAAGTGCTTCAGCTTCACTTCCTTTCGTAGGTTACATTAAATATTCATCTTTAAGGAATACATTTATTTACCTAATCACCATAATTACAAATAATTTTATAAACAATTGGCTTGGCTGCATACTGTATTCACGAACAATACTTTCTTAATATATTAAAATGTGCTACATCTAAAACAAACGCATACTATAAAATTTAAGTTATCTTAGTAGGAAAAAGATATTTGTCAAGAAAAAGATGCTCTAAGTGGCTATGGATTCGATCTAATTGAATTAGTTGAATTGGATTCGTTAAATTCCGATGGGCAGACACTGTTTCGAACTCAAAATATTTCCCAACTTGACCGATTGCCATTTAAGTAAGATACGTCACGGGAATAAAATGTCGCTATTGATCCCCTTAAACAAACCCAGGGTTCAGCCTTTTCATTCCAGCAGAAATATTCGTCTGGGGTTTTCTTCTCCCATTTCGCATTTGAGTGAGAGATAATTGATGGATGCTTTTTGCAAGTCTAGATTCAACGAGGTTCCCGCTACATACAAATGAAGGAAACCACGATTCGACGTCTCCCTGGGACTTTCCAGACGGGAGGGCTCGACGAGCGGTGAGGGGGGGAATGAATGGAGTGAGGGAAAAGAAGTATAGGGGGCGGAAGGGGCTTGGAGGAATAAAGGAGTTGCGAGATCGTTATGCATGGATGAATGGAGATGAGTGCAAGGAGAGGAAAGAAAGGAAGAGAGAGAAGAGAGGTGAGCATGTGAGAGGTGCGAGGGAGGCAGAAAGGAAGTGCGTTCGAACTAAGAGACGAAAAACCCTGAGTCAGAAGTTGGTGAAAGGTTCCGAAGAAAGAAATAGAATTATTCGGCGGATGAGGGGAATGGGATGAATGGATAGGAATGGATTAGAAAAGTGTGCGGGTGGAAGTTGTAAGTGGCGGGTCAACATAACACATAAATTGTACAGCCTTGTGTATGTCGGTGGGAAGTGCCGGGAAGTTGGAATTGGTTAAGAAAGTTTGAATATTCTATTCGATTTATACGGTCCATTATGATTCGGGGGAGAAGTAGTTCGGGAGCTCATTCTATCGAATTTGGGTTGAATGGCGGAGCGAAAGAATATCGCGGTCTCTTGTCGACTCCAACTTGGAATAGATTCCGGGAAGTGAGTAAACCGTATGTATCCGCTTCGGCCAGGGAAAGGAGGTGCTTCATCTTTATTCTATCGCTTTCGCCGAGTAATTTATGCATTTATTCTACAAATTGCCCTCATCACGATGAATGATCTCACGTTAATGGCCGCCAACTTTTAAAGTTTTCCAAGGAAAAATTAATTTGTGGTTAATATTGCTTGAGGTGTATCTAAAATTTTTATTGATGTGTAATAGATCAGCTGTGACTGGTACTAGGAAATTATTGGTTTTAACGGGAATTAACTTCAAATATAATATTCCCGGTTTTTTCTACTTTAATTGTTATTCACTGTTGTTAAAGCAGAAGGGATATGCAAAAATCTTATATTTTTATGTTTATTGTGAAGTTCTTGATCATATGATGCTTCTTTCGAAAAGGTTTAGAAGAATAACCTTTTTCTGTAATGATAATTCTTGCAGATTCATTTATCTTTCTGAGAATCGACTATTTTACAGGCCTATCGAGTAGTAACAATAGCAGCGGAACATTCTCAGAAACAAACCTTGAAAGTATTATACATTCCACAGACCTCCAAAATGTCAAATATATCCTCACTTGTGATGTGATTAATTATTAAGGTTTGTCTTTGCCAATTAGTTGTTGAATTTAATTCTTAAAATCATGCAGTAAAATTATAGTTCTATAAACTGGAATTGTATCCCAAAAGCATCATAATCCATATTTTTTATCCATTCCAATACATTTAGAGCTCCAGCATTTACACTCTACCTTCCGTACATAGATACACGCAATATTTATCCTAATAACTATCAGCTAAAATATAAGTTTTAATGGATCCTATGGAAGTAATTGATGAACTTAAATTGAGATAAGTAAGTAATATTGGCCTTTATTTTTAGGAATACGTCATCATCATTTAACGACAGCTTATTAAAACTCAAGAATTTACCACTATTAGAGGAAAGAAACTTAGGAAGTATTAAGAGTTATCCTTCATAGTTCTCCTCAAACTCATCTCAATGGATGAAAAGTTTTGTGTGATCAAGGACACCGAATTTCCTTTAAGTGACCGAATTGCTTTCCTGCAATAAATGAAGATGCTTAGCTAAGTAATTACTTCATTTACTCATTTTTCGATCAACTTTATTAATAATTATCTTAGGTTTAATTCTAATAAATTGCATATTATTACGACGAAAATGAATATGGTAATATTTTACTAGAAAAGCGGATTTACAATGTTCTTCACGAGATCAGGCCATAATTTCCTCACTTTCATTAATGTTCAATTGATTTTCTTTATCGGAGATATTGTAAACTAAGGTACTCTAAATTTGGAATTTCAACTGAAGACAAGCTTCCTTCAAAAACTGAGATTTTTGTTACTGATGCATGGTTGTAATGAGAATCTATAAAGAAAGCCTAAAGGATAGAGGAAGGTTGGACTCCTCATTTGAGACCAATTTTCTTTGTTGAGTTTTCAGTTACCACTTAGGAGAGGAAGCAAAACAAATTCATTCATATTATTTTATGTCTCCGATAGAGTTCCAAGAAGAAGATATAACCTAAAACGGAGAGTTTAAAGCGATGAATACGGCCGTAGTTTTTCATTAATCCTCCAAAACGAAATAGATAAATGAAACTTGGATTGGAATTTATGATACTTTTATTAAATTTGCCCTTAAACACTGAAGTGGAGCCTTTTCAAATTTTTTTTTCCCACCTAAAGTATTATCAAATATATTTGTTAACTCATTTACATGTATATTTAAAAAATTAACATGCGCGATTTTGAATAAAGTTTTTCAATCAAACTCTGAATTTTTAATGATCAGTTACTTCGATTTCATAATGTGCCATTCATATTTATAGCGAACCAAAAGAAGTGCCCAGAAGTGAAGGGAAAGTAAAAATACCTGTGTAAAAGACTTAATTGTAACCCACGCTTTTTAATAATAGGCAGAAAGCAAATGCGAGGCTATAATCTTTTCTGAACCAACAAACCAAGAAAATAAAGTTATAATGAATTCATACAAACGCACCAACTGGATACTCAATTCAATAATCAGAAAATTATCCGTAACATAGTGTCGTTGATGCTGCTGAGGTCAAAAATTGAATGTAGATATTTCGAAGAGCGATGAATAATTTGTGCACAATTGAAGAGAAATTACTTTATCTTTCTCTGATATGTTTACAAGCATCTTAACTGAACAGTTTTGCATTCGATGCTCTGCTAAACCTATACGAACAAATATAATTCTAATTTTCTCCTTCCGTGCATATTTCTGAATCATTATCAAAGATCAGAAGTTCATATACAAATTTTATTTGAACATTCAGTTTCAACCCAATTTACATAGTTGAAATATATTGAGATAGCTTGTAAATTATCTTTAAGTATATATTTTGTGAATTAATTCAATCTTAAAGGATGTACCGCTTAATTTTTCTCTCTTTAACCATTTCTGTACCATCCTTATCTCACTTGCGGAGATGCTTCATTCTAAAAATACCCCTTTTGAAGGCAGACATCTAGACAATTATAAAAAAATATGGGAACAAAAAAAAACTCGGAATTAACTTATCAGCGATAGGTTTTAAAATGACACGAAGCGAGGGAGAGAAATGCGGGCGCCCGCAACTGAAGAGTCTCTTCGGGAGCAATTTATCCACTCCGTTTTGGATGGTAAAAAGTTTAGCGAGTTGAATGAAAAGAAATGACCGGAGAAACCGTCCGACGATGTATGCGGTCTACGCGAACCAGTTTTATGGACTTCCGGGAACCCGTACATAAATAAGGGAATCTGGGTAATGTCGCGAGAAGATAAACACTGATGGCATGGTTATGCGTGCGTGAACCTACCGCGGGATGACTCATTTCTATCGCCCAGGGAAATGAATTTTTCTCGTGTGCCTGCGTGTGTAATGCTTCCAAAACAAACTGCGCCCATGCAGTGATTCCAAAAGCGGTTATTATTATTTTATTCCTCCATTTTACTGCTTGTTAAGATGCAAACTTATTCTCTTATTAATGGAAGTGTCTAAAAGTGTCTAAACTCCTCAATCTTAAGATATTCAGCGGTGTACTTTCTCGAGAAGTGCAAGGATGTATAACAATAAACCTTTAGTATTAGTGGTAAGTGCCCTTCAATGAGCCTATTCAGTTGTCTCTGAAACACTTTAGTATACTTATAGGATTCTAAAAGTTATTACAGCTAGTAATAACCTTTTTCATGATTTGCGAGGACAATTCTATAACTCGCTGTGTTGTTGTCTTGAATTAGACGTTCATCTATTTTCAGACATGGTTTGATAATAAGCATGACGACTACAGAACAACTTCAGACCCAGAAATTTTAGCTCTAGGAGAAAATCATATCATCTTCTATATCCAAACGCAATAATTATTGTGACGGGTATACATATAATTTGGATTCTTTGACTCCAAATATTGATAAAAAGAGTATGCCTTATAAAAAAGCTTTCTTTAAAATATAACGTTGTCTTTGAATAAATAATTAATGGTAAACTATTGTTTACTGCTCACTAGAATTGTATGCAAAAATTAGCACGGTATATGATTTGTGTGCACTTGGCTATGCTTATGTGCAAAAACTACTAAGTTATGTCAAAGTGAAGCCTAAATTTGGAGATCTTTTACATTGTTACCTATGTCTTACCTTGATTTATGTAAAATGAAAATAATTTAAGACATACGTCAATCGACAATCGTATTTGATTGCGAAGTCTAAATAAATTATAATACATCCTCTTTCTCGCTTTATCTTCCCCTTCTACCCCTTTTACTATTGTCTCCTAATGACGAGGTTGTCACCCTTAAATCGATTTCAAGTTATTTCGCCCATGTTTAAGAAATCGAATTTTTCCGTTAATATATATCGAAACTCACCAAGACATCGCCTGATCTGATAGGATTGAAATATTACATCATGGAATGTCCGATATCCGTGACTGGGACAGTAAGGTTCAACTGATATCAGTAGAACGTTGTCGCTTGCGATTGTGACCTTATTCGACATGAAATTCGTCATTAAATATATAATTGAAAGGTAAGAAGACTTCGGCTTTGTATAGATCGTCCCCAGAGGAAGTTTTCGATGTGAAGTTCGTGAAAGTCCAAGTTTGAACTGAGAGGGAGAGTTTAAAGGTGAGGGGCGTGGAATCAGTGCCCGCCCTTGCCGTCCCAATGGCCGCCGTTCGGCAACTCCGCCTCCCGACGGCTTTTCCTTTCGTCGCAGAAAGAGAAAGGGGAACCGCGAAATTGGACCCACCCCACCCACGTCCGCGGTCATTAAAATCCGATTCGTTTTCCGAAGCTTTGAATCGGCTACGGAATCGAAGCATTCCTCCGAGAACCTTTGTCTTGTCTTCGCATCTTTCTCACCTCGTTCTGATCTCCCCTCATCAGACGTCGACCTTTCCTCTACTTATCCCGCATCCTAACATCTCTAGTCTCACCGAGATGTTTTCTCTTCGAGGGTCCTACATGAGATTCTGATCAGGCTCTTTTCCTTTCAGCGGATCTTTCGTCTGAAAGAGGTCGCTTTAGAGGCTCAGGTTTCGTTTTCTTGTATATGCATTCGTCTCAGATCTGATTCGATAGCAAAGACGTGAAGGTTGTTGAAGTTTTTTACCCTACAAAATATAGGCTACATTGTACATTTATATCCTTGAAGAATGACGTAAATTCGAATTTTTATATAGTATCTATCAGAGAATATCAATTTTATTATTTTAAGTATTTTTCAATGTGTCTTTAGATGTAAGTAAAAACAAATATCGCTGAATTTGCATTGGGCGGAAAAAATTAAAATATTGCTATAAATTGTATCTGAATCGAAAGTTTCATCCCTTGAGTATCGTGGTTAATCGATTCCATACTCTACCGTGATTCGTGAATTTCCGCGAAGTAGGATATTTGATTCATAAATCGAATATGTTCGTATTTAGAGCATAGGAAACCTATACAAGACCCACATGCGTTGTTGACATTATTAGATCCTCTAGGCATAAAATAACATCCTTAAGTCACCATTACGCTCGTATTACAAATGTATCAGACTAAATAACAGAAAATAAGATGCACATTCATTAGACGTTAGAAACACCATAACTTTTCGATTAATATTTGAAAAATCCGGGATAGAGCGAAGCCGAAAAACTCGAACCGCTAAGTGAGGAGGGACGACCCTAGACGATTAATATATATTAATTAAAATCATATTAATATTCTACAGTTACTGTATGAATAATAAGTAATTTGGCATACTAAAATAAAAACCTAATATCGTAGTCAATTATGCTTTTGCTTAATTAATATTTAAATGAAATTTTCAATCAAATAATAATAACAATAGCGTCCTTATTGGGCGAAATTGGGACTAAAAAGTCACATCTTCCATTTAACCCTTGACATAATAGTAAAGGAAAAGAGGAAAAGAATGACTGATTTTGTGGAGGAAAAAACAGTGAGGTTTAAACACAGATAAAAAATATGTCTGGGCCATTATTAATCTCTCTCATAATCATGCATTTACAAAAATGAATGCCCGCATGAAAACATTGAGGGCTTGACATACATTCGACCAGCATTTCCACCGAATTAAATCCAAGGAAAAGCTCCGGAGCAAAGAAAGCATAAAACGAGAATTCCCACGGAGGATGAAATCGCTAAAACATTTCCTAGAATTTCATCTTTGTTCCCCGGCTTTTATCCGAGCTACTTTGCGCGACCAATTAGCACATGAATCACCTATTTCTGCATCTCCCGTACACGACCACCGAAGGCGCGTCAAAATAATCTCCGTCCGTACGAGTGAATAGCGAAATCCCACGGCGAGCATCCACTCCGCGTTATGGCCTTCCCTTTTAATCCCCGCTTTTTATTTATAAGACATCCCATCACATTACTTCGCGCTTTGTGAGACGGATAATAAAAAGCTCTTCTCTGGGTAGACAGCATTCACTCGGCTGACGCAGTCAAAGGCGCGATTCAGCGCAGCGTTCATTTCCTCCTCCAATTGTTTCTTGATGTCTTAATCTTTCCTCCGTACGCACGGCCATCCCAGCAGACTCACACACACCCTTTTTTCCCGGCGCCAATTCCCTCCTAAGACATCCAGACACCTCACCTGAGTCCCTTTTATTCCTCGCAGAGCCCTCCTCCGCTTCGCTCCGCCTCCCCATGACTCCTCCTCCTTCTTTGGCCTCGTTTTTTCCTCCCCTCTGCTTCCATCCCCTTTAGCGGGGGACAAGTAATGGGCTACGTGTTGTCGTCATGGCAACATCCTCCCGTTGCAGCTCCGAAGGGGAGCCTCTGTGGGTGGGTCTTCCCTCAAACCCACTCACCTATCCTCCCAAGTCCGTCTCCCTTCTTCGGATTCCTTCCCCTATTCGCGACTTCTCCGCGCTCCCCTTCCCGCTTTTCAAAAGGTCCGTTTTTCAGCTCTCCTCCCCACCTGTATGTACCAGTTAAAATTTAACACGCAAATTAAAGCCTATAAGGATATGTAAGTTTAGAATATGATCATCAAATGATACGTCAAAAAGATTACAAAAATAAGCTCGCTTCTTGGTAGATGTTACCAAGCTATAGTAACCCCTCTTATCCACCTCTACCAACTCATAAGCTATGATACATGCATCGTACCACTCGCTAAATCTGTGAGGGTGTAATGTGTGGGTATTTTGCTTAAAGTGCTAAGTCGTATAAGATCTTAAGAACTTAGTGGATTTTCTTAAGACAAACATAGGTTAGCACTTAAATAAAATACTCCAAGGCAACATCAGAGATTTCAGCTTTTATTTTCGTTTTGTCTGAATTGCAACGAACATTAATCATGGGTAATCACTTTCAAAGGAAATCATTTTTTAGGTACGTTAAGAATTTTTGACTGTTTTCCTAACGCCATGGGTTCATCAGACGATTAGACATGCTCGTCCTTATTCAATCATCAATATTCAGCTTCGATTTCTCGATATTGTATAAATTGAATTAAGAAAGTATATTTATTCTAAGAATAATAGAATATTTAATTTCCGACAAGGGGTGGTTTGAGGTTCAAAAGATCTCCAATAGCCGTATTTGTCGGTGCTCTGTACCGTTAGTTTACTATTGTTACCAACGGTTTTTGGAGTACATAGAAGCCGGGATTGCCAACTTAAAGACGGCTGTTAGAGATCTTTTTAACCCCTAATTCATTAACAGCTGTGTTCCAAACTTTTCCCTTACTTCAAAATGTGGTGTCAAGTTATGTATCCTTATAGATGGATCACTATGCATTCGACTTTACCCTCCTCACCCAAAGTTTCTCCCCATTCCACCCTCCCTTTCGCCCACTTTCCCTTTGGTCGCTATCAGCTTCAAACCTGTCTCAACACGTTTGTTCGGTACATTTCTCTCCCGCTTTTCTTTATTTCAATCCTCGCGCCCCTTTCGGAGACACGTACCTCCTTCTTTTCGTCTTATCTCGCCATCTTATCCCCTTTACCTCGACGCCGTGTATCATTTTCAACACCTTTTCCATCGCTCCCGTGTCTTTGCCTCCGCAATCGCACCCTCAAGACAAAGTTTCCACCTTCTCTCGAGTCTTCATTCTCCTCCCAATTTTCTCGTTTCCTTCCCGCCTTTCTCCCCCCAACTTTCCTCCTCAGGAAGCTCGTGTGTGTGTGAGGAACGCACTCTCTCCCCCTTCCCCAGCACGGGGACACTAATTTAGTTAGAATGCGGCGAAAGGGAGTTAAATGAGGTGGGTTAGGAAGGCGGCGGAGGAGGCGTGCGAGACTCGTGGAATGCTTACGTGTCTCCCTCCGGTGGTGGGAGTTCTTAAAGATGGCGCCACTTCCAAGGGGTCTTATTCTCTCTTTCTCAGTTATCATCCAAACTAATGTTTACTGTCGCGCGCATACCTTCTACGCGAACAATCCCATTTCCGCATTCGCGTGTTAAAGAATTTCAGCCGCCTTTTAGTCATCGCTGGCTTTGTCTGATGGTCTCCTTTAATTACTGCATTGGTGTTTTTTGATGATTACAGGCTAATTAGTTGAAATAACTAATTTATTAACTATTAACTCAGAATACACGGCTTTTAGTTTCGATGGCAGAAATCAGATGAAGATTATTTTCATATGTTATTCAGTTTTCATGCTTCTGTTTCTTCAACTGTTTACGGTTTATTCACGAATGAATCTAAAGTCACGACCACTTTCGTAAATTTGCTAAATAGTTAAGTACAGGTGAAGAGACTTATGTTAGTCACACAATAATGTGAACTCTTCATTTTCAAACCCATCTATTTGAAAAGTAAGCCTTAAATTGCATTTTAACGATAATCCTATCTTCCAATTGCTCTTATTAATATGTTAGAGTTTCATTTTTATCATAATGATGCATTATCTTTTAAAACCGTTTGAAAGGTTGTTTTTTGCGTAATATTATTTTTAAAACGTACAATAGTGCATTGAGAATCGGTGTTTTATCAGGTACACAAATATCATAAATTCAATCGAAGAACGCTCAACTTGGTGGAACTCCGTAATCGGGATTATATTAAAATGATCCCAAACAAAAATATCAGGAACACCAACATGCCTTTATTATATATTCCAAACTGTAGTTCAACAAACTGTTGTTTACAAATAGTCGCACAGTATTTTCTTGCTCTTATAGTGCATCTCTTAAGATTTATAGACTAATTTTCTCTAAAAGTATTTTTATTGCTGCTTATTTCTTACAGAAACGGTACAAGGTTATTAATTATCATGTTTCAATGAAAAAGAGATAATTGAATTTATTTTCTCTGAAGGACGGTTGAGAATGTAAAAACAAATCTAAACTAGTAAAAAAATTGATCAAAAAACCCTATCTTTAATAAACGGGGAAAAACTGCGTCCTCTCACCATTCTTCTAGTGGTTCGCTATCATTTGATCAAGCACCACTCATGAGTCCCGAGCCGTAATAATCTCAAAAAATGTAATCACACGCTACATTTTTCCATGTCCTTTGTAGCAAATAATGACTGATATTCGAACAGCATGAAACAAAGCTAATTACATCGCGTCGTCCTTTATAAATTCATGGAGGTAAATTGAGTTCCTTTGATGTTCCTTTACAATTAATGTCGGCAGATACAAATACGATGTGATGGAAGCGAAATGCGAGGCTTCTATTTTGCACTCACAGGGTATCAGTGACTGCAGATGCTAAACAAAAAAAAGCGCGCCGGTTGTCATTTACCGCCGCGATAGAAAAAATCGATCGGCATTTATTCCGGAAACTCAATTTCCGACAGTCTTAATATGATTGCTAGTCGAGCTATAAAAGGACGGTGAAAAAAAACGCTTTTTTATATCGTTTTGCCAACCTAACTACATACCAATCCGTGTAATCCCCTCTGTTTTTGTGATTAACATCCCAAAAAAAAAGATATTTCAAAACCTGCCATAATTCATAAAGTTGTCAGACTGTGTCTGCGAACGGTGGCGAGAGAGAGAGAGAGGACTACATATATACAGCGTGAGAGAGAGGGATCCTTTATTTTTCACTTGTGCGCTTGTGTATTCACGAGCTCGTGATAGCTCACTCTCACTTCAAAAGCAGGGAATCGCGTTCTTGTTCCCTTGTTATTTAAACAGCGCTCCTTCACCCGTTAGCACTTTTGCAGCCATCGCGGAATGTTGAAAAATTACGTCTGTTTTCCCCCGTTTCCTATTTTTCCCGCGGCTCCCCTCAATGTTTTTCGTTAAACCTTTTCCCGTATCTCGTTCGCGGCCCGCCAAAGGTTTAACGGCGATGCGTACCTCAAAGCACGCTGTCATTCCCACTCTCGCAACCCTTTCAATCCCCAACAGCACCCTCGGTTTCACCCCATCCATCCCCAGGGGCCCTTTCTTCTTCGCACCCTCCACCGCTATCTCAACTTGGTACCGTACTTCGCTGCTTAACCCACTCTTCCCCTCACCCGCGAAATTTGCATCCCCGAACTATCGCCGCCAACCCTCCGAAAAATATCTACATGTCTTTCTCTCTCGCTCACCACTGGCGGAGGCGGGGCTTCGAACCCCGACGTACACTCCCCTTTGACGTCATCGAGCTTTGGCAGAAGGAGAGGGAGCCGAGAGTCTGCCATTGGCGAGAGGAAGGGTGAGGGAAGGAGAAATGCAGATAGCGATAGTAAGGAGGTATGAAGTAAGTGGTGGTGATAGCGAGGACAGGAGAGTTTTGTAAGGTTTTGATAGTCTTCGAGGAAGGGGGGAGCGAGGTTATGAGGAGTTTTAGCATAGTGAAAGAGCGATGCAGCACGCACGAAAGTGAAAGGAAGTCTCCGCTCAGGAATGAGCGCCTTCCTCTCGTTTTAGTGCTTCGCTGATACTTTTTAACAACCCATCACCTGAGTCATTCTCCGAGTTGATTTACTCGGGAGATAATGCATTCTCTTTTCGGGCATAAAAGGCGGAATGTTTATAGATGCGTAAATATGCGCAAACGTTTCCCCTATAGAAATGGAGGCTTATTTCCCGGAGTTTATGGAAAGGATTTTTTTACGTCTGCGAACTATGTTAATAAACTTTCGGAAACGAGGGAAAAAACTCCCCTTAAATCCTAGCATCTATAATTCACCCTTCCTTCGCGATGAAGGAAAACAAGGGGAACCAAACGTTAATTTTATTTGTTTAGTGCAGGCAAATGACAGCAAATGATCCGCTCGCATTTCGAAACTGCATCATTTCATACTGTAATAATATTAAATCAGCTCCAGAATTATCATATATGAAACATGTCGTTTGCATTCGGTTCCCCAAAAATTTTATTAATTTTGGTTATCCGTAAAGCGTTTTTCAAGCATTCTCATTAATTACCGTATGAATAATTAATTATCGGTAATGAATACATCAGACCAATTAAAAGTGAATGAAAACGTTTGTAATGATGCGGAAGAAAATATTTGTCTCGAATGTTTCGGCTATTCATTCCATGCGAAAAGAAATACGCATGTAATAAATGTATGGAGGATGGTATCCAAACGTTACCAGCAATATGCTGAAGAAGTTATGATAGGCAAGAATAAAAATATTGAAAAACTCTCCTGATTTATTAAATTATACCAATTAAGGGATTGATATTTTATAGATTCCTGAATATATGAACCTAAAATACTAAATAAAATATTAATGAATCATATTGTCAGTAATTTCATTACTAACATTGATTGACATTTTTCAAAAACTGGATCAGAAAGAGACGAGTCACTATAATTAGGTTTGATGATTATACATTCTTTTTTCTGACATCGTGAGGATACTTTGCTGAATTTTGCATTTCATGGCATAAATAAGATGTCAGAAAAAAATGTTATCAATATCTGTAAAGGGAGAGTCAGAAAATGTGTAAGAATTCAAGTAATTGCTTGAGGTATTGAATTAATTTCGTTACATTCAACCGAAAAATCATTATGTATAATAAGAGCTGCTTTTAATCTGATATGTATAAAAAAATTGATGAAATTTCCCAATTTTGTTCCTCCTATATAAGTAATTTGTGACGCGATCCACCTTTCGTCTCCAAACTGTAAAATCTCGTATTTGTGACAAACTGATAAAGACCTCGTCCAATCCGTACTTTAAGAAATTTTCCTGGCAATGCAGGTTTTAATTCGTTTTAAACCAACATTATTGAATTTAGCAATTAAATAAGTCAAAAATTCAATATATTTAAATTATGTTTTCTACATATTGATATTTATGGTTTATTTATATAGATATTTTTTAAATTCATATAGAAAAAATCTGATGTGGCCAACACATGACTTTCTCCGTATTTATTGAAAACATAAGCCTATGCCGGTAATATATAAATAACTCTAAGACAATGAGTGTTACAGGAAAATGTTTCATACAAGCTTTGTAGTAAAAAACATTATCTTCAACTTTGGTACATAATTGTATGTACCAAAATTGCATTCTGATAGATATATGTATGAAAATCTTCCTTTTCTGGGTAAACAACAACTTCCGGTTAACCATTATTGAAGAATAACTCCTAAACAATCAGTGTTACGAAAAAATGTTTCATACAAAAGTTGTACCAAAGTACATTATCTATAACTTTTGTATATAATTTTATATACCTACATTGCATTTTGACAGAGATATGTATGAAAAACTTCCATTTCTGGATTAACAACAACTTCCGGTTAACCATTATTGGGGAATAACTCCTAAACAATCAGTGTTACGAAAAAATGTTTTATACAAAAGTTGTAGTAAAATACATAATCTACAATTTTGGTGTGTAAATGTATATACCTATATTGCATTCTGACAGAGATATGTATGAAAAACTTCCTTTTCTGGGTAAACAACAACTTCCGGTTAACCATTATTGAAGAATAACTCCTAAACAATCAGTGTTACGAAAAAAATTTTAATACAAAAGTTGTAGTAAAGTACATTATCTATAACTTTTGTATGTAATTGTATATACCTATATTGCATTCTTACAGAGATATTTAAGAAACAAAAATTTGTTCCGGATAAACCGTAACTTCCGGTTAAGCGATATTCTCCAAAAACTAATCAACTCTTGGCATTGTTAGGGAAATCCTAAATATGAATTTTGAAAATGATCGGATAATCACTTTTTAAGATAGAGCGCACACAAACTTTTTAACCACAGACAGACAGACAGACAGACAGACACACAGACAGACATGTTCGGGAAAATAGCTTAAACATGCTCTATGGGCCCCAAAACATCTATTTCCGTCGAAATCTGGAGATCGAATTTTTTGCGAATACAATACTTTCTCTATACTACGTATAGGGAGAAAGTAAAAATCAAGTCAAGTATTCCTTTTTCCTTTCCATTACATACTCCAAAGCAAAAATTCGGAAGCGATGCGCTTGTTACCGTACTTTTGAAAGGATCACAGTTCATCGCATGCACAAATTTCGTCCACTCTGTGCGTACTTTAGGGTGCGCCCTCACTCGCGAGCATAGAAACGCTCGGCACAACGGGTCGAAACTGCGTTTCGAATTCTAGCAGACCAATTAAAGCGCACCCAAAGCTGCACCTCGGAAACAGACACGTTCGAAGCATCCAAACATGAGAAGTATCCCTGCACCCGGAACGCGCTCCCTCGCGCCATCCCGAAATATGACCCAACGCGGGCCAACTTTTTCATCGGTTCGTTGTTTTCCCGCATATGTATCGCCCGTTTCAACGCCCCCCTCGCGACCCCCCCCCATTTTCAACTCGCGCGTGAGATGGGAGTCCAACTTGGCCGTACCCAAAGGGTTCCCCCATCCCTCCAACTTCGCTCTCCATTCTGTTCGCATCGGTTTCGCAGCCGCACTGGACGTAGGGTTAATTAGCGGTCTCCCGTAATGGATCGCCCGCCCGAAAATGGGACCGCTACCCAAAACCCCTCCCCATCTGCCCACCAATCCCGCAGAGTTGGATCGGGGGAGCCTCACCAAAGAGACCACCGATTGACTCCCCGATATGAACGCTATCTCTCCCTCCCTCGCTTTTTCCATCCCCCACAATGCCCTTCTTTCCCCGCTGCCTCTAACGCTTAGTCCCTCTCCTTGCCCCCCCGCGGAGAATCCCCGTGCTTAAGTCCCCGTTCAACGGGAATTCGTGCGCTTCCCTTCCGTGCCATTTTCGACGCCGCCAAACAATGCTGTCGCATGCACGCAGTGGCCATTGTGGGGAAGGCGGCTTTGAATCCATTTTGGGGTGAGAGAGCACGTCTAATTGGATGCACTTGGACCCCGATTATCCGTCATTAGCGCTTCACGGTTTATATTAAATGAAACTAGATTCGTTAGCACCGTGGGTTAGAGGCGGCCGTATCATAGGAGTGGACATATCGGAAGGTCTGGGTGATTATTTAACGGTCGCCTAAGCTTGACTTTGTTGTCAACTAGGATAGGGTGAAACAGATAAGCTTTCTAGAGGCCCAAGGCCGCTCTCGCTGGAATGGACATTCTTTGTGACGACCGAACCCGACTCAAAGAGGTCTCTAGGGGAAAATAACCATGGAAATAATTTGGTCGGAGAGTAATTTGGTGGTTCATATTTTCCACCAGGCGCGCACATTAATGGATTCTACGGTAGATTGGCTTTTAATCGATGACCTATTGTAAATTCCTCATGGTTGAGGAAGCTTAAATGTGACCCTAAATTGGTATTTTAATTGCATACAACATAATTGCATTCTCTTTGAGGTATGCTCTCATACCAAGAAAAATATGCAAACATGAATGTCCGTAAGCATGGTTTTGGAGGAAATTTACAGAACTAATGGAGTAAAATCGTCAACCAATGAAACAGTGATAGCGAAAAATCATAGGAGAAGGGAACTTTTGGATATGATTAGAGAAACGAAATTGAAGCTGATTGACTCAGACAGGATATCTTCTTGCAAAACATCTTGGGAGGAAAAATGGTATCAAACCGTCTTGCCTAAAATATACGATATGTGATAAGGCTCCACTCAGCTCGGTACACAAGTCATACTATGAAATTAGCTGTTTTAAAATGAAGTGGCATAATTTATCAAGAGCAAATTGATGGAAATATGACTCCACTTTCCATAATATTAATTAGCTTCATTAAGATTATATTGAGTTCTAGGGATCGATATCAGTTCATAAAGATCAAATATATTCCTGAATTTTGAGGGCTAAAATTCTATTATAATCCTTTGGCAGAGTCTTTCAGATTTCTTTTTAGTATATTTAGTTGAAAACAACAATAAAATAAAGATTTAAAAATTTCATCTGAACTATTTTCAATTTTCCATGTATTATTGATTTGACGGAATCCCCACTGGATTAGTTTCCCAAAGTATGATAGTTTCTAACACACAGAATCCGGGAGCAATCATCAGTCTGTTACACCATTCTGATCTCCTCTGACACACATTCCCTCAAATTAGGTCAGCTATCCGTGAATTTGTTCATTACATCTTCGAGTGGCCTCAAATTGACCGAGGCGCACGTATGCTAAGGAGAGCCGCGCCGTTAAATTTGGGTGTGGCTGTACAAACAAGGCATAATGAAGTTACCTGTCGAGTCTCATCCTCTCCCAAATGGGAATCCAAGAGGTAATAAAATCGGATCGAATGGAGAATGATGGATGAGGCATCGGAAAAAGTAAAGGGGATATTAGGGGGTGAAAGATTGAGACGGATAGTGCAGAGGAGTTAACTGGAAGGCGGAGAGGACTGATTCGATAGAGCACAGGTACAGATAAGAAACACGGTGGAAAAAAGAGACGGGACACGGCCGCTGGGCAAGAGGGAGGGGCTTGCATGTGGACGTGGACAAATGCCTTCATTTCGGAGTAGTGGGTGTGATTAAGAGGGTTTGGCACGAAGTATGCGGGGGGTTGACGGTTGCTGTATATGGTGGAGAAGGTGGTTAGAGGAATTGGGGATAGATGGTGGAGAAGACGAGAGGAAAGCGCAGGGTTGAATGTAATATAGCAGAGTTGGGATGAAAGAAGCTGGCGATATAGATCATGACAAAATTGAAATAAGATTTTAAAGCGTGAAATATCGAAGGTCATGAAAAGATTTCTTGGAATGAGATTTTCCTAAAGGTGAGATGTTGACGTATTATTACACAGAGTCCTTTTTTCTCATCTTAAAAGTAGCGTTTTTAACAAGATTTTCCTCCTTGGATTTAATGCATTAGTATTTGAGAGAATATATCATCTCTCATTGCGGTGTGCTTTTCTTATCTGTAGGCAAAACCCTATTACTACCCTATTAATTATCTTGAACAGTAAATTTAAGCACTAATCCCGCTTTAATCTCCAATCGGTTTTTGCACTCCTGGTTAATCTGCAAGTTGATTCACTGTATAAATGTATATATACTTACTGTGCCTTATGTGTTTCCTTGTAGGAGTGAATAGTTTCAGACGCTAGTCTATGCTGAATGTATTTTGTTCAAACTTGTTATAAACAAGATGTACTTATATATTTCCAGCATACGCACTTCTCTGGATTTTATAATGAATGTGAATTTTTGCCATTATGTCTCCACCCTGTTGGTAGCTCCATACATTCAGAATCTTGGGAAATTCTCTAAATCATTCGAGTGTAATAGGGGAAAATTATTGATATGAAGCGATAGCTAATTAACACTTAACATTTATCTGTTGGTAATGATTCAGACAGTAGGTTTAGTATACCAGAAACAATTAGAGACCCCTTTGATGGTGGACACAATCTTTCAACATCAGCCCTTCCGCAAAAGTTTGCTTTCGGAACAGCATGCTTGCATTAGTAAGCCCCGACCATATATCATTAAGCCTCCACCATATATCATACGACGCAACACACTTTCAGGCGGTGATAATTTATGAAGAGCCTTACAACCGAGCGAATTCGTTCCTTTTGGGGGCTTTATACGACCGCATTTAAGTGAAACGGTTACGTCGGGCCATCATCATTATTGCACAGATTATGATTCTCGCTGAAGATGTACGTGGAAACGGATTTAGCAGATGAAGGCTTTAGCGGAGGAATTTAAGATGAAGAATCGAGTCGGAATCCTCTAAGAAAGAGAGGAGGGCTAAGGTAGTGCAGTCGGAAGTTGGAAGAAAAGAGGGAGAAAGAAGTAGATAGGGTGTACGTGCCGTGCCGATTTCCCCTTCCTCGTTAGTATGCTCAGGTGTGTCTTCTAGAAGAGAAATTGAGCAAGGGGCGGCGGAGGAATAAGAACGCGCGAAAGATAAGGAGTGTGTATATAAGAGACGTCTGAACAAGGGAGCCTCGTACGGAGTGATGAAAACGCACCTTTCTATGTATGCAACAAGGTGTGTGGATGACAGTTGTTTCCAGAGGCGGATCTTCGTGACTTAGGAGTGGTGTGTCACTCCCAAGGTGTGAACATCATTCAATGAATAAGGTTTTGCAATATTACATTCCTCTGTTTCCGTATTATTTAATGCACCCAAACACTTGCTCAGAATACTAAAATTTAGATAGGAACACCTGCAAAAATGGTATGTAGAACTAAAGTTATTCCATGAATTTATATTACAATTAAACTTTTTCGTGGACTTAATATCGAACTCTCCGATAAGCAATTTCAATTGAGGATATGGACCAGCTAGATAGAAATAATTTGATAGAAATATATTTAATATGGATTCGATGCTTTTATAGTAGATCCGCTACCAGGTAATTTTGGAAATTATAACAAAATTTTGTTTCCTCACGTGATTTTTAAATGGATTCAAAAGAACTCGGATGTCAAATATAATTTAAAATATATTTATAAAAATTAAAAGAAAGTTTTTATTGCTTTCCTAACTAGATCATTTGTATTACATTGTTGTTTAATTAAATTTCCACTTATTTTAGTTGCATCATGCTAAATTTTGAAACGTATTCGGTGATAACTGTTACTCATAAAAAAAGCAATTTCTTCCTTAACTTGCTTTAAAACACCATTTCTAAGCTCTGTTAAACCTCATGTGTTTTACATAATTACCTTAAATCTCGGTATCGATATATACAAGCATTACTGTTATAATATCAACTACTAATCTAGTAAATCGGTCAACTGTAAAGTATTAGTAGATAAATACGGATTATTTTCAAAATATTGTAAATGCTCTGAAGTGCGAGGTGAAGAAAAACTGGTGCTTGTTTTTATTAAAAATCAAAAGTAAAATTTACAAACAATTTGAATAACAATAAACTAAAAAAGGCTAAGTTAGTAAAAGTAATCATTGGCCAGAAATATTGCTCATATTAATTTACTTAGAGGGAAACGAGAGAAGTTAAAAAACAAAATGAAGATTTCATAAATGTGGAGGATTACCTGAATAAAGGATAATTAAGACGTTTAATTAAAAAATCTAGGTGAAATTTAATTAATACCATTGTACTCAAGAGTAGCTTAAGTAATAAAAGATCCTACTTATATGCATGCCTTTAAAATGTTTCAATCTTAAAAAATACCACTTCCTTGAAGAATTTAAATTAAAGTAAATAACGCGCCGAGTTATTTCAGCCATAAAGGTCAGGAGACACGATAAAAGAGGCAGTAGTTGGACGCAGTGATGCACACTAAAGAAGCGTTATACGAGATTTTACGTTTCTTTTCCCTAAACAGGCTGTACGTCCAGGGGAAGGTCGCGTGTTTACGTGGCGTCCACATCGGTAGGAATCTCCGTTTGTTTCAAGGTTATGACCTCACTTTCGCTCCGACACATGTCGTTCCACGAAAAATAAAAATGTACGCAAAATACCGAAAAAGGGATGCGTCCAAAATTAATGAGGAAGACGGAGATGAGGGGAGAGAGAGAGCGGAGAAAGGTTAAACGTGGAATGGGGAAGAGCAATGCGAAGAAACTAGTGGGGAAATGATGGATGGGATGAGAAAACGTTTGGCAAGGGGGTTACGTGGGAGGGGCATGCATGTGGGATAGGGAGGTGATCTTCATAAGAGCAAATTGGACAGGAGCGAAAGAAAAGGGTTGGATCGATGGGGAGAAAAAAGGGTCCAAGGGATAGTGTAGGGGAGGGAATCGCAGGTGGGAATTACGAATGTTGGGTCCTTCCGGTCGTGGACGGAGGGTGTGATTCTCCCTCGGAGGAATGAAAATAGAGCAGAGACGTGAGTTGTTGGACAATGGTGGCGCGCGTGATCCAATTCGGGATTCGGGGAATGCAGTCAGGGCGTTTAAAAAGGACAACCTCGGTAATCACGGACAGTCCCTTCTGAGATATTTTGTACTGCTACTTGGCCACTGGGTTCTTCCGGCAATATATTTTTTGGCTATTTGAAGTACCTTAAGCGTGTGCTGAGATGTTTCGTTTGTAGTTTTAATGAAGCTTTAGCTCCGGAGGACAACGTCATATTTTCCATTATTTTCCGAAACGGAGAACATTACGAATCTCCCTAGAAGCCTAAGGCAAGATATTTATGCAAATTTGAATATAACGAAAGTGTATGTTGAAGAGTGAGTGTGAATGCAGTGAACTATAATATAAAATAGAGGATTCTGGACGTAAAACGATTATTTACATTCATATGTATCGTTGAATTTCATTTACTCATTCTTTTTGCTTTTAGAAATCAGTTTTCTATTATTAAAAATCATATATTTTATGTTGTGTGCTAGTTAAATTCCTTGCGATTGATGTATCCTCTCAAATTTTCATCGTCTCTAAAATTTAAATCTAAAATTTATTACATTGATTAATTTAGGATTTTTAATTATAATAGAGAGAAATAAACTCATACCGTTGCAAAAGGAAATTTTTCCCGCGATACGTAAAGTTATTCCTCGAGATAATTGACTCACGACTTCCTTCTGTTTGTCGAGTATTTACTTTTCGAAACTTATGACCGCGGATTCCGTGAACCGAATGCTGTTCCAACATCCTCCTCTCGTATGCCTTTGCATTCACAGCGACGTATACGCAGCTGGACTCTCTCTCACTTTTCTTATTCCTACCCAGAATTCCTTCACCCCCGCACTATTCCCCTCCTTTCTTTGTTTCTCCCATTCCTACTTTCCTCATTCCCTCGCCCCTCATTCCCACGACCTTCTTCCCTTCTCCTGATTCTCATTCCGTTCATTCCCTATCTCATTCATTTCCATACTCCTTTTCCCTCGCCGCTGCTCGCATCCCGAGTGCCACCGGCGAGGAATTATGGTCGTCGGACTGGTTGATTATACTCGTGTTATTATTATACGGATGGTCCACGGAGCATAAAATGCTGCCTCGGTCTCATTTGCATAAAATTGAAAGAAGAGTGGAGTGGAATAGTGCTGCGAGTGTGCAGCGAGGAAGAGAGAGGGCCATTAAAGGAGGCAGGAGAACAGGAAGAAGTAATTAAAACGGATGTAAAATGATTTTAAGGGGATAAGTGTGGTGAAAGAGATGGGCACGGTACATCCTAAGCGAAAGAATCAAATAGATGTGCGAGCGTGAGGAGTGGTTCGTAATTGGTTTTAGATTCACACGTATAAAATACTGGTGAAAGTCCTTTTGCTGTTCATAGAAAGGGCCGTCCGACCTGAAAGTGTATGCTCGGAATGCGTGAGGTGCGTTCACTTCAGGAAAATATGTTTCATGAGGTAATTGGAGAAAAGTACATCTATTCTGGTTTTAAGACCAATTTATATCGTTTATTATTTTATTTAAGTGGTAACTACTGAGAAGTTTCAAACTTGACGATGAATTCAAGAGTTAAGATATCTTAAAGAATACCATAAATAAAATTACCTCCTATTCTATTTTTATACTTCCCGACTCCACCAAATTTGACCACACGAACCTTATTTTCATATTATGATTTCACCTGATAATTTTATTCTAGAAAAATTACAACTGAATCGAAGAAGTGGATTGTTTTATAAGATATGGCAAAGCATAAATTTAATATCGTATCCTTAACTTCATTCTTCCAACTAATAAGATAGGAAAAAGAAAAATACATTAGATCTTTATATAGATACACTAGATAGACTTTTACGTAGAAAAGATGATGAACTGCAAAAGTGCATAAGAGACGTTGATGGTCGGACTGCCATTCCATCTTTAGTGCTACATTCTTGAAGTTACCGTAGTGCATCTTCGACGGAATTGAACGGATGCTTTCGCATGTAGCACCTAGAATAAGTCCGTACTCCGAATTTCCATTTCTTCTATCACCCATTCCACATTCAGCCCGCGTAGTATTTCACCCGTCAAGCCCTCAATAATCGAAGATCTGGTTCCTTCAAACCTTAGCTTTCCACCAATCTCCAATACCTTTTTGCTTCGGCTCCCAGTTTCGATCCTCATACCGAATTTCAGTACCTTCCCCGCTCTTTTTATCTCCCTTCTTTACGGCCCTGTTTTTTCCGTCTCTTTACGTCCGGTGATCTCCGTGTATAACTGATGTCTGCGAGAGTGAACAGTCGTGCTTCAAGGAAAGGTCAAAAAGTTGGAGCGAGAGAAAAGTTCGATTTTTCGTTCGATGTTTTATCGTCCATAAACACGGATGAAAAACACCCGCGCTTCCTTCGAGTTCTAAAATTCGAGTTATATGGTTATCAGAGTTGAAACTCCTAACGCAGTGTACGTCATCTTCCGAAGGTTTAAGAGCGAGGAACATTCCATTTTATTTGTTTCACGGAATATTTCCTTAGCTCGCACGGTAGGATATCACTCGTCGACATTTTTGCCCTAGTACTTTTTCCCGAAGTTAATCTTCATCTAAAAAAGATGTCTCTGGGGTAAAATTCATCGAAACCACACCTGAGTTCCTTCTTGATAGATATTCATAAGGAAAACACAAATATTTAAATAGAAAAGCGTATATCACAGTAAAATATAATTTTCAAGTGGAAAGTAGTGCGTCTTTGCACAATGAATAATAAAACTACGCCTGCTTTCCTTGTGGGTCTTAGTTAAAAATTAGTCCCACAAATATCGGAACTATCCGAAAAAATCTGATGTGGCCAACACATAACTTTCTCCATATTTATTGAAAACAGAAGCCTATGCCGGTAATATATAAATAACTCCAAAACAATGAGTGTTACAGGAAAATGTTTCATACAAAGGTTGTAGTAAAATACATTATCTATAACTTTGGTATGTAATTGTATATACCTACCTTGCATTTTGACAGAGATATGTTTGAAAAACCTCCATTTCTGGATAAACAACAACTTCCGGTTAACCATTATTCAAAAATAACTCCTAAACAATCGGTGTTACAAAATAATGTTTCATACAAAAGTTGTAGTAAAGTAGATTATCTATAACTTTTGTATGTATGTTTTTGTATGTATATACCTAAATTGCATTCTGACAGCGATATTTAAGAAACAAAATTTTGTTCCGGATAAACCGCAACTTCCGGTTTAGTGATATTCTTAAAAAACTAATCAACTATTTGCATTGTTAGGAAAATACTAAATATGAATTTTGGAAATTATCGGATAATTACTTTTTAAGATAGAGCGCCCACAAACTTTTTACCACAGACAGACACATATTCAGACACAGACAGACATGTTCGTGAAAATAGCGAAAACGAACTCTATGGATCCCAAAACATCTACTTTCGTCGAAATTTGGAGGTCGAATTTTTTTTGCGAATGCAATACTTTCTCTATACTACGTATAGGGAGAAAGTAAAAATCTAAATTATATGTAAAATATAACTCTCGCTTTGAAATAGTAAGTATTATATCCATGAATATTTTCAAAATTCCTTAGTTTTCAGTCAAAGCGTACTGAAAAAATACTTTTTACTGCAATCCCGGCTTATTAATGTCGATTTAGTTCTACGTACGCTACTGAGATGTACCTTTAATATTTAATCTCACTCAAGAGATGGAGATTTCAGAGGTGAAAATAACTGTGGACGTTAAAAAGAGAATTCAACGAGAGTTGCAGCGCCTTCAGAGTAAGGAGACGAGCAAGATTCGAGATAGGGTTTGAGAGGGATTGTGAGTCTCCGGAAATGCGAATCCGATATTGGATGTTACGGTTATTTCCCTCCCAGAGCGTCGCTCTCCCTTCCCACACCTCGCTCTCCTTTTTTCCCTAAAATTCCTTCACAAAAAACACACCCACGTCCTAAACGATTCCGTCTATGTCTTAGCCCCTCGTCGGGGCATTACTCTTATCTCAAACATTTCAATGGATTTCGACATTTTCCCGCGCCGGAAGTGCAGAGGAAGCGGTAGATAATGGGTGATGGGTACGTTCAAGAGCAGCAGGCATAGAAAGATCTTCCGTATCATACAAGAGGCGTCTTATTCATCAACGTCTCCGCGACCCTCACCTCTTCCCTTCATGACCCTGCATTTTCTCAAACCTCGTTCGAATCGAATATCCTTTTCTCATCCGAGATCCGCCTTCTCCCAAGCATCTCTATCCCTGAGATCGCGTCTTCTTCAGATTCCTACGTGCCCCAGTAAAGCAATTCTTCCTTTTAGACGATCTCTTTCCCTCCGCCTCTTTTCTAGACGGGGTTTCTTCTCGCACTCCCACTCAATTCCTCTCCCATCCACAGACACCTAAATCGCAGGCCATCGAAGCCAAAAGTCTTGCGCATTCATTCCTCAAAACACTCGGGAGCCCATAAAAAACAACTCCCCACGCTCGACCGGCGAAATTTATTCCTCGTGCCGAAAATGATGTGTGCTGGTAAGCATTCAGAAGATCGAGCAAACAACAGCACTTCCGCTGATGAAAATATTGGTCCACGCCGGAGGGATGTGGGAGTTGGGGCGAGAGCGTATATTTACGACGGTGTGTAATATATATATATATATGCACAAATACATTGCCCCGTACATAAGTTAAGCTTTTAGGAAATCAATAAGGACCAAAAACAGTGGCACGCTCCTATTTTCAATAAACTGATAGCCTCATTATTTCTGTTTGTTTATCTTATAAACTAATTATGATTCTCGGAATCAGGAGAGGAAGAGAAAATTCCCCAGGATATCAAGTGCTTTACATGAGAATTCGAGCACTAAATAAGCATGGCAATATTCTGAGACACTAAGTTCTACAACAAGAGAAAAGCAACTTGCATACAACAAAACTGCCTGAATATAGAATATTTGCCTGAGAAGCAGTAGAGGCATGGCTTAGGAAGGTCAATTTCAAACATGGATGAATAAAAACCGTGTCATCGTCTTAGTTAAAGGACTTTTGCTGTATTATTTCATTTTAATACCGCAGATTTTTGTCATTAACTGTAAATTCAATTTGTCTTTTATATGTAAGTTCCTGTTTAGCTCATAAGCACTGAGAATACTGCTTACGCTATTCCATCCTCTGTGTCCACTTTTCTGCCCGTCATGTCTTGGATCATATCTTCGGTTGTACATTTGTGCTGATAGTGGAAACTTAATTACCTCCATTTTACCAAAGCAACGGAGATTGTACTTCTTTGGGTAGCATATCCTTTTCTAACATTACTCTCGTCTCTTTAACTATTGGCTTAAGAAATTTTAATGTTGATTATGGTCTAATAGAGACCTGTGTCCTCGCGAGCTGAGATTTTAAGCATGCAATTTAACACTCCCAGTAAGGTTCAAGACATTTTTTTGATTTAAGAGAAAATTTAGCTCGCAATTTATAAAAAAATTAATATTTTTATTTTAAAAGGTAGCTTTGTAGAGTGAGAGATTTGTTTTTCTTTAACTGAATCCGATTTTTGCTAAATGGTGAAGTAATTCTTAAGAGAAGCATTGATTGGTAACTTGAAAATGTTTTACTGAAATAATTCACCGAAGAGTGACTACGGAACATCATATTGCTTATGGTCGATGTATATTTTAACGTCCATTAAGTATAGAATATACGTGATTTACTTAAATTTTATGTCATCCATTAAACTAAAATGTATCGAGCAGAA
Source organism: Sympetrum striolatum (assembly GCA_947579665.1). Taxonomy (NCBI): domain Eukaryota; kingdom Metazoa; phylum Arthropoda; class Insecta; order Odonata; family Libellulidae; genus Sympetrum; species Sympetrum striolatum. Next base: position 26,265,512 of record OX388341.1, read on the forward strand.
AATTCTTTCTCTCTTTCCTGATCCCTCGAGCTTACACTAACATGGATTCTTCAGGTTTCCTTAATCATCCGAAGCCATCCATTTCTTTCTGACCTAACTCGTGTCGAACTTTTCCTTTAGTCGCAAGTTCCCTCTCATTCCGTTCTGTTTCGGAATTCATCCCTTTCCTGTCCAATTCCTCTCATCCCTCGTTTTTCGCATTTCACGCCATCTATTTTTCCCTCCAACGCCACCCTTCTCATCTCTTTCCGACTACGTCATCCCCTTACTTTCCTATCCAGCGGACCGAGTCCTATTCCCTCTCTTTTCTCCATTTCACCTGCGTTTCCCTTCTTTCTTTTCGTTTTTCTCTTTCTCGCCATTCTTATTCCGCCTATATCCCCGACCCCTCAGCCCGCTCTATTCTCACCCTAACCTTCTTCCGGCCTCCCGAATCGGTCTGCAGCACCACCTGCGCGTGATGACTCTATTCCGTACCTTTCCCACGGAGTGTAGCCGACCGCTTTCCTTTCAGCCTCCATTCCTTAACACTCCCACTGCTCCTTCGGACCCATTTCTCTGCCCTATCTCTCACTTGGATCTCTCCTAATATGCCCTCTGCTTTTGAAACGCTTTGGAAAAATATTTACTTCCCCGTGAATAGCCTCAGAAGTACTGCAGAGCAAGATTCTCATAAATATAAGTACTGGAAGACTCAGATGCACGTTTTCTCGCGGATTTACTCAAGTAAATGTATTTCTCGGCTTTTAATACATTTTATACGTATTAACAAGACACAGACGCACGTATTGCTATTGATTCACTCATAGAAAGGTCTTTCATCAAGTTTTCTACATTTTCTACGTATTAGCCATTTCAAACTAGACTCAGACGCAAGTTCTGCTTTGGATTTACTCATAGAAATGTATTTCGCCGTGTTCTCGGTGTATTTTTTACGTATGAACCGTTTCCTACGCCTAAGATGGCCGTTCTTTATTTCTGTACAACTTGGAATGAAAGAAAACGGCATGCCGCGTGCTACGTATCCTCTTTCCCTCTGAAAATTAAATAGAGAGCGGGGGTTGGAATCATCACCACCGGCAACTCCGTCGGAGGAAAAAAGTGGCCGTAATTTCCTTCATTTTCGTCAGCTGCGAATCTCTGTGAGACGACATCCAAAGGGGGTCTCCCCAGTTGCCTTTCATTCCAAGAAGGATTACCACTCCTTTTTCCCCATTCTTCCCACGTTTCTTTCTTTCCCGAAAGCGCGTCTTCAGCCGAAACAATCCGGACTTTTCCACCCGCGGAGTCATTCAATTATCGATTCGCCCCTAATAGCATGCAAGCGTATTGAGGGGGGACGGAGAAATCTGCGTTATTGATGGAGGTGCCCGCTGATCGTCATTTGTTACCTACTTTATCACGGGTTATACTCCACCACCCTTCTGCAGGATCTGCCCCTTAATCCCGGCCGATCCTAGGGGACTCGTTCCTCCCTATGCCCTCGCATTTGACTCCATCCGTCGGAGGAGTCCTCCTTCGCGACCATACTCTTTCGTACTTGCTCCTTTTGTGACGTCCCTCGGAGGGAGTCCTACTCATCCGTCATTCTCCGTCCCCTTTGCACAGCCCGCCCCTTTTCCCGCTGTCTTTTGTCTTCCCTCCCTCGCTATACACTCCTCTGGGGGCGCCCGCTGAATCGCCCTCCATTTATCTCGGCACACGGGTTTTGTGGGAGGAGGGCGTACGCGCACGGAGAGATGTTCGGGGGATGCAGGGAAAAGTGGGGTTCAGGGGGTGGGTGAAAGAGGGGCGGTTATGCGTATGCGATGGTGGAGAATTGAACGAGCGGCGTCCATAAAATTCGGAAATATATTTTTGGGTTCGATGCTCGTCGGCCTAGATTGGGCTATTCTGTCTCGTGTCGGAGAGGTCGGGGAATGTATCGCAGTCCATAATTTTCGGGTCGGGTCATATTTTAGTGTAAACCCGGATCATAGAAAAAGATTGAATAGTTCGGTGGAGGGGTGAATTTATCTTGAATGGAAGAAAAGGAATATTGAATTTCCGGATATTTTTAAAACGATGAGAAGAAAACTTTGAATTTGAAATAAATCAATAAAATATGCAATCTTATTCTAAAATATGTAATTTTCATGTTTGATTACAACTAAGACTAAATGTTCAATATCTCTGCATGGAGGGGATCAAAATGTCTTCAGGAAAGGTAATATGTAATATATCTATCTTTTTCCTTGGTTTAAATCGTACATGTCCTTACAAATAAAATATAATTATAAGTTTTTTATAGGTAAATAATCATTGAATCATAAAAATTCAGGTTTCCTCATAATTTGCTACGATTTTTATATATGTGCATTTTAGGAATACTTAGTTTCAAATTTCGGATTCATTGTTAGCACAATCGTCGTCAAACTTTAACATATGTCCTCAATAAAGAAAATTAGTAATCCGTAAAATGAGTTGAACATTTCGTTGGTATTATTCTGAAAGAAATACATTTTGTTTTTCCTTATTATGTCACGAAAGCCTGTATTAAAGGAAAAATCCTAGGAAAAGGAAAAATATTGTGCAAAGATACTATCAATACATAACGAGAAGATACCTATGTTATGATATACGTTGCCAATAGATTGTCTCAATTGAATGTTTTTGCATGTAATTAAATTATTTCTTCTTGAAAAATTTGCACACGCATATTCCTACTACAATCGAGTATCAATTTAAATCAAAGGTCTTCTTAAAAAACGAAATATTTTTTTAATATCAATAAATAGTGCTATTAAACTGATGTTCTTACATGCAACAACTCAAACTTTAAAGTAATTAAGGCAAATATTTTAGTTTTAATGCTAGGCCCAGTATCATGCTTCTTAGTAACGTTATGTGACTACTCTAGATACATAAACCAGTAATTTTCGAGATACGCAGGAAATTAAGTTAATTGAAGTGTAAATTAATTACTTACCATCAACTTAGTTCCTTGATAATGGAGAAATATTAATTGCATTTCACGCGTTAACTCGTCTTGAAATAAAAATTAAGCATCGAGAAAACAATTTGCGAGTGGAAGTTTGATTGCGGGGTCGGTTAAAGTAATTGCCTGGGATCCCCAGAGCTCATTCCGATTTCGCTCGAGAAATCTTAAAGTTGGAAGGTGAGCTTAATTTTAATCATAAGCATATTCGGCGGGTTTAATGTCACCGAATGAGAAATCCCGACCGCGGTCGTAAAACTGTAAATGGCGGGTGCCTCGAACGAAAGTTGGAAGGGAATGGAGAAGGGCAAGAAACTCGGCTGAGTTTATTTAAGGTTATTTCGGGGACATAAGGTGAATTGTCTTTGCGTTTTAGGGACCTCTTCCCAAAATGACGCCCTCGGAATGTGTCGCTACTCAGGAAAACTGTGCCATCAAGCGACGCAGAATCTCGTCGCATTAAGCATCGTTTTCTTGCCCAAAATGAAGCGGATGTATACGAAATAGATTTTCATTACTCAATCTCTCCTAATGGCTACGATTTACAAGGATAGAGCGCTCCATTCCTTTCTTGAATCGCTCTACTAACGTTAAGATATTAGAATTACCTTCCCGCAGTTTTCCGTGAGAATATTATCACGTGGCTTATAACTTATGCCAAACGACAGTAAACCTGATTAAGGATCTTCACTATGTGAGTGTTTATTGAGGGAATACGTCCATGATGTGCCGAAAAACTTACTTTGTCTGAGGGTATGATATTCTCTTACCACGTAAGATCATTTATATCACGCAAGCTTTTTATTGATCATAATCAACACACATTCAGTTTAATATTGAGGAAGCGTACACTAAAATTATTGTAATTCAATTCATGGATAATAAATAAATAGTGATGAATTATTAATTCATTTATTGATATTACAAATAATTGCATCATTGCATGACATGAAATAGACATCTGATACTAATTGATTCTAGTAGAATTTATTTTAACTTTTTTTAAATTTCAATTCTTTAACCTACGCAAACTTCTACTTTGTCTTTTTTCCTGAGGACTACATTTTCAGAGTCAAACAGTTACACGTATCACGTTATCTAACCGAATGGAATAGTTGGACAGAAGTAGAAAATATCCTCCTGACTCGAGAGAAACGGTGAAAAGAAACCGAATGGACGAAGTGAATCAGAAAAGTTCGGAAATTTCCGAGAGGGAATATAGGGAAATAAAGAGCACGAAAAAGAACGGAAGGAGAAAAGAGCAAGAGAGAGACTGATGTGTAGTGAGAGAGGGAGCAGACGTTTGGAGCAGGTGCAGCCCACTTCTGTGCCATCGCTCTCCGTCTGCTCTCTCTCTCTCCATCCCAAAAGTCATTCACTTCTAACTCCACCGTCGTCGCTCCAAGTCTTTCATTGCATCCCTCTAGACCACCATTTCTTCCACTCTTATCCTCTCAGTCCCCGAAATCGCACCTCCTTTTCGAACGTACTAGTATGCAACCGTCTTTTCTTCCCATTTTTCCCGGCTCCCTCAATGCCTTCTTTGGTCGAAATATTCTTTCCGCTCCATCTCTCTCGCCGGCTGAGATCTTCCCATCTAGCGCCGTATCACGTTGCTCCTGGTATTTCACACCTCTCTCCCTCGGGAGCCCATTTACTAATAATGCCTCTTCCGTCTTAACGCCTTCTCCTCCCCGCTATTCGTCTCACTCACAGTCAGCAAACTGTCTTCCCCTAATTTTCTTTTCTCCTCCCTTTTTCGTCCTCTCTTATTTCCTCCCTTTCTCTCGCCTCCATCCAATGCTTTTTCATTTTGCGACACTCTGAGACTTAATTTCATCTGCCCTACTTCTGCAATATTTACTTCTGTGCTCTGCTTTTGTGGCTCCTCTCGACCTCGTCTATGCTTAATGGTAAAATATAGTATTCTGCGCCATTCTTGTTTTCAGGAATCTCAGTAAAATGAAATTCTGATTTTTATGTTGACGCAGAATTACTAGTTTTTAACGGCGAAATGTATTTAACTCGAATGAGTCTATTTAGGGAATTAACATTATTAGACGGCATTAATGTCAACAGCTACGTAAATTTTGAGCTTTTTGCATGGCTTGTTATGGTAAAAATTACTTCTATTCTCACATGCTATTAAAACTTAAATGCCACCGCTTATAGGATATCTTACTTTTACGTAATCATCATCATCTTTCTTTTAAAATCTATTTTTTATGACAACTCCGTCGTTGATATTTAGTTTTTGTACATCTTATTAAGTTACTCGTATCTCGAAAAATAAAAAAACTCCTATTGAAAATAATCGCACTTCACATTCTAACAATCAATTTATGAGCCGTTTTCATTCAAGTAGGAAATCCAATACCTTTGTAAAATAATATTTGAGGCTTCTTTTATTTTTGTGTAGAATTTTCGATGAAGCATGAGCTTTTATATCATTTTTAGACTTTCTCTGCTTTAGCATTAATTGATAGATACGCCCCATCACCTTCCATTACATGCGGAATGATGAAACACCATTGTGATTCATCCACTGTGAATTTAAGCTGAGTCCCGTATACTTTTTTGAAAAGAAACATCGCTAGAATGTGGAAACTATATTCATTTTGCGAACAGTTGCTAAAATAAAACGCACTCACAATTATTTCGTCTATCATAACTGAGTGTGATAATTAAATTAGCAATAGTAAATTTAATTATAATAAATATTTAATACGTTATGGAAATGCTGAATCTTTGCATAATATATTAAAAGTTTCAAAGAGAGGATTGAGCTACAGATAGTGTCCAAATTGAAATATATCAGCGAGTGATTTCAACGATGGAGATAGCAATTGAAGATACACTGCCAACAAAACCCATCACTTCATTTCAAAATACGCACATGTTTTGATGCTTAGAAACAACATTCTCTCTTTTATGGGAAGAAGTTAGATTTTGAATGCATTAAAGGCATGCGGTTTGATGTTTGGTTTCCATATGTTTCTGTTATCGAAGATACGACTTCAATTTCAAGCGATCGTTTGCTTTAATCAAACGTATCGAACGTTACATAAATCGAACGTAATCCTTCCAACAGCATTCGACCTCCATTGAATATAAATAATTGATTATACCAAATGATGCTCAACAGCAAAAGTTAGTATATATAATATTTATATGTTAGGGCTTAGCTTATCACAATTAGTCATTTAGATGGAATATTATGGAAGCAATTTTCTTGGAGCTGTTATTTGCTTTTACTGTCTTCGATTCGAAAAAAACCTGACCGAGTCTTGAAAGTAGAAAACTGCAACTCTTAACAATGGAAATTCAGATCAGAGCTGCTGGAAATTAAATTATTGTGTTTCTTAAATCGGGGGTATGTTAGTTTATCACCTACTCCAACGTTTTCATGCCAAGGTGATTAATCTTATGGTGATCCGTGAAGTAACTTTTTGGGAAGTATCCAATATTTCATTGAAAAATTAAGGCATGTAATATAGAATCGGGAATAAGATCAAGTTATTAATACCTTACGAAATAACATGCCTCCATCTGCAGCAAAAATAAAATCTTGCCTATACACGAGCCTTTACATTTGTCTGCAATAATAATAACTGTTTCATAATTCAACTTTAGGTGGATTATGGTGATAATTTTAATTATTTGATGAATTTACTTTCTTATGAATAAGAAGATTGGATATGAATCCTTTCCTTATAGGTCCTCTTTGTCCAAAGGTTCTGTATTTTTTGACCCTACTCCCAGACACGTGTATGTTTAGTAGTGCATCCGTATTTACGTATATTTTTAACCTCTACCGAATTGAAAAGAAAATTAGGGGCAATATTCTACAAGAGATTTGCATAGAGAAACCTCGTGTATCTTTATCGCCTGTTGATGGGTAAACATGAATAGAAATATTTTTTATAAAAATAGAAATAGCTAAATGGAGGCAGAAATGTTGGTTCCCAACAAACAAAAGAGGGTCAAATTATCTTATTCCATATTTTGTCAACTTTCATTACATCAACATTGGTTAAAAATAACCCAATTTTTGGAGTTCTTTTTATCCATACCTGAAGGAACATACCCGCACCCTTTATACTATAATTTACCTTAGAGAAAAAATATCTACAAAGCTCCTAATAATTGATGTTTCTTGGATGTATCACTTCCTCTTCTCCTCTATTCTACAGTATGTAACAACATACTCCCTTTCATTTCCACGCTATATCGTCCACTACAACTTTCCATACTCACTCTCTTACCGACTTACATCGCTACCCAACCACTTCGCTGCACCCTCTCCCCGATGTCACTCATTCAATCTCGTTCCACATCACGCCATTCCCTAGTCCAGTCTCCCTTCCCTAACAGTCGACATCACTCTTCTCCCTTCCTGAACCACAACCATCCGCTCTCTTTCCCTCGAGTCGAGTGATTCCACTCTCTCTCTCTCTATGTGATCCCATGCGCCATCTGCTCTTTTCTCTCTCGTGTCACACAAAGGTCAAGACAAATGGGCCACGGGCACATAAGAACTTTTCCCCGACCTCCATCTAAAAATACGTAATAATCCGAATGTGGTGGGGAGGAGCGTCATGGAATAACTTATCTTTGGGAAATGGAAAAGATACGTATCCATTTAGAAATTAATGCCAGCTGAAATAAATATCCACGAAACGGGAAACCGCGATCTAATTGACTATAAATAAGGATGATGCGTATGAAATGAAAAACGAGTGAAGTCCTTCATATAAAACCAGAGTATTTTAGATTGTGAGGTATGATAGTCGTGAATTTATTATTCACTCTTTACCTACAGCATCAATCTCGGGAATTTATGATATTTATTAATTATTTTTTACCTCAGAAATGAATATATTCAAGCCTAGTGAAGAATTGATATCAAATAATCTTGTAAATTTTTATATGCTTCCTTTATAGAAAATTGTAATTTATGCATTGAATTGGCTTTCAATAGAGAATTAAATTCATTTGCATAAAAAAGATACTCATCATTTTCTGCATTGGGGTGTCCATAATTTCAAGTTCTATGCTTACTGCGTATTTTTCCCAAAAAAAACTCAACTATATGTTGCATCTTGTATAATCTATATTATCCTTATTTCTGATATTCAAACCACCAAAGTAAATATCCAAGAGTATTTAAATGTTAAAAATTGTAAGCTTTATCGTACACTTGCTGAAGTACCTGCCAATTCTCAATGAGAATAATAGTAGGAGAGGAAATATAGTTTTTCATATTTCCTCAGAATAGGATCTAAAATCTCTGATAAAGATAATTTTCCGTGTAAATCTCAATATCTAATCAAATCCCTCATATTATTCGTTGCCAAAATCAATATTGTGCAATATGAACATGAATCTACAGATTGTTTCCCATAAAACTTGTCTCGAGCTCAGTAAATAATTCTTTTCCGGTAAAATAGAGAATATTAACCCTATATGCACTTCTTGTGGGAAATCATTATGTTTTGAAATAACAACAATAAAACAATATCAGAAGGTAAATTGAAGGAATTAAAGTCCAAAGGGAAACCAATGCGCAGTATCAAATGTACTGGAATTCGGTAGCAGTGTGCCCCCTGACCTTAGGCAACGTATTATCATGAATGCATTGCTGGATGCGTATTCCAGGATACCCAACTGTACTTCGCCAGGCCCTAGCGAATCTACTCCATCTCGTTCATTGGAATAATCTGCGTGTAATATTATTGTTATTTTTCGCATTATAAATCAAATCTGATACTGAAATATAATGAGTTAATTTCAAATATTTGGTGTATTAGTATATTTTGTAACACCATCGGGAATACCAGTTCACCACATTATATCATTCCATATCTATTTTTTATAATATTTGTTCCTCAAAATTTGTTTTTTACTCTGGTTTACATCAGTGAGTGACACTTATCAGCATAAACAATACAGATACGTGCTCTTATCAAATAAAACTTACGCATTAATTAGCAGAGATTATTGAGATTTTCCCGGAATTGTTTTTTCAGAACAGTGAAAGTAGTGTGTAATTGTTCTGAAATTAGTCGTAATAGAAACAAGTAGAATGTATCGTGAACGAATACAGATCATGGGACATCAATCATGATAATTTGACATAATATTGAGAGTTATGTGAAGTTTTGCATTTAAAATGAATGCATTAATTACTAAATTAGTGGAATCCCTTCCACTAAAAATTTGAGAAGTGAAAAAAACCTCTGATCAAGAATTATAAAAGCTATATAAATGCTTTAAAAGCAACTAGAGCTGTGCTTTTTATGACAATGTTCCAAAACAAATGGGATATATAGTTTCTATGCTAAACTCGGAGAGATAAAAAAATAAGGAGTTCATAGGCTCTCGAAGCCTTGCTTTGAAGGAATTCAGCGGTGAAAATTTAAGGAGTGATGGATGAGCTGGTGGAATGAAGGAAGGGAGTAAGATTTGTGCGGTTTCGTGGGAAGGGTACCGAAAGTGAAATAGGAAAAGGTTGCTGTGGCTAAAAGGGAAGAGAGAGAGAAAGCCAATTAAAGAAGAATTCTTCTCTCCCTCCTTCCCCTTACTATCTAATAATCCCTTAGAACAACTTCGCAGGGAATTCAATTTCCTCACCTAGCGTCCACTCTCCTCCCTTTTTTCCTTCGATTACTTTTTGCCATCACGTACCACTCCCACTAACTCATTCCTTTCCACTTTTTTCCTTACCCTAATCCATCTTTCCTTCCACATTGAATACTTCTTTAATAAATTTCCAATATCGTTCTTCGTTCTCTCTATCGGAACTTGCAGAAATAATAGGAAAATCTTATTTTGAGAAATGTATGCCTAATGTGAATGATAATTAGAAATTTAGTATATCGATTATTTAAATTTTGCTTTAAGGGTTGATAATTTCAGCTTTTTCCTATTTTTTCTCTGCTATTTTGATAAATTTCAATATCCCTCTCAGATGGGTTATTGCTGGCAAATTTCTCAGTAGGAGTAAACAATAAAATTGATTTATGAGTCAAGCTGTACTTTTAATATTTCAAATATTCATAATATTTTACTGCTATTTTTCGAAATTTGCAACTGAGAATCGATTGGAATCGTAATGATGAGTTGGATATACTTATAAAATCTGAAATATGACTATAAAATATGAAATCTTCTTGGAACGGCATTGCAAAAGAACAGCATTCAACATTTTTTTATAAACTTCCATCATACAGTAAGAGGACACTAGAGATTCATATTACTACAATGCATAAAATGAGCGTTATTCCTTTGTTTTGTGTACCAAGAGCCTGCATTAGGAAAATATATGTAAATTTATAGCTTTAGTTTCCAATATATTTTGATAAAACTACCGACAATAAACTCATGGGTAGTAGAGAGAAGGATTCATTTGTATTAATCACTCCGGTCTTTACCTTTAATATTTTTCATGCGTGATGCATTTTATCTTCTGCAAATATTTGCATTTATAGATGAATGATCGCTTATTTTATATTTTTGATAACTTCAATAATTGAGAAAGATTTCCATCTTAGTTGAGATCTTACTAATCGTAAAGATTATATTGGTATTACCTTTAATTTGAAATCGAGTTTTCAATCCTATAATTGCATTTTTAACTTATAGTTTTTTTCAGACTATCAGATCAGAAGACGAAAATGTAGTCAAATTTATATTAATTTATTCATTCTTACTATCCGAACGAAATAGTCTCAGTTTTCATAAAGTACTACTTTTGACTCTTTGCAAATACTTCCTACGCTTTGCCGTGGGATATTTATGTTACACGTAATTTTCTAGCAAACATAATTATCTTGACCTTATAAAAGTGAGTAGTTCTGTACTATGAGTCATATTAGGACCTTATTTTCGTTACGAATTCTTAATGGGAATGTAAACTTGTGTGTTTCAAAAATATTAAGCAGCGTCGCATGCTTTTGAGTTTTAATAAATTGCTTGGTACACGATCCTTAAATTTTTGAAAAGGGACGAGATCCCCTTTGCAACATCTGTGTCGGCCGTAATTGCGTCATGTCTCATCTTCTTCTTCTTATGGAGCATTAGAGAAGGCGTACCTGCATAGCTGAGGAAAACGACGAGCCCCTTGCTTAAGGGAAGTGAGGGTCCCAAGGCGATTGAGGGTAGTGGGGGTGACAGTCGTTATCCTGCGCCTGATTGACCAGATGGTCGCGGAACTGCTTGGGCTACAAGTGCGGTCTGTTGTATAGGAGCGTGATTGGCCAGCTGAACCACCGAAGAGTAACTTACCATTGGCCCTGCAGAGCCATGCAAACCCTCTCAGATTCAGTCCCTAAATTGCGTCTAAACCTCAGCAAAGAGTAGCCAAGGGCTTATTATCGGTTCAAGGTATCCGTGTTTGCCGTTCAATTTAATGTAGAAAAGGTGATTCTCCTGCTCCTGGTGGAAAGATAGCCACGCAGGAAATAGACTGGGTGGCGTTTGTAGTTGTATTAGAACCAAGGACAAAGAGGTTGAGAAGTTTTGTAATTAAACAAATCTAGAGGAGAATAAAAAATGTGATGATTTCTTGGTAAGGGGAGATCTAATTTCGCTGCAAAAATGAATTTTGCTCCGTTATATTAAATTGCGATTGTGCTTAGAAGATCACCAAAAAATTAAGCCGTATATACAACTTAAGTAGATGCGATAATACGATATACGAGTATATTGCCAGAAATACATAAGCTATCCGTAAATGATTATCAGTGCTGTATTTTATTTTATATAGAATGAGCGTAAGTTTTTAAAGCTATGCTAAAATAATTTATAGTTATTTTCCAATGTTTTTCTATGCTCCCAATTATCGAACATCCTTGCAATCTAATTCTACGCTTCAATCGCTTATGACGATTTTAAAGTAGTGAAAATGGTTACGATGTATATTTTACATAACCATTTTACGAGAAGTAATCATTCTAGGAAATAGGAAGCTCCTCATATTCACCATGAGATATATTACATCAAATCAAAACGAAGCTATTGGAACATCTTCATTTGTATCGTATGATGTATAATATTTAGCCGAAACTATGATATTAACAGGAATAGAAATATTTTCCCTTTGTAGCTATTGTAGAGGCTCTATATTTCACAGCATTTATCCAGTCAAAATGTTCTCTCGAATATAATACGGTGAGGGGTGAGAAATTTATAGCTTAAAATTTAAACATTAGAAAACTCAATTCATCTACAAAAACACTCGTGAAGGGAGTGAGGGAAAAGAATAAATATTCCTATAACGGAGAGAGGTTTTTATTTCTACGTTTTGTGTCCATTTTCCTCTGCTCCCAAATTTACTTTATAGCAAACGGATATAAAAGCAAGCCGTACACTTTTATAGGACTAAAATGTACCATGTATAAATAAAGTTAACGGCCAGTCTTTTAACCTCTCTAAATTAAACATTAAAGCCCCATGAAAACTAAAGTAATATTCAACGTTGCCGTAATCACTCGGAGCCGTTAATTTATAAGGGCGGCACCACATGCCGATTTGGCCCCGTTGAATAAACGAAAGGCATTCGGAGGAATAAAAGTGGACATTAGAGAGCTCCTGTGCACGTGTGTGTGTGTGTGTATAAGTGCGGAACATTTGCTTTGACTGCCTCCTTGTTCCTCGGTAACATTGGCTCCCAAATGGGACACGGACGACAGTTATTCCCCCTTCTCCGCACCAACTCAGCCGCTCGCCTTGTTTACCGAATAGCTGTTCCTGACGTGGCCGCGCCATAAACGCGAAGAGACCATTGCATTGGCAAACGAAAAAACTCGAGTGCGGAGAGAGAGAAGGGGCCTTTCTCGCACCGACCCGCAACCCGGTCCGCCGTTAAAAAGGAAGGAATTTGAATGACTGGAACTGTTCCTGAGGCGACAGCTTCCGGGAGCGGAATGACTCAAACATACACGGTGATTTCCTTCACCTTACGTCCACGCATTTTCCGAATACATGGTCTGGTGATTTTACTTTGAAGGAGAGGATTCACGAGCTTTTGACCTCGTGAATGATTCAGTATCACTGACTGCACCCGTCTATCCGAAAGGATCGCGGATTTAATGCTATCTTCCGTGAATGTCGTGTTTTATTTTGTTTAAACAAAGGCGATTCCTAGAAACGTTAGGACTACTGATACGGCTCTCTGAGTGCAGTGCGGTAGGATTTATGAAATAGAGACGGGAGTAAATTTAAGTTCAGGAAGTTTAGTTCAGGATACATTCGAGGCTACGATTAGGAAGATTTATGGGAAGTAAATGCGCAATACCTTAGATATCTCTCCCTTATCATACAACTCCAAATTGACGTGAATTGAAAAGTGTCAGTCCATAATGTTTCCTACTCTGTCCCTAATCCTATTCAACAGGAAGTCCGTTCAACTCCGCAGCTGGAGATATCTTCAGAAAAAGCGATATCAAAATCCCACGTGAGTCTTCGTTCGAAATGGCTGTGAATCGAAGTGAACATTGCCGTATTCAGATGAACGAGGGAGGAAATTATACATTCATTCTGAGGTGTAGTTTTCTCTTCCGGGTGTTTTTAATCCCCCCAACTTTCCAGCTTTGTCGCCTGACTTACATAAATCACGAGGCGGCCAATTGCTGTGCCATCAAATGCAATCGTCTCTTCCCTCTCAAATCACTTCCTCCGCCTCCGGACCATCTCCTCTCCGTCTGCGTCGACCTCTTCCTCACATTCCTCCTCTTCACCCGGTCTTTCCTCACGCGGCACTTCCTATCATCGGACTTCATTCTATACCATTCCGACAACCCGCGAGGCAGTTTATATCCGTAAGTTCCATTAATTTCATTTGAGCGCCACCCAGCGGACAATGGAGAAAGGTGGAAACGCCGTCCGACCGTCTTTTATTCGCCCGTTCATCCGTTTTCTCCCCCACTTTTTCCGGATTGAACTTTCCACTGTTTTCTTTCTGCCTTTTCCGCGCCTTTTCGCATTTGTCCTTCGCGTTTGGTCCATCGCGTCTCCCCATTTCCATCCACTTCGGCCAATCCCCGCTTTCCCCCTTTTCCTCCCGCCCCACGCAATTAACGGAACCCCCCCTCCCCTCCCGCTGCCCCCAATTCCGGCCCCCGCTCCTCCCCCCCATCACAACCCTCGCGATTCACATGCAGTCACACACCGCCATCACTATTATTCCCGTTCCTTTTCCTGCCCATCGTTTGTCTTCTTTTTTTCCTCTTCTTCCCGTGTTTTTGTTTCCCTTGTCGCGCACCGAGGCCTGCAACCGAGCTCGGCACCGTTATTAAATTTCCCATTAATTTTTTTCGAAGCGTTATGCGTTGGCAATGATGACTCCGACCGTAGACTGGTTTTATTTTTAATTGCGACTGAGTTGGCGTGTGTTGTTTGGGTCGATATCCCTCCCGCTCCCCTTGGCTCCCGCTCCTCGGCACCCCCACACCACCCACCGATGGTTACTTTTCCTACTTTTGCTACGATGGGTCAATTAATGCGGCGAAAAAGTAATAACTCGGCGCGGGCTGAAAGAGGAGTCGAGGGCGGGCTCTTTCTTGTTTTTAAAAAGTTCTGTTTATTGCGGCATTACGTCGGGAAATCGGGTATACTTTCAGCGATAACACTGCACGAAGTCGTACAACATTTAATTAATTTAAAAGGGGATCGGGTGAAATCCGCTTTCACTGAGGGGATAATTTTATTTTCGCTTTACTTTTCCGAAAGGGGTAATCCGCGCCACGCATTATTATGGTAATTCCTTTGTATTACCTCGCGTATGTTATAATACGAGGATCGCGTATCGGCTTCAAGTTTCAATGACTATGGCGAAAAAGCGCCTAAACCCGGGATTATTAATCCTAGTAGTTGGACGGTGGCCGCCGATATGTGTGTCGAGTTTATTTACATTGCTTAACCGTGCTACGTTCCCCGCAGTAGTTATTATTAAATCTGACGGGAATTAAAACGTCGGTCAATACTCTACGGAGATAATACCGGTGCGATTAGTAGTCAAATCCCCTCACTCCAGTTATTTATCAATTTTCGAGGGAATTCGACGCGTGGGCGAATATCCATCGACGATGGAAGGCTCCCTAAGCTCACGAGCAAGATCATGGATCGAAAGTGTTTTGCCATCGCAAATTTCCATATATCTAATTCATCCCTCTCGGCGGGAACCCGGTGAACATCTCTTCCCATACTTTCACCTCCGAGGCACGTACCCAAGTACTCGTGCACCTAAAAAGGGCCGCTGTTTTTCCCTTCGTCCCCTTGTTTTCTTCTGTATCATTTCCCCCTTTTCCGCCTCTTTTATCGCCCCTCCCCATGCACTGCCAATTCGTTTTCCCCGACCGAATCCCCAACCCAAAGGCCCTCACCACTGAAGCGTCGCCATCCCAGCACCCTCGCGGCGCGACGGTGCGAGATACCAGGCTCTGTTGTTTGCACGCCCCGCTGCGGTGCACGCATTTGCGTATGTCGCCGTCCTCCCCCCTTTGGTCCTTTAATTCCCCTTACTGCCGGCCTGCATCTCGCTGCAAAGGCTTACCTCAATCCTATTCCCATAGGCTACTGGACTACCTAACTCCGCTTACGGCTCCAGCCATGGTGACGCCTCGTATACAACCACTGGCTTCGAGCTGTCACACAAATACACAGCGCGATGCTCTCCGGCTCAGGTTTCAATTACTACGATTGTTTCCCGCCAGTACCCGATAGACGCATGCGCGCCTGAAATTACATTGTCGCCTTCAGTCTCCGTCCGATTTCAATTTCGCCGCCTCCTGCCGTACGAATCTCCTTTTGTTTTTGTCTTCCTGAAATATGGTGCTTAAATTCGCGGTTGTTTATGATATGCGAGGCGGTCCGGTCTGTCGGATAATTCCGCGCGTAAATGCCATCCCGATTCTTCGTAGTCGACCCATAATTACAACCCTTCCCTCTTTTCACATTCAGAAACAAATATTTTTGCCCTAACACATATTATTACGTCTCGATATTAATTGTATCCAACGTGCCTATAATCATCGGGCTCGATTGGTTCCGAAATCCTCATCATCGCAAATCTGTCATTTATAGCATAAGATTTTACACGCCACGATTAATGACCAGGGAGCACCCCGAAAAAACGGGGAATGAAATTAATTCGTACGAACATAAAAGACCGTGATTCCTCTTAATTTAATGCAACGGAAAAATAAAGAAGCGCGCGGGGGTATTGGGGGAGTAATATTCGATGTCCAAGAGATTCATGATAACCGGGGATGTGTTATTTAAAATTTGAAACGAGAATTACATTTCTCCCTCCGTCATTCCCTCCCTATCCCTTCCTTCCTCCCTCTCTCTCTATCCCATTGTTCCCGCTGCCCACCCATCAACTGAGTGAGGCTAATGAAGTCCACCTTTGACATTCCTGCCACCCATCAATTTCGCCTTTCTCCCGCCCCGGAATACCACTCCCTCCTCTCCCTGCTTCCCCCCCTTTTTGCACCTTCCCTTCATTTCAGTTTTCGACAAACCCATTTCCCATCATATTTTTCCGAATAGATTCATCCCGAACATCTACGCTCCGCATTAAAATAGGGAAGCCCTCTCTCACGCTCTCCCTCGTCCATTTCGCACGCCCTTTCTCTCTCTCTCTCTCTCTCTCTCTTCCCCCTCGTGTTTCCTGCTGTTTTATAATAAAAAAGAAGCGATGCATAAATCTCGGCTACTTTGCTCCGAATTTTTTCCTCCTTTCTCCTCCCGTCCGAAGACCGCCGGCCTCCCAAAACGACCCTACGTTCTCTCTCGCGCCCTCATATTTCTCTCTTTGCCATCCTCGTGCCGATATATATATGCGTGTCATGGGATATAATTACGTGTTTAGCTGCGCCTCTCATGGATCTCCGAGAGGATAATGCACAACGAGGGAAATTCCAGACTCGACTCCCGGTGGAATTCCAAAAGCTCAGAGAGACTTGAGCTGTTGACATATGCAACTGAAACTCTACCTTAATTCTGTACTATATCACTATTTTCCCTGTTTAGAGTTGCAATAACCTAGCCAATGACCTAGTTTAAACCGTTTAACATAGCCCAAGCTGATAAAAAGAAGAATGAAAACGTTACCATGATCTTAGCATTCCTAATAGCCTAGTCTTTCGGTACTTATACAGCTGCTGATGCTAAATTTATTCGTAAATTTCCATTTTAAATTGTGATGTTATCGTTGGGAGTATAGGCTTCGATTCATCTTTGTCGAATTATGCTTTGAAGAAGCTTATCAACCTGCTCAGATATATATTAGGTTATATGAGATGAATTTTGAGTAATATTGAATCTAACTTAACTATTCCGCGCTATTAACTGCGTTTACCGCAGCACGGATGGGCAATGATTTATATATTCGTTAGGTATGAAATGGATAATCATTTTAGCAAATTTTTTTACAAGCAAACGAGATGAAATTTTACTTAGCAAGAATTAATGAATGAATGTATTTATTTGCTCTAAATATTACACATAAAATTAATACAATATATAAGTATTACAATATAATTGACATAATTTTATAATATATTAAAGGTTTAGGTGTCAATTAAGGTTATCCTATATTGTTGACACCGATGGTATACAATACGTTTTGTGTTCTCAATACATAGAAATACTCATTTATATTAGAATAGTGACGTGCGTTGCATAATAAAAATATGAAAAATTGAAGTGACATATTAATACAAAGGAAAGGCTATGCAACAAAAATTGAGAAAATAATAAAGAGATGGAAAAGAAAATTTATAAAGTACGTTAATAGTCAAGGAATCTTTCTAAATTGAAAGAAAAACATATTAATTTCTCCATGATCTAATAGAAACGTTTTAGCCTTTTTTTAGAAATAAATTATAGTTGGCTACGCTTTTAATTTCAGTTGGTATCATACAATACAACTTTGGTCCTAAATACAAAAAATATTTTTTATAAATATTATGGCTTGGTTTAGTAAACCTAATACAATTTTCGTTTCGCATTCCATGGAAAGAGGAAGCATGCGTCTTATATTCAAAGTTTAACAAGAAGTAAATGATTTGTGCTATCTCGGATATAGCTCTGGTAGGTATCCTGCTGTATCTAATACTGTATAATATTTCCTAAGTGAAGGCCAGAAAAGTTTCTACCGCAAGCAGGATGATTTTATTTATCCGCACCATAGAAAGCATAAGCATGTTCCAATGCTCATAATAGTTCTCCACGACATCCGTGGCAGCATTACTTTTTGATTACACATTTTCGCACCATTTCCCACGGCCTCCATTTCCTTTCCCCGTGCCGATGTCTTCCGCGCAGCGACAATTTTTACGCCGAAATTTCCTTTCGCATTTATGAAACCACCGCCCCAGTCGATAAATATTCCGTTCTTCCCTCGCACTGGTTATTTTTTCGTTTCCCTCCCACTATTTCTCACACACGCACGCAGTGTCTCTCTCCTTTTTCTCCCTTACATCCTGTTGCGTTCGACGAGGGCGACAACACGATTTGAGCGGCAGGAATCCGAAACAGCGACAGCGGAATGCCATTGAAGCGTGGTTGCGCATCCACGCAGCGAAAAAAGGAAGCGCAAACAAGGGGACGGCGAAGAGTAAGGAAGAGAAAGGCGGAAAAGGGGGAAAGCGGATAGTATGCGAAAGTTGGCGAAGGGTAATGGCCATAAATGATTTTCGACGGAGCTTAGGGGAGGAAAGGGTGTGCGTTGCTAGGGATTATCCAGGTTAACCTGACAACTTCGATGAAAACTACGAAGCAATACCCTCAGTCGGGAGATGAAACGAGAGGAGAGTGAATGGAAATTTTGAGACGTGCTCACTGTTTTGTGCGAGGACTCCAAAGGATGAGTTTCTAAGTATTTGCTCTCTCTTGCTTTTCGCAAATGTTGGGAACTTTCGTCGATATTCTAGGAATAGTAAATGGGGTCGGATCACGGAAAATGTGACTATTTGTGTCATTAGTAATGATGAAGATCCAAATATTGCAACATTAACTAGTGTCTGACGAATCACGAAAGTTTTTCTTTGGAATTTGAAAATTCCAAAGACCAATAATTCACACACCGAGAAGGAAAGCACATTTTTGTAAGATTCTTAGCCCATAGTATGATATACTACATAAGATTTCATATAACGAATCATACTATATTACGTGAAATTTAAATACTACAGTCACATGAAGGATGATCCCTTGGTGCTTTTGATACTTCCTGACAACCTGATTTTTATAAGGCCTATAAAGTCTATATTAAGGTGATATTGAGACTAGAGAGTGCCTTCTCTCATCAAATATTTCTTCAGTGATATTAAATTATGAGTGATGTGTAATTCAGTAGATGTAGATGGCACTTTCATCTGAGATTTCTACATTCCGTTTTAAAGTTACATCATTTAACTTCCAATTATAACTCAAGAAATCTATGATAGCTTTAAGAGTTAACAGAGAACCATTCACAACCTTTCAAATATAATAACGTTGTACATACTTCATGAGAAGAACTGAAGTAGCTTCTGAAATTACACCGTAAAATTTTATAACATTTTGGTGGATTGCTTTACACAACTAAACAATAAGAAGTGGGGAAGTAGGAAATTAATTCAAATTAGATGATTCAAACATGAAAATATGACGGAAGAAAGTATTCTCTTCCTGTATTTGTAAACAATTTCAAGTAATATTGGAGTACCTGATCATGCTTTCATTTTTATATGTGAATAACAGTCAAAGGTCAATATGCCTCCGTTTGAGCTTCTCCGAAATAAACATCAAAGATAAGTATACATGATGGAAATGAAAGAGAAAAAGTCTGCCGTAGCCGGGGATCGAACCCGAATATCCCAATTGCCGGTCGGTTTCTCTAACCACTAAGCTACCACGACAGCACAATCTCCCCTTAATTTCCAAGGTGCGGTGTGTGATGATGGTGTGGAAGTCATCACAGCCCTTGGAAAAGACCCGGGTTCGATCTCCGGCTACGGCAGACATTTTCTCTTTGATTTCCATCCGTATATTAAAAAGCATGTGTTTCCATGCGAACTTTCTTCGGTTATCTTCATCAAAGATAAGATTGGCTACTAGAAAAACTTAAACCGTGCGTGCAAAGTAACAGTAATGTAAACTGAGAAAAAACTTAAGTAATCTTATTACTACTTGATAATAAAATGCCTAATATTCTATCATTTCCTAGAAATATACAATCATATCACTACTAATAATATATATTACTATATATGTATATTATTATTATTCTTTATTCAGCACAAACAGGTACCCTCAATTACATGTGCTATAATAAGCAGCAAAGTATACTATTTATTTTGTTCTAGATTTTGGGTTATTCATTTGTCAATTCTATCCAAAACAGGGTTTGCATAACCAACATTTAAGGTATCATATTTGAAACTTCGAGCTCTAAATTTGAATATTTCGGACTGACAGCGTTAACGAGCGTGTCAAAGAATATAGAGCGCAATGCACGCGCATTGCGATTCAGCGCTTTCCCTGTTTTCTCCTCTCCTCCGCTTTCCCTCCTTCCCAATCTCCCGCTAACATCTCCCGCCTTTATTTATTGGCTCTGTCATTTATTTTTCGGTTCGTCCGTGCTTTTCTGTCCTCATATGTATATGTTGCTCCCCATTAATCTCGTGCGTTAATTTACTCCCATCAGAGCTCCAAATCCGCACCACATCACTGCACCGTGAAAAATGAAGGAAAGTGTAGTTTGTCCAGTGAGAGATTGGAGGAGATAGATATGGAAAATGGGGGAGGGGGGATTTAAAGGGAGAGGGGTCATTCAACCCCTTGGTAATGCGAAATAGACGGCTGTCATAAGAAGTGACAAAGATAGACTAGAGGAGGAGAGCTGACGGAATGATTATACGCTGGATAGTGCATCTGCTCCCACAAAAAAATGTGTCCCTCTTCCGCATCCTACATTTTAGTCCCACATATTTGCATAAGTATTCCATTATTTCCATGCATCCATTTGCAAATACGCATACACGACGAAGCGTAAAATATGTTTCCGCATCCTAACTAAATGTACTGCTGCATATTGAGCGACCTTTTGGCATAACCCTATGACGAGCGTTCGTTTTACGATAGGAGTTGCTAACTTAATTGCGATCCATTTTATAATATGAATCATTTAGCTCAAATTTTGGGGTGATTAAGGTTATTTGAGTGCATTTTTATTATTTCTTAGTTTAATACTTTTTAATGGGAAATGTGTCATACCTTTTGTCGAAGAAGGAAAATAGTGGTAATATATTTAAATATTTAAGGCCACGAAGAAAATCAACTTACTTACCTCACATGCCAGTTTTTCTGCATTTATGAATGTTTTTATGTAATCTTTTGAACAAAAAGATATAATATCAAGTAGGCAATCGGAATTGCAAGAGAATATTGTTAAATTATTTTTGTAAAAGTAGATGAATATTTTGATGAAATTGTGGACATATGAATGTTATTTTAAGAGTGGATAAATCATAAAATTATACAAGTATTACTGGGAATTATAATAAATTAAAATTAAAATCACCATATCAATTATACTTGTATTTATAAGTTGGGAGAGAAAATTCGTATTATTCCAAGTACGGAAAATATAGCTTCTATCATTTTAGTGGAAAAGTTGCTATACAAAGAGTCCATTAAGTGGCTAGGGGTTGCGAACTTCATCTCTTTCGTCAGTCATAATTTTTATCTAATTTAATGATCCCTAATATGATTTTTATCTTTCCTCTAAATGATGCTTTAATTATTATTTAATTTGAAAACAAAGAGGAATTAATTGAAAAGGTAAAAGCATTTTCATTCTTCGTCTCATGTGGTAGGAACAATCCTTCAAGTTTTCATGAAAGAGTAATCAAAGGATCCTTAACGAAGAGCGTTTGAAGTGGTGAGAATGAATGCTTGAAAGCAGTGGGGAAGAAGTGCACGGCGGTGGAGGTTGGTTGGCTGATAGAATATGGAATAGAGAGGGAATAGGGAGAGAGGAAATTGAAAGAGCAGAGTCATATCCCTTAAATTATGAAATGCATGCGTACTCATGATTGCCAACAGAGAGGTCATCAATTTTTAGGAGATGACCTTCGGTTTGTGGTGATGCTGGTCAGAATCTTATAGGCATTTCGGCTTTCTATTTTGATGAAGAAGAGATGGCATTACACTTTGTATGAAAGTGTGTTCTACGACGCTCATACAATCTAGAGAGAGCGTTCTTTCCTACAGCTACCATCCTCTTCAGGTTTACCAAGACCAACCCTGCACACGTGCGGTCTTCTTGAAAGTTTCTACGCATATACACTTTCGTGAACTGCATTTTCTGGTGTAAAAATAATCCAAATATTTTTCAATTTTATCAAACTTTTGAAATAACAGGAATTGGACCCTTTGACAAACGTGCAGCAAAATACTAATGCGAATCTAAGCAACATATTTAGTAAAAAAACCTATCAATGAACATTCAACTAATTGAGTACTTTCAATGTATTCATAATATAGTTGGCTTATTAATGTCTTTATCCGTAAAATAAATAAGATATATATTTTTTCATAGATAGCGTCCATGTTGATATCATTAAAAGATAACAATTTGGTTACCATAGATAGGAAACACTGCTACCTTAAGAGGTAAAATATAAAAAAGAGTACTATTTGTATGTCAAAGTTTTACTTCTTTGTGTCGACGATATTATAAAATAGAGTTAAAATGTATTAGAATATCTGCTTAAATATTTACACTAAAATGTCAAGGTTATTAGAAGTTAAACAATCCAGCCTGACACAATTCATCGACAAATAAAATGTTTCAATCATTTCGAGGAATGATTAGCGTTATCAAGCATTTGCTGTAGAATAATTTATTTTGTCGCGCCTAATTTTTGGCGGCCAATTTATAAATCTCGATTATCGAGTCACATTTCCGAGATAAATTTCATCGTTGGGGATGAAGCACACGAAGTTGCCTCGGTAGTTTTTTATCTCTCATTCCAGCAATCATTTCATAGCTTACGTCCATTTCATTGACCACTAAATTCAAATTTATTGAAAACGTAGGGTTTTTCAGTTTTTATAATGACCTTCAGTTCATCTGCTACCAAATTACCATTTCATTTACTCTTTTGGAGCTTTTATGTATACTCAAACGCTCTTTATAAATGAAATACATGAATTATTGTATCAAATAGGTAAGATTACAATTTTTTCTCTTGAATTAAGTAATATGATTCTTATTATTATATTCGTTCTTTGTTTATTATATGATTCATAAGTTTAAAATGAGTGTCGTCGTCAAAGATTTACAAGTCTTCCATTCCAATTAACTCAAGATAGCGAAAATGTTTGAGTATATATTTCAATGAAAAAAAATACCTTGCTTTTCGTAACATAGAGCAAATAGTAATTTCAGGTATCTAATATTTATTATTAACAAGTTATCGTAGCTTTAATATCTTCGTTTGCTTTGAGAATTAACACGAGGATGATAAAATCGATGGAACCTGCACTGTGGTGGGTACTTAGGGCAAAAGGATCTCTGCAGTAACGTGCCTTGTTGCGGTGACGCCATCTCGGAGAGCCACCGCAGAACATCGACTGAGCAATCCTATGCGGGTCAGAATAACCGATGGACAATAAAACCCTCGAACCCGCAAAGAAAAAGGAGGAGCGGGATCGCAGAATGCATTTCTACGGGGAAAAAAGACTAGACGAGGTCATGGCAATATTGCAGGACTCCAAGACAAACTAGATTGGAAAAAAGGCCGCAGAAATGAAATGAAAAATGAGTGCACTCGTGAGACCGCGCACGACTTTTCGCCAACGTGCCATAACGGAATCTCAACGCAAAAGAATCAGAAGGGACGACCCTCAGAGCATGATTTTTTTGGATGGAAGTTAAATTTTCATATCCTCTCCGAAAGTTCTCGAAGGCCGCGTATATTGGGCCCGTTTCTTTGCAACACCTCCGCGTACAATAACGTCGAGGCCATTGCTGGATTATGGCCCTTCTTCGGCGACGTCGCACCTTCCTAATCCGCGGTCGCTGTAATATCATTATAGCATCCCCGCAACCGCCCCCTCTCAGCCCTTGGCGGCAACTGCCCTTTGCATCTGCCGTTAATGTCGGCTGCTCTCCGCGAAACGCATGGGGGCGCCAAGCTCGCCCACTCCTCAGACTTTAATCTCTGACACAGCTGCACGTCAGGCGTTCCCTTAACTGCAACCCGTCCCTTGTAATCTTCTCCTATGAAAACAAATTTCGGTTTAGCCAACCCCATAGCTCACCCGCTTCCGACCCCCACATTCTTTACCTCGAACATTATTAGAGGCGGGGCTGGGCGTCTTAGTTTACTCCGAGGGCCGGGCCATTATGTCTTCGTTACGGGCGCCATTTTGCTTTCTTTATGGGTGGGTGCAGTGACCTATTCGATCCGTCTTGATGGAATTATTGTCTCGGGCGGTGTTTTCCTTGGGGATTAGGTGGTGCTTGGGAATGGGTTGACGATGCACGGGAGATAGAGGAATCGATGTTTACTGTTCAGGGTGAGGGGACTTTTGTTTGGCGAAGAAATTGCTTGGCGATTATGTCGGCACATATTTGCATTATAATCATAATGAAATGATGTGTCTTTTCTCACTTCATTTGAAACGAATTGTGTGTCACCTAGTTCTTCCAGGTTTATTAACACGAATTTTTAACTATAGAAAATTTAAGCTTGCGCTAGTTTTCTCTTGCTCTTTGCAAAACTTATAATTCAAGCTTCAAAATAGTAAATTATAACATATAACAGGGTGATAATGCACAAAGACTAAGTTCATAATTAGTTCGGTGTAGTTCGAAAGCACTCTACAGTTATGCTTGGACTTTTGGGACTTCTCATCCATTTCCAGATCTTAAGATTAATCCACGCTTGCCACTGTAGTTGAATGTATGAAGGTACCGTGAGCGAGATTCTTCATGAATGATTAACGTATCTTCTTAAGGAAGTTTTGAATGGTAGACCTTGAAGGAATACTAATACTAATAGAAGATGAAATAAAATTTTAATTATTGCCTAAAGTACTGGTTATAAACAAACAAATGTATCAGATTACCTTGTTTAGGATAGACGTTTGAAATTTATCAAAGATCTCCGAAGACCTGGTTGATAATTATTTATCTTTTGTTATTCAATTGCCTTATTTTCCTCAAAGTCACGCTCCACTTGCTTTGTGATAAATCACCAAAGATTTCAACTTACTCTTTTATCATAAATCGCATTTCACGGGCTGGTTATTCCTACTCCAACAACTCTCAATTGATCCATTTGGGTCAGAAGTGGCTGAACTACTGCATTATCTCGTTCTGGTTTTGCTTTCTGATATATTGGCTTTGAGTTTGTGATTTAAGGTGGCAGCAGTAACTTCGTAAAATTCGAAGAAGAGTTTGGGAAGAGGACAGAGGGAGCGAATGTGTGAAGTGTGAGGTTTATCCGTTGAAAACATTTTCCAGAGACGAAGGGGAGAAAACACCAAAGTCAGAAGTTGGCTGAAGGTTTCCAAGAAAAGAGTTATTACGGGAATGGGTAGCGACTGAGGGTGGCGACTGTCCCGAACTATGAAAGAAGCGAAAAAGGAAAAGCACGTGAGGAAGGGAAACCAAAATAATACATAAATTACATCACACGTTTGCAGGTTTTCATGGTTTGGCTTATATTTTTCTCCAAAGTTTTCAAATATTTTCACCATAAATAATTTCTTTTTCTTAAACCGCTTCTATAGATTATTGCGAGTGCAGCGATTATTTTTATTGTGATTTCTATGAATTTATTATACGTTCTATATCTTTTTCCCAAGTAATTTAAATACTTTCACGCGATAAAATAAATTCACACTTTTTGTTGTGCACCTTATTCTTTGTGATCGCAAAATTTCCAACACCAAAGCATGTAACTTAACACAGATTTACGGAAGCAACTTGATCAGCATTTAGCCGCTTTGTAAGGAACTAAACAAAAAAAACATTTCTTTGGTTATAATGTTTTGGAGAAACTTGCTAATACACTTAATCTAATCTTAACATTCCTTAAGCAGCCCTTATCTCTGCGTACTTTTGTTAACTTAAAATATACACAGAAATAAAGCATGTTCAGTATTGAGCCAATACGTACAGTCCTGGCCAAAATTAACGCAGCACCGGCCATAAGGATCGCTAGGGAGGTGCTGCGTTAATTTTGGCCAGGAGTGTACATAAAATTCTCGCGGCTTCCATTGTTTTAATGGATCAAAATTTAGCGTCCAAAAAACAACTTTCCTTTATGAATAAATTCTTTCAGAAAATAAGTGTATGCCTTAGCTTTAAACTCCTGCAGTTTAAAATGAAAACTAATGTTTTATAATCTTCATTTTTCTAAAAAATATAGTACGTAGAGTATTTTAATCACCCAAAGTTTACATGAGTGCTTGAAGTGTAATAATTTGTCGAAAAAGAACATTATTCATCTTTGTAGCTGAAACGCTGTCGTTAGAATACTAATATAGTCACGTCTTAATTATTTCTTGTAATTTATTCGTCATCACAGCAGCTTTAAAACAATGCCTGGCGTACTTACCTCTTTAATATTATTTTCCATAAGGAGAATGATGTTTTTTTATTACCGCTTATCTCGCCTTACATGCAAATTTCATCCCGGAGAAAGGTATAATTCTCCCCGAGCGAATCTGGCATTAAAATACTCATCATTAGTTGCTTTGAAAGGAATAATTAAGCAGGCAAAGTGTAAGGGAACACACACACTCCGCGCTCATTTCACGCGCATTCCATCTCAAGCATCTCATATGCCTCCGTGTCGCCCCTCGAAACAAACTCATCGGACATCATATTTCCACTTGGCCTCTCCTAAACCCAAAGCTAAGCCCTCCCCTCGCTGCTTCATATCCTCTCCAGCAATCCTTCATCCTCCCTCCGTCTTTATTACCCTTCTCTTTACGTTTCTCTGCGTGTATCTTTCTTTTCTCACCTTTTCCTAATTCCTTTTCCTCTCTCACTCTCTTCCATCCCTTCAGATTTTCCAATTTTTTAATTTCTATATCCTCCAGTTCCTTTTCTAATTACCTCAAATTTCTTGATTTCTTATTCTTAATAATCAATATATATTTTAACGATATATCGTATATACATTTTATTCAAATTTCATAATAGTAAATTTGTTTCTGTGGGCATCTCTATGTTTATTTCTGTAAACTTCCCTAAATATTTCTCTTCTATTATATTTCTAAATACATTTCATTAAATTTTCTCGTACATTTCTCTCCTCACGTCTGTGAATTTCTTTCTAAAATCGTTTATCTCTTCTCTCCATTTTTCTGTCATATTGTCTTACTGTATTATTTTCACCAAACTATTTGATACAATATTTCCATATCACTTTCTTCTACTTGCCCTCATTATTTCTACTACAAACGCATATCTCTTATTATCTTTTTCTATAATTTTCCTCTTATCTTTTCCCTCTATTTATATACGTAACCACCACTTTCCAACTCCATGAGTTTATTTTGGGTTCTTCTTTTGTATCATCCGTTGTCTCCTTTTACACTCACCTTCCTATTTCTTTCTCTCATCCAATTATTTATTTTTCCCTTTCCTCTACATCATGCTCGCATTTCTCATTTTCTCTCTTCATCCTCATAATCTCTCTCGTCTATCCTTTCTGTTCCGTTTCACTTTCTGTCCCTTGCTCATCTCTCTCATTTCCCCTAATCTTCTCCTTTCTCCTCTGTTGATTCTCTCCTCTCGCTTTCTCTCATGTCCTCTCGTCCTGTTTCTCTCGCTCCGTTGCGTTCCTCTCTCGTCTTTCCCACTCTCTCCACTTCCTCTTTCCACTGCTCCTTCGTCACCTCCTCTGTGTCATCCTTCTCGTCGACCATCTTTCTTGCCGTCTGCTTTCTCAGTTTCCTCTTACTTTTGTCTCCTCGGCTCAGAAATTCACTTCAAAATTCACTCTCATACCCAACGCGCTCAGGTTTTCTCCAAAGTAAATAATAATAGTTTCTGTCGGTTACCATTATCTCTGGAGCTCCCGCCATTCCTGCTTCCAAAATTACGCGTCAGTCTTTATTTGTATCCCTTCTTGTGTGCTCTCGAAAAGTTTTCGGCTCGGAAATATTCGAATAACTCGCAAATTTGGCACCGTGGCAGGGTGACTTACCGCGTTTTGATATACCGACGCCTTCCTTTCCAACTTGTCTCCTTATTGCCTAGCATCAAATTTGGTGGTGTTTGTTTTATCGTTTCCTTCCCCTTTGCTTTCCGACCTTGTTTTGTGCGTTCACTAGTTTACACAACACGAATCCATGCAATAAATTCTCCCGAGTACAGCACGAGAGAAGTTCCCCGTCCAGAGCATAATATGCAAACATTATTTCATTCTGATGTTCATGTTATTTTTACTAAATTTTCCAACATTAGCTTATATTTAAATTTGCATAATGAGGTAAAATTATTTTTTGTTTCAAATAAATTAAAGGTGATGTTACGTTGACAAAATTAGGAATGATATTTTTCAAAATGATAGAAACTAAATAAATGTATTTCATTCATATTGCAACACTCAAAATTCCTACGCAAATATTTATCGTTGCGTGCATTTTCAAATCAGGAGTTCCAACTCATTGCATCACAATAGTTTCGAAACGATGGAAATAAACTAAAATCAACATCGTTGAATATTCATCATGAAACGGTATCACAATAGAAAAAAGAGTACAACTCATACCTGTTTTACTCATGCACCTATGCACATATCGAATAAAGGCTTTGAAGGTACGCTTCTCAGGAACTTGCTTATTTCATACACTTTCGAAAACGAATAAGCGGAAAGTATCCATACATAGGTATCCTGCATCGGACGAGGATGATGCCGTTATTGAACTTGGGTCCAAGATGCAGGGAAGCATAAGACCCTTGCATCCGCGTCCGCATAAAAAAAGCGAATTCTTCCCCAAGTTTTATTTTTCTTTTCCCTCCCTCTTCGGGGCCTCCTTTTCTTCCCTATTCTCTCCAAGTCCATCCCTGTCTCCGACCCTCTTATTCACTTCCCGCCCCCTTCTTCCCCTCTCCTCCCACTGCCATCATCGTAACAAGGTTTAGAGCAAACAGGAAGCCGTTGGGGCAATGGCGTTTCCATGGGGAGTAGATCCAAAGAAGAGGGATGGAGTTGGGATGGAGTTAGTGCGGTGTAGGACGATGAGAGTTGGCAGGGAGTTGTGAGGGTGCTTGGGAGAGAAAAGGAGAAGAAGCGAAAGGTCAGTTCTCTTCGGCTGGCCTCGAAGCGGTGCCTTTCGCAAAGACGGAACCATACAAAAGCATCCGAGGACATACTTGCCCAAGACGAACAATGGACTAGTAAGTCCTGCTATGAGATAGGGGATTTCTTCGCTTCCTTAGAAGTCATCAAACTACCGTCATAGACACAGATGAAACGCGTTTCATTCCTTCAAATCCATCAGTTATTTTCCAATGGAGTCTCCCTGCATTTTTTTCTATATTTTACAATGCCCCCGCCTATTCCTCTCGGAACCAAAACAAATAAATACATAGTAGAGCTGCGTTTTGATGGATCCGCCGAAATGTTTGCCCTATCGATTTCGGTTTATTTTAGTTATAAATCATTATTGTTTCCTCTGCAAATGTTTAGATACCTGAAACCATCCGTATGCAAATTGATCGAAAGGAAAATATTTTTGTTCCGGGATCCGCTCCGAGATTTAGGCTCCAACGGGTTTCAGGTAGTTAAAACGATTTCCTTTCCCCGAGCGATAACATCGCCCATGAATTTCGCATTCGCAAACGTTATCAATTCCATATTCGCGAACGTTATTCCTTTGAAATTTGCGCCGACAACATATGCTTTCTACGTCCAAATTCAATCGTGGGAACGTGCACACTCCCAATCACCGTCACCGACTGTTTTCACAGCTAATGTGACGATTGGTCACGAAATTCAAATTTATTTGGTAACGCCTATCGATCTATTTAAATTCCATTAAATGTACGATATTCAAATAAATTAAATTAAATTTTTTGGTCGACTATTATTTTGATTCAGTAGTTTAGCTGTTATTTACCTAAGCATAAGTTTAACTTTAGAGGCTTCGTCACTTTTTATTCCATCGACTTCTCTTTCCAAGTACGCTTAATTTTTGGAATTGAGCTATTATTTAATAATTTTATTAGTTTTCTCGAGTTATGGAATTTCAAAACGCCTCTCCATTAGTGGTAGAAAGGTTTAATTAAAGGAATATTGGTTTTACGACTTCGGCGATAACTTGCTGCACGCACGGGCATTAAAATGAAGTTATCTAAATGCATTTTCATAAATACTCCTCTAAGGCATGAAGGATGAATAATTGATTCCATTGATGAAGGAATTTTGAGGTATACTTTACATTCAGAACTAAAGATGAATAATCTTTTCTATTCATTTTTATATTTAAAACAAATGATCTGAAAATGAATTTCAGGTATAAGAAATAACTCAATTAGTCATCCCAGGGACAAAAGCTGCAGTGAATGACAAGCAAATTGGTTAAGATAGTATAGGGTAAATAATAATGTAGTGTATAATAGAGTATTGTATATTTGATACAACTTCGCAGCATACTATATTAATATATCCTTAATTATGAAGATCATCTTGTTGCTTCTTTTTAATAATGTGGAACCTTGAAGAGTCATAACACTTAAGACATGCGTAGTGAAGCTGAGACAGAGTTTGACGATATGCCATAAAAAATCAAACATTTTCACATCATAAAACAGATTTCAAAATAAAATTATAAAATAGATAAAACAGTAAATGGTAAAAGTAAAAACTAAAATGCTGAAGTTATATACGTAGCAGGAAGAAATTTATTTTCGGCTATCGACAATCTAAAACGATGTTTAACAGGACTATAGTTCCCTTTCTCCAATGATAATATTGCCGATAGATAAGTTACTGATGGAGCATCTTGACTCACTTGAAGTTTACTTTTCCTCCGAGTTTAGGAAGGAAAATACGTTACCCCAGAGCACTGTACTTTTTCCGAGAAAATTCCAGGAGAACTCCTTTCTCGGGAAATCATATTGATGTTTTAAGTGAAACCGGTGAAGAGGCAGTTTACCTTACGTTCTTTCCCCTTTCTCTCTCCCAGAGGCCCTAGAAATCTCCTTTCATATCCTCCTCCTATGATCTACTTACCCCACATTTAATACCATTCCCATACCTTTTTGCATCCCTTACGCTAATTTATCATGTCTCATTCATTTTTATTCCTGCCTCCCCTGCAGCTCTCCCAGAATGACATTATCTCCACTCCCTCGCGTTATTGGAATACTTCCTCTCATCTTTTCCCATTCCCATCCCCTCATTCTTTTTCCTTACCTTCCACTCTCATCTTTATCTTCCGCGGAGCTTTATTCCCCGCCTTATCTCCATGTTCCATTTTCCGCTCTCCTTCCCCGAAATCCCCCTCCCCCTAACCGACCCCACGTTTAATCCTTCGCGCCCATTCAGTCCTGTCTCCTCACATCTCTTTTCCTTCTCAAAAACGCTCTTTTAACCACCGTCGCCTCTTCTCTCCTCCTCGCCCGAATCCCGCCCGCTCCCTCCGCCGCCTGGGTGGGCGCCCTCCCCGATGCCGATACTCCCATCAATACTTGATGACGCGAGAATAGAATCGCGGAGGAGCGGGGAGGAGGATCCGGGCATCCCTTATCCTCCAGGGTGTAGCGAGGGAATACCCGGAAAAAATAAGGGTTTTTAGGGGGGCCACCATCCGCTCTTTGGTCTCAAGGGATCCCTCGATCATTGGTAACCCAATGTCGACGGCACTTTGCGATCGGTCCCGTATTCGAAGTGATTGGAAAGTGATAATGCTCATCCCGGTCGTTGGAGGAAAGCGTTTACGGGAAAGAGGGCCCATATATTGATACATCCTCGAGCGGCGTTCGCCCGTGAAGAAGGGGGCTATCGGAGTGTCGTGGTGCAGGCGGTTTGTATTCATAAATGGGTGCGTGGTTTACGTGCTGGATGAGTTTCAGCGCCAGTGGCGTTTATCGTTTATTTACGCGGTTTGTTCGCGGTGGATTCGGGGCTAATGTTAGTTCTTGAGAAGAAACAAGATTATTTGCGTTTTCGAGAGAGGTCTTGAGTAATCCAGAATAAATTGTGAGGACTAAAATGGATTTTTGTGGGAAGATTTTGAGGCGAACATTCCTTGGAGGAAATTTTAATCCATCTTCAGAAGTGTTATGGCTTTCGAGTATTCTTTCAAATGAATCATTCATTAATACATAGAAGTATAAAAGTATAAAATCAATTATCTTACCTTAACTCTTTGATTTTATAACAGGTATGTAATTTATGAATGTAATTTAGGGATCATAATTTCATCCAGTGAGGTGTTTTAATTTATCACCACCAGAAGAAACATATATAAGATAAATTTCTTTTCTCATAATAATCTTTGAAGAAATAAGATGTAAAGGTGATAGAGATGATAAGTTTTGTTGGAAGAAAGGAAACTCTAATGTAAAGCAACTTATTTTTTCTACTTTAAAAGTATGAGGTCTACAGTTTTGCTGTGAAAGATTCACCTTCGCTTTCATTCTTTACTAGGTTTTAATTAAGAAAAATGAAAAAGAAATAAAAATTCTTGTATACAAATTATATATATAAGGAGCAGTCTGTATGCTTCATTCTAAATATCACAAAGTCTTCGATGTCAAAGAGAGCTCAGAAGGAATACATTTAGTGAGTTATTTTTTTTAATAAAAAGTATAGCCAGGCACCTCATCTCACATCAAAGAAATAACTTTGATCTTCTTACAGATTTCCTTCCATATCATCCGCCGTTCCTCCAATCCTGAACCCTATCTCCTCTTCTATTTCTCTCCGATCTTTCCTTTGGTGAATGACCCTTGACTTTCTAAGCAGACGGAAAACTGCGCAACAGAAATCATGATAGGAGACATTCAGCAGGGATGTAGAAAAAAATAGCAACACGGCGCACTATGAGATAATCTCAAGAGGATAGCATGACGGGCGAACAAAGGGGAAGGCAATTCTGGAGAGGCCATGAATGAGCACGGGTCTAGTGAATGCTTAACTCGTAAGGGAAGAGGAGGAAGTAATTGAGATTCGAATCGCGGGAGGGAGGGAAGGAAGTATGGAGGAACGATATCGCGAGAGCACGGAACAAGAGTATGTAAGAAATGCGATGGAAATACCCGCGAATAATAGAGTGAAAGTAGCGGTTGAAAGGTATACGAGGTGCTGCTTTTGATGGTCGTGTCGCTGCAGGAGTAGAGGTCTCTTGAAAAAGGTGCGGCGAGAGGAGAAACACGAGTAGGGAAAGAGGAATAAGAGGTGCCGAAAAAAGTAGAATCAGCAGAGAGAGAAGGGACACACTTGTGAGGCAAAATGGCGGAAGGTAAGGAATTACGGGGACGGGAATGAAGTTTATAAGGAAAGCGGGGAGGGAGGAAATGAGAAGAGGAAAATTTTGGGAAAAGAGTGGAGAAGTCGTAAAACTAACAAGACGAGTGTACTGCCCCTAATCCAGCCGACGCTACCCCTTTCCTCATTTCAACACCACCCAGTTCCTTTCTTGAGACTCCCTCCTGCTCCCGCCCATCCCACCGCCAATAAAACCAGTTTATCCGACCTGATCCCAGTACGCCCCAAAAGGGGTTTGGGAATTCAAGCCCCGGTCGCCCATAATCCTCTGGATCAGCGTCAGTCTGTCTCCGGCGATATTGTTCTAGCATTCTTCATGCAGCTGACTGAGGCGCAAACCAAAGGAAGGCTCACGACTTCCCCCTTTTCTCTTTACTCGAAGGAATCGAGTGGAATTAGCCCTTTTGCACGTTCTAAGATTTTTCGGATGAGCTGCCCCCTCAGTCACCGTAAGAAGCCTTTTGCTGTGCTTCGACCTAAACGTTGGGTACCGCTTTATCAACAGTTTTTGTTTCGATTGGAATGTCGATTACAGTACTTCTTGCACTTGAGTGAGGTTTAGGCGGAAGGCTATTCATCCATTCCCAGGGTTCTGTTATCTTGGTTTATGTTTCAAGTGTTTGCGACTTTTTAGAACGCGCTCTTTAAAGGCGCAAGAACTACAATAAAAATCTCTAAAATAAATGAATCGCTGTAATTATTTACGCAATTAATAAATACTGGATTTTGTTCCAGTTAAGTACAATAGTAAGCATATTTTATTTGTACGAGATTAAGATTAATAAATCTCTTTCTTACGTCTACAATTAACTATATTGACAATACATGGAAAGAAAATTACTTGCTGGCATTTTTGGTAAAGGCTTCTTTCCAATTCTTTGAATGAGTTTTACCTTTCATTTTGTATAAATTTTTTTATCGTACGTAATAAGAAACATCAACTATAACTCTCATCATAGCTGAGGGCTATGATAAAATATCCCGGAAAACCAAGTGAGATTTGCGTCTTTTGATAAAAAGTTGTTTTGGGTTTGATTCCTTGAAAGAAAAGATGTAAGAGAAATAACTTCAACAGCCGAAGATCTTAAAACAATACTTCAACACATTATCGTAGCCCACAAATAGTTATAAAATTATGTTGTGAGAATATAGGCATAAGATGTCTACAAAAAGAAATGTATTAAAATCATTCAATCTGGCTCAAAGATGTCGGATATGTATAACTTCATCCCTGTTAATTAAGGAGGATGTGATCTCCCCGTGAATTTATTAATAATCTTTCCTCTGGTCTATTGAATTATTTAAATTATGCTTTGGTATTTTGATACAACTAAGGATTTATAGAGATAACGAGCTCAATATATTAAATCATTTCCGTTTTATTCCCTCAAGCTGAATCTACATTCGAGATGTATTTCAATTCGAATAGATATAAGGCATTGCTTTTCTTCATCTCTTGTATTTTACCTTCTCTGCTGACTTTGACCTCGATATTGCTTTTCCTCTTCCCCTTACAAACTCCTCTAAGGAAATAAATTCATAGCCAGTACATTGAGATTGCAATGTACCCAGTCATAATAGTTTGCCTTACTCTTCAGGATGACTACCTCACGCGATTCCCGGTAAAATTACGCTCCCGCGAATCTCGATGTCGAAATCGACAAATTTTATACGAATTTCACTTTGTCGTAAAATAAAAGACCCCTCGGTATTTCATGCCGAGCGCAATAAAGAGAGGCAGTTAAAACTTGTTTGCATTCACTTCGGATTTGTTTGTCAACCGTCGTCGGAATCATTCAGCGGAAAGTTCTAAATTCGTACGCTCGCGGTGACGGAATTATTACGCAACGACGTAAAATGATAGAGAAGATCCGGGCAAAGGTGGAGGAAAAGAGGGGTTAAACCTCAGACGAGGAGGAATTCGGAAAGAGCTGACACAAACGGGAGATGGAGATGAGAAGGGAGACAAGTGCCCGGATGTTCAGCGAATGACCCGCTCCTTCACGAAGGGGGGAGACGTACGCAAGGAGCAAAAGGGGGAGTGGGCAATGGGCGAAAGGGTAGGAGGTTCGGGGAATCGCAGGTCCTCCCCACGACCCCGTTGCTATGGCGACTATTGCCTGATATCCGGCATGCGAGGTCTTTTGCCTGCGACGCCCCCACCCACTTCCTCCTCGGTCCAGCGGGAGGTCGAAAGGGGGTGCTAGCAGTGACCTCTCTTTCCCCGACCGCTATTCACATCTTCCCCCCACCCCCCTATCTCCCTTTTATGTTTCCCGACCTCCTTGACTCCCATGCTCTTCTGCGACGAATATTGCTTCCCTCCCGGGCCCTTATCTCATCGCCTCCCCTTACGCCCGCGACATATTTCCCTATAATTTCTGCCTTTATAATTTCTGCCCTCCCTTTCCCCCGTCTCTTCCCTATCTTTTGGCGGACTTGAGCCGTATCTCTCTTCTCCGAACTCCCCAACTCCTTCCCTACTTCTTTTTTATATACCTCTTCCACGCCCACTCCTGTCATCTTTCTCTCTTTCCCGTTCTTCTCCTCCCCTCGCTCTCTCGCCTCCCCCCACCTCCTCCCGAGCATCTTTTTCTATGGAAACTTACTCTCTAACGGCACACAACAAATTATTTTTCTCGGTCCCCGCTCCACCCGTGAAAAGATTCTTTTGAAAGGAGTTTTTAAGTTCCCCTTAATCCAGCTTTGGAAAACGGCGATTTCATTCGCGAATACACATTCTCGTCCCTCTCGGTGAAAGGAATCAAAGAAGTGGAAAATAATGAGTTAATAGGCTACTTAATTTAAAATTTCCTCGAGTATGGAAATTCCGGGAAAATGGTCGAAGTTTTTAATTTGAATTTTAGATTGGACAATGGAGCGGTATCTAGGGAAGGGTCTCTCTTCCAGGAAAAGGAGCCTTTGATGCGTTGCGTGGCAGCGATCGGTATGTTGTTCCTTTCATAATGAATTGAGTGCTTGGGAGGATCCGTGCTTGAGAATCAGATTGCAGTTGCGTTCCTCGCTGTGAAAGCGCCCGAGGGATTTTTCCGACGGCAGTTTATAAAAGCGTCCTCCGGCGTTTTTTGTCGACTATCGTTTTTCGTCATCGGTAACAGGTATCTATATTCCAGCTAGAATAAAAGAACGGAACATCCTAACATCGAGTTTCCCTTTGATGAAATCTTTTGTAGGACATCCATTTTATTTTTGGCCATTTTTATTCGGCGTATCAAAAATGTAGAGTCGAGAGCGACCTTTCAGAATTTTA
This sequence comes from Sympetrum striolatum, assembly GCA_947579665.1. Classification (NCBI taxonomy): domain Eukaryota; kingdom Metazoa; phylum Arthropoda; class Insecta; order Odonata; family Libellulidae; genus Sympetrum; species Sympetrum striolatum. Next base: position 26,302,275 of record OX388341.1, read on the forward strand.
TTTTTTATATAATTAGATATGAGGGACTGGTTTGTACCTATACATAGCGTGAGAGTTTTTCTTTATCTTTTTCGATAACACAGGTGAGTTCCGCTTTCAAAAGATGATACGCCTCCTGTTCAAGGATGTATAATTTTACGTTTAATAATCAGTAACTTTGATCATTGTCAAAAGACCCATACACAAGTATATAAATCGCTACATCATTATGCCATTCATCATTCATCCAATTAATCTTGAACTTCTTTATTCATTCTGTATTTTTATCGATTCCGAGGTAATACTATGCTAGAGAAATCTATTTTTGAAATAATTTCTCAATTTATGAAATTTTAACCAGGCATTTTTTTTAAATAATGAATGGAGTACCAGGCAAATTTGTTCCAGTATTGCCTTCACAAATCAAATCAAGATGTATTTTACCACCATTGACATCACAGATTATACCATAGGCAATGATGTCGCTTTTGACATTCATAAAATGATCCAAACCAAATCAAGGTGTGCACGCATCCACCCCAGTATTTATTGCATCCACTTCACCCCACCTGTATGCTCTAAAGAAATAAATCGGCATCCAACTACGACACAAGGGGGGACGCATTTAAATCCATACCTCATGTATTTGATTTTTCCGTGTGCCCCCTACACCTGTGGGTTGCCTAGATTAGTCTCAACCCCTTTGCCCATATGAATCTCTTATGCCTCAGTTCCAGTCCGCTCCATCCACCCATTCTTCCTCCATCCCAGCGGCATCCTCTCCTGTCTCATGAAACCCCGTCTCATCCATCCTAAGACGGGCTCACGCATCGTCGCATGCACCGTGAACACGCCTGCTTCCGCTCCGCCTATCTCTCTTCCCTTATCGCCCCTTTTACTCCCTTCTTCCATCTATCCTTCCTATCATCCCTCAAACATCATTTCCTTCCTTTCGCTGCGTGCAATCTCTGCCTCCGTCCACCACACATAAAATTACCTTTACAATGACTTTTCCGACCTTGCGTTTCCCTATTATTCTTCGCCGTTTTTATCGCATAACATTTCGTTTTCCGTTTCTATGGCAATTTCCTGGGTGATCAACACCGATGTTTCATCAAGATTATACTTTACTATGATATTTTTCCGAATACGTGCTTATGATTAATTGATGCCACGTTATTTTGCTCAAGAGTTGTATTTTGTTATAGGAAAATTTCTTTGTTTCACTCCTTGATTTTGCCCCTAATTTTTATATTTACGACTTTATTTCCCTTATATAAAATACATACATAAATATACGTAATTTATGAACACCTATGCTAGTATATTTAATGCAATATCTCGTAGTTAACCAGCAGCTTTTCTCTTACAACCCTCACTCTGGCACTTAATTCTTTATTTATTTAAATGGAACGGATTTGAAAATTGGGAGAAGAAAACCAAAAGAAAGGAAATTGAATAAAGATTCTTATTTAGGTCGTGGAATATCGTGTTCAAATCGAAATTGATAGAATTCAGACAAGAATGACGAAAAAATTGTGTGATTTTGTGGGCATAAACAATTTCCTAACGACCAAGACAAGAGTTGAACTCAACTCTCATACAAATATATATGAAGATAGAAAGATTCAAATTATTCTATCGGGGTTTTTGTCACTCCGTTATTATTACACAAAATTTTCACTGATAAAAAAGTAAAATTAGAAATGCGTAGAGTAGTTATAACCGTGCTTCTATCACATTAGTGATGTTTATTTCCTTGCTTCTTATTGGTTTTTCATATTATACTCCTCTCTGGCACTGTTCTTTTCGAACCTCCCACTCGTATCTCCCTCGTGCCTGCCCCTTTGTTCCTCTCATCCGTGGTGCTACCAGTCATCACGATCGAGGGCTTCGATCCGCTACATATATTCCCCATGCGATGCAACCCTTGGACGCAGAGGACCCTATGCATATCCTCTGCGAAGCGTAGATCCGTTTCCCCTCATTCTCAAATCATCGTTTCCGAAACGGTCAAATAATGCAATGGTTCTCGTAACAGTTGAAGATGCAATCCTATTCTACTTGACGACATTTATTTTTTGGCCAACGTCTTCTCTTCTATAGCGTAAAATCAATGAAGGATTCAGTACAAGTAACTAACCATTGTAATTATAAATATTAGTTTTGAAATTGAGGATGTAACGTAATCTTGCAGAACTATTTCTAGACATATACTCGTACATCACAATCAATTGATTCTATAATTTCTTAAGAAAATAGTTCTATAAAATCAATAGTAACAGCAATAACTTTGTGGAATTCCAGTACTAGAAAAAGTAAAACACATCTTAACTAAGTTGTGGAATTGAATACGTTGTGTTTTACTTTTTCCAAAAATAGTTCTAAATGAATGAAAGAGAAAAATGTTATTCCTCTTTTACTTAGAATTAATACTTCATTTCTATCAATATTATTCTAATTAGTATAAAATATCTATTTTCGTCCAAAATAAAAAGTTTGAGTTTATTTTTAAAAATTATGAAATATTTAAAATTTAAGAGTAATAGACTATAAATATCAAGTTAGTGACTTTAAATGTCCATTCATCCTTAGTAATCACGTGAATGATATTTTTAAAATATTGACCCCTAATTTACTCCCAAATTGCGAAACTCTTGATAAATTAGAATATATTTAACTAATCGCCGAGGCTACTCATTCATGCTTGTCCGCGTAAATAAATATAAGCCGTACGTTATACATAATGTTTATTTAAAAAAATTTTAATTATTAGCAAAGATGATTTTATGTTATAACCACGCCAACACAATATTTTGCTGACTTAACATGCCATGTATCATCTTTGTGGTTAAGAAATTCATGAGGTAAATTTATTTACAAGGCACATATTTTACAATTATCTTAGAGATATTTTAATCTGCATAGTACGCATTTAATTAGTAAGGACCAATTCAAAAGTAAATCGTAGCAAAAATATTGAATCATTCTACATGGAAGACAACTAAATGCTTTCATTGATCTTAATTGCGAACTTTTCTACTTTCACTCAATCTTTCTCGTAATTTGGAAGCGAAATTCAGAGAATGGTAATGCTGAAGACAGCGGTGCTGCGAATCATCTAATGAAAGGACTCTCTGCTAAAAGCAAAACAACTTCTCTCGACACCACTTCCAAATTGCCTCGCATTTTTCTCTTACTTAAGGAGTGTGTTTTTTTATTGATAATAGGATTCCATTCCAAGTTTAATCGAACGTTAAATAAGTCTTTTGCAAAACTCTTCCCTTTTGTGCGCTCCGTCGTTTTCCAAAATTAAGAAGGCCATCATTTTCCAACTTTCAAAGTCCTTGGAATAAGCCTTACATTCATTAGAATTTTCTCTCCAAGTCTTTCTCTACAGCCTCTTTTTACCTTTCGTCGCCAGAAGCTCCGAGAGGAAAGGGACTAAGTTCGCAGTAGTGTAAGAAAATGAGGAGCCTTTAGATCCCTTTGATGTCACATGCAAAGACTGATCTGGGTTAGTAACCTCCTGTTCCGTTACTCCCGTGCGACTCCATTTTTCCTCTTTGCGCATCAAACGCCGGCCACTTCCAAGTGGAATTTCCGCTTGTTTTTGTGCCTTAAAAATCTCAACTCCATTCATCGACTTCGTTGTCATCCAGAGAGTCCTTTATCTAAGCCTCATCCTTACCGCTTCGTTATTCACGAAAAATGCCCAAAGATTTTTAACAAACTGAAAAATTTTCCCCCTAGATACATTTGTACGAGTCAGTATTTTTTTCCCATCCCCATAATTCCTCCGTACCTTTTGCAAAACTTAAATTAATCCATTCTTGATTTTGATGTGATATTTAAGTAAATATTTCCTATCTTTATATAAAGTATACAGCCCAATGTTCGGTTCACCCCATCGAAGATTAGCGACCAAGAGTTGTTAGAGGGAATGAGGATGTGGGAGTGATGAGAAGAATGATGAAGAGTGAGGTATTTAACCCTTGCTTTCGTGACTAGACAGTATGCTATAACTAAAAAATGTCCGCGTAAGTAATGCACAATGACTGCATGAGTAATACTTCGGCATTCCATAAGAAGAAACCTTAGAGTTACTATTCAATTTACCAATATATAAGAACTTTATTTCACACGCAATTTATTTTACTGGTAGGACTTGCATCGAATCCAGACTTAAGATTTAATTATATTGAAGATATTTTGTCGTTTAGAGAAATCAAAACCTGTTTTAATTAGCCCTAATTTTCCACAACTCTTACACACTACTTTTGCTCATTTTTTACAAACGCCAGCCTCTTTTCAAAGATCTTACGTGGGGTTTTCATTCTTGTTTTCTCGGATTACCGGTGAATGAGACGAGGAACGCTGGCAAAAACGGCTATTAGAGATTTAAACATCTAATCCTCCTAAACATTTTGTCTCACACTTTACATATCTAAGGGTAGCAAAGTGGTAAAATATATGTATCCTGTCATGAAAAATAAAGATTACTTTGAATTAAATAACACAATAATTGGTTATGAGACATTCATTATATTGTATTGTCACTGAAAAATGAAATTATTAAAGATAGTTGTTAAACTCTTGTATGAATTGTAACAGTTGCTAGCATTATAAAGACAAGAGAAAGTTTCTCTCTCGGAGTTCACTCAAAATCATTTTGGCAGCATCAAGCCCTTTGAGATATCTTTCGGTGACATTCAATTACTACCTCATTATCCACGAAAATGAGTAACTTGAAGTATATCAAAGGTTATCTCGTATGAAGTTCTCTCGGTAATATTTATTCAACTATTAAAAACTAACGTCCTGTCATATTCATCGTCGTCGTCAAAAGGGTATTTAAGGGGATGCTTCCGACAGTAATGTGTAATGTCTCCGTAAAGGTTAGTTGGTGGTTTTATCGTGCTTCTAAGTGGGTACGCGTATAGTTGCTCCGGAAACCTTTGGTCGAAAAAAGACCCGCTGGGATTTAACCTAATTCCTTAGGCCCCTTCTCCTTAAACCTTTTCCATCGCTCCCCTAGCCATGGCCTTTTCATTACGCTCCTACCAAAGTGTGTGTTTATTTCTTCCCCAACCCTTACCAACTCTTTCTCCCTCCCCTTCGTCCTCTACCACCCTTCTACTATAAGGGGTGTAGACGAGTAAGGGCGAAGGCGATACTTCTATATAACTAGGAAGCTTCATGGATCTTTTCATATTGCGTTCTCTGCATATCGTTCATTAAGTACCTTTGTACCACATCGCTTTATTTAAAATATCAATTACAAGAACGAAAAAGTATCTTTTTCACTGATGAACCTTGTGTGCTTAAGACTAATTAAGCATGGTTAAGGTATATATACCTATATATCACTTTTTATATGAATATTGCTACTACGCATTTTGTTTTTCTATTAATTTACTGTGAATAGGAGATATGAATTAGTAAATAAAAATGAAAGAGTTGTTTTCAATCGCTTTTGCTCATCTATAAAGGTTCAGAACGCATTAATTCAATTGCTCTTGTATTTTTCTTGATTTAAATTATAGGAAAAATTTGCGTACTACATGAATACTAATATGGAAGGTTCCACGTTCTGAAAAGGGTTCCCGATAGGGATATGGCTTGCCAGGACTTTCTCATATTCTTCTTTTACCTGTATCGCTATTGTTTTTACGTAAAATCACTTTCCCTTACGAATTGCGCATCATGGTGCCATGAGCATTCGCAGGTGCTATAAATTCATACCTTCCACATTCCTTCACCTTTATACCCTTCCATGTGTGCCCATCCGATATTCGCATCTCCTATCTGCCTACAAGTTCTCTCCACTTCGGTCAACCCCTTCTTCTTCCCCTAATTCCTCCTCTGTCTCCACTTTTCCTCATCGTCGCCTTCCTCAACCCTTCCTCCATCCATTATCCTTCCTATCTTATACCCTCTTTGGCCTTACATATCTCCTTCTCATCCTCTCTTTCGAGGCCATTCTTCCCCTTTACCTCCTCGTTTTGTTAGCCTTCGTGCCCCTCTCTCCTCTTTTAAAACATCAACCTCTCTCCCTTCCTCTCGTTGCTTATTTTCTACTCTTCCACCTACTCTTCCTGTTCTTTATCTCCCCCTGCTTAAATTTATCCCCTCTTGTAGTCCTTAAAAATCCCTTCGAGGTTGTTTCGAGGAATCTCCTCCTGCTCTTGCAACTCCGGCTACTTTTTCGATTTATTCATCCCCCTCAAGGGCAATTTACAGGCGAATAATTCCTACATCTTTTGCTCATTGCGTTTTACCCTCGTCCTCATTAACAGTTTCGAGCGTAAATGCCCTCAAGAGAAAAGGGTTAAAGTGATGCATGAATGGGCGATTCCCCGACAATGGGTCCTACGTGGTTATTCATACAAATTCGTGTCTAAAATGTGCCATAAATACATCGTGCTTGTTGTTGAAACCTTTATTTTACGAAGGTCGTAAACTATTTATTACTCTCGAGGTGTTACATACCAAGGTATTCTTTATGTAATCGATCATCTCATCATTTAGTAGGTGTATTTTTTACTTCTTGGTTTTCTAAAACTTTTATTCCACAACAAAATAATTCTTGAATGACTTTTTGGCACCATTTATTTCCCGAACATGTTCAAATTTCAATAATAATCTCTCACCTTCCCTTCACGTAAACGCTTAACTGTTCTTCAGACCCCGTATATAAAATATTTTGATGCAATGCATTTGGAGGAAGGACATTTTGCTGTATAGCTAATAATACGATAAAATTTGGTTATCTTCTTTCAAAATCTGTATTTACTGTATCCCTTTGTAGGGAAGTGTCAATTAAAAACACTGATTCTCTTCAGATGGAAAAGTAACAAAAATTATTATAAATTGTAAGGTCTTCTTGAAATTATGATATTAGTTTAGGAAGAAAATAGCACCCTTCTCATTCATTCAAGATGAAGTAAAACTACTGAGTTTAAAAGTTATCACAAGTTTATTTACATTGGGAAGTTTCAACAAGTTAATTGCATCTATTGGCCAATTATAACAACTTTTAACCTTATTATATTGAAGATGTTGCGAACGACGCTCCCTCGAAGACAATTGTTCTCAATATAAATCAACTCTAGTGCAGCCTTTACGATTCGTTTCATGACTTAGACATCTCCTTAGATTTGACGAGATGAAGGCGAGAGTGATTGAATGCAATATTTATCTTCAGTGTGTTTGTTTTACTAGAGTCAATCTTTTCCTCAAACGTTTCCTTTGCTTCCGATCACATTTGCTCTCCATTCTTCCCTCAGCCGTTATTCTCGCCGCTCCGTTTTCTCCTCAGCCATACTTCGAATTCATAGACTAATCACTCCCCAAATACCCGCCCGATTCCCTCCTCACACCTCTCCTCCCTCCACATTAAAAGAGGCCCCTCCTCTTTTCCTCTCTTGTGAGTCTCTCCTCCACAGTCCTTTCATGCTCTCCTTCACTTCCCTTCGCATTAATCTCATCCCCTCCCTCTAGGTCACATCTCCTCATTACTCAGTAACTCCTCTCGCTACTCAATCTTCCTCTCCATCGCCCTAGCACCCACCGCCTCCCCCACCCTCGAACCCAATCTCCCACTCTCCTCCCTCTTTCCCCCCCCCTTACTCCCTCCCCCCGCTCCCTTTTCGCTTCTCTCCTCACGGGACTCCTAATTAAATGGCGGAAAACGGTCGACAAGGGACGGGACCAAGGCTGCGACGCGCAGTTCTGCAAGGGGGCGAAAAGCCGAAATGAATGCGGAGGAGATGGGGTGGCCCGAGAGTGGGTGGGGGATTAGGGGTGGGGTGAATGCAAGGATAGTCGGTGGTAGTGAAGTAGAAGATGAAAGGAAAGCGGCGGAGTGCAAGAAGACGCGAGAGAAAGGGAGGCGGGGGAGAAGGGAAAAAAGGGGAAAGAATGAAGTGAGATCAACGCGCGGTGCGGAGAGAAATAAATTTCGGGTCTGAGGAGCAAAGCGCGGTAGTTTTGGGGTGGAGCAGGTGGATCTCTGGTGGAAGAGAGTGAATCGAAATGGAAGGAATGAGTGAGGAGTAAATGGGGTTTTTGGGGAGAGGAGGGGGCGGAAAGGGGCGGCGGGAGGGTTTGTTGTTAGGGAAGAGACAAAAGGGTGCGATTGCGAAGGGATGTTGTCGGGCAGATGAAGTGATTTTAAGCGAGTGCGATAAGGAGAAAAATAGGCCGAAGTATAAAGGGAATGGATACATAAATTGAAGGAGAGAAAGGGAAAGGACGTAATAAGAATGGAATAAGATGAGCGAGCGAGCAGAAGAGGTCGGCTGAGGGCTGCACACGGAAGAGACGAAATGATCTCGGGAGTGAGAGAATGATGATATGCCTTCTTCTCATTAGAGGAAGAAGTTTATGGATGAACGAGGAGAAAGATAAGATGACAACGGATATGAATGCAGTAAAATCCGTGATGGTGTTTCGAGCGTTTCGTCACAAGCGAGGAGTGACGTTCAATCTTCCTTAGTTGTATTTGATAATGAACGGAGTTAAGAAAGAGAGAGATGGATTTCGGGATGATAATTGGATTGAACTGGGGAATTCGTTACACTTCGCTTTGCTGCTAATTGGCTGCAGTTATGAAATTTTTCCCGTGAAAATGAGTCTTAATCGAGGAAATATGCTTTTAAATGTCGGGGAATAAGTAGCTGTTGCTTCATGAATCTGAATGTAATGCAATTTTAGATATAAAACGTAACATTTTAAGGGATTGGTGGGATTACTTTCCGTGTGGATAATATACAGAATAGCCATACATGATTTTGGTTTCCGTACTTCTATTCTATTTGAATATTTTACTATTGGTGTGAATATACTTATACCAATAAAGAATGGAAGGTTTTAAATGTGTAAATAATTGAGAGTATATTCATTGCCAATCATTATGTAAAACAGAAAGGTCTGATGAACAGACGAAACTAACAAACTTTTTCCTTACTGTAATGTTTTATAATTAATTGCCATGTGGAAAGAATCCTGAGATGAAAGGTTACATCCTAGATTTGGAATCGCAGATGTCGCCTGTTTTTCCTGGAAAGACCAAAAGAGGAAAAAATATAGAGTGTAAAACGGTTAGGAAAGGAAACAAAGTAGAAAGGAAGAGGCATCAGGAAAATCAAGCCGTTAAATGAAATAAGAGATAAAAGAGAGATGAAAAATGAATCAAAATCCGTCCGGCGAAGGGAGAATAAAAGAGGCCATGGAAGCGAGGGAACAAGAAAAGATAAGCAGCGTAAAATAGGAAGGGTCGCAAAAGAGTTTGGAAAGAGGCGCCGAAAAGGACGAATGGGAAAAACGGTGGAAGGCTCTACGATCGGGAATTTCGACGAGGGACGGAAAGCGTCAAGAAGCACGCATATTAAGCCCGAAAGAGGGACAGAAATGGGTTACCGAGGTAACCGAAACGAATGGAAACTAGAATCACACGACTGCAAGAGCTCCTTTGTAATGAGTTAACGTCCACGTGGGGGAAATTCTGCTGATGACACAGATTGAAACAGAAATGTGAAAAAAGAGGGACGGCGATTCCGGGGGAGAAAGAGAAAGATTCCTTTCCGAAGCTCGCAAAGGGTTAAGAGCGGAACGAAAGGGATGGAAAAAGGATTGAGTAGAGTTGTTGGACTTGATAACTCGTGTAAAAGTGGCGATAGCGGCGACTGATGGGACAAAAGGGGAACGTATTGGAAGGAGTGCTCCAGGAGATGGAACGGCTGTGACGAACGTATCGTTAGAAAGGAGATAAAAAAGGACACGTACGCACGAGAGTGTAATGAATGAGATAAAAGGAATGATAGAAGTTAAGGGGGAGGAAGGTGGAAGATAAAGGGATTTGGAGGAGTTAATGGGAGTGAATTCGAGTGGGATGGGATGCTTCAAATGAATGCGGAGAGATTAGGTGGAGCGAGGTGATGGAGAGGGAAAAGGAATGAAATAAGCATGAGGAACGTTAACCTGGAAGCATATTTCCTAGGTAACCTTATGGTAGAGAGTTGAGGACGTTCCTGTAGATAATATACTAATTACTGCTCGCTCAAGTTTAAGGGTTTTCCCTCTTCCTCTCCGAGCTTATAATTACCTCAGATTACTCTCATTTACTAATGTGTCGCTATGGAAACGTTCCCGCTCTCATACCAAACTGCTTGTTTCTATTAGCTCTTATCAACGTTTCAGTTAATTTTCTACCAGCCACGTTAATTATACGTTTATTATACAAACACTTTTTCGTAACGGAAAATTTCAATTATAAATCAGTAATGAAATAAAAAGCAAGCGCTAGGTTTGTAAAAAGATATTATATGGTAATTCATGGTAGTTGATAACTTTTTTCTCTAGGCAGGATAATTTGAAGATCAGTTCCTGACTTACGGTTGCAGTAATGTAAAGGTAATCTACTGCAAGCTGCTCTAATATCTATAACATTCTTAAGATTCTTGATTCTGATGTATTCGTCCTAACTAAAGATTACTCGAGCGTGCAAAAATTGTGTTTTGAATTGTGTTTGGGTATCTTAAAATCTTCCGTTTTATATAGCCCATTCATAATTTTATTCTACAATTTAATAAAATGAATCTTAAAACATTAAAATAACTGTATTATGCACAATGACTTTCTTTCTTGAGAAAAGAATGAGGAAAGTTATATGTCTCCTTTAATCAAGCTAGGTACTTAAACAATATTCAGCTTTTAATACGAGAACAAGTTATTTGTTCAATTTATCACCTCGCATTCCGTGAGAATTATACCTAATTGACTATCTGTAAGCCAACACCTAGATAACTGCCGAGATTTTTTAATTGTTAGTTAACATCCTTCCGAGACATAAAAGGAAACATTTTGGTCGCTTGTCGAATTAATTGGTCGGAGCAGTAATTGGAGACCGGATTATAGTCGTCCTGAAATGGGATCGGGACTATTTCTTAATTCTTCGGCGACGAGCTTAAAGCCTCACCTGCCTTATCTTCCGTTAAATGAACGTGCTCGGGCTCAAGTTTGGCCGAACAATTAGAGACTGGATTACCGGGTGCCTCAGGAGTATTGCGAGATATTTCTTAATGCCAGGAATCGAGCTTAACGCTTACCCAGCCCTATCGCACATTAAACGAATCTCAATGTTCGCTCCAATTAAGTCCGGCTGCAAACCTCGAATTTCTTGCTGTCTTTAAATTAGAAAACTTCCCAATTTGCCGATTCGAATCGTATGGAAGGAGTCGGGGAACTCGGCAATTAGATGGAGGCAATAGATAGAAGTTCTCCGTAACCGAATGTTTTTGCGAATTAATCTCGCAGAAAGGTTATTTTAAATAGGGCTAGGTTCGCTCGAGGGAATGAAAAAGAGATTGGCGGAAATGGCAGAAGAAGCGAGTTCGTTCCAAAGTTCTACATTCCTCGCAGACGAGATTTGGTGTGGGCGCAACAACCGAAATTTTACACGGCATTTGAAAGAGTGACGAGGAGTCAAGTTTGCCTACTTCCTCGCGTGTGTCCGACTCGAAAGTTCACGCACGTGCTGCTTTGTGTAGAGATGGAAAACTCTCCGAGATCCAGCGAGAACTCGGTCAAGAAGAAATCCTGCTCCTGGAAAGCACTCCGCACTTCCTGAAGCAGTAAAAAGGGGAAGTAAAAATATCCTCGGCGGAGTCAACGCCTCGCAGAATACGAGGCGCAAATAAAATTGAACGAGCAGCTCCCGGAAGCACCGAAGCGGAAACAATACATTTCACGTTCTCGCATAAAACCTCTTAATTTTCTGTAGATAGAATGAAAATAACGATCCCGCGCTGAAAAACTATCAAAATTAGCCGTTTAACGAGCAGTTTCGAACGAGCAAATCCCTCATTACGATCGCCGCTTTGAAGGCTCACGCGTCAACTTCATCCCGAGTAATTGCGTCGTCCATTTTATAACGAGAGAAAGAAGTATCGAGGAAAGAATCGTTTAATGGGGAGATCCGGCAACAAATCTCGGGGATATTAACAAAATCACGGCATTTTATACAATCGCACGATTTTTTCCGCAAAACATGTTGCTCGTAAGGCGTTCGAAAATAGCTATAGGAGAGGAAAGAATCGGATACTCGCGGAAGAGAAGGGCGATTCATTTCGCAGCAGATCATTTTGCGTCTGCATGGGTCGCAGGCCGACCTCAACGCTCGTCGGCGGATGCTCACGAACGTTGCGGGGTTACGACCGAGGTCGTCAGACGGCGTACGTAGCGTCATCAAAAAAGTTACTCCCATGGCACATTTCTCTCACTTTGGCTCCATACCCCAGCCGCCAGAAAGCTCCCCCGTATCCCTCCCCCATTCCCCGCTTTCTTCCCATCCCACTCCCGCTGCTACCTCCAGACCACGAATGCGTACTTGGCCAATGGCATGCACGTCAAGCACCGCATCCCTTCCCCTCCGACCGTAAATTCTCTTCTTCGCCACCTTCCTTTCATTGTCCTCTGCGACCTTCGTCCCTAATGAAGAGTTGTTTTTATGGAGTCGCTATCTTTCTCTCGGCCAAAATTGAGAAAGTAATTAAAATCCCGGCGCTTTGATCGCTAAATTACGTTTTAAAAACTGCTCCAACTAATTTTTGTAATTGCTTTTCTATCTATTCAGAACATTCTCACTTTTGCCTCGGGGAGGAAGGGATCTTCTGAAAAGAAAGGTGTTTGAAACTATTTTTTCCGGCGGTTCCGCCGAGTTTTTCCCCTTCTTTTCGTCAGCTCTGAGTAATGCATTCTTTTGATGAGCGGCGCCTTGGAGGATGGCGATGGTCCGTTGAGTTATTTACTAATTACTTCTACTCTTTTGTGCTCTTAAGCCCCCTGAAATTGAATTTTGAACTCTGTCGTAAGAACGAGAAATTCAAAGCTTGAAATCACTTTTAGCATGATATTTTTGAGAGTTTAAGACTAAGTTCTCGGGCAGAGAAACAAAATTAGCATTTCCTGGTTCTATCGAAATGAATATAAATGAGAAGTCCACACGCACGTTACTTTATCAGCATTAAACACAATGCCTATTTTTCATTTAAAAAATTAAGGGAATTTTTTTATAGTAAGGTATAAATCTGGATTTCTCTATCTAATTTTTTTGAGAATAACAAGAAATTTAATTGCGTTTTCTCAGTCCAAAAAATCATTCAAAATTTTCTATTTAAAAATACCAATTAAGTGAACATGAGGGTATTCGAGGTTGATAGAATCAGTAACTGATATGAAAAAATGAGAACAAAGTGAGGCAAATTAAAAAGGTCACTTGGAGACCCGAAAACCGCTCTCCGGTATTAAGGTCATATTTTCAATAAAGAAGATTTTAATATTAGGGCTACGGTATGTCTGGAGTGGTCAGGTTAGAAAGGGAGGGCAAGCTCTTGAAAAGGTCGAGCGTAGCAAAGAATGTGAACATCATTGTCTGCGCGTAATTGGACACGATCAAATAACAAGGAAGAAACGAAATTAAAACGCGCACTGAGGATGAAACAGAATTGGTTGATGGGATCTGGCAAAAGTAGTAAGAGGAAACGTTATTGGGAGAAAGAGTTAGAGTAAAATTTAATTATATATACCAAACATACCATCAACCCCTAATTTCAAATATGTATTCAGTTTTTCTCGTCTATACATGTGCATGTATCTCATTAAATCAGGCTAACAATACAAAATAAATCTTCCTCTCCTTATATTTAAAAATTTGAATTATCTTTCTGATAATTTATGCTAAAATTTGCTCATACCTGAATTAAAAAAGATATTCCATAAATAAAGTCAATTAATTTATCACCAAAATTTGAAAGATATTCAGGACAATTTTCGTGATTTTAGTAAACATCCTGTTTAAGCTTATAACTCACTTTAACATAAATCTCATTTACGTCAATCAGGAAGAAAACTAATTTAGTAATTTTTCCAAATGAAAAATCCATTAAGTTACCCCTTAAACTCTTCTGCCTCTTTTTGCATACCCTAAAAAATTATCTGCCATTTAGAGAGAGAGCCCGCAAGCTGTTCCTGGGAAATTTCAAATTTATACGTAGCAATGTTTTTTCGAGTTCCTTCTACTTTTTATACGCATGCCTTAATTCATTTTCTGATAATTCTTTCTTTACTATCACGTAATGTTTTCAGTTTATTTACCAATCAATTCCACCAAAATCTTATAAAATGTTTCCTGTATTCCCCTAAAGAAAATTTCTTCATTATAATTACCTCCATAGCCTGGGGGGGTAAGAGAAGATTGAAAATTTCTCCCAAAAATTTTTAATTTCAACTAATATGCCTTAAATACGCGGAATGAAATTTTATATAATATGAATTTCTTTCATTTTCAAATTAAGTAGATTTTGATATGAATGGAGACAAGCAATTTTCGTATATTACGAATACAGATGATTCTTCCTTCAATCTGCTGAAATGGAGATGCGTTGATTGATTTTATAAATTGTCTCATGTTCCACAGAGGCGCTGCCATCTTTATCGAGAGCTAGATCACTACTTTCTCTTGTGCTCACGCACCGATGAATCTAACGAAACGTCATTCGTCGAAGTTGGAAGCCTTTTGAGAAAAACAATATCTGCGAAAATGATGGCTCACGCTCCTCATCGCACGTTGTCGATGTTTATTTCCCCGCTCGGAAAACAAAGCTATTCCGAAAGTTTTCAGTGTAAGCAACGAAAAAGATACATCGCTACTAGCAACTCGCCAATGCAATTCTGAATAGATCCACTTTGAGGGCAATTCTCTTTTCCTCCTACGTGACCTCTGACACCCAACACATCTCATCATTCCGCCCCATTTTTGGGATAATTTTGAACGCGACTCTCTGCGTCATTATGCCGAGATGACGGACGCAACTGACGTAAAGCTTATTTTCGTGGAAATACATTAATGCAACATGATCTCCATCCGAGTTCGGTTGGCTGAATCCGCGGGCAGATTACACGGTACGGTAAAGAATGCATTGACGGATGCCCGGAATTTAATACATATAAATCTCCCGCAAATGGAAATCCCCGGAATGTATGATTCGCTTCATAATAGGATGAAATGGATCATAGGTGGGGAAGTAATTTCGTGGAGCGCGCATTCGTTCTAATTATGTTTGATCCCTGGAATCGTCACCAAGCGGGAAAAACTGTAGTTCTTGAAATTTAAGAGGAAATAACTAATAATATATGTATCACGATAAAATCCACAATGAGATTTTTAACAGAATATGTAGAACCTAAATGCACCAGTGAGCTTGCCGTTAACCGAGTTCAAGTAGGGTATTGCCTGGAAGGGTGCTGTACGTTGGAGATATGTCCCCAGGAGTGCTATGGCAGCCGCAAATGTCTATTAGGGATCCCGAAAAAATATATTTGATAAGTAAGGAATTTTAAGTAATTTTAATATACGTAAATTTGTAAAGAGTGACTAAGCTTTAACATGTAAATGTACCATTTGTAAGGGATAAGCTCAATTGCAATAGTGTACTGTTTTAACTAGGAAACAGATGCTCAGAGATAATGTGTTATTTTAGCATGGAGACGATTATATTGTAATAGTTAAACTTTGTATCTAGATGATTTATGTTCTATAATAGTAAGTAACGTTGCATTATTCTAATTAGTGCTGTATCAACGTATAGAACTGGTGAGTTAATGGAACGTAATATTTCAATAATGTTACCACCGGACCTGTAACATTTGAATCAACGATATTAATTAGTTCAAGATTCGGTTATCGGTTAAACAGATGTAATGGGCGACAGAACGTAAAGCATTAATGCGACATTTTCAGAGAGATTTGTTCTTAGATATCAGTTTCCAATATATTTTTATTTTGAGTCCGTATCACCGTGAGAGCTCCAATATATTTCCCACGATGCACAATGATGTAGCGTCTTCTTGATAGGAGACTTTTTTGATGGCCTCTGCAGTAATCCACAGATGAGTTTGAACTTCATATCTGCACCTGCAAGTAGGTTACGTGTGCAGCGCCATGAGATATTGCCTGACTCGGGCACATCAGGCATTAATGGATTTTGATCATGAAGAAGAGGATCATTTATCAAAATCCTCATCAACCTTTTTCCATCAGAAACATTGCCTGGGAGAGGAAAGATTCTATAAGAAGGGAATTAGAAAACTTTCGCGGAAAAATAGTAAAATGTGAAATCAATGAATAGAAGTTATCGGGTGAAGGTGGCATTATGAGACACCATACAACGACTAAGTACCGCTTTCGAAAATAGGTCACGAAAGGAAAAGAATACTCGCATCTCGACACTATGAGATATTGCCTTCAATGTGTTCCCCATTAGAATCCCTTAATGACAAACCTCTCCTCAATATAGACGATTACTTTCCGAGAAGGTA
This sequence comes from Sympetrum striolatum, assembly GCA_947579665.1. Lineage (NCBI taxonomy): Eukaryota > Metazoa > Arthropoda > Insecta > Odonata > Libellulidae > Sympetrum > Sympetrum striolatum. The sequence goes on from OX388341.1 coordinate 26,318,634, forward strand.
TAATTGGTACATTTTAATTGTTCATCCACGACATTTACCCTGTTCCGCTTTGCTAATCTTGTTTTTCTTTCTCTTTTCAGGTACGTAATATCGCTGTTTGCTTCTCATCTCCTCCTTGTTGTTTCAAGCTTCCGCAACTAAGAAACGGTAACGCTTAACATTAGGAAGAGAGACAAATAGTTATTTTGTCTTACACTGAACTTTTCGTTTACATCCTTATATCTCTTATGGAAAAGGTATGTTTAAGCCTTGAATAAGAGTGATTCTAGATTGAGTTTCACCTTTATTAAGTGCATGCATCTAACTCTTTACTTTTAAGTGATAAAAAACGTTCAATTTCGCCTAAGAATGTTTATTATTTATTGATAGGTTACTATTTATTAACAGTTCAAAAAAATCGTTTATTCAGAATAATATCTTTTAATGAGCTGTGGTGCTATGATTTTAAATTGTGCAAAATTTGTTGTATGATGAAATGACACTGGGGTCAAATTAGATAGTTTTGCTTATTTGCGAACATGATGATGACCTGACTTTGAAAGAATATCACTAACATACTCTAAACATTTAATTACATATCTCCAACAAATTAAAATAATGTAAATGAAAAACATATGCTAAATATATTCAAAATGTGACTCTATTCGAGTATTCCGTAGACTCTTTCATCATTCATGTTTTAGAAAGCACGTACGTCGAAAAACATTTTTCGCGGGACTCCGATTTTCTTTTTAACCCTTTATAGAAATCCATCGACCTCTTCCACTCGATCTCCTATTTAATCCACTGCCGCAAAATCACTCTGCGTCACCAACTTGGATTCCTGCGCCTCGTGACGCTCATTACCCCGAGCAAAACATCTCCGCAAAGACGCCTCTAATAGCAATCCCGCTGCACGCGGAGCCGCACATTTTAATTCGTCTATTTCCACCTCTCCCTGTTTTCTATTACCCCCCTCCTCCCCCTGCTTCATAGCTCATTTCCTCCTCTCCCCATCGCCTATCTCCTCTCGAATCGTACCCATTGGTGCAAGGAGCGGTACCCATTACGAGCGAGTGGCCCCGTTGCCAAGTGGTGGAAGAGGCGATAAGGAGCGGCAACGAGCCATTTGCTCGTGGGTTGGAAGGGACAAAAGGGGTAGCTCCTGGAAACTCCTCGCCGAAGCCGTTTTGTTTAGAGAGGCGACAAAAACGACGCATGACAAATGATCCGCGGTCTCGGAGGTGTAAACGAAGCTGCCGGCGAATTGGTCGCACCGGACGGTTCTGATGGACCGGGCGGTTCTCATGGAGCGGACAACTTGGGCGCGTTTTCTTGGGAGCAATCCCCGTATCTCATTCTGCTCGGGTTGTGAATGGCGAGTGGTTCGTCTGCGGCACAGTTTCCACCCCATCGCATTCACATCGCCGGCGGAGAGATGCGTCCTCATGTGTAAGGAGACCGCTTTGGCGATCGGGCCCCGGAATGCTTCGGAAAGCATCTTAAGCGAGAGCACGGATGAGTGGGTGCATTGCGTTTGAGCGGATTGCGCGGACCCCGATGATACCTAATTTGCGTTTCCACGGCAACTCGCCGTGAAAAAGTGTATGCCGACCATTGTGAATCGTTCGAATCGAAGCATCATGAATTTATATTCGACTCTGAGAAGTTGGACAGTTGTCGCGATGGAGATTAGAACGGTCCACGTAATTTGTGGGAGCGGTCAGATGGGAGGTGTGCCGATAATGGGAGTTTCACAAAAAGTGTTTAGGAAAGCTTTGCTATTGTATCTGGAGATGTCATCGCGCGAAGCGTATTTCAACCGTGCTGGAATTAACGAATGGAATTCAATGTAGTGGTGCTGCCGTGCCTCCTTTATATACACGCGTCAGCATTGTTGAGCGTATTGAAGGGCTGCTTTATTTGTAGCACGAATGCTAAAATATGGTATTCTGTAATTTAGGATTAGAGATACATGATCTGAAAAGATGATCCTTTATGCCTATCCATCTGGTAATTATCTTATCAGTGGTGGGAATCTCTCTATTGTTCGGTAAAATACAAGATTACAATGTGAATACATTCCCTATTGCTATAACCAAGAAAATCATATTTTGTTAAACATGTGGATATTGTATTTTCGTCAAAAATAAGCAGTAAAATTAACAAATAAATATAAATAGAATATAACGCAAATTAAACATTTACCACATCACGTCAAATTGGACAACTTGGAATGCCTCCTGTCTATATTTACCTTTGCTCGCGAAGGAATAAGTACTCTCTTTTACGTATGCTCATCCCTTCATCATTCGAATCACATTAATAATTCCTTAGCAAATCTCATCAACAATTGTCTTCATTTTCGCTTTCGTCGATTGGACGATCTCAAAGTATTCAAGTGCCCAAATGTCAAGAGTAGGACCCATACATTTCATATTTCCCTTTAAATTAATGAAACTTAAATTACCATTCGTTTTTAATCTTGACAATATTTAAAATGAAAATTTATGAGAATAAATCACACCACTCATATGAGCGGGTGTAAGAGCCCTCCAATTATCTCCAAAAACGATGAGATTATCTCCAAAATTATAATCTAATATACATTGACCAATTTATTTAAATATATCCTATGAATCACTTTCAGGCCAAAGGCTTCCGCTTCCTTTATAGTCTAAAGATCCACCATAAAATATAATATCATATACAGAGATTGATCCGAGCACCTAAATTGCGTTTATTCCCAATCCCTTTGTAATTTACCAGAAAGCGAAAAAATACAGATTTACGGTAATATTGTTTCAATCGAAGAAAGGGCTCACAAAGAAGGCGATTTAGGAAACGAATCGAGAAATAGGATGAATGTCCCGAAAGCCATGAGATGCGATACGTGAAAGGCCCCTTTTGCTAAATCGTCCGCGAGCTTTTGAATGTCTCCTTATCTTGGGAAAAAAAGATACGATTTGGCAAGTTCCATTAAAAAGGAAGAGAGAAGGAGCTCGGAGGAGATTATCGTCCGTACTTCCTCCGAGTGATAACTCTCCTGAGAGAAATAAAAGGGAAACCTGGGGCGTTATGCGCCTTAGAACCGCGTGAGGTCATAGCGAGAACAAAAGATCCTTGCCGATCGAAAGGAGGGTGGAAAGCACGGCCGAGGAAGAGTGTTGGAGATACTCACGTCGGGAAAAGGATTAAGAATTATTTGAAATAGAAGTGAGCCCTAGTGGTTGGAAAATTGAGGGAATAAAAGTAAGCCAAGTCAGTCTTCGTATTAAAGTACTTACGTAACCAGATTCTTGTCACTCTTTCACAAACGATTCTGTGTATTGAAAATGAATCTCCTCAAAGGTCATACATAAGACCAGTTCTTATTCATCAAATACTGCGGTTTAAAATGGGATAATGTTATTTTTCCATTAAAACTGTGCATATGTCAATTTGAGGCACAAACGAATGGCATTTAAATTATAAATCTGATTTTTGTATGCTACTAAGCTGAAAATTTAGCTAGATGGTTTTTAAAGCGCTCTTTGATATTGTTTTCTGATTATTGTTAGGGGTTATTTTGTCACCCTATTGTTATCTTGTCGAATTTACTACTTAATTATAATTAACACATGAAAGTAATATTTTTGACAATTTCAATTTCAGCTTTCAAATACTAGCACAGACAAAAATATATTTTTGGGCCTTCGTGTGAATTTTTTCTTAGCGACATTAGTCTCATATGGAATGATACACTTTTTCCAATGACTAAACATAAAAAATGAAGCACTTATCTTTCCCAGTATTCATTCTAAGAGGAACTTCAGCAAACAATGGCCCCCCATTCTTTCCTGTGTTCATTTCATCTGAAGGTTCATTTCTAGAGGACGTGACTGACCAAGATAGAGTAACCGAAGCCGTCGGTTGGAAGCTGTTAAATTGAAGGAAAAATGGACGACGGCGGAATGGCGTGGGAAAAGCACTTCGGAAGAAAGAGGAAACTGCGGAGGGAATCGGAGGGGAGAAGGGTCTGGTTCTGAAACCGGTGAAGGAGGAAAGGTTGAAAATTCGGTCGGGGAAAGATTCCACTGTACAAACGGAAAACCGCGGTAACTCGAGAGATAAACAAAGCGAAATTGATGCGTGTGTCACTTCGCCTCACCTACGGTTTTGCGGGAAGCAAGTCTTGTTTGCCCATAAATTTTTATCAGGACGTTCGATATCCTGGCGCGAATTGGAGGGCTGACAAAGGAGAGGCGTGTGGGAATCTGAGTGGCCGTCTGAGGTTCAAATATTGGTAGAGTGTGGTGCAATGGGCCGCCTCTCCAAATGTGACGAATTCAAGAAGGACCATGATGGTTTTCCAGCCTCTCTCTCCATTTACTTGCTCTTCTATATGCTTCTCGTCCATTGTTTCTCCCTTATGCAATCTTTACCAACTTCCTGTCCTCTTCTGCCCTCCTAAAAAGACGAGGTGCCGCTTTGGGTAGCGCGGGTTTGAGTTAAAGCTGATTCATTAGATGGCGCGTCATAAAAGGTAAAGGAAAAAATATAAACGTAAAATTTATACGATTTTAGCCGGATTTATTAAGAATTTGAATTTAAAAATTATAATGAAAAATTTAGAGAGCTACTACAGAACCTTTTTCATTAAGAGACAATTAAACCATTCATTAAAAGAATATGTATGTATTGTAGTACTTACAGAAATTTACTCAGATATTCAGTGGAAAATTTCAAAAAATCTCAGATTACTAATGTCAATGGGTAAGAATTGATGAATGTAAGATTTCTGTTGTGCTCAACTTTACATAAAAGCAAAGGTAAAATATTTACATTTAAGTATTTTATTTTTATTCCTAGAAAATATTTTCAAGTTAAGTCTTATCGTTAGATTTTGATGGATAATAGTCCAAAAGCCGTTTGGCATACCACGCGTTTTGTAATAAAATATCTTTAAATGATTCCGTTGGTATTCAAATCCAATTAGTGCTAAAAAATACGGATTCGCTCTTTTTAGCTGGAATTGAAACAGAACAGGATTATCATCATAAACGTAAGCGTATCAAAACCGATACAAAAGAGTTGTGAGGGAATAATGATTTGTTAAAAAGAATAATGCGACCATATAGTATGCAGGATATCCAATCCTAGTATTCAAGATATCTCACGAAATGTGTATTGCAGTCGTTAGCATTGCCTATTGATACCATTGACATGTTTTAGTAGCTACATTTGTAGATTTGAAAACAATATAGGAATAACGAATGGTTCTTGTCCGAAATTCCAATTATACTTTACATTAACTAATATTTTCCATGATTTAATACACCACACACAGCGTAGGCAGAAATAAAACTTTAAGTAAATATTTAGAAAATCATTCAGAAGAGTCATTATTCCAAATCGGAAAAAATTACACACAGTGTTTCAAAATAAGAATACATTTTTCCCCTTTTCTATTCCATATATAACATTGAATCTCATCCCCCGAGAATTTCCATCAAAATCACAATTAAATTCGCGGTCACACTAACCTCACACTTAAATAATGCGGGCAAAGGGGAATTTCCGTCCGTATTTTTGCGATTTTAATTAAAAACGACAGTGAACCTCGGACAACTGGGAAACACAGACATCCGCAGAAACATATAAGCGAGCATTCATAACGCGGAGTAAATCAGGTCGGCCTTTTTAATAAACCGACGACGAACCGAGTCTCAGGCGAAAGAAAAAAGAGGAAAGCCATTAAGGGCGAGCAAATTGTTTAATTTTTCCCTCTCAGACGTCGCCGAAAGCGCGTGAATAATTTTCCGAAATTACTCATTTCGAATAAAATTAAAGATGATTAACGGATTTCTCGGAAATCTCATTTCCTTATTTCAAAATACGTCAGTTTCAGACGCGGGGGACGCCCTCGCGCGAGGTGCGACTGTATGAAAGAAGTAATCGGGGAGCTGGAAAAAGGGAGGGATCAAAATAGGGGGTGTAGAGAAAGAAGAGGCGCATAAAGCTCCTTAGTAGAAACGACATCTATTCCGCGCTTCCAATCCATTCCCGGAGCAGCAGCGATGGGAAAATTAACGCCCGGCGTTTTTCGCGTCTCACGACACGCGTTAAGATTGACTCGACCTCATTCCCAGCCCCTGCTTTCTGCTTTTCCCGATCTTCGCCCCTTTTCTTTCCCCCGGACAGTTTTAATCTCAACCGTCTCCTACATACCTTTTCCAATCTACGCCTCCGCTCCGCCCACTTCCTTCCCTTATCTTTCCCTCTCTAATTTCTACCACACTGATTCTCTATCCCTGTTATTTTTTCCACCTCTCTCTCTCTCGCTCCCTCTCCCCCGTCGCCTCTATTAAAAGCTCCTTCGATTGCGTTCTCGACGCGAGGGTCTTTTAATCGAAAAGTAGTTATTTGGTCGGACTTGGTACGCGCTTTGAAATCTCATGTCTTTGAAATTACCAACTTTGTAAGTTTTTCTTGGTGGTTTGGGGAGTGGTGCCGTCACGTGGCTCGTTTGAGAAGGGGAAGAAAAAGAAGCCAATTTTAAGCTGTTCTTGAATTCTTATTTTCTGTAACATATGGATGTTGATGAAGTAGAACAAAATTAAGCATTTTTAACTTGATTAACCGCTATTAATTGTTATCAGCCGATATTGAATCTATGTCAGGATGGTTAAAAATCGAAGAGCCTCATAATAAAAAAATTAACTATTACTAGGATATCAAATGTATCTCTGTATTTGAAATACGTCATAGACTACATTGCAGGTGGAAAAATATATAGTATTCATTTTAGTAAGTAGAGTATATCAATGGTTATCGATACTGTATGGAATAGCAGTATTTAGGAAATTAAGTTCCGAAAACATTTAATTCCAAAGTATTATAATTGTAGTGATAGTATTGTTAAAAGTGTTTCAACAGCTTACATAATGTCGCACAAGGTCTCCCATCGTCAATCGAACCTGGGACTTCATTCCCCACAGCCGTATGCGCATCATACTTACAACTTACTTGTTAGATATTTGGGAGCTTCTCGCGCCCAATTTTAGTAGGATATACGCATATATATATATGTATATTTCCTGAAGACGTTATGCATTACCAAATCTTTTATTTTGCTAACAAAATCAGCAACTAAAACAATAACTGCTATTTATGTTTATTACTGCTAGAGGAAATTCTTTCACAAGACGTCCTTCCTTAACAGGTTAGTAATGGACAGTACTCCGTTACGTTTAATATGTTTAGTATCAATAATCGACATAGAGCTCTAATTTTTATTCAATTTTTAACTATATACCGGTTTAGGATAAAAGCTCCTTTTTAATCCAAAATACCCAACCCTTAAATATAGAACCTAAATACATTTTGGGAACATGTTGGGAAAAAATTGTTTTTGTGAAATTTTGCATAATTATTCCAACATGATCCTGATTACGAAACTCCACCAAATCAAGGCAACTTCAATGAAATACAAATGTTTGCCTTTCTTTTTTCGCAACTAATTTTTTCATATTCAGTATTTCTTTTCCTATTATTAATTCATTAGATCTGTTTAAAATTTGCAATAGTTTAAATGAAAGAGGAGACTTCTGAAGATCCCATTTCACCCAAAATAAATACGTTATTCAAAACGCAAATATTCCGTGAGACTAATATGGGATTCTGCGAAATCTGGTAAACATTCATTTGATTCTTTATTATAAGATATCATATATAGTCATTAATAAAATACATAGGTACCGTAAAAAGTCATAAATGCCAAATTAATAACCATCGCTGATGTAATAAATATTACTCAGCAACTATATCATACCTTACTTTAGTACTATATTTGTTGATACATATGCACCAGTGGAGTGTTCTATTAAATTTATCGCTTCTTTGAAATATATATTTGAAGTTATTTGTTACTCTATAATACCCAGTTATAAAAACTCCTTGATGGTTTGATTACTCGCATGTGAGCAATATCACTGTTTTAATGGCATTTCTAAAAATTTTCGATCATCGCGGAAATATTTTGCAACCATACTCGCGCTCCTCATTTCCACGCTTCGCTGGGCGTTTCCCGAATACGCAATATCCGTATCATATGTTTTCAATCAACAGCGCTATAATAACATTTCCGCTTAAAAGGTTCATTAAAACCGGAATAACGTAATTACTTTCGGGTATTTCCTGGTAAGATGAGGAATCCCACCACTCCGCTCCATTTGCAGATACCAATTAAAAGCTCTTAGCGAAATATTTCCGCGCTCCGATTTTTTGTTAATAATTTCATTCCATTTTCGGTAATAATTTTTCGACATGACAGAACTCAATTTCCGCGTCCGACTAATTCCCCTTTTCCGATAAGTACTGCATTCGAACCGCGCGTTTTAAAAACAGGTTCCGTAACTCGAGACAATCGAATGAAACGAGCATTTTCCACGTCCTTTTAATCAATTCGGAGGTGATTTCGTTTATTTTTTCTCAAATCCATTAACAGATTAAATTCATTTATTGTCACAATCGTCTCTTGCCTTCTAACGCAGCTGTCGCTCCTTTCTAAATCTCTCCTCAGACCCTCGTCTTGCGCAACCTCTCTCTCTCTCTTTCCATCGTATTTCTCTATCCATCCTCGCCGCCCCCACCTTTTCTGTCACTCTCTCCACTTGTGCGCTGTGATTGCTGCTGTCAGGAGAATTGCCGGGACGTGAAGCGGTAAACTCCGTTGCCTTTTGACAAAGCTCAACAAAATGGACGCGAGTACTCCCGTCGAGTGGGTTTGGAGTTTTCTGGGGCATCTCGCAGACATTCGATGTTCGATGATTCCGAGAGGCAGAAAGGGACGGGAAAAGGCGAGTGTGTGTGTCTAGGCGCGGAAAAGTGCTTCAATTGTTAATGCGGAGAAAGACGGCTAGAGTGCTGAAAACGGCAGGGTGCTTGGTTGGATATGCTTTCAAGGCTTTGTGATTGAGTCGAACATTTATTTAATCTTTCGCTCGGAAAGGTTTTCGTAAACGTCCAATCTCTTTAGGTTTCTAATTTTCAGAGTTCGAAAGATAAATAGGGAAAATGCAAATCGATAGAAAAGTTTTCTTTAATCACCGTTCATTATGTACCCTCCTGGCCAAAATTAACGCAGCACCTCCCTAGCGATCCTTACGGCCGGTGCTGCGTTAATTTTGGCCAGGACTGTACACTCCTGGCCAAAATTAACACACCACCTCCCAAGCGATCCTAACGACCGGTGGTGCGTTAATTTTTGCCAGGTGTGTATTATGATTTTACTTTGTGATATCGTAAATTATGGAAACAATTTGCAAATATTTTTGTGAAATTTTATAGGTCAATTATTTCATCTTTATCTTGTACCTTTATCCTGAACTAGCTAGAGTTAGTGAGGGAAACTAAAAAAAAATCGAACATCCTTAAAAGTCATTTTATCACCAAAATAGCGAATCATACATTTCTCTCTCTCTCTCTCTCTCTCTCTCTCTCTCTACATACAAAATTAATAAATTCCACGTCATTTTTAATTTTTGAATTTCGCAATATCGGTATATCCGATTGATCCGATTACAACTGATTTTCTTCGCTGAGTTTTAGTGTCAGCCTTGTACCTCATTAGGTATTCCAAGTAATCCTTGAGAATGTTTCAGGCTTATAGAATAAAAAAATAATTATATGCTGATACAAGGAGATTGTAAACTCAAACTGTTCTATTATTTGACCTTATCATAGTTTGAATCAGCAGTAAAGACAATCAAGTGGCGAATTAATTTTTTAATCGAAAATCGCGAGGAATGTAATTAAATACATGGTTTTTCAGGCATGCTCTCTGAAGAACTTGAATGAAAAGGAGTTAAGCTTTAACTTAACTGAGATATCTATATATTTTTAAGTCAAGAATTCATCAGAAAAAAATATATTACATGATATTCCAATCAAGAAGATTAGGAGATTAAAAGAAAGATTAGATAATTCAGTAATGTGCAAAGGGAAGATGGAAAATTTCATATATGCTTCAATAAGAGCAATTATTTTGAAAGGATCATAATATTTCTACCTAATAATTCGCCAGGCGAAATTATATGGAACAAATATGTTAGTGATGGCTTTCCTTTTGGTGAGTTAAGATTTTTTAGATTTACCAGTTGGTAACAAAGAATCTAGTCAATACTGTGACTTTCGAAAATTATGGCATGAGCTGAAGAAAGATTATCTCAAAATATTTAACACAGTAACATCCCAAGTCGTAGCTTCACATGATTGAAATATACATGCTGTCAATATGAAGAAAACATCAATAAAAATAATATGGGAATATTTATAAATAACTACTGAGATATTAATTATTTACTATTTGCACATTTCACAATCAGTGAATTTTCATTATCTTTAATAATAATCTAATAGTGCTTACTTACACTCTTTTCCTAAATCACGCATTGTTCGGCTGAAGTTTTTCTCTGCTTAGAAAATGATACTGAAGCATAATTTACAACTAACAACTTTTGTAGTTTAATATGTGATGCAAAACCGTTTTTAATTTTTTTGATGACATATATACCTCTATCGCATCATTAACTTAACCTTTTAATCAATTCCGTCACAAAAATCGAACTCTCAGAACTACGCCGAAGTCGTTTCCTTTACTTTACGAACGGATCCTTCCATATGCCCCAAAAATAGAGAACCACCATCACTAACAGCGAGCGCAGTAGCGAAAAAAAGTTCCACTCGCTGTAGTATTAATGCGAGTAAATGGACGCGTTAAATGTATGATGAAGAGATCTCGCATGGCGCGTATCCTTTGAATGCACTCTGTCCGCGACTCTTCGCGTGCTCCGGCACACCTGTTGAGTGATTTCGAAGGCAGTCCTTTGGCCCACTTGCAGAGGAGCAACAGTTCCTAAAGGGGAACAGAGAAATACTGCAAGAGAGAACGTTGAAAAAACTGAATTATGATCAAGAGATACAGACATGAGTATATTTACGTTATGCATGGAAGAGAACGATTCTATTCGGAGGATTAAAAGTCACTTTTACCTTAGGAGTAATCCTAAATTATCTAATAAATAGGAGTCACAAATATACCTTGACCTGTCAAAAATAGAGAAGGAGTCTCGACGCGCGTTTTGCTACATGAGTAGCATCTTCAGAGGACAGAGCATGACTAAATTAAATGACTAAATTCTAATTTATCTGTAGGAATTTTTTAACCATAAATTCATTTTCTCGGTAGTCTCTCTCAATTTCAGTTTTGATAAAACTTTGCTTCAATTACATTCAGTTTGAGGATTTTTGTTATTTTAGGTCTTCATAATTCACAAACCAGGCTTGTAGATAAATTAACATTCGGATAAATCTACTAAAGGCAAGATAATATATTAACACGAAGCATCGTATTTTCGGCGTAAAAATTTTAGTAGTCTAAATTTCTCAATCAATTTGAGCAGGCTCAACAGAAACAAAAATAATTCGAAATATTTTCTATTTGAGAAAACCTGAACTTAAATTTACACTTACAATGATGCAAAAACAGCGCCTCAGGGTCTGTGAGGCCAAAAGGGAAGGAATAGGTCAATAATTTTCGGATATTAGCTAATATTATAATAAATAGTTTTTCACATTATTGAAGAGCTTCAAAAGTTTCAACTTAGAGAGTAATTATAAGACTCCAATAATAGCATAAGTTATCAAATTATTATGATATATGAGATTTTGAAACACTTACTGATAATAATGTTACCAGATTAAAACCATGCACCCAAATATATTTCTCGAAACAAAAGTTTCTTTCCAATAAAAGGAAATTATTTGTAACTCAAACTATTACTATACTTTTAGAATATATATTTCTTATTCATCCCTGAATTATATTTTGCCACCCTACAACAATTAGCCTTAACTTTATTTTCTATGTTGTCATCGAGCTCAATATAATTGCATCATTTTCAACTTTTTTGTCAAGTGTCAAGACTGTCAGGTAATGATTTGAAGATTAAAGTGTTGGTGACGTGATTGCGTATTAAATGCGGTCATACATTACCAAAGAAAGTTAATTCCCGAAGTAATGAATAAGTGTATGCTTTGTCAGAGCAAACAGTATTTATAAAGAGGAATATGGAAACAACAGGCTTAACTATCTGCAAGAATTTAATTACAAATACTTATGGTTCAGGTATACCTGAATTATATGAGAAATATATTAATACAACATTCAGTATGTGGACTTTCTATATTAAATGTCAAATATATTAACCTTATTACTTATCAAGCAAAATGTTTTCCTAAAATATTTTCATAATATTTTATTAACAATCATTAAAATAAATATAAACTTATATAAGAACACGAAGCTGTAAAAATTACTCCTCAAATCTACTTCATAGTATTTTATATTGCTTTTATTCACATACTTGTTATCAAGATTTTCACGAAGAACGTTGAATCTAAAACTTGTAAACCCATCTTTGGAATAATCGTCGACGTTAACGCAAATGATGGTGACTGTGGATTAATCTAGATGCAATGGAATGAAGGAATACTTGCATTTTATCAAGTTAATATACGTATTTGAAATAGAACACTTGGGAAAAGCTCTCTACGAAAAATCTTTCAGATAGTCTCGCTAACGGATAGAGAAAGGCAAAACGGAATATAGGCGAGAGGTTTTACGAAGAGAATCAAGAGTGTACCGACTTCCCTCTAAAAATACATTCCGCCACCCATCACCCGCTCCTTCTTTTTTCCGGAAACCTTTTTCCTCGCGATCCGAAACTTCAAATCCCATGACAGATGTAACAAGTGTGTACGTGAGCGAGACAGCGCGATAATTTTATCTCCGGAATCTAAAGCGGTCTCGCGCGCCTTCAGCACGAATATATTCTTCCGTGACTGCGCCTGTGATTTCCGGAATATTTTATCGTTTCGCGACACGTTTCGTGCGAGCGCTCTCTGGAATCCCAGCACGCGATACAGAATTCAGGTTCCTCCTCTTCCAAAATGGACGGGATTCCGACGTTCGCGGCTTCTATTTGCGATTCCACCGCCTCCTTCGAAACGTGCAAATCTCCGAACGACTTTCACTTTTTCTTTATATTACCATCAGGCCGCATCTCGGGCCATCCGGTATGGAATTATTACGGCTCGGAGAGGATCGCAGTAAAGGGATGGAATTGCCTATCCTTCCGGAGAGCTGGATATAAACCAGAAGGGAATAAGGCCTTCATCAAGCCTCTACTCGTTTGCATTCCGAGTTACTATATTACAGCGATCTTAATCTATCCCATAAAAGCGGTCATTATTCGAGCCGTGCCTCTCTCCATGCCAAGAAAATAATGGCTCCGTGGGAGAGCGAGCCATGGCGGCGACCCTTTGCAGACCCATCTCATTAGGTGCACTCGCTTAGTTTGACGAAGGGGAAGAGGGGATAATGATTGAGGATGGGGAAGGCAAGGGAAGGACCGAGGATTCGATGGGGCAAAATCTGATCAGCTATGAAATGGAATAAGATGAGCGGAAAGGAGTCTGGTTCATGAGCGTGCTCTTGCGTCAGCTGGTGGATCATTTCCTTTGTTACTAGCGTTATTATAGATGTAATATCGTTCCAAAATTTCCTAGATACCACTTTAAGATATATGATGATGAAGTATGCATTGTAAATTCAGTGTTAAGGCGGCTCGTGTCAGAAGGCTCCTTTCAGCCACTGTTGAGGGTCTTAAATGGCTGGAATCGTGAGTAATAAACTCGGAGTTAAAAGTCTCCGCTGTTATTTGAAACGTAAATCAAGATTCCTCCCATTTCTAAATTATGGGTACTTAACATATGGTGCAGAACGGTGGATTTTTATGGGAGTGAAAGGCTGTATTGAGGTAACAGAATAAATGCTGGCTTTAACTTATGGATGACTATTATTGGAGTATTATCTTAATCAAAAATAGTAACATTGAAAATGTCAATTGAAGCTTATTGCACAAACCATTTATAATTGTCTGTAAATAACTATTCTGTAAATGAGATCGAAGACGTCCACGAGATCTTATTTCTAGGATCAGTTTACTGTTAGGTGAATTTAGATTCCTTTAAAGAGCATTACATGATTACAAGATCAACTCAAATATATTTATGACATATATAAAAAACCAATTTTAAAATTCCAACCTCATATATATAGTTAATTTCCTGCTACTTTTAAAATAGACGGTACCATTAAGAAACGTTGAGTTACTTTGAGGTGGTATTTCTAAATAGTACATAATTTATCAATTGCTGATTCAGGAGTGATACAATAAAATTTGATATTATCGCTATAGTAATTAGACTATCTTTTGATTTACTTAAACTTAGCTTTAAAGATACAAATCCACCTCAACGTCTTGATATAACTCGCAGAAGTATTATTGATCAGCAGCTGTCATAGTTTCCTCCACTTGAACCGCAAGAATTTCTTGAAGGTTCAAGAAAGGTATTGATTCAACTCCGATAGCTCCTTCCGAATCGTTCAGGCACATTTATATTTCTAGAAAACGTCCGCAAGAATTATGAGCACCTTATTCTGGAATAGACACGGGATTCTTCTCCGGATCCGAATCCAAGTGCGTTAGAGAAATAGAGGGAAGAGCGAGGAAAATTGAAGGCAGATTTTATTCAGGGAGACAAGAGTTTGAAAGATGAGATTTGGGGAGAGCAAAACTCCATAGTGCGCGTATGAAGAATGTAAATTTCTCGGAGAGGAGCACCGGAAGAAGTAGTTTGGAGAAAGTTGGAAGGAAGTGAAAAAAGATATTTCGGTGAGAGGGAAAATGGGAAAGAAAGATCGAGGGAAGATGAGGGGTCGGAAAAGGTTCGAAGGAAGCCTCACTCGGGGAAAATGAGGGGGGTGCGGAGGAAATGAGGTTGAGGGACGGGCGCTGTTTTGGTCAGGAAAGCGAAAAGGTGGAAGATGAGGTAGGCAAGGAGAGGGCGGATGCGAAAAAGCGGGGCTTTCGGATAAGGAAGGAAATGTCACAGAGGGACGTGAGGGAAGAATTTTGGCTTGCGACCGACTGAGAGGAAATGAGGAACGCGGAAGCTGTTTGCGTTCGACTCCGTGTCAAGGTGGGCGAAGATCAACCGTGTCTACAGGAGAAAGAAGAGATAGTTTGCGATTGATTACGACCGTCTATCTTTCGGAGATAATTTAAGCTGAAATGATGGATTTTCGGAGGTATGCTTGAGTAAGATGCCGGTTTCCGTTTTTGGCTAAAATGAATCCATATCAAAGAAGTTAACTTAAGAAGATTTTATGAAATTGTAGACCGCCTCAAGATAAACAAATGTAATTAGCTATTTCGGATTACTACTTGAGATATTTAGGTTTTTATTTTTCAATACATAGCTAAATTTATAGAAGGGTAGTTTCATCCTTATTTTATAAATCGGAACCTTTATGTGAGGAAATTTCTCATAAGCTCTCAATATAAAATATCACGAGATTACAGTAATCATTCTAGGTTTTGATGATAAAATGTTTTAAACTTCAGCTGTTGAAATATGGCTTTTATTGCGTTGATAGTTTCGAGCTTCACTTGGTGGAAGATCGTTATTATAATACAATAAATAATATATCTATGATTTTAATTTATATAAAACCAAAAAATATTAGCTATATTGCGGTTTTGTATAAATTAAGATATTAGATCTATTATTCCTTTTATTATTAAGAATTTTATCAATTAGTTTGACTAAAAAAAGGATTTTGTAAGTATATTCATGGAGTTCTAAGACTTCTTATTTAAATGTAGGTAGAACTGTAGGAACATTAAAATCCATTAATTAATCCAAGGCTTTAATTACTAAATCATCTCCTCAAGCTTGCGTTTACAATAAAATCCGATGTAATCTATCGTATAATACGTGGTATATAGAAGAGGTTTTGCTGCAGATTTTGATGAGCTGGTATACGCTCGGTTATCATAACAATGACCATCAGAAGTGAGTACATGAACCACTCTGTCACTGTGAATGGTTATTGCTTCGTTCAACACCACTAACTATATTTTATCCATCTTTCTCCTCCTTTGGCAGCCCCCAAACACTGAATATATGAGATCATTCTTATTTTCCTTCAACTAATATTCCCAGTAAGCTCAATCCAACGTAACTTCCCGTTTTTATTATGAGCATAACATAACTTCCTCCCGCCTCTCTTCTCTTATGCCAAGCACACCCTTCATCTGACCTGTCTGAGAGGCTAAAATTCTTTGTGATGATTGATCAAATTATTCCCAAACCAAGTAAATTAAACACTAATTGGGCTCTTTCGTATTTGATTGCATATAACTGCTCGACATTAGATGAAAAATGAGAGTGGACGATAATGAACTTTTGCGATGGAAATCGTGGAAGGCTTTCGGGGCGCAAGACACGGGGATGAAGAGAAATTGAAACGAAATCCATTTCGGAGACCCTCCAGATGCCAGAGTGAAAATAAAAACGAAAATGGCGGTCGGAAGCGTAATATGGAGATAAATGAGCGAGGAGAATGCTTTGATTGATGAGGATTCATGGGCAAAGAAGGAAGGGAATGAGGAGGGATAGATATCGAGTAAAAATGACGGCCGCCTCTCAATATTTCTCCAAAGATTTACAGGTCCAAATTCACTCGCTACTCGTTCTGCAAGGCAGGGTCGCCACGCATTGATTACGAGTTAAGGTTTTTCGAGTCCTCCCGCTGTCATTATCAGCTCCGGGAAATTCGTAGCAGACAATTGATGCGCATGCATTATTAATCACGCATCTGAGGCACCGCCAGAGTTAAAAGGGATATCCTAGTCACTCACTGAAAACCCCGTCCCTCTTCACCGAGTTCTATTCATGCTTTCCATTTCTATGACAAGTCCAACTACAAACGAAACTAATTTATTGATATTCACAAAAGGCAGTTGAAGCACACCACATGACTCATTCTTAGATTTGACTTTTACTGTTGATGCGTCTAGTTGGGATAACATTGAATTTATCAGTGGAGTAGGTTCCAACAAAAGGTGTGAAAGTGATTGTGAAAATTTAAAGTCGCTGTAACGCTCAATTTATATGTCAGGCTTGGACTCTGTATAATTCGCTAATTATACGATTCCGCAGTGCTCCAACAAGAATGGAATCTTTTAGGTCGAGCAATACTTTTATAAATGTGTAAGCTAAAACAAAATACTCATGTTTATCGATAAAATAATTTAAAAAGTATCGAATTATGTAACTTGCCATTGAATTGTATAGAATTCGAACTCTCAAATGTAGTTATCCAGTACTTATAGCTACGTATTTAACCTGCAACTATTGAAAGCTAAATCTATAACGGGAAACAAGCTTTGAAGGTAAATATATGATTTGCAAGTAGATTTTTCAACAATACTCTATTTAAATTTTTGATACTTAGATTATAACTATCAGTTTGAAATTTGAATGACTTATCATCGTTTTTCTTCATCCTTGTAATTGTCTAACAAGCTCAAAAAGTGAATAAATATAATGCATAAATAAGTGTAAAATAAAAAGGATAATAATTTTTAAAGATTACTCCAGTGATTTTTTTGATATGTTCGTTGGATATTCACCTTTAAATTTTGTATCATGTTATGTTTTGACTGTCGAATAAATTATATATATAATATTAAAGTAAATTAATAATTCAAGTATAAATTATTTTCTGATTTTATTTGAAGTTTAAAAACTTATTTCGTTTCAAGGACTCCATGCAGAAGTATTTTATATTTTGAGACCACTTTACCTTCTCGTGATAGAACATCAGAGATTGCATTCATGATGGTATCACGAAGAAACACGAACGCCGGAGATAGCGTTACCTGCAAGTAATTATCTTCCACCGCGAGCGTAGATTCGCTTCGTTACTTCACAATTTTATATGAGAATACAATCTAGCACTCCATCAATTTACATACAAATGAAAAATTTATGCCTCAAACGGGAAAAACTGGTCCCATATTTCTGTTTACATCAAGCGCTATGAAAAAACTTTTGTACATTGAATTTCATTCTCTCTTAACGCCATCCACAGCAGAGATTTCCAATATCGCAATAGTAATATTATTCCGCAAGAAATATTTCATCTTACGATGTCGTATTTTCTGCATTGTCACTGAAATAAGCTTTGAAAAATATATTGCCTTGATTCCGTTCGTTCAATATGACGCTAAAGCAAGTCGCCGGAGAAGCTACCCAGACGGAATAATAAGAGATTGTTTTTTCCAGAAGAAATATTCTTCAAGAAATGGTGATAATTTATAAAATGTATAAAAACAGTAGTAAAGGCTATAATAAAATTCTTTTAACCACTGACAGGTTTCGTCCGTTAGCGAGATCAAATTTACATTACCGAAAGGACAATTCCACCGAACTCGACTTTTTCAAAGCCGTCGTCACTTGGTTAGGCCATCAAGAGACCATTTCCGACCTCTTTTTGTCAACGCGCATCAAACGATCCCTCTTCCGCCAGGAAAGTATCATTCCCGCCACGGAACCGAAAAGAGAGGGTCATCGAATCCGCGGCCTTTGATAAACGATTCGAGACGCAACAAAATCGCACGGGAAACTCGTTCCGAAAACACTGCATCGTCACAAAGATATCCTCCGTGGATAATCAACCTCTCAGTAGAGGAAAAGAAGGAAGCCATCCTTTTGACCCACCCCTTCCTCCCCCCATGCAACTCCGTAATTCCTGACCCCGACACGCGGCCCACGGTGGCGCTCGCGACGATTTCCCCCTCTCCCCTTGTGCACACCACCACCTCGACTAAGGTACGCTCTTCATCCAACTCCACCTTTTGCCTAATCCCGGCAGGCTGTCGGAGGAGCGGGAAAGGGCGCCCGGAAACTAAGACGCTCGGAGAGGGAAAATCGGAGGAAATGCTAAGGGGGTGGTATCGGCGGGTCTTAGGGAAAGGAGGGGAAAGCGGCCTCCTTTCGCCGGAGAAAATTGGATCCCATGCCGATCTGCGGTCTCCTGCGTCGACTGCGACCTCGTGAAAAAGGGATTGGTCGGGGATTGGAGGGGGACGTTGCGTCGGAATGGGGAGCCGAGTTTCCTTTGAATTTCCCTGCGATGGCTTAGGAGAGCGCTTGGCACAAAGGCGGCGTGTCGATAATATTTTCTAGAACACGGAGATGTCATGGCTGTTGAATTACATTCTTCCCGGCTGCGCGGAATTAGTTATTCGGCGGGAGATGAATGTTTGCGCGAGGGAGTCTAGCAAGTGCGCTCGGATTTTGACTGGGACATTCGCGGAATACGGAGGTACATTCCTGCCTGAATTTGAAGCCGAATTCTAAGTCGATCGATAAATGGGGAATTCCCGTTCCATTTAAATGCCTTTACATTTTTTAATACGGAACGGCAGATGTTAAGTGTGGCAAAAGAAGAGGAATTTTTTTATATTTAAATTTAGGTTCTGAACTGGTCATAGTGACAACCAGCTATGTAAATATTTAGATGACAACAACGGATATTGTCGAGAGAGAGTCTAAGATTAAAGATTGTAAAACTATAATCAAGGAAACTGCAATCAAATAATCGATTCAACAAAACTCAGGGATATTCCTTAAATGGGCCAAGAAGACCAACAAATTTTCGACTATCTCAATTAATCTGAATAAAAGGCAGCAAAATTCCAATTTATCCTGCAAAGGTCTTTTAAATTCTCTTTTATATGAATAAATCCTTCCAAGAAAGAGTGAGATGAAAGATTGAAATAAATTTAGAGTAAATAATAAAATAAATCTAATTGACTTAACAAAACGGTCATAATCATGTCTTTATTTATGTATTCTTTACTTAATCTAATTATAAGTAGCACAAAAAACTTGATTTTCACAATCAAAATTTGTCGTATCTAACTTCTTTAAGACGCAAACTTATGATTTCATATTCAGATTATTTATCCACTGCTCTAGTGATATTATTTTGGAATTGAGGTTGACTGACCCATCTACACGCATTGCTTCATTACCTTTTTCCGCCATGCAATGAGCCACGCGTTTACTTCGCATAACACCTTTCCATAAAATTTTTCCTTTTATCAGTCATTTTCTTTATCTTTTATCTGGAAGGATTTTAAATCTGACGCACAGTCTAATCTGTATTTCTCTGGAGCTGGTGGAAGAATAGCGGGAGCGTTTTCTCAATCCTCTTACGAGGTACCTCTCTATCTGAATGTCGCTAGTAGCTTAAGTCTATCTTCTTTAAATTCGTTGCACCAAAATTCCATTTCCATGCACTCCATATGCGATTAAAATTTTCTCGAACTTAATACCTGATAATGGGAGCTGCATAAAATATTTTTTTGCAGAGGAGCTTCGGTATCAAAAGAGAGTTTCAAAGAAAGAATGACGGCCAAAAATGCTCTGGATCTGTGGATATTAGTAAAAGAGTGGGCAGTAAAATATGATTATAAAAGAGTTGGTAGTTAAAGCCCTTCTGGTATGAGCTGTAGCCTACTTGGAGTATCTTTGAGCAAAGTATCCAATGGTAATTTTTACCGACGATTCAGAAATATTTAAACGAAGGAATTCGCTGCAGAACGCTTTCGCAGTGTAACGTTGAAGCGCTTTCGTTGTCTAAATGCCGCAGACGGCATCCAATTAAGACCACTTCCGCAAAAGTATTCCTACATCAGAATCCTATTTCACTTCGTAAAACTGCTCTCGAAATGCGAATCTCCTCCCCTTAAAAACTCGGTTAACCGCCAAACAAACGCTTTGGCAGAGAGTTGTGAACAAGCTTCCGCGGGAGTCTGCGTAAATGCCTTTGAGAAGTGCAATAGTTTGGAACCCTCCTGTTGTCTGAGTATGAAGTTGGTGTACCTGTGGATGTTGAGGCCGGGAGAGGGGGAGGCGCGGTAGGGGAAGAAAAGGGAAAGGAGAAGAAGAAGAGGAAAGGAAGATTTCCACTGCGCCCCGGGGAAGCAGTTCCTCCTTCTTAAGCCACGAATCTTGTAGAGAGATAGAGACTCCTTTTTCTCATCCACTTCACTTCTTCTCTTTAACTGTTTTTTCCCCCACACGAGGTCCTCGCCTCGCGGCATGGGTGGAGGCCCTGCGTCTTTACATCCGCTCGCGCCCCCTCAACTGTTTATTTGCCGTCCGAAAATCGATAGGTCGCAGCCACGTGTAACTGACTATCGACTAGACATGTAGTCTGGGGAAAAGCATCCACCCCCCCCCCCCCCCCCCCGTGGCGGTTTTCTTTGCCTTCATTAGACTCTTAAGCGGTGTTTATTCGCTCCTTGGTTCTCTTTCTCTGAGAGATAAAACCGACACGCCTTCCCCGTCGTCTTAACGTCGTCCCCTACTGGAAGTGAAGCGGGCCCCAAAATAAGACCCCCGCGGTCCCCCCGAATCATTCGATTCCTGCCCCCTTTTCTGTTTCGCCCGATCCGAATTCTATCCGCGCAGGATCCGCCTAACACGTAATCCGTTTGAATAAAATGGAAACGAAAGTGGCCTTCACGAGTCAGTTTCGTTCAGCCTGACGACGAAAGTTTATTTTTTTCGGGGTTTCAGTTTATTTTCGTCATTGACAGCCAATGGTGTCGCTCGTAGAAGTCTCCCGGTCTGCACCCGAAGCCCTAAGAGTTTCGGGTTTGCTTTTCATGAGGAAATGCTTTCTTAAATACCTTTTGGTGGTGATTTATTTCTTTATGAAATCTTTTTCAATGTAATAGATAATTTTTGATGATCGATACGTAGATCGCTCGAAATACAGTTTTATATGAGAATTTTGCTATGCACAAAACAGTAATAGGTAACTGTCATGTTACCGAAAATGATTGTGTGGATGCCACCTTGATTAATGAAGTCAAACCTTAATGCTGACATTTCTAATAATATGCGTTTAGTGTATATTCAAAGAGAAATTAATACATAATTGATCTTTTCCATTTAATTTAATGAATTGATTTTTCAATGACGGCATTTTTAGAGCGCATATATATCTATTATTGGTACCTACGAATCTACTATTTGATGACATCAAAAGCAAATATGAAGTTGAAATTATCGAGAATCTCACTCGTTTTTGAGTAAACACGAAATGGAATGTGCGCATATTAACTGCTTCAACATGAAAACCATTATTTCTCGTACATCATATACGAGGAAATCTGATTTTCCCAAAGTTTAAGTTAGATATGGAATTGATTTTGACTCCCCGTTTTCATCAAACTTCCGCTTTTTCAATCAAATACGAGAGACATAGTATATGGCTCCGAAGTTTCGCTCTACATTTGCCCTGACTTGTACGGGTATTTGTTTTCGCATATTTCGCAATATTTCGTGTTGACATTATTGGTTTCATATCTGGAGCATTACAACAGAAGTTTCATCTCATCGAATTGAAGTTTCCGAGTGGAACTTAAAACTACTGTTTGATGAAAATACGACGCCACGCATTCAACAGGGTAAACACGAAGAGCGCAGTTAATTTGATAGTTATAAAAAAGAATTCATTCCTATTTTCCATATTTGAATGCGCCCGCTTTCTTTTTCGTGTTTCTGCAAAGAGAAGCCCGTTGACTGCTGTTTAGACGCAGTGTAAATAAATCTATTTTAACTTGTAAAAAAATATCCTTTTGAATTCCGCGATAAGGGGCAAATACGAACGGGAGTTTCCGCAGCTCCCTCCAAAGGGCGCTTTGACATTATTTCCCTCTCGTAAACAAATTGAAACCGTTACGGGGACGCATGCCCTCCTTCGCCGATACGTTTTTATCCGAAATTCCATTCGAGTCTTGTCTCGCATTAACAACCGGCGCGGGTACGCCTAAATGAAGTGAAAATTTTCGCGTTTGTTTGCGCGGCGCTTGTTATTTCGAAGAATACGTTTCAAAGGAGAGCGATCAAAGAAATTTACTTTTGATCACAGTCGACTCAAATATATATGAAATCAATATTTTTACCTTTGTGCCTCAGACAACGGTGCTCCTTAAACATTAGTCAATCGATTTTGTCCTCGATTTTATTTCCCTTTCTCTCTCATTTTCGGCCGGAATTATTCACCGAATTTTATAATGGTAAGTGTTCAGTCACGGCAAAATATTTCCCCTTTCTCGGAGATTGGAGGAGAGAGCAATTGTCGGTCTTAAATTTGTGAGGGACTGAAGAGAAGGAAGTGGTGAGGGAAGGATAGAACGAGGAACGGTCGAGAGGAAGCGGCAAGAGCCACGTACATCTCCGCTTCTCGATTAGCGGACAATATTACTTTAGCAGGAGCGACAAACAATCATTTCCCCTGTATATCTACGGATATGTAATCACCCATCGTTAGCCGAGTGATGAGTGATCGGAAGATTGTCCACGGGTCAATTTCCTATATTCGCAATGGTTTCCTCCTGACCTTTACGGACGACAAATTAGCCTGCAAGCTTAATTGTTTTCTCCGGATCTATTTTTAAGTGAAATAGAACGAAAAAATCTAATCTTCTTGTAGAAACATGAATAGTATAATTTATAAAATTCGGAAAACACGTTTAAAAATTTTTGAGTTTAATTTATTTTACGAGTATTCGATTATCGTGCTTTCCTTTATTTTGAGCGAATAATTCCACGAATCACTTCTTCTATGAAGATTGCAACATTTCGAAGATATTTTCCAGCACAAAAAGGAAAGGTCTTGAAAGAAAAGGAAAGAATTTTTTTCACGTTGCTTTTTATCTATTTTTCATTTCATCGGTATTCAAGTTTGATCTCATTGATTCATAATAAAGAAGTATCTCTAGGTAAGCTCTCATGATTCACCAATACATTCTCTCACTCACTGAATGCGAGTGAGTGAGTGAGAGATTAGGAAGGAATTAAACTTTACTGATCTCAGGTATTCCTGGTAGATGGCTTGCAATTAGGTTTCTCGGGTTTCTTACCAGGTTAGGCGCTTGCAAAGTCTCCTGAATTAACCTGGTTGGAAACCAGAGAAACCTTTTCACTGGAGGTGTTTATCTTAGTTTTTATGGCATACTAGATAACTGTTTGTAATTTTTCTTCTACTAATTTCCATGTTCAGTAAATACATTCTGAAAATGCCACTTAAGGGCGTTATGACGTGTCGTAATATGGAAATATACAGAGCAACGCTAAGAGAAAAGATAGGTGGAGCTTTATTGCTCGAGTTGTCGAGTTCTTAGAAAAGCGCTGTAATTTAAACAAGGAAATTAAACCATAGAACTGAAATTTCATTTAAAAAGCACCCCCATAAACTTGATGATGAAATGAGTAAGGGGTTAATAAATTTACGATTTGAGAGATATACATACTTGGTTGCTCAAGAAAATTTTCCTGAGGGATCCTCCGTTACATTCTGAATTTCTTATTTTTTGTTCAACTACTATGATTACTTGCACGAGATTTTTATTTCTTACACGTGGATGATAAACTAAATCCTTAAATTTGGCGAATTATTAATCTTAAATTTAAGCTTTTGAAAGGAAAACACAAACAGCCATGCCCTAATCAGGTTTCGAACCCGGGATCTCGGCATTGCTGGGATAGCATACTGACCTCTGCCACTAAGGCCGCCAAAAAATCATATTCCGTCTCCTGGTTCTTCTAGTAAGTGAATACAACTAAGTACATATGATCTAACGAGCTTAGCTACTAAGCTCGGGTAGGTGTCTAAGAATGGTAGTATCGGATAGTAGTTATAGTCACCAAGTAGTTAGCAGTTTACCAAGTAAAAAACGTTCCTTGCGATTGAGTCCATTGTCCCCTTGCGCCATTTCACGTCGATTGCAACTCCCGTCCGAGAACCTTCAATGTCCACCTGAGCAAATATATTCTTGGACATCTTTTTATCGACGGATATGAAGGAGCGGAGGTTTTTTTGGAGTATGTACCGAGGGAAGAGTTTGACTGTAGCTTGGAGAGGCTCCCCAGAACGAAAGAAAAGACCCTCCCTCGGGCCCTCCTAAGTGTAGTAGGGAGGAGTGACGGTAGAGGGCATTGTATGTCTTTTGATGTGACGTCCGTACGGGCGATAAGGGTGGCCGCGAGAGAACGGGCCAAAGGAAGAGGGTTTCTTTCTTTCCCATTCCAGAGCGTGTTTGTCTGACGTCCTTAGGAGCTGTTTACAACTTTGGTGCAGCACTCCGAAGAGATCTAAGAGTTGGAAGAAGAGTTTTGGAGGGAGAATGAATGGATGTCACGCAGATGGAAGGAACGGCGTAGAATGGAGGAGATGGCGCGGAATCCAATGAAGGAAAATGAGAGGAATTGAGAGATTTCAATGAGGAGGATATGAGCTCCGTTGGAGACGGGACGTGTAAATCGCGGATGCTTTCCGTTCTTGGATTCTGCAGCCCTTTTCGAGTTTTTCCTACCCTCGGATTCAAATTGAAGCTTATTTTCCATTTCCGCAGCAGTAGGTTTGCGTCAGAAACTCCGCTGAATACAATTTTCGACGCCCAAATGCAATCACCGGGACTTATGATTATAATTTTCGAATTATTTTCTCTGCATTGAATAACGGCGTGGAAATTCCTTCGCCGAAGTGCTCCGTGCTTTCTCGGGGGAAACTTTTAGTTCGTACATCAACGTTACCAAAAGCAATTTCTCACTCGTAGTTCTTAGCTTTGAAAGATTATTCCTATATTTTAGCCTGTCAAAAAGTAAAAACGTACAAAATGGCGTCACCATCAATTTCGCGCATAAGACAAAGTTTATTCCTCTTTCTTAGATTTTGCCTGGGAATACAATGCAGTGTTTGCTACACCTAAATATTAACATGCAGATGCAATAACTGGATGTTGCTGGCATAATGGGAAATATTACCTATATATAGTATGTACAATAATTTCCTTCTCTTGTATAATAATTAACAAGTAGCGAATGAAGAGACTATGAGTTTTAAAGATTATTTCGATTATTATATCATCATAGTAATAATTACGCACATTTGATGAAATTCACAAGATATTTATGAAGTATGTGATTCATTCATGGAATATAATCGGGGAAATATTACACATTCACCTTTCAGTATAACTAACACGAGTCCAATACCTCCATTAATGCTTTCTGTGGCACTTGAATAACTGTTCCTAGCAGCAAACAATCTTTAAGTACCATTCTCCTTCTTTTTTCTTTTATATTTCCAATCTAACATATAATCATAATTTTATAGATTATTTAGATTTAACCCACAGTAATATTTACGAACATTTTATGAAAATCAAAAGATTCATCAAGCAAATGAATCTTTATTGCAATTTTATCAAAGAAAAGTTACACATTCTCTTCTTGGTGTACGTAACACGAGCACTCTACCTTCGAATATGCTTTCTAAAACACTTGAATGACTGTTTCTAACAGCAAACAATCTTTAAGTACTATTCTCCTTTTTTCGTTTTTATTTCTAATCTAACACATAATGAATTTCCTCCCGAAACGTCACAACGTATAGACTTCGGAATCGAATCGTCTCTCACATTTTCCAAGATGTCGATTCTTTCTGTCTCATAAGTATATAAATGAATTTTTCATCCCGTCTTATATATCATCCTCCATCGCCCGCAAACATCGATTCCAATCAGCAGAGGAAGTGCCATTTCTTGGGAAGTGTCTCCGAGTTAAGTCACCTGTCGCAGCTTTCTTCCTCTTCTCCTTCATCATTTCCTGTTTTGATTTTTTCACGCGAGAAAAAGCACTTGTCACCCCGAATGACGTAATTCTCTCGGCAGAAATAAATGATAGGTGGGCGATCAATTCTAAGCCATCGCTTCCGAATCTCAGAAGGAAGACTCGACGTAAACTCTAATGCCGAATGATGATAGCGTTTCCTCGATTTTTTTTCCGTATTTTCTCCTGATTTCCACATTCACTTTAGTCATCCTTACCACTTAAAAATACATTAATTTAAGAAAGAAGAAAATCAGAATGATTCTTTAAAGGGGGCGAGGAATCGAGATGGGTGCAATGCATAATCATTCATTTTATGATTTTATACCACCACAATGTTTGTTGCGGATTATGGTCGTTTTGAAATAAATACTGTGGTTTGTAAGGGCTCGGATTTCTTGTTGGTTCATGGAATACTAATACTAATTCATGGCCCAAGCCGTTTCTTCTGTTGTAAAGA
The DNA here is from genome assembly GCA_947579665.1 of Sympetrum striolatum. Taxonomy (NCBI): domain Eukaryota; kingdom Metazoa; phylum Arthropoda; class Insecta; order Odonata; family Libellulidae; genus Sympetrum; species Sympetrum striolatum. The sequence goes on from OX388341.1 coordinate 26,345,722, forward strand.
AAGAAACTTTGGAACCCGGCTGTTAATGAAGTAGAGCTTTAAAATCTCCAATAGCCGTTTTTGTCGGCGTTTTTCTTCCCATTCACCGGTATTCCGAAAAAAACAATAAGGGACACCGCACTTTTGAAAAGGACTCGAGTGCTAGAGTGCTCTCAAAAAGAGCGGTTTCTCTTCATGTTTTCTCGGAATACCGGTGAATTAGAAGAAGAACGCCGACAAAAACGGAAATTGCAGATTTTCAACCTGTTTATTTCTTTTGATGCATAAGTCTAGAATTTTAATGCTTATAGTTATGGATTAAGTTATTTTCAACCATGCATCTGCCTGTATTCGGAGGGTAAACGTCGGCATTTTTGAGATTGAAATGGATATAAATTGGAGAAAGGTAGATATAAAATTAAAATAAAATGCTTAGTCTTTGTTCCACAAAATTTAATACCGATTTGAAGAAGTTAGATTCATTATCATGATCCATAGTATATAACACAAGAAACATGCCAACTTACGATGTGAAATTAATAGGAATAAGTACTAAGTATTTTTATTTTATTTTATTTCTACCTTATTCTAATGGAATGCCACACGGTGACGGTTAATTTCGTCAAACTTCTACATCAATTAATTATACTCTTCTCGGTATATTCTAATGTAACTTGATTCTGACGCATCTTCGAATTAAAATTTTCGAATATCAAGGTCCCGAGATCATCTCCAAGCAACTGATTTTCCGCTCGCTAAATTACTTCTCGGAATCTCGCAGCAATCCAATTCCGCGCCCCATTCCTTCAGCTCGCATTAGGATTCTAATCTAATTCCAATTATTCACGCGTCCTCCACCCGGAAATGCCGGCTCATCTACTCCATAAACAATTAGAATATTGTTCGCGGCAAGAATGGCTAGAATTACCGATACAAATCGCGTCGTATAATCAACATGTTTGCGCACATACCGCGATTCAGGGCCCGCTTTGTTCGGTGAATACAGATAAGACTGTTTTAGTTCGGGGAGCCGGGAATTATCTGAATGGGTGAATGATTAAAAGGATTTGTTCGCAACAAGGACGGGAGAAGGAAGGGCTTACACAAAACGCCTCCCGTAACGGCCTCGATGTGATTTTAGGCGCACGCCGTCAGGGAAAGGGTTCCCGTGCACGCACGTTGTTTATTAATCCTTGTGTGGAAGCGGGATTACAAACAGAGGCGGGGAGCTTTCGCGGAAACATGGGGAGGAACAGAAAATGAGGTTTGAAGAGAGCAAGATTGTGGAAATCAGATGAGAAAAGTCCGCTATTGACGGAAGGCACCCCTGAATGAGACGCCGCGTCCCGAAATTTCCTCGAATAAAATCCGGTTTCCTTCCCTCCGATTCGAAGAAATGACCGTGAAGCCGTTCCCTAGGAGTAATGATAGTCCGGGTAGACATCTCCGCGGAGTGTTTTTGTAAGACGAGTTCTACTTTCGCAGATAAGCTCTTGTTTACACTGCGAGGATCCTCCGACGCGGAGCCATTTTCAATCCCACCGTTTTACACGGAATCTCCGAAATTATCCGAGCCATTCAGACTTCCTTTCATTGTTCCAGCATTCATCCTTGCTCAGCTGTTCATCCAACAGTTAAAAAGGCACGTCTCCAGCGCCAAATCCTCTTCCTTTTCCACGCTTCTCCGACATTTCTCTCTTTTCCCCCGAAACCAATCCTTCAAAATCCACCTTCTCCCTATCTGGTCATTCCACTCCAACCGCCATTTTCCCCCCTTTTCCCACTCTGATCCTTCTCTTTTTTTCCGCTTTTTCTCGCTTCCCTCATTTAATTCGTGCTACATCCTCCCCCGTGTTTCCCTCACCCCATCTCCATTCCCTGCGCTATTCTTACTCATGGTTGTCTTAGGCCTCTGTCAACTCTTCGCCGCTCGCGTCGCGTATGTCTTTCGAGTACTTTCCATTACTGGAGCTCTCCGTAGGAAAGTAGAGCACGTTCTAAGCATAACATCCTTCGACTGAAGTTAACGAGAAAATTTTCAAGACTCCATTAGAATTTACTCCTTTGAGCAATTTCATAGTTTTTTAGGGGGCAGTAAAACAAAAAGTTTTTAGAGGTTCCATTTCTTGCTCGTAAACTTCCATTGTAAGGTTATTTTTGCCTTATTCCAAAGGAATGACGTGATAGAAACTAAGGAATTGTTTCCCAACCGATGCGTGGCAAAGCCCATGCTACGATGCATTGTAAGTTTCCATCTAATATAACAGTTTACATTTGCTCTTCATTGCAAGATTCACCATCACTGAAACATTTTTAAAGAGATATCACTAATAATTTTAGCGAAGTCGTTATTTTTTCCAGTAATTCCAGTACTGAAACTATTTTTATAACGTTAATTTAATACAATTATAAAACTTATACTAGAGTTTATTTTTGTGGCTAGCCACCTAAAACAAAATTGGATTGGACAGTTTAACATAAATCGCAGTGAGCTAATATAATAATACAGCAAAACCAAAATAAAATACAATTTTTTCAAACATAGAGTTTTTGGATCAATCAAAAATTTATTAAATAAACGTAAACATACTGAATATACATATGCAGTTCATAATGTTTCCATTACATAATTGTGATACAAAGTTTTGAATGTATCTACATTTTCGCTTGCTTTTATTGGAAGAGACAAAGCATTCCATTATTTTATAGCTGAGACTAAAATTGATTTCTCATACGAAACGGATTTTTAAGGAGGGCTGTAGTAATCTTGGGTGTTATTTCTTAATTTTTTATGCTGTATGTATTGATTCTTGTACGGAACTGATTCAAAAGATACTCCGGTCTGTTATTTTTCGACCTATTATATAAAAATACACCTACAATATACTGCTAAGATTTAATCAAAAAGTAAGTTCGCTGTTAATAAAAATGTTTTGGTGCGTGGACCTTTTCTCGATACTTTCCTGAACACCTTTTCATTATCTCAGACCGAAATATATATTCAAATTTATAGAATGAATATTGGAAGGAGTACGGTACATACAAATCAGCTAACTACAAGAAATCTATTATAGAATTCATTAGCTGAAATTACACTGCTCAGTAATATAAATTAAATTAATAAGAAATGTCATTTATTATTATTAAATATTAATCTTCATTACTTTCAGGCTTCTCACGTTTTATCCCTAATAACAAAGGATGATACTTCTGCCGTAGTGGTGGAAAAGATGCAACGTTCTCAGATCATTTGATGCGCTGATGCGCATTTAAGCCCTCTTCTACTCCAGAAATCGCATTTATCCATATTACAGGGCCATAAAGTAATGACTAGTGGGCTAATGTTTCGATAGTGCACGGAATGCATTTCACGCCGCGTTCCGCACCCATCGGATGCACGAATCTTCGATTTCTGGGGCTCGTAAGCCTCGGCGAAGAGCAAATATAAATCCTACTTACGGAATCGTAATTCTCACTTACATAAAGGAAACTGAGGTGACGATTTGAAGATTAACGCGTTTTAGGTCTGCTTGCAGCGGCACATTGAAGACGGGGTCGTTAGATTGTTTGAGTTCAAGTGGAAGGCATTAGAGATAATGGGCTTTAGACCAAACTCGATCGATGCAAACAGAGTACTCGGCTAACGAGGATGGCACAAATCGAGCATCCGGGTAACTGAACTTATCGACCGGCGGCTGGCAATCGATGCTTAATCACAGCCGCTAATCACCCCCTTGTATGCTCCCTCATTATGCTATCTGCTCATAGAAAAGAAGCCTAACTGTTATTGAAGTCTACCGTTGCAATAGTACTCTGCCATTTATTCGATTGAAATTTAATGAGACGCCACTTGGAGGAACGGAGGGCTGCCAAAGTAGGAAATTTCATAATAAATGTGATCTCATCAAATTCATTTTTTTAAGCGTAAAATGGGCGAATCAGTTAACGATGCCTTCACACGGTGGAACTAACTGACATTCAAAAGGAAAAAATCGTTTTTAATAGCTATATTTTAATTAAGGAGCTATTTTTACAAAGTAAAATTTCCCGGCTCAATGAATCATCGCAGATTCAGCTCCTGTTCCTGTTTTAATGTTTAGACAATGTGAAAGTTTCATTTTGAATATAAATGTTATCTGATTTATTCTAAGTTATATATTTTAGTAGCTAACTATCAAGTAAAATGTGTTACAAATTTATGGTAACCAAATTACCGGTACCTCTTCTAAGTTGGCCAACCTGCATGGATACGTCTTATAATTTGTGATTATCACATATCCGACGTATTGCCAACAACAAAGCGTCAATTTAATGATCAATTAGGTTACATGCGGCTGAATTACCTAATCGATTTGTAATACCCTTTCGCACTTGCAGTTGCGTACATTTAAACATTTTATCCACTTTTACGATTATTTTACTTCTAGTTAGTAGTCATAATCTAAAAAAATAATCAGAAATTATTAGTATCCGCGGAAAATTCCCTGAAATATTTTTCTCTGAAAACAACTCGCTTTTGAAGTTTGCACATCCTCCGAAGGTCTTATTTCACATTTTAATTCGTTTCATATCAAAATCCTCTTACAAGTAGAAATCATTTCCCACCGTAATCAATCTCCTTATTTTTCTTTATTCACAAAAGCTTCCATTTCATTTCACATCAGTAGCTACTCACCTGTGTACTTTCCAGCCCATCTCTCAATTTGCGAAGACGTTTCCTTTTTCCTCTTCGCAGACGTACCCATTCATCGTTCCCCTCATTCGAAATAAGGAGCTAATCTTATCAATCAATTACCATTCATGCGCTCTTTCTCGTTCTAAATTTCCCTCCCTTTGAAATCATCATCCCCGAAACGAATCATATACAAAATCAGAGGTTAAACGTGGCGGAACTAATTATCGTTTCGGATAGTTCACAGCGTAGTTGATTTTTCCCGAGAATACGTGTATGAGGAAAAAAGAGCACGAGTGGAATTTAAACCTCTCGAAGCGTTCATTATCTGATAAGCTTATTAAGTTCGCGAGAAAGAGATGGGTTTCTTACGTAGGTATCACTCGAGTGAATATTTTTTTCTTTCATTTCCTTCTACATCTAAGCCCACTTCTTCGGTCTTTTTAGAGCATTTGCTCTTTATTCTAGCAAATGTTCTCAACGATCAAGGGATGTTTGTCGGTTTGCACCCACTGAGATTGAATTCAGATATTTTTCAATTCATTGTTGTGAAAAAACTTGAAATTTTTCGATTAATTTTATAAATTTCCTTTTGTAAACGAAAAAAGGAAATAATGTAATAGCTTTAGCTCTCATGGAATGTACTGGATTGAATATTGAATTTGAAATAAATTGCAGTAGGCAAAGTGAGAGACTTGCTTGCTGTTTGTGTCAATGGTTGAAGCAATTATAAAGTCAGAAGGCGATTCTTTCTTGAAAATAAACCCTCACTATAGCAGGTCCGCAACTATTCATTCTCTGTAATATCTGAAAAAATTTTTCAACGCTTTTTAATACTGTTTCTCATTAAACTTTCTCTTAATTTGCTCTTCGATTTACTTCTGCATTAGTTGACGTTTTTCCATTTTATATTAATTATTATTAAGAGAATTTCTAATCTCCTTATTTGTATTACAGTTACACACCATTCTTTGGAGCAATAAATTGGTCACGCTGTAAATATATTAGTATGTATCTTTCTCTAATACCAAAGCGTGTGATATTTACCTCAAACAGTATTTTCTCTGTGAGAAAGCTCTCTTCTCTTGTGCTATGTTCTACTATTACTCCCATATTATCTACTGATCTTTCTACCTAAATAGTTGTATCTTACGACACGCTTAGGAAGGTTTGCTTCATTTGCGAATTTTCTTCCTTTATTTGGTCACATTTCATCAATTTGGTGCCATTTTTGCTTATTTAGTAGTTGTTTCTGTAGTTCTTTTCCGTTGAAGACAGAGTTCTCGATGAATCACAGAAAATTTTATAAGTTATTATTAAAACCGTAGCGATATTTTTCTGTTAATGTTTTAATTTCAAAAGATAAAAATTTACTTAATCCTAATGTATCAATTCTTTTTTCGGTCAATCTGCACCCCCAAAGTCTAAGATTTGTCTGCAGTTGTGTTTCTGTACCTCATGGTTGAAGGAAATAGAGGAAACGATGAGAGCACATAGAGTTGATGAAGAGAAATGTTCACCTCATTTAATCCCGATGAAAGTAATCCCACTTCGCATCTTCGTAATTTCGCACTACAGGCGCAACCGGCGATCCGGCGTAGGTGACCTCATCCTCCAACAGTCGCATGGAACGTTCGCTGACACCTGTTCCACACACTCACTCCGCGAAGCCGCTTTTTACCCCCCAAAGTAATGAGAAAATTGCTCTCTGACATACACCAGAAACATCGCTTTGCTCCATGTTATTTCCCCTCGCATCCTCGGGGCGGACTTGCTTACCTCCGCGGCACTCACTTGTTCCTCCGAATAAAAGTGCCTTGTACGTTTCCTCTCCCCCGGAGCTGAGCGTATGTTTTTCCCTTCCCACCATTTTCTTCCTCGGAATTTCCTCGTTTGTATTTATACGCCCATGGTTCTCCTCAACCTGTCCCCAGTACGACTCTATCATCTCTCTTCCTTTCTTTTCCACTCCTATTTGCCATTCACTTCGCCTTCGGCGTCCGGCATCAACTATCATCTATCACCTCCACTCGAGGTCCCCTCCCCCGGAATAATTTCGCTTCCCGATTCCTCTTTCTTTCCAAAATATTTTTCCTCTGCAATGCGTTGACAAGCACGCGGGAAGGCCCCCGTGAGTCTCCGGCACGGCGTTGCATTTGTTGAGGGAAGGTCGCGTTATGGGTTAAGCGGGGGAGGAAGGATAAAGGGGCAGAAATCCTTTGCAGTAAGGGAGAAGAACGTGGGTGTGTGATTCCTGCCCGGACGTGCTTCGGGTCCAGAGAGCGTGGTTTTTAGAGGGAATCATTTCCAGAGGCTTCGAAACCAATGCTCCCTCGACTCATAGATTCCACCCGTTGGCAATGGGGGCAGCAGCGTTTCGGGTCCCCTTTCCCAAGTCGCCAAGAGGTTCTTCTTCTTCTTTCGCAGATCTGGAAGTAAAGAAAGAGGAAGGAGAGAGACAGAGATGGATGGACTAAAAGATAAATATGGGATGGAATATGGGAGTGCGCGGCTGCGGAAGTTATGAATTCGGAGATAACAAGTCTTCTGCCTGCAAATAGACAAACGGCGTCCCTTAATATTCCTATTACGACGTCTTTTGTTCTTTGTCTGTTTTTTTGCCGCCCAAGGTTATTACCAGGGATGTCTTCCCTTGTCTCTTTTTTCAGTCCTGTGTTGTGCCTTCCTCTTGCTCATATCATGTTTATTAATATTCAAGTTCATTATCCTCTTATTTCGGAGCGTTTTCCTGTTCCTTTTCCTGCCTCTTACAATCCTCTCTCATTTTTATTTGCGTGACGTGAGGATACTCTGGGAATTTATGCTCGTACATATTGCCCCAGAAACTTTTTTTATGAAAAGCTTGTTACAATTTTTTATCCTAAATTGTTATTGTATGGCCGCTAATGCGATAATATTTAATGAAGTTAAATCTATACCGTAGCATCTCTACAAGGAAAATTCAATAATGGCAGTTGTTTTACATCGCAAACATTACAATTTTAAGTATCTCTCTCTGCGGAGGAAATTAAAAGCTATTTCTAGACTATCATCTACAGGTTTATTCGAGGTTTTTTAGTTCCATTTATATTTCTCTTTTTTTTATAAGAACTAGACAGTATTATTCTTCTTTATTGCATCACAAAATTCTAACTAAGTTCTATAAATAAGTTAGAAGGAACCCGTACTCCGGTTTGTTTTTTTTTGATATCATCCACAAATGTTTGTAAGTAAAGTTGGTAGAAAAATAACAAGGTTATCACTGCACTATCAAATTTAGTCAGCAACTACAAAAATACACGGTGCTAAAAGTAGAGAAAATCTATCCCTTAGTTTACTTCCATGTTATGGTACGACAACGATACCTACATCCTGAATAAATATCCTCGAGTACGAAAACGTTCTTTCGAAACGTAGCCTGAAGGGAAAAGGAAAACTCTCACTATTCGTATTCCATCGGTAGATTTTCCTTTGGATCTGCTTTCCAAATATCATACCGGTAATTGCTTGGTAATGCCGAAAGTGAATTTTAACTGTTTAAAAATTCTTTTGATGGGGTAGAAAAAGCGTTGAATATTCTTTCCCTTTCTCTGAAGTCTGTGAACTCTGAGATCCTGGTGAGATCTCCAATAGCTCCCCTTCCTTTATAATATACTTAACAAGCTCCTGGCTTCGGCAACGCGTAAGTTTTGCATCAGAGGAAGGCTAGCGGCATAGGATGCCGGGATTATGGGCTGCGATGATGGAAACTGGGAGTGCGTTAGAAGTAAAAGGGAGGAGAAAGGATTATAGAGGTCGGGAGCAAGGGGTGGGAGCCATGCCACGTGTATGTGTGCGTGGGATTAGGGAGGTGAGATAGAGGAGGCTGCGATGCCGCGGAACCGCAAGAGCGCAACTTAATGGAAGGTCTGTGCAGAAGGAAAGAGGTCCCGAAGAAGCACGGAAAAGGGATGCACTCGGGTGAGTTTAATGGGGAGGCCGCGCCCCATGCGCCGTTAACGGGATGGCGTCATGTGGCAGGCCACGAGGAGAGTGAAGGACGTGCCGGATGGGAGGGGTCCCCCAAGAGGAGGCACGAGGACCTCTGAGGTCCCTCCTGGCAAATAATGTTGACTCTACCGCCATCGCGCGGTGTTGACGGAGGATGGGCCGGGAGGTGGGGTTCGCTACCGGAGTCCTCCGGGAAGTTCCGGGCGAGTCCATTCGGGTCGATGGAGGTGCGGTGGCGTCGCCTCCCCTTCGGCACTCCCTCCGCGCCCCCCCCACGTCGTCATCGGACGCGGGGTGGAGTCTGGAGGACGCATGCAGGAAGAAGGCACGCGCTGCGGATCGCACGTCCGAAAACAACGGTGCATGTGTGGGAGATGGATGCCTAGGGGGAGAAATGGGGAGGCTCTCGGAAAAGGGACGGGAGGACGTCGCTCTCTCTTTCCTCTTCCGAGCAATTTTTAGTTTTTGCGCCGTCGACCGTTTCGGAGAGATGGGTATTTCTAGGAAGGAGTCGCTCGTATGAATGAATCGGAGCGAATGAAAAAGCGTTGGTTTGATGTTGGGTGCAGGTGCCGGGATATTCTCGATAACCTCGTCGTAACCTTTTCATGTTTATCTTTAAGGTTTGTGTAGACGTTCCGGGATCACATGGGGTTGTTAAAGAAGCAACATCGGATTGGTCCGGGAGTCTTAAATATAAAAAGTTTCTACACTGCTCTTATTTATAGTTTACAGAGATACTTATTTTTACGTGTTCCACCTTATACTCGTGGACGGATCTCCGTGTACTTGAGTTTCGAAGGTTTCTGCTTCGTCGATAAAAATGAATGTTTGCTTCAAGGATTGTATATATTTATGTACAAATGTACGCAAACAAATGTAACTGCTCTCTATATCTTGGTAAACAAGCTTCTTATATTCATAATAATTCTCTATACATTCCTAACGATAATTTTGCTTCTGACGTAAGCATATTCCCTTATATTTTTCAAGATCTCATTTCCCATACTCAGTTTCCAACGTATCAGTCTTTCTCTCCCTTTGGAAAATCAGTCTTACCATATACTACCATTACGCTAAACATGTAACACTAAATCTGTTTTCCTTTTAAAAAAATAAGTTATTTGTGTAAATCTCAGTCATACTACAACTACTTACAAATCTGTATGCACGCATTTTTCATTTCCATTTAGACGTAAATGTTTGCGGATATGAACCCATATGTATATACTTATGGCGCTACAAAATTAATATCGTGGCCACTTTGTAAAATGTTCTCGCAGATTCGAGTTAGGAAGACATTTATGGGATCCTCCCTCATTATTTATTTGCAACTTTCGGAGGAAGGCACTCTGCAAACTGTGGAGTAATCCAGTATTGGATCTCCTCCAGTTCAAACATCGCGACGAGAACCGCAGCTTCAATCGCTCGGGAGATTGAAAGTATTTCGGAATCCAACTGCCACATTCTCCCGAACGAGTAACATTGATCAAACTTTAATTTCCATTAGCAAATTTTTGTTTGACTTCCTGGTTAAACAGAAACTTCCTTCATTCCGACGCGGAGAGCGTACCTTATAATTACTTATTTACATTTCATATGGCTGCCGAACTTAGCGGCATCGATAAACACGCGAGTCCGGCGGAAGAAGGCCGAAGGAGTTTCGGAGTAAAAAAAAGAGGAAGGTTTGTTTATGAGGGAGAAGGGAGATACGCTTAATGGATCGGGGGAACGGATGAGAAGGGAAAAATACTAAAATGCAAAGAGGGTAAGAGGTAAGGCGGAATATTTACGAAAGAGTGGTAGAAACCGGGATGACGGAGTGTTACGAAAGGGAGGGAGGAATAGAAAAGGGTGGGAGGTTGAGAGGAGTTGAAAGAGGAGGAGAGGAACACCGATCCGCCATCGATCACGTAAGGGCGTCGCTGTCCATGACAGCGGAAAACTCATACCGTGCGATACTTCTCCCCCTCCCCACCCGATCCCCCTTCCTCCCCTCCCTCCCACGGGGACCCCCTCCCCCTCTTCCTTTACCAATTTCCTTTCACAATTTTTGTCCCTCCCCCGTATTCTTCGCTCCCAAATTTATCTCGAATCCATCTCTCATTCCGCACATATTCATTTCCTTTCCTTTGTCTTTATTTTCTCCCGCGCACTTTGCGCGTATAGCCCACAATCCATTTCCTCCCCCCGTTCTCACGGGTTTGTTCTTCCCTCCGCGTCTGATGCCCTTTGTCAACTCGGAATTAATTTTATTCCCGTTGTTTTTCGTTTCGTTCTCCTCTTTCCGGATCTCACTCGAAAATTAGTTCGTCGAGCTCATGATTCGAATTTGATGCGAGAGAATTTTCGGAAGAAACGTTTGCGCTCGGCGAGGCGATTTTGTTCTTGTTCGCTTGTAGCGTTCTGGAGCGAATTTGGCGTTTATTTCGCCTTTCTGTTCATCCTGTCGCATATTATTATCGCTCGTTATAAAGAATTTTTCATTTCTTAATAAATGGATGTATTTCTCAAGGTAAAAATCATTCTTTTTGATCTAAGTTATTTAAATTGAGTTAGACTCTTTCAATGCTTATTCCACTATCTAAGCATGAATTCGCAGCTAGCAAAATGGAATTATGAAGTAGGAACTTTAATATGCCCGACTGAAGCTTACTAGCGGCGAAGATTTCTCATTCTATCAAATTTTATACAAAATAAATATAAAGTTCTGGTATTTGAAAGGAGGTAAAGTTTTTATTAGTATATTACATTATATATGTGATAATGCACACAATAATATATATTTATATATCAATATCCATGGGGGTATTTCTGCTTTCTTATCTTAATGAATGGGCTATTCTTCATTTTTCATTCTTGTTGTATAACATAGAGAAGAAAGGAGAACCGTGTTAATCAAGCCGTTTAATTTAGGAATATTTTTTTCATTATTAATGTTATTTATTTAGTTTTGTCTCATACTAGGCTCTGTAAGGCAAGAAGCTGCATAACAATTTCAATCTTCATCTTGCTCGCCCTTCTCCAGCTTAAGGCAGCAATTGTTGGATGGATACGAAGGATCTAATCAGCTTTCGGAATGATAATTGTACAGAGAGACGCTAACGTATTATAGTTGTTGACCATATAATAAAGATAATGAAGCAATTTATGTAGCAGTATGGTTAATGGGCCAATCAGAATCAGCCAATGATCAATTCATGGTGCATTATAATCAATGAACGCTAAGCTCCAACTATCCGTGCTAACAACAAGATAAATGCTTGGAACTTCCAACACTAACCTGTTGTATTATCAACATCACCGTGCCAATTTACTTTGTTCGGCCAATTAAACCTACATAGATTAGCGTCTGCTTAGCATTTCTATATTTCTACTATCAATGGAATGTGTGAGATGTAACTACTGTATAAAATAGATATGTATCATTGTAAAAATAGTACATTAACTGTGTTGTCAGTATGTACTATTACCCCATCTGAAACATCTAGAAGAATAATATTACATTACGAAGTCATTTTGGCCTTTTAGAGGCATCCTAAATACAATCTTGATCTCGATCGACTCAAAAACAAAACGTAATCCCATTCGAGATTCTACGAACCTTAAGAGATCGAACAAGTCCGCCTAAAGGTTTACAAGCCCATTTCGCCTCCCCTCTTTCCATATTCCAAACGGCGTGCGTTCCGACCTGGAGAAGAAGTATATATTACAGTTTGGCAACGCGGGAAAAATCGCAATATCTGTCGCGTCCCCTCGCGTCTCCATAGCGTGAATAACATTTTTTCGCGCCCCAGCGAGTTTCCGAAATCGCTCGACGCTTATTCCGATACTTGTTTATGCCCCGGAAAGTATCCAATCTAAAAATAAGCAAATCCATTCGCTCGCGGAGTTTTTAAGTTGATGCGAAAGATATTGAAAGACAGCCCCGGGAAGCCTATGAAAAGCATCGGATGGAGCGATACGGGGAGTGAAAAAAAAGGTTGGGATTGACGTTTTTGAGTCGCAAAGGTGGTTCTGGGAAGAAAGAAAAATACGGCAAAAAGAAACGGCGACGCGAGGCGTAGGATTTCTCAAAAGAGGGCGAAGAAAGAGGCGCGGAGTCGTGTAACCAAATTGGGAGAATATCCAATTGCGAGGAGGCGAGGAAGGGTGAAAAGCACGCCTTGAAGAATCACCCTCTTTCAACCCCGCGGTGATGCACCCCACACGTATGAATCTCTCCCTTCTAGACACCCTCCCAACCCGCCAATTGCATTCCCATCTTTACATATTCCGCGAACAGATATCATTCTGCCCCCTATAGGCGCCTTTCTTCCCATCCACTTCACCTTTACCCTTTCACGACCTATTCCCTTTTCTTCCCGTTTTCCATCTCTTCCATTCCCTCCACGTCCCGAAATGGCTTCCAAAATTGAAGTTCCACCCTTTTTCTACCCTCCTCGCGACGGGATATACCTGTTGAAACTAGCCAATAGTCGGGAGTGTAAAGTTTTCCCCTCCGCCTTCCGATAGTTTATGGTCTTTTTCATGGCGACCTCGTTTGTCTCGTTTCCGATCCGAAATTATCTTACGTTTCGATAAGCTGACTCTATTACCCGCCAGGGACCCGATTTTTTTCGCCATGTTCGGGAAAGTATTAGTAGGGTTTGCTCGTATAATTCTCAAATGGCTGAGTTACGTGGGAGAACTTGCTTATAATGGGATAGAAAAGGCGTTGTTAACCCAATGCTTCATGTTTTTAATCGAAAAAGTGTTATCTCTACTTCTTTTGCGCAATTGAATCGTAATAGAGCAACACAAGCATTCGTACAAATCATCTTCTCGGTAGTATGATCTATGATTAACGTCATCTGTCACCCTACATCAGTGCTTTCTAGTGTACATATCTATAATGGGCATCCACGTATACCGATCATGGCCTAAATTGAGCTTTAAGTGGTCACTCGGAGGTAGATTTCTCAGTCTCTTTCCCTCTGATAACTTTCGATCATATAGATTAACTTATTGTACTAATATATTTTTGCATATAAGAACTCTTATTTTACATATATATTACATTAAATTTTGAATTAATCGATTGAGTTCCATTATATAAATGTTCTCAATATTTAGCAGGATTGTATAATATATACCATCATTTAATATTATTCATTTTTTAATGTTCATTACATAATTCCCTAAAACACACTTAGGTTTTGTTTACCTTATCATGTCAGATTTCGCACGATTAGGAGTGAATCAATTTTGCTATCAATTTTAATACATTTCATATTTTCATATTTAATAGAACTCAGATTAAATCCGGAAGAAGCGAGTGCTAATATGGGCTGTGTGGATTACCTACCTAAATCAATAACCATAAATACAGATGATATCTCTGAGTTACATTTATAGGCTTATTTTTCAAATTCTTCTTAACATTGATGAAGTGTAGCTTTATCGATATCATCTTATGTTTTACTAGAAAAATAACATTAATCTGCTTTGAATCCTCATGCACTGCGCACTATTTACCATTATTTGTCCCAAACTAAAATCAAATGCTGCGTACAACCAAAATTAAATATTTCACTGTTTACGTAATACGTTAGCGCATGTACGTATGTGAGTGAACGGCAACATATATATCTTCTGAGCTAAGACGTGAGAGCTCCCTTTAATCGTCAGCTGCCTTCCCACGCAACATCTTTCACGCGATTTGATCTTGCAATTGCTTCCGACTCACGTACGGTGCGATATTTCACAGTTAGTGTCTTCGAATCGTTGAAGCAGTCGAACGCTGCAAATAAACCGTTCCTCAAGGCGTCCATTCAATTTCGTTCGCTTGGACGCTTGCATTTCCTGAGATGTCCTGCTTTCATTACAGTGTTTGCTCGACACTTCGAATTTTGCTTTTATAACTCCTTATCCCATCGCTGCTGTCAGACGCTTCCGTTCATTATTTCTCTCTCGAATGGCTTAATTCAACAAGATTCACCTTTTCCCGTTATATTTCCTCATGTCGTCTTCTGAACCTTTCTCTCACACCATGTCTTAACAAATTTTTTTAATGTACACATATTCCTCATTGAATTTTAATATATTGCTCTATACCCCGTTTTCATTACCCTGAAACCTTTTGTTTTAACTGGTGGAGTGAAATTCTCATTTATCATACTATGTCAATATAATCACTATGTTGTAAAAACTCCCTCGATTTTGATTACATGCCAATCTATAACTAATTCCAGATTATAGTTTATAATCTACCTACGAATAGGTATTCGAATATGTTATGGTTCAGGTGAAGTAATCCCAAAGTGTAATTATATATATAATTATTCATCAACTTTAAGTATTCCAAATATATTTTCCTTTGTCGATAATCATTCAGGAATATGCTCCAGGTAGTAAGCTCTTAGGACAACCAACTCAAAAGTAGCATTAATATTCAAGTAGGTATTAGAATATTTAATCACCTAAAGCTATAATCATTGAAAACTTGCCTGTGACTAATGTCCTGTAACAGCAAGATTTCTTAAATTTCAAAAGGAATAGATACTCATGTATCCATCAATAATCTTGCTCGTGGAATTAACAGCTTATATAGTTTAATGTGAATTTTTGAATTTACAAAAAGTCTTACATGAATTGAAAGAAAGAAACATAAAAACGAAGGCTGCGATTACATAACGGATATCGGGTTAAGAAACCATAATTTAATAAGAAAATATTAAAATACAATTACAAAAAATAAGTTAAGGAAAATAATCGCTGTCCCAGGGAGCCTTCGTGCATTGATTTGGCACCATTACGACAGCGGATGGAGTTGACTGAAGTGTTTAAATGCTTACGGAATCGTTACTTCAAAATTTATTTTTCCCAACAACGGATTTTCATCTTTAGCGTAGGAAATGAAATGCACTCGGTCAGAATTCTCGTCTTGTATCTCAATTCATACTCGACGACAAGTTTAACATTTCAATTACACTCCATTCTCCCGTCGCCGTTCCCTCATCTCCCC
Source organism: Sympetrum striolatum (assembly GCA_947579665.1). Taxonomy (NCBI): domain Eukaryota; kingdom Metazoa; phylum Arthropoda; class Insecta; order Odonata; family Libellulidae; genus Sympetrum; species Sympetrum striolatum. Next base: position 26,361,369 of record OX388341.1, read on the forward strand.
CAACAGTTTTCAAACTATTTCCCACCGTCCGCAATTAAACTAGACGTCTCCCTTCACGTCCCGACCCGACGCCATCTTATGAATACAATAATTATCTCTTAACCGCTCCCTTCTTTTGTTTCCAATCGCTTTTCTCGAAATCCACTCCTCCGCACCCAATCCGACCGCCTCCCAGAAACCTATTCATTCGTCTCTATGTAAATTTCATTTCCACGGTAATCCACTTTGGAGGATTGGAGTTGATTGATTGACGCAAATTGCGGTCGCTAGCGGAGACGGCGAGGGAGGAAAGGGGGGAGGGGTGTCGCCTCAGCAATAGGTACGGAATCGGTTATGGAAGAATGGTAACGATTCTTCGGGAAGGGTTGAGGAAAGCGCGAGAAGAGAAAGGAGGGAAGAAGGACGACTTAAGCGCTTTCCGCAGACAATGGGGAAGGAAAGAGGTATTGACCGTGCATTGAGACGGATAGATTGGAAGATGTGCGTGGAGAAAAAAAATCCGTTGGTGGCAGGTAAGCGATGTTTTCGCTCGCGTTCGAGGTGAGCGGGATCGAAGACAAATACTCGGGAGGGAAGCGCGAGCGTGAAACCGATAGGAAAGAAAGTCGGGACGTCGCTTCCCTTAAATTGTTCCGCCTTTTGATATATCGCCCGTGCGAGAGACTAAGAATGTCGCCCCTGGTTCTCAGATATGCACTACGGTGGAGGGCATTAATGAGAAATAAATTGGATGTCAGATTTGAATGGAAATTTACGTTTTCTGTTAGTTCGAGCGATGAGAATAAAAATCGGGGCGCAAGGACGGGTGGAGTCTGTTTTAACCAAAGTGAAAATAGATTAGACTTAATGCTGTTTCTATTCGCCTGCGTCGGACGTGCGGAATTCTCTTATTGCGAGAGATGGATTTTGAAATGCATTTCACTTTGAAGAATGATCTCTACTTAATGTTTTCGTCGTGTATTTGATAATATTAGTTGTATGAACAGAATCTAATGTTCCGCAAAAATTAATTAGATTTTATTAAAATATCCACATTTCTTGGAATGACCAATCAAATGAATAATTATTATCCGTCGATAATAGTAGTAATTACTTAGAAGTTATATGTTGTCATTCCATCATGAAAATATGAGTTTCAATTAATTTTGCCAAGTATTGGTATGAGTATACCAAAAGCTATAACATAAATAATTCATTCACTTGAATTTTGAATTTCTTATTGAAAAATTATGGTTGTCGCTGGTTTAAGTATATGAATAATGCATTGTTACTATTTTGTGTCAAACTTACAACTTATCTAACTTTCAAAGCTTTGCATTGAATTTTTTTGTAACTATACGTATTGATGTTATTACTACATATTTATAAGGATACTTTAAACTCTACTTTAAAAAAGTAATCTCAGGTAATAAAATAATTGGAAGAGACATATCTAAACCATTATATTCCTCTCTAAAAATATTATTATTAAAATAGCATTTTTTCCTCTTTTAAATTGCTAATCATTTCGCGGACAGGTGTTCATGAAAATTTAATGCAATTGATAGATACTCAAGTATGTTAGTAGTTGTAAACTGGTAAAAAGTGCTTCCAAATCTTATGTTATTTCACACATCGTACTCGGGACCGCACACATATGTTTCATGATTTGCACGTTTTAGACTCTAAAATTGTAACAACTACTATGCTTCACAGACTCACTATTATCGCTTTCACAGTTTTTTCCGAATGTAAAAAATTTTAAATTAGAAATAAATATTTATGTTTATTACAGTGGCCGTAAATGTAAAGATTGTAAATGTAAATTAGAAGGTATTAAAAAGATCTACATACCCTAGCTCCGAAATATTTATAGCAATCACAGTATTTCAAAATATTTACATCGGGAAACTGCGTATTTGGAAAACTTTTTAAATTACAATTTCAATGCTCACTTACAGCTCACGTCACGGCTAACATGAAGCTACTCTGGATTGCTTCTCCTGCGTAAAATGTCCCTGTCTCGTGTATTGCGTTCTTGTACTGCAAGTTGCATAAATTTACGGCGCAGCGCATGTAGAGCTCGTTGACAATGGCCCCTTGCCATCAGCAGCGAGCTTCATAGGAAGAAGGAATGCCTTTCACTCTAAAAATATCGTCGTAGATTACATTGCACGCATAAAAATCTCCTATAGATGTAACAAAAATGGCACATTCATTGAGGTTCTCATAGTGTTACCAGAGCTTAGGCACATTTTATAATTGGTGATCGTGAAAGTCCATGTCAGATTTAAATAAAACCACACGGTTTGTACCTACCTTCCATCAAGTTAAACTTGGAAGAAGTTACGAAGACCTATACATACATCTTTCTAATTACAGTTCTCTATTACCTATAATTTAACCTAAAAATTTTCTTTCTAATATTTATTTTTGAGTTTTAGGGAAAAATACATTAATGTTGACACTTTGGTACAATTGTAAAGGGAATTTTTGTTGCATAGCGTTGTTGCGTATGATCAGAATTTTTATTCTGTAGTATCGATTTAATGTTTGAAGATACATTCCACATTTGCCAAAATGGATCAGTAATATATCCAGAAACTTGTATATTTTATCTTAAGTTTTGAGTTATTTTATGACGTTTCGCTTATCGCAATGGCATCCTACTACAAATAAACGAAAATCTTAGATGAATCATGTATTAGTTTTAATTCAATTCTCTCGAAAACCCAACATAAAACCTCCATAATTTCTTATTTTCTTAGTATATTTTCCTGCTCGCACCATTATTGTAATAAATGTCAAGCCATACTTGGGATTTTCTATAGAAGTACCTTCTCTATGGTTCCTCTATTTCCTTCGATTGAAAGCGTCGCTTTCTATAGGTTTCTCCCGGGATAATGGATCCTCTTACCTCTACAGCGCATTCTTGTTTCTCAGCCGAGAACCCTTCGCTCACCGTTACGGTCAATTCTTGTTTCTATCCTGTTCTCCTGTCTTCTCCAAGTACGCATCTAGCGTAACGTCTCCTCCATTTGAACCCTTTCTGAGGAATTTGAGGACTCCCTCTCGACCCTGAAATATCCTACGATTCTGCTATTCTATTCAATACTACAAGGTCATAGCTATAAGCATCCGAAGAATTCTTATTCAACTCTTGTTCATCTTTGATAAGAGTTCTTAAAGAATGCTATCCTGATTTTTGTCACAGTATAACTTATAGGTTTAACATTTCCCAAGGAAGGCGTGGGCATTAATAAAGCGATATTTCATTACGAAAAACTAATGTTGATTTATCTATAGTAAAGATTTTTCATGGCAATGGAGGATGATACTCTTAAATTAACAATTTCTTATTTTTTATGGGGCTAAATGACGATGTAGGTCTAGAGGCATTTGACCGAGTTTTACCTTCTTTTTAAGTTGGAAATAAATTATTATTTTTTCTTATATCTCAGATTGATGCCATAAGACTGAGAATAAGCCACTTTTATTCATTCACCGCTCAAATCACAGCAAGATACGGTCGTTTTCATAATTTAGCTGGCTAATCCGCTAAAATTTAGCCATAAAATAATCATCCGGTATTTTTTAGAATTTAAATTTTGGTTAAACTAAATGTATACAAAATAATTTCATTAAGATGCAATACTATTAGTATTGTTCTACCGAATCGTATTTTTTAGAAATTAGGAAGATAGTCTGGAAAAAAAGAATCTTTTGGTAATGCGTGAGCCCACGAATGGGAAAAGGTATTTATTTGACAAATGCATCTTCATGAATCCAAATCATAAATATCAGGTCTTATAAAGATTGATTTTCCTTGCAATCATTGATGAAACAATTTTCAAAGCCACATCCACCATAGTATTTTTACATTCCTTTTTCCGAGCGCATACTTTAACCCTCGAAATATTTTTGAGGAAGATGCAGGTAGAATTTCCCTTCTTTTCAGTCTGGTCTTGTCTCGAACTTTGTATACTTTTACTTTTCCCCACTTTCCTCGGGTTTAAGTGAAGCTTTCGCTACATTCACTTTGTCCACTTTTTATTCCCTTTTTTCTTTTCTGCCCTCCTTTCACTTTTATTCTAGATATCGAATTGACCACTTCACACGTCCTGCTATTCCGTAATAAAACTTTTCTCCTTGCGAGGGAATTCTCTCTTGGAGGAAGACTTGCCGACGCATGGAATCGCCTCTTACGCAGGGAAACCTCTCCAAAGAAGGATAAACGAATGGGCTTTCCTTAAGGAAAAGCTAAATAATGATAATCTTATTTAATAATCACCTTTGTGTATATATTTATTCATCCGATGTCAGTAACTCCCATTAAATTATATTGGAGAAATTTTAAAACATTAATTTCAATCACTTCACAACGCGATAGGATTGTACATTTTCGGGAGTCATTACAGGTCCACTGGAATATTAGATATTGGTATCCGTTTGTCCAAAGTATCTTTGGTTCGCTCTGGACAACTAGAATTGTCTGTCATAAGAAATGCACGTAAAGGTCATTTTATCAATTGCAGACATTTTTTATTTTGCAGAATCAAATCATAAACAATGAACGTACGAAATCAATCTAAATACCAAAAGAAAGGAAATTGAATAAAAATTCTTATTTTGGTCGTAGAATATCGTATGCGAGTCGGAATTGAGAGAATTCAAACAAAAAAGACGAAATATTTTTATACATTTGTGGGTATGAACAATTCCCTGACGATAAAGGTGATTGTTGAACTGATTGTCAGAGTTTCTGTACATTTTAGGTTATATTTGTAAAGAAAATCCAATATCTTATCGCGTATATTTATGTTTTTGGTAACTAAATTTAATTTAAATTCCGTCATCTTATACGGGGGAACTCACTAGCAATACATAAATTTGAGGAATTGAAGGATAAATCTATGTTACTTGTGCCACCACGGTAACGATTTTCGCTCAATTTAGCGTTGTTCCAGATTTAAACCGCACTATTCTCGTGAGAGGCTTCCTCCTCGTATAGCGTCGGCCGCAGTCGCCAACCTCCGGCGTATGTAAATGTACGCCATTTCTCCAGAGGGTTCACCATTAGTAAAAACACTATCGTTTCATTCAAATCCCGGGGTTATTTCAGCGAAGCCTTCGAGATGATGATAACTTCGTTTCGCCCTCCCTCTTAATATTCCATCTCAGCGAAACATACTTGAGTCCCATTCGAACTTCTCCCACACGTCTCGCTATTCAAAGCACCTCAGCGGCATCTCCTATCCGAAAGCCGAACCGCTCTACTTCGCGACCCCCCGTTCCGCCGGTCGCGGGCGCAGGACTTCGCCGCCGAAGAATGACTCCTTTGTTCGTAGACATTCGTATTCCTCGCCATGTGGGTCGGCTTAGCTATTCTCTCCTCTCTCTCGAATATATTTTTACTCCGTGGCTCGTTCTCCATCTTCCGCTGTTTTCGCCGCCTCTCCTAGTTTCTCCCCGACGTGTCTCTCTCTCTCTTTCGCCCCATTCATCCCGAGGATTCACAGCCCTGCTCCATTGTGAGCGGTCCGCAAAACTTTACCCGCGTTGACTTGATGTTTCTCTTAAGCAAATGAGAGCGGAGCTAGAATCTTTCCCGAAAGTTGCCCATCCGCCGGGGAAGAATGAATTTAATGGACGAGCTAGTCTCAATTAAAACTGATTGTTGGGATCTTTCGAGCTCAAACTTTGAGAAAGAATTATTTTGCTCTTTTGCGCTCCTTTATATATTACTTAAATTAATTGATTATCTATAGCCTCGAAAGCTTTTGTAATTTTTAATCGTTCTTTTTCGTCCGTTCTTTCAGATGCATCTTTTCAGATTTCGACATGTTATACTATAAAACGATTTGAAAGAAAAAGACTTTCACCTCAGAGATGCATTTTAAGTTTTTTATAAAAAAATTATGAATATTTCCTTCTGAAAGATTATTTTCGCCGTGAGATATTGTTTAAAATTGTAGAAAAGCGTTAGTTACAAAGAGCTCGCTTTCAACATGATAGGTACGTATCTGGATTCACTTGTCACGACAGCGTATTCGCGACCTGGTCAAAGCAATTTAACTTTCTATTTGATACCATCTACAAAAAAGTACTAATTTATTCAAATAATCTTCAGTCAAAAACTTAAAATAATTTTGCATATCTTAAGAAAGTCCAAAAATTTGGCTCAGATAAAAGTTTTTGACAGTCCCACTTAAATTGATAACATTCTCTTTTACGAGAATCTCCGGTTTCAGCGTTCAAGTCATCATTACGCAGATCTGATGATAGCTTGAATGCTGAAACATGTATTCTCAGAAATAGACTACAATGGAAAAGTGGAAATCTTATTTCCTTCATTATAAAGTTCAATTTCCACAATATCTCGGCCACCTCAATGGAATTTTGTTTTAAAAATATTTCATATTAGATTTTGGACGCAATTCTCCTGAAAAATAATGTTTTATCATGATTTTGATTGTACTCTTATGTTTACATTTACAAATTGATACGAATATCATATTATTTGTAGCCATATAATGTTTGGTGTGACTGTATCTCATCAAACATGTGTTTATCGTAAATTCCTCATTATCAATCTATCAATAAGACGTTTACAAATTTTAATATACTGCAGACCAAAATTTAAGTTTTCTAGATATGTGTAATAAATCAATACAAGATGGCAGAATGTTTCAGAAAAGGCGGACATTTTATCATCGAGGACTCGGAAAACAACGTAGCGAAGCTTAGAGGAGAAAAATAAGGCGAGTGCGAAAAAGAAGGGATGTCATGTATGGGAGAGCCTCAGGAGCGTATATTAAATTCAATGAAAGCACATGTATGACAAGCGAAGATGGGGCGGCGAGGAAGAAAAGGAGAGACAAAGTAAAAGGAAAGGAAAGCCCTCTCTTATCCCACGGGATATACGCAGCGAAGGTTAGATTGGAATTCCAGGGAGACTCCTCACAGCACACACAAACTCTTGTGATTCCTCACTAACTCTCCTCCTCAAATACTCGGCCTCTCCTTCCTCACAACATACATGTACACTGCCTTGAGCCAATGGCCCCTCTCACTTTCAACCATCTCGTGCAAACACGGCTCTCTATAAACGTGCATGTTTTTGACAATGTGTATATGTATAATGAATGGAGGCCCGCTCGAAATCAATAAGCAAACGTGTTTTGAACGTGAAAATTTGATGCTTTTTTCGACCGAACATATTTTCAAAGCGCGGGATTTTTTGTGAGAAGGGGGAGATGGTATTGCTGAAACAGCATGCTCTATAGAAGAGGTAATATGACGTATCTCTTTTGTGAAAGGTTAAGGATATATATGTATATATATATGCGGAATTACTACTAAATTATCGAATAGGGTAGACTTTCTGTTGGGGATTTCTCTTCGCACAGCGTTATTCTATTCAAAGTAGTAATGGAAATTATAATTAAGGGCTGTATTGAGCAAAGTGTAGCCGATATAATAAGGGGATTTTGAATATCTTACCGAATAATGAAGAAAACAATTTCAGCCTTCATGTATTGTTCTTTGTGTATTTTTTATTTTATTTTTTTTTGATGGAGATAAATTACCATTTTAGTTTTCGGAGGTCACTTGCCCAATGATAAAATACTTACTTCCTGATTTACTCAATACTTAGGCAAATAATTAACTTACACCTAATGTGGAAAGAAATATGAACACCACTATTTACGAATTATTAGCACGAAAACGAAGTATCTTGTAAGATATATCTTAATTATCTTATTTTTTATTAAATACCAAAACTAATATGACCCTGAATATGTTTCTGATAGGGATGTGCCGTACCTAATTAATGAAGGAAAATAGCGATGCAGCGAGCACTCCTTTGGCTTGGTGCTGAGAAAAAAGGGTCGGTCCATAAGAGTTCGAGCATTCGGGGCAGCCTCGTGCAACTCCCGTTTTAAATTAAATCACATGTCTGAGATTTTTTAGCAAGAGTCCACTATTAGGTGACCTCCATCATGGTCTTCTAGCAAGTGCACCATGTAACAATGCAAGTAAAAGTAGGACTTATCGACAACAATTGACCACACACACCCACTGCTGATAATCCATGAGCAATTTGTCACTGTAATACAATTCACGCAAAATTGTAATAACTTTTCCCATTAAATTGCGCAGGTCGTACATGGGGTCATATTCATCATATTTCCAATCTTTTACATCTGACAACGATTTCCTTTAACGTATTTTGATAGCGATTTTTATTTAACTGCGCAGCTTCGAGTTATTCAAGAGAATCTCTTGAGAATGGGAAAAAGAAAAAGTTAAGCCCTAATGGTTTCAGTAAGTATAGATGGACGCCAAAGCATGCCGAAGTACAAATCGGTAGTGGCACTTCTCATCTGAAAATAGATGAAAACGATTTCTTTTAAATTCCTTTACGCGATTCAATATTTTAAATGAACATCAAGAAACCTGAAACTGTTGAAATCAGAAGCACTACATCGGCGAAAGTGGTTCCAAAGCTGCGTTTGATAGTATTTCTTCATCCGGCGGTACATTATCGGAAAATGATACACACGAGCATAAATGAATTCCAAAGGCGATCGATTCCTTTCGGGTTCATCTTCTCGAGGAGCGCTCGCGAGCAATAGCTCGGAAGGAATTCTTGAACGAATTATATGATCGATGAATTGTTGTGATGTATCGCCCATGATATGCCATCCCAAAATCATTTATACAGAGCCATTCGATATTCTTCTCGTAAGAATACTTTATTGCCCTCGCGATATTTTACCGTCCCCTAGAGAGACACCATCAGATATCCTCCCCATTCTTCGTCAGCCTCAATACAGCAAATCCCTTTATCCATATGACCCCATTCTGCACTTTAATCTCCGCTTCCCTCCCGTCCATTTATATCATCCCCATAAAAGGCAGTCCGTCGATACTTCCCGCATTCTTCCGTTTCCTGAAATCGTAACTACCATATTCCATGGCGTGGAAATTTTTCCCGCGCCCCACGATTCGGGCGGCGATCGAGTGCACCAGACGAGCGTCTGAGACGAGAGAGATAGCGAGATATATAGATGATAGTGCGAGGAAGAATGAGGTTTACTTTTAGGTGATTTGCAGAACGGATGGTCATGTAACAGATAGGAACTGTAGATGGAGACCATTTTTCCTCCTGAAATTTCAAACCTTCAGACCCCGCAGAGTGCGAAAAATCGTGTGTCGTTAAGGGCGACACCGATGCTGGATGCTGATATTTCAAAAATGCTCGTCTTCTGCGGCTTCATGTGATGTTTTTCAGCGGATTCTATTGAGGGTCTACGCTGTATTTTTAGTTCATCATAGACATAGAATGCTAAGTTTCCGCGAATAGCCGTCGTCCAATGTATTTTAAGAATTATTTGAAGAGTATCCATTTAAGGGTGAGTTGAGTATATAAGGGTATTTCATGCACCTTTTGGTTTCATAATTAGACGACACAGGAAGAAAACGTGATCTTTTACTGGAGTATATTTTTCCCTCGATGTTACATACATATATATATATATATATATATATATATACCCTTCTCTGGAAGAGTTAAGATACAATTTCATTAATTAAAATATTGTATTTTCGTTGATGGAGCGTCAAAATTTTGATTTGAAATATGGTCAAACCTTGGAATCAGAAAAATACAAAGCAAAAAAATAATAAAAGATTAACTGTATCAAGGCTATAAAGGATGTAAAAATTATTAAAGTAGAATATTGTCTAGTGCAAATAGTTCCAAGAAGTAAATCAATCAACCTCATTTCGATGAAAATGATCTAATGGTATGAGAAGGTTTTCAGATTATTAAACCGATGATGAATCACCAACCCAAGTGCTCTGCATTCAGCATACTGAAATAAAGGGCAAGCAACGCAATATGTCGCTATTCTCTCATGTTGTTTTAATACTGTCATTTGGAGTTTTCTGTATGGATATCCTGTATGCTCATAACCAAGCCCAGCATATAGCGCGAACCGTTTAAGCCTCTCAAATTAGTACACCACCACTCTCTACCAGAGCTCAACTTTCTTAATTACCAGCAGCCGAAATTAGTTCTCTGCTCAGAAATAAATTTTCGATTCCATCGTTCCGGGAGCGATTGACTTTCATCCGATATAATTCCAAAATCGAAGAAGAGCCGATGAAAATTTTAATTCCTCATCTCTTCCGAGGGACATGTGAACTCGACGATATTAATCAAAAGCGAAAGAGAAAATGGACGAAGGACAGCAAAGGTACAGTGTTTGATGAAGAGGACGCAAACTAAAGTAGATAAGTTACTAGAGCGATCAAACCGAGCGGATCGGAATCCTTTCCGAGGAATTTTTTACGACTTTTGCGTCCTTTGTTAAAGGATGAGGTTATCGAGAGGTTAAAGTGAGGGTCGGAAAGAGGAAAGCAAAGAAAGGATAGGCAGCGAAAGGCAAAGAGAAAAAGCAAGAGGAGTGAAGAGAGATGGTGAATGTTAAGTGGGTGCACTTGAAGCGCCGCGGGGGAGAGAGTTGCTCTGGTCTCTTCTTCAATCACTCCTTCGTCCTTCTCACTTTCGATCCCTTATTTGCCCTTCTGCTACTGTTTCTCCTCTAATTTCTTCTCCCTCGTGTATTCTATTTCTGTCGTTCCCCACCTCTCCGAACTCCATGTCACACTATTTTCTGGGTTAACAGTACCCACGAGAACGGCATTAAAAGAAAGACTCGTTAGAATTGTATTTTGAAACCCGTTTACCTAGTAAGCGTACCGCAAGCTTTGAAGAGAGTTCCTCTTTGTTTAGGAATTATCGGTTGGATTGATTTCTTTTAATTGACGATAAATTACTAATGCGAATATGTTTAATCCTTCGTGTTGATAGACGAATAATTCTTCGATCTTTAAAACCAAAATCTAAATCCAATATACTCGTATTCATATTCGAGTAAAAAGATATGCGCTTAAACTATCAAAGTGGTTTTTTGGGTTGTATTTGAAGTAAAATAAATTAATGCGATATAGAAATCAACCTATGGGCTGAAAAAGAGTACAGTATGATCTTAATTAACAGACAACTTTAATGTGCTAAAGCTCACTGGAGAAACTAGCTGCTGATGATAAATAATCAATTGTTGATGACTGTTGATTTGGATGTTTGGTAAAGATTGTGACCGACAGACTATTCAGTTATTACTTTGTAGAACTAATTCCAAAATTAATCGAATAAAGCAATTTGTTTCAATTCATTGCTGAATGAAGTAATTAATTTTAAAAAATTAGAAAAATGAATGAAATCCTTCATTTACTATAATATTATGAGCTGTTACTGTTTAGGTATAATGGAGGCAGTTTAATCTTGACATTTCAAACAGTATCCCATTCATACATTATGGCAGTAGTTGTCTATATTTTTCTCAGCTTTAACAGAACAATTGCATTTGTTTCACAACTTTAATTTGACTCAATTTTAATCTCCTGTACATTACGGGGATCATTCAAACAACCCGATTGCACTTTAAACTAGTAGAATTAAGAATTAAATTAGTAAATTAAATAGATAAGTATGGAAAGCAGTTAGGAAATCATAGATTATGATTCTTAATTAACTCTTTATACCCTCCTAAGTCAGAATTCAAACGGCAACGTGTTAAAAGCAGTAACAGAAAGGAAAGATCTAATCAACGCTAAATTACCCGTATCGGATACGTGTTATATCAGAAGGTAACCGGTAAATTATTCAAATTAGGTCAGGGGAAATCGCGAAACTCACCTTCTCTCCGGGGATCGTGAAATAAGGCGAGGAAGAAAAGGGATTTTTCAATTGGTTTAATCCGGATGAACGGTGAGTTAAGGCCCCGCTAGGAAAAGAGACGGCAGTAAAAGAGTAAGATAGCATCGCTTTCTATTGGTAATCGCTCCCGAAGTCGAGCATTTGCATCGAAATAAAGCGCCAAAAAAATTCGCGCCTCTGAGAACTTGGAATAGGTTTGAGTGGATTGAGAGAAAGGGAGAGAGGTTGTGAATATTTATTGGCCGCCTGGTGGTGGCAAGTTTAATTAATTGATAGCTTTGAGAAGAGAGCAGCTTTGGAGAAAGAAAAGAATCGACGCGTGAGTGGAGTGGGCGGGGAGGGGAGGATATCGGTGTGTTTTCCGTGGGATGCCAAAGTGAGCAGTGGGAAGTGAAGGGTGTACAAGAGCAGGCCGTGAGCTTCGGAAGAGTTCCCGTGAAGCTATGAGTATTTCAATAGAATGATTAAGCTGCCTTCAGCCACCAGCGTGAGCGACTGTTAGCTGTTTGTTATCTCTTGCCGTGAACTTATTCAATGGGAAGGATTTCTGGTTTCAATATTTACTCGCTCACGCGGATCTGTGAACGGCAAATATATTTACTCATTTTGCTATTCAGTCGGCTCAGCCCTTTTTTCATGAGGAAGATGAAGTTTGTTTTCCGAACTTTTTAATCAAGGTAAGGGCAAGAATTTGCGATTGATGAGATGAACATTTGGTGATGTTATTCCTGATTTTTAGGAGGCGCGAACACTCGAATTCCTTTACGGCAATTATGAGTTTGAGATGATGGGGAGATGAGTTTGGAGTTTGAACTGAATGTTTAAAGAAAGTTACACGTCATAGCAGAAATTTTATTATAAAACTATACTAATAAAAAACACCTTTTTCTTCTTTTCAACTCCTATTCCATGAAAAATAAATACATACTCAATATGCATTATTGGATGAACGCATTGTTTGACTAATGAATATATTTGAACCATATTGGTCAGAGGAAATTTTCAGTAACGAGTTCATTTATAAAGTTATATGTATAATAATTTAATTTTATTTATGAACGATTATCAATTATTTTATCTAATTTAAACGGAAAATCTTTCTCCAGATGGATTTAAACAAATGGAATGAGTTTCTTTTTAAAGAAACTTGTGAAAAATTAATTAAAAACAAACAAATACAAAATCTCCAGGTTGAGCGTTTGTTGAAATAATATTCGAGTAAATTAAGCGAAGAAAAATGAAAATTGCGAGGGAGGGGAAGTCGGCAAAGTTTTGCGCTGAGATAATAAATTTAAGCATAAAGTCCCTCCAGGTGCGAGATTACGTGAAAACTTGTTGGCGTTGCTTCATAAACACCCCATTTTATTACGGCGTTTTGCGCCTTTAAAGAATTAATTAACGCTTCTTTACAGCAGAAAGGTGTATGAAAAATAATTAAGGAATTATTAAGATGAAAATGGGTCGGAGGGGGAGGCTGCGAGATTAGAAATATGGAATACACACAAGGTTGAGTTAAAAAACAAAGGTGAGATGAAGCTACGCAATTTGAAAGCGAAAGAACAAGGGCTGTGGGGTTGACAGAGAATATGAAAGGGAATTTGGAGTGAAAAAAGAGGTGAAGGAAATGAGTGGAAATGGGAGTAAAAATTGGAAAGGGACATTGGGATCAAAGGGAAAGAAAATGTACAAAGGGAATGCTGGAGGGGAGAAAAATGGAATACACGTAGGTCGGAGTTAGGAAATAATCACATGGGTATTTCCTGCAAATTATGTTTCGGACAAATAATGTGTCGACCTAACAGTTCTCACCATGAGGATTAAAGTGCGCGAGTACTGAAAATTATGTGAATTAATTAAAGCCAAAATGAACAAGAGCATAAACTACCGGAAGTAAATCAGCACAATGATTAAAGTTAGCATAAAAGAAACTCTACCCAATAGAATCTCATTTTATTATTTACACGTAATAAAATATGAATGAATTTTAAACCAATATTTTAACATAATAATTTCAAAGGTTCCCTGCTGTCTTCAAATCAATGTAGACGCGGTTTAATGAATCTATTTAACTATAACATTTTGTGATTCGTTTAGACTTTATGACCCTACGAGTATGTATGAAAAGTATCTAAGGACTACGCAATTTAAATTTAGTTATTTATCGTGCATAAATAAATATCTTAGTGTGTCTATCAATATTTTTTTCTAAATGAAAGTTATGGAACAAGCTAAATTTCGCGGGAATGCACATTCACTTTCATAACACAAAATTTTTCTATTCTCCCTAATGAACCTCGTCTTTACTAAAATCACCAAGTAACCAAAGAATATATATCCAAACAGCAAGAATACGAAAACGGGAACTCCTAACCGTTATGCCATTGTTTCCGATTATTCCTATAAGAATTTTATATGCACTTATTTTTAAACTAACTGTTTACATTTTTCATGCGTAATTTAAATTCAAGATAATTTGATGGGATTTTTCAATCTGTTCTTGTAATTCTCCTCGATAATTTTACGAAAGCCATGTAATATAACTAACATGTTTTATTTCTCCCCATATTTGGAACAAACCCTTAAATTGTGTGCCGTGTTCTTTCATATTTAATCAAAATCGTATGAAATCAGTTACTTTGCTCCTGATGATGAAAAATAGGTTAGGTGGTGCACGTCCACTTTTTCTTGTATCGTTTATTCCAGTTTAGTCAAAATTCTCAAAAAGATATGGAATGAATAGAACTGTCGATCACTGAAACCTTCGTACAAAAGGAATGTTGAAACACGTAACGAGTCCTGAAATGCACTTAAAATGCTCTGGATTGCCTACCTCAAAAAGAAACTAAGTGGGCTACTTCGCTACTGTACGTATTTGAACGATCTTAGCCAGTGTTCTTTATTCTAAGAAAAAATTGAAAAATTAAACTGATCTTTAAGCCTGTTTAATTATGCAATCAATTTCTTAAAATGCTCCTCCACTGTTTTCGAATTTTCTTCGAATGTATACCCAAGTAAGCCCTAATTACTTCGCCGGGTATTGCCGCACAAACAAATGCCGTCTTTTTGTTTCCTACGTTTATCATCTTTCAAGAATATTTACCCTAAATAACTCCAACCTACACGAGTCTCTCTAGTCCATAAAAGAACTGAATCCATCTCTGCCTCTGTCAACAGCGCCTCCATTAGGCGACTTTCAGGAGGAGACGCCCTCTCTTTCCCGGAGACTTTCACGCTCCAACATGCAAAAAACCATTTAGAAAAGATAACAGAGGCGATGTTATTCCGGATGGGCGATCGATGGACTCCTCAAGATGTAGAGCCAGTGTACGAGTCGCCCCCGGCGATGGCGTACAAGCGCTTAATTCGAGGCTGCGTGAGAAAACGAGACACCTGCTGCCGACTGGAAATCCTACCTCCCCAAGTTAACCCCGACATATTCCGATGCCCAATTACCCACCACTCATCGCATGTAATTTCTTCCGTCCCTCCGCCATATCTCACGCTCTCTTTCTCCCTTCTTTCTCTGGAAGCTCTCCCCCATTTTAAGACCATCTGTCCCTTTCCTTGGAGAGCACGCAACAGCTGTTTGCACGATTCTTCGGTTTTTGGCGTCGGCGAAAATGGAGGAAAGAGGAAGGCTTTTTTATGTGCGGGGTGGGAAGGTCAGGAGAGCAGTGGAGAGAAAGTCGTCTCGTGTAATTTATGCGAGGGGGTGGGGAACAATAGAGCTACATAAAGGAGCGTTCGGGTGATTGGTCGGAGGATCATTTTGCGACAGACCTCAGGATAATTCATGTACTGCTTTCTTCATTTATTACCTCTTTCCACCCATTTATATGCCAAGAATGTTTCTTTCGTCTCGGTCGCAGATAAACTTTTTTAAATTAATATCATTCAAAGCGATAAATATATAAATAAATTTAGTAAGTATTATAAAACGAAATGTGGCAATTTGAAGTCCACACATTCTCTTAGTTTATTCAACCTGACACAGCCGATTTATTTGTTTAATAATCCGGAACAGACTGTAATTGTACAAGCTAATCAAGTCTATTTCATGTCATCGTTATAAACTCGATTAAGGATAATTTGAAGCAAATTCATACTGACTATTAAATGATCTGATTTTCAATTATGTGTTATGAAGATAATGGCATATTCCTGCACTTTTGCAGACTACAGGACTTCGAAAATGCCGTTTTTACTACTTATTTAGCAATTAATACCGATGATTCAAGTTCAGTTGTAAATATTATCGATATCCTCGAATCGCTACAGTATTGCTTATTTCAAATTAAGTAACTATAGCCGCTTCATCGTCAAAATCTTCCCAGAATAGAATATTTAGCTACACTAGATATCTTAATGTTGAATTAATTAGTAACTTTCATTATAATTTCAACTATTTAGCAATATAGGGTTTTATTTTTTAGTACTTTTTGAATTCTTATCAACTGCGCGGTAAAATAGTTGATGTTGAAACGAAATATAATGCACATATCTGTACAACACAATAAGTATTAGGGAGGAAACCTATAATATATAGATTCAATAATAATTTCAAAATATTTACAGTATGTCCTCTACAAATACCCTTGCATGAAAATTTCGGCGATCCAAAAATTGTCAAATTTTCGCTATCCTCTGAAAACTTAGGCTGTATCTGTGAACAAAGAGCTCAATATCGCTTTTGAGTTCTATCTATTATTTAATGTATGATAATTACTGTGCCATATGTTTACAACAAACGGAACCAAGTATAGGTCTTCTGGAATTGCATCTTTTGACCTCTCGCCGGGATATAGCGTGTTGGGTGTCATCTGTTGTTCACGGCTGTCATGCGATCTGGATAAAAAGCGTTGGCTGGAAGGCATTCCAGTACAGAGTTTCCGAAACGTTATTTGATGGCTTAGCGGATCGGCCAAGTCGATGTTTACCTTTGCAGAGGGCATTCTAATAATGATTAATCTGAAAAAATTATCCGCTGCTCCTCTTTCATTGATAACCATCCCGTCTGAAATATTTCTATCCAGACTGCGAAATTCAAACACGTAGCTACATAAAGGATTCTGGATCATCTATACCATGGTGTATGCGGCTTAAAGAAATTAATTAACGGAAAATTTTACGTTTTAACAACATGTAGACATATAAAATATTATTATGATACTGTCACATTTATTATTGCTTCTTTTTCATTGCGTATCAACGTCTTGAGAGTTAGCAGGTTAAGGTTGATAAATCTTAGCCTTGCGAAATAAAATGAAGGTAGTTTGGCTGGCATTACGCTTCCACCGCCTATTATAGCCCAAAATATGCCCTCCAGAACTCGTTTTTAGCTGAGTCGAATAATGCCGGTAACTGCCACAGCTGGGGATTGAATTCCAGTCCTCTGTGGTAGTCGAGCGCCTTAACGTAGCAAGATCATAATGATAAAACATAGTCATGAAATGGTCAGTGGTCAGAAATTTCTTATTTGATGTAACAAAGCAAAAGTGGTAATGTAAGTAAAAATGGTCAGATAATTAGATCAAATCTCGTAGGTTCAGTTGGTTGTCGGTGGAGTTTCCTTTTCAGGGTACGTAACACTCGCTATGTTCCCAATATTAATTTAATATCCAGATGACTTCACTTCTGTAATGAAGATTACATTGCTCTTAAAAAGTTTACCAGTACACCTCCTGTTCCATCATCTCACCGAGTTGTCTTTCTGGTGCTTTGACTGTCGCTCATCGCCCTCCGAAGAAAGACAAGGCATGAACCGTTCGCATGATCCGTTCGTATACCATTCACCCCGGAAGAGAGACGGAGTGAAATGACGGAGATCTACAAGAGATGGGAGAGAGGCTGATTTGATGGAGAAGAGGAAACGAGATAAATGGAGAGAAGAGGCGGGAAATGAAGGCGGGAGGAAATGGCAGCGAGGACGGAAGATAAAACCGGAGGAGGGAAAAAAGCAAGCGTGGAAAGGAAGACATCGGAAGGGAAAATCAAGTCGCGTGAAGAGGCCGTGACAGTTTCCAGGCGAAGATGGTGGCGGACGGATAAACGAAAGGTTGCCTTAGATACGGCAGAGAGAGAGAAATAGAATTTTTAGGGCGTGGAGTAGCGGTGGGCGAACAATGGGAAGGGGAGTGCAGGGAGAGATAAAAGTGCGAGATTGATGGAATCGATCCGCCAGAGTAAAAGGAGGAAACAATAGGAATGGGGGGTTGGGAGGGGGGAGAATGAATGATGTTTGGACATAAAAGAAGAGGCATTAGAAGGGGTTTAAAAGGGTGAGTTAAGAGGCGAGGATAATGTAAGGAGGGGTGGGATTAGGGGAGGGAAGAAACAAGATGGTGGACGTATAAAAAGACACGCGAGTAAATATAGGATCGAGGAGGCAATAAGAGTGGCCGAGTTTAAAAGGGTGGAAGAAGATTGGACATGATCGAGGCTTGTCTACCGTTCTCACCAGGATACTTGGAATCCGTTTGCAATGATTTTCATTTGAGGCCGTTGCCTTTTTCTCGTATTTGCTGATGAATTTACTGGTGAGGTACATACATCGATCTTTTAGGGATTATTTTCATTTAATGGATAAATTTATCTTTAAAAATGTTAATGGCTGCAGATATTTGAAACTTTAGGCTAACAGTTGAATCAACTGTTACGTATATCAATTGAACTGAAGGAAGGAATAATCCAAAAATGTTTATTTTAGAACATCAAGATCATTCAAGTTCTTAATTAATTAAACTGGTTTATACCAATGAAATCAATTACAAACTCTCGTAGCAATAATTTTAAATGAAGAAAACATGAAGATAATTTGATTTGGCATACAGAACACCTTGCCTGATAAAGTTAGAAGGTAATAATATTTATTACGAATTAATCTACTATCGACAGTGATTCTTTCTTATTTTTGAGCAGTGTGCAAATGTTTTCTCAACTACTGTAGTACATTGATATTTGTTTTTTTAAATTTTGATCTTCAAAAGGAAGTACAGCGAATTTGCTGCTGATTATCGGCATCATTAAAGTGAGCATTATAAGAAAGGTGAATGATAAAAGTTACTAAAGTCAAAATATTTTAGCATCAAACCCTAGTTTTAGGCTAAGATTTTGTCAAGGCTTTTTATGTTTAAGTTTTTTTTAGTTTCGTTTCCAGATATAAAAATTAAAGAATGATGCAATTTGTAAATATTATTAACTAAATCATAAATATTATTATCTAAAGGTAAATATCGAGTTTAATTCTAAAATATCATTTAAATATACGCAATGTAAAATATATACTCAAGGAAAGTGGCCATACGATCGGAAATTTTTGAAAGCTTATACTTTTATTAAACCTTTTCTGAATCTGAGAATTGGGGTTGAGCGCCTTCGTAAAAGATTGATTCCTTCATAAATAAGTGATTCAGAAAATATATACTTACCTATGTGTACTATATACCAAAGATAATCTGATAAATTTCAATAAAATGCATTACGGGAATGGATACGGAGAAGCTCGAGGTAGAACGTCACTGTATCATTATAATAGACGAAAGATAAAAGATCGTTTGAAGTAGGAAATATTCGGTTTAGTGGATGTATTCCATTTTTTCAGGTGATCAAAGCGCCGAAATAAAATGATGAGTATAACATTATTTTTAGCTATATTACCGAAAATGTATAACGCTGTAGAATACTGCTAGGTTGGTACCGTTTATACGTCATGTTTTTTTACAATAGAGCTTTTAATGTTCGGGATGTACCAGTTGTCAATTTTTTTATAAGATTTTAATCTCTCGTAGATACTAGAATACCAATTTGCACATCTACCATCTTGGATGTAATTTCCAACCACTGTTGATCGTCACTTGGAGTATATTTCATTTCTATCGCGACTCATATTTTCCTAAATCAAGTAGCGAGTGGGATGTTACTTTCGTTGTTCTCTGCGCAGTCGATAGAAATGATTTTCAGTAAAAGAAAGAATGGGAGAGGTAAGAAGGAGAAGATGTAAGGCGCAGTGGATGTCGTAAGATCAAGGGTGAGGCTAAGTTAGGGAAGAAAGAGACAAGTTCCCCATGACGTTTGTGGGGGCGGTTGGAAGTCAGTGTTTGGGGGCGGGAGAGAGCGAAGGACTCGAGTATAAATCAATACGAAGCTTCGGAACGACTGTTCCATCCGTGAGGCTTATTTTAAAATGGTTTTTGGACTCTACAGGTCGTGGATAGCACGTGACTCAAATCGTTCTCACGCGAAGGGATGATTGCACGGAAATGTTAATCGTGAGAATGAGGGACGAAAAATCCTGGGGTTGAGCTTCTCAAGGAGTTAGGATGTGCATTTGTTTTAGGATTCACACCAGGCTTACTTCCAGTATCGCTCGGCTTCATTTTGTAAATCCACGATCTCCTTATAATAAAAAGGATGTAATAGAGTTCCAATCAATGGCACGATTACTTTCACAGTTGGATATCAGCCAGTTTGGTTAGTTCCCAAATCATTAGTTTCTGGAGTTTTATCATAAATTAAGGCAAGTTTTCAGTAGATGATAGAACCGAGTAAATATTTAATTCATATGGCGCAATATTACAGAAGAATAGTAGTACAATTTTATTTAATATGACTAAGATATTTCTTCTTGTAAGTGCACATGTAATTACTGGTAATTCGTCAGTCATTCATCGGTCATCAGACTAAAACGAAATATATTCCTTACAATGAAACAACGCGTATTTTATCAAATATGAGTATTTCGTGACACGTAATAATGATTGTTTTCGTGTCGTATATATTTCATAATATATTGTATATTACATTACCGTATGAAAGTACATTACCGTATGAAAGAATAGAAAACTTAAAAGATAATCCAATGTATGCAATTTCATTTGGTTGCCGATAATTTGAAAACTGGTAAAGGACGTTGATAGAATCAATCCCTGTTTAATGGATATTTGGGTTAAGTGAAAACATTACTTATTTCCTACACGCAAGATTTCTTATGGCTTTGCTTCCATCAGCTCACAGCGTTGCAAGCTTCAGGGTGGCATTACATCTGCTACATAAGACGCAACGGGTTGAAAAAGTATTTTCCCGCGATTTGGAGGAGGGAGAGCCTCCGAATTTTCCTGAACATTTGAACGATCGCCAAAGAGCTCAATAGACGATTCGATCATGAATCTGAAATAGGAAAATGGAGCGCTCCCTAAATTTCGAAGGACACTAAACTAGAAGCTTTTCCGTCCGCAACATCTGTCTCTGGAATTCAATAAAGATGATTCAGTCGCCAAAGTACCTGACCTGCTGCTATGATTTGCTGTCGAACGAATTGCGCTTAAAAACGGAATAGCGTGGTTATGTGAGGGAAAACTCTTGTTCCATCTGTCACACATACGCGTTAGAACGGTGCTAGACGTTGTTGAAATACGTTCTTTCACTACCCTTCGATTTCCCGAATTCACAGTGCTCTAAATCCAATACACATAAAAAAGCAGCAAAATCATATCACTGTTATGGCATCCATATGCGTCAAGTTTATTTACCATATATTTTACATTTTATCTACGATTTTAGACGTCGTGTATTACAAGCGTGAGTATCAGTACCAGTAAACACATTCTTACCTTCTTATTTGACATAAAAGATTTTTGCGTCTTTTCAGAGTATAAGTTAGCATGTATTCTAAATTTAACACATCCTCTTCTAAATTGTTTCGAATATCTGAATAATATAGTGATATCTATATACTCTTCTAAAAGGTATAAAATATCATTCTAAGGGATCCACCAATAACTGAAAGCCCGTAAAATTTTAAAAATTTAAATTGTATAAATTTATTGCAGTTTTACTCAACAATAATAATTATACCTTCATTTTTTCTTTAATTTTGTTGTGTACCACTAAAGAAATCTTAATTTTTAACACCTTTACTTTATGCGTAGCATAGACTGTCGATTTGATATTGATATTTTTTGTACGAAATCCTTGCAGGGATATCCAAAAGTGACGTTAGTATGATTTTAAGAAATAACACTGTTTACTTCTCAATTATTGTTAGATACGTTGCAACACTTAAAATACCACCTATTTTCTCAAATTCACGAGAATTAATTTCACGTCAGTCAGCAAATTCCCATAAATAGTGAATATGTATGGAATAAATATATATTTTTTGTTTAAATATACTTCAAATATGATAATGAGGTATTAAAAAAGTGGTATAAAAACGTTGCTTCTTTCCGTTAAAACTGACGCTCTCTGATCCATTTTCACATTAAATGTTCCCTGATTACTTAGTTATCCCCACTTTTGCCCTTCATTTGTTTAGGGGATCCCTCAGGAAGTAGTTTCCGTTTCCAGGGGGATTCGATCGGCCATTAACCCTAAAGAGGGTCGTCCTCTTCTTTCCCTCACACTCTTTCGGCAACAACACCATTACAATGGACTGACCCTCGCTCAACTCCATGGGCTGCACTCCACTTTAATTTCCGCGAGGAAGGGTGCAAGCATCGTTGTTTAAGGAATCGCCTCCAAAGGATCAATTCGGCATTCAATGGCCGTTACATTCTTCCGGTCATATATTCCCAATAAATGAGAGGCTCCGGATGGAATCCCGATGACGTCAGGGTCCTTGCTGGAATTATCGCGTTAAACTTGCGTGGGTTTCTCCTGTCAAATAAACCATCGAGTTGCAGCGGGTCGGGTGAAATAGGGTCAAGGATGGCATTAAAGTTACAACAAGATTGCAAGATGGTGCGATTTAATTCAAGTTTAACTCAGTTAGGCCTCTCATAAAATAGTAATTGATATTATTATACCAATTACAGTATCTTACAGCATGTCCTTCATTTCTTAATAAAAGTATATTTTTTCTTACAGGCGATTTCAATTATTAGTGAAGGATCCTAATATATCCTTAAGTGGGATGATAAAGGTATATATGTAAATGTAAAGTTTATTATGAATGGTTAATTTAGAATGTACCATGGATTAGTTCAGTCTGTTATGGTGAAAGCATTGTTTCCTTAGGCATGGTATATGAACCAGTGCTGTCCATTGCCTTCCACTTGCAGCTGGCCCAGAGCTTGCTCATGAATAAATTAAATGCTTCTCCACAACAACAGCTCTAAGTAGAACGGGTGCAATACCAATTCGCGTCGAGGTTATTGTTTGAAGCTCACCTAATCTGGCAATATCTTTTGAATTAATGTCCCATCGTTCTGAAGGTTGTTTTCGGTTTGCAAATGAGATTACTAATTAGGTATTTGAGAGTATTCATATCTTAACGAACTCTTTTCAAGTCCGTTTTTTCTTGGGAAATATACATATTGACTAGGAAGTTTACCTGAATGTCGAGAGGGTGTAGAACTTGATTTCGATAGTGGATAACGTGTAACATGAATACTGTGCATTTCTTCCCTAAAATGGTACATTAATTCTTAAGTAACGCATCTATAGTCTCACATTGTTAATTGGCTTATTCTGATTGAAGTCTTGGAAATGAGATCACAAAAATTATTTAGAACTGTTTTACCCACAGTTTAGAGGACGTATTATAGTCTATTGCGAAATCTAAATAAAATTATATTGGTATCTAATTATAGGAAGATAAAGTCTAATATTGACATATGGTGTATATGAGCATGTATATGAGCATGAATTCAGAAAGAGATGTACTTCGAAACGTAATGAAAATTAACTGTAGTGACAAAGATACACGATCGTATAATGGTCATAACTTAAATACAGCAGTCTTTAATTACTTCACATTTCACACAGTTTAATATTCTTTTGTTGTGAAGAATATTTACTGCTTAATTGTTATTGCAATAATACAGATCTACTCCACTTTTAGTCTCCATAAGACTATTATCCGCCAAATGTGTATTTATTTGGACTATAGGTAAGTCAGTATTACTAAAGTACTGTGAGACTAATAATACATTTGTATCGGTTTCCATATCATTTCCATTTAAAATGAAATACGCCTAACCCATTTTATTGCTAAATTGTCTCATTCAACTGGGGATGAACAACCTTAGTTGATTATACTGCGTATAATTATGGTTTCGTAATAACCCTTAAGTACAGAAAAGACGCAAGAATGAATTGTTTTCGTCATTGCTTAGAATGTCTTTCCGTGGACTCAGTTTGAAATCGTCGTAAAATGGAAAAAAAATAATATCGACTGAAGAATTTTGACATTCTGCCTAATTTACAGCTCTTTACGCCCTTGGGCAAAAACCTTTAAGTTCCCCTCAGTTGTGAGGTCGCCACCGAAATCGACCTTTGAAGACTCCATCCACGTCACCTGACTCTATTTCTGTCCCTCCCTTGGGCCATCCCCCACTTATTCCCACCCCCGCCACTTCCGCCCCCGTCCAACACCTTCCTTGCCCCCTCTCCCCTGTTCTTAGAATGCAGTATTTCACACGCCTGCAGGGCCTCCACCCCCGATTTTCCATTCCCCATTTCCGTAAATGTTCAATCTCCTTATGCTCTCTTCCGCTTTACCATTTTCGCTACAGTTTTCTATACGAGGAGAACACTGTGATCAACTTTTTTCCCCTTTATATCTCAGTGACCCGTTCGATTCTCTTTAAATCTCTTCCTCTATCTCCAATTCACTGATCCCTCTCTTCCTCCAATTCAATTCCAGCTCGTTTTTCTTCCTCTGCAGTATTCGTATCTCTCTCCATGATTCTTTTCTTATCCTCCCCTAAACTTTTCTGTTCCTTATAGGTTGGACTTTACTTTCAGTCGATTCAACACTTGTACCGAAGTCATGTAGTAAATTTTTCACTGTGACTACTACTTTTGTCTATACGTTGCACTTCAGATCTTTCGAGTTGTAGCATTCTATTCATTTTGTTAAAGATTCTCTCCTAAAAAGATACTAATTCAAACCACGGCTTAGGTTTTCGAATTAATTTTGATTGAAATAAGCTGAACAGAATCCATTCTGTCATCCATTATTTCTTTCTCAGTCCTATAACTGCTGCTCCTAAAATTTATAAATCGGTTTAGTTTCACTACAACTTTTCCGCTGTGAACTGATTCAATTACGCGATAAATATCCCCTCGAAGGTCCTTATAGGATTTTTCCTTAGAGAAAAACATGATTACACGAGTTTTTGCACACGGTTATTGGTTATTTTGAGAGGATAGGAAAGTTTTCGATTAAAGAGAGTTATAAATAACAAACATAACGTTTTGATATAATATCCTGGTTGCCGATAAAAATCCATAAATATTTAGGGAGTTAACAGTAAATAGGATATAGGTAGGATAGGATGCAAATTTAATCGATAGATAGCTTTTATTTTGCTAAGATATGAGGCAGAAGTTGAATATGGATTTTATATACTTTCTTTCTTTTCGAATTCTTCAGAAAGTAATTGAATTTAATGATTAGTTTATGGGATTAGAAAAGACGTTTATTTGAAATTGAATATTATGTATTTAGTAATTTCCCCTGATAGTAATTATGTGATTGTATATATTCAGATTAGGAAACTCGAAAACACAAAAACATTTGTAGGAAGTTATACCTTGTTTACTTTAATAGAAAACTGCGTCAGTAGAAGAGGTTAAAAATGAAAATATCCTGCGCGTAAAATTCTCCTTCCACTTAAATGTATTTCCTCTTCTGCACTGAACAGTCATTGATGTTATACGAGGGTGTGCCAGAATAATTTTCCATTTCACGGGAAAGTACGGTACCCAAGTACCGTCGTTCGACACTTACTGCCTATTCATCGTCTTCATGTCCCAAATCTTCATTCCACTCCTCTGTTTTCTCCCATCTCTTCCACACTGAAGATTTTCACTTCGCTTTCCCACTCTTTCCAGCACCTGCTTCCCTCGCAAACGACGTCCTTTATCTCTTCTTCCAAGTTTCTTTCATCGTTTTCCTTGCATTCTTCATCTCTCTCCCCTTAAATCTCTCCTCGCCTCCATTTTCCTTCTTACCTGAAACACCCCAGTCCCTCCGACGCCCCACTAGCGCCATCTTCCTCCAGACGCGCCGTCGTCGCTCCAACTCTCCAGCGATAAACAATTCCATGAAGCACGTTGCCACCCGTGGAAAACGGTCACGTGATTTACTCCTCGTCCTTCGCTTTGGAGGGAAACTGCCGAAGCGATGAGAACTCTGCTCGGAATTACGTTGGAGATCAGGAAGTTTTGGACTATTAACTGAAGCTCGGTTGGTCAGAAGCATAGTATTTAGTGGAGGTTGTTATAGTTACGAAAAGCATCCATAATTTAATGATTACAGTTGATGTAAACTGTATCTTTCTTCAAACAAGCATCCTCGAACCTATTGTGGTGACGAAAATTCTGTATTTTCTTCATATTATTTTCAATGAGGAACATAAGTGAAATTCAGATGGCACAAATATTCACAACCTCCTGATTTTCTCATTTTTATCCGGATATGCATCTACGTTTATGTCAAACAAATACCTAGAAAGGAAAGTTCTCTAAATCACCATGCATTGAATTTATAACTATATAAAATTTGTTATTCAAACGTTAGGTCACAGCGTTCCTCTGCTATTCATAACTTGTTTTGTCTCACGTATTGAATTACACATCACGTATACATTTTATCATGCCGGATACTTACCATACACATTCGTCAAAGTGATGATATATTTATATAATACATTCTAGTCCTAAACAGCGAAGATTAAATTTACTTTCAAAACTACACAGCTCATATTATAATAAATTCCTGCACTTTTTATCACCGATAGTAATTCCATTCTTAGAAGGAACCAAAATAATACCAAAAGAAGACATGACAAAATGAGCAAAGACAATCACAAGCGGTGGTCGATAAATTCTTCTGAGCTTGGAAAATTTTCCTTCGTGAAGATCATCAACATAAAGAGTCCTACATGATCCCAATGCTACTGTTCGCAAAGTACCAAAGACATTAAGAAAGGAATAAGAATTTTATTGGATGTTGATGAAAGCGGGGATCCTTCCTTCGCTGCAGAGTAACAACACCTTCCCAAAAGTCGTTCCTTTATTCTGAGGTGGAGGAAAAAAATATCATCACTGAATTAATCCGATTCTTCCGGCGACAAATAAACTCTAGCACCTCCTTTTGCTCGGTGTTTACCAGCAATATAAACGTCTACCTCGTAGAGGATACGTCCTGAACATTTTTCCGGCACATCAAGATCGGAAGAGGGCAATGTCGCTGTTTATAAGCTAGCAGGAGCTGCGGAGGAAAATTTTCCGATTGCCACGCACGATAAAAAATGAATAAAATGGAAATATAGTCCGTAAAAATATAAGATAATTTATCGCGATCCCGCCCTTCCATCGTTGTTTATGGGGCAGAAAAATGGGCGATTGCAAAAGTTGGTCGAAAGGGAATCGATTCCTTTGACGGGTTTTGTGCTGCCGAGGGTGGACGGAAAGGGAACCAATAAAATAGGAATGGGAGAGGAAAATGATCCACTGGAGTAAATAAATAGAGGGCCGACACATCTTCGGGATGTATGGAGATGAGGTTTTGAAAAGTATCAAATTCTGTGACACATAAATTATGTAAAGTGAAAGTTTAGGGCTTAAAGCATTATCACAAAACGACGTTTTGTATGAAAGGAATATTAGGTTATGAAGGTAAATGAGATAAAAGGTAACAGTAATCACAACTTCGAAATCGTAAGAATAAACATTAGGTGTAATAGAAAATTACATTCTCCCAGTTTCAATACACTTTATCAAATACCGGTAACGTAAAAATATTGCAATAGTGTAGCGGGCCAATTATACTCATGCCGAAAATTCCTTATATTAGATATTTTAGAAAATAGCAAAACAGAACAATTAAAGTGAAACTATAAAAGCACATAATTTACTCCTAATTTGTTTAAATTAAATGGTTTTGCTTAGAAGAAATTTTGCAAAATAGATTCCAGATTCCTGGAAGCTAAAAGCTTTTAACATATTAAATTCAGTACGGGAAATGTTTTGCAAGCTAATGCAATGTTAGTCACATGTATACTTCTTTTAATGAAGTATCCATTTTCTAATACATCGAGCTCACTGGCTAAAAAAGGCTTCCTTTTGGACGTAAGTACCTATGTCGCTGTAAAAACAGTAGGAGCCTTCTCTTCTTCTTCATCGAACTTGTATAGTATCATGACACCGTTTAAGCCTTTAATCTGTGTCTTCTCCGTAAATCTACATTCATTGAAGGGATTTTTTGTTTGCATCACTTAAAAAGCGAATAGATCTAAAATTAGATACTTCAGTATAACATATGAAAAAATACACACGAATGCTATGAAATTACCTGAAATCAGTAATTGTGATCTTTTTCCTAAGAGAACGAATAAAAATTTATCATTAAGTGTTATTTTGAGGAAACGTGGGGACTAGATACTTAGCCAAATTTCCCGAGCAATAGATAAATCAATTCGACGAGTAATTGTGGGTTGAATTTCTCTATTGTGGAAATGAGAAATAAGATATAAAATAATAATTACCTTTGGAATATATTGATATTGAAAGATTCATTATCCAAATAATCAATAACCATTTGCATTTCCAGTCATTCTTGTGAATAAAGAAATTTCAGGGTTTGAAACCTCTCTTTATACCCCACGAGTGAAGATTAAATTAGCTTAGAGTGATATTCACCGCGGAAAATCAATCAAAAGTGACAGATATCGAAAAGGAGCATGATATAACTTGAAATACGTGGTGATAATACATCATCGTATCCCTTCATACGACTGGACACATCAAATATTCTTTTGCAGCCATGGAAAAGGGGTACCCACACAGGTCTAAATTCAGTGAGGGTCGATAAACTTTAAATTTGATTACGAATTCAATTCAGTTTCCCATCGAGAGAATATGAAATTCGGGCCCGGAACATTTAAAAATCGTTACGGCGGTTGATTTAGAGGCGTATTTTTCTATTCCCAGGCTATCAAGGAGGCGTATTTCACGGACACAATGGCTGCGGGGGCGAAAAAGAAGTCTCTTCTATTTCCCTCCGCGATAAATAAAGACGAAATTATTTCGAGCCCTCTTCTCTTCCACATGCATCATCTCACCCCGCCCAGATCTACGTCTCCATTTATCCTCATCCCCACTCCATCTAATCCCTCGGCACACCACCTCATTTCTCTCTCAAAATGCTCCATTTCCAGCTCACATCTCTCTCATAGCGGCTTCCCTTGTCCTTCTTCCGCCATCGTCATCTCTAAACCACTTCCTCATCTTATTTTTTTCCTTTCTTTCCCTCCGTCCGAGATTCATATCATCGCCGGTTGACTTTAATGAACTCCCACCGTTCTTTGGCGTCCCATCCATCTCTCTCATAACCCACCCCCTAACACGCCCCCCATTCTCTCTCTCCCCGTCCACTTCCTTTTTTTCCACCCCTTTTCCTTCCTCCCCCTGCCCACTTCCCTTCACTCCACCTCTCCTAGGTTTACTTCCCCCATCGCCCCCGTCTTCGACAGGAAAATTTCTTCAAATTCCCATCAGGAGCCATCCCTTCCGCGCCGCCTCATCTTAAGGACATTAGAGATTTTTCGTTACTCTTCCAGAGGAGCTGGGTGCCGAAGTAACGTGATTGGAGATCCCCGGCTGTTCCCGAGCGCTTCTCTCTTCATGATGGCGCGGATTCGGCTGCGAAAGATGTTATCATTCAATTCAGCCGGCGCGGGTGAAATTTCATTCATGAAGTATCCGATCCTCCCCCGAACGGTAATCATACATTGTAAATGGGAAGGGATATGGGCTCTTCGATTCTTCTGAATAATTTATTCCCTCGAAAAGGTAAACGCTTAATTATATGTGAATGGAAACGGCGGGCTTTTCAATGCAAATAGTGTCGGTGAAATTTTTGCTTTCTCCCTCACTTTCAATGGCGAATATGTTTTTGACCTCCGTGAAATTTCGGCTCCAGAAGTTTAACGGCATCTGGTGAATCGAGTGATGCTTGTTTACAACTAACTTATTTATGAGAGCAAAAATTGGCAGTTCACATCAATGATGTATAAAAACAGGAACTAATACCGCGTAAGCTACTCCTAAAACATGCATCGCCATTTTTAATAATAAATAAGGGTCGTATATTTTTATCGGGTGACCTGCTTTATCATCAAGGTTGGTGAAAAATTCAACTGTTGAAGGTTATTCCCTTCATCATTTACTGCACTCTGGTATCTGAAAAACGGTGTTATTAACGCATAATTATTTTAGCAATCAATTTTTTTATTAATTTGGGTTCCTGTGGAAACTAATATTTTAAGGAAACGAAATTGATTTTTCATTGTTGACTTAAACTCTCCTTTTTACCTGTAGTAGTAACTCTGGGAAGTAATATTTAAATTGAGCGAAACTAATACATGATTGGTAGCTTTAAAAGTACCAATTACTGTTTATACGAAGGTATCAAAGCAGAAAAAGTTTCTTTGCTTGAACCCGCGTATCACCAAGCTGTTGATTTTCCCATGATGGAAGCCGCTATCCCTTTAATCTTATGTTTCCTGTATTTCAGGCCCGTAGTCTCCTTCACAACATCACTCACCCGTCGAAGCCTGCTTCACATCCTCCGCGATAAGTTCCTCGAATCCCTCGATTCCCTAACTTATTCCCCGGGGCATTTCACCTCGGGGCAAAAACGCACTCTCCCCCCGCTCCTCGGAAGAGCGAAGGCTTGTATTTATTAACTTGAATTCCATTATTTTTTCAAGTAAACATCTCCTCCGCTAACCCCTCCCTTCCTGCCTGGATGAGCGCTCCTCACGTCTCTTCTCTTTCTCTCCAATTGCACAATTCATTCCTGGGTTTATGCGCGTCCTCTGCCGCTCATCCCCTTCATTTATTCCGTTTCCCGTCTTCTAAAAAATCTTCCCCTCCTTCGCCAATTCCGCACCATGAACAGTTTCTTTTCATCCCGTCCTTAACCCTCTCTCATTCCCTATGTAGAAGCCGCCGCTCACTTCCATTATTCTCCCTCCTTTTATCACCATCTCTCCCGCCGTTCAATTTCGCTCCGTTTCATTTCACCCCTTCCGCTTTTTTTTATTTCCATCTCTTTTTTTCCTCCTGAGATGTCATAACCCGACCATTATGACTGTCATCAAAATTGCATTATTTCACTTTCATATCAAGTTCTCTTTCCAGATTCATATGTTCCCTCTTTCGCCGCGGAACTCTTTCGACGCGGGGTTATCACGCCCTTTATTTCCTGACGCAGTTTCCCCGAACGCGTCCTCTGCCGCGTCTCAAACCGACTCGGATTGAAGCGGTAATTATTTCCTCGCAGTTGCGCTCGTTCGTTTCGTTAAAGTCGCCGCTGTTTTTGCGTCGTTCGCGCCTCTGTTGATGTGCGAGGAAGGGACGTTAAATGCATTGCAACAATGTTAATGTGGCCCAAGGCATTGCGACGTCAGGCTGTGGTGCAAATCCAGTGCGGCTGTTAGATTCTAAAACAATGGCTATTACGGGGGAAAATTTTGTTCTTTTCAAGAGAGCTTTGATTATCATGTTAAAGGCGTATGTTTTCATTTTCATATGCCTCTTCATTCGCAAAAAACTAATATCGATAAATAATTACATGATTGTTCAGTGAATTTGGGTTGGTTGGGATTATGAACGAGCCACATTTGGTATAATTTCTTTTATTCTTTCACAATTCAGTCATCAGCACTATTTACTATCTGTTCAGGATACCTTTTGGGAGTTTTATGTTTTAAGTTTATTTGATTCTATGCTTCGGTACTTGTTCATTATAAAGCGTCAATACATCATCTTAATATTTCAGTACATCCCTTGCTACATAACATTATGGGTAATATAAGCCTTTCCCTAAAATTTCCAGCAAAACTTTTAGTATGTGCACAAGAAGCGGCAATATTTTTCTTTCTTTAAGAAAATAGAAAAAAACATCAATGCTCGTGGTACACAAATGATTATGCGGTGTAATATTCATACAGAGTCAAAGCCAAGCCATCTTTGAGTTTGGTTTACTTTGAATGTGCATTTCATGAATTCATTAAATTAACGAAACAAACAAAGATAAAACTTTAAGTGAAGTTTTGGCAAGGAAATTCACGAAAATGGCAGGAATACGGTATTCAAAGCATAAATTAACTCGGAATCGTAAGAGAATTATTTACCCTATTATTTTCTGGAGGAAATGCAGTCTTACGAAAATATATGGCTGCTTGTAAATAACGAAATATGTAAGAATACTCGTCCAGAGCTCAGAAAACTTTCCCGTACATTTTAATATTCAGGAGCTTCGTAAGGAGCGTCTCATTAATGCAAAGTCAACATAAACACGCAAATTAAATGGTAATGTTCCTCGGGCATCGAGGCATCCTTCGGAAAGGTTGCAATTTAAAATAAATTACGAGAAATTCCTCGCAAGAATCAACAACAGGAATTCTTTTAAGAAAAAATTAAAATTCCGCCGTCCATGTTATCTTTTAAGGTTACTGAATTTATTAGTTTTCCGCTGAAGTTGACTCGAGATGGATGAAGTAAATGAACTTCCCTTTAATATACCTTCTCTTCTCTTTCCAGAGTCTACCGCTTTTTATAATAAGCCCTCGCCAAATGTAATTAGGGACTCTAAGATATTTAATTATAAGGGGTATGCGATTGATTAAATCACGCCTAATCCCTTCGAAGCCGAAGAGGAAATTCTGCAGTATTATATCAAGTCTGATGGCACGAATAAGCTTTCCATTTTAATTTGAAATTGAAATGTGACTCGGAAGGAAATGCGATAAAAGGATTTTATCAAAATGAGCGGAGAGGCTGTCGGAGGGTTGGAAGAGGCTGGTGGATGCAGAAATATCTGCGAGGGAGCAGAAGATAGGAAGGAAAGGGAGAGATAGGGGATTTGGAGGAGGAAGAGGCATGTAGCGGGATTAAGGGAAGGCAGTGGTGAGGAGTGTGACAGAGAGGTTGGGAAGTTAAGTCGAGTTTTAAGGGGGCAAGGGCGGGAGGTGCAAAGACCGGGGAGGATATGAGGTCAAAGGGTTAGGGAAAAAAAGGGATTTATTTTGCGGCGCATATCCGAGGGAGGGCGCCACGTTATTCTCTTGTTTGCCACTTAGAGCTGCTCTCCCCTCCAATCAGGTGGCGGCACAATCCAATTGCCCGTTGCCGTCACCCGGACGTGGCGTCTTTGAATGGATGTCCTATTGGGGGAGGCACATAACACGGGGCTCACTCCTCTTTCCCGTCCTTTGTTCGATCTCTTCATCTATTTTCTCTTTCACATGCACAATTTATCCCTTAAGGGAAATTTGTGTTGGGGCATCGCTAAATATATTTATTATATTAATTTATTTTGAATTAAAATAAGCTATTCCTTGCCCGGAAACATAACAATCTTATATGTCCTGACATCAAAATATATTGCTAGATCTCGATCCTCGGTTTTGTCTTGACGAAATTCTCTGCAAAATAATACTTAAACTAGTCTATTAAGTTATATCTATGTTTCCCTTGCTTATGCTAATACCATTTTAATGCTTGTTACATTTTTGATCGTCTTGAACATTTGAGAAAGTATCCAGCACATTTAACGTTACTGATAAAACATCAACAGGTATATAATGATTATAATAATTAAGTATTAAACTCAAAATAAGTAACCAAACATTTTTATGGTTTATTCCATTCTTTACATAATGTTTTTTGAGTTAATTTTAATCCTTATTACGTTAATAAGTTTTTAAGGATAGTGTTTCTACCTATATTGTGCATTTAAAGTATTTTATGAAGAGTCGTTGCAATTGGACAGCATAATTATCATAAATAGATGAATGAGATATAATAGTGATAACATTTCTTTAACTAAGCTTCGTCTTTTACCAGACAGCTGTTTTCCTCGTTCTTGATGTAAATTTAACATATTTCTTCCAGCAAGGATCAAAAGCTTTGATATAAAAAGAAAATGTGAAGTAGAATGCTCTTCCATTCTCTACTTTTGCACGCACTCCAACCCTTTTGAGTCTTCTGGTTGACATCTTGTTAGTTTTGCCAGCCTTTGCACGGTTATATGAAAAATCTGCTCATATGCGGTCTTTATTTTCTCCGTCAAACGCAATTCATTCTTGTGACAATTGAACGGACTCACATAAACTGATTCAGCTCTAATCCAATCAAGTGCTCCAGCAGAGTCATGCTCTGGAGTAGCTCTCCGAAAATAAGAGGTTACAAATCCCTTTTAAGAAAAACAATTAAAAGACGGCATTGGATTCGACGTGCTAACAACGTGTCTTCAGCAATTACCGACCTCTCTCCTATACCTCTGCGCCAGTGGATTGCTGCACTAAAGATTTTTTTGTCGCGAGGCGCACCAATAAGTCAACAGAGAAAAACTCCAATTAAGGCGAAGAGTTAAATCGCGATTAATTTATAAATGTTTCCGAAATATTATAGAAAAAATAAATTGAGCATATGACATTATATCTAAGCCTTTTGCATCACTACTACATTATCAGCAATATTTAAATGAATTCTTCCTTAATTAGATTTCGGCCTAAAATTGTATCTTGCAGATACTATTTTCAGTTTGCTTGAAGTACTCTGGAATGCAAATCTTAATGGCATTTCCTTGCATTTTTTTCTCTAACTTTGCATCAATGTCTTAAGTGCCGCAGATTTATTAAAGCATACACTCATTTCTGCTTTCAAGAACTATTTACGTATAGTTTTAGAATTTTGCAGTGAATCTTACAGTCTCTATTTATGAACTTTCTTTACAATTATTTCATTTCCCTCAACTTTCTAAACATAATTTTCTTAATTTAGAGAAAAAGTATAATTAGAAGTTAGAAAAAAAGTTTATCGTAACGAAAACGTATTTGTCTAATAGCTTAAGAAAAAAAATCCCAAGGAAAAACGGGCTTGAAAAAAGTCTGACGGGGCCGGAGTATCGAACCCGGGATCTTTTTCTACCCGGGAGGTTGCCTTAACCATCTAGGTTACCCGGCCAGAAAAATTTAACAAGCCGTTTGGGGACATCGTATGCAAGGGCAAGATGGTTAAGGCAGCCTCCCGGATAGAGGAAGATCCCGGGTTCGATTCCCGGCCCCCGCAGACTTTTCTCAAGTCTGTTTTTCCTTGGGATTTTTAATGGGTGCACGCCCTCATGTGCAAAATATCTAAGCCTTTTCCTTGAGCCTAAGCGAAAGGAAACAATACGGAAAATGATGTAATATTTAGTAATGGCGAAGTATTAATAGAAATTATGATTAAATTAATTTTATTAATATTTCCCTATTCGGTGGATATTGAGATTGGAAATCTTTATCGTCATATTTATTATTCACTATTAACTTATTAATATATTTATTACTATTCAATATACGGAGATGACTTAGGAAAGAGAGAGCATGAAGGAACAAATAATTGATGATGGGTATTGAAAAAAAATCAAAAATGCTTATAGGAAAGTATAATAAGAAAATATCCCCAAATAACGGAGAGTAATTCTGAGCAAATCTACAGATGTGAATGTCTTAATGATACGAAAAGAAGCATTTTCCAGCATTACGAGATGCATAATATAAGTATGAACATAAAATCTATAAATGAAATAAAGAGCTAAAAGATTAATGGAGGTGAAAAAAATCAACATGACCGGGAATCAAACGAAGATGTTCATGGAGGATGCTCCAACCAATTCACTTAACTCGCATAAATGTTAAATTCTGTTAAATTCTGGATAATTTGAGTATATAAATCTATGAAATGTATGTAAATTATATCTGTAAATATACAAAAACAGAGAGTATTAAATAGGTATCGTACGACATAAAATGGGAGATGATGAATCAAAGAATTGGTTGGCTATCAACAGGATCCCCAAGAACCTTCTTCTCCTCAATCCGTTCTTTTACGCGAGTTCTTTAAAGCCTCCTTCTTTCCTTCATTCTCTCACTGCGCGCCCTTTAATTCCACTCCCTAAATCCCTGGACTTGTATATCAGACCCTAGGAGATAAGGGCTGCGCATCCTTTTGCTTTTCCCTCCAATCGGTGAGTTCGTCGAATCGTTTTTGGCTTTTCGGCATAAAAGCTTGATTGCGACGTTTCATGGCGTCGGGCTCTTTTCTTCGGGAGCTTTCATTTGTTAGCCAAGAACTTATTGCATGATCCGAACCTCTTGTATCTCGTGCGCTCCAAATACCGTAAACCCTTGCCTCTGCCTCCATTCAAACTGGGAGTAAACGATGCCATTTGGGAGTGTTATCAGAACGAATTTTTAATGAAAGTTCCGTTTCGCTCTTTTTTTTCGTACTGCTCGCTCAAAGTACCCGGTTTATCCGCACTATCTCTCACCTGTCATGAGAGAAATGAATACCTCTGACCGGATTCGCTGCGGTATTTGGAATGTGTTTGAGGTGCACGTCTTTATCGTTCGATGACGTCAGAACACTCCAAGTAATTCCGTCATTATCAAAGGAAATAACTAGGATGTATGTTCTGATAACTGTTTACCGAGGTATACGACACCCAGATTCCCATTCAGAGTACGATTAATAATTAAGTAGATTTATCTTAAGGGATATTCCAGGAGCTATAGATACTTATTTTTAAATCAGATCATTATATACCTGGATTGCGACATTTATCCGGAGAACTTACATTATGGAATCATGAAATTCGACATAATACCTGTAGAAGCAGATTTAGGAACTTTATCAAATTAAAAACAACTAATTAAATAAAGTATGCAAATAAACTTTATCATTATCATTCATTTATTTGTTACAGATGAAAATATACTCCGGTTGTAACATTATTACATTAATACACTACATTAGCACATTTTCATTACATAAACTTACAATAATTGGCGTTTACTATGCTAATTACAATAATACAACGTTATTACTATATAGTGCATACATCATACAGCTAAAAAATATAATTATTATAATCCATTCATCATCTATCTACAACATTTCACTATTTTGAGATATTCATGAAACATTTTCACTATTATAGTACATTTATTTCTAAATATAAACTATACATTGTCACTAAGGATCTGTTACCTAGCTACTGCAGTATCTAAATGATGTCGTTTTCCTTACAAGTGGTACATTTTTACGTTAAAGCTAAGTTACACTCTATAAATTTGAGTATATGTACGTAATATATCGTATCTTGGAGGGTGACAATCGAATTTTCATAATGATACTTTATAAGCATTTATATATTTTTAATACTTGTATATATCAGGCAGCCTACTAATAGTAATTCTCCAAATCTTGTGGCATGGTTAATCATTTACCGTTTCTGTATATTACCCTATGCAATATTATACAATATATGATATGGTATTTAATATAATATAATAAATAATATTTGGTACACAATTCCTACTTTATTGATTTTTAATGCAATATTTCACTATTTAAAACTATCCTTGCACCATCATATGAAAATTTAAAATTAATAACTGAATACAGTGCTTCCTGTCATTTTACCCAATAAAACCAAATAGAGGTTCCTATGCTACGAGTAAAAGGGAAAGAATTCAATTTATTCGTGATTTTCCGAGGATGACGTTAAGTGAAATTTGCATTATTAGTGCTTCCCGTCCAATTAATTCCGGAGGAACTCCGTCTTGCAAACCTCTGCACTTAAAAAAAAGAAATACCTGCGGTTGGCAGGGATCTCTGTTTTTGTAACGGACACCGTATACATTTTCATCACTCCCGGAGAGTCTGTCGTGGATAGCGAGTTTCGGAATTGTTGCTTCGGGACCGCCATAACTTTTCCGCTTTTGTTTTCTTTCCTACGCCAGTTAATTATTTTCCTGTCTCCTCGCGAAAGAAATCCCCCGCTCTTCTTATTGGAGGAGACCGCACTGTTTTCATTTATTTGGCGAAAAAAGATAGTTGTGCGGTCGGCGATTGAGGTCTAAATAAAATTTTTGGCTCGGAGCCAATCTGGGATTTGGACAGCCCTGGTTGGAGCAAATAGGAGTGTCAGAATGGGGAGGAAGATGGCCGCCCGAGAAGGGGAGGAAGGAATAGAGGAGCGGAAACGGATTGGATGAGTTAAGGAAGGAGGGCCGTTAAGGGTGGGCCTTAAAGAGGGCCAGCGGAGAGACGGTCACCCAGAAGAGGGCTCTGGAACTGAAAGTTACCGAGAGCAGCTCTTGGGGGAACCACACGTCCTTCGACCACAGCGAGGCCCCTCACCTCCTTCCCATTTTTCGAAACCTCAGCCCTCGCTAAAAGAATAAAAACTTTAGAGCCGCAGCGTCCCACGGGAGGGAGGGAAGGGTTTTTAAGAGAGGAAGGGCAAAGTGCATGTGGGTGGAGGGAAGGAATGGGCTCCGGGTGATTACATAGGGGTGAATTATGGGGAAGATAGGGATATTTGCGGTGGTAACGGGATTCCATGGCCCACACTGACTAGGCCATTCCGAGCGGAAAAAAGCAGGAACGCGGTGATCGTATCGGAACGGTTTTTCCCAATCAAATGGCGGAGCGCGCGAATTAAAATCGAACCGCGTCTCCCCTCTGTCATTATTTAGATCGTTTGAACTCGCAGGTCCATTCGAACGCAACACGAATACCTTTTATGTCTGTCTTAATGAGACTCACATGAAGGTATAATATTCAGATGAAGGTAAATATTTCTGCTTTTAATAATATATTTTCTAAGGATGGATCCCTTGTCATATTCATGGCACTTTGTCTAGCATAAATAATGATTGATAATAAAATAAATTTAAACTCTTTCGGTGTTGGAAAACAGTCCTATACCTTCAGGTATGCTCACATTTTTGCATTAAGGCATCTTATGATACTGACTTAATGTAATTGAGAGAATTTACATACCTATGAGGCTTACTTCATATACATTTTTATATGATAGTAAAATGAAAATAATAGTGACAATTAGGTACTCACACCTGAGAAGTGTAATTTTCATCCAGCACTATGACTGTGTCTATTTTTCAAGAAGTTAGGTAGTGAAATTCGGGAAATTTAGGGTCTATATGCCTACCAATAAATTAAAAGACTTGCACAAAGTAATTCACTTATGTCAAATGGAAGTTTTTTAGTCGTAAAATTGTTCTGATTACTCCGCAAAAGAGTTGACAGGATCTTCTTCCTGAAAGGTAAAAAGGATGCAATAAGCAATGATTGAAATTTTCCAATCATTTAAACTAAATTATGTCAGAGGCAGGAGACCATCAAATTTTCTACTTATTGAATGATGCAAATCGATCAGGAGAGCTGCGAACAAATTACAACAGTTGAATTGAAATGCACATACGATTGTCATCTCCATGGCAGGATGTCCCCGAAAGTGCAAATTTCGGTTCACTTTCTCCCATCAACTGGTGCGTACAGCCAGGGATCGAGGATCTTCCCCATTTGCCGCTTTAATTTTTCTCGATGAACTTCCATAAATTAAGCGGGGCCGGAGGAATCTTCATCACTCATACCGCAATCAGTTCCGAAGACGAAATTCCCCCGCAATGAAAAACAAAGGATCCCTACCTTTCTCCTGCTCACATTACGCACCTTCATGCTTACGCCCTCATCTCATTTCCTTCTTTCCTTTCTCCTCATCTTGTAGGCAACATTCCCTTAAACTCGGCAGACAAACCTCATTCAGCCAGAGTCAAATCCCTCCTACAACCAAAGGTCTCTAACCCCATCAAGTTCTCCTATTCCTCCTATTCTTCCCCTCCCCCAGACGTCTCTCCTGCCCTACTCGTATTGCCTCTTGGTGGTCGCTCCTCAAGAGCCATTCCCTCCTAATGACTCCGAGGTTCGGGGGCGAAGGGGGGTCCGGACAAAAAGGGGCGTATCCGGTTGCAGCGGCGTGGGGAGAGGCGGATTCGAGACATCCTCTTGAGGGGTCGATATAGGTGAAATTCGTACATGCATTGTCCGCTCTACGGTACTTTAAACAGTCGTTGCACGGCGAACGCGCTATCGATTTCGAAGCGATGCGTTTCTCTCGAATGGACTTTTCGGTGTTTCGACCGATCAATCTCCGAAAGGAAGGAAAAGGTTTCCTAGTTTGCTGAATTTGATTAGTATGAAGATCGATGCGAGATATGTAAACCATCTGAGAGATTCTGTCATGCTGGAAACGCTTGATTTAGCTCTTAAGTTGACAATTTGGTTAAATAAATTAATTTCATAGTTAATGGTGGTAAATCTAGTAACTAGCAATGGTTGCAAGAGATATGAAAGTAAAACTAATCCTCATTTGCTGAATTTGTGAACAAGGCATACGAAAGTCAAAAAAATTCTCATTTGCTGAAATTATGAACTAAACTAAGGAAAAGTGAGTTTATTCATATGGAAATCGAATGTAGATCCAATTTCCATTTATTTAATTTTACTTATTCTCGAAAATATGCTCAAACTTATGTTTCGCGGAATTATTTATAAATAAATCCGTAAGTAAATATTCCCTTAGACATTCAGACCATTTCATACTGAACATCAAAATGAAAGCAAAAAGATATCCAAAGTCTTATGATTTAACTTGGCACAAAAGAATACGACTATGACAAACACAGGACACAAAAACAATTACGCAAAAGACAGAAATCAGCTGCTTAGCAAGCGAAAAGCCTTAAAGTGAGACTTTTAGATCCTTTGATTCGCATTGAATAGTGCAAATTCCATTTACTTTCGTAAAATCAAAGTACCGCAAGATTTACATAGTAGAATAAGGTTTCTTTGTCCCTCCGTGATTCGAAGGTTCCTAATATTGATATATTTCCAAGGAAATGTGTAATACAACTTTTCTTCCATAGTATAATAATGATTAGTATACATAAACAGTGGTAGAAAATTCCAAATAAATTGTCGATGTTTCTTCTCTCTTTCTTCTTCCTCAACAGAGTTTATATCCATACCTTGCTATAAATTGGTGTTACAAAGAATATGTTAAGAGTGATAGACTGTGACGTCTATGTAGTGAGTTTTCTTATGTTACACTTAATTTCAAAACATTCATCGCCGAGAAAGAAGATTTGAATTATTCCATTTTCCAAGAATTCTGCGCAAAATTCCTGATTCTAACAGCTTTTTAAGGCGATTTAGTCATTTTCCTTCGCAATATTTCAGTACTTATGATGTGCCTCTTTTGTGTCAGCTTTAGAGGCATTTTGATGAGCCCCAAAATTCAAAGCAGAATTCATATAAGGTTTTAAGAATATTTCATCTTTCAAAAACGATTCCTAAATTAACACATTTTGAAGAGGAAGCCCGTTGAACGATCCTGGGAAGCCTTAGCCCCATAAGAAGCTGGAAAAACTAAAGAAGACTCGACGAAAGACATTGAGAGCTTGCAGCAGCCAAAGGAGCTTAAGGGAGGAATTAAGGGAGGAACAAAGACATAAAAGCAATTCTCGAAGGAGTTAACGACGAAAGAGATGCACCCCCTCTCTGACCTCACACACTCCCACCATTAGAAGGATGTCTCTGCTCCCTTATAGGCCCTTCCTTCGGCGTCTATTTCTCTTACCTCCTCTCCAAATGTTATCCTTACGTTTCTACGTTAATTCCCACTAATTTCACGTGTTAAACTCCAGCATTGGGAAATGGGCCCTTAAAGGATTTCAATCAGACGTCACTCTTGGCTCCGTGCCCTGGATCTCCACTAGTGATATGACTAAAGCGCCCCCCGAGCCCTGTTGCTGTCTAGGTGAAAATTGCATTTCCATAGGAGGCACGTTTTGCTCGTAGTTTTCCTTGCCATTACGCACGCCATGAATTATCCGACGCAGCAACGACCCGCGCGACCGAATTCTGATTATTTTATCATCCCTTCGCATCCTCTTCAATGGAAACGAAATTAACTCAGCCGCTTCATAATTCACGTGGGTTTAATCAAGGACTCCACCTCGCGAGGCGCTCTTCTCTCACAAAACATGAAATCTTACGATATATCCGATCATTACCCTAACAAGATAACCTCCGTCGCCCGATAACGCAAACTTCTTAATCTTTCCCCCGAATCTCTCTCCTTTTCGCAATCTTCCCATAATTAATTCATCATCTTCCACTCCTGCAGCCTCTTCCGCGAGGCTCTTTCTCATCTCCCGGCGGAATACAAGTTTCTCTCTCTCTCTCTCTCTCACTGGAAAAGTTCGCGCCAACTATAGTTTCAGGGGCTTCATTCTCTGAAGCCATCCGGCACAAAGTTGGCATAACCTCAGCGGAAAATAAATCCGGCGTCCCCGCAGCTTTTCCCGACGTCCTCGCTATCTTCCCCGGCTCACCTTTTCCTCGCCGACCGCGCCATTGACCGACTCTTCCACGTTGACTCAGACGCGCATTCCAATTAAGCGTTATCTTTAGCCCATCCCCGAATTCCCATTTCCTCTCTCTCTCTTCCCCCTTCGTTCCACACGATATCAACTCTTCTCCATCAATACCTTTGGAGATACCTCCCGCGACGAGTATTTCCATATTTCCCATCTTCATCTCCCACGCACGTCTCCTCCTTATTTAATTCCCCGAACTCGAGTCGCTGACATTTATTGGGCATTATAGTCTTGTAATCTATACATCTCGTCGAAGCCTTTGGGGTATGCATCTTTCATCTCCGTTCCCATTTTACCAGGGACTCTCATGCTTTAATTAACCCTTTCCCTATCACCCCCATTTATTGTTTTCCCTATTTCGGATGTCTTCTGAAGTGCCAGCCCTCCATCCATCCCGTCCTCGCGTAAGTGATTCATTAATTTAGACTTTATTCGAGGAAATCAGGCGGAGTCGAGAGCTCCAATCGTGACTGGAATGTTGGAAATATCGAATCAAGTGGCTCACTTGAAAATATTAAACAATCGAGGAAGTAGGCGCTAATATTTCCCGGAAGACCTCGCGTTCTTCGTCTATCTATTTATACCAAAGGAACTGTCGAGGGGTGCGCAGTGAATTTCGCCCAGAGGATGTCTAAGTTAAATTGAAAATCGGTGGGAGTAATAAGTAGCGTATGGGAGCAGTACTGAAGCATCCACGAAGTGAAATCCCCGTAGCACCGCTTTGAACAGACATTTCGAGGAAGTATTTGACTTCTTCTGCTGACTTGAAAGAGGAAATATCAAAAGCAGGGATCGAGGTTGATGTATGCTTTATATAATATCTGTACTGCCAAATTCTCTAAAAGTCCATCCTCTTTTGGAAAGAGTTGAAGCTTGATGTTTGACTTCAGCATAGATTCGGAATAAAATTGCGAAAATATTTCAATGAATGTATTTCGCTTGCTAATTACATTGAGATTCCACCTTGTGGTAACACAACGTTTCTAATAATTCATCCATGTGGTGTAAGGACAGATATGATAAGTTATATTTTCCATGATGCTCATGGTTCTAAATAAA
The DNA here is from genome assembly GCA_947579665.1 of Sympetrum striolatum. NCBI lineage: Eukaryota > Metazoa > Arthropoda > Insecta > Odonata > Libellulidae > Sympetrum > Sympetrum striolatum. The sequence continues at coordinate 26,404,509 of OX388341.1, forward strand.
AAATTAATTATTTAGTCACTGTAAACACAAAATGTTTGAATAAGTAATCCTGAACAAAACGTACATAAATCCCGTTATATATTGGTGTAAATTCATCTTCAAAATACCTATAGCATGGAGTTTTTATTTGAACCGAAGCTTCCACATCTCGTTCATTTACATTTGAAATGAAACAACTATTTCCATGTCCATTATTTGAATTAGAAATTCTAAATAAATAAATCTTATTCAAGAAAACCGGAATTTCAATTTGAAGATTTTTTTAAAGCTTGCCAATGTCGACATTATAAATAACTATTCGTAATTACCCTTCTTCTAGTCAGATCGTCTCTAATACGTAAAGCTAACTAACCAACATTTTGCCAACGTAGCTTAATCTTCTTAAATAAAAGTTCTTATTGATAGATTTGGCAATATCAAATGATTGACTGCTGAATTTTGCTAATACTTTCAATATGGAATAGAAGAATTCATTTTGTCTTTTAATTGCTTTCCCCTCAGCGATTCCAACCCAGTTCAATCTCGTGTTACTCATCCATCTTCCCCATCACTAATATCACCATCGGACTCATAACTTCGCCGCTCCCTCTAATTTATATTCCGCTAATAACTCTTTCATCTACATCGCTTCTTTCTCCGCATATTTCTCTTCCTCGGACACGACTTTAATATCCTGGGTAACATATCACATTCTCTCTCAAAATTTTTGCGCAATTCTGACCCGAAAAAATTCGTATCTCCTCCGATCCAACCTCTTTAACATACAAAAGGCACAATTTGCATGTTTTTTCAGTTGTTGCAATAACATCCGTCTACAGTTACACTAAGTAAATGTATTGCTTTTGCCAAATTTAGTATCTAATTCAGATTTATCGACATTCTAAGCTTTTCATAGTTTGTTTCTTTCTTACATGAAGTTTGAGCATCTTTCTTTTTTGCACCACATTTACCTATCATAAATACTCTAAAAGCAAAATGTACTTTTTTAAAAGGAAATGGGGGTGTTTTATTTGGTTCCAGCAATACCTATCACTCTCAATTAGAAACAGCATATGATAAAAATTAATACGATGAAAATTTATTTTATGACATCGCAATATTAAATGTGAAATATTGTTCATTCGATCAAAACTAATGTTCAATTGTAAGCAAACGAAAAAATATAAGTTTATGTAATAATTTATTAAGGGTTAATATAGTAACGATGTACTTTTAAATTATCTTCATAGATGACTAATATCGATTTCATTTCTTTTCAGGTAAGTTTTCTGCTCTTACTTCTTCGTTTCAATTGAATGGGAAATTTAACGGTAAGTCAAGTAAAATTGTTTTCGATAGCTTTTAGAATTCTTCTACAATTCGAATTCAATTCCGTTGCATTTATGGTACCCATTAGAAGTAATAATGAATTATGTCATTCAAAAATATATCAGAACTAGAATATGGAACTAGAAAATTAAGAAATGGGCTTTTATTACTTTACTTACAGCGAATTAAAATATAATCAGAATTTTGCTATTTGCTCTAAATTATTTCTTTGTATAAAGACATCCATAGATACAAGAATACAAACTTTTCCTTTCAAATTATAATAAAAAGTTTATTAGTAAGAGGATCCTTATAAGGTAGTTTATAAATTGATACATATTCCAGGCACTATCACATTTTGCTTAAACTTAGTAAAATCCTAAACTAAACTTGAAATAAATTTAAACTATACTTTTTTGTTAACATTACGTAGGCTCTTCAAATGCATGGATACATCGCCGGTATACATCGGAATATAATTCAGTGGAAAAATTACAGCGATAAATAAACATGTATAATTTCCCATTTCCGTAAAATAAGAGGAATGAAAGATATTGACGAACTTTTTTCAGCATTTTCCAATTAAAGCGCAACATTGTAAACTAACTACTTTAAAATACCGCAGATTTTATGGCGATATTTTCGTAACGCAAAATATTTAGTACATACAAAATAATTTGAGGGCAGGACGGACTAATGCGGCTTAGTAATTTCCATGATAAGCGGCTTTAGATATATAACATACGCGCACAAAAGCGCGCCTCTTCAAAAATTCTCAGGCTATTAACAAATAATTCCCGGTACCTATTTAGAGCGGGAAATGCTTACTTTTCGCAGGAAAGGATTAAGAGAATTAAATGTTTCATGGAGCGACCCAAGAGCTGAAGTACTTTAAACGAACGTATTTCATACAGTTATCGAGGGTATTAATAATTTTAATGCACCGGGTGGCAAACAGTATTACATTAATTCAGTTCGTCACAGAGCTTCAGCCCACATTCGCTCGCATCAATAATTTCGCCGGGCAACGAATCGTTACTTTCAATCAATGGAAACGCTCGAATTTACTCTCTCAATAGTAATGATAAACACGCTTTCCATCCCATTGTAATTAACGAGGCGAGATCGATTTTTTCCTCTCTCTCGAACCGCATCTCCTCGGCGGCGTATCGAGATATTCTATTCAATCCGAATCTCGCTTTCTTTTCCTCCCCGCAAAAAAGATTCCCGGCCGCGGATGAGGTCACCGGGGAAAATGAGGGAAAACTATTTTGATTCATAACCCCCTTTTGCACGACCATAGCGAGAAAATTGCCAGCCTTAATTTACAATAGCCCCGGAGGTACGGAACGGAACGGCAGGATGCTCAATCAGGGTCTTGTATTATCATTCTCCCGATCCTCCCTTCCCATCGCCCCTGATTAATTTATCCACCCCCGCGGCCCCCCTTTCCCTACATTGCACTTTCCTTATCCCACCCTCGCTTCGGTACACAACCAGGATCAACGACCCGTTCGACAGTGGCTCCATCTGCGGCATCCAGAGAAAAAAAAGAGCGCTCCTCGGCGTGGAAGGAGGGCGAGGTCCATAATCAAGAGGTTTTTGCGCTTTTTTCCACCGTAGCGCGAAACGCCGCTTCGAAATATTTTCACAGGGAAAATATCTCGGGGAAGTAATCCATAATCAAGGGATTCGAAATATTTGGCGTGTTGTGTGCACCTGCTTTTTTATTCCTCGCAAACAAAACAGAGTACTGCGAGGTATTTACAGAGGGTGGGAGAAATCGGATGGAATACGGGAGAGGCGAAATAAATGAAGGGCTAATTGAAATGGCGAAATCGAATCGAGGGGATGGTGACATTTGAGAGAGGCGGGGATGTATGACGCAAACAGAAGCGGAAAGAGAATCGAGGGCGGATTCGGAATGCAACGCGGGAGAAAAGGAAAAATAGATAGAAGATGTCGTATGACCAAATTGCATTAATCTTCAAGAGAGATTACGGTCTTCTTTCATATTCAGGGTAAGAATGTAACATTTTAAATCTGTTATTACATAATACAGTGGTACCTCGAGATACGAGTTTAATTCGTTCCAGAACCGAGCTCGTAAGTCAATGTGCTCGTATCTCAAACGAATTTCTCCCATTTAAAATAACTGAATTCGATTTAATCCGTTCCGGACCTATGAAAAATCCCCAAACTATTGTAAATTATGAATAAAGATATGTTTTTAAATAACAAATAAACATGTATAATTAACAAATACATTACAAAATATGAAATAAAGAAATAAGAGAGTTATTTAGCATAATAGTCTTACTTTGGAGACAGACGAGTGCGGCTAACGAAGGTGAACGTTGAGGAGGAGGGAGGGGGGAAGGCACTCTAGACACGTACGTAAACGGCGCTTTTTAAGAACCTAAAACTATTTTCGTAACTTTAAAACTAAAACTACACTTTCCTTATTTCAAATGAAAGTAAAAACTTTAAACAATGCACTTAACTTTAAACTTGAACTAAGCTTAACATTTACATAAATTTAATTATCACTTGTTTTTGCTTTCTTAGCTGCACTTGGCTTGGAAACACGGCTCGTATCTTGAACGAAGATATGGCTCGAGCTCCGGCTCGTATCTCAAAAAACTCGTATGTTAGGCTGCTCGTATCTCGAGGTACCACTGTACTAAAAATCGTATTTTCATAAAAAAATTTATATTCGTAATGTATATAGATTCAGTTATTTAACTTCTACCTAATGCTGAATCTTATAAGTACGTCTATATCTGGTGAGCAAAGCCTTTCCTCACAGATGTTGTAAAAGGACAGCATTCACTGTAGCATAAGAGGGGTGGCTTGCTTCTCGTCACCTTTGCAGAGGGTTGACTCTACAGGACGTCCCCATTTACCCAAGTTAACCCAGTATCAAGGTGCATGGTCTAGTCAACTACTTCCGGATGAGCCAAGATAGTTCCTGACCTGGTGACAGACAGTCCCGCATTTGTCATCCTTTAGCAAGATGTATGTCAACCCTCTACTTCACAAAAGTAGTGTGAATGGGAAAGAACAGAGGGAAGAGGTTAGACGATAAAGATGCATTAATCACCCTAAAAGATGGCGATTAAAAAGGATAATATAAGGATATAAAGATCATGGTACCCAATGGTGGTAAGAAAGTCGTTAGATGCATAATTGAGATTTTTATAAGACCACTATTAAAAGAGATTAGACGCTGTAAGAGATGTGCCTTGAATTTGAAGGAATTTCTACTGCAAATCGGATGTAATTGAGGGCATGAGAGAGTCCTTTTCAGTCCAAATGTTATTTTAAGATCAAGGTTATCTGCGATCGCAGTAATCGGTTATGGCGGAAAAGAGATGGAGTTAAATTAGCGCATATCGCTTCAATCACGATTAAAACAGCCAAGTAAGGAAAGCAGCCACCTTTTATTGAGAATATTTATTATGTCTTCCGAAAGACAAAAATTCTAATCAGTCATTCTATTGAATTTTTAGAATTGAATGCATTCAATGACTGACATCGTAAGGCTATTTATGAATCTGGGGCAGCTTTTAAGTGGGATTTGTCGATCGATCCTATGCCAATTACATTATTATTGTAAAAACGTAGCTATGAGCTAATCGAAGACACTAGAGGATAGAGAATAATATCTGTACTTGCAACAGTTACTCTCATTGTTCCTTTTAGATATTTCGTTGCTAATATCGGTCATCTAAGCAATTTTGATAATTCTAAACTCAAGTGCATAAAATACAACAAGAGTTATCGTCATTGTTGATTCTAAATTTTGAACTCCTATTACCGCATTGAATCCTACCTAGATTTTCTAAATCATAACGGGAGAGAGAATAATATATTTTTTAGCACATTCATATCATGAGGCATAGAAGAAGAAAATTTAAAGTATAACAGCAGTCACAAATTTCGTTCACTATTCCTACTAAGAAAACTATAATCCAGCTGTGTCATCGGTTTCCTATATCATAAATATTAATACGAATTTGAGGTATAGATTTTACAGAGATGATTTTTCTTTGCATCAAGTTTAATTGGGTTATAAGGACAGAGGGCTAAAGGTATTAGATAAAGAAAGCTCTTCTCGTAACCCGGAGAAGGATACTTTTAATATCACAAAAATCTAGATCATATCAACTTTATTTGATTACATGCTATTTTATTTAGCTTATTTTAGATATACTTCTATCATCAGACTTAATAGATCTTCTTCACCCAACTCATATTTATTTTCTGTAAAGGTGCAATCATGTCACCATAATTCATTTTCAGAAGGCTAATCTTAATCTTTTTATCTGAGAATGCTATTTTCCAACGGTCTTGTTTCTTTTTATCTTATTTGCAGTGATCTCATCTCTGAAATATGTTAATTTGAATTACCTTATCAACTTATACGCCACCATCGTATTTTTTCTAACCCAAAAGTAAGACATATACAGTCCATCTTTGTGAATGATTATTTTCTAATATCTTGCGACTTACGTTGCTTTTTCAATTCTCAATTAATCCATTTTCCTCTTCATCCATGGTTCTCCGATTGCCATGACATTAATTTCTCGCAGGACTGAGTTTTACATCTCCTTGAATTGAGCATAGGCTATTGCAATGGTGAAAATTATTTCTTAATACGAATATCATAATTTATTTTTACTGCAAGAATGGGTACCAATTTTACTCGTAAATCATGGATTATGTTCATAAATAACTCTACAGAGATCAGAAGTCATCCTAAACCTAATATTTTCGGATAATAGGCCTTGATAAATGCTCCTCTCTACTCCTCTCCTCTCTCCTCAAAGTTTTACTTTGATAAGGCGTATGACCTAATTAAAGCAATTTATCTTGCGTTGTTATACTATCGGAACTCGGCGGAAGTCATAGATGTAGCCTAATGAAAATATGCTAATTATTATTGTATTGGATTCCTGAAGAATTTTCCTGACGTTATTTTCAATTTATCTATCAGCGTAATAATTATCCAGAATTAAACTTAAGCATTAAATGAGTATTTTGTTGTTATTTATATTAAAATCCTAGGGCCTAGACAAAATAAGTACTTATTTGTATGATTGAAAGTCACTGAAATAAAGTTTATGTAAAGGAAAAAGTTATATTATTTTATTAGTTATTCCATATTAAATAAAATATAGCTTTGACATATGAATCTCTTATACGATATATAACTGTATGAAGTACGTGGTTGAATATATATTGTAATAGCTATAAAATATATATATATATATTCTTCTATAATAGCTTAAATTCACCTAGTGAAGAACATGTAATTTAATGTCTTAGATTGTTAATTTATTGAATTATTTTGAGTAGGTATATTATAGATAGCGACTCAAAAACTATCCTGAAAATCATATATAAGGCATAGTATTTTATAGATAACATTATATTTCAATTTATATGGTCAAGGATGGGTATCATATCACGTCATATTCATTTTTCCCAATGATAAGATCTTATAGTCTGAAAAAAGTGTTCCTATGGGTTCCCTTTTTCCTGTTGTTTTGATGCGATTAAATAAATGTATGGCCAACCAGGAAACTTTTTCGGTTAAATCTTATTTCCTTCGACAGAATATTCCCCGATATGGTAACCGACTTACCAAAATGCCTCAAAATAATAAGATTTGAAACAAAACTCCATAATGTCTTCCATTGAATGTCAGACGTGAGACTATTACTGCCTTTAAATCCCATAATCTTCTCCTTGCGATCGATTCTCGCGCACATCGGAATATCGGAAGATGGCATTCTCCGAAAATATATAGTCCAATAAAGATAAACGGGTAATAACAATCCCTTCCGATACTAAAGATTTTAACTAGATTGTAAAACAAATAATGGGACGTTTTGAAGATCCCTTTTTTATAGGTTTATCTCTTCCTCATCCAGGAGGAAAGGGCTTTTCGGGAATTAACACGGGGGGCTTTATTTTTCCCCGGTCTCTTTGCGTAACCTTCGACATCCCTCCCCCATCGGCAGATGGCGGCACCGTCTTCATTACCGCTCCCCACGCACTAGAAAAACTCGGTAAAGTGGAGACGTACATACACGCGACGTGGTCGATTCCCTTCAACGTTGCACATCCCAACGATTCTTTAACCCCACCCTCCCAACTCGATTACACTCTCCTCTCCCTGCATCTCTATCTTTTCCCATAACTCTCTTCCTTTCGCAGCGAGCCTCCTCCTAATCCCACCCCTCCCCCTCAAAACCTACCCTCATTCAGTTCCATTAATTTTTTCCCCTCCCGAACGGACAGCCAATCTCCATGTTAATGTCTCTGGGTTTTTCGAGTAATGAGGCCATGTTTATTCAGGACCGAGGGCCCCGCGACTCCGGGTGTACCACAGGGAAGGGCGTAGGAATGGAAACAAGAGAGAGAGAGAAATGCAGAAAAAGGGGAAGGGAGCAGTCATTGGAAACGAGAGATTATTCTAAGACCTTTCGAAGGGAATAAGAGATAATATGTGAGGAGTGAGGGATAAAAAGTGTAGCGAAGGAGGGCTTGAAGGGATGATTAGTTGTTCGGAGAGGCGAACTTTAAATAGCCGCGGTCATTAATTGACATCTGCATTACGTTTATTGACTTCGGCGTATTGTTTGCGAAACGGCGCGTAATAGGACCCTGAATTATTGAGAAAATAAAAAGTGCGAGTTGACCCGCCGCGCAAAATATTCTTTATGGAGGGAGAGCGGGTAGGTCGAATGGAGTTTCCTCTCTGATTGATGGTTATTACGAACATAAACAAGTTCCGGTGTCGAATAAAGAGTTTTTTAGGCGTTTTTGTTCGGGGCTGATCAGTGATTTCCTACTCTTTAAACTGTTTTACGATTATTTGTCTATTTTAACGGCCATTTTTTACACTTTTGGACCTGAGTTGTCCATCGCACCTCCCGCCGGAAAAAGTACGGCCTCCATAGATTTCAAAACGTATGCAAACTTATCAATACCTTGTTATAATACTCGATGGCTGCGGAAATCCATCACGCAAAATTAATTTTTTTACCCATAACTATGATAAACGGACGGCTTCGGGAAATAGTTACCATAGTGTCGTGCATTTACTGAAGTTGTAGAAATAATTCCATTTATTCCCCTCAAGATTTTCAAAAGTAAATTTCGATATTAGAGACGCACCGGATGGCGAAATAATTTTGTCCGTAACACTTCAACACTGCATTTACATTTTTCATTTCAAGCTCTAAATTTATTACAGAATAGCAATTTTCATTTCACAGAAAATTTCTTGCTGATCTGGTTCAGGTAATTTTAATAATATCTATTTGCTGATATTCGTTCACTTGTAAGTTCTTGTAGATGAAAATATTCCACCAAAAAGCTGCCCGAAATATTGATAAAAAGATGGTTCAATTTAAGTGTCCTACTCGATGGATCATGCAGTGATAGAACTCCTGATAAGTTCCAAGAGCCAAATTGGTTGATCAAACATTGGTTAAACAGTATCACAACAGTTTAAAAGACTTCAACTTCTAATTTTCAAAATAAAATGTCGTAATTAGAGTCATTATTTCGGGTTTTATGTTTATAGACATTTCCTCTATGACCGTAATTTTTATGTTCACTATTTGCTGATATTCGTTTACTTGTAAGAGATTATTGGCGAGTACAATTATTTGAGATCAGTGATTGAATTATTGATACGGAGATAGGTAAGCGCTACCGAAAAATACCATGTATCAATAGAACTACTTATGAGCATTTGAAATGTTCGAACAACCCTAGGTTAAACAAAATCACAACAGGTTAGAGTGTCATAAAACATAACGCATGTGAATTATGCACAGGAAAGAAACTTTTTTCTATTATTCGATAGCAAACGCCATCATCTTGAACGTCCATGTATTCGATAACCCTCAAATTGGAACATAATGAAAAATCCGTTGAAGCGTGTAAATTTTTCGCAAGGACTACTCATTGCCCCTCATCGTCTTTCCATCCTTTCGCCAAGATAGAAGGTGGAACTTCATTTTATTCACTCGCGTAACGTTGGCGAGTTTTAACATTCCTGCCTCATAACATCGCATTGGAAGTTTTTAAGGCCGCAAGGAATTTTTTTATCATTCCGGTAGATTGAGTTCCGCGGAAATTAAATTTTGCGCGAGTAGCACTTCTGGGAAATAAGAATTGCATAGCGCGAAATAACAGACAAATCCCTTCTCCGCTCCATCCTCATCCGGATTCCCTCATCGCGCAGATTCCTGCGCCTCGAGCCTTTCATTTGATTAAGTTTCGCGAACAATAATAGTAAATGACGGACATCTTTAAAATATGAATATTCACCCCACACGTCCTCGTCCCTTCGAATCCCTCGCACTAATTTCGAATTCACGCAATATGTTTTTTCTTTGCCGTCTACTCTCTGACTTATTTTCTCCCTCGGCTTCTCCCTATATTCAAACCGGCCAATTAAGCATACCCTTCTCTACCATCCTCGTGCCCTCTCCTCTCATTGGTCGTTGTTTCAGCAACGGTTCTGGCGGCCCTTTGATATTTTTCATCCTCATTCATATTTATTTTGATGCATGCAACTCCTGTCTCTCGCCCGAAGGCGACTTGCATGGTATGTATGCAGATGTATTTTTGTTCAATTCTGGATGTGCCTGTGTTTATAATCACTTGATTCGGGAACGGACTCCTGGCGGAGTGGAAAAAATTCTTAACTGCAGAAATACTTCACTTTCTCTCATTGGTATTCGTAATACTTGGTTGAAGTGTAATACTGAAAACAATTCATTATTTAAGACGGTATGGCATCTAGTCTTAGAACATCTGAATGTCTATTCTTAGAACAAATAAGTATTGGAAATCAGGATCAGTATTGGAAATGTATAAAATCTTGGTAAAAAGGCTTTTATATATTCAGTGGCTGACGATAAAGAAGCTCATCTTCTCCCAAATATATAAACCGTTTCCAGAATCTTATTGAATTTCCTAGAGTTTATTAAAAAAGTTCATCAGGAATTAACCTAAGAGAAAATTTAAAGAATAAGAGTAGAATGAGCTGTTCATTTTAATGTATCTAATTCGTAATTTGAAGTTTTACCTAGGCGTTAACGTGAAGTTACTGCATGATTTTTTCATGTATGTTTTACAGAAAAAAAAACCTAAAGAATTTCAACAAGAGAGGATTTTGTTCTAAAATACACATTCTTTATTGATATGCTTTATGTTTATCAATTTACATATTGTATTGCGGCTATGTAGATATTATGCAGGTATCATTGAACATAGACACATCACTCCTGTATCTGAATTCGTCAGTATATTCTTCCATAGCCAAGCGGAAAATGCCTTTAAACCTATCGGTCGAAACGCTCTAAATTTAGCTCCCGAACTATCAAATTAGAATTTTTGCCGTGCATCCTTTACTTTTATAATTACGGAGGCTCGACTGATCCGATGAAATGTTCCGGAACTCTGTTTTTCTTAATTTTCTTCTCCCGCGCGTTCGAGAATAAATCAGGTTTTATAACCCTCATGAATATTTTTATTTGATGCACTATCAACCGCGATGTTTATATCGAAGGCGGAAATCGTTTATTTGAAATATAGGGGGACCCGTCGTTCGAAATTTATTTCGCACCCATTTATTATGGCAGTTTCCGCTTTGGTTTATCGTCACTGTAAAATGAACTCGCAAAACTCCCCCGAATGCTTCCTCGCCCTAATCCGCCATCTCCCGACCATCTCGCACGCACCTAAGTTTCCAGGGACCTGGTCTTTCCTCCGCCGCATAGCCCCAGGGACGCCGGAAAAAAGACGGCTTGCGTGGCAAAATGGATCTGAATTATTAGTTGTAAAATGAGATGGGATTAAAATGCGATGCCAGGAATGGTTTCACTGAGAGAGAGAGAAAAATGAGGAATGTGAAATAAGCTTTGACTATGGAATTTTTCGAAGGGAAGAGAATGCGCACGGAATCACGTCAGAGCGTATCATTCGTGACGCGGACCACTCTGTCGCCTTTTTGCGATGGGTAAAATTTTTAATGGAGAATATTATATTCACCTGAGATTGAAATTCGATAACAGCTGCGACGATGCCTTCATTTGCGAGTTTTTAAATGAGCCATTTCGATTTTTCTAAATCAAAGCCTAAAGTTCCCCATTATTTATTTCGAACTCATTCTAGAAATAACTATGTTCCCCATCATTATTTTAGTAAAGATTATTATGCACAGACAGAATGTTATATGCTTTTTCAATCGTTGTTTTTATCCATATTGATTCACTTGTCAATTCCTAAATTCATTCATAAGCATTCCTTACGTCAACGTACATGTATCAAGAGCAGCAAATATGGGACCGATCACTATCCAAAACATAAATCCAAGACCTCAGTGATACTAGTATACTAGTAATAGCCACTATTTCACCCGGCTCCGCGAAAAACCATTACACGCTACTATGCCGTAAAATTCCAAAAAAGATTCGCTCGCTCGGTGATTCTGCAGCTGTTTGTTTACCGTAATAGAGGACAGAAAACGTTCATCGATGAACACGTAAAATTCTTTTTGCCATTTAGTCAATATTAAGGCACCATAAGATGTTACCTCATAACATGTTCTTTCAAGTTCAAAATTTAATACATTATTTGTCCTTAAAACTGAAAGAATATAGGTTACTCTATGACTATATTTCCGTATGTACAATAGTACTATTGTTGACCATATAATAAATTACAGGTATCTTATTTTGAATGGCGGAAAATAAATAGCATTATCTCTTTGTAAATAGCTCCTTTTATTATTTTTCTTATCAATTCCTTCGCTTCACATGCTATAATGGCATTAAAATATTTTAGTTTTCGAATATACCTTCTTTCTAAAAACATATACTCTTGATATGATTTAATAGTCAGAGTATCATCAAGTTAGGTTTTTTGTTTAGATATTGACTTTTGAAATTAATAAATGTTTTTGCTATTTTCTCATTCAACTATCCATAATTTCCGAAAACCTTCTACCTAATAATTGAAATATGACGAACTCTGTTTGCGTTGTGACATAGCTTCTTCTGATTCATGCACACTGCAGGCAATATTCACATTTGCCCAGCCTTAAGATAAGAGCCATTCGATTCGAAATAGGCCGGAAAATATTAACTACAAAAGTGTTTTTATGATTTCATATGCATTTGAATCGAATTACAAACAAAATCATATTTTCTGGTAATTCAATCCCCGATGGGTTTTCCATCTACTGCGCCCGCAAGCAAATAGGAAGTCACGATGGTGAAGGTTCATAAAATGCTGAAAAGCTTTTATGTTAAATGAAACCAACTGGATTGTTTTGCAAACAGCATCGGACGGAGTAACCGCATTATTTACAGCCGATGGCACTAACAATCAGTAAAAAGCTTTTAGGGAAGGTCGCACGGTGTCTTTAAATTTTTGATTCGGGTGCAGGCACCACCACAGGCATTTGTTTTCTGGCATTTATAGAACACGATATTTTCCAGGACAAGTAAAGGACAAGATATTTTCTATCCATCCTCATCCTATATTGTAATAAATAATTATTTGTACATGATAGGCATTTCAATCATTTATAATGCAGTTATTACTGTAAAATTGGATCTAAGAATTATGTATCTAGCATTTGTTTCAAAATAAACACCCGTTTCAATCTTTAACATTCTAAAACATTACTCGTTAGTTAAACATTCCTATATCAGCTAATTCTTAATGTAATTAAATGTTCCATTTTGAACTTTAAATTAATAGAATGATCTTTTGACAGCTTCTGGAACAAAATCATTTATATGTAGCTGTTTTGAAAAATGCTGACGAAATCGGAGTAGGCTTGAAATATATGTTTGGATTTCATATTCGTTCTTTTGTAATTAAAAAACGGGGGACCAAGTGAAAACACCAAATTTGGTTCCAATATAACATAAGAAACTACCAGATGTGATTCATAGAACAATGCCAAGATCACATGTTTTGTATCTATAATATATTTTGATTAGATATTGCATTCATTCGCGTTGTTTTAGATGATCTCCGAGATGTCAAACTAATTCTTTGTAGTCATTTTTGGAAATTAGCTGAAAGAGGATGAGGGAAAGAATTTTTAGGTTACATGAAGAATTGTGCGTTTTAATTTTTGTTTTGTTTTGAAACAAAATTGAAGAAGAACGACGTGATTGGGACTCGAACAAAGGACACTTTTTTAGATGCTATTTCTAACTACCAAATCACCTTCCCGCTATGGAATTATTCAATAAAAAAATATTGAAATTTCTACCTGAATGAACCGCTCAGGGTACTGACGAATCAATATAAAATATTAGTTCATATAAAAACATTTATTTGTATGAAATTAATGTAACACACTATAGATAAATAATTAATATAAACCCCAGTTGCTTCTCTGAAGTTACACGTGGGAGATTCTTAACTTAATCTTCCAAATGACGTAAAATGTAACAGGGATGAAAAGTTGAAGGTGAGATAAAAGTCTTTTACATCTTCTTGCCATCTTAGCAAAGGAAACGAGGCGAGAGAAGAGGATTTCATCCGTTTTAAAATTAGTCAGCTACATCGAAATGTCGGGAATATTCTATTCTAGAGAATAAATTAAAACAACGAAATATCTCGCTTTGATGTATATTAAATGGAAGAAGGGAGTTGATGATTAAATGGAAGAAGGGAGTGGTACATACATTTCGAGTTTAAGTATCTGCGAAATCCCGGGCAGGAAGAGCATATTGAGAGTTTGCCGCCAAACCTCCTTCGTCCGTGGTTGTCTGGGAATTTTCGGCATCGAGACAAGATAAGATCTCGGGCCAAAATTCAAAAATGAATTATCGCGCACGAGTTAGTCAGTTCGTGCCATGTTGTCTGCGGAGAAGATAAAGAGATTTCTACAAACAATTACGGAACACCTACGATTCCGTTCCCTCGCCTCCAACCGGAGGATTATTTCTCTTGGGTTATGGAATTCTGCCAACTTTGCGTGTTTAATAGTTTGAAGTTTGATATGAGATACGACGTCTGGAAGCCAAGAGAGGATTTTCTGTTGTGCGATAATGCCTTCTTTGAGAGAACTTGCACACGCTATCATATTTACACGCACTTCAACCGCACACATATCTTATCGCGTTCACTCAAACCTCGGCAAATAAACCTTATCTTTCCGCATCGAATATTCAGATATATGCTGCTCCAACTTTTTGTAAAGAAGCGACCGTTGGGTAATCAGTTGGCATCTTCTCGTACGATTTGGTCATGGATATTTTAATTAATTTTTATTTAACATCGTTAAACTTAGTAATTTGTGATTTTCTTAAGTAATACATTTTGGTTGTATGGGTTTTTCCGAGGGTATTATACGCGTATATTTTTAAAGGGTAACTCTTCTGAAGGTGATAATAATACTCTGTGTGGTATACGGTAATGCTGCCGAAAGTTATGTATCTCTGATACACTTAATACCCGTTAACGTATACTAAGGCATGGCTACCTAATTTCATAAGGTAGTGGTTCACATATTTGTAGATGGAGACTTCTAGAAAATAAAAAATATGCTTTTTGGTACTCCTTTAAAACAAATTTTAACCCAATGCAAGTGTTGGCACTTTGAAATACTTCAGATTTTTACATCACTCGTAGATATCTTCAACAATAAATTAGTGGATCTTAATCTATCCCAAATTCCATGATGTTTTACTATTCACTGATCTTCTAAGTTATTTGTAAAAACACGTATTAATTCACGAATCGCAGTATCGTGTTACGATTCATTTCACTGATTGCGTCAGTACCGCTATAAATCTTAATCTCCCCCTGCCACGCGCCACCGGCGGATTGCAGGGTTTAAATGTAAATGTAATCTTGAAGCTCCTAGCAGTAGAACAGAATTTTGCTTCAGAAATCGTCATATTTAACTCATTTTGGAGCAGCAATTTGGCATTCGTCAAATTAACTAGTAAGATATTTAGTACATTGGAATATTAATCTATGGAATAGCTAAGATATAATGTATAGCTTTCTTGTGGCCTGGTTCGGAGCCTGTGATGGGAAGCAGTAGCTGATAATTGCTATGACTGATACACTTGTCTAGGCCAGTTACGAATAATTCCCTAAAAACTCTCCTAAGAGTATACAGTTCTTTGACTCTGTGGGCTTATTTTATGTTTCAATATTCTCCACCATGACTAAAGATAGGTTCAATTAAGGCTACCTCCTTGACTGTGACGTAACGTTGTCCCAATAAAAAATATATTTATTCGTAATAAAAAATAAACGTCATCTTGTAAATGATAGTCTAAAAAGATTAATCGCCTTTGCATCAGCATGAGTTACGTATTGCCGAATAATAAGTTATGAATATAATTTCCGTAAAGTGCAATCAGTAAAGCAAAGTTTTAATATTAGACAAAGACAGAGTTTCGTGAAGTGCTATATTATATGAGTATTATTCCACCTCAGTTACAGAATCATACTATTTCCTCTAGTATCGCTAATAAATGTCTCTCGCATAGTAAGTTGCTTAGCCATTTAATTAATATGAGAAGATGGTTATAATTGAATTGTATTTACATATCTGGCTCTATGTAGAGAATAAGCGAACACACCATCAAGATACAAACATTCCCAAAAATTTCGCAGAAATAAAAACTGAATATACACATTTAATTTGTCGATGCCATAGCTATATGTTAATCATATATCTCGTTCAGTCGACGTAGCATGCACTCGCCGGTATAATCTCCTCGTAGTGATGGCTACGAATGCCTATGATAGTATGAAAACAAATCTGATGGATCCATACCACCAAGTTACGGCCCAAGCAGTTGATTATATATAATAGTATGCTTTAAGTTTTTATTTATGGTTGTAATTGGTTTGGTTGATAACTTGCTTGTTACATATTGCTTCAGATTGACAAGCATGCAAAGATTTCCGTGATAATACATAATTGCAGGTAGGTCTGAAACATACTATAATCATGATCTGTAATCTGTGAATCCTACTGAGTTAAAACATCAGAACTCTTAATGGTTCTCCTCCATTACTTGTATGCTAAAAAGGGTAATTTTGGATATAATCGCCTTCGAAATCAGATTAGATTGTCCAGTTTTTCGTGTAGCATATTTGAATAACTTAATACGTGCCTGGAATAAGGAAGATACGTCGCCACACGCAAAGGAATCCAAATAGGATGAAACCGTCGGCAACCCTTCAGCCGCACAGGCTGGTGCATCGTCTTAAAGCAGTAGTCGATTACTTCATATTTCCCCGCACCACCACCACTGCATACCCCTCAGCTGACCATCTCTCTTCGGCCGCAATCCTCGGCCACATCTCACTTTCTCTGAACACGGCGTCCCGCACGGCACGCGAGGAGGCGTGAGAAGAGGGATAAGGTCCTCCACAGGTTTCTCTCTCTCTCTCTCTTTCTCCTTCCTCCCCTCATTCCCAACAGGTGGCACGGGAGGGAAGTGTGTTGGCCGGACTACAAAACGCTTTCTCCCGTGCCAAACAAATCGCTCGACCCCTTTCCTCTTTCCCTACTTTCTCCTTCGATATCTCCTCCATCGGCGGTTGACTTCCTCCTCGTTGTCATCGTGTCTTACATTCAGTCGACACTTTGAAACTTTTCGCATTAACTCCTTCCCTTGTTTGTGTCAAAGAGAGATTTCACTGAAGAGCGAGCAAGAAAATAATTACTTTTAAGAGATAGGTGGTTCGATGTACGGGGTGTTATCAAGGATTAGAAATACGTTTTGAATGACGTATTCAGCATTCCTTCTTCATTTGTTAAGGCAGAGCTGCCTCCATCATAAGGAAAGCTTATATAATTACCCGCAGAAAGTAATGGCTGCTAATAAAAACCAAAGGAATTTCTAATAATTCAACTTCTGTCTGAAACGCAATTTTATATGTAAACTCTGATTCCGTCTAAGTGTTAATAAATTTAAGTATTCAATACATTTAGTTATATAAAGTATAAATAATTTAATTCATATATAAAGATAGAAATTAATCTCTAAAACTGTTCAGTTTTCATCATATCCAAGTGCTTACCCTTTTGTGTTTTCTATGCAGAAGCATTCCGGTTTTTTAATGCATCCTCATGAAAAAATTTCATTGTTGTATAAGTAGAATGAAACCCAAATGAGTTTATACCATAAGAAACATATTTCAAATATTAAATTAATATGTTCAATTTTCATTTCGTGGAAAGGTGATATAACCATCATAAAAGAAAAACACTTCGTGGCATACACAATATACATATATATTCTGGAAGCTATCACGTGTTTTTAAGAAGGTAAAACATTTCCAAATTAAATCACATCGTTTTTCTACATTTTATGGAAATCTGTGGCATATAGAGAGAAAGATTTTCCGTCAGTATAAACATTCAAATAAATCAGCCATCCAAATCTTTTTTCAATAATATTCTGAGTCTAATTTTCCAAAATATACATCGTGATAAGCGATGATCCAACTCGCCTTTGAAAAATGAGACATTCTTTTATCATCTAGTATTTATTGTTAGATGAGAATGAGAAACGACTGCTGTGAAAAATAATGTAGTCCAGATCCATGTTCGGAAAGTTTTGAAAATTCTCCCAATAAGGAAATACACTTAGTAATTTATACGCTATCTAAAAGGACATTTTTCTCTTCTCTTTATGCAAAAGAAAATGAACACCTCACATTCGAATGATTCTGAAATTCTCCATTCTGTTGGAGCTTCGTAATTCCACACTTCTAAGAAAGCATCTCCTAAAGAAAAAAATCATAAAACTCGTCCTTTCAATGCTAATTAAACCACGACAGCGAGTAGAAGTTGCATGGCAATCATTATTCTAACGATGTAATACCATGTAACAGATTTTCGGAAATGAGGAAATTACCTTTGTACGAGAAGCAGAGATGTGATCCTCACCGCAGGCATTTGTCCCTTAGGGGCTTCCCAGGATCCGAGTCGGTGTAATATCTAATGACCTGGTCAAAGGTCACTTGGTTCCTAAGCGTCAGAGGGGACTAAGCTCGTCATTCATTCGCAAATGCGGGGGAGGAGATTTGGCCTCCCTTCGGGTACAGCGTCTGCAGGAATAGATTCCATCATTTTGCTACGTAAGAGGGGTCATATCAGGGCCAATCCTTTGGGGGACGCACATCTGTGCAATGAGAACGCTTTTGGATAAATTCCCAGAGCTCTCTTTTGTCCACAGCCTGCGTTGAGAAGCGTCCGTTTTGTTTACGCATTATATAATCGTCCTTCATTCCCCTATGGAACTGCAATGCCCAATGAAAATTAGCAGTTTGTTCATGTTTGCTGTTGCAGACGTAATCATGGAAGCAAACAATGAATGGCATTAGTTCCTGTGAATTTTCAGCGTGTATGTGAGACGCATAATCTGATTTTAATGATTGAAATGAATGAATAGATGTCTAAGAACAGCACATATCGCTCGGAGATTAACTTGAGCCAGTTTATTGGAAGGAACGCAAATAAATAACAATATTTATGAGCAAAATTTATAAAATTCAAGTTATAAGCAAAAACCGTTAAAATTAAAATGATGCAAACTGTAGAAATAAGGCTTAGTTAAATATTCAACAGTAACTTGCTTGTAATAACGCTTCACTAATTCATCATACAAATATAAGAGTGTAAAAAGTACCAGAGGTCGTATTTTCTCTTTTATAAGTGTCGGAAAATCATACTGTTGTTGAGAAGAGAGAAAAAATTGATGAGTTTCTTCACCTTATTTCTCAAATGAGACTATACCTTTACTTAATACGGAATAAAAATTCAGATTTCAGGACAGGTTCATGTAGTGTTATATGTTATAATTTCACAAAAATAATAGCCTTTTTGAATTAGATTGAAGTTACTCGGTCAAGATATTCACATAAGTAGATTTAATAAAGCGAACACCGACCTAGCCAAGAAATGAAGATAATTAGCTAATGATTTCCATTAATAGAACAAAGCCTTTATCATGCTGGCATGTAAGTAATATGTTTCTACGTTCAAAAAATGTAAAGTTGATTTAATGGAATTAAATTTAACTGAAAGGTTTTGGAATTGAATGTGATTATTTTCAAAATCGATACATAAATTATAGTTGAGAGAGCTTTTTAATTACTTTATTGCTCTGCATACAATACAATGAGTTAATCCTCTTGGCAACAAGCTGAAACTAGATAAAAACGGCACTACATAATAAGTGTGATAGCGAAATGATTTCTCAAATTTCTAGATTACTGAGCCATCTTTCTGACCAAAAATATTCTATTTCAGTACTAATAAATAAGTTATAAACTCACTTCAGTTTTATTACTATTTAATATCCTGTATCTTTCTCTAGCTTCCAAATACAAAAGCGTCCCCTTTATCGTAATTATTTCTACCTATTTTCCTTTTTCTATAGCTTAGAACGCTTTTTGGTTATCATCATCCTCCTCAGTTGTACTCCAGGAACATTCCATGGCACCTGCCAATCTATCTCTTACACACGTCACCACGGTTTCCATAACCGAAGCCCATTACCTCTCTTTCTTTTGTCACTCATTTTGAAAGTATTTCGTCCCCATAACCCTACAGCCATCCTCCCGAAGCTCTTCCGGAGTCATCTTCCCTACGCATTATCCTTACCTTCCATCCCTTCATTCTCCGTATCCTTCAGCCTCTTTTTAAGCCCTCCATTCTCGTTTCCGCTTGTTTTCTTTCGTGTTAGACCTCTCTTTTTCTCTTGTAAGTAGGATGTTCTGAGGTTTTGGCTTCCCGGGATACGTCCAGGTTTTAACTTCTCCTCCAGATGTCCCGAAATATCCCGGGGAGAACGAAATGACTTTGTTTGGAGCTCTTGGATTTTCAATTTGATGCCTGTATAATTTTTCTGTTAAGTTATGCGTCAAGTTTTCTTCTAAGTTAAGAGTCAACGTTATTTAAGAATATCTGTGACTTCTTTACATGTGCATTTCTGTATAGTACACAGCACGAAGTGTAGCTTGTATCTCATCCCCTAACATTAGCTACCAAGAGCAAGTAGAATGATTATTAGGCAGAATGAGGAATGAGATAGTTTGTCCTAGCATTTCTTTATGAGCATGAGTATGTATTGTCTGATATATTCAATTTTTGTAGCGTAACAACCAATTTAAGGATATTCAAATTTCAATGTACATTACATCAAAAGATGAAAGAATGGAGAGAGAAGCATTTTCAAGTCTCAAGCTATGGCCATACTTTGTTTGTTCTGCGCATCTTGGCGAATTCCCTATAATATCCTTACTGTTTCGAATTTTCTATCCTCAAAGTAGCGAGTGCCCCGGTTTCGCAACATCGCTCTCCGCACTCCCTATTTGTTCGTAGCGTTCTTTTCTTCTCTTTTCTTGATCATCCTCTCCGATCCCCCCATTCATGGTCCTCTCCAATCCCTACTTATTAGCCCTTCGCCTTCTCCGCTTTTCTCCTTCATAAGCCGCGTCCCTCTTTTCCTCATCATCTCAGTCCTTCGCATGAGGCTGCCAGAGAGGGGCCGTAGATGCGTCTATTAAGACTTTAATTAAATCATATCTCTCCGCCTGCTACGTGCTCTCTCCTCCTACCTATAGCTCTCCCTTCTCAAGCTTCTCTTCTCGCTGTTTCGCTCCTTTATCTTCTTCTTCGCTAGTTTTCCCCTTCTTCCCACTGACCTCCTTCTCTGCCTTCTTCCGAAATTTCCCAGCGTTCCCTTTCTTTCCTCCGGGTTTCATCAAATTTGACGTCTCCTCCCCACGCCCCTCGCTTCCTTCCCTCCAAGTAATATTTCTCCTTGTTTTTCAGGATCCTACTCAGATGATGTAGCCATTATATTTCTTAACGATTTGCGTTAATCCTATCTTTCGAAAGAGGGTCCGGTGTTTTTAATAAGCAAACATTTGCATAGAAAAATATAAGGAGTTGTAAGCCGGTATAATGAAGAAACTAATCCATAAAAAGTTTCGCTTCCAGGGCGGAGGAGATTTCCGCTCCATATTTGCATAATTTTTGGATTGCCGTCCCGAAACTATTCGTGTCGTTACAAGAGAATTTCCGTCTCTACCCTCTGCATGTTTCCGCAATCCACTTGAATTACTCTTGCCTAAACAGCACCCCTCCCCCGAGGCCACTAGTGGTGTACCTCGGTCTGGACTCCGCCCCCAAAATCAACTCTTATTTCCTCGGTCTATATGTGTACAAAGACACAGATGGTCGAGACGGTTCTTTCCAGATAGCGTCATTAAACCCGCCCCTTTACGTAAGCAGGGATGTAATGTCTCCATTCTTCACCTTTGAGTGAAACTTGGGGCTTGAGGCTTGAAGCGCAGTTTTCTCAAACTCGTACTTGACCCAGAACGGAAAAATTATTTGTGAGACTTTTGTTGGAACTGAAGCTGAAATTTCTTGATACTAATGATTGTACAATTTTTTTGTTTTCTAAATATACTTCATTCATACATACCTACAAATAACTCACCTAACACCTTATATATAATGTACTTTAACCAGTTACTTGCCTGAAAAACGTATACTTAACCTCTATATTTTCTTAGCACACGCTTCGCTTCAGACACATTCATACATAGAATTATTTACGTTTATTTTCATTCTTAAATTGGCGTATGTCTCTCGTGAGTATCTTCCTCCATATACAGCAGGTTATCAGTCGGTCTTTTCCTCTCTTTAAAAAACGTTTACATTCTTCTTTTTCATATTTTTGCAATCCTCTTTCCATTCTATACGTCCAAACCTGCTTATGAACGACCATTTCCTATATTGGTCTCTCCGTCTCTCTTATGGTACACACTCGTTGTTTACGCACTCTTTACTGATATTGTCTCTCCAGTTATTTCCATACATCTTCATAGAACTGGGTTTAAAAAAAAAATTGGAATTGAAAACACGCTAAAATTCCATTGATGATAAAATAATTCGATGTAATGAAGTTGGAATTGGTGATCGTGCAGAAAAAACTATCACCACAGTAAAATGCCTAAACAGCCAATGTAAACGGCAACATGAATTATCTCTTTGTCTCCTCTCGTTTTAAACGGGAGCTATTGACATACTCAAATATGTTGATAGAGAGATTCCATCCGGCGTAAGTGATTATCGTATATTGGATCCATATAGTAGTTTCTATTGGTTTAGCGTCGGCGCTGTCCTTTGTTAGGTAGTTAGAGAACGCTCTCGCTTAATTATTGGACATTTTAATGAATTTCCAAAAGCTACAATTTCCAAAAGAATACAAAACCACCGAATTTCATACATCGGAGATCACTTTAGATAAACCCGTTTCTATGTCAACATTTTTTGTAAATGTTTATTCTGTCTGTTGGCGTATTAATTCTCTTAATTATATGTTGCAGGCAGTATTTTTGTCATGAAAGTTCAACAAGAACTCCTTTAGAGTTACGGTAATGGTATATATCATTAATGCTCTATGCATAAGAACATTTTGAGTAAAAATAATTGTTGCCCAGTTCTTTATATTTTTTAAAATTTGTCTTCATAAGGCTGTTTTCTTAAAAAGGTTTACTCTCTCCGGTCCAGTCCTAATGCATCCATACATGTTTGTAGACTTTATCCCACTTCAATAAAGCAAACAATAAAGTGATATATACGAGTTTAGATTGGGCGGAAAATCTTTAATTGAGGTATTCATTAGAATATTTTATTCAATATCATCCCATTTGATTGAGAAAATTTGCTCAGTTTCGTCTGATATTGACGTAAAATATAAGTACAGTATGAGGTAAATATTACGTCGAAAATGTATTTTTATAGACCAAATGCTGAATAATCAGTTGATATAAACAACGTAACTATCCACGAAATACCACCACGCCTACATTCAATTCCCTGTTACAAGATTCGGTAGAACCACTACCGATCGTCCATCCAATCTTCGGAGAGCCGTCCGATTGCATCCCCTTTTTACCTGAGCCAAACCATTCCCGTCCCTGTTTTTGCCCTTCGCTTTCAACCCACCGATTCAAAATTTCCTTTCAACAAGTATCTCCCGTACAATGGGACACCTCCGCTCCCCAAAGTTTAACCTTTTTTCCTCCCCATCCGAACCACTCTTCAACGTTCGATGTGTTCCGTCAGAGTGCGGGAGTACCCCATTCCCACCCCTCGGCGGGCATTTACTTATTCGAATGGATGCGTTTCAGAACTGTGGTGGGTGTGGCCGTTCTGTGAGGGCAGTAACCTGGAGGAGTGGAGGGGGAGGCCCTTTCAAAGGTGCACCTGTGGAAGGAGGAAGCATTTGATGTCCTGGAATATTGATGTTCTCGACAGAGCACGGTTCTATAATTGGGAAGTGAATGCTATATTTTTAAGAAGCGACGGCTACCCATCGCTCGGGATGCTATTGGGCATTTTTGCGCCATCGAGCGTGCGAGAGAAACTTTGGCGCTGAGTAAAATTGAATCCATCCGGAAAATAAGCGTGGATGTTAACTGTGTCAGACGGTTGTTGATGCAATTGATGTCGACTCGCTTCTAAGAGGATAACCATTCAATATAATACAAGTTAAGATAAAGTATATTGAGTAAACATGTATTTGAAAATAAATAAAATTATCAGATGCATTACACAAAATACTTTTCGAGTTATTTATTAAATCAACAAATTCAAGAAAGCTAATCGTAATTTCTATAGATGTTCTGAATAACATCCTTTGCATAGAGTACAGTAGAGATGAGTATAGTATATATGCAGTATAAACATTGACGTTAAAGGTAAAGAGAAGTTTTTAAGGGAATTAAATGTAACCATGTATAGTAAAAAATGTAAAGAATCTGATACTGAAAGTTATTGTACAAGAAGATGTTGACGAGAATTTAAAAAGATCTTTTGAGCTATCCGGAAGAGAAAAACAAATCGTACAGGGCACGTACCAACAAACAACTGTTGCAGTAAATCGAAATGTTGGGAAAGTTTGGAGGAACCAGAGAAGATAAAAAATATATACTTTATAAAAGAACATAATTATGGTAATAAATTATCAATAGAGACTCACCGCTGACAGCAAATGTTACAATAAAGAGTCACAATTAAACCTTAAGCTGTCAAAGATTATCTTTGACAGTTTAAGGCGTAATTGTGACTCTTTATTATATGTAATAAATTATGATGAGCAGAAAAAGGTAACATAACACCGGATGGAATAATCACTTCCGGAGAAACATGTTTGAGAACAGACCGCAAAGAAATGAATCTTATCGTCATCCATTTCCAACATTTATTTTATAATCTATTAACATCTCAGCCAAACATAACAGACTTAGTTGGACACTTCTCACAAAAACTACTATGAGATTTTTATTGTCAAGAAAATACCATACCTCGGACACGACCATTATTTGTAAATAAATTTTGCCTCAAAAAGGCATTCGCTAGGACAAGGAAGTTTTATTAAACTTCGCTTTACTATATCAGACGTAATGGCCGTCTTTTCTCATAAGTGTCAATGCCTTTTCCGTGGGTCCTCCATTAACTGTCGGTTTCCCTTCGAAGGAACTATGCGACCTTCTTAAAAGACGACGCCCTATGTCGCATAAATCTTCCCCCTCTCCGACCTCTCTGCCCAAGCCATATATCTTTCTCCCAATATCGCGCTAATCTCCATTCCATGATCAGCATATCTGTTGTACGAAAATGAATTATTGATTAATCAGTGAAACTTCGATTTTGTCCCATGATCTAGGCTATCATTGTGCACTCAGAGCTTTCGATGAATTGATGGCCCATGCGACCCTAGCAACTAGAAAAAAATCACTTTCTCCGAGGATGTTTATTGGTCCAAAGTGTTCTATAGGGCCTTCTTTACGTTAAGAATGATACTGATGATTAAATAATTACACATTTGAGAAAAGATTTCGTTTCAAACGGTGTAATTGTAAATACATTTAAATAGTACAAGGTAAAAGGTGAAAGGTAATTTACATGTAAACCCGAGTGAGTGCCACCTCCATGAACCCACCGAGGAAAACCCCAAAGATTTATAGGCAAAGTATAAAGTAATAGGAAGATTAGGTTTTAAGTCCCGGTTCAGTCAGTCAGACTTTCTTAGTTACCAGTCTTCCTTGTGTATTTAAATAGTGCTTATAAATCGCGAATAGCATGCATAAACACACCAAATATAGTATGTGCAACGTCTATCACAGTGAGTATCGTTCAGATATAATTAAGGCCAAGGTCAGTTAAGTTATTGGAATCGAATTTTCTATTCTTTTGAGGTTGCTTGTCGTTTAAAACGCAATAGAAATTCACCAAGTTCTTCCTGAAATTCGATCATAATCGTCATAAAACAACGTTTTATAGAAGTCCAACTCAGGCCCTTAATCTCCCTCCGAGGACTCCGATATCGCCGTCTGGCGAAAACACACACAAGGAAAATGTCTTGATCCATCGAACATTTTGGAATAGCCCTTGGAATCGATTCATCGGGAGCTCTTCCCCAGTATTCCGCCCCTGAGGAAGGCTCACGAATACAACTATCTCCATGTTGCCAAGCTGTTTCATAAGTTCCCCACTCGGCAGATGTGATCACATATCGGCGAGAGCTCTTTCTCGCCAGCACACCTATCCGAAAAAATCCTCCCATTTGGACCCCTCTCGAACAAGGCCTCGCCCTCCTTCACATCACCCGAAAACAAAACCATTTCGGATTCCGTAGAACCAGCCGGAGCCCTCGCTCGTCCTGGAAATCAATACAAATTACTCGTCCAAAGCCACAGCTGCGTGTGGCGTCTTTTTCCTCCCACTCCCGCTCGCCTCGCCCTAGTCCCTCGCTCCCCACACCTTGACCTCCCCACTCTGCACCTTCCCCGCACCTCCTCCCTTTCCTGCATCCTCCCAGGCTCTCTTTCCAGCCCTACTCCGAGCCCTATACTGGGTCCCTTAAATTTCTCCCACTCTCCGACGTCCACTCTCTTCCTCTCCTGGGCGTTTACCTCTTCTCCCTCCTCACCTTTCCCTTTTACGTCTATGAGTCCCCCTCGTGAATGCACGTTGATGCCATAAAGTACCGATTGCAAGCTGATATTCGCCAATACTTCAGTTTCGGTTCTTCGCTAGTTTTCCAAGACTCCATTTGCTCCATAGCAGTCTCTTCCTTCTTTTATTGTTGACATTATATCTCTTTATTCAGGACCTCACCCCGGAGGCAAATTAGCCTTCGTAATAGCAAACATTTTCAGTTAAACAAGTCCTTATAAACAATTAATGAAACTAATCAGTTCATATTCAACTTTGTGGTAGTCAGAAAGATGTAACTAACAACTAGCGGCAGTGTAGTGTGTACTTTGTGGGAGAGATATACTAACTATAACTCCATCGTGATAAATTTACTAAACAACTAAATAAAGTAATAGCCGCCCGGGTTTAGCAACAATGCTGCATAATTAAATTAAATCATTAAATTGTAGATTTTAATGTTATATATATTATACAGAAGTGGAGAAAGGGTCAACTTATAATGAAGGGCAAAACAAGTAAGGTGATAGGTAAAACTTTAGTTTGTTAATTACTTTTAAATGTCTTTAAATGTTTGGAGACCAAGGAACACCGGCTGAAACAAAACCTCTTTTCTCCTCTCTCTATTCCCCTCTTCGCTCTCCATTTCCTGCCCTCATCATCTGCTCGTTTCCCTCGTGCGGAGGAATAACTTCTTCAGCGGAGCCTCCATTTTTCCTTTCAATAAAGTCGTTATTCCTTCCGTCCTACTCCTCTTTCCCTCTTTCTTTCTAACCCCTTGCGTACTTCCCGCGTGTGACGTCGGGGGAGCGTCGTAAAATGTCGCAATTACGCCCTTTCATAAACGTTACTCCGTCTCCGACGCTACTGTATTCTCTTCTCCCCAGCCTCGCCCGAACCATAACGCTCGGCCTTTTCTGGCCACCGCCTCCAGCGTCATATTAGGAGAGAAATAAATGAAATACGGGCGGCGAGGGAGTGTTGCCAGGCGAGCGGGCAAGCCGGCAAAAACACACCGCATAAGCACTGCGATTGATTCGTCGTTTTGGGGAGAGGGGAAAATAACTAGGTGATATTTCCCCGGCGCATCCCTGGCGTCGATTGTCAGGGAATTATTAATTCGGGCCCGGATGCTCAATGAAGCGTCAGATTAAACTCGCGGCGGTCATCGAGCAGAAGGGAGGGGATTATGCTGGCGTAGGAAGTGCAACATGTGATTCGAGGAATGTTGGCCGCGAGCAAAAAGGATGGGCACGCGATGAATCTCAAGTAAACCAACATTATGTTCAACAGGTTCGCGGAAGGGAAGCAGATTAAATTCAGCGGCGTAGGACAAGGGAAATCAAGGTATAAGTACGCAATCACATTAGCCGATGATTGCGAAATCCCTCTCTCTCTCGATTCCCTTCGGCGGTTTAATCCCATAACGATCGATACTTTTATTTTACTATCAAAGGTTTTTCGAACTTATTCCGTTATGGTGGTGGTGGTGAGAATTAAGGGATGATTGGAATTTCATCTTCCGGTGATGGTTTTTAGAAATCGCTTGTAAAGGAACCGTGTATCGTTTCTAGTGATTTGAAACGTGGAATAAAATATTTTATTTAATCTGAGGAAATAATCAAGTCCTTAACAAATGATTGTAAACATTAATGAATAAATTAAATATGAGTTGAACTATGTTTTATTTTATTGGATCAAGCCTTTTCCTTTAATACATATAAACTACTATACTCGTGTTATTATAAATACAGCTTATATAACGACTATCGGCACAATTAGGCATCAGATAATGAAGCAACGAGTTGACAACGAGTTAAAAATGTTTTATTTCAATCAATAGCCTTTTTCTGTTTCCCAACCGGTAGGATGCGTACCAATTGTGGAATCTTAGAGCATATTAGAAAGAACTCAAGCAAATTGATGCCCAATTATTTCATTCGTTCTTAAAGTTCATTTTTAAAATATTTTGCTTCATTTCGATCAGTTCCACCGAGAATTTCACTACGATGCATTAGCAAACTTATGAATCGCCAACATTAATTGACGGTAATTAACAATTAAAGGAACATTTAGGCACCTTGAACTGATTTTCTAGTGTCGAGGAAATAGAAAAAGAAATTTAAAATCATAAACATAGTAAAACGCTGGTCTGTGGTACTTTTAACAAGAATTTATTAGAGAAATGTAAGAAGAATAAACATTATTTATTCTATAGTACCATCTTCATTCCAGTTTATATCTTATGTAATCATATTTATTTAATAAAATCGTATTTTCCCCACCCTATGCCGAAAATAGGAGAATGAGTCTTCCCACTACGTATCGCAAGAATAATTCAAAGTTAAATTTGAATGAACCAAAAATATAAAGTCCCTTGGGTACTATAAAAGAAAATTTAGTAATTTCCCCCGCTTGAGAGAGCAAATCCTTTGAGGGTCAAATACGAAAAATGATAGTTTTAAAATGTTTATTTCGTTATACTGACATTTGTACAGTTGCCAAATTGATGGTCTTTATGTATAAGAGGAAATCCATTCTTATCAGCTTACAAGCGCTACTAAGCGAATTGGTGTGGCGACCTGAAACATCGCTTCTCTTCCTTCCTCTTAATACTTGTCTGTTGTTGCCGCAGTGCACACAGCCCACGCAACAACTCCGCTTAATTTTTTCCCTCTTCCCAAATTCCACGCTCAACCAATTCCGCAGTCATACCCACCCAGTAATTACCTACGCACCAGCCATTTTCTTCTCCACCTCAAAAATAGTTCCTCAAACAAGTGGATTGTAGTTGCAAAAAAATACGCAACCCCCATTCCCGTGCCTTCTCTTTTATTCCAGTCTCCTATTTACCCTTCCTCACTCTGCTAATTACTTCGCCAAAATTACATCTTCCCCGGCACTACTTGATGCCACTCACGCCGATTAATGCTCCTTCCGCCAGCCACACCTCCTCTCTCGCCTCGTTCATCCATTTCTCTCTCTCTCTCTCCTTTATCACTTCTGCTATTAGTCCCCCCAGATGATTCCTTATCCTGTACTGCAACCCTCTACGTGGTCAGGGTCTCGCAAAACTACGCCCAAAAGCTCCCGAGTATTTTGCTCCATTAGCTGGCCCATACGACTGTGAAGAACCAGAAATTTTGATCATCGCTCCTTTCACCATTCCCCCGCGTCTTTTCATTAGACAAATGCTCGAGGATCGGAGAAGCATTATGGATGATGATGAAGAACCTTGTCACCTCGCCATCGGCTTAAATTCATGGGGAGCGTTCATCCAGGTATTCGCATCCTTATTGAATGACTCAAAGAGAGAATCCCCCGCCTTAATAAAGCTTCATTAGTAAATTTCTGTTCAAAGGTCTGGAGGAAGTTGTTTCCACTGATGAAACGTCTCTACAACACTCAAGTGCTGCATTGAAATTATTGTAGGTTGAGATTTTATTCGTCCGGATCCACCGTATTCAGTCGTATCCTCTGTAATGATAGATGAATAGGTTCCTATTTCTTACGAAATAGGATGGTTTCCTCCCAAAAAAGATCACTATAGACCGCTTGAAGTTCCAAATGCATTACGTATTGATTTCCTTTTGTATTCCTGTTCTCCCCGTAAGATAGAAAATCTTGGGAATCATTTCTCACAATAGTCGGTAGAATCGAAATCAAATAATGTGAGAAATGCTACCTAGCGTTACTTAGGCCTCACATAGAGTACGCATGTAGTGTATGGGGTCCTGCTTAAAGTTATATACTTCGTATTAAATGTTACGACAAAGCAGTGAGCTCTTCTCATATGGTTTAGGATACAAGATGGGGATCTTTACCAGATGAAAGTCGTAAAGAAAGAATTAAATTACTTAATAAATTCATTTGCGTCCTCAGAGAATGTAGCCAGCATTGTGCGTTCTCCAATTTATAAATATCGTGTAGACACTTCAAGGAAGATCAGGGAAACAGATGTTCGAGCAAATCGTATCAAAACTTTACTGTTTCCGAGTACGGTACATGAAAGTAATTGATTAGCGAAGTAGAGTTGGTGCATCTACCCCCTGCTACGCGTCGAAAGTCGGCTTGCAGGGTATATATGTAAATGTAGGTCACCACCTGAAATTCTTGCAAATGTAATTGTTTTTTTTTTTATTCCGTTTCTTTACGAAAATGGGTTAGTAAATCCAGGCATAAAAGTTTTTAACGCAGTATCGTAAATGTCAAAAGTCACAATTATAAATGTTGAGTAACATTTCGAAAACGGTAGTGCATAAGCAAAACAGCTGTGGGCACTGAAAAGCTATCGCACAAAGCAGAAACTATTTTCGGATGCTAGTTAGCAAAACTTTACGTAGACGAATCTACTCTATTCGGAAGTATTAAATTAATGTACCCGCATAAATTCCTCCGCCTCACGGACAATAAGGAATCGCGAGATACAGCCGCTTAATGCGATGCGACGTCACTTCGGTAAATTAACGTAATTAGAGTCTAAGTGGAAAGAAATTGATGATAAACAACACGAACGGGCCGCAATTGCTGCACGATATATCTCATGCGCCAGGTACTTCATATGTGACTATCAAGTTCTTCCGAAACCGCATTTTCGCCCGATCTCATTTGCCACTATCTCAACCACACACGACCTCCGCTCTATCCTATCATCTTCTAAATCCTTGCGGGTCATTACTTTTCACTCGGACATTACCAGTACGAGCGTCATTGTTTCCCTTCATCCCCTCGCACACGCACCGCCCCTTCCTCCATTTCCTCGACTCTTCCTCCCTTTAACTACCACGTCCTTACCCCCGACTTATTACGACTCTTCCTTCCCAATCTCTTTCTTCCGGCGAAAGTGGCTTCCGTCGCTAACGATTGCCCCAATCCCTCTCCGCTGCTTCTATATCCGTATTCTTACTCGTTTTTTGTCTACGCTGTTTTCTAAGGGATATAATGACTTTACTTCCCATCCCCATCATTTTTATACCCTAGTTTCAAATTTCCTCGTAATATCCGTGCCGCGATGATTTCGCTTTAGATTTGCTTGCATCCGAATCTGAGAAGGGTTCTTTTAGGGTTACAGGACCTGGAGATGATTCTTACTGAGTAACTGGATGTTTGAGATGTAAGAGTATCTTTTTAAATTGTTATGGATAATGATTTCCTGAGGTCTGATGACAAGAAATGATTTCTCCCATGCGATTTTTGGTAGTTAACGAAGAAATATTGCTACAATAGACGTAAATAAAGTGGATGGTTAATTGTTATAGTGGTAGGTTGTGGTGTATCTAATATCATTATGCAAAAGAAAACATTCAAGAAATAGTCAGTTCAAAATATAAGCGAAAAGGCAATCGTTTCTACCACGGGAAGTGAAACCTCATGCAATTAGAAATTTCAAAGTATTTGGAGTCGTAATGAGATTTTCATCAAAGATTTCGTATTCAAATACTTCAGAAATGCTATTCATACAATTTATTGATAATGATTGTTAACTGACAGAAAATTTCAGAATAAATCAACAAAATTTACAATTTCCTGTTTGTAATACAATATCTACCAATTGACTTTCTCGTCAAAACGGGTTAGAATATTGCATGTTTAAGTAGTTAAAGAGAAATAAACGAGAAAAAATGCTATATTTTTCATGCTTGCTGCAGCTAGAGTAGAAAATCACGAGTGTTTATGTGCTTGTTTCGTTAGGAAATCAAGTCAAACTTTCTCAAACAGAATCAACATTTCGTAATAATTATTAGCTACTGATGGTTGCTGATCATATTCAAGAAAAAAAGAGCCTTATACAGCTCACAGCCAGGTTTTTCGTCCACTTAGATAAAAAATGATGAAGGATATTTAATGTATTTATTAGTTGCTACTGGGCTCAAAGTTAGTGTATTGACCACGAGCTCAGAGATCCGTGATGGTTATGCAACCCAGAGTTTACTTCAGTGTTTGTGTGGTGTATAAGATGTAGGATACATCCTGAAAATCCTCTGGTGGAATTCGGACGCCAATTTTCAAGAAGTTGAGCATAATGTTCACGTGCATCTCTAAAATCGAATAATTTGATTGAAATTGGATAAACCGATGAAAAATGAGTGTCTTGCCAAAAGAAGTATACCTTTTCCGCTTAAATTATTCTTCATCCAACCTTGCAAATGAACATGAAATGTTTGGAACTAAATTTTACTAACGTATCGTGGAGCTTTATTGCTATTATAAACTCCTGACATAAATATAAAATCGAAATTCATGATTCCAATTCTATTTAAACGAAAGAGTAAATTCGCACTTCTTTGTACATGCGTTATTGTGTATTTTCAACGGACTGTAACCCGTAGGCACATGCAGATACATATAACCTTTAGTACCCTATGTTAGTATAAATACGTATGCACTTGTTTATTATAGTAGTAAATTCTAAATACACCAGATCTTAATTAAAGGACAATATTTAGATTATGTGTATTCCAGTTATTTTACCATCTACAGCTCTGTTCGTGTAATATAACGCAAGGATTAACACCGTAAATATATGACGCATTCCGTTTTATTCTTAATAATAATTCGAAACTTAGATATTGTGGGGAAATTCATATAGAAGGAATGTAATATGAGCATTGTAAAGCAAATACCCTTCCCAGAATATATTACTCACCTGCATATTTTAGGATTATCATTGTGGGAATTTTATCATGGAACTATCATATGAGATACTCAGAATACAAAGTTGCGGAAGAAATGTTAAGGTTCGGCAGTTAATTTAGTTAATGTACACGTATTATTCGATAGAATTTTCAAGGTATTTGCTTTGTACTCTTGCGCTTGCTTGCGTAATCCTTCAGAAATGTGTGCTTTTAATTTAAGGAATATAGAGGTGTTTTATTAAAAGACTGATAGACGTGCAGGAAAATTACCTACATAGTTTATGTAATTGATTTATAACACAAGTTTCAAAGGTATCTTTATGGTTTCCAAGTTTTTACTCACTCAATTAACACTAATTGTGATTGAAAACGTATACGCATACAAAATTTGCAGCAAATCATATTTTCCAGCCTAACTTTATTTCCTGAAAAAAATTAGTAATCCAAGGTTACTCATGATGCATCTATTATTTTCTTGAGTGCTACAGAAAAATATTTCTCCGGTCTAGTTGAACTTTATGACATTTACTGATGTAATGATATACAGCGTAAATGCTTTAAAATTAGGAACGGCAAATATTTATATATATATACGCAATTACCTACGTCTGGGTATCTATAAGTAGATACCTTCGTATTGACATTAGTGTAGTTGAATGGATATTATTGTATGATAGTATGTAGGTCATACAAAATTGTAAACCATTATCGTCTCAGGTTTCTTATTTATAAGTAAATTACCCTCCCAATTGCATACAAATTGCATCAATTTTTTTAGTAGTCACTATTTTATAGCTCTTCAGTGTGATTCAGAGTTTTTATGTCTTTAAAAGTTACTATCTGTTACTTGATACTTTTTCATTCGCAACTTTCCCAACTTTCCATACTCCTTTGTTTCTCTCACTGTCTTTGATTTTTCCCAAGAACCCATCCAGTTTCTGTTTCACTTTCTAAGCTTTTATGCTTATTTATACTCCTTTCCTATATTTTTTAATGGGGATAGTGTTATTCCTGATGATTTCGAAGTACATTGATTTCCTCCAGCATTCTTTTTCGTCATATCGGCTACTCTAACTTTCATAAACACCGGTCATCCTATTTCCGAAAATTTTAGTCTTTCCAATTTTGAAATGAACATTCGAACTTCCTAATTCATCATTTTCCTCTTTATCCTGCCTCTAAATTAATCTCTTGGACTAACTTCAATTTTCTACACTCAGCCCCGTCTATTCTGGGCCTTATTTCCTTTGTGTGGAACTCATCGCAGCCAGTACGCTGTCTTTCTCCGGCATCAAACCTTCCTCTCATCCAAGCCCTACGTTTGTTGTTCCATTGGATCGGACATTCAAGTATCCTCTCCCCTCCTATTAGATCACAAGGGGCTTAATGTCATTTAATTAGCGAGGAAATATCCGCATGAAACTTTAATTCCGATTCGAGCTCATTCTTTCCTCCGGATGAGTCATGGGATAAACTCCATCTCATTCAAATTTCAGGCGTTTGTTCCCGTATCATCATTCCCATTGCGTTCCCCATTCGACCTTCGGTTTCCTTTCTTACCTCTTTAGGTCTTTCTCGCCCACTCGTAAAACCTCTTCCAACGGAGACCTCGATGCATAAATGATGGAGCTCGAGCGTGGCATTTATCCCGTTTGCGATAAGGATCCTTTTCCAGTGGTTTGCGTGCCTGCTAGACAGCTTTAAAGGAAGGGGACGACTCAGACGATATTAAACTTAGCGACACCCGCGGGACCGTCGCGAGTCGTCGACGGGTTTTTCAACGCGGTCTTAAACGCGGGTTTCCCGACACCGGAAGGGAAGAATCGTTGGGGGATGGCGTCCTGGTCAACATAAGGGTTTAATCACCTGCGTGCCCTCAGAGGCACTTCAGTTTTTACAGCGAAGAGAGAGAAGAAGGGAATCCCCGAAAAGGAAAGTGGCTCTTTCTTTTAATTAGTACGAGTGCCTCCGCTGAGAGGGCTTGCGTGGGAGGGATGGAGAATGTCACAATTTTTTCGATATCTTTTCATATTTTTGCTTCGTGAAAATTTCCGAGCACGCGAGTGTCTTCTCCGTCCCCTTTCTTCCTCGGAGTTTCTTTTAATCGAATAAAAGTCACATCCGGGTGATTTATTTCAATTCTTAGACCTCCTCTTTCTTCTCCTCCTGCCTTTATTTCCTCCTTATCCAAAGGCGGATCGTATCTCATGTTTTGAAAACATAGCTCTCGGAGGTCTTCCAAATCCGATTAACATTCACTGACGAATCCCTCAGCCCTTCTGGTTTTTTGAGTTTTGAATGGCGTTTCCGGTTGAATTGGGTTTCAGCTCAAGACAGAAGTCGATTCCACGGCAAGATGACATCTGGAAATAAATCCGGAAATGTATTTTCTTTCGTTTCCTCGGAGAGTTTCGGCGGATAACTCTCGCTATCTTCGGGGGAGGATTTTGAATTTACGAATCTGTCGTAATTTTGGCCTGTTCACGCCAAACGTATTTGATGAATCCATCAGGACTAGAAGAGATTTAATGGAAAAACGTACCTGATGAGGAGTGCAGTTACATACTACAAATATTTTTTTAATGTGAAATCACTCTATCATTATTGAGCATCTTCAAAATTCATTTAATTGAGAAAAAATTCCTTTCGTAGTCTAATACATTATTAAATATGGAATTTCTAAGTATTAAGCACTGTTCACATAAGTTATCTGTCTATATATTACTAGTATTAAAACATTAAACTCAGTACCAACGCATGATTTGATCATTCATTCTACAATAATTATATATTATTATTAATCTGCACCGATCTGTTTTTTGATTTCATATTATTATTTAGTTTTTTACTGTCAAAAGAAAACTCGAATACATTTTACAGATTCCCCATCCAAAAGTGATAGGGCATTTTCCTTGGAAACATTTTTATTTAATACATTCCCACTAGCAAGTATTTATTTAAAACAAGTATATTTATACTTATTTACTATCCAAACATCACGAATTTCGTTCTCAATTTATTTTCCTAGATAAAAGCTTTAATTCATACCAATACAAAATCCATAAAGTCATCTACCTAAAGGCTGGGAGGGTCCTCTACCCATTCACCATTAACTGCTAAGATATTTGGAGAGGATAACTTCACTTATGTTTGCTTATTGTCCCCGTTGAATTTCAACGGGCCCTTCCACTGGTTTATTTAAAACCACGATGTATTCGTACCCACAGTCACACATACATTCGTTCGAGCTTACTTTAAGGTTCTGAACCTAGTAAATAGTCGTAAAAACTTTTATCTTATCACACTCCAGTTTTTTCTTCCACTTTATTTTCTCGATGCTCAGATACAATTTTACTGGCAAACTCCCAATCGATTGCCAGCACCCTCTCTGCAAAGATGACGGGTATGGAATCGTGTTGTAGATAGTATCTTGTTTGCTCTCTAATTTACGAGTTTGTTCCCGTATACATTCGTGCAGAGTAAGATAACTACTTCAAACCTGTAAAAAAAATCCACGTTTCATAAGTACGCTCCAGATAACAACTTTTAAGAGCACCTCTCTTACCTAACCTTTGTAATAAAACATGGAATTTAGCGCAGGAAAGACAGTTACAAAGATACGTTAGAACTACAAAGATGTATTCGTGTTCAACAGTTATTTAATTATAATCAAGAAAGTAATATATACAGATAATGTCTAAATGAAAAAGAAACCTTTTTTATGAGGATCGTATTTTTATATTGTTTTGCCCAGTTGATAGTTGACTTAGAAATTTTAATCGAAATGTATTTCTAAGTTTCTCAGAGTTGAAGGTAATATGTTTTGATCGTTTACAGCAATCGTTTTTCTTCATTTATTCCTTTTACAGCTATTAGATTGGTTACAGCAGATAGATGCTATTGATTGCTGTGATCATATAAACTCCATACGATAATTCTTAACATGTGACGTTCCATATATCTTAACGTCCCACAAAAACTGCTATTCTCTGAGTTTCACCTTAAAATTGTGTGCTCATTAAGGCCTCACATGTTTTTATTTCGAGCACAGGATAGCAAAGATGACCCTCTATACATTGAATGTTTCTTTTTGGCATCGGAGTAGGTTACAATTGACAAACTTCTCTCACCAATATCTGGCTTGAAGGATCCCAACCACTCAAATTAAATTCTCTGTTTTTTCACGTCCATCCTCGCATATTATATCACCCTCTCTTCTTCCCGTAATCTCTTCATACTACAGGACTGCTTCAGCGCCATCTTTCCACTTTCCTTTCCTCCACAATCCCCACGACTTTATCCTCTTTCCATACCAGTGAATTCCCTCGGCCTCTCCTCCTTTTTTCCCATCTTTTCTTTACGTAACCCCCTCTATCCAAACGCTTTCCCTCGCATCCATCCTTCCGCTTCCGAGAGAAACGCGTCAACCCAAACCTGCTCTCATCTCTTTCCTCTCCCATCCGTCTTATTCTCTCTCTTTCCCTTCGATCCGAAGAGGGGAAGAAGGGAAGGTTTTCCCGCGTTCGACCTATCTCTCTCCGCCAGCACGTGCGGAGATTTGCGGAGCTTTCAGCGGGCTCATTGAGCAGCGCAAATGGATTTCGGGTCAGTCCTTCCTTCGGCCCATTCGTCCTCTGAAGAAGGGAGGCAAAGATAGGCGAAGATGTGGGGAAGGAGGTGGTGTCGCCCATAGGGGGGCTTGCGAAAGGGTTGAGCTATAACGCACCCCGTTCAGAGTATAAAGGGGATGAGGTCTGGAAAAATTCACCCAGAAGGGATTCGTCGAATTTGCACCCCGTCAAAATCAATCACCAGAAGCTTTTCCTTAAAGCTTTCAATTAATATCATTTGTTAATCGAGAAAGATTTGTTGAGCACTATACAAGAGAACTGTAATAGTGCATGCACCCCATGCCACTCACCGAAAAGAGGCATTCAGGATAAATATGCAGATGTATAACTCAAAATAGGTGTAGTGCTTGTGAATGAACAGCTTCCGGTATGACACTAGATGCCAGACAAGGAGAGGAAAAGTTGGAAACTTAGTGCGGATAAATGAGTCTCTGAAGTTGAGTCACTATCTAGCTACGAAATAATTATAAGATTCCCCTTTTCTCAAGGCTCTATGTGTCATGGTCCATCTTTTATATTATTTGTTTCAAGCATTGAAACCCTTTGTCGAGGAGCGTTTCTGATATATAACACGCTCGGGTGTGCATTCGGATAAAAAATTGAGGGTTCCACGCCACAGATACCGCGAGAAAATGATTGATCGTCAAATACTTTCCGATCAAGATGTGTGGATGAAACGATGAATGAAATTGATTGATTCTCCGAGAGTTTCGAGCATTCTGAGAATTTTGAGACAAATACCTGCACTATACTTAAAAGCAGCAACACGAGAGATAGAATTTACTGCTTTTATCACAATTTTTTGTGTTGAAAGATTTTTTAAACTCCACCACCTCAGCTAATAGGAGGCACGTGATCCATCTGATTTACAACCATATTTATGTGAATTGAAACTACAAGTGGGCTACTAAAATATCTCTTTGTTCGATAGTGAATTTTCTTCTAGAAGCGTAATAGTGGAACATCTTCTAAATACAAGAAGATTCCGAAATCTATTCAAGAAGGTGATTCAATTTCTAGCGTTCCATGTTAAAGTGTGATATTTTTCTTCTTTTTGACTTTTGTGTTAGCCTTAGAAATAAAGTAATGATTTTATAATATCACATAAAAATATTGTTATGTTTATCACAAAACCAAAATTACTGTATGACTTACATTTTGGTTCGTTAAGGAAAAAACGGAATTCCAAAAAGTTAACCAACGATGAATCTTTAACACTAAACACTCGAACTGGAAATGGATTCTGCAAATCTGAAGGCTTTACTCCGGAAAGCCTTCAGATGTGTTCTTAGACAACTTCTCAATCGCACCAGTTGAAGCAATGTTCCACACGCAAGATTGCGCGGCGTATGAAAGGAATTCAATCGTGAAATACCACCCTGAATGCACGTCATGCTCATCGGAGTGACGGGAGAAAATCATTAAACGATCAGTAAGCAGCTCCTCGAGGCTCTTGTAAACCTCTCGATTATAGTCTCAACGTTGCTTATCTGGGCCCATGCGTTTCAATCGAAGCCCAATTTAGGAGTGCGTCGAAGGTGGCAGGATGTATTAGCAGAGGAGAAGAACGCTTAAAATGGAAGGGGAGACTGGGGGTATTATGGGGGAGAGAGAAAGCATTGAGTTTGGTAAGAAATGGCACAGAAAGAATTCCAATCGAGCGGAACAGGACGTGTTCTGACAGCTAAGTGGTTTTCCTCCCCACGCACCCACGCGAGACATCGGCAAAGGATTCGAGGCGAAAGATACGCGGCGGAGGGGGCGAGAAATGAAATAGATAGGGAAGCTGGGCATTGTTGCCACCGCCGGAAATACCTTCAACTTTTTATTTATTAGGGGCAACTCGCTCCCAAAGTAATGAATACTCGTGGAAGAAGAGTTAAAAGTGCTCAATATTAGTTCGTGGAATGCCTGCGCAAGCGGAGCCTAGCCCTTTTGACGTGCGCACGACGCAGAAATTTCCTGCCGCGAAAATGAGATCCTCAATCTTACCCTTTAACTTCGTTTGTTTCTTACTCCTGTGTTGTAAAGCAAGAGGAGTAAACGATCGCCTTATTCCATCTTCAGCACGGATTACCTTCATAAATAGTTTGCCCGGAGTGAATTCCATTTTTTCCGTTTTCGCTGTTTTTTTTATTTATCGCGTAGGTGCTCCGGACTTGGGTAACACTTTACGAGGATGGCAGAGGGATTAAAAAGGTAGCGAAGGGAGGGATTGTCGCTGTTTTACGGGAAAAGAGGAGTTTCTGATTTCGAGCGGGGGGAGAAGGGTTGTAAAGGAATGAAGAAAAATAAAGAAGGGTTCGGAAGAGGGAAGGTAACAGGGATGAATAGAAAGATGGAGGGGGAAGGTGAGATTTGGGAGACGAGGCAATTCGCAAGGGGTATACGCCGAGGGGGAGAGAGGAGCGGAGGTGGTCCAAAACGAGATTAGGGAGCCGTGCTCTTTGCCTGCAAGTTCTCATCTCCGTGCTATCTCTCTCTCTCTCTCTCTCTTCTCATCACACCTACGCCAACCCTCACAATCCGAGCCGACTGTTCTCCATCCGACTTCTCCCTCCCTTTGCCTCCCACACTTATCGCTCTCTCTCCCATTTCAAACCCCTCCCCCCCGCGACTTATCTTTCTCCTTGACCTCCGCATCTCCACCGTCTCCTCCGTCATCGCAGAGCCTCTCCACCGCACGAGCGTTACCTTTCAGTTCAAAAATCAAGCCGACCCATTTCGGACCGTCCCGTACCTGTCCAACCCTTCTCTCCCCCGTCCTTTTTATTCGCCTGCAAAAACACTTAAAACGGATATTTCGAGGCGGGTTCATTTTTCAACCTGGTGCACTCTAGTCCTAGCTTGGTGCCCCGCGCGAGCGCCTCTTCCAGCCTTTCTAGTCGACGCCTCAATCGCGTTAGGCCTCTTGAATCCCATCATCATTTCTCTAACCTCTAACCCAATCCCTTTTTCCCTCCCTCTCCCACTCCGCCAACGACTTGGTTTGAATCCCCTCTCATCATTTTTCTGCGCACGGCTCTTCGTAATACCTGCGGCGTGTGTGAAAGTTGGTTCAGAGGTTTCCCGTTAGAGGTGCTCCACGTGATGAAAGGCAATATGACAGAGTTTCTGCTGATATCTTCTCCGTCAAAGATGAACTTTATTATCTACACCTTTCATTATTCCGCAAGGCTCAGTCGCACATCCCTCCGGTGGTGATAATACGCTCCGAGGGCGGTTTTCGTACATTTAGGAGCTTGATATTCGAGATTCTAGGAGGATGTTCCGCAAAGTACACCGAAACTTTTCAATTTGGTAATTTTACCTTATTATATTTGCGTGCCTTCGTCGCTGGTTACTCAAGATTTAATCCCTTTGAACTTTGAACTTATAAAACAGCGTCTAACAGGATGTATTACGTGGCCAAAATATTTTCATTTTACCTCCAGGCGTAGTTAATTCTTCATTATCTCCGTCATTCATTAACGTTGAAGATGCAAATTTAATCCTTGTTAACATGTATCCTAGTACACTTCTAATGTTGTTCCTTCGTAAATGTGATGAATAGACGTTCATTTTGTCCTCGGGCCTTCTTTAGATCATTAGAGGTTGACCTTATGATTCCTACGCTCTGCAAATTAATGAAAATTACGATAAAATTATTCATTAATTAAATTTTATACATATAAACTAAATCTAATATACATCTAGATTAATTTTCATGTTTTAAATGAATATAATTTTTATTTCAAAGAGGAAAATAAAATAGAAACCTCAGCTACTTGAGTTTTTACTTTTCATGATTTTTTCCGCAAAATTTATTTCTTCAATTATCGATGTTTAGTAAATAATTAACACTACTAACTTTGATTTTTAAGGCTAAGTAATTTTTTTCAGTAATCAATATTACAAATTGTTTTTAAAGCGAAGTCAAAAGAAATTTTTATAATAAACCTGGTAACTACATGCGGTTATGACCAACTGAAATCAAATGTCTTCATGAAAATAATACAATAGCATCGAAAACTCTGATATTTTTCAAATTTAATCAATTCCAGAAATTATTTTCTAGAAATTTTCTACCTCCTTAATTTGCTCTTCTGAATCAGATTCCTATGTCTTTCCAAAATTTTGCAAAAGGAGAATCAAAGTCTATTTAAAATTATCGCACTCTTTCTGAATCATTATTTAGCCTCTACAGGTCAAGAGTATATAAAATAAAAATGCAGTTTCTTTCATAAAGCTAAAGGAGTAGCAAGTTTCTATGCTCTCATTGCAGAAAGAGGAGCAACAAGCAAATAAAATTTCGAGTGAAAACGTTTATTCATAACCCTGGAAATTCATCGCAGGGCCTTCTCATCCGCAGTCTTATTTTAGACAACTGCCAAAGATCTTTTTGATCTCTTTTCCCTTCCAAAGAGATTCTGCTCAGGAAAGCAAAGCTCCCCCACGCTTTGAAATTCGCAGAAAACCAGTTTTATATCAGGAAAAAGAAAGTTAGGAGGAAAACGCTGAGGAATGCAGAAGCGGAGGCCCAGATATAAAATACGACGTATAAGTGGCGGAAAAGACGAGATTCTGTTCAGTCTACATATCATTCATTCGAATTTCTTGTTTCATCTCGAAAAATCATGGCTTTTTCCTGCGATAAAACCGTCTCTTTAACGCGAGTTCATACGTTTGTATCATTCCTCCCCCAAGAGAGGAAGTTGCTTGTTGCGAAAGTAAGACGCATGATAACGAATTAATAGTAACGCTTCATCCAGCTACAGTCCCCCGGAGCAGAGATTTTTTTTCGGAAGCATTCCGAGCGTTAAATTCCTCGCAGACCACCCTTTTACGCGGCTGTCGCCCGTGCAATCTCTAGAGAGGTTTTTAACCACGGCCATCCAGCGTCCCTTGCTTATCTCCCGACTGTCCTCAATTTTGCTGCTCGGGAAGCACTAAAGGTCCCTTTCCTACCACATTCCCC
Organism: Sympetrum striolatum; assembly: GCA_947579665.1. Taxonomy (NCBI): domain Eukaryota; kingdom Metazoa; phylum Arthropoda; class Insecta; order Odonata; family Libellulidae; genus Sympetrum; species Sympetrum striolatum. Next base: position 26,447,088 of record OX388341.1, read on the forward strand.
TTTCCTCGGTAATACTGGATCATTTTTGGTCTCCGCTGCCTACGTAATCCCTCTCTCGCATTTGTTGTCGTCACTTCCGCTGTATACGATTCGCCGCCATTATTCTTCCTCGCGCGGATAACGCGCTGACAGCGGGGTCTCGTTTGTGTCGCCGCCCGAAGAGGACTCTTCCTCGATCTTCCGAATTCATTTTGACGCCCCGATTTCGCTCATTTCCTCGGAAATCACTCGCCGGATTCGCAGTCGACGTGCGCATTTAGACTTAATAAGGTGACGAGTCGAGCTAATCCGTTATTCGAAGGTCAATTACGTTTACGATCCTCCTGAGCTCTTTATGTCTCGAATTCTCTTCCTATTTTCAGCCATTACATGTTTCGTAAACTATAATAATGAAAAAATAAATATGTACGAAAAAATAATAAAATAAAGAACAAAACACACAAAAATATATAGAAAGAACAAAATCAATTTAAAAATACAAAAATAAACCAGCAAAAATTCCCTTACGCCTGATTTAATGATAACATTCATATATGAATACAACTTGTACAAAGTCCGATTTAATTGTAAACAATAAAGGCCTCGAATCATATCCTTTGTAAATATTTTTAATTAGGTTTAGTTAGTATTAAGATAGCAATTTTAGGGGTACATTAATTCTATTGTTATATCTGTGCCATTCACTTATTTTTTTAATGACCAAGTAATAACATTTTTGATAACGCACATTACACCACCAGTTGGTAAATGTGCTTAAGCGTCGTTGAGTTATATTCGAGAGATAGGCCTTGACCTCAAGGTAAGGCATTTTGGAAAACTTCAACCACATCGGCTTGGAACTTCAACTTCCATATATAACTAAAGGATTTCATTAAGCTGTTGGTTTCGATACATCGATGTATCTTCATTAGAAGTTTAACATAATAATATTTGTATTAACATAAACGGTAATAAATAGTATAGGAAAGTGTGTATGAGTCAAATCGCCAATAATCATTTTTGTTCTTGCCGTAGGATAACAATTGCCAAATTTGTTCGCGTAATATAAGTCTGTCATAAATATATAAATTAAATTTTTTTCACATAAATTTTGGAATAATTTTATCTATCTTTTTTTTAAATGAAGTTCCAAATAATGCATCATGCAGAAAGTCTCAAGTTTTTAAGTTCAAAATAACTATTCCTTGCAATTCCTCTATCACGAAGTAATAAAGCATTCCATTTGATAAGAGCCTGATACAGATTAAATAAGCTGTCACACTATAACAGAAATTTAGAGTGATAATATGACAAAAATTAAGTATATTTATGGTAATATAGTGTTTCGTTATCTCATTTTCTAAAAAAAATTGTTCATTTAATCGTTCTTACTGTTCCTATAGTTGGAATGTAATTCTTCTCAAACTTACTGACATAAATTTCAGTTATTAGATACCCATCTTAAAAATTTCTAAATCCTTCATTAACCGAAGAGTTAAATGACGACTTAAAAAATATAATATTGCATCTTCCGTTTGCAGGATGGAAATAATGACGAATTTGCGTTTTAACAGTTCTTTCAAGAGTGTACGAGTTCTTGACCAAAGCAGCATTGAACATCTTAAAAAAAATATATCACCTATTTCAGTGAAATTCGCCCTGAATACACCAGAAAGGGTATGAGAATATCAATAATAAGCATGCTATAGGAATTCTCAAGTATGTCACCAAAGAGACAAATATTTATCATTGATCGGATACGTAAATTACATGTGCTACTCTTGAAAGAGAAGGATCGAGGAATGAGAGGTGTGTGTGATAGCAAAGCTACTTGATATCAGATGAAGAGCTGTGCATTGAGGCGATTGCGCATGAATTCTCCAAGAGAGAATGAATAAGAAAGTAGGAGGCGCAAGATCATTGACCCCTAGGTGAGAGTGATGGGCGATTCCATCGTAGGATTTGTGGGGGTGAGGTTGCGTGTCTGGTTGAAATGTCGCACTTGGGTGAGGGAATTTAAAAGAGGATTCGAACGGTTACAAATGGAGATGGAGGAGAATAAACTGCCATCTTCGTTGCAATGGAAGTTAAATACAAATATCTCCATCTTGATGTCTTTCAATGCCTTGGTGCCACATCTTGTTATATAATTATGGAATAATAGTCTATATTGGCTTTATCAGAAATGAATTTTGTAAATTTAGATTGACTGTTTTAGTTAATTTTCTTATCGAAGATGGTTCTGAGATAATTAAATGCAATCGTGTTTTGAGCTATGCCTACTGTACCTTTCTAATTTTCATGGGTGTAAGCAATATAGCTTTTTAATAAAATTGCGAGGAAAATATTAAAGGTAACGTTGAAGTAACAGTGGCATGAGGATATTATTTATATTTTTTAATAACAAATTGTTAGTACTAGTTTTATTGCGTTTAATTGATAGTTAACTGCTTTCTCCTTGACTACTAACATAAGTAAAATTCTATGTCAAATATGATCTCGCAGTCATAAGCCATATTTTATTATTCTAGCACCAACGATATTTCATTAATGAGAGGAACTTACTGGAACTTTATCATCTTGAGGAAATCAACCTTTCCTTACGGTATTTTCCTTTTAAAACGATCGTCTTTATGAATCATAACTCACAAAGGAAATTTTCATGTTCCATCTCTGTTTTAAATCTATCGCACCATGCTCACAAGAACCTACTGTAATTTTAAAACATTACTCGTCTGTCTTCCCATGGAAATTTGGTGATTATTCACTCTAAAGTGAAACACCGGTATCGCTTTGCAAAAGAAGCTATTATAGATGGGTATAAATGAGGCATCTCGCATTCTTGCGCGGAATGGAAATTGCGCGAAAGTTACGTTTTATATGCATCATTACTGTGACAATTTACAGTAATTGGATACTCTTCTTGAAGTTCCGGAAGGTTTTATTTTCGCTTGAAAATATACAGCATAATGGGCGTTTTATTCAGGAAACCTTTTTCTAGCATTGTATCACATAACGACGTTGTAGCCGAAAAACAGACGTATAAGATAGAGGGATGCAGGATATGTGAGCCGAAGTATTGTAACATTGTAAGTACGAGGTTTGCAAAGGGCAAAGTGAGGGAGAGAGAGAAAGGGCAAAGCGTAATGGAAGCAATGAGTTGAGGTGGAAATAAGGAAGAGGGGAAGCGAAGGGGAATGGGTTCGACAAGACCCGAGATTTGAATTACAATTGGCGCCGTGGGACGGAGAGGTGGAGAGAGGATTTCCGGAATAGAGAGAAGGGGAGATAGGTGAGGACGGATGATTTCTGCAGCACTCACGATAGAATGCGACCAGAATGATGAGTTGGAGGAAGAGAAAAGAATGAATATGAAAGGTCTTTTGCCGAAGAAGTTCGAGATCAAAAGTATAGCGTTTCAAATGTTACGACTCCGTCGATGTTTGAATGTGCGGTGTCGATAAGGGAATTTACGTACCTCTTTATCTCTGCTCGCATCAACCATCTAAGTTTGCAATGAAAACTTTACCCAAAGTTTTTACGCTGGCAGTTTTGAAGAATTTAAGTGCGGGAAGAAGTGGTCATGGATTCATAAACTGATCCATTCTCATCAGGAACACGTATAATTTTTATAGTACTAATGAATATTCACTAGATAAAATAATCTATTTTCCGTTTTACTATTACCGAATCTTGTTCCGTTTGCTAATGTAAAAACTACGTAGGTATAAAAGATACTACTGAATGACATTCGTTTTGGTCACTCCTTGAATTATGAGAAATTTGTTACTCTCGCGGTTATCATGCTGGATACTCAATGTCTTTTTGCTGCGACTAGTATATGTTTCGAGCTTCGAAACATCCTCAGGCTGATTATTTTACAGAAATAATAAATCCACGTACATTTTAACATATCATCTTGTATTTACTTAAATATGCCAGAAAAAGAGCTCCTCAATATTTTTTCACCATTGTTAACGAAAAGTGAGGAAGATATATCTCCCTGATATTGACTACGCTAGTCATACATTGGCAATCACATTAAGTAATAAGTCGCCTGTGAAAGTATTTTCTTAAATTAACGGACCGTAATATAGTGTGACGTTTATCTAGTAGTAAATTTCTTCCAAACTTTCAGATCAACTGTGGCGAATCTAGCAGTTTTCTCCGTTGCCACGTGATCATTAATCTCGTTTTTTAAAGAATAAAGTATCTAATTTAGCTTTGCTTCTAAGTATTCAAGATGTGTCTCCACTGTGTGGTGATGAGATAAAGTGAAGTTTGCATAGAATATTAGCGATTTTGTATCACGATCAGAAAAATTCGTCTATTTAGTTAAAAAGTACCTTCAGTACGTGAAATCGTTAGTTATAATTCTATAACTACGGTCTATGAGTATTCCCTCGTTTACAATTCCGGTATTTCTCAGCATCAGGGATATTCAGATTTGGTTCATTAGCGAGATATATTTCGTACTTCGACTCAGGTAGCAATCTAGGATTCTTTCTAACTATGAAAACCTTCATAATTTAGAAATCCGCGTCAGACTTGATACAGCTCCGGAATTAAACGCCTGAAAAACAACCGCTTCATTTTTTTGATGAAGAGACAAGGCAACTTTTCCTTTCTTTTCCAATTTGAGGCCGACTCCAGTTTGCAGACCAAGAACTCATGCTGGAACAAACCAAAGCTTTTTTTCTCCCTCTCTCTCTCTTCTTTCTCGAGTGCTCTCTTGTCCCTTTCATCTGCACTCTCTCTCTGCCTCTCCTTTCGCCTCTGTGTTACAATCTCGCCCCGCCGATGCAGCAACTGGTGGTTCGACCTCGGACGCCGTGTTGGAACGATGTATCGGACCCTCTTCTGTTTTTTTTTCCTTTTTTCCTCCTGCTGATGATGGAAGTTCGGAGCGAGGGAGTTGCGATGAACCTTGTCTGTTTTAGTGAAGGGAAACATCGGCGGTGTAGTCGTGATTGTTGTCGTCGCCCACCTGCCCTCTCTCTCTCTTTCGCCTGCCGAAACGTCGCTGAATAACCGATTACCTCCCTGTGGTCATCGCAGCGAACTGGACACGAAATGGATTTTTCCCACGTCGTGTCGCATGCGATGCACATACTTATAACGCGGGAACAGTACAACTGGGGAGGCCTGCTCGAATGCAGATGCGGAGAACGTGCCGCTGTCAATGAAATCTGAATTACGATCGACATTTGCCTGTATTGCTTCCCTCATTTTGTTTGGAGCTTCGTGCTTACTTTCCGTTCAATGTATTCAGGCTGCATGTTTTGCGAAGATAACTCTGGTAGAATAAAAAAATTGCAATTTTTGCAATACTCTTGAATCATGACAGTATTCCAAACAATATGAATTTGCTGTACTCCGGGTACTGTATACTGGGTACTAGATCTCTTTTATGTTTACAGGCCGATATTATCAACACCAGCGCACGAAATCAGAGACTGTCGAGCACAATAGAGCTAATAAAATGGCGACGTTCCTTAAGTGCTACTTTTGATAACATTTCAATATTAGTTTCTAAACTATATGAATTTATTATATGGATTCTTAATTTAATTAAAATAAATTTCAATTATTCTGGATTACTTAGCATTATAATATATTTCAGTAAATGATAGAGAGAAGTGAATATTAACAATCCCTGTCCGTAGTTTGGCTCACAAGCTCTTACCAATCTCTGTCTAAATATAACTACAAACTATATTTCTATAATAAAAATGTAAAGTAAATGTATATTATAGTAAATACTTCTTAAGAGAACCATTGTTGCAAAATGACCTCAGCAGATGACACATCTTTACCCTACAAGAACCTGCGTATTCCTTTGAAGTCAGTTCATTTTGTGGACATTTTGAAACACATTCATTTAGCTTGTCTTACTGGAAAGCTTATGTAGAATTTTAGCCTCACCAACTTATTTCTAGCCTTGGACCATTACATTTATGCTTATTGCTTACCTTGAATAATGAAACATATAAATCTGTCTCCATTCATACACCGAACCACTATATATTTGTATACTTATGAGATACGAAACATTAATAGACCTTATTTTAAGTTGTCAAAAATTCATTCAAAAGTCAATCATTCCTATTATGACTTCAAACAGTTTTGCATATGCATTATTAAAGTAAAAATAGGTAAAAAGCTTATATTTATTTCAAGAAGAAAAATAATATTAAAATTTATATCTTTTATCACGAAACAGTTGCGTTTCATCGTATTTCGTTGTCCGAGTACTTTCATACTTCAGAAATGGGTATCTTACTAATAAAATTCACCTTTTGTATTCAGAGTCATAGTTATCCAATATTTCTAAAGGGTGAAAACCAAATGCTCAAGTTACGAGAAGAAGTATGAATGGAGACATATCTACGGCCGCCTTAGCATAACTCAATCGTAATTCTTATCAGGAATTTCCAATCACTCCATGAAACGACTTTCTATTCCGCTTTATAGCCAATGTCTTTCTAATGACGACCTCATGAAAAGAACCCTCCATCATCTCCGTTTGATGTATCCGACCAAATAAGATAAAAACATTAAACAAGCTTACTGTGCATTTCCTCCGCTTGCAACACTCCAACTTAATGGACCGTTATCGCAAGCGGAAAAAAACAAGTCATGAATAATCAAGGAATTCCCATTCGGGATCATATTATAATCCCGAGTTCCGAAAACTGCGTTTACGTCACTTTGGTTACGGCTTCCATAAAAACATTAAGAGCTGCATAAATCTCGCGGTCGGCGCGGGATTATCTCGCAACATGATACTACTCGGAGCGGAGAATAATAAAGACCCACCAACGACTCCGCATCAAAAGAAAACAGAAGGAGAGAGAGCGCTCCTCTTCTCGAAATAAACATCGCAATTAAGACAGTTTCCCGCATCCCGGGAGCAGTCAGAGCGTGAAAGGTAAGTGCCGCAAAGACGTCTATTTTTACGCGGCGTAGGGCAGCGAGGCCGCTTTTGTGAATACCTCGGAGAGTTCCCATTTCACTTACCGTTTTCTCTCCTCAACTCGTGCGCGCCCTCAAGGTCTCAACCACTCACAACTCGGGATTCCCTCCAATCAGAGCGTTCGAGTCGACCCCGCGATATGCCTTTGTCCGCCCCATCTCCGCGACTCCACCACCCCCTAACGAATGACAAATTATGCACTGTTTTATTCATGAGCTCTTACCCACTCCCTCTCTGCCCTCTCCTCTTCTGCATCCTGCAGCCTCCCCCTCCGCCCCCCGACTCCTTCGCCCCCGGAGACCTCTCTACTTTGGCCACTTTCCTCCTCGGCCTTTCTCTCCCCTCCACTCTTGGCTTTCCTGTAATTTTCCTCCCATCAACATTTTTGCTTCTCTTTTTCGCCGTCTCTTGAAAGTCCATCTCCAGAACTCCATTTTGCTCTTAAATACTTGATGTTGAATTTCTTTCGTTTGCTCTTTAGTCCCTCCCTGGAAAGCGCTCGTATCGGAGTGCGCGATGTGTTTTATCGTTCTTAGTGCTTGTTTGTGCAGCCTAACAGTTTTATTTTCCCAAAATGGTATTTAATCTGAATTATCCTTGAGAATATAAGCTCCTGGAAGACTCTTTGCTGTCACTTTAAGTTTCTAAGATTTCTAAATTAAGATAACTGGTATATGAAGTATATCTATTATAAATTTCATTATATACGGACATTTATTTTATCTACACCATATGTTTGTCACAGAGGATATGCCTATATTAATACTTTTAATAAAAACCTGGTTTACATTCAGTCGTTGCAGTGTTACAACAGTGGTTTACTAATGTCTCACTTTTCAGACATGTATTTCAACGCATTTTGAAGCAATGGTTACCATATATTGAGATATGTATTATTTTACTGAAATGGAATTTCCTCAGACCAAGAAGCTAACAAATGTGTACGTAACTCGCAATCGTAATCGCCAATTAAACTTCTTATTAAATCAGTCAATTACATTTATAATAGCATTAAATAATTATACAATTAAAATTATTTGTCTCTTACTATACATACGTAATGCCTATTACAGTTTTCTCAAAAAACTACATTTTTAGAGGTGGTACAACCACATAAATAGTAGGTATATTAAAAAACGTTATTTTTTAACTATGATTAATTTAAGACGCACCCAAGTTTTTCGATTTAATGATCCACGTTTAGAATATAAAAGACTTCTATTTCGAAAGAGTAACACCGCGAGTTAAAAATATTCAATTTAAAAATAAATATTCGATTTATTTCCTCGAAAATCAGTTTTCCTATTGTGGAATCTAACAAACAATAAGAATTGCCACTCGAAAACCCATTACAAAACACACACAAGGAAGCCGAGGCAGGGTATTAATTTTAAATGTATTCCAACTGCTCCACTTCGCTTCTCTAATTCTCCATCTTGCAGCGAAGACGGAGAATTTTCTCTCTCCCAAAAAAAAGCGATGGCAGAAGTTCTGACTTTACTCCATCGCTCGAATCCTAATGAACCCTTTAAATTGTTTCCGGCTTAACCCTCTGGGCGCTTTATAGAATTCTCGGAAATTGACTCTTGTATTTTTTCAACAAGATATATGCTTTTATAATCATACTGCTTATTAAGCTACTTATAGAACAGATTCACTGTGAATTGCAAAGTAGATGTTCCTAAAAATGACTTGTTTTTTTCCAAGTCGCTCGCAACTACTGTAACACGCGGCGGAGGGAGCACTTTAGTATCTCTAGCATGCTCTGAAATCTCTAGGTTGCCAACTTGCAAAGTTTGCTAATCTGAAATTTAAATCGGTGGAGCTTTTTAGAGCGTAGTTCCTAAAATTCCCCGAGGGTAAACTGATGATTGTGGGAACCCAAAAAGAGAAGATAAATCCAACGTAAAAGTTCCTTTTTTCACTGCTTTTTTCGCGAAAAATACGTTCTGAATACATCTGGATGCAGTTGAAATGTTTATGAATTTACGATGATGTTTGCGTTGCAAAAATAATTTTGGTCTCAATTAACTATTCCTGGATCCCTTCATTTTAACATGCAAATTGCGTATTGTTGATCTACTATTTGATATTTGGAGTGCACTGTTTAATGATGAGGTGTTCAGAGATGAGTTTTTAGAAAGTTTCGAATTCATTACACATCAAAGATGCTTTTTCAAGACGTAAAATTGGTACTAACAATTAGAATGACGTCCAGATGCAAAACTGTGATTACATTTATGTGACTTTTCAAATTATTTTAATGACTTGTAGCGGTAACATCTCGGTATTGCCCAACACAAATCGGTCACTTAGAAGAAGAGGGGCAATGATTTTTTAATTTAATGCCGTGAATATTTTATATCTTTCATATAAGTAGTCTGTTCTTACACAATAATTAATTAAATTATCCCCAATAATACTACGAACTTAAATATATGGTTTTGAAATCAAAATTAAAATAAATAAAATTATCAAATCAAAATTAATAGAAATAATTTTGATTTTAATGGAATTCCACACAGTAAAGCCTGCTACCATTGATTTTATTTATGGTTTTGAATGTAAAATTCCATTTTGCTTCACTGAGTGAAATTAAATTATGTGATAAAATAAAACCAATTGACGAAGCTGTCACTTTGTGGAACTTCATAACGTAGGAAAGGAATACATTTATATGTGATATTTATATGTGATAAAAGGTTAAGTTCTTACTTTCCATATGGACAATGTGGGTAACAATAAAGAATCTCATATTTTACGGATTGCATTTTATATTTCCATATAATTAATTAATCTAATTTAATAATTTAAATCATCCTGCTAAGATTTTTTGATTGGTACGTTAATAATTTTTAACCGTACTTCACGTTCATCTTGTTGATGAAAAACTGGAATAATTATTTATAAATTACTTGATTAGAGTCAGAGTAAAAGGTTATTGAATAAAGTTTAAGTGAAACTTAAAGAGCTGTCAAATTGATTGCTATTTCATCATTAGTAAGGATACCGCAAAATAATGGAACATAATTTTATATTACTTGCAATAAAAATCCATTTCAATCAATATCATCGTATTCTAATTTATTTTCCTTTTCTTTCTAGGTAAGTTCAAACTTCAATTGGTGCTAAGGTAAATTACTCCGGCAGTATGAAAAGGCTTTCAGGTATGAGCTTGAATTCATAATATTGATACTTCCAGCACAATTATTACTTTGATGCAGAATCTGAATCTTTAACGCCTGACCTAGAATTTTCTGTATACGTTTAACATTGGCACGAAGTCGCATATTGAACGCTTTCAGTGAATCCTAACTTTTGATTCTCGCCAACAATTTTCATTTTCGGCAGCTAAAGTTATGGCAGATTTCCTCCACCACATTCTCTCGAGGATAACGCTAAAGTTACAACTAAATTAAAAATTTTAGCGAGGATATTCCGATGAATAGCTGTGAAATTTCTACTTATCCATCATTTGCCTCGACATTTTTGCTTGCTTCCTGAATCTCCAATTTTGGTTGTTGGATGAGTTATTTTTTATTTAAAATAAGTTTATGCCCATTTTGCTGTATTTAGAAATAAGTATTTCTATGTTGGCTTTCGTGGTTGATAAAGTTACGTTTCATACTACGGCGTTGAAACAACTATTAACTTTCCAATTTATAGAATACGGAAAGCGGCTGCTGATGGTTATGTTATATATAAAAAACAACTCCAAAACCATCAAAAAACTTGCAAAGCGGCTATACTTATTTCGACTTCCACGAAGTCATCGTCAGGCTAAGGTCGGCAAAGAAATGCCACATTTCACAGCATTTCTTTGCCGACCTTAGCCTGACGATGACTTCGTGAAAGTCGAAATACGTATAGCCGCTTTACAAGTTTTTTGATGGTTTTGGAGTTGTTTTTTATAGATTCCAATTTAAAGTCTACAATCCAATTTCATTCTTTACATGATTTTATTGCGATCAGTTCATCCCAAATTAAATCTCGAGCTCGAGCCAGTTTTGGTTGTTAGATCTGCTACGTTTTTATTTTAAAACAAGCATGCACCCATTTTCCTGCATTTAGAAATAAGTATTTCTATGTAGGTTTCTGTGGATGGCAAAGGTATGTTTCATACTAAGGCTTTGTGTTGAAACAACTATTACCATTTCAATTTATAGTCTACGATCCAATTTTATTCTTTACATGATTTTATGTCAATCAGTTCATCCCAAACTAAATCTCGAGCTTTGCAAGGATCCCCCGACTATTTACTCCACGAGATTGATTCATCAGTTCTAACTCATCTTGAAACCCGGTCACGATCTCCAAACCTATTGAGGAATAAAATTCAATTTCTGGACGGACGTTCAATCAAGATCTATGAATTACGTCATGGCGTGATTGTAATTTCGTATCAGTCCTAAGTGTTTAAATGATTTAGCAAAACTATGTTATCGAACGCTGCCAGCCTAACGGTGCATCAGAAGTAATTAAATAGTACTACATTACCGTTTACCGTACTCCGGCTTTGGGGAGATCAACGGGATGTTATTCAGGAAAGAAGAAAACGCTACTTCCAGAGAGGGGAACTACTACTTTTTTCAATCTCCTCCAGAAAAGTTCGGAATAGTTTCGGGGGATGGAAGAAACAATGCGTCCCGTAATGACGAGACGGTATCCGCGCTCCGATCCTCAAACTTTGGGCACTTGACGTTGGCCGGGTTTTAAGAGGACGGAGGATGGGAAAGTGACGTGGGACGGGAGCGACGGATGACGCGGGTTGCGGTCCCATCACGCTCCGGTAATGAACAGACCCTGATTGGCACTTCTTTTTATATACATATATACGCCGAGGGTTTACCCATCGCCGCTCGATTTAATGGACGATGCGGACCATTTTCCCGCTCAGCCGTCACTCGGAAATAAAGGAGCGAGGTATTTTGGAATTGCCATTCCTAGGGCGAGGCGGGGGGGCCGCACGCGGACCGGAAGGACGAGGAAATGGCCGCGCCGTTTTTATAATGCCCCGGAAACCTTCGACCGCTTTCCCCTCGGATAAGTTTTTGCGGAGCTAATTTTTTCGATTACCCGAATGTTTCCCATGCTCGCACTACGCCTTGCATTTTTCGACCGCATTCCGGAGGCGGCGATTACAAAACTCGCGTGGAATTCCCGTCTGAAAGGGTATTAAGGGCGGCGGGAGATTGGGTCGGGAAGTCGCTCCAGCACGCGTGGATGGACCCTGTCCCTGGAACAATCCCGGCTTTTAAATGTCCCAAATGAGGAGTGAAGGATGAGCAGGGCTCCTGACGTCCCGGACGGGCAGAGGGACGTATGCATCCGTCGATGCTCGGGCATTTAGGAAGCTTTAATGGCGAAGGGCGTTAATAATGAGATAGGAAAAGGAGCACTGCACGATGCATATTTATGAAGGGGTGAGTCATGGAAGGCAGGAGTCGCTGAATATTGAAGAATGAAGGGAAGGGAAAAAGGGCAGTCGGGAGACAAACAGACAGACGGAAGCGAAGGGTTAAGATTGGAAGGGGTGAGAGGGAGGGGAAAAGGTGTCGCCGGCGGGATTTTAAATTGGTGACCGAGGGTCTTTCGCCGAGTGTTAAAGAGAATATTTTCCTAAACAAAGAGGGACAGAAAAAGTACTCTCGAATTTCACTTTTAAATTGGAGGCGTGATTCGTAGCGTTGACGTTCCGGAAGTGCCACCCGAGCGAGCGTGTTCCTCTGTGTACATTCCTAAACAATAAATACCCCTCGGAAATGTAAATTAGGGTCATTATTTTTGTGTAAACAACAAATTAATTAGCGGATTCAGCCGACGGCGATTGGGAATAAAAATGCGGAATTTATTAGTGTGCCCGCGAATTTTTTGAGTCAACAGAGAGACAGGGCACAGGGGTGCGAGATATAATCGATCAAGCAGGTCCTTAAGCTTGCTGTATTAGAGAGGCAAAACACAAATAAATGAGTTTGATAATCAAACAAATGCTGGAAATATAATTGTCCTCGGAATATAATGGAAATTACTCGGTAAAATTGGAAATGAGAGATGAAATGAATTATTTTTCAAATTTTACCACATTTAGGAACACGGATGGAACAAATCATTCAAATCATTTAAAGTTTAACCATAATAATATTATTTTAATTAGGATACTACAAGGAACTAAAGGTTAATTAAAAAACAACCTAAAATCTCACTGGTAACGTAGTTTTCATGCCCTACTCTAATATACTCTTACGTAAAATATTTATAAATCAATCATGCAATCAAGGCCTACCATTGGTATCGTTACCATTATTTTTTGCGTAACCAAGCAATATTTCAGTAAGACTTTAAAACCATTTAGATGAGTCATTTAAAAATAAACATACTTTTTACAATAAATGTATAAAAAACATTTTCAAAAAGTTCTCTATTGATAATAAATATATCGAGTTAATGATTTCCAGCGTTCAAATTTCATGAAAAATAACATTATATTCAAATTAAGTCATTAGAATAAAATCAGGATTTAACATAATCCCTTTTGCAATTATATGTAACGCATTTTGAGGGAATCGGGAAAATAGATGGACCCGCAAATTGTGAGCTTCGGAAAGCGAGGGGAGGACCGGCAAAATTCCTTCCGTAAGAGGCGCCGGGATCCCTCCCTCACATCAGCGGTGCACACTTCCGCGACGATTTCCTCTCTTTCACTCTCCGAAAAATCCACTCAGCTAAGTATCTTCCCGTATCTCCCCTAGCGTCACTCTGCATTATTATCACCTCACTTCCTCTTTCCCACACACCCGGAGGATTCCCTATCACTTACGTGCCTCATGAGCCGTTTCTATTATACTTTGTGTCCTTGTCTTCAAACAAAAGAAATTGATACTCCCAGCCAATCAATGAGTATGGCGCAACGTTTTCTTAGATGGTACCGCATCGGGTGTTTCTTTTCTCTTACCGCACGATGAGATCTTTAACGGAGAGTTGTAATGGTATTGAATTGTTTGTACGAAGCCTTATTATCAAAGTAAGAATGTTGTTAGTAGACTCTTTCGTATAGTTTAATTCACGTTACTTAGTTCTATTGAGATCCACAAAATTTAATTTATCTTTTAGACGAAAAAATGAAACTCTAGAAAGAATAATTCACTGATAAGATATTTATCATAATATGTGCACAATTAACGTACAATATACACAAATATCGTATCCCTGCCAATTTCACATGTATGATCCAAATCGTAAAATATGATTAATATATACAACAGTTCTTGAAATTCGAGGATTTTTTACATTTGAAGAAGATATTTCTTTCCGAATAGTTAGCACAGAGGTATGATAAGCATTATTCTATGAATTATATATAAAAAGAATATTCATGCTTACCCGGTTCTGGAAAATGGACATAAAAAGGCATTCGATAGGCGAGATCGAAAAAGAGGAAATGGTTTTCGCAATATATTTCTCTGCATTTACTCGGAAAGTTTCTCTCTACGCGTGCCTCTCCGATCATTGCCTCTGATTCAATTTTCTCCCAGATCCCGCCTACTCTACTTTCCCATCTCATTCTTTCCTCCAATGAAACTTATTCTTATGAAACTTCCTCCTCAACCCAGATATCTCGCCATCTCCTACTCCGGCCGCCTTCCCTATTACTGCGAAACGCGTCTCCCCTAGAAAACTCCTCACCTGCCGATACTCCATCCGCGCTCTTCCCTTCCCAGTGCCATCTCTGGGCGCTATTTCCCAAAAATCCTCTCCTAGACTCCTTTCCAACCTATTTCTTCCCTATCCCGCACTCCGGCATAGCACGCATACCTTCCTTCGCGAAAAGCCTCTTTCTGCTCCTCATCTCTCTTTGCCCCTCCGTTTTAGTACCACTCGCCCCAAATCCTTTTTATACCGCCTCTTTTTTTCCTCCGCTACATCCCCTTGTCTAAACCCAAACGCCGCCATCTCCTGCCTCTGACAGCCACTCCCCCGTCATACCCAACTCTGCTGGTAACGCCTCCTTCCTTCCGGGCCCTCTTTTTCCCTCTAAACATTTCTCTTCCCTCATCTCATTTCCTCTCTCGCACATCGCCTTTCTTTCTCCGCTTTCACTCCTTCGAGATTATTTTCTCTCCGAAAATGGAAAAGTTCTCTCTCCGATACGAAGACGGACGATCCTTTTGATAAGGAACTGCTAAAACTGGTGAGACATTTGGGAGGAAACGCGGTGAAAAAATTTGAGGATGAACTCACGAAAACTATTACTGTATACACCTTTTTAAATCTCTGTAGTTACGAAAATCCGCAAGAAAGAAGTTGTGATGGCTAACTTCATCATCTGTTGATAATGCTACCAGAAACCATCGCAAAATACTGTGGCCAGCACAGCTAATCCAGTAATTTTATATCCGTCGATATTGAAGCAGGCTGTTATGAGGATCCGTTCCCCAGCTTCGATCTCCAGCAAAATAAGATGTTATAATAAATGTGATTTGACCATACTTGGTGGAACTCCATTTAATAAATGGAAAGCGAACTTCGTATTTTTCACAAGATTTTTAATAACGACCGGTCACGGTTTTGCATCCATCATCAGCTAAACCCAGAGAAAAACAGAAAGAGTATATCCTTGCGAATGAATATATCCTTTTAATTTCGAAAATAGCTAGTTTGTAAGTTAGAATCGTACCAAAGACATGATTACCCAGCAACTCAATTATTCCTTGTCGAAGACTCAATGCTCCTAAAAATATGAATAATTATTTAATCAGAATCTTTTAGCATTAGTTTAAGTGTATATTTAATTGGATAGGCAAGTTTAGATCGTATATTTCGATGATTTTAGATGAAAAACATACTTTATATGATGCAAAGAGTCGTCCTCGACTCAGCATTTATTTCATGATAAAGTTGATTGATAAAGAAGTATACAAGCTCTTTACTCAATATACCACAAAAATAACATTTATTAAGTATTTGAGGACAATTCCTGCCGTTGAATAATTTCTTTACTTAAGATCGAGCATCTTCATAGACGGCTATTTATGCTAAATAATTCCGATAACTAAAAATTCTTTTTATAATGGTTAAATCTCTGAAATATGGCATGCAAATGTTAGGCAGGTATTTCTCATCATTATTAATGATGTATGTTATTGTCATAATGTATCTCATTGCCTTATTCGGTCGACTAATGAGCGTAGTGATTATCCCAGCGCGCTGGGTGGCTGGATGTTTGTGTCCTAGACAAAGGTTAATTGTAAGATTGGTCTCCTAAGACTTTAATTTACTTAATAAAGTTGTCATTACTCTTACTATTTCTTATGAGTTGAGATGACGAAGATAATGAATTTGATTTTGCCGCTGATTTTTATAATCAGATGCCCTTTCTGCCACTAATACGTAAGTGGAAAATGTGGCCCCAAGCGGGAATCGAGCTCGAGACATCTTTTACCAAAGGCAAACTCTGTACCAACTATGCTCTACGGTAGGTTTTTCCCTCATTTTAAGATCTCTCAATTAGATCGAAAATAGAAAGTACAATTATCTAGATTTCCAAATTCTGTTTCGCGCTATTGAAATGTCAGCCTTGATTTAGTACCCTTGGCTGAATTAAATGTCACTCAATACTATTCTGTCTATAATATTACATATGTTAATTTTCTTCGATAACTCAATATAATTCGTACTCCAAATACATTTGATAATATACATTTTGATACCTTTACAAAATACTGGGAAATTTATTTCAGGCGCTAAGGCCCAAGACGTCCTAAAATTAAGACGGGAACAAGCATTTGCATTCCCATGAATAAGAATCCTTTCCTAACATGCCTTATAATGAAGCTCCCGCAAAAACTAATTAAGTCTTCGAGGTTTCATATTAAGATTACAAGCGGGTTTTACGAGGGGGCTAAAAACTTCGGAGTTTGGGAAGAGCCTACGCATTACGGGATGCAAAACTCGATACCGTTCCTCCTCGGCGGGTCTCCTCCAAAGCCTTCGACCGATTCCGTTTGATTTCAATCGACCCACCGATAAATATTCATAACGGGCGGAATTGCGTAAAAAAACTCCAAATCGATGCGTTTACGTAACCATCTAAATGCATAAGTTCGATATTCGGGAGAGACTATTCGATTTTCCCCGTCGTTGAACTCCCTCTGTCCCGCGTCAGCAACAGTTTTGTTATGCCGGGGAATTGCTGAAGGGAGATGATTCACCTGGGGTTTTTTCCCCCCTTTTAAGCTCGCTCCTTCCCGCGCAATTTTTCTCCCTCTTCCGACAATTCTTTACGTCCTCTCTGTCTCTATCTATTTATGTGTTTCCCACCTCCTCAAGGACGCCCATTTCCCTCCCGCGCAGTCTTGCCGCGATCCCTCCATGAAGCACCCTCTGGTGGCCCTCCCGACACCCATCTTGCCCCGTGTCTTCGGAGCCTCGGGGCGAAGTCGCTCGCTTTGATTTCTGGAGCCCTCTCCCAGAACCATACCCTCATCTTACCCCGGGGGCTACACCCCTCCGCCTCCCCCCGAGAGCAGTCGTATTTCGCAATCAGTCCCCTACACAAGCGAAGAGCCGTCCCACCTGCACCATCCCCCCGCCTCCCATGTCGCCGTGCGCCCCCCTCCACCCTCCCACCCCCTCACCTTCGACCCACCTCCGTTCCCGCTCCCTTATTTATTATCTGATGCCGCTTCTACGAAATGAGTTCTTATTTCATTCCGCGTCCCCCACCCTCTTCCCGCTCCCCCATCTTCGCATTCGGCTCCTTTTTCCCATCATGCCCCACCCCGGGCCCCACCGCTCCAATCCACTCTACTCCGCGCGATGTACAATTTCTTCCCTGTTTTCGAGGCGTGTAGTGGCAATCTTTCCCTCTGCCTTCCCTCCTTAAATAGTTACGATGAAAAGAAAGTTGAAAGGCTTTTGACGCGGCAGGGGAAAAATCCCCCGGGCTGAGTAGCGTGTGTAATATTTTCTATGGACTTCTTTTCTTGATCATTGAGTGGGAGGGAATATTTGTCGCGGGTCTCGCACCGAAAAAAGCTACCAAATCTCTTCTTTTTCCTCCAGGACTACATCCCTCTGAAAGAGCGCTCGAAATTGTTTTTCATTTCGGAGAGACGAGGATTGGATTTTCTCCCTCTAAAACCGTGACCTTTCGCCGTTGCCGAAATGCGAAAGTTCGCGCAAAGGGGGAAATAGAAGAGACTTATAAGTTGGATACGCGTCTAGTGCAGACTTCATACATCTCAAAGGGCAAGTTTCGCGTGATTGGAGGGAGTGACACGTCTTGACGAGAACTTAATGCCCCTCGCCTGCATGGGAGATTTCCTCGGAGAACCTATCAGAGGCAATAACGCACACCCAGATTAAATGGGATTGCGAAATTCTTAGCGAGATGCATGTCGGGAGTGTTTACGGAAAGGAGCGCTTCCAGGAAACGCCCGGGATCAAACGTCTTGAGGCCGACGGGACTTAATTGCTTAAAAAAACTCGCTGTTGCCGGGGATTTTTCCAGCCCACCCCCCGCCTGGACCTCATTCCGCATGCAATTAAAAGGTAATGGAAGAGGTAAAATCCATTTCGGCGAACTCTCTCTCTCACCGTAATCTGACGCGAGCGTCTTCCGGTTTCCGGGAGGGGTTAATGCGACGGCCCATTGCAATTCATTCCGCTCTTTTTTATCCATTGCGCTCACACACGTCCTCTCTCTCGCCCCGAGTGCCCCCCGCATCTCTCCGAAGCCTTTCAAGATATCTCTCGGACGTGCACTCTTAATAAAGCCCACCGGATTCATTTCGCCGCTATTGTTACTCATCCTCACCCTCCCGTCCTTTCTCTTCCCCTCCCCAATCTCTCTTGTTTAAACGGTTCGATGTAAGGGGATACTATCCCTGTTTCGCTTCTTTATTTACGGGCCCTATTGTTCTTATTTCAGTTGCTCGGAAGAGAAAGGCTTCTTCCCCGCGGGAGCTAAGTTAATGGCTATTGATTTTTATTTAAAATAAACAGGCTATCAAAACAGTTACCCTACCGCTCCTCCGGTTTTTTGTATCTCGTTTCGCGATAGAATTTCCCTCAATCTTCGCAAAACGGCGGCTCATACAAAATCGACCTTAATTTCGGCCGTTCATTCGATGATTATTAAAAAGATCGTCGCTCGATAAATAAACCGAGCTTCCCTTTGTTTGTTTGGAATTCATTGTCTTGCATCGTCAATTACCTTTTTGCGACGGGATTTGCGTACGATCTGGATGCCTCCTGTTATTTCAGGAGGAAGAAAACACACCTACTCTACTCTGTTAGTTACCGCATAAAGCAGGGATGGAAAGGTTTCTTTTACGCGCACCTAAACAGTCATTTGTTTGCAAAAGAATGGATCGAGTGATTTTGTGTAATCGATCTGCCCCGAAGGTAAAATAACTTTAAACCTAGGTAATAGCAATGGAATCAATCGATTGTCGCAAATGAGTTGATTACAATAGAACTCTTGGTCATTGAAAATATCGTTCGATAGACCCAGAGGGGGCCTGAGTATCCATGCTTTGAAACTACTGCATGATTATTACCACTCCAAAGTACAGTTTTATTTCCACGACCACGGATGCTCATCATAGTGATTCATTTGATTACATACATCTCTTTTGCTTCCCAAAATTATAAAAGTTGAGTACATTTTCGTCATCTCACCATTTTTGACGGTTGCATTCAAAT
Source organism: Sympetrum striolatum (assembly GCA_947579665.1). Classification (NCBI taxonomy): domain Eukaryota; kingdom Metazoa; phylum Arthropoda; class Insecta; order Odonata; family Libellulidae; genus Sympetrum; species Sympetrum striolatum. The sequence goes on from OX388341.1 coordinate 26,466,748, forward strand.
TTTAAACATCGATGACAATGGCAGTGAAAGACATTTGGTAGCCGAGGCATGGTCGCCTTTAAGCGTAAAAATTATCGAGATGAAACGAAACGTCAATAAAAGAGGTACACCGCGAGATTTTATTTTCATTTCTGCCCTTTGAGAAGACCTTATCTCGTTCAGGAAATGAGGAGTTTGATTTTTTTAGAGAGGAAAATCATCGCCAGAACACAACCGAGACGAAACCACATCGACTCAAGTAATTACATACAACTCACATCCCCTACACATCCGAACGATAACAGGTAAATTCGCCTTCCTCTTCTCCTGTAGAACACCGCATCCTTTCCCGGCCCCCCTCCCCTCTGCGCTTCCCTGTCATCGTTAGCGTTTCATTAAAACTACTTTCACAAACTCGCTACCGTTACAGCCATTGTCCTCCGCTCTCGATCCCATATTTGGAATGCTTCAGAACTCGCAGACTACGGGAGGATGTTCGACTATCGGAGTGATAAGAGAGGAAGGGAGACACGGCAATAACAACCGCGGCGAAAAGAGATTCGGAGGCGGGGAAGGAAGACGCGGGCAAAGGTACTTGTAGCGACGGTTACTCAAGCGATAGGAAGCAATGCTAGGATTGGGAGTAAGGTCAAAAGTGGGCGGGAAGAAAGAGGGAGCTGATGGAGAGAAATAATGCCATCGGAGGTGCTTCCTCAGCCTCCCCAACCCACTTCCTATCCCCCCATCTCCCTCCCCCTTCCTACGTCAATCGCTCCCCTCCCCCTTCCTCCTGTTTGTGCCTCGTCCTCTTCCTTGATTCTCTTCCGCCGCTGTGATCAAGACTACACGACTGCTCGGAAACCTTCCCAGGCAACCGTTGCCACGGGAGACCGCTTAATGATCCTCTGCCTCGCTTACTGCTTCCCCTCCCCACCGCTCTTCTGCTTTATTCCGAACGCACACACACACGCTCACCCTCTGTATCTCCTTACCTTACTACGCGGGATAATAATAACCTTTTTTCCCTTTTTGTATCTTTTGCCTCTATCTCTCTCTCTCTCCCCTGAAAGCTTACGCTGCCTCTCTAAAAGTAGTGCTCGAGCAAGATATTACGCCATAGGAGGATTTGCGTGGAATAAATGTATCGCGCGAGGTGAGGGTGCTCGCGATTTTTTCCGCCGGTACGTCTATGCCGGAGATGGAGGAAAAATGAAAGGCTGCCTCGCTAATTATAGCGATATCCTCCCCGTGCGCCGTGATTCATTCACGTTTCTGAGAGGATTTGTTTCTGCACTATACGGGAATTATAAAATTTGATGGTAATGGTTATGTCGCTACAAGAGCATGCCTGGAAAATCGTTACGCGATACAACTGTGGAATTAGAAATAAAAAAGAAAAGCAGTCAAAGGAAAAAACAAAAAAACAACAGCAAGGACAAATTTAATTTGTTCCCTTTGAAATGAAAGGATTCGAGGCAGAGCTATGATAATTGATAAAAGCGTTACTCTTTAGGTCGCTTTCCAATGTACGGGCTTCTCAAAACTTTTCCAATTAATTATTGTTTTTTTATTTTTACAGCTAACATTATCAAGTAGAACCAATTATGCCTCAAAGAAGCATTTAAATAAAAATTAAATTAAAATTTCCCGCCAATTTCTCCTATCATTAAGGGAATTATTATTTATACCTTACATCGAATACATGAATAGAAAATAAAGATTTATAATATTTTATTTAAATTTTACCAAATCTGTTAATTTGAACAACTAATGAGATATGGAAAAGAAACATATGTAAATCAATACGAGCATAAAACACATTTATTTTTCGTCTCCATGTCCTTTTCTCCATGAGAAACAAAAATTATAAGACTTACTGCTGGAAACAGTTAATTGCTGCTTTCCATAGAAGTACTAGTTCCCACACAGCAAATGTTCCTAAGTAACTTTAAATATCCGCATCTCGGAACTTCGAATGATGGATTCTACAAAAATTAGACCAAAAGATACCATTTGCTTAAAAAATGCCTTCTGCGGCAATATCCTCACAGCGTTTTAGCGCAAACTTCATATATTTCCTCCAAGAACTTCGCGTATAATAGTCCCTAAATTCCATCCGTGCCCCGATGCTTCGGCGCATTCTCCGAGAGTCTTCTTTTTCTAAACGAAACGAGATCACCGTGGAAGTCTTTTCTACGCTGCCTAATGAGACGAGGCTTTTTTTACCCGCACACAAACACCGCTATTCATGGAATAAAACACAGGGGAACACAGGAGGTAGCCCAGAGACGACGGGGATGGAAAAATGCCTTTAAGAACCATCGCGGCCTCATTCGGATCGAAAAACATTAGCTGGATAATTTCTTTTTCGGCCGCCAGCGAAAATTTTCCTACGCATCCTCCCTTCCCCGCTTCTCCCCTCCCCCTGTTCTCCCTCGCCCTATTTTCCCTCCCCCCACCACCCCCGCTGCAAATACTAAGACATTTAACGCCCAATCGAACGCCGCGTTTAGTCTCTGTCTTCCGATTCCCGCTCTTTGCTCTTTGTTCTCGTTTTTTTCTCCCTTCGGGGCCCTCCTGTTATTTTTCAGACGTTCTTTCCCCTTTGTATGTCGTTCGGGAGCCCCGCTGTTTGGTCCATAGCTGCCGCTAGGAGGAACAAAGGCAAGTTCTTGTTCGGAGAGAAAACGTTATATTTTTGGAAGAGATCGCTTTGAGGTCCGCGAAAAATCGATGCCTCTCCCCACCGAGCGATAAGGTTGCCGCTCCTGACAAATCCACAACAACGGACCTTCCCATGACGTCACTCGTGACCCGCGCACTTTCCTTCCGTGACCCCTCGCGACCCCTTTCCATCGCCCCCTCCAACCACTACTCCATTCTACCCTCCACTTCCTCTTCTTCTTCCCAACTCCCATTTGCTTTTGTCTTAATCTGTAGAAGAGGGAGATAGAAGTACCCCGAGGAGTCCTTGTGGGAGAGAAAGTGGAAGGAGAGGAAATGCGACGTCTTCAAGGATTACGCGTACACGCCTATGTGGATTTTTATGTACAGGAAAGTATATTTATTATATACAATGCGTTATTAATATACGAAATATATACTATGAAAGGTAATGAGTTGGAAGGAAGCAAGGAAGCATCCTTTGGGTGGAGTTATAAGGCGTTGTAGAAGTACACTCCTGGCCAAAATTAACGCAGCACCTCCCTAGCGATTCTTACGGCCGGTGCTGTGTTAATTTTGGCCAGGACTGTACAATACAAGATTGCATGACCAAAGTCAACGAAAAAAAAATGAAAAACACGTACATTATGTATAACTTTAGGTAAATATTATAGACATAAAAGATTTAAAATATGGTTCGTTATTTTTAATCTAATTATCTAATGGAAATTCGAAAGGATTTTAATGGCCGTCACAACGGTGGATTTTGTCGAACGCTGCTCCTGTGCACAGCGCGAAAGAAGATCCGGCTATGAATCTTAATATTTATTTCCTGTATGAAGTTTAGAATGCAAAGTGATGCACTGAAATTGCTTATAATTTGTTTCTCATTACAAGATTTATTGGCCAGGTTTTGTTATACTCATTGGTATTGGTATCATTTGTATTATATCGAAGAAAATTGAAATTAACTATCTAAAAGTTATTTGTAGGACTACAAAACAAACATATGTATTGAAAACAAAAATTTAAAAGTTCCTAAATCCTTTAACTTAAATTGAGATGATAGTTTCTATACAGCTAAAGAACGGAAATGCAATCATATAATCTGACCTAACCTTTTACGTTAACCTAAAATGGGTTATACATATTTTCAAAGTATCTTAAAACCTCGTAATGAAGATGTTGCTCCGAAAAATTGTAGAATAGAATGTCTTTTCTCGTCATTGCAAGCTCCATAAACAGGGAATTAAATAACTCCTCAAGTATTTGCTACAAATGTTAAGGCACACGCCAGGTCGATCCTTGGTTGTGCTTTCCTCAAAAGATAACCACAAACTGCACTTCAGCAAATATTCTGGTGGGAGCAGGTGCATGTTGGTTCTATAGGGTAAGCGATGAGAGTATTGGGGCCTTGGAAAGTGCCGAGGAAATTGCTAATAGAGCGAGTGAGACAACGGAGTTTATTACAAGGATGCCATCCCGCATTGTTTTCGGAGAGGTTTTGGTCGAAGAGTTCCTTTCTCCAAACGATATCTTTGGATTAGAGGGTCCGGGGAAGGACGTCGGAGGAGGTTAGCAGAGTAAGTAGGAGCGGAGGTTTTAGTGTACGGCGGTCGGACCTTAGGATGTCTAACAGGGCTAGGAGGAATGTGCAAGTAAGTGTAGCGGTGGTAGTGTAATCAGAGTTGGTGGTGGTCTGTGGATTCGGGGAGTGGCATGTGGAGGCTCGTACCAATTGTTCGCTCAAGAGATTTGGTGAATAGCCACGTTTCGTGAAACAGCGCTCTATTGTTGAAATGTATTCACAGAAGCAGACATTGTCGAAGTGAGTTCGGTCTCCTCCACCTGGTGGTGAATATGCTATGGAGTGTTTAGAGTGGAGTGGGCAGCCGATGTTTAACCATTAGAATTTTGAAGCGTTCTTGCATCCGCAATGCACCGTTGATTCGGGGTTTCCACCGAGAGGAAACACTTTCAGTTTCTAAATTGTTGCGCTGGTAGACCGCATTTGATAGTTGCAAAATCAAAGTAGGTGAATCTAATTCATTGTTGTGGAGAGTTTTGTCAAAAAATGGAAGTAAATTCTTGGGCATGAAAATAGTCCAACTGGATCGGGAATTATACATAAGCTCTACACTATTACTCATTTACCCTATAAGATCTATTAAATTTGTGTGAAAGCAAGAGGAAAATTTGGTTTTGGCTTTATGCTATTTGAAAACGTAAAATTATATTTTGTTCTGTATTTAAAAACTTGGCTATGCAATATGTTTTATTTCCGTAAGAACTTCGTTGGTTTCCATTCTATTCTTCAAGAGTTTGTTAAATTAGCAAGTAAATAATTTCATAAATACTGCTTTCAGGTAATATAAATTAACGTCGCATTGCGGCAGATAATGCAATTTTCTGTAAGAAATTTATTAATTTCCTTTGAATTTCTTTTATCAGTTGATTGCACGCGGTGAGAGGAACTCTTACTTATCGTACAGACTGAGGCGAGCGATACATATTTGGATGGGGGGACGTCTTGTTTGTTTCTCCTAATTCTCCTCTTATAGCAATGCTGAGCACATCTTTCCCTCATATCGTCCGTTTCTTTCCCGCCTTGTTTACTTTTCTCTCGTCTCGCTTGTGACTGGGACTTGTTCAGCATTGTGCTCTCAAAGGCTCATTAGTGGTAAAAGATTGCTCTATCCATAGAGAGCGCCCAGACTCACTCACATAAGTAAAGACCCCCACTGCCGAGGGGGGTGGAAACACCTTTGAAGGGAAACTTTTTTGCGTGAAAATGAGCAATTCCTTTTGTGTTTCTTCTTCTGTCACGAGCTAATGTAACGGAAACTCGCTGTTTAGATGCGTCCTCCGGGCACGTTTTGAAAAACTTTAGTCGTTCATTACTCCAGGGTGTCAGGTAATGAATATACTTCTATCTTAAAAAGGGATATATTAATAGCTGTCTCTTTGTACAAATTCTGGTAAGCACGATATCATCCTTTCATTTTTCTTAAATGTTAGTTAAAGTATAAACTCAGTTTAGTGTTGCTATTTTATCTAATCAGAAGATTCATTTGTATACAATTCATATATGACAACCTTCTTCCTTTGGATGGATGAATTGTAGAGGAAAAATAAAGATTTTCAGTTTCTCTTTTATTTATAATTGAACACTAAATAAGATGAAGCTGGAGCACCTTATTATATTTCATTTGAAGCAAGTATATGAAAATAATTCTTGAAACGTTACGATCAAATTATAGCTATTAAAAAACTAAAGTTTAGTGGAGGGCCTTTCAGTTCTTATTTTTCCACGCCATTCTCATAAAACTCGCATTTAATTTGATTTTCAAAATATTCTGCCAAGAACAAAATTAATATTCCTTTCTTCTCAGTTGTTAATAAAAATAATCGCTATCCCAGAAAATACTGTATATAAAGTCAATGCTTGAAGTATAGAATTTCGATACAGATTTATAAAATATTTTGGCATGACATTTATTTTTCAATATTCGTCGGACAAATATTTCTCCAGAAAAGCAAAAATCGAGCCTACTTGATTTGGCTATAACATTTCGAAATGTATTAGTAAAATTCAACCATACATCCTCTTGCATCGACGCCTGCATTACTAGCAATACGCATATCTTTAGCCCCTGATTGCTGCAATGTATCCGTCTTACTTGTGTTGTCTTTGCCTGAGGTTTAGGGATACCATTCACTCTGTAGGTAGTGTATTTTATCTTTATTCTTCCCTGAGAGAGGACACATAGTAGTCTCTTTTAGAAGAAGTAATACATACTAAGGGAGTCTCCTTCTACCTCGACTGATGTCATTATTAGGAAAATGAGGGATAAATAGAATAGTTTAAAAACAACACATTCCACCAAACATATATTCCACCAAAGACACTACATAAGTTAATGTATACACGATGCCATTTGATGAAATAAGTTAGTAGATCAGTTGATGCGCACAGCCATTGCCAAATATCATAAGGCAACTTGCAAGGTAGCAATGTTTGAGTTTCCTCATCGAGTGCCCTCAACCTCGAGGTCTTCAAATCTTCATATTCGTATCGTAGTCAACCCGACGCTAGAAACAAGCTCATTTTCGCTCCTTGTGTGGTATCAGAACGACTTTACTCATCGTCCCTTAGGGGTTTGTTCTCAAACCGATGTCCTCCTTTGGCCATCGATTTCCTTATCGCTTCCTTCACCTTGCGCACTTCACATGTAAACAGACTGCCCTCTCTCTGTCATAATGCTATCTCTCCAAATGTCTTTCTCAACTCTCCTGACTCGAACTTTCCCTTTCACTCACTAAGCTCTTTTCACTCGCACTATCTTCTCAGTTTGTCGTCCTCATTAAAGCTCCTTCCCAAACGCATAAGACCACTTTACTTTCTCCTGAAATTCTCCTCATCTTTGCTATTCATCCTTGTCACTTCTCGGTAAACTCTTTACTCTTTCCTTCTATGATACGTTCCTATCTTGAAGTTTCATCTCTTATGAATTACTATTTATTATAACTAAATGTATTTATGTTACGTGTATAGAATTTATGACAATTTACAGTAAAACATTATATGAAAATGTATATGCTTGGCTGGTAAATATGCTACAAATTGTATGGTTTGAATACGGTTGCAAAGTACATCATCATTTGCAAATTCAAACTTTCATGGTTAAAAATCTGAATATCAAGTTAGATTTTAAAGTAAGTTAATCATAAATATTTTAGATTATTGAAGTACATAATCAAATTGAGCAACAAAATTTGCCACACACTGAATTAAGTGTATGATATAACGTTAAAAACTTAAGATATATCGGAATAAACAAAATTAGTTATTTAAACAAAGACATACTGCGAAAAATCAGTATAACTCTACTACTTCATAATTTAACTACAGCATAATATTCTCATGAGCAATTAAAATAAAACACGTAATAATTAAATATTATCATTATATTTCAAGTTATCCATAATATTCTATAATTTCTTAACATGTTTTTGACCTCGGTATATGTAAGAATAATACAATATTTTTTACTTTTCATTACCTCATTTACTTATATTAAAACGTTCTTACATCAGCATTAATAGCACTTCAGAAATTACAATAACTAGTTTGATTAATTTCAAAATTTGTGAAAATTATAATATCAACTCAATTGGAAATCTATTGAAAAGAATAATAATTTGATAGCAATGAAGTACCGATGAAATCAATATTGGTTAAGAGTTCAAATATTTAACTTGATGCTTAAGAATATTATTAGTATCCTCTTGATTGAATTTTCGGAATGGAAAATTATTCGTTTATGATTTAACGAAACATCACATTCTCCTCTTAGAATGTTTTATAGCTTGTTTGTCAGGCTATAGAAAATTAAGGTAGGGGTTTAATTGAGACGTCTCAGAATAAAAATGAACCTTACAATTTACCCCTCAATAAATATTAAAGTCCTCTTAGGCAGCTCCCATTCATTACTAAAACATTACTTGCACTCTTTAGTCAGGCTACTTAATTCGGAGGGAAACTTAAAATATTCATGTATAATAAACTATATTTTCCTCAGCGCTCGGCTGACTAATAAAGAAGCTATGACTTTAAAGTTTCATTTTTATCTCAAAAATAAACTCCGAAGGTTTTCAGGACATTGTATATTTATGAAAGGAGTTTTTTTCGTATTTCCATTTTCGAGCAAACAAACATCGCATTTCCCGTCTTTCATTATTAATGTACCCTCAGTTACGTCAAGTTTTCCTCAATCTTCATTTCTCCCACGTGATGCGCATTTCGCAGCCCCCCTCTCCTCCCATCACTCTCTTCCACTTCTTCTTTTTTCTCTCTCTCTAACCCTTTTCCTTAGTCATTCGTCGAATGGATATCCGCCTCATTTTTCTCCGTTCTGACTCCCTAAATTGTTTATCTCCATCTTCCTCGCTTATTTCCTCCGCATTTGCTCCCCTTCGCTTCCTTCCATATCTCACGCACTCACTATCACACTCAGTATGTGTCTCTGTTATCTCACGTCTTCCTGTCAGCGCCTCTCCGAATTCCTCCCCCTGTTACTTATAATTCACTCTCAGTGTCGCATGTCACTTAGAGTATTCCTTATTTATCTGAATATTATTTTATTTTCTTCGTTTCACCAGGGCCTATATCACCGTCTCAGATACCCATTATATCTTTATTATTTTTCCGTCATCCCCCTTTAATCCTTTCTATTTCTATGCATCTTTTCTGAAGAGGCAACTATATGGCCATCAACCCCATTACACGTTATTCACTGCAGTAAGAGATAAAATGATCATGAGGTTCATACGTATGAAGAAAGAACAAACATTTTAGTAATACTTTATTGAGAGATAAGGGAAATATAGTCGAACAATTTCTTAAAGAACTGTCAATCCTCTGCTACAATTATGCAATTCCATTCAAATGAAATCAAAATAATGTGTAAAAAACTCTTATTTAACATGATATGCTAGTTCAATGAGCAATGCTACATTTCTGTGATTACGTTTATATATTTTTATTTTTATTTTTAATGCTTGCTGCAATGTCTTCTTAAACTCAAACATACTTAAATTGAGAGGTTTTAAAGAAGTACTCTTGAATAGGGGAATATCATGCAGTGTACGATTTCCCCTAATTAAATAACTGAAACAACAAAATCACCCAAGTTAAAGACAAGCTAAATTCAACATCGCAAGCTTATCAACCATTATTACACAATATAAAACAGTTTTCAAAAGCTCCATCCATAAAATTGACTGACATGGAATTTTTTCTTGAGTATTTGGTATGATTTCTATGGTAACAAAAGCTTTTACTTGTAAACACTTATTTTCATGGAATTGTGTTATCTCTTTTTCACCTTTTCTCGCTTCTAGTTTCTCTTCTCTCTACGCTCACTCTCTTTTCTTCATACTTCAACGTCGAGATTTCCTATCGCTCCTTTTACTTAAACTTTCCTTCTAGTTTTCTTTGTTGTTTACATCTTCATCCACTCTTTTCCCCTACATATCCATTACCCTGTCTCTTTTCTCCACGTATCATCGAGCTTCCTTATAACTCATTTTCTATAATATTCCCTTTAGCTCCACAAACCTTCCTATGTCTTCCCTCCGCCTCCACCTTTCTCCTTCAAACTTCTACAACTCGCCAACTTGGGCTTCCTCTTTCCATCATTCATCCCCCTAAGCCACTCCCACCGCCGCTCCAGAATTTCGGTATTGTCCATTCGATCAAGGATTCGAACTCCACCCAAACATAACTTCCCTCCCTTTCCCCGACCCACAAGGCCTTTTATTCCATCCCAAGAGTCTCACTCCCTCGCGTTCAATAAGCACTCCAACTTCGCCATCCCCTTAAACTCTCTCTCTGTACCCCTGGCCGGCGTCCTTCGCATTTCATCGGTGTCAATAGTGCTTATCGCGTCACCTTCCCTTATTCTTTCCCGTGTATGTGTATTTTGTTTCTCTGCACCATTCGTCCCTCAAAAGTGGGGAGAGAAATACCTCCTCCACCGTCTCTCAGGGCGTTCCTTTCGCACTCAGTTTAGCGAAACGGCTTTTAGTAACTTCGCTAATATGCGCGATAGAGGAAATTTCACATGAGCGTACGATATTGAAGACGCTGCCATCTTTTTCTGATTAGATCCGCCTCGAAGCTTTTCCCTCACACAGTTAGCTCAGGTTCGGAGCCACGTCCCGAGCCATCCCTCCCCTTTTTTTTGAACCCCGCCACGGGGTTATTAAGAGGTACTTTCAGGAGCCGCGTCGGGAAGAATTCCCCTTTGACGTCACGGAATAAAACGCGAATTTATCGTTTGACTTGCGCAATGCGGAGAGTCAACTCATTAAGGGGCGGTATATTGGAAGTGAGAATGCATGAGCAATTTCGGTCGGACTCCGTTTTAACTTTATAATGAAGCGTTACGTCAGGAATCCGCCGGTTTTTCTCGGCGGAAAAAAATGAGGCCTTTTAGGGCTTAATCTGTTTTACGCCGGGATCCCGCGAGTTCTACATCTCCTTGGTACATGCTTTAGTACTACGGAGGGAGTTGAAAGCGTGCCGCTGTTTGGTTATCCCGCTTCCTACTAATCCTTTCGAGACAGCTTCGCAAACCCCGAGATATCCCCAGCAGCCTTCCCTAACACACTTCCCTCTCCTTGTTCTCCCACCCCGATCCCATCTTCTCGTGGCGGGACCCACCGCTGAGTCCCCAGGGACCAAGCGAGGATAATTTATTTTGCGTCATCATAGCCATCGCAGTTAAGCTTGTCTCTGAACGGTTCATTAGAGAGTGAGAACGGGGTGGGGGAAGAAGCGGTGCCTAATACAGGCGGAGGGATGCCGAAAATAGATGGCAAGTACGAAAGGGAGCAATGCTGTAGCGAGATATTTTCTCCGCTCCCTACGAAACTCGCCGAGGGAGCAGGCGGAGCGGATTTTTATTCCTCCGTTGCCAAGACACCTTGCGACTCCACGTAATCTAATCAACGTGGCGGTGGTGCATATTTAGACGGGACATGATTTAATTTGTCTATGTGTGTCGCCGGATTCCGCGACACAATTTATGCCTCATATTAACTTTCGCGTAGAAAAGCCAGGAATTTTCCGCTCAGTGAGGAATTGTACTCGCGCTCGGGTAAAAATGCCGGGATTGCTTTAAATATTCCGTGGGACCATGAATTCGATGTAATTTTGTAGAATGTAATGCTACGGGGATGGTTTTCATACACGATAAGCGACTGTTTATTATTCAAGTCCCCTTCTAAGAGTAATAACTTGGCTTAAGTATAAGAAGGTTCTCATTTCATTCAAGGAAGTAAAGTAATAATAGAGTCTGTTTCTACCACGCGCTTTGTTTTCAATTCCATATCTAGTCCAGCTAAGTTCTATTTTATAATATTTTTATTATCATTATTGTTCTTGCTCTTCAGTGCACTAAGTCTTATTTTAAAAAAATTGGAATACTTCCTTTCAAATATAGTTTGAGTAATCATTTAAAATCCTGATCATTTATTTGGAAAATCGCTACCATGGATATTAGGTCTGGATCCTCGTTTAAGAACACTCCAATCGATTTTTATGGAATATCAAAGATTACAAGCTCGATGTTGATCATTGCATATCCCGTATCCCTGCTGTACAGTATTACATATATGAAACGAGACCAGTTAAATGTTTCTTCTGAATAATTATTCACCCTCTCATTCAGATGGTCTTACTCAGCAAGTGATTCACTCATACTTTCAAAATTTAATCTTCAGGGGCTAAATTCGTTCTCATTGAAAGCAAAAATTGTCTCACTCTAAAAATTCCCCTCTTCAGAGCCAGATATTTCATATTGGGAAATGCGGATGTCCCTAGGGTCAAAATATAAAAAAATTTGATTGATGAAGAATTAATTATTTACGATGGAAATTCGATCTTTGAGGATCCTGTAATGATGTCAGGAAATTGATAACAGGGACTTCTACAGATCTAAAAATCATCTTATTATATAAAGAGGAAGATAGGTGATGGTGTATGTTTTTCTTTTTATTCGATACCTTGAGAAATAATGCTGCAATAATGCGTACCTCAGGTATTATAATAAAATATTATTATAATATAATATTGCTCATTATGTTATCGTAATAAGCAAATAGAATAAAAAATTGTTTATTTTTGGACCATCAAATTGGCGTTAATTAAAGCGTGAACTAAAAATTTTTTAGAAGCTATTTCCTAATCTCTTTTCTGAACCTTTCAATAAAAGTTCTCCGATGACTTTTGTAACAATATTTGCCCGTAGCAAAGAAACCAAGCAAAATGTCCTCAACCAAAAACTACAGCAAATTTCTCCTTTCTCTCGTAGGCCTCTCTTCAAACCGCTTTCCTTTATTCTCTCTTTTTCACAAAACTCAACCCTTTCCCAGCCGATCTAAAACCCTCCTCCCTCCTTCGTTACCGGGCCTCTCAGACAAAAAGTTAGACAAATCCTTCTTTTCCACACGAAAGGCAAGTTGAGCAGCGCATTTATAATTTAAGTGGTGAGGATAAATGGCGAAGGGAAGGCGGCATAGGCCAAGGAATCAATTCGCTTCTCACGGGAACTCCTTCATCTTCCCTGTATGCTACACTTTCGGGGGACTTTCCAGCGTTTAACCTGAAAGCGTTTTAACGAGAAAATGAAATGTTTACTCGTTGCTCTGTTCGTTGATCCACGGTGTGAAGTGGTCCCACTCGCGAGGTTTTTCCGCGCGTTTTCCGTTGAAATCACCCGATGTAACCGTTTCGGTATAATCTTTCCATATCGATTCCAAAAGCTCTTTACTGTTTCTGTGCCGTTGTATTTTTGGAAGGCCGCCCCAGCATCATTACGCCGACTTATCTGTTATAAACTCAACGACAACGAAGGTTTCGATAACCTTTTGTATCCATTCGATTTTTCCTATGCTGCAGGAACACTTGACCTTATTCCGAAATCCTCGACTTGTAATCCATAAAATGCGTAATGATTTGTGTTAGAGACGTCTTGTCTTTCGCTTCTATTCATAAATCCTCTTCTCTGGTATCAAAGTAAAGCTTGCCCGATTTGGAGATTTTTGACTGTGGAATAATGAATAAATTGAGCTATCACAACATTGTTAACCTTCTGGATGATTGCTAATACTATATAATCTTTGCAGGAAGCCTTTACTGTACGATTGTAACATTTTGAGATACCGATTCCTGAAAAATGTATTATTCATTTGTCATCAGGGTACAGAGATTCTTCACGTTCCTCTAGCATCACCTTTGATCTATTCTGTACGTTTCCAAAAGAGATTTGTTTTCTTCTTTTCATTGTTACTGGCTTCAATATTTTGTTAACTCATCACAACATGAAATATGCCAAAGAAGAAATACAATCGTAAAGAATATCAGGACTAAAGGTATTTTATGAACTGGTCGAAATAGGTCTTAACCTTAAGGTTTTACTTGAACGTATCAGTTGACTATTTCACAATTTCTTTATAGTCATAGAAAATAAATGAAGCCAGTTGTTGGTTTCCTCAGGATTTTGCGAGTTTACTAGAACTCTCGACTTTATTGTTAAATTAAACTTACCATAATCATCCCACTGGAAGTCCAATCATTGCTCCCGAAACGTAGGTTAAAAACACTCACCTCGGTTTCTTCATTTCATCTTCGGTAAATCACCCTTACCCATTGTTTCAGTCAAGCATCCCCCGAATTACGACTCACAATCAGCACTTTTTACGGCCTCTTTAACTCTCCCAAAGATCGTTATTTGCGCCGTATTTCACACCTCTCTTTGCGAAACTGCATTATTTCAGCCCATTTTCCCTTTGTTTTCTCCCCTTCTTCTCTCTCGCACACTTCGTCGCCCCGCAAACTCATTCCCACTCTCCCTTTTCCTCCTCCGATTTCTTTCCCACTCGTGTTTTTGCACGCGCGAGTACCTCTTGCATACGAGTCCTCCGCTTTTCCTCTTTCTCTCAATACTCACCATCTCTATTCCCTTCTCTCCCCATCTGACCTTCATCCTTTTTACCTATAACATTTCTCTAAAAAAAGAGAACCTTTCCCTTGATCCGTCATTACGATATCCCTTCCCCCTTCTCTTTTCAGAGCCAATAATATTGCTCGCTTCCGTTCCGTTTCCCACGGAAAATGCGTTCCCTGCTCGGAAGCCGAATCGGGGAGAAATAGAGAGGAAAAAGGAACACAAAACATTGCCACCGCTCGCAATCTTTCACCAAATTGCGTCTTGGAAAGGTTTCTTTTTTTACCTCCTGCCAGTCATCATTTTAACGGAGAAGTCAGTGAGTTATGTATACCTTGGTTTCCGTCTTCGATATCCGACGTTTCGTCGAATGGAAGTTATTGTTTTGGCCGATTCGAGGCTTTCCTTGTCTTGGAAAGGCCGATCGGCGAAGCGGATGATGACAGTGCAAATTGCGTACGTTTTTCGGAAGATAATTAGTCCTCTCGTTCCGGTTCACTCCATCCCAATCGCATGACTGTTTAGAAAACAATTAACGAAGACGCGATAGAATGGGACTGCCAATGAGGAAGAGAAGGAAATTGCTTTGTATGCGATATGCTCCGACTCACTGAATCATCAGGCAAGAGACTCAAAGTGAAGCGGAATGAACGTGCTTACGGCTGATCGGGATGATTTCACACAGCTACGCAACTGCTACAAATATGCAATTGTTTACCGCCCCCTGATGACAACAGTTCACCTCTCTCCACTACTCCCTCTTCTATTTATATTTCCATCTTCGTAACCTAAGCCACTTTTAATTCACTCTCTATGTTGGTTATGATTCTTGCATACAGAATCGGTTTTCTGTTTGGGCATTGTATTGTGCATATCTCTCCTGACTTAGTTAGCTATAATTGATATATATATATATATATATAGAAACATTCACCAATTCACTGAAATTTCAAACAATTTGATGCCAAGTCGACGAATTCCCAAAAATGAGATGCTTATCGTGAGAGGAAAAAAGTTCTGTTCCCGTCTTTCTTCCCTATCTTTTCACATTCTACGGATTTTACCGATCATACAATTGTCCGTTTAAGCCAGATACACCTTTGTGTACCTCTATTATTATTCAGATAGGCGGCAGATGCACTTACTTGGAGGCTGTTTCATTCAAAAACCAATTATGGGTTTGATTGTTCAAGCATCGAAAAGAGCTACAAATTTTTAAAAGCGATACGGGGTTGAAAAGATAGAAAATTCTATATAAAGACAGTTTTCTAAACGACCATTTAGTTTTCCGAAGTAATCATTCCGTAATATTTTTATTTTAAGAATAAAACCACCCCAATAGAGATCTTTTTATGTAGGCTAATCCAAGATAGAGTGTTTTCACTGCTCCTCAAAAATATATTTAAATGAGTCGGCGCAACTTTCGTCCGAAGTAACTTGCAGGCACTTGAGACAGCTTGGCGTGCCATTCCTTAATCCCGGAGAATCCTTGGAACTTCCGAGGAACATTCTTCGGGCATTTCACCGCATGCGATCCACTATCCATTGATTTACAAGGAAATAACAGCTCTTTTTCCCCGTCGCATACACACGCGAAGCTGCCATACCCCTCCCGCATTCCCTATTTCAGGTGTCCGATTCGTTCGTTAATTAAATTAATTTCCCTCCCGCGACTGCCTCCCCGTTCACACTCGAATTGCCTTTCCAAAGTTGTTTGTGTATTTGAAATTAAAATTGTCCTCACGAGCGAATTCCGCTCATCGCGGCCGCGTACGCCAGCGCATACTAATTCCTCTCTCTGTACCTCATCCCCTTTCAATTCCTCCTTTTCCATCTTCCATCCTCATCTTCTTCCCCACCAATCCTTTTATTCCCCCTTTCCGAAGCATTCGTTGGCCCCGGCATTGTCCCGAGAGAGAGGGTCTTTCGTTCCATTTAAGGAACAGCACTCCGCCTCCTTTATCCCTTTAAAGTCCAAGGGGAATGGCTTCGCTGTTTGAGCAGTCTTAGGCTGCACGGTCCTTGGAGAAGAGAGGCCTGTCGTGGACGCACTCGCTTAATTCCTGGTCCACATCGCGGGGCACGTTTTGGCCGAAATCCCTCGTAAAAATCCTGCCCCCATGCAGAGCCCCCGTTGCCACTCTCCTCCGCGTGACTTTACATTCCGCCTTCGACGCTATGAAGCAGTTCGGCACGGATGACATCCAGTTATGATGAGAGCAAAGGAATTCTGCTCTCAGACCTATTCCGAGGAATAAATACTCATTATAATATCCGCTCGCTATATTTATGCAGTGGAAAATGTACACTCCTAGCCAAAATTAACGCAGCACCTCCATAGCGATCCTTACGGCCGGTGCTGCGTTAATTTTGGCTAGGACTGTACATTTATTTAAATTTTTTGTTGGAAATAATTGGATGATTATGTATTAATTAAACATTTATTTAATCTTGTACATAATTTGAATACTTTAAATAATTTATTAAATTAATAAATCATTAGAATGATTGTAGAATCAAATGGATTCTTGTAATGAACAGTTCATATTCATGCAGTGGGAATATCAAGAGTATTTTATAAATTAATGTTATCAGTTTAAAAACAGTTTAACTTTACAATAATTAATAAACTCATCCTGGATTTCTAATCATAAAAATTAGAAGACTCATGAATATCTGTGTGTAACGTTAAAGCGTTACTCTACAAAGTATTACTGATTGGGAAAGTGATTCAGTGAAAAGAAGGAAATAGGTTAGGAATTCAATTTCTCTGCAATGTTTGTTGAGAAGCTAATCAAAAGCAATTTATAAATAGTTGATTTTAATTTTTAAAGGTAATGAATAAATTGAATCCGATTTACGTTCTAATAATTAACAGATATCTTCCTACTTCCAAGAATTTAAGGGTATAGGTTTCAGAATTCTTGTGTAATATTACGTAATTCCATGAAAAAATTAATTCATCTGAGAACTAATATGTTAAAGGGTGAGGAATGTTTGATTTTTCTCTTCTGAAAATTGAAAATTTATGGACGAATTGGTTTTTGAAAAAATTACAAGTTCTCGAAAATTCGTTCCTTCAAATGCCTCGAAGTTTTATCTCAAAAAAATTTATCTCTTCTCATATTAAAAATTCCGTTATTCAATTTGAGAACAGTATTTTCTTATTTAGATATTTTCCATTTTTATTTTCCGAATGAATCTGGAATCGTTCCGTAACCGAGATATATTAATTTATTCTTACCACTCCAAATTAGTTGAGTTCATACCTGAATTAACCTGCAAATACGGTACCGAATCGGAATTTTCTCTATTTTCCCAAATATTTGGTGGATTCATTTTTAACAGAAACTCGCTTCAGCGAGTCGCACGGATAATAGCAGGATGTGTATATTTCAGATTCACTTTGTGGAAAAATCGTTCGCATTGAGCGAAATGGCAAAAAATAGAGGAGCGAAAAACGTATCTAGGTCATCGGCGACGAGTCGCACCCATTGGATCAGTATTAATGGGATTTCACAGAGATCGACTAAAATCAGTGGAAAGAAAATAGCGGAATTATTGAGAGTGGACCAAACTTCGTATAATCGATTACCAATCGGTGAAAATGACCTGCTAGACCAAGTTGCACGAGCAATTTTTTTATTCTGTTTCGTAACTTAACGGGCGAGGTCGCGATAAAACGAGTGATTTCAACGGGATTGGTAAATTCCATATGTTTCTCGACTCTAATCCTTTCTGCGGATCATTCTGCAAATATTTGAGTGTGATTCCACGAACATTTAAAACCGATCCATCTCAACATATTCAACATTCCTAAACTATCATGCAGAGAATCTCGGGTGGTGTGCCGCAAGTTTCCAATAGTTCTTAATATAGGTAATCTTTTCACATATTACATTCATATTGATTTGCCATGTTGAAGAAATACCAGAGGCAGATGAACTGCTTGAGTAATAAATTGATAGAGTATTGAGCACAAAAGAATTCAGTTACATTATGCTTCCGTTATACTTTAAAAATAGAGAGAAAGAAAAGGGTTTTAGTTTCTTTGATAATAAAATAGGAATAAGTAGTGATCAAGATGTAGGTCACGAATTGCAGAAAAGAAGATCCTGATAACTTACAAAATAAATTCTTCAATGCTCATTCATTTACAGGAAGCTCTAAATTGATATGGTGACAAATAATTATTCTCCATTTTATTTATATACTTATTTTACATATTTGTCCGAAGTGAAGCTTTACCTAACCAAGATACGCTTGGTTAAATGAGCTTAAACTATTTTAGAATCGTCTATGCAACAAAGTCAAGTGGAATTCAGCATACGAACAAAAAACCACAACAAGGCTCCAAAAATACAGCTATTTGGGCGGTTTTAGGCGTATCTAAATATGCTATCTATACCTGAGCAATGAAATCGAAAACTTAATATACTATAGATGGAGTATCATTGAACTAGGATATAATATTAATGCACTTACGTATAGATATATAAATATGCGAAAATGCATTCGTGCTTGATTATTATATGCAAATCTTAGTATAATTTCGTATTTAACCCAAATCATAAAATCTGCATACGAGCTACGAGGAAATTCACCTATTGTGTAGTGCCATTACGACTGCACGGGAGATGGTCTCGAAAGCGCCTAATGGCTTAATTTTACAGAAAGAAGAATTTTTCAAAAGAAAATACCGATTCGAAACAATTAGAATGAATGTTCGCCGAAAAGGAACACAAATCAACAGCCATAACCTGAGAGCATTGTATCGATATTTGGATATTGCTTTCTCTTAGGAGCATACTACTGGGAAATCGTATTTTCCTAGTTCCTTTTTTTCCTACCTCAGCGCTTTGTCCCGTATTGGTCGATAACTCCCACTCGCTCTAATTGTATGTCAACGAACATTTCCTCCCCGCGCATCGTCCGTTTCGATTCCTGTAGCCTGTTACTTCCATTACGAGAGAGGAAAATTAGAGTTAAATTCTTCGTTTAGCTACCATTATACCACAGACGCAGTTATGCGCAGAATTGATATCGATAAAGGGATTTTGCTCCATGGATTCAGGTTTAGAACATACGCAATCGAGACATGAGATAAAATGTAATGAAGCCCGAAACAAATACACCGCTATGCTTTGGATGAAAGCCGAAGATAAGAAGGGATTGAATTCAGTTAACAGCTGAGATAACAACTCCGAATGAGTGAGTGTAATGCGCTTCCGTCGTCGCAGTGTTTTAACTCCATTATCTTGCCGAAATACTATTGTCAATTCCAAAGCATTTGTTAAGATTAACCAGAGGAAATGGCATCATAATTAGCAAATGAATATTTCCCATTTTGTATCTGTTGCATTATAGTCATTAACTCGAATGTAAGTTGATGTGATTCATTATTATTGAGTGAAAATGTTATTTCTTAAATGATTGACGATGAAGAATATAACTACTACTCATTTTTAGCGAATCCATTTGAGATTTAATTTTCATTTCAAAAGACTTCATAAGCATAATATCCCTCTTTGCGTGTGAGCCATAAATTTTCTTATCATACGTTCCTCATATATCCCACATCTCTCTGAACTTCCTAATGATCTCCAAAAACCTTTTTCCAACGGATCAGAAAATTATAAGTAGCTAAACGTTTAATTTTCATATTTAATGATCTATTTAAAGTATCGCTTCATTGCCATTAATGTAAATTGCAGTTTCTCATCATGGTCATTATAGCTAATACAAGATAAA
Source organism: Sympetrum striolatum (assembly GCA_947579665.1). Taxonomy (NCBI): domain Eukaryota; kingdom Metazoa; phylum Arthropoda; class Insecta; order Odonata; family Libellulidae; genus Sympetrum; species Sympetrum striolatum. The sequence goes on from OX388341.1 coordinate 26,486,655, forward strand.
GGTATATACGTATTTCCTTATTGGTCTGCATCTATTTATCACAGATCTAGTTCCTCATCAATTTCACATAATTCTAATCTATTTATATATTTATTTAAAGAAAACCAAAACAGTGCATGATATTCATTGGATATTTGTAACAGATAACCACATAAACAGGAAAACAGATCAAAGAAAAGTTACAGCAATGGATTAGTAGATAAAATAAAATACATATGATGTTATGTTGGAACTAACGCTTAATGATATCAAGAGAAGTTATCTTTTAAACGCCTAATTGTATAGAATTAAAGAATTGTGTAGTAAGTAAACTAATGTTTTCCTCCGTTACCTTTACCAGCTTGCAACTATGTCCATAAAAGTCCTTGCGCCGATGAATTCCCAATTTTCCTCCATCGATCCGACGACTTCAGTTTCAGAAATCTTTTCGAGCAGCATCTTAGCGATGCGAGAAAAAGAAGCAAAGATTGCAGAAGAGATCGAACACGACACATATCCCTCGCGGTTCAACCTCACGATAGCTCTCCCCGCGTTGCACCCCTTTTTTCCATCGAAAATAAAACGTATCTTGATAGAAATGCTAACACACATTTCGTCACAGAAAAGGCATCAGAGCGAAGCGGGTGGATATCCTGCTGGGAGGGAATCCGATATTGGTTGCCTCTCTGGTCTCTGTCACCGGAAGGAAGGATGACGAGATAGCGAGGAGAGGGATAAGAAATGAAACTTGTAGGGAGTGCTTCCTGAAGGGAGATCCGTAAGGAGTGGATGTCTGCAGAAATATTGGGAGGGTGGGGGGCCCATAACGAGAAGGCTTGAAACGGGAGTTGAGTTATGAGGTGGATGAGGGAAAATCATGACAGATAGAGATACGGCAAAACAAACCAAGAAAAAGAATGATGGCGTTTTTTTGTTGGGGATATTGAAAAATTTTTCCTCCTAACGTGGGACTAATGATACTTTCCGTGGGCTTAGATGGCACGTGGGTTGAAGAGGCTATTTTTTACGGTTATGCCTTAGCATGCGAAATGGATGATCGTGGACCTTAATTCGTGGAAAATTTCATTTCTCCTTCTTCCGTAAAGGTGTGGAGACAAATGATAAATAATGGATTTGGACGTGCTCCTAAATATTTATAAATTATGCCGGGAGAGAGGGGATAATTTAATCATACTCGACTGCGTCCATATATTTTAATATTTTAATGGTCTCGAGAGTGAGATATATCAATCACAGAAAAGTCAAAAAAGCTATCATCGTTGTTTCAGCAAAATGTACAAAATATGAACTGGGAGAAATTTGTCTTTTTTCTTCTTATAATATGCTCATATAGATTATAATATGGTTGTAAGTATAGTAAAGAAGCGTAAAATATGGCTAAAAATTTCAGAAGATAACTAAATTTAATTGCACGGAAAACATTATATTTTTAGTAAAGGTTGGATCTGATAACATTCACGAGGTCTCAGTCAGATACAAAATAATCCGGATAACGTTCGAGCGGTTTGAACAACTTACATCAACAACTATAATATGCTTATTAGATAGTTACCCAAACTATGTATAATTAGTTATACACAGTTTGGGTAAAGTAATGTATTGATGAAACAAGGAGTAATAGGAGACTATACTGGGCATTTTTTTATGTCATTATTGTCAGAAATTAATGCATAAATATGTATTTTGCTATGTTCAATGACAAAAATTCGATTGTAATCGAAAGAGATTTACCAAGGTAGAGGGAAATTTAATAGGTCTAAAACGAATTACAATCCATTTCGAAATATGTTTTTAAATGTTTTAACTTATGAACTTCCTTCGTGTGATTTTATGCATACACGTAGATCGTGATCAAAGCCAGCGGATGCGGGCCTACAGAGCAGGAAGGCGCCACTCTTGAGGGAGCCGAATTTCTTCTTTCGGTATACATTTCTTACCCGTACAGTAATGTTTGGAGCGGAAATTTCGGCTGAGCCACGTTTTCCCTGGCGCCGGTTATGATCGTTAAAGAAGAAATTTGTGCTAATTTCGGAAAATATTCAATAGTTAATAAGTATTCTACCTACGATTCGAATTCGTTTACTTATTCAGCGATTAAAAGTTTCATCACGATCGACCTCTTGTCTAGATATACGCTTAAATATGTAATTATTAACTGGTTATTTTCAATATTTATTAATTACAATATGAAATAATAGATATGTTATATTTACTTGAACCTAATTTTATTGAGAATGGGAGTAAAAAGTGGCAGTACTAGAAATAAAAAGCTACCAGCGAAAACAGTTTTACGATGAATGCAGAATGGTGCAAAGGCATCAGTGTTATATGGCTCATCATTCCATTTAGTTTCCATGCAAAGAGTGGTCATAAATAGGATATAAAAATAACGAAATGCTCAAGATTGTCATAAATTTTGCTGGAAAATAGTGAAATGGAAACCAACTTTACCAGTTGAAGAGCATATATTCCCCAAAAAAGTTTTAAGAACAGGTAAAACAAGGCATGTGGAAAGGCATTTAGAGAAGTCACTTCAGTTTTGCACCCAAATCTTAGAGCAATGGAATGCTCTCAACAGCCAAAGGTACGCGGTGTTGAACCGGGTTGAGATTTTGTATCCCTGCTCCATTCCCTGGAGAGCAATCGTAATTTACGTTCGGAATGTGGCCATCGACCACCGTTCCTCCCCTCGGCGGTGACATCTTTATGGAACACAATGGCTGGAGGGGATTTGAAGCATCCTTCCCAGCCCGGAATGTAAAAATATCCCTTTTTCTTGTTCATAACCAAATTAAACATCGAATATATTCTCATCCATCCTCGGAAAAAAAGATCTCCCCGTCCCATTCCCGTTCATTCCTCTTTTTACAGCACTCTCCTTCTTCATCCACCCTTTCCTCTGCAGACCGCATTCCCACGCCACCGTTGCCAATATATCTCACTCCTCTACTTTCGAAAGCTTTCTTTTTTTCCGGGTTGTATAATTTTCGAGTTCTCTTACGCACCGTGGTCATACGTCTGCTCCTACCGATGTTCTCCTCACCTATACCTCGGCGATAAATAAACGTTCGCGAGCGTTACGAGTATTTTTTCCCCTTTCTATAGCCGTGACGCTTTAAAACCGTGGAAAAATTTCATTGGAAGAAATAATTTAGCGAAGGAAAAATGCTCGAGCGATGAAGGTGCAATAACCCTAAGGCGAATGTGCGAGTAAGGAAGAATGAAATGCTTTACACACGTTGCATGGAGGAGGTTTATGGGCACAGAGAGAGAAAAGAGCGTCTTTAAGTCCCCGGCTTGTTGTAAAACCTTAATGCTGGAAACAGTAAAGGGAGCCGTCACTCCAACCTAGAAACGCATTCCAACTCTCGATGCTTTCATTTATGCCCTCCTCCTCTTTTACACCGCACAAAATCTCTATCTAGTTTCTTACTCTGGTACTCCGCGCTGCATTCCTTACATTTTAGTGGTGCTCCGAACTTATACGCGTGAAATGACCGCACACTCAAAGCAGAAAGCTATTATGCCCTTAAAAAAAGTCCGCGTCGAGATCCTTTTAGGTTGAAGTGTTCGCGCCTGGAAATTAATGAAAAAATTGTTTCCCCAAATCAAGTTGTAAACGGAGCGTAGGCGACAAGGTTTTTTTTAACGCCGTTGCCGTTATTTCTTATACGAGTTCAATTGAATGGATAGGATTTATAAAGGAAACATTAATGCGTAGTAGATTCAAGACCACGCGATGATCATTAAATTAATGCAACAGATGGATTTACGAATAATAACAAAACCTCATTATTCCTCGCATATTTTTATGTAGTATCAATCACGTATGGGTCAAATGGAACTAAATATTCTTACATAATAATAAATTAATTAAATAATCTTGTATTAGAACCGAATTCGAAGTTTTGGTGAATAAGTAGCTAATTTTGCCCATTTAATGCTGCTGGTAGTTGCAATGGAAACTCAAGTTTTTTCGTCTTTATTTTTTATATAATGATATTACTGGTTTTATCATAGCAAATAATGAGGAAAGAAATGTTGTTCAACTGATACTAAAAGGTGAATGAATAATATTGCCTTATGATTATAACCACCGCAAGGTCGAAATCATTCTCCAACTCCTATATTTAATTCAAATGGGAATTTACCCTTAAGGAAAGTAGGCATACTACAAATAGTAAGAACTGCCATTCTTAGCAAAAGATTTTTCAATGTATTCAAAGCAGTTCCCTCAAAATGGTACTACAAGTCCACTAGAATATATATAGATATATATAGATAAACTATACATAGATACCTAGAACTGGTTATAAGTAATATTATGGGTGAAATATTAATTTAATCTTATAATCAAAACATTCATTTAGTGTTAAACCAATCCATAGCAACTATGGAATAGTTTTATACTCATTTTCTAATTTGTAACAGATTATTTATTCTATTGATTACCACTAACTGTCTTAAAAGAGTTTAATATAAATAAAATCGATTTAAAAATTTAAATTTACTGTGGAACTAAGCCAAAGTGTTCTTTTCCTTTCCTACGTTTAATATAAATGTTTTTTTCATTTAATTAATCATTCATTCGTTTAATGTATATATTTAGAAGAATTACGCAATTCTACTTTTAAACCCTCAAAAGTACGTCTTCAATGCGGAACAATGCGTCTCGGTGCCGTAATCATCTTATGGAAAACAGCTCAAGGAAAAGAAACCTCCTAATCAGATAAAACAATTCGGAATATTAACCTCGCGACTGTGTTATTTCCCTGTCACTCCTCAGATTACCTTCCTCCGCTTTTTCTCCAAACACACTCCCAAGAGCTTGTATCGCCCCTCTCTCTCCTCACCTCTGCCACTGACAACCTCTCCTCGTCCCGCGAGGGCCTCCTGCTTAATCGAGATGAATGCACAGGAGTTGTGCTGAAGAGGGAATACTCCCTCAATGAAGAGCTCCTCCTCCCCTACATATTATTCTCCCCCCCTCTGCGACACCCTTCCATTTCGGGCACCCGATAATCGCCGGAATATTTGCTCTCCTAATGGAATTTTTACTCCATTAACCCACGGCCACCCTTTACTGCCAGTACGTCCACCGCCTCCTTTTTTTTCGTATGACAGAAAACTTTTAGGTCGAGATTATTTGGTTAATGTTTCGGAAAATAAAAAAGGGGCAGAACATCGATCGGAGGGGGCGAATTCCTCGCGTCGCCCCCGTCACAATTTCGAGAAGTTTAGCTCTCTTAGAGGAGATAGAGAGAAAGAAGTTAAGGCGCGCTTATTTTTCAAGACGCCCAAGTAGTAAATAACACGAAAGTGGTTGTTCCCTCCCAGAAGACCCGGATCGATGTATTTTTATACGGGGGAAGAAGAGAGAGCCCCCTATGGGGTAAAGGAGAAAAAAAAGAAGAAACGCCTGCGAAACTTTTCTCAGGGATGAGATGATGTTTCGGGGAGTATATTGACTTTTCGGCGAGGAAACGTGACGGAGAATGAAACTAAGACCTTGCGAGTTTGAAAGCAGTCGAGATGGTATTCGCGGGAGGGAAAGGACATAATGGGAATAAATGGATTCCAGCGGAGGGAGAGAGCGCTCCGCGGAGGTAAGGTTTTACGCTTTCCCGCGGAAGAGCTCGAGCGATGGACGGGAAACGAATTCGGAATCGGTGCGCGAAAGAGGAATCATGGGAAGACTCGAAACGAAATAGACTCGTGTGACATATGACGATCGAGAGGATTCTTCTTTTTTTTACTTCCAAGTGTCCGGAGAGGAAGTCATTTGTTACGGAACGATGGGCATCAACGTTCTCCGAGGGTGATAAATTGAGCATTACGTACACTCACACACACTAATTCCCTCGCCAACTTCGGCGTCCAATCTCTTCGCTCGATTTGTTTGACCATTAAATCTACATCTATATGATATACGCCACGTACCTGCTTGTGGTTGGGTCTCCCACCAATGGATCGACCGAAACCTCCTATCCTTTAAGAAATGGAGATGTCCTGAAATGGATTTCTCCCTCGTGACTTCTCTAGTTCAACATTTATGGCGTTACTTGTAAATTATAGGAGATATTCTCCTTTTAAGATCTGCACTCCAACTCTTCACTTAAACCAGATATTCATGTTCTCTTGGATGCTCGTAAGCTTAAGCCTACGATACTGTCAAAATATTTCTATACTAATGAAGAAACATTAGCTCACACTCATATGCCTCACATTTCCTCGTGGAAGGCCATTATAAAGGAAACGTACTTTTCGTGCCCACATTTATACAGTGAGAGTGTAAAAAAGTTAATTATTAATTTGTTACACACAAACTTTGAAGTGAATGATATATGTCCATTCACGTTGGCCTTCCTTGGTGAATCCTAACAATACTAAAAACATACAATCCTAAACAATTGAAAATTCATACAATTCTATAAAATTTATCACAGCATTTATCTACACAACATATAGAATTCATGCTAGAAATAAAGTAATAGTTTATTTTTATCTTATTTGTTGAAAGATACATAGTTATTTAAATTCAATTTTCAAATGAAATATACAAAATATATTATTAACGACAGAAAATTGATGCAGAAGCGTGATTCTATGAGATATGCGAGGTCGCAAACTTTGGTACAAAGATCCACACAGGTTAATAACACCAACCAATTCTAGGGGTATTTAGTGTGTTTAGGAGTTGAATTTTCTAACGCAAAAGACTAATGGTCAATCTATATTACCTATTAATATCGCAAGTAATAGAAACACAGGCTTCATCAGCAGCACGATTCTTAGCTTATCGCAAAATAAATCAACAAATAGAAGCATAATACTACCCCCTGGGACAAAAAATATTCAATGAAATACAATTTTGTTCACCTTCTGGTAAAATGCAAATAGCTCATTAGTTCAATAGCATAGCTCATTAATCTCAGCAAACGTCGAACGCCACATTCTCAAACAATAAAGTTTATTATGTTAATACAAAATTCCACTACCGTTTTATAAGCGATGGGGTCTTCAAGTGAATTAGTTTCTTGTGTGAAGAGAGAAGAGTTGAATAAAGAATATCCCTTCTTCAATTAGCTTTTCTGAAAGTTTCCTAACTGCTACGTCAGAAAGCAAACGGAACAATCTCTCACAGCCTCTCTCAGAACTGGAATTAATGTCCATCACCATCAGCTTTTCTCAGTTTATTTTCCTTCTTATAGAGATACAAGGGCTCAGAAACTGACGGCCATTATGGTGATGGTTATTAATGGAGAGGCGATGACTCGAAGATTTTTCCACGCCCGTCACTCTCGAGTGAGACAGTAGGATGAAATGTCATTGTGCTCTTGTGATCTGTTTCCATTCCATCAACGTACGACGTACGGCGAGCATTTCGGGTACATACGAAATAAATTGATTGTTTTTGCGGTCTCTTGCATATGATAAGTGTGGCTATGGCTAAGTCAACTAAGCGAAAATGAAGTATCGAAACAAGGGTAAACAGGAAAAGATGTACAGGAACGAGGTATTGAATAACATAAGATAATAAGACATTTATTCACTTTCATTTAAAAAATATAATAAGTGAGAAGGGATGGAATTGAAGAGAGATTAAGAAATTAATATGATTGATGAGAAGGAAACATGACCTGAGAAGTAACAAAAAGCGCTCTCTGGTGGTATAGTGGTAAAAATGGTTAGTGGTATAACATTCTACGGTACGAATACGTGGTTATACGTATTTATTTATACTTTTCCAAGGTTTGAATGGCGTTGGGTGGCTGATTCCACCAACCAATTCCAACAACCAATATTCCTTACAATACAAACACATTCTACGATCCTTAACACTTAAAAACATGTACACATGTGTTCATTTTCGTATAGCTCATACCTAAACACATTTATATTACACTCATATATAGAATACATACACTATAGCTTTATAAAATACAACTACATGCAATAGCTTCAGCACCTTTTAAAATCCTTCGGTATGTATTCTATTACATTTACTTTTACAGACAGGCCATATCAATGATGATATTATTGTAGTTAACAATGACCTTGTAGTGCTATAAATGAAATTGAGAAAGATTTCTTTGATTTCAATTAATAAGACTATCCCCGAAGATAATGGCGATAGATATTATAGTTTCGGGAACACTGATAATTTTAGAGCCTTCCCATTCCTACTGAAAATTATTGTTATAAACAGCCTTGATGTTTCTATTTTACCCTAGCTCACATAACACTACTCTTTCTCAATACATAATTAATTTTTTTCGATCTTTACTATTTTTATCGGGCACAACCTCGATTGTTTACTTTTGAATGTATTTTTTGCAATCCCGCTTCTTTTATGGTGCAATTATTCTACGGTTGATGAGCAGTGCAAAAGTATCTCCTCCAAACCGCTTGAAAGGGCACAGCGACGCATAAATTGGAAAAAACGCTGCATTATTTTGTATGAAAATGGAAGAGGGTGCGCCGAGTTCCAGCAACACCCCCCAGGGGTTCGTACCGAGCTTGATAAAGTTTAGTATTTTTATCCTTTTGCTGGAGCAATTTGTAACTCTCCGCTGCCACTTTCTGTCCTCCATTCTCTATCTCTCTCTACTAACTTGTTGTGAGGACGAAATCCAATTCAAGCAACAGTCGGGCTTTTATTCGGGGACAAACGACAAACACCGCAAAAAGTAAGGCACTAGTTACGCTTATCATACTGAGATGCAAAAAGCAAAGTCACTTTTCTTCCACCTCGCATTTTTACGAAAGATAGTACTATCTTTCTAATCAGCCTCGCAGCTTTGCTCTCCGGAGAGTTGCGCGGCGTAATTAAGTTTATGTTTTACGACTCTTACGAGAAAGATAATAATTGTATGAGCAACGAGGGGATGATGTCTTTAACTGGTTTCGTCCGTAAAAGTCATGCAAAAATTATTTTTGGTGATGTACGTCTTAAACCAGAATGCATCACATTTAAAATAAAGAATCGCATAATTTTTTATAATTTTACTCTGTTTAGAAAATTTGGATTTTTATCTCCACCGTGAATTAACTCACAGGCAGCATTCCCCAGAGGTAATTTCATCAACGGTGGCAAAAATTAACGATTTGCATAAAGATTTTCGTCTATTTGTAGATAGGCGACAAAAACAAACCGGAATATAGATGCAGCGCGTGCATAAAACTCGCCCGCTTTCTGGTTCATTTGATTTCCAAGTCGAGAGCTATTAAATTTCCCAAAAATCATTCCTTTTTTCCGGCGTGTAATGGCTGATAAAATTTTTCGATACCGCGGCGGAACTTTGTTTGCAGGGAGCGCGTGTATCGGAAATTAAATCAAACGGTGCGATCTGATTGTAAAATTTTAGACTAATATTGGATTTCTATTGAATTAGTCTCGCGCAATCAAGGTAGTCGCGTGTAATGTGCGTGCAATCACTCCGCCTTCCGTCGAGGGTCCGCTGGGAGGCGGCGTCGGTGGCGGGAAACACTCGCTGTTTTGATAGTCCAACGGAGGCATGAAATGACGCTTAATTCCGCACATAGTAGATAAACACACGCAATAACAAAATCGATACTCGAATAAAAGCATATGCGCGCATTTTCGAATTTTATATGCGCCCCGCGTTCCCTGTCGGCCGCGAATGGAACAGAAAACAAAATTTGCATTGGGAAGCGACGGAAGGATCCGAATTCTCCGATAAATTTTGTTTTCCCATCGCGTCCAATTTATTATTATATTTTAATAATAAAATACGCCGATGTTTATTCATGGATGTGATATTTTAAAGAATTCCGCGATGCCTCGCGTGGTTTTGGCCTTCTTATGGGCTGATTTCCATAACTCGTGATATTATCGATGGTTACCATTTTTATCAGTGCACACTTTTGTTCCGAATCTACGATTTCTGAATTCGGTGACAAGTGTTTTGCTGTCCGTTCTCATTTTTATGATGGTAGGCTGTAGAAGAGTATACCTAAAAGTCAACACTCATTAATTTGAGATTAAAATACATTTCGCGATACTTTATAGCTTACAGTTATTTCTTGCCATAGAAGCAGCTATAGTTCTGCATACAGAATATACGTTTGGAAACCTGTGTATATTACTGGTTTAATTTACTTTTCAAATGCAAGTAAACTTTAAAAAATATTACTATGAAAGCTGTTTTAGGGTGGAATATGAGCAGCTCACATTATTATTCTGAGATATATATTTCCAAGTATATGTATTGCAAATCGACCCATTGAAGAGTATTACAATGCTTATGTTGAGCTTTGACTTTTATTTCTTCCTTTCAATTGGAATAAGAGATAAGCTGTTTTATTCTAAATGCAATGGTTTTTTACATTTTTCCAATGAAGCTGTAAGTCTTTTATATACGTTTAGTATGAAGGAATAATCTACAAGTGACCTCTGAATAGGTTCAATTGTAATTTGATGTATGCATATTAAGATACCTGCAAGATTGATTTTCTATAAAAATTAAATTCCGCTTGATTCATTTCATGGTTTCTATGTTCCTAATAAAAGTATATTAAAGATCTTGCTTTAGGTGTTAATGCATATATTACCATTCATTTACGTTACCATACGATAAAATTGACGATAAAAATTGCCAGGATCAACATAATCACAATCATGTTACAAAGTATGACTTCCATCTATTAGTGATTTTTGAGTTTCTTTGGTATGTACTCAAGCGAACTATTTGTTCGCGTACCTGATCTAGTCAATTCATCCTTCGTGGAAATAAATAACTTGACTCATTCTCATCGTGAATTTTGAATGGTAAAATAGTTCATTTCCTTCACTCACTTTTACCCTTTGTCAATCTCATGGATTCAGTGTGAGCATCCTGTCTACGAGCGGGGCTATCCACACAGCTTCTTCGTGGAGTTGAATGAATCTTATACCACTGAAAATTTTAATTAACTCCGAAATAAACTAATACAAACCCACAGACGCCATTAAGTATAAATATTTAGAAAACGAATTCGAAGTGAGTCCCTCTTTTTTTTCGAATGCGGGCACTATTTTAAAATTTAAACTCGTACCCCTTCTAAGACGCGTCCTCCCTTCCATCGTCAACCTCGTGTTGATCTTTCCAACAAGTGACAACCGTCTTTGACGATGAACTCATCTAAATGTACATATTTTATGACTCTTAGAGTTCTCTTTCATCGATTTCCCAGAGAGTGAATTACGGCAGTCGGAAAGGTTAAGTACATATTGATAAAGTAGTTGTGTTCAGAAGGAGACCGAATGGAACTGTAGGACTGCGGGAGTCACGAATTCCAACGCGACTTTTAATCTCTACGAGATTTTCCATTCAATGAGGTTGCTCACTCCCTTCGAATGTGTGCTTGAAGTGGAGAATAAATTACAGAAGACGCACTCCGGATATCTTGGACTCTTCTTGGAATACAGTTCGGCAAACCTTGGATGATTTCGATTAATTTACAGCTGTTGATTTTAGAGAGGAAGTACATTAAGTGCTTGATTGTGACTGAGATTCAGGAGTTAAACATTAACAACAGTTGTTCAAATACACGACTTAATTATTCATTCCATTTCTCAGTATCAATTACTGACTTTCTATTTCCTTCCCATTTAAAATGAAAATTATTTGACCTTAGTTGAATTAATTACGTTTGCAGTATATGTATTCTGCAGTTACTTTCAACGTTTGTCAGTGTCGTATTGAAAGAGGAAGGGGGGCGCGTTTCCCGTTTAAAAACGTCAAAGAAATTACTTCACGTCTTCTATTCATTTTAAGTGACAGCTTGACTGTTTGAGTTCTTTTCTGATAACCACACAATAATTCCTACTTGCCGATTTCCTAACTTACATGCACTGAAAATTAATGAATCTTCAACCCTTGAAGATGGTAGCGTGGCAATTGAAATGTTCATACACTGGGTGATCCCTAGCAGGTTAGTAATCCAGGTCCGTTGTCTTCAGAACCGGTTGCAATGCAGCACTGAACGCTAACAAAGACGACTTTTGGAGTGTTTTTAAATAAAATCTTTCTAAAAATATTTTTAATGTTATATGAGTGTTCATTGCCTACATTCAAGGATAGATCCTAAGATATGAGGTCTTCATGACTGTTCCCTCACGACTGCTGGTGAATGCGCTATATCCATAGGCAACTTGCTTACTCATATTTCACGTCAACATTATAAATTACATAAAAATGTTCCGAACATTAATATCCTATGTTTTTCTAATACATTTTAATAACGCGTGAAATTTTAAGTGATTCCGTCGGATGCAAAAACGACAAATGTTGGGGAAAAGCGCTTAACATCTCCAATTTCCTCCCTTTCATTCAGATCGGCCATCGTCGGAGGAAATTGTCCCCGTCTTCCTAATTTTTCTAAACGTCGACGTCCAAAGCAAACGAATAAACCCCTAAACGAAATGCGTTCGAATTCCTCCATCGCGAATTTCTCAACTTACGTAACCTAAAACTGTTGCGTACCACGAACTCCGAAGAACTCCAATTTGCGTTCATGGCACGATAGTGGAATGCTTAAGGAGCTACAAATACGGGACAGATGACGCGTTATTTTGCCTTCCACCGGGAGCAATCGAGTTTAACGCCGAATTCGGAAGATTGCTCCGGATTCCACGCGAGCAAACGCAACTTCGGAATCAAATTTGTGCTGAAGAGAGCTGCGAATTGCACTTTATTCGTCTTCGGCCTTTTTGCCACCGCACGTTTTACGGTCGTATTTCAACCGAAGGCATGAATGAATGAATTTATTAGGCGAGGTTAGGTCCGGGAAGGTCACGTTTCCATTCAACCTCGTTCATCAGTATGTTTTGCGTATAACTGAAATGAATTGAAACCAAAAATAGATTCTATGGGAAGAAAACTCTTCTTGAATCAAGCGTGGAACAGCGACAGAAAACAACCGAATTCTTGGAAAAATACCCACTAAGGAAAGTAGTAAAAAAAACCGGAAACACGTTTAATTGGGATTAAAATTACAAATAAATGTATAAAAATATATTTTTTAACTATTATAGTCTACGAAAGTAGAAAAAAATTAATTTAATAATTATAATTTAGCATTAGGAATTATTAGGAATGAATAGCACAAGTTACTATATAAGTGTTACCAAAATATACACCGTAATTTCCTTATAATATTATACGGTAAGTGCGTAGATAAGTAGCGAAGGTTTTGCCTATTCATAGCAAACTGTTGTTAGCAATTCACAAGTTTAAATTCTGGATCATTATACAAATATCAATGTTACCCCTATCTCTTTCCTCATAAAAAATAGCTGTAAAACGCATTATGTAACTCGCAAGTCCATGACTTTCTCCCTAGGGGTAACTGTTAAAGCCGATTCATAAACCTAAATCATCCCTCCGAATGGCGTTCTTAATTAAAAATCACAAAATTAGCTCATCCTCCGAAAAATATATCACTCTCTGGACATCTTTGTCTCCGCACTTAGGAATCCGCTGCGATTTTTCCGGTGGACTTTTGTATTCTTACTGTAGATAACGTTTACTCTCCGGAAAAAAAACATATGTAAGAGGACTTCGCGAGGAGGATTCAGAATTTCTTCCAGCATTCCTGCATCTGATCGCTGCGAAAGATGGAGGGGAGCCATCTTTTTCCCGCGGGCCAAGTACGGACTTCAGGAGTCCATCGACAATCCAACTCACGCGCCGCGCCCCCTTCGTCCCCGCATTCTTCTCTCTCTCGGGTCGCGGGACACTTCTGAAGGCCATTCCACGGCAGACTCGCGTTTTCAATTACCCGCCGTCTCCTCTCCACACCATACACACGTTTGCCTATTCCGGCCGACGAAATTTCACAACCAAGTCTCCCTTTTTAGGGCGGGCGCCATTTTAGTTCCCATTCCTCTTTTTTTACGACCGTAATTTCCACGCAAATCCTCGCTTCCGGGCTTAATCCTTCGTTATGGACGGATAACGGCTTTCATAAACCGGCGCCGCGCACCCCTTTCCCTATCCGGATCAGGATTACTCGATCCCCTCCTTCGATCCCTCTCCCGATGTATTTGTCATTTGGAGGCGTATTTTTAATATGACGAAGCATCGAATCTAGCGCTAGGTCCTTTAGTTTTAGTGCGGCTCTGAATAAAGCGTGTTGCATGTCGGGTATTGATTTACTCTCATTCATGAGCTACGCTGTGATATCTTTCCGCGGAATAGAACTTCGTAGAAATTATTTATGCTCAATTTGTTAAAAGCCGCTTCTACCCACGAAAACAATTTCCATGGAATTTCACTTCGATATTTGAAAAATATCTCTGTCAATCTCACTAATAAAATTTTGATTATTATTTATTATTCTGTAAAACATTTTACATTTCCAATGTTTCTATATTCGTTCTCTTAATTGGTCAAATCTCTTTGTATCGAAACCCTAGAGACTGTCACAAAAACTAGGGAATTTCTAAATTCATTGTTTAACTTTAATTTTTACATTCATTGTGTAACTTTTTTATCGTTACTTAAATGGAATCAATTATAAATCATTTTACATTTTGTAAAAACTCGTAAATTCAAATCTTTTAGCCTCCAACGAATTTTCCATCTTTCTATCTATATCATCTACTTTCTGAAATTTGTTCTCCTTCTTCTATCCTACTCTTTACTCCATTCTTTCTAGAAATATCCAATTAGTTTTATATTTTCATCGTCTTTCCGATCTTTTCTAGATCTCTATCATTTTGTAGTCTTTACTCCATTTATGCCGTCTCTTCTCTTCCAAATATCTCTCTTTTCCTCTTCCTAGTGTTCTCCCTTCCTTCCGTTTAAACAACATTTTATTCCTCTACTCTCCCTTCGCATGCATTATCCACCGAATAAAAATATGCTATCCCCTTCCGTCATTCGCACTACATCCATATCATACGTATTCGATTGTTTTTAATGCCCGGCTTTTCCTGAGGGGTAATCTCAACGTTCAGATACAGAGACCTCCGCCACCGCTCCCATCGAAAGACCGGATTTTCTGAGTGAACGGCTCAGATAAAGAGTCCCTCCAGATGTCTGGTGCATCCTCCGCTGCAATGCCTCCGGGAAACATTTTTTCTCTCCAAAGTCGGTCGTGTATTTTAAGCCACCCTTTTTTTCGCCAGTCGCCCAAGAGTCCTTCCCTATCGGCGGCAATAAAACCCGGGGAGATCGGCCTGCATGTCATCTCGTTGCATCCCCGGAGAGGCTTTAACTTAGTTTCGCCGAATTTGATTCCCCGAGTGGAGAAGGATCGTTGCCACGAGGGGATCATCCTCTATCCGTCCTTCCTGGTCCTTCAACGTCTTCCACCCATCGCTCTTCCCCCCACCAAAAGGGTAAGGCGCCGTTCTTTTTCACGAGCGCTCGGATTCGCCCTCTCCCCATTGTGAAATCCTCCTTTTCCGGCGATATTGCCACTCGGATGCGAATCCCGATCGCGGATTCTTGGCACAGACAGAGAGGGAGAGACGTGGTAGTGAAAGAGAGAGAGACGCCCCACCGCCTCGCTCGACTGTGCGGAAGGGTCTCGGCCATCAGCCCTCCTTTTTTCGCGGAAGGCCCCGAAAAACCCTGAGCATCAAATCCATCTCCCCGGTGCGGGGAACGCCGGAGCTTTTTCAATCGCCCCCCGTTAATCTCTCGCGGAAAATACCACGTGAAATTTCAAACAGATGCGAAACATTTTTGCGATAGAGTGGCGTCCACTAGAGGAAAGTGTCCTCTAAAAGGCATGAACCAGGTCGGATTCCATGCGCTCCGCGATATTTTTTATCCACTAGTGGCTCGGACAGGTACTTATAAGAGGAGGATTAGCTCCTTTTTTGCCCCGAGCGCCGAGGCAAAAAAGGGATTTTCGGTACTTTGGGAATGATTCGAATAACAAATCGTTTAGGCGATGTTGCAATATTCCCATCGAAATGTTTTCGCTGCGTTTTATTCGTCCAGGAGTATAGGTTTTTGATATTCACGGATAATTCGGCAGCTGCGAGTCTGCAAATACAGGAATCCGCCTCAATTATCCGCTTTATTATGTATGGAATTTAACAGAGTTCGCCCGAACGTGTATTGCTGATAGGCCTTTTCATTTATTCGCGAATTCTCTTTTTAATCCCCCGAAGAGAGACACTAAAATTCTCGTCGGAAAAAACGCCTATCGAACGCATCGTACGAATTCAATAAATATTTTGGCTGAACAAAATATCCGACGTCGAAATTAATCCGTATGTCAAATGTTAATGAAATCGACGAACTTAAAATGATCTTAAAATGTCGAGTGGAAATAACGGACGGAAATAAAATTATAGGCAGGGTCAATAACTGATACATTTTATCCAATAGCCATTAAAAAAGCACGAGAGAGAGAAAATGTCCAATATTTGCTCATTTCAAATCCGGAAAAATACCTCGTTGCTGATAATATAATGGAAAATTCACTCCATAAGCCTAAAATATACAAGATTCAAATAAAATGAAAGTGTTTGGAAACATCTGCTGATGAAAATAATACTTCTAAATATCTTCGCAAACTCAATATTTTCCCACTGTTTTCGACAAAGTAAATACCATGCATAACATACATGTTACGATAAAACGGGAAAATACATCCGTAATATCCGTTCGTCTCCAAATTAATTATTATACATTTTTTTCGCTCGAGATATATATAATATTTTATTATCAAATCAAACGTTTTATATTCTCTAGTTACATCGCCATAACCAGAAATACGAGAGAGGGTGAAACCTATTACCTGTGGCCTATTTCTTCAATAAGTGATTTCGAAAGTAGATAACACAACCGAACGGTAGAGATTACCCAATATCAAAGCCACGCAATCATAGAGATTCCCTGGGTGAGTCTGGGTGGATTTGTCTTCTAAGCGCATACTGAAAATATAAAAAAATATTTCGATGATATTTATCGAAACTCGGATTTTAACACGTACGTAGATTTTTAAAATTGCATTTGAGAATCGATTTTTAATATCAGTAGTCCATACTTGGAGGTCCTTGCTACGGAACATATACGATTTTTGTAATTAATTATTTAAAATTAACATTACTTAATGAAATTTCGATCTTAAATATATCTTACTTATCATATTTTTTATCTAAACGTAGGCGTACATCCTTTTCCCACGTAGGACTATCTCTACATCCCTTCTACCGTCTCTCAATTTAGATTTGAAAAAAGAAATAAACAATCAATCAAAGAATTGCCATATATTTCTTTCAGTAGATGAACAGGATTCATAAGCGGGCACGCCAGAAACTCATGCTGAGAATGTCATGTAAAAAAGGGGTCTTCCTTATTTTTTATGACATTCATTTTTTATTTCAGGTAAAATGGATTCTGCCTGAAATTCAAAGTCTATATCGTATTGATTGCAATTTATAGAGATCACACTCGCAGTTCAATATTTTGTTTTTCTCGTATTATGTGCATCTCTGTTTACACACAACAATAGGGTTACTTAAATTTTAATGATGGTCATTTCAATCCTGACTTGGCATAGTGTCTCGGGTCTAAGATTGTCTAAACTCCTACAGCAAAAGTTAACGTTGAAACTAAGGCGAATAGAAAAGAAGGTAATTCTAAACCGAGGCATCATAAGTCTATACCTAATCGGGAAACAGTCATCAAACCAAAGCACATTGAAACGAGTCGCATCCACCGAAACTCCCCCGACGCAGTCACAGCCATAGCGACTGCACTCGCCACAACCCCTCTTTAGCCTGGGATAGTCAGCGGTATCGGACATAGCCGCCATCGGATGAGATGCGCCGAATATAAACAGCCGCAAAACCACCCGACATCCCCTCACAAACCAATTACACATTCCTCCATGTCCATACTCGCTCTCTCTCTCTCACACCAAAACCAGCCCATCCATCGCTTCCTCTCTTTGGTGCTCGCATACAAAACCTTAACACTCCTGCCAGTCCATTCATCACGCCCTCCTCCATTCCTTTTGTACTCCTCCAGGATCTTGCACGTCCCCCTCCTCCGCCACCCTTCATTCTTCACGGTTAACATTCACCGATACAAGCACAGATTTTCGTGCGTTTCCTCTCCCCCTCTTCCCCGGGAGAGTCGAATCGAAATTTATTCCTTCGATCGCGGGAGAAAAAGCGGGACCACGCCCATCGCGGATAATTTATTTTTTCCAAATTAGCTACCGCTCCCGGCGGCGAGGAGGAATTCACGTAAACGACTGGGGAAAATCATCTCCTTGGGTAACGCGAATTTTCGCGGGAAAGACGCGGGGAGGAACGGTCCCGTGAACCGCACAAAACCGGGCAAATACGGCGTCCAAACAATGGACTCGGTTCGACGCTGGAACGAGGGGGATATTGGGGATGTTATGTAAATAACTTTCCATCAAATAACCGTCACGTAATTAACTTAAAGGTTCGAAAAGGTAGCGGTTCAAACATTTACCTTTAACTGAATACCCAAACGGGCCTCAGCCGGGAATTTGCTTTCGGCATTTCAATCGCTTTAAGCGACGCGTCGCCCTCTTCTCTCCCCCCCTTTCCCCCCTGAGCCTCCCGCTTCTTTTTTGTTCCGCCTCGTGGTTCGAATTATGACACACGCCATAAAGAGTAAAATACCGATCCAATTTTCTGGCACTGTCGCTAAAAATAGTGAAGTTCATCAATATGAATGCACCCTCCGACGTGTTTTTATTCGCCTTTCCCCGTCGAGAGGGACTCCTATTCAGATATTGATAAATTTTACTGCCTCCGATTTTTTTTCCGAATTGCTCAGAGATGCATGCTAATTCCGGCTCCGAATTTACATGGTTCTTTGTGTCCTGCACGCGTACATTCGCACGTGTGCGCCTGAATATGGATGCGAATGTGTATTTTTCGCTGTCGTCATTAGTTCCGCGTTTTTCGTCGGGCGCGTGACAGTATTTTCGTTCAGCTCTTTCCGTTTGAGACTTAGTTCTTCGGTTGTTCGAATCTTAATCCCCTTTAATCTCATTTACTCTTACGAGTGAACATGAATCAAACCTTTATACATAAGGCTGATGAATATTCTGCATCAACTATTCTACGTTTCGTTCTTCACCTTCTCTATCTTAAAAATGTATTTTCCTATCAATATTGCATGTTATCTACTTAAAAAAAATATTCACTTACCTTCCTATATTCTGTTCTTCATTGATACTTTGGATTTTATTTTAAGCGCATTTACCACCGAATATCATTTACCATGTACGTATATTCTTGTTGGAAATCATCCTAACGTGACATTACCATTGCTCCTTTTACATCATCTCAATCATGACCCTTTATTTAATTATTAATTACACCCTTTCTTTGATCAAAGTTTTCTTGCAGCGCATTGAGTAACTCTTTCTTTTTATTGAATTTATCTCGATAATAGTGTTGTTTCAGCTAAGGTATGCGCAAACATGAAATCAGGCACTCGTGGATGAAGAAAAACGTTGACGATCGATGGGATTACGGTAATTAGATTCTCATTCCACGTTTTTACCGGTTGTTTGGCGACGAGACACTTTTGTTTGTTTCAAAACAAGTTCCAAATAACTGTGATGAATAACTTAAAAGGGCTGATTTTGTTTAATTGGATTTCGTAACATCTCTCAACTCAAATCTCTCCCTATCAACATTTCGACCATTTTCTAAAACGCAGTTTTCCTGTTTACGTCTGTGTTTTGAATAACTTTCCTTATTTGGTGATCAGTCATTAAGTTATTAATAACTGAATAAGGATTGAGTTTATCGTGATTCGAGATTCTAAAATAACACCATAGATTCGTATATATACCTATAGTACTTATATTGTTCTTATGATTCTAGTATAATCGAAATTGGAAAAATAGACTAACTATGTCTAATTAATATGAGTGAGCAAATATCAAAGAGACTTTTAATCACACAAATTGATTTGAATACCAAAAAATTTTCGGAACAATACGTTTTAATAATAGATCTTCATGAAAAGGACGTATGGTCAGAATATTTTGTAAAGCTATATGAAACGCCTCGTGCGGAAATACGAAGGCCATATGAATGCTTTATTCGAAGTAAGCTCTTTGTGGATTAATTAATAATTAAATAAGCATTCCGTCCCTTTCATTAAATTCCCCTTTTCGGAAAAAGCTCTTTTATTCTTATTACCATTCTCGCCGGACGTCTCGTTGTCCGTCCGAATTGAATCTGCTGAATCACACATTCGCCCGCACAAAACGTAAAAGTCAGTGATTTTCTACTGCCACGGTCTTCTCCACTCGAGTGTTGACGGCTCTCCTGTTTACGATTCACTAAATGGGACCGTAAGAAAACTTTTCCCTCCCATTATTTCTATTTAGTATTAAGTTTTGCGCCGCCGGACCAAATTGAGCTTATTGTCGCACCCTTTCCACTGAATCGCATATTTGCCAGACTGAAACGTTAACTCGGTGATTTCGGGCCGCTCTCCATTCGAGTGTTGACGGGTTTTCCGTTTATGATCCATCGTCAAACCGCCACCACTTGTCACACGTATCTTTGGGCCTCCCACAAAGGGGAAGCAAAGGCGCCAGAATCCCGTGTTTTGCACCGGCGACTGGTCAGTCGGCGACCGTCATCTTGAAGGCAGAGGGATAAAAAAGGGAGAGGACGGAAGGGAAGGGGTTGAAAGGATGCGAGATAGCGAGGAATGGAAGAGGAAGGAAATAAAAGGAGGAAGGCCGTATAAAAGTTTTTGCGCTCGAAAGAGCCGTTTTAGTGATTCGAGGGGCAATAGATCCATTTCTCCGAAAAGGTATTGAGATGGGAAGTCTCTCATTTTTCGGGAGGCGAACACGGGAAGGGGAGGAAATGATATATATAAAATGGCGGAATGGAAGAAGGACGATAAGAAAGGCAGGAATACGTAGAGGAGTAATTGGCCGTATAATGGGAGATCGAATTTTTGGGTTGGGATTCAGCGGAGACAGGTTGTGTGGGCTTCTCTCTCAAACGAGACAACAATGTCAAAAGGGATTCTTTCGTTTCCCCGCCGCCATTGTACTCGCGTTCACTTTGATTCTTCGGGCTGCGCGGATTCCGAGTCAAAAGAACCCGAGTAATTAACTGGGAATACTGCGATGTTTCCGCAAATGTGATTGTCCGCCATCGATTCGGTCTTGAGAGAGGATGCCTGACGCTCAAACGAATCCTTCCCCTCGGAAATTATTCATTCGGTCATTCCGCAGGTGAGCGACCCCCACCGCAGTCACAAGTCTAACATTTATTCGGGAATTATGAATATTCAAGCAACACGCCCTTTTATCGAGGTAATAGCCATCTTAGGGAGGTTGATGAAGCGGATGATTCAGGGCGACGCACACCCCGCAGCATCGAATTGTAAAAATACGATCTCTCGTGTTAAACGAGCTGTTTTACTTACTTTTCTCCTCCCCGGAGATACCTTTGCCCTCTCCGCGTTCTCTCTCTCTCCCCGGGTTTCTTTTCCTCGACTATCCCTTTCCGCCTCGGAAAAACCTCCTCCGAGCAACTCCGTCCGCATCCTCCGTACCTGCACCGCTGCGGTTCCGCCCAACCCTTGCGTCACGCTCCGCTGCCTCTCCGTCTCCTTTCGTTCTACTCTCTGAATCCTATCGCTCCGGGAAAGAATTTGCGTTACATTTTATACACTTTATTTCTGCCTCGAAGAGTGGTGGCGAGGGGAGCAAAAATAAAGGAGAAGAGAAAGCGAATCCCAGCGCTCGTTGTGTCGGAAAAGTTGATTTCGTCCGCGCACTGAGCTTTCGGTGGCTCAGCCGAAGGGGAGTAAGGTGAGACGGAAGGCAGAAAGGGTTTCGGAGGGTTGCAGGTAAGGAGGGCGAAAAAAGGGGGTTTGAGTGCCGTGTGCAGGGAGAGGAAGCAGGAGGAGTGGGGGGATGAAAAGCAAAGCTACAAATTGTGAAAGATGATGGGAGAGGCTGAAGAAAATATTGAAAACAGGTGAAGGAAAGACGGGAGGATTTGTTTGTAGCAGTTAAGAAGTTCTCTTTTTATCGATTATCGTTCCGTCGACGAATCGAATCGAGAGCGATGTTGACGTGATGGATATCCCTTGGAAATAAATTCTCTATTCGGAGTAAATTAATACGCTGGATAGATTCACTATTTATTTATTCCGATAGATAGCTTCATATTTTATTTGTTTATTGCGTACAAATAGTTGCAATAATGTTGAAAACTTATTTTTTACTATTTTTACGTATATTATTATTTTTCTCATTTCATTATAGAACTTTAGATAAAAGCGATCTAATCTCCCTTGAAGAATTCATAAAAATTCCCTCTGGTCATAAAATGATTTGCGGGATCAGCTGTACGTACGCGACTAATATCATTTTCCTTCATGGATGAATAATAGATCGAATGAATTTTGGTAATATTTTCAATTAATCGCTTCGAAGGATGATCGATTTGCGGTTGCATGCGCATCTGGTTGCTGCGATCATTTTATGCATAATTAAAAAAGGGGAATCGCTTATTCCATAAATAATAATGGCTTGACGCCATCCTTTTCAATCGGGATTACCGGAATAACATTTGTCCCTCGACTTTTCTGCGTCGGTGAAGCTTAAATATTCCGATTTTTATCTCTTCCTCTGACAGCGTTATTGGAACCGGAGAGAATAATTCTTACTTTTCGTCGAAATTCCGGAATTCTCAAATAATACTCACCGTGAAAGATTACGCTCCGGATGAAAACTCACGCTGAATCGGTTGTTCAATTTCGACGCAATTTCAAATTGAGAGATCACTCCCTTTTTCAAGAAAACCTGTAATACATTTTTAACGATATCAAAACGATTCACGAACAAACGAGAATTTTTTATGAAGCCTGAAGGATAATGCCCGAAAGCAGATGTTTCAATTCCTATCCAGCATTTCAATAAGTTTTTATCATCGCTCATCACTTTATAGAAGCATATTAATTTGAAATACGTTCGTATTTTTGTCGCGGCGATTTCCGTCAGGGTTTCCTAAGGGACGAGAGTGGGCGGACGCTGAGAGAGTGAGAGACTCCGCGTTCGGGATAATCGCCGTAAAATTCCTTTTTTGAAGAAACCTGTTTCTCTCCACACCTTTTCGGAAAGCCCACTGTTTCTCTTCCAGCAATCGATGAAACTACCTCTCTTCCGCTGCCCATTTCCCGGGGAAAAAGAAAGCGAGTTCCTCCTCGCCCTTTTTTTCGCGAAAAGGAACGAACGACTTTTAGCGAGCTCCATTTACTTCCGTCTAGGACATTATTATTTTAAAGGCGTTATTATTTTATGAATCGATAAAAAACCGCTTCGCGTGGCCGCCACTGTACGTTTCCCCGAGTACCGCCCCTTCGCAAGCGCATGCGCCGCGGCGAAGGTGATACGTCCCGGTAAAAAGGTTCCACCGCCAGAGGGTCTTCAAGGTACAGAGGCAGGAATAAGAGAAAGAGAGGGTCTTTATTAACGCACTCCCGCCACTTGATCTCTGCCAAGCCGGGTGTGGGGGAAGTGAGAACTTGCAGGAAAGAGGAGGAATCTTCATCTAACAGCGGAGAGGAGTAGCGTCGGGATTAGCCAAGTAGAGAAAATGAAATGAAGAATTTTCCCCGGAGCTTGTCTGAGCTTTGTTACGCGGCGGAAGGAGAGAATATGGGAGCGACTCCTATTTTTTTTCCCCTTTGATCTTCAAGTTGTCATGGTGACTCAGCCCCGAGGTAAAACACGAATTCCTTTTCGCTCCGGTGGCTTTTTCGCCTTTTGCGCGCCATGCCTCAACGCACACAAATGAACTACGGAGCGGACAGTTGATTAGGCTTGTGATTTCCGACGGTTTTCCGGGCTAATTTTCGGGGCAATATTCGCAGAGGAATCCGCGCGCCTGCAATTCCGGAAAGTTTTCTTCCAGAAACGTTGTCGATTGCCAGGCATGCGGAGAAAACTTGAAACTTGCGCCCAAAGATTCCCTCCAGCTTCCAGGAGAGCTTTTATGATAAGAATAAAATCATCCGCAGTGGAGGAAATTTGGAAGAAATTCCTCGAGTTTGACCCCGGGAAAATTTTACGTCTTGGAACCAGATTCCTCCCAGACTCTGAAGAGACGCGATATTTGTCGTATTTCAAAGCGATATCACTCAAATAAATAAAATATGAAGATAATCAGAGAAGAAAATGGTCGTAAACAATTCTTCGAAGTTTTAAGGTCCGAAATTATTCCCTTGAGGTACTCCGATGATCAAAACGTAAGACGCCGTCTCCCGGCTCATCTCTGCTCCGTAATGGAAGGCATTAAGGAAAAGAAGGAGCCTTATCTCCACGCTATTCATACTAATTGACTCGATATTTTATTTAAAAGCCAAGACCGTTTTCTGGCGACGAAAAAAAGAAAGTGGTAAAGCTGAATATTACGGATACGACCGTAACATCGTTGCCACGCCGGAGGGAATTCACAGCACGCCCCAAACACCTCTTTTTCCCAAAAACCAATGACATGACGTTTTCCCGCTGTTGGAATCGTGTAGTATTAAAAGTAGAATCGCAGAATAGAGAGAAAAAGGCGTTTCGTTGAGGGGATCGCTAAGGGATAACAGCCGCAAACTTCCTTGTTTTTATGGGGGCAGTAAGGAAACATAATGGGCATAGGAGTGCGAAACAGTGGGACGATGATAAAACAGAGAAAATGGAGGTCAAAGGATGAAGGAGTAACATTCCGAATCTACAGATGAGGCGAAGGAGGTAGAAAGAGAAATGGAAAGATCGACCGAGTCGAAATAAGAACTAGAATAGGGACGTAGTTCGCCTTCACAGGCCAGAGAAGTCATTGAATTAATTATAAAATCTTTTACAGACGGTTCTCGGTCATGATTATTTTAGAGTTATCTATAAGACCATCCAAATTTATAAAGATATGCAATTTATAAAATAAAGAGACAGTAAAGTAAATGGTAGCTGTTTATTCAAATGAATGTGTTTCCTGTAAGTCTTCCGAAATTCAATTTCAAACGTAAACGTAAGTTTTAGAAAGCTCATTCAATGTTTTTAGCTCCTAAATTTAGCTCCAAAATCTGTAGCATTCATATATGTTTACAAACATATTTTTACAAACATATTTTTATAACATACAAATGAAGAGCGTGCTAAATTAATTTTGATGGGAATCTAGTTTAAATGAATTTTTTAACTTAATGTTCACTATCTCCGTGAGAAATACGCAAAATACACAGTATTATATTAGCGCTGCAAAAAATTACCTTGCAATTACATAAACTTATACCGTATTTAAATATACCCTTCTTCCACGTTTCCACCCAATAATTGACTTTTTAGAGCTTCTATAAAAGCTTTCGATTAGACTTATGATTTCTTTATTCTTGAGGCGAAATAATGGGGAACCCTATCCTTAATATATTAACTATGATCTAAATGCTTCATTTACTTCTAGGAATACCTGCCACATTTTGGGGTACGTTTTTATATAGCTTGTTCACACCCCTGGTCAAGTCTTTCATCGCCCTTAATATATTTGCCTCTGGCTTGTTACACTCGTAATGTCTTTCTCTCCTTATTCCCTGACAAACGAATTGAACCTTGATTGCGTTCTTTCTACACGGCTGCCTGCGTACACTTGGAGAGGATCGTAAACGGGTGGCAATGATCAGTTATTCGAAGGGTCTGATTCTGAATCGTTGCTAAAGCATCTTTTAACGATCTCCCGGCGAATAAACCCCTTTTCCGCGCGAGACCTTATCAAGGGACGGAAAGAATGCCAATTTCGGAGGCTCTCAGAAAGCGGCGGATCCCCAGGTTATGATGGTCGGCAGGAGCCGTTCCTCGTTAAGAGCGAGGAAACGAATACCAGGGAAACAATTTCCCCTTTTTACGATCTCCTGTCAATCGCCTTGGATTCGAATTAACGACCCGGCACCCCTGAGAACCCTTTTCGACGACAATGCAAAATCCAGGGTCCTGTTTAATTTGCCTTCTCATAGTATATTGCAGCTCATACAAGGAGGGGAAATGCTTCCGTCAATTACTTCTTTGGAATATAATTTGCCGTTCTCATTTTATATTGCAGCTCTTACAAGAAGAGGAAATGCTTTCGTCAATTACTTCTTGGTAATACCTGCCACATTTTGTGCTACTTATTTTATATTGCTTTTT
Source organism: Sympetrum striolatum (assembly GCA_947579665.1). Taxonomy (NCBI): domain Eukaryota; kingdom Metazoa; phylum Arthropoda; class Insecta; order Odonata; family Libellulidae; genus Sympetrum; species Sympetrum striolatum. The sequence continues at coordinate 26,512,824 of OX388341.1, forward strand.
CGCTCTTCTGACCTAATTTTTTATCATACACTTTACATAGCAAGTGATAAATACATTACGGTATTCCTTATTTAAAGTTCTTTCCTCAATATTTTTCCTATAATTCACTTAGAAAAAGATTTATAAATATCTTAATTGGTTCTCTCATACTTTTTATTTTTAACCAATATAATGCACTATACTATTCTTAAGATACTAGGCATGGCCTGAATTTTCGATTTGCGTCATAAAATACCGTTCATATTTTGTTATATACTTTTTTAATTTTTTTGTATAGCTCTTTCACTCCCTAGATCAACTCTTTCCTCATATTAAATACATTTTTCTTTGGCCTGTTACACACGTGATGCCGTTCTATTCTTTTCCTATGTTCTATTTTTTATTGACGTTCAAACAAGGAGAGGAAATGTTTTCCTCATAACGCTGTTTCCTCCTCGAGAAACCCTAAAATCAAAGCTCTCTTGTTTTGGAGGAAGTCGCACAATAATCGGGGCTGATAAGTTGCGCTTTTTTGCCAACCCATCCTCTGATTTAATTGGAGAGAGCGTTGACATCGGACGCGTATTTATATGTGTTTCCTCCGATGAAAAAAAAGCCCTTCCGTTCCGATACTCGATAGTAAATGACACGCCGCTCGTCGGCTAACAAGTGCAAACTAACGAAGCGCCAATGGCATCGAACGGCCGAATTAGGAGCAGCGCCAACCTCGGACAAATCAGAGAAAGGAGGGAATACATTTCGGCAAACATTTCAATTAAAATCAATTTTATTTAAATCGGATTCCCTCCGCATTTAATTAACAAGTAATATAGCCAAAATAACGACGAATCGCGACAATTTTAAAATCTTTCGCCCGATCGTCCCTATAAATTATACCGATCCGAGGAAATGAAATATTTTATTCGCGAGGGAGAATTCACGGCGGGGGCCCACTCTCCCGCATTAATTAACATATTTCAGACAGGCAATTATCGCTTTATGGCCGGGAGGCAGTTTCCGAACGGCGAAAGTTTTTTTTCCCTCTCGCTTATTTTCCTTTAAAAATACCATCGCCGGCATTAATTTAACGAAAACTATAAAAATGAAAAAACCATTTCCTTGGGCGTCGTTCCTTTTCCATTTCCTCCGTCTCTCGTATCTCGAATGCATATCGCGCCGTCCCTCCCAGGATTGCCAAACTCGCCTCTTTACAAAAAAACTCGGACTCGCTCCCATCGCCACGGGATGTCCCCCTGCCCACGCGCGGCCCCCGAGTTACGCGTTCCCATCTTTCCACCTCCATCCCTCCCCCATTCCATCGCGTCCTCCGGCATTCCACACCTACGAGCCCGCGCCCCTTCGCCATACGCGGAATTCCATCCAGTTCCCATTGGACTTCGTCTCCACCGTTTCCCCTCATTCGGAGTCCTCCCCGGTCCGCACAGAAATCACCATTTTTCCTTACCCTCCCCCTCCCTCCGCAAACACTCCCCCCCCTGGAAAAATAGCACGTCTCCTCCCTTTTCCTCGCCACGCATTTCACTACTCTTTTCATTGTCACGAGCATCCGTCCCTTCGTTTATTGTATGCTCTTTTTCCTCTCCTTTTTGCCGACACGGAGAGTTTTCCTTTGGTCCAAACAAGCCGAGAGCATTCTATTTATTTTTGTATCGGAAATGTCCCCGACCGGTTCGCCGCCCTCTCCCCTTTCGCTATCTCTCCATTCTCTTCCTCCTCGGCATCCCCCCCTTGGGCGACAGCGGATGCAAACGGAACAAATGGCAGAGACAAAGAGAGAGCGTCATCGCCGTTTGATCTGACATGTACGCACACTTACAATGGGAAATGCGAACGATGGGTGGGGACAATCGGGACGTGGGACTTTTTTTCGCATGGGAAAGAGTTTCGAGAAATTTCGGGTTTTTCGGGAAATGCGCCCGAAACGCCTCTTTGAAGCGTCGAACCGCGAGTAATAATGTCAGAGACGCAATTTCCATTTCGTCCGCTTCCGGGAGCCCATTTTCACCTCTCTCTCTCTCTCGCTCCCTCTCTTCATCAAATTACTTTTTTGATAAGTTCTCTCTCTCTCTCCGGACGGCTTTTGCATGTTAGGAAAGTCTTTATTGGAAAACAGTGAAGACGGGGCTTGTCATCTCGCGAGTCTGATGTGTCGGTTGCATACGCAAAGGGCACCTTGTTTAAAGGGTAAATTCCGCCTCCTAATAAGACGGTTATTGTCCCAGTTCTGTCGTTGCTACGGTAATAATATTGTCTGCACGGCTCCTTTGATCATCGTAAATGTTATGAATTCCCGCGGAGGTAAAGATGCGGAAACGTTCAAGTTTTGTATGTTCCTCCTGTAGGAGATCGTTCCGTTTTATTTCTAAGAATTTCTTATATGGCATCATGCATCGAAATGAGTCTTAGTTATGGCAGTATCTGTTGAACTCACTACTTCACTTAGAGCAGTCTCATGAATTATCGGCAGTTAGACATTTATCGTCAATAAAAATGCACTTTAACTTTCATTGATTATGTGAATTTTACACTAATCTCTTCCTTGTATATTTCTTAATTGGTCATATCGCAAATTTAAGAGGTAAAATTTAATATGATATAGCATAACAGGTAGAATGGTACTGCAGGTAGACTTACTGGCTAGACTGTTACCACTTGATGATCCTTTGCAACCGAATTAGATAACTGAAGTTGATAGCTCTTCATAATCACAGCAAAATGAAATACCTATCAATTTCTTACCACAGTCGATAAAGTCGATTTCATATAATATTAAACGCTATAATATTTCACTTAAAAAGTAATTATATTTATATTCCTTCTTCTATGTAAACAAGACACACATTAAATGTTTGGAATGCGAGGCGAACATACTTCTATTCGTAATAAAATCCGTTAGATTAATGACTTTTACAAGGAGATTCCAAGATATTTTATCTGTGGATACAGCGCAGAACTTTTTCTATGAACCGGCCATTTATTTCAGTGGGGAATGATTTAATTGTCATACCGGTCGACCAGACGTTGAAGTTATGAAAGAAAAACAGCGGTAGATTTAAGCTCCACCTTCATCATCCTCACGACAAAGATCTTCCGCAAACTCACTCTCTCAATAGTAAGTTTTATGGCATCATTACTTATCAAACGGAAGGAGCATGGAAGGGAGTCGTAGGAAAGAAGAAAGCAGCGCGAATCGAGGGATAAATCCCCAGAAATCCGACATTATGTTCAACAGGTTCGCGGAGGGCAATAAAACTTGGTTTGGCGGTACCAGGAGCCGGCGCGCTCATACTTGGGTCAGCAGATCTCGAGTGGAAGAAACATAAGAGAGGATAAAGAGCGCGACAGCTGGAGCGTGAAATATTAATTCCGAATTTATGTTTTTATACAAAAAAAGCAGCCGATTCACCGCTTCGTACGTGAATTCGGTCGTCGGGCGATTCAGGACGTTTCAATTAACTGCAGAACTGCGGAGTAGCACATAAATTGGTAAGAGTCTGAGCATAACATTGTCACGGTGAGCTGAATCGAAGTTCGGATGGTAAACGCCAGAAAATTCAGCGGGCGAAGGCACTTCCTTAGTGAGACGGATTATTCGCTTTCGATTCTTTTCAGTCATCGACGTAAAGGATGAGAGAAACTACGCAGTATCGAAAAGTCCATTGCTGGAAAAAACATAAGTCAGCCATGCTATAAGAATGATTTATATATTATTATTGGAATAAAGCAGGAGCTTTAAGCATTTCTTGCCGTGAGCTCTGAAAATTTCGATGGTATTAACCGCTTGCACAAATGCTTCGGAGGCAGTTTCGTGAGCTGAAATCTCATTTCTCTGTATGCCTTCGCTCCCCTGTATCGTCATACATCAGCTTTCTGCTGTCATCTACGAAATTTTATAGATCACAATTTAACGGAAAAGATTGATCTTTTCAGCCTTTACAGATGAAGATTTCTTGTCGCTGTATCTGTTCAATTACATACCAGCTTCAGGTTAATCGAGGCTGAACTACTCAAGTCAAGTGACGAAAAAAACTATCCTATGATCATATTTTTCAATAAAACTTCCATAATAGAATAAAGCGTAAAAAGAGATACATAGATTCATGTCATTAAATATTAATAACAACGGCGCTTTCTCATAACTAATAATTCTCAAAAAATTCGAATACTTATTATGTGATGATTGGTAGTGGTAAACAACGACAATATGTTAATCTATAGTATACGGTATGTTATTGTACCTCTGCCAACCTCTCCCTGAGTCACCTCACACCAGGAGAAAATATAAATTACATTAATTGTAACGAAATAATAGCATTAAATATGGTTAAAATTGTAGCATTCATTTCATGTAATTATTAACATCATCTAGCCAGATGATTTTGATACTTTAACGAAACCGGTCGCAAAATTATTTATATACTGTGGAAGCTACAAAGTGAAAAATTAATTAATTCTTTTAAGATGGTTATATCCTCTTCCCACGAAGTGAAGATTGAACATATCAATTTTATTTTATTGTAGTATACATACCCACACATGACTTTGATATGTAGATTTCGCCACATTCATGAATTCTGATGCCAATTAAAGATTGTAAATATGTATATCAGAAATACATTTTTAACTATGATTTCATGGAAAACCACAACGTACTGCAATTTGTTATTAACCTTCACTCCCAATTTGAAGAGAAGGTTATCCGTAATTTTCCACTTCCGCCTCAGCATCCCCTTCAAGATTGGCGACAACATAAGGGGGAGAAGCTTGTTCGTCACCGCGATGAAGCAAACGTTTTACAGGTTCCTCACGTTTTATGGATGTGTTTCCGCCTGTTTAATCCCTCTAGATCCACCCGTTCAATCTCGCATCCATTTGATATAATGCCCTATCTTCTGATTTCCGACGCTCAAAGCTCTCGAACGGCGTCTTTTTCCCCATCCGCGTTTTATCCCCGAGCAAATTTCTTATCTCCGAGACATAACATAAATCCGTGGAAGTTACCAAGTTAGATCAAGTCGTGATGTATGCGAGTTCCCGGTGATGCGCTAATAGATTAGCGAAGGGAAAATGAGAGAGAAGTGGGGATTAGGAGAGGGGATCGGAAGCGGCGAAAGGATTGGGAAAGTGCGATGGAAAGAGGATGAGAGGAAAAGTGGCTGAGGTAATGGTAGCGAAATTGGAAGCAGGTGAAGACGAGAGAAACAAAGAGAGGTGTCGGTTAAGGAGGACATGAAGATTGGAGGGGAGACAAGAGTTTCGAGATCACGTAGCGGGAAAAGAGGCAGCGAGGGCTTTGTTTACAGGAAATTTGGGAAGATGGCGGAGGTGTGTTTACGATGGTTTGAAAAAGGGAGTGCATTTAAGTGATGGGGATATTCGTAATGTTCCGCCTATATTCTATGATAAGGATTTTATCTATGCTGTTATTGGAGGGAGTGTACGTTGCTTGTTCCTTGTCCCACAATTATCTCGCAAAATGCGAAATGGCTTTTGATATATTTACGGGATTTCGTGAGAAGGGAAAAATTTCAATATTTTTTTAAAATGGAATCTTCCAAAATCATTGTATTAATTCAATCCCATTTGATATCAGTTGTATCGCCTAAATAATATATCTTCGTCTCTCGCTTCAATACTTACTTTCTAATATTTTAACTTATTTTATATTTGTGTGTGTTGAGTAAACATTACTTGAAGGAAAGTTTTAGGCTTTTATTACTTGGGGATTTAAAATCCTGAATCTTTCATGATATCATACTTTATTTATCTACAGAAATTCGTCACTATATGGTTATTACATATTGAGTAGAAGTATAAGAATCAACGATGTCAAACAACAAAATTTACGAAAACTATAAATGCGATCAGTTAAAATTACATAAAGAAAGAATTACAGAAATGATGTGTGAAAGCGTAAGAAGCCTTTTGTATAATTTAAATCGTTGAATTTATCTTTACTATCATAGTAGAGATAAATAGCTAGTTTATATTTTGAATAAGAACTTCCATGATTTGAATGAATGTTACAACATAGGTTTTCTCTAAACAAATAAGTATTTTTTTAGTTCACACTAACAAAACAAAATTCATTCATTTTTATCGTTTATTTAGTATATATTTTATAGCATATCTTTATTAATCTAAACATTAATTCATAGGTTTCCTAGATTTATTATATTACCAGTCAACTCCAGCTAATCTACCCATCACAACGTTTGCTATTTCACAAGAAACCCATGATAGATGATGTGTAACGTCTCAGTTTGCGACTTTCGTATCTATAGAATATATTTTTAATATATGTAGTATTAATTCGTAGATAAAAACCTCCAAGATTTTAGTTTGAAACGGGTGCTTAAAAATAAGCAACCAAGACAGGAAAGGAAGGGATTACGGGGACGAACGAGGCTTATGACTGGAATAAAATCTGAAAGGACAGCATGAAAGAAGTTTGCAAGATCAGATGGAAGCTATACGATTCCGAGAGATTGGGTGTTTAGTAGATGGAAGGTAAGGGAGACCTTTGGTGAAGCCGTGGGAATGCAACAGCAGTTCCTCTCGAGCAAAGAACATGTTCAAAGAATAAAAGGTGGTGGATTTATGTATACGTAGGAGTAGGAAGAAGTAGTAAAGGGGGCAATCAGCTCGCTTGTTCCATAAATGGAGTGATTGGGATGTGTGCATGTCACAAGGAGATGCTCTGCGATATGGAACAAGACGTGTTTTGCCTGAGTAATTACCCTCACGCTAACCTTTGCCTCTGCGGTTGCTTTGTTCTTGTGATGTTTTTCAAAGAGAAACATTTACGGCTGATTGAGAAAGGGAGAAGAACGACAGCTATGTAAACTAGTGATTTCTGAAAGAGAGACGTATGTTCCGATAGAGGTTAAATGGAAATGTAAGGAATTGAATTTGAAGGGATTGAGTTCTTAAAGCTGTAAAGATGCAAAGATACGTTAAAAGTATACTATTTATATAAGGAGAAGTAATATCAAACTTTTAAGTGATAAAACAAAGGCTGACATGTTTTCACTTGTCATTCTTCGGAGCATTGAGTAGTTGTATGATATTTATAATGAACGTGGTTTTGTAGTACCGTATGTAAGTAAACTCTTATACTCGTATATAAGTGAACTCTTTTTATAATGGTAATAGAAGACAGTGATAATATGTCTCATGGAATATACTTTTTCAGTCATTATGTTACAAAATAAAAATCGAATTATCGTTAAATGACGTATGATAATTTAGAATATATGATTTTACTTGATTAGTTCACTTTCAGAGATATGTTCATAAGCCAAATTTCTACAAATTGATTCCTTAGTTATAGGAAGCTGTTTGGAAATATAGTACCCATTGACATAAGGTGACAGATTAACTGAAGTTTTTGTTTTCTTTGTAACCTTCTAGATTCTTATACCTAAACTTTAATTTTATTATCACTTTTTTCGCATATAACAGTCAGGAAATTTTTCATAAAACCGAAGATGTAGCTTAAAACCTAAAAGTATACTCATTTTCTTTTAAATTAAAACCATTCTAATGTTTTTTCTCCAACGAAAAGCGAGTTTCCATAAGAAAACATGCTCATTTAAAAAACTGCACGAACGTTCGATTTTTCAGGTCATCGGAGACCGGAATCTTTTTTCATCGGCGAGTTCTATCTTCCTCACGGAAGTAAAGTAATTTTTCTCAGGATGTTTGAACTGGCTTCAGCTGTCAATTCATCCCTGCCTCTTCTCCCATCACACATCAAAATCTTCCCCTCCTCTATTATGCATCCCGCATAAACCATTCACCATGACTCGGTCTTGCGCTGCACACACTTTTCCCCTTTCAAAACATTATTCCATCATCCCTCTCCTTCAACATGCACTCCTAAATTTGATCAAAAATTCACCGTTTCGATGGATCGAATACTTTGCTCTCGGGCAAAGAATTCCTCCCCACGAATCCAGTGTTAACACTCCCTCTTGCGGTTGCCTGTCGAAAGGAAGTGTCTTAAATGCACTATCTTTCTGTGTTTCTTCTCCAAACCCGCCAATCAATTTAAGGAAACACCTCGTATCCGAGCTGAAAGAGAGGTTTGTAAGAACGCAACGAATATTAAATTACGTATATGTGAATATTCAAGCAACTAAAACCATTCCTTTTCCTTGCGGTTCGGCAAGGGAATATTTCCTTCGCATTATGCATAAGAGTACGCTAGTGATCCATCAGATTAACCTTTGGCAAGACATTTGATGAATGAATTTCCCCTTGAAAATGTTGTCGTTTGTGACTATCTTATGGAAGCTGCAGTCATCCCTTAGAGCTCACGATTTTCACAAAATGCATTCACACATCATTCGGTGTTCAGAAAGGGCGTCTTAAATGACTAAGGTTTCCACAAATGTATATTTGTTCATGCCTATATCATATTTTATACCTTACACATTATTCTAACAAATTTTTTCACTATCTTCTTGTATTGAAAATGGAATAATATGCCATTCATGCCATGATTTTACATAAAAAGTCTACTATTTTTTATAATAAAAATGTATCCGCTTTTCAATTTAATTCATTACGTTATGCACTATCTGGTTACTGTATTTCTTTTCTGTATGTTCTTAAGTGGACGATTAAGTCCAATAACATTATAAAACTTATTTATCTTCATATTACTCTTGTGATGAAGATCAGGAGCATACGTTCAAATACAGTCGAACAATCGGAAACTATTTTTTAATAACATTTTATTTAAATAGGATGGTCACAGACCACGGAATGTTATATAGATATATAAAATTACTTGACTACATAACCCAGATTTTAGTATGGGGGAGTTTTATGTTCAAATACAAATAAATCTGAGGCATTCATTGATTGTTAATAGGCCTGTATCACCATGATTTAAAATAAAATGGCGTATACGTACGATATCCACAAGGTATCATTTCAAGATTTATTACTTCTACTATCGTCTTTTAATTCAATTTGTAGGATTTTAATATTTCGGACTATGGCGATACGAAAGAAATGGACGCTAAATTTTATTGGAAACTCAACGATTCCTCCTTTTCCGATGACCTTCAATCACGACCAGAGACGCTTCACGAAATGTCTGTTTTTCTCCCTGCTTTTTCCCGCTTACATGCATCACTTCTTCCTCTATCCGTTTGCCTGGAAACGCGAAAGATGGAGCTGGCGAAGCAAAAACCATGCGTCGCCATTGTTTACCGTCGATACAAAAATAGATTGCGGGGGAGCGAGAACTGGGTGCGGGGAGAGAGGGAAGTCGCTCGCTCTCCGTATGCCCTCGCTAGAGGAAGTACCACCTCAATAATGTAGAGCGAGGGTCAGCAGTCAAAACGGGAAGGGGAAAACCAGACAGCTGAGCTGACCGTAGCACGGGCAGCAGAGGAACCGGTGGAAGGTTGACGGGTTAGGGACCGGTAAGGAAGGGTAAGGATGAAAGGGGAGGGAAAATGATAGAAAAATCTAGTTAGAGCGAAAGGAAGGGGAGGGGAAAACAGGCTCCGAATCAAACCGGAGAAGGATGGGGATTTGAAGTAGCCCCACAATACGTCACTGTCTATTTCTCAGACCGACGGGTGGAAAGTGGCGGCCGGGCCTGTATGATAGAGGGAGGGGGGAGGGAGATGAGGGTTCTTATCGCAGAAGCCCTCCTCGCGCGTGACCCACGGAGGATGGGCCGAATCGAGGACGTGTGGTCTGCAACCTATTTGAAGACCATATCGCTTTCGGCGGGAGAAGGGTTTCTCTCGAGAAGAGGCTGTATTTCTTTTCTGCTCGATGTTTAAAAGCGACTGGTCGGTTCGGAGGAGATAGATCTCGACTCGAGAGGGTATCTGGAAGCTATTGTGGGTGCTCGTGACAAAGTGGCGGGAGGATAAATACAGCGTGCACTCAAACGGGCGGAATAACGACCGAAGCAAATCCCGCGGACGACTGTTGAAGCGGAAAGACGCGGCGCTAAAAGTTTATGGCGGAGATGACCAAATTACCGGTCAAAATTTTGTGTTTCAACGGGGCGTTATTAAGGGAGGGGCCGTTAAATTTGGCCGTCAAACTTACATCGGCGTCTCGCAAGAGGAGGCGATAAACATGGGAGATTAAATCCCTTCCATTCACCCTCACTAGCTTTCAATTACTTTTTACCGCCGAATGACCGAAAACAGTCCAAAACGGGGACACGTCTCTCGGACCGCTACCGCTTCCGGATGCAACCCCCTAGGAATAATCCGCGCCAAAGGTTACTTCTCGGATCTAAATTCTCTTTCATTAGGTCATGAAAACCACCCAGGACATTAACTCGGAATGTTTCAATGATGGTCCACAAAGTCCGCGTTTTAGAAACGTCCGGCTTCTTCTTTAATAACCTCGAAGTTTGTGGATTTAATTCCGAGGTGAACGATCTTCCATCCGTTAATCACATTTCGACGCGGGCTGATTCCGATTGCGGCCATTACACGCCCCGGATATACCACTCCGACTGCCGATGGCACCGTCAGTAAAAAGAGACAAAAATTATGGGCCAAAGAGGAGTTGGTCAGCGCTGGTCCGAGGGGGGGAGGGCTTTCGAAAAGTCGTCAGCTGTTTCGCAATGGAGCGGTCCTTTTCAGTCCGACTGGGAGTGTGCAGCGGCTCTAACCCTCGTGTGGAAACAGCGAGGACTGCCGCTGTGTTTGCCTGATAAATTTTGCATGCGGTGAAGGGGCCCGCGCGCGGTTGCGGGTGAGGTGTGGGGAGGCGGACATGTCGAGGAGTGCATTTGAAAGAGGGGGACGCTTAAAGAGGAGAATGGCAGAGACGTACGACTTTATTGCGGGAGATGTCGAGGTTGTGGATGGAAAGGTGGGGGTGGAGGAGTATGATTAGAATAACGGGGGCTAGTTTTTATGCTGGAAGTTTTGATTCGCTGCCGTGTTCTTACGTTTAAATAGAGAAATAGAGATAAAGGATACTGTTTCTGTCGCAGCAGGGATTTTAATAAGAGACTTCATGGAATCTGAGTCAGAAGGATACGAAATCAGATGAGATAGTAAAGAATTTGAATGGAAATATTTATACTCGCGCTCAGATCATGCACGCCAACATCTTTATGTTTATTCCTATCTATTGTCATCATCGTAATGACCGGTATATAACCCTTAGAACCTCGCTGTCACTAAGGTTGTTGTTACATGATTAGTATTAATTGGATATTTTGATGGGTGAAAAGGAGTTAAATTTTTATGCTGAGTATGGTATGATCCTTGTTGTTCGTTTTGAAAACAGTACATTTCAATACATAATGGGTAGGTTTATATGTAGGAATCTAACAGGAAGTATCATGGAGGATGTCTTCATTGGAAATTTGCTTAGGCGAAGTTAATCAAAGGAAAGGTAATTAATATTTTGGTGATAGAATGAAAAATGGAGGTTAAGACAAAATATTTATGAAAACGAAAACATATTTTGTTCGATAGGAATCTATACATCGATGATAATGGTGGTAGAGATAATAATTGATGTAATTATAAAATGAGTACTTTTGTCCTAATATAGTTTCCAAAAATTCACTTGATGCTCTTTACCCAAATTATCATCTAAGCAAACTCTTTTCATCCAAGAGAGGCTCACCTATAAACGGTTTGCTCGGGATGAGTTCTATCCGGAAAATTCCTTAAAAAACGATGAGTCAGTTATCCCGTAAACGCTACACACACAATGTATATCATTCCCGAGTTTGTATAGGTAAAGGAGATGTAGTAGAATGTTTATGCGGACGAGGGTTAGAAACAAAGGAGTTATAATCAAATTCGCGGGAAAATGCATATGTGCAGATGATGCAGAAAGAGAGTGGTGCAAAACAGGTGCACGAAGGAGGCGAGATGAATAGCGAGGAGAAGAAAGGGTTGAAGAAAGAATGGAGCAGGTGGTGGAGGGGATACGTACAATGTATGGGATATTGCGGGTGACAAAGCTGTGCGAGAGGAGTAGTAGTGTGTAACGCTTCACGTTGTCCCCCTATCGTGCGCGGGGAGTATTACATATCTGGAGGTGCGGCGATAACTCACGCTCAGCTGCACGACAAAGTACACGGAAGCTAGCCTTTTTTCTCTTTCTTTAATCCGCGATGTCCTCGTTTCAATTTGGAAAGGGAGAGGCGAAAAAATGGCAAAAAGAAGGCCATTAAAGAGACTCCAACAACTCGTAATTCATACTTACGCGGCTGGTAGTTATTTTTGCCTGATGTCTTCGTCGAGATTCCCGCTCACAATGCAGGAGAGAGAGAGAATGTAGGTGCGAGTTTCGCCGCGGTGTCATTTCTATGGCTCTTTAATCAGGAACGTGACGCCGGGGCTTGCAAATGATGTAATCAGTGAAAGTTTTTTTTGTTAGGATACTGTACGCTACTCTCCCCACGCAAAAAGAGCACGCTATGCCATACTTTCATGATTTTTTATCTGAATTGCCCTTTATAGCTGGAAGTGGTTTAGAAATTTTATTAATTATTTTTTACAGGTAAAACCCAACTTTTTTATTATTAAATACGTTAAAAACAACTCGTCCCGAAATAACATCCATGTAAATTGTTTGTATTAAATATATTTACATTTTCTGGCGAACCAAATCAACGTTTTTCATTTTCATTTCAATTGTCACATTGTTGACAGAACGTTTGAAGTTACAAATGAGACAGTGATAAAATATTCATAAACATCTGAATAAATAGCTCTTTGAAAGAGCAATTTTTCTGATACCGTATTTTTTCGGAGTCATTACATCCATTACACAAAATTCTTTTTAAAAATCGTAATGAATAATTTTTGGGTATTAAAAAAAATGTTATCACACTCTTGAGTTGCGCTTAAATTACACGCTTAAGCTCCTCTCCATTCAGTTGGATAAAACTTTCTCAATTCCAAAAAAATTGAGACTGCCATCACAGGGCTATAAGCTATCATACCTGAGTTAATTTATTAGTATCAGAATTAAGTGATAGACCTACGGAACTTCCGGTAAATAATGATTGACTGGAATCATAACTTAGGCATCTCTGAAATAGAGGGCAAATCTGTATATTTGCCTAGATAACCTGGAATCTGAAATTTTTTTACATAAAAATTTTGAAACTAATGTCATTCAAGTTTATATAATAACACTAAAGTTAGGTCGTAAGAAGCAAATTCCATCGCTAGATATTAGAGTCTTCGAAAGTTTTATTCCAGCTAATTCAGACATTAGAGAAAGTTTCAGAATATCATAGCTACAACTGCCCTTTAAACCCACGGATTTTAAGGGTTACAAGGACGTCTTTACAGTCCATCCACGTATTAAAAGCTTCGCTGTAGTGCATATGGGTTTCGATCGAGAATCAGAGTATATTTTATTTAAACGAAATTTCTCCTTTCCCCTAATCTCTCCAACCCGGTATCGCTGTTTTGCTCCGCACGGCCAAACCCGCGATTTTATCAATATACTTTAATACACCCATAATCCTAAGTGAAAATGACCTTTGCCCCGCTGCCCAATAATCCACGGCATATCTCGCTTTCCTTCTCCGAATTATGCATTGCGCAAAAACAAACGGAATGCGAGAGAGGCGAAAAAAAGCTCCTCCCCGCGGGCGAACCGTTTACGAGAAATTAGCAACTGAGCATCGTAAGAGCGGAGGAAACATCTCTATAAAGAACGGAGAGGGCGCAAGGGGTGTGGGCGAACGCTGTAAAAAGCGATGATAAGGGGAGTTATCGATAAGGGTGGAAGCTGCGCTGGGGTATTGTCGGGAAGAGCGTGGGAAGTACTATGAGAGGGAGATAGTGGGTAGATGAGGAATAGCGGGATAACGTGTGGGATGTAAGGGGAAGGGTTTAGGCAGGTGGGAGTGGCGGTGGAAGTCAAGGGATGGGGCGGTGTTGACGGTTATCTAGCGGAGGGAGTGGCGAGGGTTCGGCGGGGAGAGAGGCTTGTCGTGGAGGGGCGAGGCGGGGCTTCGGTAGGCAGCGAGCGAGCCTTCTCTGTCGTGATACACCGCTCCCGTTGCACCCTCTCTCCCTGCGTTTCTCTTTGTATCACTCCTACCATCTCCCATCCTATATGTATCTCGAACCATTTCTGTCTCCTACCTTTGCCTCCAACCATGTCACTCCCTAAATCACTCCATCCCTAGTGCGCGTCGTTGTATCTCTTCTCGACTCATATCTGTGACTCGGGTAGCATCTCTCCATTCGGCTCTACAAATGTTATTAACCCCCTTTCTGGTTGCATCTCTCCCTTTATCACTCTCACCATGAGAACATTTCCTTATACTCGCGTTTACGATTTAATCTGTTTTTGGCTTTGCCCTACTGTGTCCCTGGCTGAACCCTTATTGATGCATTTTCTCCTCCAACCCTCCCTATCTCTGCGGGTTTCCCTGCCGGGCTCACTGAAGTAGAAATTAACCCGTTCGGCTATCTACAAAGAGGCCCCAGGCTCGAACCCTGGTTAGGGTATGGGAATTAATATCTGGGGTGAATGGGTCAATCATGAGAATGGCGTTGTAAGATAAATTCACCCTCGATTATGTTCTGATAACAATATCTGATGAATGCTTCCGGGCCGGAGAACCGGTGTGCAGTGGTGTGTCGTGCGTTCACTCTTAGTCATTTCTTAGAATAACACAAGGTTTTGATTCAGTGTAATGCCTGTGAAATATTCTACGAACTATGTGATTACCTATGAAATATTCTATTACCATTCTATTTCCTTTAACTCTCTTAAGCACATATTTTTTAGCCTCCGAAATAATTATATTGCAAATATTAGTGCATTTTTATTTTTGTACCAATGAACAGAAAATAATTTAGATAGCCTTGATACAATCTAAAAACACAATAAAAGATTTAGATGGAAAATAAAAGAGAACGGAAAATTTCATTTAACGGTAGGCCGCTTGAAAGTCAGTCATTAAAATATTCAGTCGGAAGTTGGAATCTCACCGTATCCAGTGGTATAGTTTGCCCTTACTTTCCTCACCAAACAATAGCGCTGTAAGAGGCACGTGTCAACGTAAGTTAAGTTCTAAAAAAGAATTTACAAGTAACACTTAGCATTCTATGAAAGTGATACCTTAATCAATTCCATCACTCATAACTCAGTAGCTAAAATGACACCATAGCCATGAGCAATACTGAAAAGTAGAAGCATCCTTTTTCATCATACGCATCAAAACCTGGACCGAAAGACAAATTAAAAATATTCCATTAATCGAGATGTATTATCAGGTACTACTTCGAAGTGACTATAAGTTAGAGCTAAAAATGAGAAGCGGACATTTGCAGGGAACCGCGAAGTTCAAGTCTCTACGTAATTGCGTCGTGGAGGGAAAGAGGGTCGGGAAGCTCCGCTTTACGCGATGACAGTCAGCCTTCGCCTTCAGTCCTCAGAGTCTCCATCTGTGGCCTACAATTTCCAACCCTGCCCTACACTCTCCTAGTCCGCCTCACCCTCGTGCCACCCCCTACTCTACTACAACCTCCACACGAATCTTTTCCTCCCCCATCTTCCTTCCATTCATCGCCCACCCCATCACTAACCCCCTACCCTCTTTTCACCTCCTTACAATTTTTCCTCTCCCCCTTCGCAAAATCTCCTTCCATTCCAAAATTCCTCCCCTCTCCTCCCTTTTAGATCGATCTCCCTTTCTCATATCGAAGGCTATGATTGGTGTGCGTAGTGTATATTTTTTCCCTCCTCTTCCCGCACCCTTCCCTTGTGAGTGCCCGGGCGCAGGAGGAAGGAGGGGAAGAAGAGAAGAGGGGAAGAGGATGGAGGGAAGAGGGGAGCTGAAAAAGTTGGGGAATGGGGAAAAATTGGAGGTGTAGGGAAGAAAAAAAGGAGTGAAAGGGAAAGGGAGCATAATGGAGAAGGGAGAGGAAAGAAGGGAGATAAAGGAAGAGAAGATAAGGAGGGTGAAGAACGACGAGGGAGTCGCGGAGTGGGGGGAACTCGCGTAGCTGGAAGGGGAGGATGTCAGGGGGAGCGAAGCGTGGAGAGGGGCCGTGGGTACACGCGTTGCGTGCCGTGGTGGGGGGGCGCACGGGGGGGAGCGAAGGGGAAGCCTGCTGCTGCTGGGGTTCGGGCCGCCCTCGCTCCCCTACGCCTGTCTCGCACGAGCTGTGGCTTGGCGTGGGTCACCTCGCCCCTTTCTCTGCTCGCACTCGACGCCACCTGGGCCTCTCGCACACCCAAAGCAGCTCTCGACGTAGCTCTCTCTAGTCGCCGCCGAGGAATCGTCGCCGCAAGTCGAAGAGGAGGAAAACCCCCGGAAGTTCGAACACTGTCTCCCGCTATGGTGTGCACCATCGACCCTCGCTCCTCCGGAGACATGCTCCACCGCGCCGTGAGTGAATCCCTAGCCGTTGGGCACCGTGTATACCTGTGAGACGCCCTTTGCCCGCTTCCCTCTCCCCCTTTCCCTCCTCGGAACTCTCGTCCGGCCGAGATGGCCGTCGCCGCCGATTTAAATGGCCGCGGCGCAGAGTTGCCCCACGCCCCGCGCTCCCGGGGATCCTCGCACGGCCAATGGGAAACGCACACCCTCTGAGCCTCCTCCCGCGCCTGCCGCTCCCCTCCGCACCGCTCCACGAGACACCATCGCAAGGGGAGAGAGAGATAGGCCTCTCCCGGAGTATTGCTGCCCTCTCATCGGATGGTCTACTCCTGCCCGCTCGTAGACTCCTCCTCCTCCTCCTCTCCTCGAGGGTCTCTCCCATCTTCTTCCCATTCCGACCTATCGATGTCCGACTTTCAGTGACGTATGCGTGTCGAGTGTTCGCGGCCGAAGGGTGCGCGACTCCGTCCCCGGTTCCTTACCTCGCCGCTAGAGGGGGCGACCGTAAGAGAAATAGGGACTCCTCGTAAAAACCCTCGCGATTCGAATACAAAACAAGGAGAGCATTGTTCGGACGATTGTTTCAGTGCCGGTTATCCTTCCTCCGGGACACTGTATCTCTGTTCATCTCTTCCTCTCTCTTCTCCTTTCTTCCTTCGCTCACCTGTCTCTGTCTCACGGTAGAGCCTTTCAATGCCCGAGGACTCGAAACTCTTGGCCTTCACGGAAATGTGCCGTACCCTTCGGTGAGTAAATTGTGCCGTCCAAAACGTCGAAGTTTGTCGTCTTTTCTTTTAGTGTCCAAGTGTTTTCCTCTTTTGGGTGGGGCGGTTGATAATTTTTCTTTCTTTTTGTTCCTCCGCGAAGTGTTCTGCGACGCTTTGGAAGTCTTCTGTGTTTAGTTTGGTTCTCCTGAGTTTGGAGCATCTTTCCAGGAAGCACCTGTTTGTCTCGCGCTCGGGTATTTCACGTTCCTTTTTCTGCTGTCGTTGTCACTTCGGCAGTTCTCTGACTTTTTTCAATCTTAGCATTTTTTACGGTTGACGTCGGATATTGCTCCGGAAACGACTTCAAGTGCGAACCGAACGCTTCGATTTTTTCATTTTTTTGTAAGATAGATCGTTTTTACACTCTTTCCTTCTCGTATTTTCTTACTTTTCTCACCTTTTCTCTCGTCCAGATACTTTCAGCATGACCCTTCTCCACTGCTTGCAAATCCTCTTGTCTTTTTATCTCCTTCGTGCGTTACAATTTCTCACCTCCTCTCTGTACGTCCGCACCAATTTTTGGACGTCGTCCACGTCTCTCTCCCTTTATCCCCGCACCTTCTTTATTTACCGCACGTTCTTCCCCACGTTTCAATCATCGTTCCCCGAAACCCCATTCCCTCGCTCTCACGCAACTACACATTTTCCCTTCGGAAAAACTTTTTGGCAGATGGGCCAACGCCAATCGAATGCAACAGGCTTTGCCGACGTTTGTACGGACGACCCACAAAGAGCGCTCTCGGTCAGGAGGGAGGAGGACCTCGGGAGTGAATCTCGAAAGAGATCGTGTGGTATCACTATTGGTGCTCGGTGCTTCGCCCGGGGTGCTTCTGGTTCACCCCGCAGTCCCTGGTGCTCAGGGCAGGTGCACCTCGGAGATGCTCGCCGTGCAAAGCCCCATTGCTTTTTCTTTAAAGAGGAGTGCGATCTGCGGAACGATACTCGTAGGTGTGCAACTTCTTACTCTGGAGAAGATGTTGATACGTGTCTTCAGGGCTATTTGTGCGATTTTTTGGATTTACGAAAATTCGCCGTTGATGACTGTTCGACGTAAGGGGAAGAGGAATACCCCTTGGTAGTATCAAGTATAGGACTTTAGCTAGCAAAAGCGCCGATAGGTAGTTTATTTTTTATAAAAGTGAACTTGCAAGCTCGAAATTTCGAATTCACGCAGATTTAGAGGATTTCGTGGTCACGTTGTAGTCGCCATGATTAAATCGTCTAACTCTTTGGAAGGGACACTTGTTAGAGCGCGCACTCGGAGTGTGACATTTATTTTCAGCGATCGATACAAGTTTAAATTCGGTAATAAAAATGAAGAGACAAGAGTTACTTAGACGTTAGGCAAGCGCTCAGTTCAACTCCCATATGCATTATTACTTACGAACTTTATATGCATAAAACGTCTAAACTTTCCACTTCAGGTTTATCGGAAAATGTCGTATTTTCATCATGGCTATAATTTTCTTAAAAACGACATAGCTACATTCATTCTCATACTTATAAAATTGTATTGCCAGGAACGTTATATCTCTTAAACGTCTGAACATTTCTCATCTCATTTATTGGCATACAATGCACTGATTCACAGCGTGGTTATCATTTTCTAAAACAATGAAAATACGCTCAATTTCCTTCGTACAAGTGTGTTTCTCCAGAATTGATCGTGCCAGTACGGTATTTATGATTTGCAGACGTTCAAAAATTACAATTCTAAATCATAAAATATGTGCAAATGAATTATTGATTCAATCCTTTAATTCGAGTTTTTAACTTCTAGTTTTTTTTATTTGCTTTGTATCTACGTGGTATCAATACATATTACATTGCATGAAGTCACAGCTGCTAAAATATCGTCACTTTTCGTAAATGGTTTCCTTTAAGGGTTAACATCTTTTTTTATTTTTTTTGCGTAATGAAGTTCTTTTAAAGAGAAACTCATCCTCAGATATATTCGGATAAAGAGATGGTTCAATAAGGCTAATTCGTTATGAGATTCAATCTGTAGACAGAAATAAAATAGCGACTTAGTAATTCCTTCTTAGTAAAGTTCTGACAATTGATATACTTTACCTACCTTTGATAAGTAACGCGAGTTTTTTCCTCAGGACGAATCCTCCCCTTTTACCTTTGATAACGCACTTTCCCCTAAATGTTTACATAGACTGTTTGAGCATTAGTGTTCATAGCTTTCTAAAAAAGTGCTCCACTGAAGTATTTTTCCTCTCTCGGTTACAGATGAACCGTCCCATCCAGGTGAAACCAGCGGACAGTGAGAACCGCGGAGGTGAGTAAACATTATTTTTCTCAAAGAAATTTATTCCCTAATTCTAGCATTGACGATGCGAAAGCATAACTGCAGTGTTTTTTCTGGAGTATCTGACAAACAAGCGCCTTCAATGTTTACGCTCATCCAGAAATAGACTGTTATTCCTTGCAAAATTTTGATAGATTCCTTTCATTAAAATCCGTATTCATTTGAATACATTAGCATGGATTGATTTGATGGTGTGTAAACAGGTTTATAACTAGCGGGTTGATTTCCCCGCTTTATTTTTGCAGGGTGATGAGTAATTACCGGGTAGATTGTATTTTTGTGCTCCTCCGGGCTTTTTTCCCTCCGTTCTTTCGTTCGTTTGCCGCGAATAAATTTGCGGAACAGAATTTCAAAAAGGTCATTACGAACGATCCTACTACAAACAGCGGGTACTCTGGTCGGAATTGACTCTCCGATGGCATTCCGCAACCTGTCTTTTTTGAAACATCCGGTGGGATATATAGGATTCAAATTTATGCCAACGCTTTCACACTGTTTGAATTATAGATCATAAAAAATTGAGCGAATGATTCTCTCAAAGAATGATCCCAGTTGGTAGACATTGCGCTTTGGTGCAAGCGTAATTAAAGTGATCTAACTAAATGGTTTGGACTAAAATGAGTTCATGTTTTAAATAAGCTAGTGTTTGTTACTTTATTCATCTCAAGCCCGATTGGCTGGAAAAGAGAATTTTCTCTAAAACGATATTACGTTGTTCCAAGAAATCTATGATAACATAATTGCTTCTGTGATCTATTTTGCCTTGGCTTATTCGTGTTGTCTAAAAAAATCAGTAGCCTAATATAGAATAAATATATCATATATTTTGAATTTTACAGATTTTGGAGGATAGTTCACATTTAAAGAGTTTGTGGAGGTCAAAAGAAACGCATTTTAACCCTCGGTGAATATTTAACGTTCCTTGGTGGCTCTTGCGAAACTCATTCCTCGTTCTGAAAATTTGTTTCTTTTTTGGAATTTTGAAGCACCTCATCGTTTCGTCGTAAATTATTTTTTTTGTCTCCCTTAGCAGCCACTAATTGATATTTTCCGGTTCAAGGCATGTATTCATTTAAATTCATAGTTTCCAGTTGAATAATCTAATTGAGTTTCCTTGTGATTAATTTCCAACTTATTTATCATCCGTATATTCCGATGTTTATGACCTTACAGTTTACCCCTCTTCCCGATTGATATCTCTCCCCCAAGTTTAATTCTCGTTTCGGGGTTCTAAATCGACAGATTTTTATCTTATCACCATCCTCATACCTCACCCCTTATCTTATCTCCTCTTCGATAGTATTTTCTTTCAGCACAATCATCAAAAATTCGCCGGGGTAAAGTTGCTGCAATTGAATTTCCACCGTCAGGATGCGCTTCTGAACCCTAAAGATAGCGAACGACGAATCTATCAAATCTTAAAAAAAAAGCCTCATTTCATTCAGGGCTCGCGTCGCACTTTCCAACGGAATTCCGCAAGCGTTGTTTTCGTTCGATAGAGGGCATTTTTTCCACGGGTCCGTAAAAAAATAAGCCGGAATAGGTAAATGCCATGACAAATGGGATCCATACAGCTTTCAAGCTCACGTGGTCCCCGTGACACATTGCCCTCTTGCCCATTCCATCCTCGACTCCTTGGGCGTCCCCCCTCCGTCTAATCAGTCATTCCCGCCACTCCCATCCACCCTCCCATGCATCTTCTTTGTTCCTCCCCATCCACTTCCATCCCCCTTCATCCCATATCCCCACTTTTAATCTTGCTCTTTTTACCCCGTCCCCCCCTTTGTCTCACTGGGCCTCTCTTCTGGTCGCATTGGCCTCACGTGCTGCATGCGAGTCGCGCGTGCTAATCTGCAGTTGGGAGGACGCACTGGGAGGGAGGCGCGGGTTGCGACCGTCGTCGACGCCGGCTGCGGGTCATCATGACCTTCTCGTAAACAACCTGTCTTTCCCTCCTTTCCTGCCCTTCTTCTGCTGCGTGCCGCGAATCCAAAAGAGTGGGAGCCATCCTTTTTTTTGTCCAGAGGAAAATAACCCCGTTGCCCAATAAGAATGGCTCGTGTTGATGTTCGGGGTTTGGCTTTCTAGGACGGATTTACATTCCTACGGAGTTTACGCCACGGTATACCTGAACAGTTTTTTGGTGCGATAAAGGTCATTCCGAGAAATTTAATCGAAGCAGTACGTGCATGTTGTTTTTCTGAGCCTTCAAGATCTCAGTCCATGCAAATTAAAATTCAAGGGATAGCAGCCGTTGAAATTTTAAATACTTATCGTCAAAACCTTATCATGAGTCAGTTCTGCGTACATGGATATTTTTGTATTATTCCCTCTTATTATCCAACATTCACCAAGGGCTTCGACAGTCATTATTTGAAAGCAAGCCTTATCATATTCAGATTATCCAGGGAAGATTATTTGATAAAAATGTCGTCCTCTTAAATTATCTACATTTATTATGGAAAATAAGGCAGCATTTTGGATACCCTAAATTAATATTTGATGGACACACGTGTGATCGTGATATATACGCTGAATATGCATAGAATGAATAAACTCGAGGAGAAAGAAAATTTCATTTTTTAGATTGCTTTCACGCAAAGAAGAGTTATTATCGAAGAGTCCAATCAATGCCCGAAGCATCTCTCGCTATTTCCCCGTAGACATTTGACCTTTCCTGAACTCTACTTCATTTTCGCCGATGCTCATGAGCCCGTAACAAACGGATATCGCTGCTGAAGGTCGTGCGAAAGTTATCCCTTTTTATTCATAAGTTTTTCGGCGGAAAATTATATTTTCGGTTCGGCGAATAGAATTGGACGAAAATTGCCAGGGCCTGTTTTAGGCCTGAAAATTCGAAAAAAATATCCGATTTATATCTGCATAATTACCCCGGTGACAACGTTTTACCCGACATCAATCCAAAACACTCTCATCAGCCAGGGCGGTGAAACAAAAACGACGCGGAGTTTAAATCGAAAAAATCGCCCTTCGCTTTAATTCGGGCGGAAAACTCGCAGGTAAACACTCGATTAAAATTGAAGCAATTTACCTCCGAGTAATGTCATAACTGCAAGGTAACGCGGCGGCCAATCAACACAAAGTCCGTGGACATAAGGCCCGTAATTTCAACTTCATTTCGCTCTCTTTATTCCGTGCACCAACATTTCATCTCCCGTCCCTCTCCGCAATTACACTGCCCTCGGCTGGATAAGCAACGAAGGAAGGGTGCTCGGACGTCCGCCGGGGAATGGAGGCGGACCTCGGAAGGTTATATTGGGTATACGAGCCCGGAAACATCCTCTCCGTGTTTGCGCGCTCCCCGATCGGCGTTCGCAGCACTTTGAAAAACATTTCCGTTATTGCAATTGTGTTTCCCCAAAAAAATCGAATTGGCGTTTCGGACCCGAGAGCAAGACGCCCAGGGAAGCGTGTGACGCGGTGGATGTTGTAACGTCCTACGCGGTCCCCGTATTTTTCGCCCACCTTATTTATTTTCGCAAAAAGAAACAGCCCGCGTTCCCCAAACAGACGTTTCTCAAACGTCACAGCAAATTATTCGAGGCGGAATTCTCCCTCCCCCCGCCGCAAACGTACACTCCACCCCTTCCCGCGAAACCAGTACCCGACGAATGTTTACAAATCGAATTAGCATTAACGGTTCAGCAATTCTTTTTTCGAAGTCAAACAAACCGTTTGTGATTGGAAAGGCGCCCTGGTGTTTAGGCCCGCGCAAGTTCGTCAGGCGGAGCGTGACAACTTTTCAATTGAAATAAATTGGTTTCACGCTGTTTGACAGGGCAATACTAACTCTAATTGCCCAAAGCGAGTGACTTAGGCGAAATATTACGTCGGCGATGAAAATCGCGAGCGAATTCACGCGACGTGCATAAGCGTGCGTCTACAAAAGGGAGGATAACGACGCATATTTTATTTACGAGGGTAATTTGCCTTTGTTTGCGTCCGGACGTGGTAGTGCTGTCCATTCCAATTTTATTTCGCGAGCGGTTCGCCTAAGTAATTCTCCGAACAGAGGTTCTTCCCCTTTTTTCGTCCCCGCGGAATAAATCACTGCCGTTCTTGACGTCGTACACAATCTCTCCCAAAGCTCGGGGAAGTCGGTTTAAGAGGTTTTTTTAAAGAAGCGAGTGTCTACGCTCCAGTTTCTTAGAAATGCCGTTTTCACAAAGGATAAACACGGATACGATGGGAGATGGCGTTTATGACTCGTGCGCACAAAAGGAGAGGGAATAAGGTCGCGTAAGCAATGGGTTTGAGCGAAAGTCGGGTAAGCAGACGGAGTGCAGATTTAACAGTGATGCGGATTGAAGGAAAGAACAGGGTATTGCTCTCTTCTGGATAAATCACTCAAATATTGTTATCAGATTATATCATTTCTTCTGCTTAAAGATTATCAACAATAATTAGAGTGAAGGGATGCTCAATTTCCGTCCTGATTAAGATGTCAGATGTTGAAGAAAATATCTTCGGGTAGCCAATTAGATACCGTCTTTACCTTTATTGAAAGCAATCTCTGGTTTGATTCCCGGTGGGGGTCGAATTTTCTAGATAGTGGTTGGTAGTAAAACAAAACCGGCAGCGAGGATTAACGTCGAAACTAAATTCCTTATCATCGCCATTATTAATCAGAAATCATCGATCGACCATGTCGATGGATGGTAAGAACTCGAGAAAGAATAAGGTAAAAATTGAGTAAGCTAATGTCCCGAATCACCCTACACGACGGGCAGTTTTTAGATTATTTGATAAATAAAAACCCAGTGTATTAAAACATTTTGATTTTTAAAAGTACTTAACGCTATAATATTTATTTCGGTGGAATATTTTATCTCGTCTCTTAAAAGCGCTATTGCGTCAAAATATTACTTCCACGTAAGTAATTTCGAAGAAACACAATTACATTCCACATAATGAATATTTTTTGTATTTTATTAAAAATGAATAAAGTATGAAGTAATATTTAATATATGTTTGATATAATTTTTCGCTCCCTGTTTCTTTGCTCAGGTAATTAATACAAGCGTATGAAACACAGCTTTTACGAAAACTCCTATTTCTCAGAATATTACCCATGTCATATAGCACATGAGCTGATTTTGTTACCTATATGAAATATCATCCGCTATTTCGTAGAAGAATACATAAGAACGGAAGAATAAATTAGCTATTTTACACATATGCGAGATATTTGTCACGCAAACTTCCATTCCGAATCAGTTGTCCGAACATTTTCCACGTAGAGACCGCGAATAAACGGAAATTTATCTGTGCCATCCACCGAATAATTCCTTCTCCTCTATAACTCTTTCTCGATAGGAAACGCACGGTACGTTCCCCTACGCCGAATGAATTTTAGAAACAAAACGCCCATTTCCGCTTTCAGGAGTTCACCGGGAGGAAACGTTCGGAGGCTTCTCTTTGACATCGTTCTCAAGCGTAATTAATTGCGTATATCCAACGGAAATGACAAAAAAATGTATCCCCTTTTTTATTCCCGGTGACAGTTAGCCTAGCGTGCGAGTAGCAAACGATTGTCCCAGAACCTTTTGACGTGTGCGCGAAATCGGGTCCTCGACACCGTGGGCGTCGCATTCGCCCGTGGGTGAAAGGCGGCCCTCCCGCCATCTTCGAATTCCCCGATCGCACACACGAAGAGCACCGAGAACAAATAAACAGCCGAAACGCCCGTAACTTTCCCACGAACGAATTGCGCCAGGTGTTTCAATAACAGGGGACGCGAGTCAAGGCACGCTCGGCCGAGCGCACGCTCACCACGTCCTCGATCGCGCGCTCGCTCGTGAGCGGCGCGGCGGCGAGCACGTCTTCGACGCCTGGCAGCTCTCGGACATCCCCCCCACTCCTGATGACACTCTCCGAAAGAAACTTTATTCCCCCGTTCTCTCCGCTCCTGACGTTTGTCGGCTGTTCCACCCGCGAACCTTTTATTCCTCGCTCGTTTTTGCAGAATTTTTAGGGCGCGGGATTCGGGACGCCAAATACGCCCGCTTTGAAAAGCCGCTGCAAAACGAATGAGACCGAACGTCACCCATTTGACGGTGGACGTATTGGATTGCCCGCCTCGCGCGACGGTTCAATCCGAGGTAGCAGAAAGAGATGAGAGGCGAAAAATCGACGGAAATTTCCCGTGTTACGAGTTGACAGGGGCAAAAACAACGGCGGTGTGTGTGTCTAGCGAAATGTGTATTTCTGAAAATTCGGTCCGGCGTTTCGGCCGCGCCAAGAGCGGGGGAATCCGTGTCAGTACGAGTTACGCGTGCAGGAATTGGGATAGAAATTCATTCTTGATTCAAAGCTACAAAATAGCACGGAGGGATATAAAATCAAAGCCAGTTAAGGAAAGAATGCCCGATAAAGATGTCAGAAAGTATTGTTCAGAGTCGGTGGTAATCGATTCCAGCAGGTTGTCTCTCCGGGAAGAATTTTTTTCGTAATTTGTTCCCCTTGGTAGATATACGGAAGTGTTTTAGCAATCGATGTTCTTTGCGTAGTAAAATCTTGAAATAAAAATATAACATGGACATCTAATGTTAAATCCAACTTCAATCAGTAAGTGGAAATAAAATAAAGGAAATAAGCATAGAAATAAATTATTTTAAATTTTACTTTATTTTCGTAGAGATAAATTGTTCTGTTAAGATGATACTGTTACAAAAATAGTTGAAAATTTAAAAATTAAATCTTAAATAAAATCTTGATTCTGTGAGAAAATAGTCTCTTCACATACATAAGCGGTAAAAAATACAATGCTATTATTTTCTACCGTGCATCCTTTATTGTAATTCTGTAAAACGTGTTTTAAAGCATTCGTATTCTTCTCTGAGTGTATCGCCGATTTTTTCTGCGGGCGGATTTAAAGCCGAAGGGTTAGAAAGTTCCTATTTTTTAAACAGAGTTGTGATTCGCCGAAGTATTAAAGGAAGCTAGAGCTAGACACTCACCAGTAATTAAAGTAAGACCTTATCCTATGTAATTAAAGTAAGACCTAAGGTTATCGTTACTTATCCAGTAACATAATCATCTCCGGTGGTCAACTGCCATAGTTAAATTCCCCTGTTGTCGGTTGTTTGCCTTTTGCGATGCTTCCGGATCGTTCTTCGTCCCTCCACCGAGATAACTTAAAAATATAATTCCGTTCATCAGCGTAACGACGTGGACAACTTTGTTGGGCCTCCCATTATCAACTCGTCATTCATATTGACTCGTTGAATGCGTAAACGCGGGAAGGTCGGGCGAGTGCGAAACAAATGCAAACACATTCCTTCTCCCGGACTCCAATTAATAAAATAAACGCGAAAGCTATCAAAAATGAAGGGAAGAAATGAGCCGAAAATGGATGCGGGAAGCATTTGAATATCTAATCGACGGCCATAATTATTACAGGCGACAGTGGGTGTAGTCAATTTACGGGCTTCCGAGGAAAGGGGAGAGATAGAGTGTAAAGATATCGAGGTGATGCTTACCTAAAACATGCGGCCCACGCCTCGCGACAGATTTACGACTTTTTACCACCATTTTAACGAAAAATATTCGTAAACGTGTGAACATTTCGCCATTAAGTTGCCTCATAAAAACGTGATTCTCTTATTTTGGAGGGATTGTATCGATTAGAGAGTAAAAATTTAAATGTAGGCTTTTTCTATCGCTGGCAAATTCTGCTGAGCTTAAAGTATTTCGGGAAGTATATCAGTGTCAGTGCTTAAAATTGTCCCCTTCTTCAAGCACATCTGATATTTTACGACCAATCTTCCCGCTAATGCAAGAATTTTGTCATTTTCACGGTCTTTGTAGTGCGGCTGATTTTATGAGGAAAAGGGCACTTTTAGATGACGCCGAAGTCGTAGCTCAAGATGTTACAGTAGGCGATGGAGTGGCACCATTATGTAGCGTTATTTATAATATACGTGAGATATTTTTCGTGAAAAATGGTATGAAATCTTTTCCCATTCATTTCTTAATCGTATATCGTCCCTTACTTATAGCGATAGAAGGTTAAATATATAGGTAACTGCAATTTATTCTCCTTAAAAACTATCGATCTGATAAAGTCTTGTCAAGGATTTTATGCAGATTTAAAAAATAACAAGTGGATGAATTGAACTTTTCTTGATTATTAATAAATAAAATGAGTAAATAGAATGAGGACATGCATCTTCTCGAAACAAATTTTTCTCAGAATTTTAACTCGCGAGATAAATTTTATAAGATATCTTTAGTTGTTACATTGTAAAATCTTAAAAATAATATAAAAGTGATATGTTATTCAGTTCAATAAAACTATTAATATCAAGCTACTTTTAATAAAAGACGATTAATCTTCGATTTTCGTTAAGATGTGAACAGCTAATCCCGGTTTGGTAACTTTGGAACGGATCCTGAAGTACTCTCTCTTAAATTAAGGTTTTTTTACAGAAAATGTGGGCAAAATATTTTGCATTTGCTAATTGCGTAGTTTTACATCAAGCAATGATAGTATTCTATACAGAAATTATCCTAATTCCTCCTGTAGCTGAACCAACGCCGTAGTGAATCTAGAATCACGTATCAGTAATTAGGAGGGGACTCCTAATTAGCCCTATCCTCCACCGCTCCGAGACCGAATCGCACGACTAAAATCAGAGTGTGCGTCCCGCAGAATAGAACTGTTTCCCTTTATTAAACCGCCCTCGTCCCTTCTCCACTGCCCTTCATTTCCTTCAATATTCCCGGAGCACTCAGTCCCAACTTTAAGTCTTTCGCTCACTCGTTCCGAAAGCCCTCATTTTACCCACGCACGCGACTGTTGGGGACCGGGATAATAGAAACAGCATCTAGGGGTTGATAGAATCGCGCAGCCCGGGCCTCTCTTCCCCATTAGCACGGAGGGTGTTCACCCCTTCTCTCCCCCCACCCCGACACCCTCATTTGAGCAGCTGCGTTATTTAAATCGCGCATAACACGTCACGTCCGGTACACTCGCCTGGGATTCATTCCTCGCCTTCCGATTGAATCATGGCGTCGGCCGCTCCTTTGGGACCGTGGGGCCGTTATGTCAGCTACACTGCCCGCGGTCCGCCCGCATCGAATAGCCACGGGGCGCCCGAGGAAGGAATCCCAACACGACGCCCCGCCCACAGACGCCTGCAGGAGAAATATCTTCCCTCTCTCCCCCTCTCTCTCTTCATTTCCATCTCCATTCCGCTAATTTTATTTCCATCCTTAACTTCTTATTCATCTGTCCGCTCTCTTCTGTTTATTTTCGCGACGTGCCCGTTCCCTCCAGTTCTCCCCGTTAACTTACTTCGTATAATTCCCCAGTTCTCACGGAATACATTCTTCTTCACTCTATTCTTCTCGTTATGCTTTCCACCCCCTCGGCTCTTTCGAGATTCACGCGCTTATTTTCATCTCTTAACAGTTCTCGTCCGTGGAGGAGGCGCTGCAACTATATTTCTCTTAGTAACGTGCAGAAATGCGAACTTTTGTTGAGATAAATTCTTTCCTCTCTTATTTTTTCCGTAGCTATCATGGTTTCTCTTAGTAGGGCTTTAATCTGGGCCCTTCGCTATTTCTATAACCGTTTGCAACGCGGTACAGAACCCTGACAGAGACAGCTTTTGTAGAGTTTTTATAGTTCTGAATCATTAACAGCCATGTTAAACCATACTCCCTCTTATTCAAGAAATTATTTCAAGCATTTATGTCAAACATCAAATTTATAAATATTCTTCTTCCTCTATCAATACTTCTCTCACTCCCTTACGTCCACTTCCAACCAAATGCCTATTTGTTCTCCTTCCGGTTGTTATACAATGACTTCATGCTGACCGAGACTGCTCGAGAGGTGACACACATCAACGCAACTCATTCTCTAAGCCCTACTTTCAATAGAATCCTCCAAATACTCGTATTCCCATTTCCATGCTATCTTCTGATCTTGTCCCCTCTAATCTGCATCCCTTTCACTCTTCATCTCTACTTCACCGACTGCACTTCTCGTACCATTACTCTTGCCTCATCTACCTTCACCCCCTAAGTACCTTCTTACCCCCTGACATATCTCCACTGCCATTACGCATTACCGAATCTCTAGAGCTACTCCCATGCATCCTCATATCACTCCTAAGGAGTACTTCTATATACCCCTATTGAGCTCTCCACCATTCCAGTAGCCCTATCCTTCCTGTCCCCCTTCTCATTCATATTTCCTTTACGTTTACCCTTCACTTTCTCCACCCTTATCTCTGCCAACCCACTTCAACTTCCTCCGAGATATTGTTTCATTTTTCCTCCACCCACACTAATGCTCTTTCACGTATCTTTCCAATTTCCCACAACTCCACTTTTTTCCAATCTCCTCGGCTCCCCGCCCGTCCGCATATTCCTCGCGCTTCTAAATCCACCCTCTTTCTGATCCACCCTCTTTCTGATCCACCCCCTCCTGATCCACCCCGCTCTCTCGATCCATTATCCCACCATTCCTAACCTAAACCCTTCTCTCTTCCGAAACTCCATTTCCCAATACCTCGATCGCCCCACCCCCGCCCAATAATTCTCCCCATAATCCTTCCTGCCCAATCCTGATCCATCTCCCCCTCGCCAGCATCCCTAATCCACGTCTTAATTCCCTCTTATATTTTCCCGTATCTTACGTCAACCGCATTATCTTTTCCGTCCTTAACTCCATTTGGGAATGCTATCACGATATCTGGGATTCCGCCGCGGGGGTATTCCCCCGAGGGACGGGAGAACCCTCGTTCGACTCTCTTTTATGACGGGGGGCAATTATGAGGGACTTCTCGGAAGCGGTGGAGCAAAAATGAATTTTTAAAACGACAGCTTCAAAAGGCTCGAGTGAAACTACGCGTGGCTTTTTCGGATGATGTCCCAAATGAGTTTTTCCAGCATATCATCACCTCCATTCCGGATTGAAGGGTATCAGTATGAAATGACCGTAGAGGCACATGAAATGGACATAAATATATCTTTATGGCAGAAATGATGATGTTCACTGAATTTCCTACTCCCAACGTATATACAAGAATATAATTAATAACTAGTTTATTTATTTCAACTTCACTTCAATTTGTTTTAATGTAAATAACACTTACTGATATAAGAGATTTTATTGATACGATTAAATGTTCATCGTTTATAGATTGTTGTGTTATGTAATTCTTGTGCGTTTTTATGTATTTATACTATCTAATGTTGATGGGGTTATACCTGCAATATATATTAGTATTATTATTTCCTCTAAATTAGCATTAAAATTACATTCATGGCACTTGCTTAGCTAGTTACTATTAATATTCCCTCTTTTACAATTCCTTGAATTAAGAATAATCTTGCAATCTCTCAGAATTCAAAAGAATAACAGTTTTGCAGATATTTGCACAATGCGCCTCCTTTATTTTAATGGAACGTCATTTTTTGGAGTGTACAGGTTTTTATTCTTTTTCCTAATGCCCTCCCAGAATAACCTTCCAAAATTCCGAAATGAGGGACTCAGAGAGAGATAGCAATCCTAAAGTCAACGAATTTAATGTTTTATTTTAGATCTTAATTGAATCTTGAAGAAAATTATCAACTAGTGAAGTCATCAAGTAGTCTTCATCCGTCCGGATTATCAAAATAATTCTACTGAACAACTCTATCCGACAGTGATCCTCCCCTCTCCGTAAGCTAAGTCCATAAAAGCTCAACGGACGTTAAACTCAGAATGAAACTAAAATATCGCGTGAGCGTTTGAGGTTAAATATTGAGTATAAAGACTCGGTGGTCAATTTCTGCGCGACAAGTTTAATTAAATCGGCTGTAATTTGGAACTCTATGATAAGTTACATTTATAACATCCGTATCAGGAGAGAAATACAGTGTTCGCGCAAATGAAAGGAAATGTTAAAGATACTGCTCCGCGTGTAAACCCGGTTCCAACTCTTTTTTCCGCCCAGATGAACGAAGATAGAAAAAATTGTTTGCGTTTGTTACGTCGAGTTTAATTCTCTCACGATAGCATCTCCCCTTGCACTCGGAATTATCTCGGGCGCACGGGCCCTGAAACGATAGCGGCGCACGATGCGTTGCTGGGCACGCGCTGCCCCCACTCCCGCTTCCTGCCCCCATCACCCGCGGCACGTTTTCCTCACTTCCTTTTTTTCGGCGAACCCTGAACACAGCCGTTCCGTGGCTTTCTGCAGCCCGAGCGCGAATTATAACCAGCCGCCTCTGCGACTAACGAATGTGGCGAAGCGAGAGTTGCTAATAAGATGATAATCGCAGGAATGTCCCCCAAAGTTCAAAGGACTGAAAAGTGATAGTTGCGTAAATTAAAGTATATTTATCGATAACATAAATTTTAAAGGGAAGAGCTTATTGGAAAACTATTAACTAGCACTATGAGTGTACACATTCAGAATCATCTCGATGTAGACATAATAAGAATTGGCGTAAGCGTCATGAACTAGACCAGGAATGGATGTGTGCGTCATCAGCTTGCGTTGATCTCAACGCCCGAAGCATCTCGTTCTACCCCCAGGAAGAGCTTGCTAGGAATGTGTGCCTCTCATGACTCATGATTTGTATTTCCGCCTTTAAGAATCCTCCTGAATACTTACATTCATGATGGCCGTATAATGATCACGCTATTTCCTATCATTGCAAGTAAATTTGTGACATTTTTCTCAATAAAATCCTTCAGTGCTTTTCAGTTGTTGCTGCCTATTTTCGCTACTTTGAAACCTTTATTTTATGCCATGAATGGTTTTTGTAACCTTGTTTCTTTGCAGGAATAATCTCGACTCCACTCACTTTACATTGGATTTTAGAATGAAAAATAAAAGTTTTTATTTGATTCAGAATGTGATAAAGTCTTCAAAACTTATTATATTATTTATGTCGAACTTCTAAGCTACCAAATAATCAATTACGAAATCGGTAGAGTATCGCTCATATATATTAACTTAATTTATAAAATGAGTTGCGTACACAAACATCAGGCAGGAGCTATTTTTCCGGGTTAGTTCTCCATACCACAGTAAACTCAACTTATACTCTAATTTATACTCTTTTATTAATAACTACCACAAAGTTACGCCTGATTCCGTGTCGTTTATACTCTAATATCTAAAAGTATTTACATATACATAGTTGTAGAACTTGAGAGTGGATTTTTTCTTACGTGAATGAATATTGGCTTATCCGTTTGTGGTATGTGATTCTAGATAGGAATGATTTGTGATTAGTCTGAAGAGTTCTATATGGAAGTAGAGTAGCGTCATCTGGTACTTCCGTTCTTCGCTGTCATTGACCTCGTTTACTGTTAGACATATGCACCTTTAGCTATGGACGGGCTTTATAAATGTATTGTTAGATCTCTATACGATTTTTATAGATCGTGTTTATACCAAGGCATCAGTCATTAGGATAGCCGATGACTTTTTCAAATCTGCCCTATCCTGTTTGCCACCTCCGTGAAAGCTGCTACCCTCGCGTGGTGCAGCCGGCCCTGTTCGCACAACCCGCTCCCTCTCGAGCACCATCTGGCAACACCGCCGCCGCCATTAGGTCTACGCCCAACTAAGCTTTCGGGGGCGCCTCGATGTCAGCTACGCTTTGGTGTGCGTGCAAAGAGGGCATGCGACTGCACTCCCGGGGGGAGCCGGACCTAAGGGAGTTACATGCAGTGCGTGGGGCGGAATGCACAGAGGAGCGGTTGCAAATGGATAAGGGATGTTAAGGGAAAGGGGGAGAGCGGTGATTGCGTTCGGCGGTTCGGATTACTTTTTGAAAGAGTCAGGGGAACCCCCTGGGGAAGGAATGCTACTTCATAGTTTCTTCAGCCCGAAGTCTTCGAAAACATCCGCCCCCTGTTTGAAAGATGGGGTTGCTGGCACTTCTTTCCTGTCAAGTATACGACTCTTGAAATCGCGCTGTCTTTGATTATTCATCTCCCGGCTCCGGAGGGAGTGCCACTGCCATCAGCATCATCCAAAGAGCGTTGTTCCATTGAAAGACGAATTGTTCTACTAAGGAACGCAGTTGCTCATTTTGGGTCAATTAGATCTTGTATCAACACTGAAACATGTCTTTAGATACTTTAGAGGTTCAAAGTTTGGCTCGTTCTAGTTTTACTAGACGATCGACTAGGACTTTCATTTCAACTAACTCTTCTGTCCATGAAAGATGAATAATATGACTCTGCTAACATAAATGCAAGCAGAGAAGTAAATTTTATGAATGGAAGTTAAAGGAATTTTTTAGTGCCCGCCGGCATAAAAATCGATCGAGCAAGTTATGTCGGTGAGTAGTGCAAACCCACTCGTATCGCCTGAATGGCTGCGTACGTAACGCTGTACGTAATAAACGTAACGTAATATAATTCCGTACGTAAATCGTCAGTAACAGAACCTTTAACCTTTAATCAATTAATAAATATTGAGACGATTATAGCAAGCTCCTTGGATTAACTATAGTTGGTAGATATGGGGCGAAGGGGGTGTACAGGGAAGACTTGCGTCATGAATTGTTTAAAAAATGTCAAACTCAAGATCATCCAATGGCAAAGAGAAATTAGATTATGGATTATGGATATAAGGAACTCCAAAAATAACACGAATCCCATGCATATTTGGATGTTTTTGCATCTTCATTACCTTACGCGAGATAACGGAAATAAGATACTGTTTGGAATCGACAATCCGAGGAAAGAGTGGAGATTTTATAAGGTGGTGGAATTTCAATCTCGTCCGTTATTTTTCTTTCCGGCGCTAAAAAAAGGAAACTGCGAAGAAGATGGAGGTAACGATTACGTATTCATGCGTAATTAAACTCATGAATAATGGTCGGAATTCTTTGCGTTTTTTGGTTCCGCCCGCGGAAAGGGTTGGCTCAGTTAAAAGGGAGGAATGTGAGGCTAATCCGCGACGCGTTCTTGCAGTTGCTGTGGGCATAGGATGAAGGAAAAGAAGAGAAAAATGTGGGGAAATGGAAAGCGAAAATGAGGAATTTTTGAATGTATGGAGCATGACTCGAGGCATTTTTACCAAATAGCTCATCGTTTTCAGTAGGATTTACAGTGATTAGCCCTCAATTGCAATTCGTCTAGAATACGTAAGAAACGCATAGGCAATGCTCCCAATAGATCAAAATCGGTATCACTTTTTCGTTTCCAATTGACTCAGACCGAAGAGCTTACGGAAATATCAAAATATAGTTAACAACTGTATTTTCTAGTCGTATTTCTATTCAGTTCTTATCCTTTAATTTTTATAGCTACTACTAAACTCTATGATCAGCTTCATTACGTATTCATGCAATATACAGATAAGTATTTAAGGTATAAATTATTCGACTCTTCATGAGCGAATTAAAGTATAGCTGTCATCGATCGAGTATTCCTTAGTGATCGATATGTTGATCGCAGCACACTTATTGGCCAGGTCCACTGTTTATAATCCCAAAAAGGTTTATTAGAGTGATTCCTTTGGTCTGTTCGTTGTCCTCGTACATGGGTAAAACGTTCATCGTTTGTAATCCTTTCGATTTTCAACAACTTTTGAGCGATACTCTTTGATTTTGGCACCTATTCAGCTCGCATTTTGAAAACATTTAGGAATATCTCTTAAGAAAATCGGACATACTTGCTTGACCCATTCGTGTAGAGAACCACGAAAATGAGATGGTCTGGGATTATAAATTCATTATGTGGTTATGCTAAACATTAGCTAGTCATATTTCATCAAATGCGAAAAATTAATTGAAAAAGCTTATTTTCTAGTTGCTGTCTAATCAATCAAGCAAATCAGAAGAGGATAAATAATTACCTTCCCGAGGTAACAATGTTTATCGTCCACCATTTCGGTCCAAATGCGCTCCTTTAAACCCATTTTCTCTTCCAGGGAGATTAATTTCGAAAATAGGAGAGATGTATGGAACCTACCCTGGATCTGTATGCAGGATTTTTATGAAATGTCGTCCCCGTTCTTTAATAGGCGTTGAATAGTAGGTAGAATATCCCTGGGCTATTTTGAACTCTGACGCATTTTCATGGAAAAATTTATAGCGCGGATAGGATTTTTCTTCCGAATAGCAATGCAGCGCTTTTCTCTGACTGCAGCAATATTTGTGTCCATTGAGGTCGTAATGAACCCCTGTTTTGGAAGCCACCGGAGCAGCCAATCATAAAAAGATCGGAAATTTCTGCTTTCGAAGCGGTCTTTGGTCTAGCTTCAAACATAAAACCTCTTATGACCCTCTTTATACCCCCTAAATCGGCCGAAACGCCACCGCGCTAGAGCGGGCCTTTGTCCGGCAAAAGACCAATCCGCTAATGTTTTCGGACTGGAGGGAATAATTAATTCACCATAAATAATAAAATAATGTTAATAGGGATGAATAATTAACATCGACAGAGGCAACATTTCCAGATAAAAAGGGTCCATTATGCTCCGTTCAATTCATTTGCATTTTTCATATTTACCCTTCCTCTCTTTCTCCCTCATTTCTTATGAACGGATTCAAATGGCACGGCGCATTTGCTCCGTCCCTCGCCGCACCGAGAGATGAAAGATAAATTAATGGAGTAAAAAAATCGAGGAAGAGTAGAGAAGCGCGGGGAAAAAATAATACGGAGCCCGAAAGTCCTTTACCTTTAGCCAACGAAATCGATCCTCCACTTTCGGCTGGAACTTCTCTTTCCGAAGGCTCACTTTCATTCCATTTCGCCTTTAGAATCCCTCTTCATCGCCTCCTCGTTCTTTCCATTCATCCCCCGCCTCACTCGTGCACGACCATTCTTTGTGTCCTCGATATCGATTGGCCATCCCTACGTGCCCAAATCACCGCCCTTGCAGCTGTCGCCGTCGCTAATAAGGGCACCCATACTCGCTACGGCGGATCCATTGAGGGTGGCGTCGGCCAGAAAGAAATTTCTCCCAGAGAGCGATCGCTCGGAGCGGTCTTTTTGCACCAATCGAAGGGGAAGAGGGGAGTCTGCTGGGGTTGTTTCACAGCGGAATCTGGAAGGGAGTCCCCGCGGAAATTTCGACCGGGAGCGGTACACGAAATTACCCCAGGTTCTGCGCTTAATGTGTCGATTACGGGGGCTCCGGGAGTCTCTCCCCTCGCACGTTTTATTTCGCGCGGTGCACGTAGTTGGGTCTTGCCCGAAGTTTAAACTTCTTCGACGGGATGAGTCGTAAAAAGGTGCGACTTCTGTCGCTCGGTTTATAGCACGAGTTTGTAGAAGTGGTATTGAAAATCGATTTTGTTTTTTTCTCGAAATATTCTTCTTCTTCAAATATGTTGAACTTAATGTTCAATATTCGGTAGAATATTGCACAGAAACAATTAGGAGTGTGCCTTGCATAGCTTTTAAATCGATATTTTACTTATGGAAGATTTGAGTGAGGTAAATGTTTTAACAACTTCCTTTACTTACATATTAATAATATTTTAAACGGTTTTAAATGAAAATTTTAGAAAGTTTTTTTTATAATCACTCCGAATCCTTAAAGATTTCACAATTAATAGTATCGAATAGAAATTCACTTAATGGAACATCGTATAGTATAATAGTAACAGTTTGAATCAAGGGTACTGTTTCCAAAATTCTTCAACTCATTTGCCATCCATATTTGTGCTCACGTAAAGGCATTCATTATAGTATAAATTATTCAGACTAATTTGCAAGCTGAAACATCAGGCAAGATGACGTATTTTTGGCTTAAAATATTCATAGATGACGATTAGTCCTATCGTATATTCGATCTTTCGTCACTGTTAAGTTACGCTTTAATATTTCCCTCGTTTTGCAAGTTTGCCAAGGGGTTATTTAAGCTAACTAACCCCATCTAATGGACAAAGTGCATAATTGAAAACAGATAATTTGATCTTAAGATTCTTGGGCATTACGAGCAAGTAAGTGCATTTGAAAGGAATCGGCGGAAAATTACCAGCTTTACTTTACCGACGGAGGTTCACGTACTCGGGATTAATTAAATGACACAGAGACCGAAAGAGGGGGCAATTGAGCAATTACTTCCAAATAACCCCTCAAATCATCCAATGCACCCTTTTCAGACTCCAAAGCGGCGAATGCTTTCCAAACGGTGAATCTCAAACGACTCGAGAATGCGTGATCCCGCACTTGAAAAAGACCGCTAAATCGGCGCCGAAAACGAGCGGCTGAAATATTTAAATGCGGACCGTCCGTTATAACGAAAAAAGGAAAAGTCATCGGGTGCGATTCCTCCGCAACCTGGCGGAATAATTATAAATTAACCATCAGCTGTTCGGAGCCATGAGTCATCCGCCCTTTCCCTCGCAACTAATTCATCGCAGAAGGAGTCTATCGCAGCAGCAGCCTGGATGCGTAACGCGGCGTTGCCAAACGGTCGGTCCTTAGAAACCAGCTGGTTGTCCGGGAGGGGGGGTGGGGAAGGGCCACGTGTAACGAATGGTGCAGTTCCCTAGTGTACGTAATTCTATTTTTTTCCGTGCCCCGAGGACGGTGAACGGCCCCAAGGTTTGTGCCTCCGGCGTGAAAGAGTTGGCGGCATCGAGCACGCAGAAAGGCATTCCTCGTTCTATATTTAATCCCGTTCGTCATGCAGCCCCCCCACCCACTTTCCGACTTCAATTTTCAAGCGGTACGATTATTTCGAAACGGCTTCCTCTCCTCCTCTTTTTAGGCGAACGATTTCCCAAGTCGCGACAGCTTACGAAACGTCCGACCGGAATAAAGGCGGGGATTCGCCGATAACATTCTCAACGCCGTATTTCTCCTCTAGGAGATTATTCCGCGGGAGCGGAGCACACGATGGGAAGAAAGCTCCCGAAAATACCGCGCACCTTAAACCGCGGGGGAATGGCCGAAAAATGGGGAGGTTATTATTCAAATCCGAACATTTTCCGACGCCGCGTTGTGTGTTTTTATTTCGCTTCGCACCCTCCCCCTGTTCATCCGAATCGCCTCCATTAATCCTTTGTTAGGGGCTTTGCAGAGTACTCGAGTCGGCGGATCGGCGGAAAAAATCAACCTTTTGCGGCGGGACCGAAAACGCGGCCGAAGATTTAAACTCGCCGCATTTTTTTCGGAAAGTGGATTCTTCCCCTTGTTTAGCGATGCCGTGCGAGCGGGCATTAGTTCCGACCACTCCATTCAGACCAATCAGACGGGAAAGCCAGCTGTTAGGCGTCCGATCCCATCTAACGGGGTGCCGTGCAAGACTCGGGGCCGAAATTTGTGGCTCGTGACGTAGCGAAGCTGCTTCCGGAGAGGCTCATATGGGGTGCGGGATGACGGATGGATCCGAGAGGCTGAAGGGAGAGGGAGGAAAGATGGAAATAGGAAGTGAAAATCCATCGCCTTCTCGTCGGCGTCGGGGAAAATTCGCCACGAAACATTTGTTCGGAATAATGCGGCTTGTTCGGCTTCCCGCTGGATTCGTCCCGGATTTGAGTGCAATGCAAGGAATTTCCCCTTTATCTAAACAGCATTAGCGGAGCTCTCTCCGTAAGATTATAACTGAATTCTAAAAGTATGCATTAGTAAGATGCTGTATTACGCTTGTAGCAGGGACTGCATTCCCTTTAAAATCTAGTAGGATAAAATCCATGAATTTAAATTGCGAGGATTGCTTCTTACAGAGAAATTAAATTTCATTACTGTTTTACTTATATTCTCTTTTAGTTACTTTTCTGATAGATTGGATGCATGCAAGGATTTAACCTCCGTATTTTATTGCCATTTTATATCCTTCAGATCCTGCTATCGCTTTAAGTAATACGTATAGGGTAATGTTTAGAGCCACTTCTCTTTTCCATTCTACTCTTACTATTTCCTTCAGTTTTATATTTGAGCGAAATTTATCTTAAGCGCAACCTTATCACGCAAGTATTTCCTCAAAATCATCCCAATGTCCTCTGTTACAGCAATTTTTACTAATTGAGAGACTCCCTGCATTTATGTACAAAAAGTACGTAGATATGCTGTCTTAAATATCATATATTTTCTTTCCGTTATGCGTTAGAATTGAATCTTAAAATTAAACGTTCCATCTTTGTCGCTCCTTTTATTCCTTTAGAAAGAAAAACTCTTGTCATCCTGAGTTCTATACACACCGAAAACCTATATGCATACATTACCAGAATATATCCTTTATGAATTTCTTTTCGTGTAGTGAACTGATATAGAACTCATATCAATAAGATATACGTATTATTCCCAGTGGAAGAATTCTTTGAGATAAAATAAATTTTCCAGTTACCTCATATTTGAGAAATATTCTACCGTGGGATTTGTATATTCAGATAAACTAACCATCAGATGCATACAAATGCAAAGGAGGCATACGGTTCTATCACATCTCTCGGGGTGAGAATTCGGATGAAAAATGGGAATGTATTAAATGGGTAATGGTGTGTAGAGGGACAGAGAGCTGCACATTGATAGAGATAGGACGTGGGGTGGGGAGCGTGATAGAGAGGGAGCGAAAACAGAATAGAAAAACGCGGAGCAAGAAGAATAGACGGGGGTGTATGGACGGACGGGAAAGAAAAGGGATGGTTGGGAAGAGTGAGTGGGGAACACAACAGGAAGCTCTCTGGGGATGGCATGCGGGCAATGGGAAGGAGAGAAGGGGGAGCTGAGCAATCGATTCGTACCCGAATATCTCGCAGGAGTGCCTCTCACCTGAGGAGCGAGGGAGAGGACCACCACTTCCCGTCCATCGCACCACTTTCTTCTCCCACTTCCATCCCGGCACCATCATCCGCCTATTCCTACACAGTATAACCCGGGAGTCCCCTCATATCGCAGCTCGCAACCATTCCCTCTGCATAAAAAAGGGGACCCAAAACCATCCACCGAGGCACCCCCCGTAAACCATCGATTCCTCCAGCTCCCACCGCTTTTCTTCCCTCTTCAACCGAAGCCTTCTCTCGCAGCATCATCCTCACTCTCCCTCTCGCATCTTCTCTCTTTTCTCCCCCCCCTATTCCTCCCCTACCTCCCCACCCCCCGTTTCGCACTCCTCATAAAAGCCTGCTCTTCCACTCGTCCCAAATCCCCGCCTCGCGCGCTCTCTCACTTTCATTTGTCGTGCTTCACTCTTTATTTCCAACTCCCACGCACTCTCTTCGTGCTTCCCCTCCTCGCCACCCTTCGCTCCTCCACCGTAACTCTTTTTTACACTCCCCTCCGATCCACGCTTTTTATGCATCTCTCGCTCTCATTCCCCCATTCAGTGCTCGCGCCCTCGGTAAACATCCCCGCTCCCCAACCACACCTGAGCAATTACAATTTTTGCTGGAACCTGAAAGCGTGCCAGTGTGATAGGTTTAATGCTCTGAGAGCGTTTTCTTCGAGGATGCGCAGATAGCGCGCTCTTCTTTTTTCCGTCCTTTTTTTACTTTCGAATGACTTGGGGGATCGACCTCAATTTCACTTTTTTCTCCCCCAGATTTTCGCGTCTCATTTTCCCGTTTATCTTTCTCCGAATCGTTTAAAAATATACGCGTATATGTATAAACGAGAGTGTTTTCGTAAATTCCTTTTGCTTTCGTGGATCGACTCTCGATTTGTGCGTCCCTCTCTCGTCTTTTGTGCGCCAAAGGGAGTTTTTTCCCTCCGTTGCTCCTGGAGCTTCATTTAGCCCCACCGTTGTTTTTATTTCGGGGATGCGAAAGTTCTTAAATTTTTGCGAAGTCTCTCGTCAAAGCTGCCATCGGCCTTTAGAACCCTCCCTATATTTGGCGTAATTTTTTGTTTAAAGACACATTCATTCCATTGACCGTAATCAAATTAGCGGGACAGAATCGCAGCCTTTAAGACCCCTAAGTTGGAACAAAGCCGCCTTCAAAGTTAGTGGGAGAGTCCGGAAGCATCTTTCAATATGCTCAAATACAAAAATCTTTAATGAATAACCCAATGGTGGATAATTTTACTACTTGGCTTACCTGATACTATTCATTCCCCAAATTTCAAATCAAAACTATGCAGCCAATCCTATTCCCTTTATATTCTAAATAACGGAACTACTACTATGGAACTCATATCAATTCCTAGATTAGATTGGGAATTAACGAAGTTACAGATGCTTATGGATAACTTTTCATAGATAAGAAGGTCATATATTACTTCGTATTTATAATATGTATTTGTGAGATGTTAAAATATTGGTTTTTCTTAAAATCAATAAAAATAGAATGAAATATTCTGAAAAGCTTTGAGATCCGATATTGATGTCGAATCGGGGAAAAGGAAAATGTTCCGTTCGTAATTTTAGTCAGACGCAAGACGTTTTAATTTAATTATTATATAAAAACAAGTATTTTCTTGATATTATGAAGATGTCTTTTACTACTCTGGTGATTTGACTTTGATAGAATTCTATCGTATCAACTTGGATGATGAACAAAGTTCATACACATTTAAAATTATACAATTTGTCTGGGTAGTATGGAGAGAGAAAATCACCTTAGACTACTCATATTGGCTGCTTGGTCGCTCATCACTAATCGTTGAATTCATTCTTAGTACTTAAAAAACTGAAAACTGACTAAATAATTGTTTAAAATCCACATGTGAAGCTATGAGTGTGAGGAGAAATTCTTTATGAACTATCTAGGCAGAAGTTCGATGTAATTTTCCATTGGGAGAATTAGGTATAATACTGAGAAAATGTTCTTCAGCTCTCTCTGTCCATTTTCTATTGCTTCAAATAATTAAATTTACGAATGACTATCAGCCTCAGTTTAATGGAACTCTCATAGGGCTAATATAATTGATAGAGCTCGTTAAAACGGTCAAATCTTCTAACTTGAAATGTTCGAAGTATAGCAGATTGTAGTTTAACATACGTACCGAAGCCAATCGTAGCCTATGTTGGCAATCCGTTTAATATAAGAATCTATAACTTTCGTGTAGCTACGATTAGGTAGATCAACGATTCAAGTTCGACTGGTAGGAAAAGCAGCGATTCTCTGGAGCAAATTCAAGTATGCATGTGTCGATTCCCTAATCCTCTTCACGGAATAGATCATTATTCTCCCGCAACTCGCTAGGTTTCGCCACCGAACGGTATTGACTGTACACAAACCACGCTCCATTCCATCGTACTCATCTTTCTTTCTCACCCGGCCATCTTCTCTCCCCTCTTTACACTTCCAGAGCCCAAAAACTCGACATCCCTTTTACCCGCACCCACGCCTCTTCCCCCTCGGAACCTTCCTCTTGTGTGGGTTTTAGTGACGTGAGGAAGGGCGGCTACCGGGACATTGTTGTCATATCGACTGATCGATGGCTGAGTCACTTGCATTCGCCCTCTTCGTCATTTTTCCCATTGCCTCTAATTTATCATTCTCATTTGCATCCCCCCTTCGGACGCTATTTACGATCCATCGAACGACGCCATGTTTTATTCATTTCTTTTTCCGTTTAATAAGCTTCGATGTCCGCTCGCTCGGCTATCTCCGGTGACATACAGAGAAAAACTCGTGTCGACATCGTCCTAATTCTTGTAAAAAATTCCCCATTCCGGTCGAACTGTCCTTTTTATCCCTGACACGCTCTGAAATCTCGCGCTTTCTTCTCTTTTTTCCGCTCGCAGCGGGTTAGATGCTCTCTTTCGAATGAATTTCGACGCGGGAAGCGCTCTGGCGGGTGTGAAGCACTATCGATTGTCAACCGTCGTTATTATTTTCGCTGATAATAAGGCGCGGGTTGTCCGCCAGCGAGAAGTAATTCCTAAAATATAGGTCCGGAGAATGTTTCTCGCTCGACGGGGTACACTTTTTGTATCAATTGGCTATCCGCTTCAGTGTTTCTAGTTGCTTTTATGGAGTGGACACGGATTGATGTCGTCTAATAGGCGATTTTTGTCTTATTAACTGAGGGTATTTCAGTGAAAGTGATGGAAATGATTAAATAAGCACTTTCTGAATGTTAATGTGTTCCTACCACCATTTCTTGACGTATACAGTGTTTTTCGTATACTTTTTGATGCGGTATGAAGAATCATTTATCTTCTATTTGTCTTTATCACGTCTTGATCATGGCTGTAAAAATGTAGGATATTTTAGGTTTCAGTAGGTTTGAATGATGGAATTCATCACAGCCAGTCCGTACTCTACTAATAGCTACCTAGACCAATGAGGAAAGAATGGAAAAGCAATCTGCATCTGCATCTCGCCTAGTACGCCAATATCCCTCTCCAAAACCATTGGTACCAGATAGTTGAAGATCAATTCACCCTTTGGGTTGACTTAACGGATAGACAGGGTTAACGGTTCTACCATAAACGTTGGGTTTAACATTTTACTAAAAGGGAACAGTTCTAACAGGGAATTATTCGAATATTACAGTTACCCTGTCAGATGTACCAAATAAATTCCCTATTCCTTATCAATAATCCTGTAAAGTCTCCGTTATATTTATAAAATCTTTCATTGGCTTATCCGCCTGTTTAAACAATATCAATCTATAAAAAAACTAGTTCTACTATTGCGGAATTACTATAGGTATACAGTAATGATCTTGAATATATTTGATTATGACTATTAATTTCTTTGATCGATCAAATACATGCCATTCAAAAGTCCCTAATATTAGAGCGTTTCAAGAATTAATAATTATTCGATAGAACAGGTTAAGGAGGACTATCCCAATTATAATTTATCACATTCACATATTGCAAGCGTCACGTTCCGTCATTTAACGACGAAATGTTTTTGCGACGTATCCTCGGAAAAGGTGTGACTTTCACTTTCTTCGCTGCCCCTTCTGTTGCCTCCCCTCTAATCACACGGATTTCCACCGCCATGATGAATCAGTGTCCGCGACTCCGTATCTTAGTTCCATCTAGCGTCCGGATGTCGCAAAAGAGAATGGTGGGATACAGAGACCTGGGTCTGAGTCCATAACTTCTCTCTTTAACCCCTACAACACAGTCATCTATTCTCAAAGAAATAG
Source organism: Sympetrum striolatum (assembly GCA_947579665.1). Lineage (NCBI taxonomy): Eukaryota > Metazoa > Arthropoda > Insecta > Odonata > Libellulidae > Sympetrum > Sympetrum striolatum. Next base: position 26,557,268 of record OX388341.1, read on the forward strand.
AGACTTTAGTCATGACATCTTCAGATATTTACATTCACTCTCCTGACGGTATTTTTTTACGGTGTAGGTCTTTCACATGACGAAACGATAATTATATCGTTTCGGCACGTGAACAATGACGTAGTTAAATTACAAAGGGTCATTGTTTCACGCAAAAGAGATTATGATTCTCTACATCTCATCCTAAACTCGGGTAAAAATATTGTATTTAAGATTTTTAAGTCTTTTTCTTGCGTGAAATATTAAAATTTCTTCGTCAATTATTACCCTCATTTTTTATACTTGTCATAACCCGAGCCAATTTTCTGTCTTTCAAGATAGCTATAGAACATTACAACATCCATACTTTATCTTAAAACGCTTCTCTTGAACATCGATGACTTCAATTCGGCGTTTCACCATGCTAGATCCACGCATCTGACTTTGAGAACTATATTTGGATCGAGGAAAACTACTGCAACGTTCGCTCGTAAACTTAAAGAGGCAAAGATAACACTATTGGTCTTAACAGCTGTATTTCGAAACATGCTCTTCAACTTGGACTCATTTGGAATAACTATTAAGTTTCGCTGTTGAAGTATTTCGCAAGAATGAGGAAGATGAAAAAACCCTATTATTAAGCGACGTAGTCTCCATGGTGAGGCCGGATGTTTATTATAAATATAAACGTTAGAATGATATATTGATGGTGGTGTATTCGCCTCATATAGAACGAAAGTTCTCCAGTTTCCTTTTATGACATTCCTTCTCGAAAAAACCAAGTTCAAGTAATATGCGGAAATTTTCAAGTTCACCAGGTCAACGCCATTTGCTGATTGGTTATAACGTATATTGACGTAGTATAACTAGTAGTGAGCTGAGCATAGCTGAGCGTAACATCATACGGAATCATACCTTAGGTTCTAGAAGTGCAGCAACGTATAATGTTTAGCAATATCAGTCAAAATTATTCTCACAGCTGATGTGTCACTAGGGTTGAACACATAGATTTAGTGCGCTTATAAACTCGGAGGAACCAGAATCTCTGCAACGATGATTTAGAATAATATTTAAATGGTGGGGGAATACAGTAGTTTCATGCGACATAGTTTTCCGCATTATAAACATTTTTGGAGTTGCTGCGAATTGGATCGATTTTAATTTTGCCTAGTTACGCAGTCTCGGCTTTGATTCCCAAAAAGGCGTCGGATTTTCTTGTCTTTCTCCGAAATCATGATGAATCTGGAGCGCTACCTGAAATAGGACTTAGCGAATCCAAGAATCCAATTAAGAAAATCTATTTATAGAGGGCGTCTGAGCCGATGGGATTACCTCGTGTCCCCAACAATTACTGTCGTCTGGGTTAGAATTGGCTCTTGATGGCTGTTGCGCCGGAGATTTCGTTTAATTTATACCTTAAACATTTCCTTTATTACTCCATCCACTGTGTCCTAATACGCAGAAATGCGATGGTGGAAAATGAGCTTAGCTTCTTATGGCTAACTTGATTTTCGTCCTGAAATGGTAAATAGTGTGTAAGGCGTTAACCACGGTCATTTCGAGCACTAAACGTAAATTCTTGATTTAAATTCAATGAACACGTACAGAGCACATAAATTCACTCACAAAATTCAGCGTTAACTACTTTCACATTTATATAATATTTTTGTTGTACTTAGTTATTCACTAATCTGCAATACTATTTGAACATCTATCAATGTAAATGTGAACAAATCCCGAACAAAAATCTGTTAATTTTGAGATAAGATTTAACGTCATAAAGTTTACCTGTATTTCTTCCGGGGATAGAGAATTTACTGTTTGTCTTTACGTAATCTGAAGCTCCGAGAAACTATCAAGGAAGAAACGTTTTCATCCAAAGTCAAGTTGCTCATCTTGAGGTTCCACAATTCAATCACCTGTACCGTTGTTGTTTGTAATAGAAGTTACTAACAGTTACAGAACTTCGGCCAGGTACAGTCGTATGCTAAATAGTACCGTATTCCAAGGGAGCTCTTCCTCTGCAGAAATCGTCTTTTATTGAATTTACGTAAATCTACAAATCCCATTAATCTACTTTCACTTACTACTTAGTACATATTCTCCTTCTATACTGAGCTGCGAAAGAGTGCGAGCTGCCATACAGTGCGAGCATTTAAACAGAGCCATCTCAGGTCCGAAAATTTAAAGACACCCAAGAAATCTCGGACGTTTCGAATCGAAGCTTCGATCGCTTGTTAGTGTGCCGTCCGGAGGCGACTTAATTTACGCGACGGCCACGCGTATCCGCCCGACATCCGAAAAGCGAGGAATTTGCTCGTTAGCCTTAACGAGGGCTTCCTTTTATCGCGCTTAACTACCTTGTTACAACGGTAAGTGCGAGCGTGGAGTGATCTCCGATCCGGGGCCTCGTCGGGTGTGGTCTGTCCGCTCCCCGCGCGCGAGCCACCCCCCTGCACGCCGCCGCAGCAGCTCCTTTGTGTTTGCTCGGCTCCTCTTATCCGATGGCGAGGCCTCCACGTACGATATCTTCATTAACCGCGGTCACCCAGGGGGTGCGGGGTGCCCTCCGTTTGGAGCCACACCGACAAGGCGGGGCAGCGGTCGGCTTGCGTGCTACTGGGAACTAATGAGAGAGAGGCGGAGAGACAGAATGCCACGGTGACGCCGTCCCTTCTCTAGGGTGAGAGGTCGTGAGAAATGCCTCGAGAGAATGGAATAGCACTTCCTTGAGGTTAAGGATCCATCAAATTGATTCCGTGTTGTGAGCCATACCCGGAAAGTGAAAACCTTCGGAACAACTCTCCTGCTCCGAGAGGACCCTTTTCGGATGTTAACTATCCAAAACTTGGATTATTTTGTTCAATTGAGTACCTGTATGATACTGCGCGGATATTAATCTCGTAATATAATTGGTTAAATTATGCAATTAGATTTCCTTGGTCATTATGGGGTATGCTTTTTGATTTCGATGTAATTATTACGATTAAAAATTGGATACAGGAAGATTTATACTCGTATGATATATTAACTCAGATATGAAATCTCTCTGGTATTTTAAAAAGATAATGTCACGCAAAAAAGGTTATTTCACGCCATGAAACGTTGACTTATAAACCTTTAGAATATATTTCCAAAGTGTCTTCGTTGAGTGTAAAGTTTCAAATACTAAAGGTCTTATTCAACCCTTTCCTTAGATTCAGAGACCGTATACACTGTTAGGGAAGAAGTACAAACTTGAATGTTTTACAGACATTTCCCGAGGCATTTCGTGCCAATCGAAACAGGTTTGTAAATATAAACTTTCCTTTTACTTTTGCTTTCATTTCCATCCCCTTCATTGGACTTGTTCATCAAATAATGTGCATTAGGGGAATGGCGTTCAATGCGCAAATATTTGATCGGAGTCCCAAACGAAAGGAAATACACTATTGACATTTCATAAAGATTATTGAGACTATAAGAGATTTCCGTAGCTATCTCGCAAAAGTTTCATGTCATGACAAATATAATTACCTTAAAAGGGCTTGCTTTTCCGGGTTCTTGAAGGTAATTATTGCTTTCCCGGATTCTTCAAGGTTGTATAATAACAGTTGAGCCGCCATATTGGGTGATGGAGCCATCTTGTTGAAAATATATCCAAAAAACAATTAAGGACAGCCATGTTGTAAGTTTTTGGGTGTTGGCGGTTGTTCAGGGAGTGCGTGGGTTGACGCAAGAGCGTGTGCTTTGAGTTGGGGAGTGTGAAGTGCTGTATTTGAAGTTTAATCAAGCATTTAATAAAATAAGTGTTATATTACAAGGGAATAACTATTAAGCATCATTTTTCGTAAGATATTGGAGGAATGTGACTTCACTGTCAGACAATATATCCATTTGAACTTGAGAATCTCAAAAACTTAAGATTGATACAGTTTGCGTCAGCTAAGATTCGTCGATAGCATATCGCATGGCATTTTTATAATCAATAACATATTCTAAGGGTAACAACATCAAGACTCTTAAAATGCGCAAATTAAGATTGCGTTGCATAGGAATTGTCGCTTAGAGACAAATAGAATTAGATTTACTCTCTCAGGCATAGGAATGGATCCAGTATAAGAAGGGTATATAAGCTTGGAAAGAGTAGGTTGTTGTAGAGTACAAAGATAATTTTCTTTTGGAAGACATGAAAGAGATTACTTTTCTACCTATTAAAAAACCGATCAGATTATAGAGGGCTTAAGTTGATATAAGCAGTAAGATGTACGAACTTATATAATTATTTCTTTAACGATTAATTTCCAAGACGTGCCGAAAACAAAAGGTACGATTTAATCAGACCTTCCCGAAAATGAAACAACCCCATCAGATCGGACCTACTCTCATCACCCCGCGCAAAGGCTCTGACTCACGTCCCGAATTTCCCTTTCCTAAGCCTTCCTTTTCATCTCGCCGTTACTGTAGCTCTCTTTCACGTTATCCAAATCCTTTTTCTCTCTCCCTTTGGCTCGTCCCGAGCATAATCGCTTCTAAGACTTCCTTTATAATTCCCTCCCACTTAAAACCTTATTCTCCCACTTTTTCCGCCTCCACACGGAATCTCTCTAATTAAGCCACCCTCTATCACACTCGATACCTACTCGTTTGTAACATCCTTTTACTCCTCCCAAGTAATCCTAATACTTTTAATTAATACAGGCTCCGGCTCGCGAATCTCTAATTAAATGAACAGCAAGACTCTGGGGCAAAACATCTCCCGATCTTACTTTTTTCCCGTGCCCTTTTCAAAACGATCCAATTTGATGTAATTGATTAACAGAGTAAGAAAAGGGACGTATTTACAGAAACCATCCGGATAATGGGAAGAGAGCGAATGAGACCCGGAGTAAATAGGGTAAGTGTTGTCGGTAGCGAAAGTCCCAACGGGGGCGAAAGGGGTTTTTTTCCCAGAAAGAGACAAAGAGATTGGATGGAGTTCGGAATGGCATTGGATCGCAGAGTGAATTGCGTGGCTACGCCGCGTCCTTCGACGTCCGACGTCGCTCGATGGCAGATTCCTAGATGGTTTTCGGTGGGGGGAAGAAAATCAAAGAAGAAGGAGAGAGAGAAAAAAACAGGGAGGGAGAAAGACTGACAGATTTATCCCCTGGACATTCGCTGGATAGAGGGCCGTGTGATGAAGAGAGGAAGTTATCCGAAATTGGAAGGAGGGGGAGGAAGTTGGTGAACTGTTCGTCCCAGTCAGCAATTCAGCCTGTCGGACCCCTGCAGCACACACCGACTCCGGGATTTTTTTCTTTATTTCCCTGGATTCTCCCCTCCCTCGGGTCCGCGGTCTTGCGTCGTGCACACCGCCTAAGTGAAAACTGGCCTTCGGAAAGGGATCGAAAGAAAGTAAAAGGACCTCCCCGCCTCGACTTCACACGATCCGCCCCAAAGGCTCTCTTTTCCATCTCTTCCGACTCATTCGCTTTATGCACGCAAAAAGGTTCCGTGCGATGAGACCTCGGCGGTCCGCCCCCCAACCCCCGCAGCCTCCGTCCAAACAGAGTCGTGAAAACGAGAGCATTGGCGACCGTTTGTTTTTCGTCCGCCTTTTTATTTTTACGCGGTCCCTCGCTCTTTCTCGGCAATCGTTCCGCTTCCCTTCCCACGTCTCATATCTCCGCTTGATTTCTTACTTCCCCACGATATATGGGGCCCTTTCTCCCGAACCGTTATTTGCGGTTTTAATGCGTCGGAAAACGGCCGTCGTCCGCGTCCTTCTACGGAAGGATTTCCATCCCTTTAAAGTGGTCTGCGTTGTAATAGTGGAAAGACAACAGCGTTGGCAAATGCACGTTTTTCATTTGGGTAAATACTGATACCCTTCGCGATTCTACTTACGTAGAAAGTTATGTAACTTTCACGAGCTGCCTTTCAGGATAAGTGGACAAGTAACCTCATTTCCTCTCAACATATCTACATACTTTTCCATTCTATATTTTTGCTTCAGGACATCCATAAATCTTTCCAAGCGATTCTTTCTTTTCCTCTAAATAACCACCTCCTCCTTTCATATTCTTACCATCTTCGTTCAGCCTACTTTTTTAATCTTTTACTTACTTTTGAATTGCTCGTAACTGCTTTAGACTTATCGATTTATTCCTTTTGTTCAAAGCTGTATGCCTTGAATAAAAATTTCCCGTTAACGATTAAATTTATATTTCAGGCAGATAATAACTTTCCCATGGATAAATTCTATAAAACAGGTTTTAGTTTTTGTGGGAGCATTTGCTAATAATTACTTATGATACTTTTTCTACTTATAAAAATAATTTACCATGTCAAAATACAAGCAGTCTTGTTACATATGAAAGTACTACTTTTACTAATTGGTATCCATTGATTCTTCTCGAGACTGAATTTTTCTCCCCTTCTTTCATTTCATTCATTCATTTCCTTCATTCATTTCATCTGTCATTCATCACGTTTTATCGAAACAGAATAACGTATCTTGCATTTATTTGATCGCCAATGAAATCTCATTTCATTCATTTTCCGAAATTCTTTGCATACAATGAATGAATGCATACCCCATGCAAATCTCATTTCTAAAAACGATTTCCCAAATAATATATAGTACTACTGCTATATTATAGCAATATAAGATTGTAAATCCGCTCAGTTTCACTCCAAATATAGCGTTATAAAAATCCCATAGTCAAAATGAACACGCAAATATAAAATAGAGCTGCTTCGTTATGGTATCGCTTGTTTAGAATTTGAATGCAATTGCTCCATGATTCTCGAGGGTGATACGTATGGGAATGATTTATGCCTTCCATTCCATGTTTTTAAATTCTTTTGAATATTTATGTTTTGAGACCCTCGCATCCTGCATGTATGCAACGCATTTTTCCCAGCGGAGTGAGTCCGCCGGATTCATATGCATCGCTCAAAGCCAGCGTTCACAGTGCACCTGCCAATGCGCCTCCCCACCGCACTAATCTCTACGGCGTGTCTCACCCGATTACAGACTGGCCTCGCACAACGCTCTGCAACAAAGGACTCTTACCTAATACTTGTTACGCTATTGGATATACTATAATCGGAGCATAATCCAATTTATGGGTAGACAACTAATTCTTGCATGCATAACGTGTGATCAGAAGAGGTTAAACGGAAGCGCTTCGAGAGAATGGATGCTACCAAGGCGACACGTAAGAATTTGCTCGGCTACCGCTATTGTCACCGTTACATCTGGCTCTGATTGGTTCGACAGCGATGTTCTATTTGGAAGCTTCGACAAATAGGGGAGAATTTTAAGGAGGCATATCTGATTTTACGTCATCATAAAAGAGTTCATCAGAACCTTTACATAAATTGTTGAGAATGAGAGAATTGTCATGTCATCTATCAAATGGCAAATTCCATGTGTATGTGAACAGCATAGCATGATGTCATTATTATTATGAAAACTTTATAACTTAAGATAAAATCATTTTTTACCCTAGCGACAGTAGTGTTTTTTATTCCTTGTCATATTTATTTTAAAAGAATTGAGTTTAAAAAACAAGGCAAATTCACAATGTCAAATAATTGATTATAATTAGAAAAGGAAAATTTCAAAGAAGTTAAATTATTATTATGAACATAGCATCGCCTTGCACGGAGCAGAGAATGTTAATACTTTGGAAGGAGATGATTAAATTGTGAATAAATTTTACGTGTGAGTTAGAAGGAAGGGTACAGATATTTTGAAATAGATTTTGAATAATACGGTGGCAAAAAATATGAAGGGAAAGAATTTGCTGATGAGCTGAGGGAAAAATAAGAGTGTCACTCAGATTAAGAATCAGAATATAGCAGATAATGAGTATCCTTTGTTACATAAATTCATGAGGTCTTGCTTGTCTTGTATTATCTTATAAATTATTCACACCTTATATCGATGAGTTTATATCAACCATGCAGTTGTTTGGCAGCTGAGGAATTATTACTCCCAACTTCACCTACTCCATTAATTCACATTCACAAAGTTTTCCTTTCCCCATTTGAGACGAACATGTTTGCGAACAAATAAAGATTTTCGGATCGTGCCTCGATATAAAAATGTGCGCTCTAGAAGCGAGAGAGAGAGGGGTTTCGAAGCGTCTATTTTGTTTAGTTTCCATTCCGCGCGTAAACCCCGATCCGTTCCTAATTCCCATAAACGCATTGCCCCGGCTTTCAACACCGGAATGCCCGAATTTTTTTCCTCCCCTCCCCCAGACCCCCCCGTCCCCACGAATAGGATAATTGGCTAATCGAGTTTGTTCTCCGGATCACTTTCGTCCCGGGAGACAACGCCATCGAACGCAGGAGAAGGGCCAGATTAATCTCCTCTCCTTTTATTCTCGCAATTTTTATCATCGGAAGATATTCTAAACAACGTACTCCCTTTACTCCCGCGACGTAGATTGACGGATTAGGGGCGGAGCGAGAGAAAGGTCAGAGGTGACGGGAAGAGCGAGGGTTATTGGCGGGGGAAGGAGGCGGAGGAACGGAGACATTTCCGACGCCGGGGAAAAGAAAAGACGTGAAAAATTCAAAGGGCGATTTGCCAAGGCTTTTACAGCGAGCAATTGGGCCTCTCCGCGACTATAGGATGATCCCCGGATAATCCCGAGCACCAATTAAGCAGAAAAATACGAGGCGTCTTCGGAAGCAGTTGTCTCCCTCCCAAGACGCAAACTGCCGACGTCTTAACAAGCTCGAGGGGAGGGCCGTAGGTTTACGACCATATCACGCCGAATTACTTTGTTTTTAATCCCCCGAAAGAAAAATCGAGATCCTCCGTAAATGGCTGGAGTGGTCCAAGTGCTGACTGTTCTCAACTTCCAAGGGAGCTCTTGGACCGTACCCACTCGAGCCATTTATATCAGTTCGACAGGTTCCCTACCCTCTTCGCTCTTTTCCCTTTTGTGTGCTGGGCTGTATCCTTTCGCTCGGACACCCGCATTACTTCCTTTTCTTCTTCCGATTTCATCCCGATCTCCTCCTTAATTTTCCCTCTTCATTTGTTCTCATGGGCCTCTCGCTCCCTCGTTTTTTCCCTCCGTTTCCACCTCATCTCTTTTTTCCTTGTTTCTCGCTAGTCATCACTCGTATTGTTCCAACAAATCTGTCTGAATGGGTATAGAAATACCTCCTGAAGAAACTTCCCTCAAATCTCTGTGCCCTAACAGTCCTTCTGTCCATTGTGATCCAAATTACGATCTACGCCATGTCAGCCTCTAAATAGAACTTCTTTGAGATAGCAATTTACTGTAAGAATGATCATATCATACCAGAAAGGACTATACGGAAAAACTGGAGAGGAAAATATTTTTTCAAGGATGACGAAGATGATATTTTGGTCATAATAGAAAGAAGAAGATACTCTTACCTAATAAAATACTAACAACGACTTGGATACTTCGTCTCAGATAAAGTCTGAGTAGAGGTTTAGATATCGTTGCTTGTGTGATTGGTTATGACAGTTACATACCATCATGAGGGCAGTATTTTCACCCCGGTTGTACAATGAAGTCAAAATTAAATTCCTGTACCATATTAATATGTACCTGTCGTTTTCCTGATTTTACGCCAATTTACTTAAAACCTTACACATTCATTACCTTATCGGCTTTGCCGTAGCGCTAAGTACTAATCTACAAATACTGATTTAAAATACTGAGATACCGGGACTCGGTAGTTTTACGTCTATTGTAAAAATAAAAATATTCGTTATTGCCCGTTGTTTTCTATGGAAATTTGTAGTAGTTGCAACAAAATCTATTACTCTTTGTAATGGAGTCACTAAATGAAGATGTTACTTTAAATTCGAAAATACTAATCGTAGTTTTGATACACAATGAAATTCATTGATCGGTACTTATAAATAGATCAGGCATATCATGTTAAATATCACAATGTAAACTTTCAAAATGACGCCTCTCCTTTTAAATGTCACGATAAATATTTAAACGGCTTATTCGGCGTATTCAGTTTTAATATTCTAGAAGTTTTTTCCCGTAAAAATAATGCGAGCATTACTTTTTGGGAAACTAAAAAATTAAGAAGATGATTTCGTCCATGGCCTCATGGAGAATTTATGAATTTGGACGTGACCTTTAAACATAAAGGGTTTTTAAAAATGCCATGAAAAATTCAACTACGGAACTGTGGTCGCCGGCGTCGATTTATCGATCGGGAGCTATAAATATAAAGCATCCTCAAATCACATACATCACGAAATCAGCGTTCTTCATCCAGAATTTCCATATCGAAACGCTCCGTATATGATCAGGTGAAAGTTAGACGCGCGGCTTGAATATCTATCCTTTCTCTCGGAAAGAATCAGTATGAAGCAGTTAGGGCGTTTGAAGAGGGGAAGGGGGTCAAATGGGAAGAAGAAATGTCGTGAGATGAGAGAGGAAGTGATCCTTCTTTTGAATAATATATAGAGGTATATAAGGCGATCAAGGATCCCTGCGGACAAGGGAGCCTGGGGATCTTTTAGACCCAAAGAAGATTCACTTATGCCCCCCCGAGCAACGATCCCTTCCCCTTCGAATCCATGCCCTGCTTCACCTTTAGAAACCTCTTTTCCCATTCCAGGCATCTCCTCCGTAATTCCCCATCTCCCTCAAATCCCTCATTTACTTCCTCTGTATCTTCAACCAAATCTGAGAATAATAAAAACCTCAAATCGCACAACAAACCTTTTCCATTCTTCGCTTCCTTTTCCTCTCATTATCCCCGGATCTACTCCTGAGTATCCTCCTACAGGGTATTCTCTCTCGCTTCCTCCACTTCTCCGTATTTCTAATCTTCCTGGGAGCTCCTCCGTAGATTCCTCCTCTTTCCTCTCTCGCTTTCTTCCGCTCTCCCTTGGTCTTTTTGTCCCATTCCTCCCCTTCTCACTTCCCATCTCTCGGCCTTTTGCTCCTTTCAGGGGACCAGAAATCATCGCACTCTACTCCACTTGCCTCGACGACCTAGAGGCAGGAAATGAACTCTCGGGCGCGGAAGCTGGGCCTGGGAGGGCTATGACTCACCTCTTCAAGACATTTGCGGCTCCTTGCCCTAGCTACGCCATGGTACAGACCGCAGTTCTCTCTAAGCCTCTCTTCTCCGGTCCATCTTAACTCCTCCCTTTAATCTTCTCTAAGCACTAATCGCCCTTATTCTCTAGTCTTCCATTCTCCCCTTCTCTCTCCTTCCGACCCTTTTCGTTACACTTTACGACCTCGCTTTGTGTTTTTCTTTCCTCTTTAGCCTTATTCAGCCACTTTGCTGCGCCCTCGGACAGAATGTATCTTTCGGAGGAAAATGGTTCATTACGTGAATTGGAGCTATTCATTCGGACGGGTCATTTTGTTATTGGATATTTGCTTTGCCTTATCGTACTTGTGAATTCTTGGTCTTCTAAATACCTCTCAGTTTATAACTTGGGATCCAAACTCAAAGGCATGCACGCATTTTGTGTGACCACTTCCAACCTGTTTCGATATTTCCTTATTGCTGCCGTGGATGTCTGTAATACAGCTTCATGTTATCAATACTTTTCTACGAATCACGATGTAATAAAGCTGAAAAACTTTCCATTTTACAAGTAGGATCTTTATTATGGGAAATCGATTAACTTTTTTGGTTATCCCACTACAACTAAATGGCACCTCACGTGATACAATATGTAACATTTGACTTTAAAATTTCTAAATGTGAAGCACACTCCTAATGAAACAAGGCTATCGCGTAGTTTTACTAAATAACTTAACCAACTTTTTAAATTTTATAACTATTCATGTTGAAAATTGATGTAGAAATAGTCGTAACCTAGGAATGTTACTTCACTATAGATTCTATTAAGAAGGAGTTTTTCTGAATACAAGAACAATCAATGCTATGAAATATACATAATTATATTGTTCTGTCTAGCAACATTAGTATTTTCTCAGGGAATAGAAGAGTATAATATGCTATATATTACCCTTAGAGGTTAAAAAACTCCTCGAAAGTAGGAAGTCTTTATCAGCGTTCTGTACTCACGTTGAGACATGTTTTGGATGCTTACAGACTCCACGGATATTACTCTCCTTTCCATTCACATTTCTACAAATTCCCTTCAGTTGACATTCGAACACAGATCAACGAAGAAGTGCGTTGACCAAACTATGTCATAAATGTCTTGGAGAGCTGTTAGAGCTGTGTGTAAAGAAATTAGCCCTCATAAAGATGCGGATATATTTCGCTCCGTTCAGTTGTATATCACGTTGAAATGACAAGTGAACGACCCCGCCTTTACGTCCATCTTCGAATCATTTCCAAGGATCTCCCAATGGCAGTTATGTGTATATGTGGGAGACAGGGATCGAGGCCATATCTCACACCATGAATAGTAATCGCTCCTTTGGAACAAGGCGTCGCACCAAGCCGTTTGAGCCTTATTGCCATGGTGACGCCAAGAGCGATTCTGCCACATGTGTCGTGTGATCCATCCCAAGCAATACAACGCCCTTTAGGCATCCACTCATACTATATCACCTTACCTCCGTAACGATCTACGGCTGAATGCCGAGGAATCTTGCGAAGCCATCGCGTAGAGCGCACATTTCGTTTTTTGTCCTCCCCGAGCTCAGATTTATTCGCTTGGTTAAACGCGAGTGCCCTTGTTCCGTTGCGATTGCGGTCATGTGCGTAAAACCGGCATAAATTAGAATATGTTAAAAGTTTCGGAACGGAAAGAATTAATTTCCGCTCCGTCGTGCCCCATAATCGAGCCTTGATTGACGTTTTTCCCCCCCTCCCCTCGAAATAAATTCGGGGATCCTTTTTTCCAGCCGTGATTAATACGTCAACTCATGCGTATTGTCATCGTCAGATAAACGACAAAATTTCCGCGATTCATATTATTTATCTCCGCATTAAATCTCCGCGGCGGGGGTCCGCCCTCCACAGCGGTCATCTTCCCCTTCTTCCCGCATCCACCGGCAATTCAATCCGCCTTTGTCCACTCTCCCCCCCCCCCCACCCCCCGCGGAATACTACTTCAATTCCTCTATCTCTCCCCCGCACACTCGCCCTCCCCACCTCTTCCTTGCCCGATTCTCCGTCAACTGTTTGTTCCAGAGACTACAGAGAGACCGCTGCAATCTCCCCGGTCTTCCCTGGCGGCGTTACAATCGCCCTCATTGTATCCTCGTCCCTTCCGGATTTCCCCCTCTCTCACTGGCTTCATACTTTTCCACCTCCTTCCCGTTCAACCCTTTCCTCTCACTCGGCTCCATTAATCCTCGTCATTGAGCCATCTCGCTCGCCGCCACTATCTGCATGTTAGCCCATAACTACTCCTATCTCCACCTCCTCTTTCTCTTCACTCCCTTTCTCTCTTCATCCTCCCATCACTTTATTCTCCTCCTCTTCATCCTCTCTCTCTCGTTCCCTTTTACACCCCCATTCATCCCTCTTCCTTCGCGGGACATTTTTATCGCCAGCGTACCTGTCTCCGGTACACATACACCTCCATCAACCTCTTCCTCTTCCCTCTCCTTCTCTACTTGCACCTCACTTCATATCTAGCTTCTGACATCGTATTTTATACCGCAGAGGAGCGGGTTGGGCAGAGGTGCGGTGGATGAGGATGTGCGGTATGCATTCAATAACTCCTGGGGGAGATCGGGAGAGGGCATTTTCGATGAGGTGGGGGTTCTACTGCGAATGAGGAAGAAACCAAGTTCAGGTGTCTCTTTCCTTATCTATATTTCCGTTTCCTTTTCCCTGCCTCAAGTTTTAATCTAGGTCCATTTTTCTCTGTCGCCGTTCCGCTCCATCTTTCCTTTCTTTTATTTTTTGAAAACTCCCCGGTTGATCAGATTTGCCGGAATTAAATCCGGAACGAGGGACGCCTTTCGAAAAAGGCAATGACGCAACAAGGAATTTAATCATTCATAATTTTATATATTTCCGTTCGCAACATCACCGTTGTATTAGAAAGTACTCTTCTAGAATTAGTTTTTAAATTGTCAGACCGTATCTCAGCTCATATATTTTCCATAATTGAGTTGCCTTAATTTACTATTAAACCTGCAATAATGCCAATAGTAATAACAATTTAGTGAATCATCCTTTCCATAGATTATATTACCTTTAAAATTGTTTGCCATAAATTTCTTTCTAACAATCACATTATGGATCTTCAAGAAGATCCTTCCCAAGTTGTAGAGATTATTATGCGATATGTGCATATATATCCCCTGATTCCACAGCATACTCAGCATTAATCACTTCTTTCCTCCATTTTTTCTCTATCATCTCGGATGTACTTTCCAGACAATGCTATCTTATTGAACACAGAATGATCGTTACTGGCCATGAATATGTAGCTGAATTATCTTCAGAGAACAGATCATTCTTAATCTGAATCAATTTCCATTTCATATTAGTCTCATCCAAATTTACCCTTCACTCAGTATACTGATCTTGAATTCTCCTTATACGATACCATTTCTTTTCCTCTCCCCTCAACCTTTTTTCTTCCCATCTTCCTATTTTTTCTCTCATTTCCTCTTAAGGCCAACATTCATTCCCTCTCTCGTAAATTTATTCATTCTTTATTCAGAGATTCCTCATCTCCCCTCTTTTCGTTACCTCTATTCCGAACCGTCCATCTCATATTTTGGCCACAAGAGTTACTGTTGACAGCATCGTCTCGAACCTCCATCCATCCGCATCCCTCCATCCAATTTGAGGACCCCATCCCGCTATCTTTTCCTCCGTGAGATTCGAACAGCTTCCGTCTTCCGTGACGATAAAGATATTTTGCTTTTCACGCAGCGGCTGTTTAAATCACTCCCCTGAGGACGTCACCGTCGCCAGGCGCAGGTATCGGCAAAGGACGCTCCGATAAATTTCCAACTTACCTCTTCCGGCAATAATTAATTGCTCGTTATATCTCCGCAAGACTAATTTAGGAAGTTATTAACGATCTAAATCTGTAAGCAATTTAAAAAATGTGCAAAATTGTGCAAAAAATCTGCCACCATCGAGGACGCAGATTTTTTTCAAATTTCAACGGATTTTCGCCCATGCTCAGCAGTTTTTTTTATTCTTGTGTCTATGTCGTCATGACATCCACGTTTTTCAAAAATAGAACATTCATATAGAATAAGTTACTGAGGATGAGTTATTTCTTAATTCTTTCAGCTTCTTTCCAATAAATAAGAATCATATGTGACCTTCCTTTCTTCCTTATCTCATGTAGTTGGGTAGTAGTTTGTGAGTACGATACATCATATTCTGTTAGTTGAGAACTCAATACTTTGACTGTAGGTCGTGAAAATAGATTCAAAAAACGTAATCATGCCTTAATCATGTGTCATGTATGAACAAAAAACGCACTATTCCATTTTCTCATGTCAATTTCCTCACTGATTCCCATTACTCTATGCTTTTCTATCCCTACATTATAGCCCAGACTCATCCATGTATCATATGTCTGCGTTGATAGTTTCATGTTACTTCTCATCAGCATATCATCAGGAACGTTCGACTAGCTATTTACTAGGTAGGGGCGATTTACAGCAATTAGACCATAGGCGCAAGGATCTTTTTGATGCCCCACCATGATATTGTTCGTCTTAAAAAAGACGACAGAACTTAAATTTTGGGTCCCATAATAGCGTGACCAACAGCTAGCGCGTAGTGTACCTAATGGCAAATCCATCCTTCTTCCTAGGTCATCTCCTCCTTTTTGGATCTTGCACAAGGCACCAACTTCGTCTCTTCCCCAAGTAACATCAGTTTCGTGCAAAAAGCTCTTAAGAAGCGCACTGGAAACATTACGCCAAATTACGGGGATATTAGAGACCAATATCCCTTTAAAAAATGACCTGATTATCCTCCCATACAGCTGGTCTTCCATCACTATAACGATTAATGATAATTAACAGATAAGGAATAGCAATGATAATTATTGTTATTGGTATTCTTTCGTAGATTAGATTTCTTTTTAGTTCCCTATCCTAAAGTTCTAGTTGCTTTCTTATTTTTAACGATTATCATTCATTGTTCGATACATCCAATACTATTCTATCTCATCCTTCAGCTTCTCATAGAGCTATAATCTGTCAACAACAATACATGTTAATGTACATTTAGCAAAATGTATATTAACGAGCTTTGACCTTTGATCTATACAGCATAGAAAGTGGAGTCTGATGAAACCGACAACGCGTTTGTTATTTTCGAAAGTAAAATAAGTTGAGACATCCATAGCGGTCCTCTTTTATGCTCAAAATTCACCCGAAGATAAAAGGGGGGATAGGAGTCGTGACGCACCAATGACGTGAGCTCCCCCATTCCATCGCGGATTTCGTTTATAATACGGACTTATGCCTTATCCTCACGCCCCCCCAAACCGAGAGCGAGCCACTTAGAATGCGGCCGAAGCAGTGGATTCTTCGTGATTGATGGAATTCTGAAAGCCGTCACCCGCCGTCCGTACGCCGTCCGCTTTTTCCTCCCGCGGACTTCACTTTTTTCCCTTTTTGCGCCGGACGACACGGCGGGGTGGATACTTTCGGGACGTTGATGGAAAATGTTAGTATCAACTTGTTTTCGCTCGGAAACAAAATCCGTCGGTGCTCATCAATCACGTTGATTTCGAAATTTGGGGAAATATCCGCGCGACCGCGACCGAATGGGAGATTTTCATTAGCGTGTGATATTAGTCCATCCCTTGATACGTGCTGAGCACAGAGCAGTCATCGGAGAGGAAAAATAACACACCCGTCAGAAGAAAGGTTTAAAATATGCGCATGTCATGAATAAAATTATTCGCTGTTTATCGACGCGGGGAGGGGCCCTTTCATCACTGATTGCGCTTTTTCATATTTATATTTATCGATACGGCGCTGGCGTTATCTCCCATCTCGTTAGCGCCCCCTCTTTTTTCGCGTATTTAAGCGGGAAGAAAATCGGATTTTCCGAGATTCTCGCAGGGCCCGAGAGTCCAAGTTTTGCATCCACTTTATGTAAGGTGCCCCAATTTTTTTTTGTCGGCGCGACATCTCGAGGTGCTGCCCCGGAGAACGCGACGGGAAGTTTTTCTCCCCCTGCAGCAATTTCCGCGCGGGAAATGAATAGGGTAATTTGCGACCAGAAAAACAAGCGCGCTCAATTTTCGCCGACGTCGCGTCCGGAGAGGAAACTTCCCTCTTTTCAGCCGGGCGGAACTTTTACGCTGCAGTTTCATTTCATAAATTTTCATTTGCCGGACCGAGTGGAGCTTCGACGCAGGGCCATCCGTCCGACGTCGGACCCCGTTGTAAACTTAGAAAAACACACATGGGCTCGGTTGACCATCCATCCCTTTATGGGCGGACCAATCGCAGCAAGTGGCCCGAGGTGATGGAAATAGGATGCTCCGTGCCCTTCCCCCTTTCGGGTTTTTCCCTTTGCAGAGGCATCTGGATCAACCTCATTCTCAAAGCCGCATCTCCCTCGGCCCTCCCTCGCCAGGGACCATATACTCTCCTCTCCTTATTCTCTGCATCGTTCTCTCTCTCTCTTCCTTCTTGGTTTCTCTTCTCTCATTTCTCCATCTCATCGCTACCTTCTCTCATTCCTCCGACCTTTCTAAGTAAGTTTCGTCAAAATGAGTTTTCGGCTCCGGTTTTTCCTGGATGACAATTTTCCCGAGGAATGGTTTATCTCAGTCCCTCACTCGGATCTCGTGCCTCGGAGATGACTTTATTTATTTCGGAGGGAAATAAAATTTACGACTCTTACTGTAAGGCATCCAAAGACAGCATCAAATAAAACGTTTATAAAAACGAAAGATTTGATTTAATTTTGTTGTGAAAATAAAATTCGTTCAATTTCTCGAACAATGAACGGCTGTTAATGTCACGACTTCCTATAGCTAGAAAGTAAATATCATTGAAATAATCTATTGTGTAGCGTAAATTAAGATAAATAAATGCTAAGACAAGTTGTTTAAAAAAACTACGATACGCGATAATTATTTACTATAAAAGTTGTTCAAACGACGTGTTTACACCCACTAGCCGAAAAGTGACTTTTAAAGTATTAACTACAGATGTATTAAAATGGCTATGGTAAATTTACGACTCTTCTAATAAAGTGCATCAACTTTGAAAAGTTTTATTTTGTTTAGCATCCTGTCGTGGTAACTCAGAACTCGAATCTCCAGTCTCATTCATTACATTGGATAGAACACCATTAACCGCATTTCATGCCTAGGTTTATGGGTCATAGAATAAGAATGCAGGCGTCGTAGCAATAAAATCCCAAAACTCAGTTATAGATGCATAGAAGACGAAAAATTCGATACCCAGGAAATATTTCTCGAAAAGTTCATCGGATCCAGATTTTCTTCATCTTCTCCGTTTTGGACTCTGTACGTTCCTCTTCATACTACTTTCTGATTCCTCCAAAACTTCAAACCAAAAATATTTCACGCTTTACTGTCAATAGTACGTCTTAAACCAAATATCTTCCAACGTTTCCCTGCCCCTGCTTTCGTCCAATTCCTCGTACGAACGTAATATCTTTTCTCCTTTTGTTTCCTTCCATATCTAATTCTCCTCCTTTTCTCCCCATTCGCTCGTGATCCAATCCACTCCCCCGCAGCACCCCACGGGGCAGTCAACTTTAGATTGGACGGTCACCGACCACACTGCGCCTAAGGGACTCATGAGACGCCGCAGAGACTTCCTTCCCGACGCTATTCTCCACTGTGATTTCGGCCCTCGCTGCAAATGGTCGCCTCGCATTGTCTTGATTCGAACCGAGACCTAATAGTGGGCCAAAAGCCATTTCGTTGATGGTGATTTGCGAAAGCCCTCCGCTCCTGAGGAATTGCTTCCGGATAATCTCTTTAGGCGGAAAGCGCGTAATTCATTTACAGGCGCGTTTTTTTTTGTTTTCGACATTTTTTCCGGGTCTGCGTAAAAAAAGCGTTGCGTTCGGAAAAAAACTCTCCTTATCGCATCCCGTCACGTCGAGAGGGTGGGGAAATGGCCTCCCGCAGGTTGATTCATGAGCGACAAAAGATATATAGATATTCGAGACTTATCGGGCAATTTTCGAAATGGAAAAAAGGACGTTTAGGAAATTCGTTGAGGGCGATTCGGTTTCCTTTACACGAGCAGAGATTCAAATGCAAGTGACTCGAATGAATGAGAACGAATTGGATTAATGGCGCTTTGTCCGTCGTCTTTATTTTCCGAGAGGCCATCCCCGCTGCGTGTCGTGATGGTCCGTTGGGAGACCGAAAGGATCGATGAAGAAAAGTTGGAAGTATAACAAGGGGAAATTAAAAGTTTTTCTTTCAGCGAGATCAAAGTCCGAGCCAAATCCAGCTCCATTGGCAACGTTTTGAGAATCGCGTGGCTAAGGATTATCGTTTATCTATAATCGCCTTCTTTTTGCCCTCTCTTGGGATTTTCCCCTTCCCTCGCTTCTCCACCCTCTACGAATCGCCTCTCTTCATTTTCAAACTAATCTCCCCCGCACATTTCTTCCCAAAAGTTTCCACATCTTTCCGATGATTCCCTTTCATCTCTCCCTTTCATTCATTTAGAAATTTCCCTTTTTCCTCCAGTTTTACTCCTTTTTCATTCGATTGCTCTCATTATCTCTCGTCCCCACCCTCGCGCTGTTCCCTCCACCGTTTTTTAAACACCTCCGTCCGTTCGCCTCCAGTATTTTTGGCCTTAGGAATCCGTTCTGGAGATGGCTTCAAATCAAAACTGCTCCCAAACACACAAACACGGGTTCTGGTAAACAGTCTGCGGTGTGTTTTCCGCCGCTCCCTCCGCTGCCTCGACCCCTCTCCCTCCTAATACTAATCAGTCCGGATTCCTTATCCCGCTATCGATGAAACTCCCACAAACTGCCTCCGCATTAACTCCTGCAAGGGGTCTGTTTTTCCCCACTTCTCCGCAAGATCATATCTTCGCTTCATTTCAGTCCGATTCCCCCGTCAGCTCACGGAAGAAAGCCATTGATTGAGGCGTCGACCGACTTCCATTGTTGGCCGAGAGATGAGAGTGTTGCGGCCATTGGCGTCCGCTCGGCCCGTTGCTATTGACAATCCATAGAAACGACCTCAACACACCCTTTGGCGTCTCCCGCCGCGGATGGGTGAACGGGGCGAAGGGTTTTGTGGGGATAGGATGCGAGGAATGCGACCAAGGGGAAAGAGGGAAGATTGAGATGTCCGTATGCGATATAAGAGGATATAACATCAGAGGAGTCCTATATAGTTTCCCCTTATTTATTCATATGTATCGTAGATCGAAAAAAATGAAGGAAGCTTGATTTTATGATAAGGTTGATGTAATGTTGGAATTGTGATTGTAGATATAATGATTAGAATGGCGGTAGGAAGGGGAATATTTATATTAACTTTTAAACCGAGTAAGAATATGCTAATTTCAGTGATCTATAAAAACATCGTAGAAAACGGAAATCGTACGAATCTTTGAAGTATTTGAGAATTGTAGTAGTAGTAGTATTGTTAAAAGTGCTTCGACAGCTTAGGTCATTTCGCACATTGGCTCCCACCGGGAATCGAACCCGGGACCGCTTTCACCAAAGGCAAACGCGCTGTCCACATGACTATCCGGGAGCCTCTATTTGAGAATTTCTGAAGCTATACTAATCTACAACATTTAAATAGAATTTTTAGACAATGCAAGGAAACAAATAATTTTTAACAAGAAAATTTTGGAAATAAAAGAAAATTGCAAAAGTAGTCGTACTTCATGTAAAGCTCGGGTGTTTCTATATGTTTAACACATGAGATTTTAGGTTTATAATTATCTTCCCACGATCGCGGAGAATTGGCGCGTTAATTTATTACAGTATTACACCGTTTAATTGTAAGAAATGATTCAAATAAGACTTTTGCAGACTTTGAGAATTTTTTATGACGTTATATTCTGTATACTCTTTCCGAAAAAACAAAGTTGAAAATCTTTTTTAAAGTTAGGCTTCTTCACAATTACATTATAACTTTTGAATTTTCTTAGATGCACCTCATTTTCTAACATTGGCTCGAGTTGATAAGCAAAAACTTTGTGTTTAAACTTAAAAATAGTAACCAAGTTTCTACATTCAAGATGAGCATGCCTTTGGCATCTATTTGTAGGTTATTCCTTAGCATTTCTTTTCCCTGCATTTATCTGTCCTCTCTAACACAACTATACGCATCTTAAATTTTTCATATTGTTCGTTGAATTAGCATCACATTTTTCATGAAATTTCCTGTTCATTTTATGTGTTTAGTTTAGTTCACTTGACTAATATGAAACTGAAAGAACAGTTTTTCTTGTTGAAAAACTAGATGATGATGTTTAAGATTTGATAATCTAGAACATGGCTTTGTGTTTTATTATTTGCGGTTTAGTAGCCTACAAAACCGTGATTTTGATGAGTCTAAAATGGCCTCCCAATTTTCCTTTTGCGAACGATATCTTTACTACGCCATTTTGTCTTCGTATTTCCCGTAAGAAAAGAAATGGAACTCGGCTGTCGATGAATCAGAGGTTTAAAAACTCTCCAAAGGCCATCTTTGTCTTCGTTTAGTCCAACGTTAAAACCGATTCTGGAGACAATGATAAGCATGGATTACTTAGTTCTGTTTCTTGGAAGGACGGTAATAGGTATTTCCTGGAAGGTTAGTAACCAGATGCTTCAGAGAAAGTTAGCCATCCGCGCCTTCTGCTTTCTCCAGAACCGGTTACAATGCATTAAGGAACGATGATAAAGATGGCTTTTGGGGAGATGTTAAACATTCACTAATTCATATTTCCCTTTCTCTGGTGTGTTTAATCCGAAGGGCAGACGTGAGAGCGCCGATCAATAATGCACTTCGACCTCCGATCGCCGAACGGTCGGCCGCTCGAAAAACGCGAGGTTGGTACGCACGTTCGCACGAGTGTAAACACGGCGCGTGTGAAGGGCGCCATCTGCTAGCAATGGGAGAGATGAATAGGGAGCAAGCGGGGACGATGAATCCGGGAACCGCTGCGATCGCATTCAGCTTAAAATCTAAACAGAAAGGAAGAATTTCGTCCGAAAAGGTTGAATGGGAACTAAGAACCTGAAGAGAAATATAAGAGGTGTTTTTGCGACATTTCCACTCTAAAGAATCGTAAACGTGTGGTATGATCACTGCGATCAAACGTAGACGACGAAGTTCAAAATTAGAGGTTTCAGCTCAAACTTTCTGCGTGAACTCTCATTCCTCAAGAAAATGAAATACAATTTCAATTGAATGCAGATATTTCCCGGATTATACCGTAAAGCTCCCTCCGCAAAGATCTTACAGTTGACTAAATACGTTTATGCATTTCCGTGAATTGAAAGCACCGCAATGGAAAATCATTTACATGAGATAGAATTGTGATTGGCGAAAATGATCCACTGCCCGCTTCGGCGAACCTTTTATTTATGAAAGTGGATAGAGGTTTTAACGGCCTATTTCTTCAAATTTGTTTCATAAAATTAAGCATATCTTTGTATTTTACTCTTAAAAAATTTATTAAATTAGAATAATGTGGTAGGAGGCCCATATTTTCAGATAGGTGTAAGGATTCAGTTGTTATACGAACTAAAAAAGAAACTATCTAAATATCAAATGATGGGGAGAATTTTCATTAAAAATATGAAATACATTTTAATCGTGGTATTGCCAAATAATATGTTACATAAACTCAGCGAGTATAGTAGTTATTCATCCATCGAAGAATGGTAGAGAATACGGTTTCATAGAAAACGTAATGACATTTAGGATCCAATCAGTAGAGATACAACACAAATTATACTTTTGTAGCTTAAAATTAAACTATCATAAGGGTAATGAAATCTATAGATATAAATTATCTTAATTTAAGAATAAAGGGACTTGGGAAAAATATGGAGGGAAGGAAAATTTCTAACGCTTAGACAGAGAGGGATATCAATAGAATATATCATACAAGGCTTGGTTTCGTGAGAGAAGAAAGATAACTAATTAATGCTTGAAATTATTAATGACCAAGTTATTGGTCTGATCGTAAAAGATAAAAGAGATTTGATAGCATCTCATGCAGCATTGTCTAACACATGGGGCGAATGAGAAGAAAATGAAAATAATACAGAAATATCCACCCATACCCATCACCGTCATTGTAACTCTCTGACAACATCATAAACATTTATAACGATTACTAAGCGCTGATTTCCATTCCCATCACCACTCCCCTTTCATCTGCAAGACTTTCGATTCTGCCCATCACTCTATCCATCTCTATAGAGAAAGGTTTGTAGTCGGCGAAGCAGTTTTGCGAGTCTTTGGGGGAGGGGGGAAGAGATAGTGTCGTGGGAGGTGTGGCCTTTGACATCGAGACGGCGAGAGGTTGGCGGTATGCAGGTGACGTATCCGAGGGAAGTTGGGCGGGTGTTTGGGAAGGGCATCTCGGTGGGAGTTTCAGAAGGCGTGACGAAGAAGTTTAAAGGAGTTTTTTTCCTCTCGCCCCACCTGCAGGGGGGAGGGGGACGACCTCTGGAGAAAACGGTCGGCATCACGCGCTCGAGATGTTGAAACCTATTCGCATCCGTTATATCGGCAGTATTGTGCCCCAAAGTGGATCCTCAAAAGGAATTTCTCTCATTTTCCGCGCCGTATTTTTTTCGCGCCGAGAAACCTGCACCTGACAGATTACGCCACCGAAACGAAAATGCGTCTCCGTTACATCGGGGAGTTGCGCTTTTCTTTCTTTTTCGACTTCGGGAAAGTTTCGACGCCGTGCTTCTTGAATTTGTTTTTCCTCCGGGTTCTTTCTCTCCATCGGGACGTTGTTTTTTTTCTGATTTCGCGCTAGTGCTTCTGTTTCCTATCGCACGACGGGGATGCATGTGCGAGTGTGTTCAGGCGCCTGTTTTCGAGCCGAAAATCCCATTTCGAATAAACGCTCGCCATACCCCTTATCGATAGTAAAGGACGTTTTTCCCTACCGTCGACTTCACGTGTCCCAAAGAAATTCTTGGTGATAACCTACGAGGGTATTTTTTTAAATACCGCGTTTACTAGCTCGGAGAAGGAACTTTCTCTTCCTTCCCGTTCCGTATCCCGAGTTTCCTTTGGTTCACATATTTTTTTTTATTCTTCCCCCTCGGTCTTCCCCCACCGGTTTCTGCTATATTTTCCCTCGCCCCCGATCTTCTTTTCCCCGAATCTCTTTTCATTTCCTCCTTCCCCGCAATCCCTCCTCTAATCATTATTCTCCACATTTTTTGGCGAACTTCATCGGTTTTGGAGCGAAAGGCCGATCCGTTAGTCTCCTCCTCCGTCCCAGAGACCCCCATTGCCGTCCCTCTCTCCCCTCTCTACCTCGTACGCCTACTAATTACCATTCCGTCTTTGCCATGTCATCGGCAGAGCAGATAATTATGTACTGGGAGGATGAAAGCTGTGTCGTGTAAGAGGGGGAGGCTGTGGGGTGGGGAATACGTCCTGGCCAGACTGCATGCAAAGTCCCGATGAAAGAGGGCTTTTCGGAATTAGGAGAAAATATCGGAGAAGGAATGCAGAATGGGGGGGAGGTGTTTAAGGGAGGGGGCGGTGAATGGTCTTCGGTGGAAACAGAGGAAAAATGGATCGGAAAAAAAGCTGAAATTAGAGGGGAAAGGTCCTTCGAAAACAGATCTGCGTGTCCAGGAAGTCGGCGTATTCTGGGAATACATTTTTTCTCCAATGCATAATGCTTTATTATGAGTATTTCTGGCCGATGAAAGGAATATAAAATGCCCAATATACGCGCTCGATTTCGGATAGCATTATCCGGAAGCGGAATACCGCTGGTGTAATTCCATGCCTAATACTCCTAGCACACTTACTATCCATTACGTATCCATGGCCTTTCCTTAAATTCCGTAGATTTATAATTCAGAGGCTGCTAATCGTTAACATCTAAGGAAATTTATATGAAGTGAAAGAAGATGGGAAGATAAATTAATTTCCTTGAGGAAAGGAATTTCCCCAGTTTCTCTTAAATTGGCGATACTTACGTATTTGCATTCCGGAAGTTCTAATAAATAGAAAATTTCTTTCCGGAACTTTTATACTTGGTTAAGTTCACATTTCTTTTCACTCAGAGTCATAACATTTTCTTTCTTCTTGTAATCAACAAAGGCTTGCACATGGAGATATTATCTTAACGTTTTTTGGTTTCACTATCAGCAAATTTGCGCATATTTTCGTACACCACTTCTTTGTGGCTGTTTTCCGGCAGTGAATCTTTTTTCCTAAGATATTATCATAGGTTTTCAATACATCCATTCCTTCTAAATGCTTTTCTCTCTATCTTTATTCACTTTCACACTACTATTGTTTTTCATATCATTGACGAATGGTTGTATGTAAGAGACTTTTCAGTCTCAATTTTGCGTTCATAAAGTCTTAAATATTGTCAGAATTAGGAATGATTATTCTAATAATTTTCAGATGAAAGCTATCTGTTAGTTGTCGGTCGATTCTAACACTTAGGTTGTACGAAATTGTGAGCGTTTCCAAATGTGAATTTGAATTTTATGCATGTAATTATAAAGAGCGGACATTATCAGAGTCGAAGAATAAAAATTAGCCGCGATCGGGCTCAGAGTATCGCAAAATTCGCTCAAGAGGGCGCTATCGTCGACAGGAAGACCGCTTCGAGAATCCGCCAAATTTCATTCTATCTCGAGCAGTTTGAGGGCGAAACACTCGTTACCCACTTTTGCCGGGCAAATTTTCCAATTTTTTTCCGCGAGCACTTGCTCCCATCACAAACTTCCACCGGCCCTCTTTATATTCCATTTGACTCATTCCGCCCTCAACCGATCCCTTTAATTCCGGGTATTCCTCATGCCTCTACCCAAAGCAACCATCCTTTTCTCTCCCCCAAACCACTCCAAATCAGCTCATCCTCCTCTCAAACTCCCCTTTCGAGTGCCCTCCGCTCCAACGGGCGGAACTCCTCATTAGCAATTCACGCTTAAAATCCACTTTGGCTTAATATGTAGGAATTTCGCCCCGCGATCCCCTCCCCGACCCGCCGGCTGACTTCTCCCACGACTTTAGGCGTGGTGCTGTGGGAACGATGTTCGGGGCGGGAGAAAAAGGGAGGAGAAGAATTCCCTGGGATCCGTAGCGAAATGTAGAGAATAGTTCTCATTACGGGGGTATGAGGGTAGTTTGAGGAGGAATGCCGAAGGAGGAAGTTGGCTAATCATTTCGGCAAAACGATTGGCTCCTCCTCCACTTAGCGCATGTTTCGGTTGAAGATTTCGAGGAGCCGCGGAGTGGAATAAGATGATGGATCCTGTAGATTCCAACTTGTGCGATGCGGTGGAAATCCCACACTTTTCCCCGTCTTAATCCCCGCCTCTTTCCTCTCGGATGTCCCGGTCTTTGATCCCCTTTCCCTCTGTCGCTAATTCCCGTTTATTCCTTGGCCTTTTCCATTTGACCCACCCTCCGCTCCTCGCTATCTCTTCCTTCTTTTCCGTCTCCAGAAAATCCCTCTATCGCGTGCCTCGGAGGCAGAAAGATCGCTTATTACTCTCCGGGGACCGCAACCTCCCGCTCCTCTGCCCCCTATCATCCTTTCCCGTCCCGCGGGAGACTATAATCTGCCTCCGACGTAGTCTTCTCTTCCTCCTCACGCCAGCGCACGCTAGAGAATGGAGAAGGGGTTCTTTTACCGAGAGTTACCACTCATTTGAGATTTGGAGTTTCCTCCTTCCGTCGGTCGCCAATTACTTAGACGTTCTTTTACACGTCGTCCGAATCGGGAATTTGTAATTTTGGCTCCGAGCGCGTCTTTTTTTTCCCTGAGAGGGCCTTCATTGAATATTTATCGTGTGTTTTTATAGTTAAAAGGCTGCGTAATAACCAAAGCGACAACGTTTCATCGACCCCCATAGAGATTTCGGATAGTAGACGTCTAGGTAGTTTTTTAATTATATTTTCAACATTAACTCTTTAAATTAATGTCATGTTAACTGATAGACTCTCTTTAAAGTCAAATATAATTGACGTAAGTAGCTTATGTTCATCCTGCGCAATTCGTAAAAAATATGAGAGAATATGGTGAGTCAGCCCTTAATTCTATGAATTTAGGTAGAGTTAAATTTTTCTTGTTAATTGAGGAATTCAAGAAAATTACTTCTGGAATTCTCTAACCGATCTGACCTAGTTGTTCAAACCGCGAAACTGTGTCATGCAAACTGTTATCGTCGAAGTCTAGAGTCTGAGTTTCGAACTCAGATATGGCACAGTAGCTAATTTTTATGTCGTAGTTATTTGGTTATATTTAAATCTTGAATCAGCTAACTGTACAATAAACGACTAAATTAATAACATTAATTCATTGAAATAGGTACTCTTCCATGAGCACTTAGTTCCCGGTGTATAAAAAGTGTGGATTCTGAAGACGTATTAACTTTATAAAGAATCTCAGAATATATCTTTGAGATACCTATAATGCTTGACCCGAGTCTTCTGTGATTGCTAATAAATTGTGGGGAAGGTAATCACCAAATATCGTTTCTGTATACTCCTTTAGTTTGAACGGTTATTCTAGGACCGAGACAGTGGCTTCAGAAATTCATTATTCTGCTAACGATAACCAACAATGAAAATAGACTAAAACAGAATCCCTCGCCTCAAACAGAAAGGCCTCTATTAGAATACGTATGTAAATGTAGACAAATGTAAATGCTCTCTTTCGTCGAACCGTCTGGATGATAGCTGTTTTCTGAGATAGTAACCCCTCTTCTCTCCCGCAAGGAACTCCATTCCACATTAAGGCCCGATAATCATCGGAGATTAACTCGAGTATATATTCACGATTTTCACTTTCCCCGACCGCGGATGGGCGCGAGAGCTGCTCCCGAAAGTTGCGACGACGGCAAACTCCGCTTCCGCGCGAGATAATGTCGGATCCAAACGATTCCGTTCGGGACATTAAAATAATATTTATACGAGAACTTTTCGTCTTGGCCGCTTTTGACGAGACGATATGGGAACTCCCTCCTCTCTCATTTGGGCCAACTTGAGTTCTTGTTATTCGTAAGTGGCTCGTTCAGCCTAAACTCCATCGGATTCCCCATTCTCTCCCTCGCCCGGAATATTCGAGTGCGCAGGACTCGCTAATTGCAATTTACGTTAATTTATATCTGCTTGGCATACCCTTTGCGATCCCTTCCACTCCGTTCCACTAATGTCTCTCCTTCAGATCACCCCTTATCTCTTCACCCCTTTCCACTCCTTCTTCATGCTTTAATAAATACTCTTCTTCGGTCGCGAGTTCGAAAAGCGCAGCGGGCGAAAATCTATTCTCCTCCGCACGCTTCCACTCTTTCGCTCTGGCATTCCGATGGAAGCAGGATTCAGCGATCTTAGCGATTCAGTCGTCGCTGATGTTTCCTCGTTGATTCCCGAGAATCCAGGCTCCCGATACCTCCCTGTATGTTCGAGTACTTGAGTGTCCGACTAATTTGTCTGAAGCATTCTCGACTTTTTAGAAAAATTGAAGCAAAAAATTGTGATCGTTATCAACTCCTGGGATACCATCGTCTTCCTTGGAGATGTATAACACCAGAGATTATTGTAATCCTTCTAACTATAAAGAAGACGGAAATCAATTCAATGATTTACGACCGTTGAGAATATATCATATTTGATGGGCGATGAAAATTAGGGTTGTTTTACACAAAAATGGCTTAGTTACAGAAAAAATTAGAGAAAAACATCATTCTCAGATGACTATTACGACAATGTCTGATGCTTTAGAGCGTTCATTTTCTTTAAAGATGTTTCTTTTACGCCGAAATTTCGAACATTGATATAAGCGCTTTGAAATTTCTCATTTTAATCGCATCTGAATCCCGGAAGAGCCAAATTTGAGTATTAATGCGAAATATTTTCCTCATTAATCGTCATTTTAACTTTATGCGTAAAATTATGAGCAAAGATAAGATCGATATAAATACAACGTTCGAACTCGACTAGAGATCCGTCGCATACAAGTAACCTTCAAAAACAATAGCTTTCTTTTATTCTCGAATTCGCAGAAATTGGCCTACGTACCTGGATCACGGGATAAACTCTTGAAATATATTTCGATCAGTCGAAATCTTCTAATTCGATTAATCGAATTACGGCTTAATTCGCCTGAGACTGGTTCGGCTCGAATGATCGAGTGATTAGTAAGCGCCAGTCATCGCTCTCCTCCATTCCTCGCTTCGCCCCGACCGCTTCATTCCACACTTTTCAACGTCTTGCGCAACAACTAACCGATTGCTCCGCCGTGAAGTGCCTCTTCCCGCTGCGCGAGTGACTCATGCAGAGATGCATAAGATGATGGGGGAATGGGAGATGCACAAGTGGCGGAGGGGAGGGAGTTCTATTTAGAAACGGAAATTTTCCGTTCATAGTTTCAGCGAGCTAATGCGACGGATTCCAATCCCGCCTTCAGCAGGGCATGTTGATTAATAAGAGGCGTTCTAAACCCAGTTTTCGGGGAAAATGGTGTCACGAGAAGCGCATCTATAATTGTGCATATTAGGGAGGTTGAACTGCTGAAGAAATCCTAGATTTCTTCAATCTTTTTCCGTTTCATATAATTTTATATTAAGGCAATGTGGACATTAATTAATTGATTAATTTTCAAATACCCTCCCCCTGTGTATATAATTACAACCTATAAGGTTCTTACCGGTAATATATCCTGTCACTGCTTGCCAGTGGTGATTCATTCAAGTTGATTAATGAAGTATAGGACTGAGTTCTGGCGTAGAATTCATGAGGAGGCACATTTAGCAGTAAAGTTTTAAGTGTTTGATACTGAGCACGCCACCAGGTTACCGTCAAGACAAGCGCTGGAATGGAAGGAAAAGGAAAGCATTTTCGTGTATATTCGTGGTTTATCGCCTCACAATGAAGAAAGATTAATAAGGTGCGAGGGTAAAAGATACCAAACAATGGTGAGAACGAACACTGAGTAATGAATTGGAAACGAAGGTAAATAAAGTTCATTTGGCTTCGTAAATGTTGAGCTGGAGAAGGTTAACATGGTGAGGAAAAGACGAGATAGAAACAGATCTTCGACGGAAAGAATTTTCAGAATTAAGTGGGTGTAATGCTCGAAGTTCAGCAGTTTTGAGCTGATAGATAAATCTGAGGAAGAGTTTAAGAAACTACAAATTTTGAAAAAGCATCTCTGAGAAATTCTCCGAATAAGAAGCTGTAGAAAAGCTCTCAGAAAATACGTAGTAGGTAGTAGGTTACCGTGTAAACGTTGGTGCGAGACATCGTTCATTTTTATACACCGATCAAAGGAAGTACAATTGTATTAATTTATTTATATTAATTATTTTTTTGCGTATTCCGTTGATAAACAATTATGTCTTCTCTCTAGTATATCTTTAATTATTTAATCGAATACGTAACTTAGATGATTATGGACTTATGGATTTCTGAGTATTGGTGATATCCAGAAAGATGTTGAAAAACAGATTTATGTCATTTATTTGCCCAAAATCTGTGAGATCTGATCCGAGAATTCAAGATCCTGAAAGAAAAAAAATGAAAACTCCAATTTGGTAGTTGTCAACTAGATAGCCTTTTGTTTCTTTTTTTTGAGGGAAAGGTAATTTTTTATTTTATAGCAATTATTCATCTTTTCAGTATTACTTTTCCAAATATATTAAAAAGTAAAAATATGAAATTTACCAAAATATTTGATAAGAATCAGTCACAAGATTTACTTCTGATACGCTAACGTAACTTTTTCGTAATGACACTACTTGCATTCAGCGACTCTGTATCATCCCCGAATCATTTTAAAATTCCAGGGAAAGTAGGGCAGGGACATCGCTGTTAGCGCAACAGAAGCAGCGCATAAAAAACACACAAAACTGCCGCGGGTTTAAATGCCCTTAAATTTTCAATTTCCCTCCTCCATTATCTCACAAGAAGAATCCCGTTGGAATTCATGAGCTCGGATGACTTTCAAGGGTCACTCGCGAGGGATAAAGGTTTTGGATGCACCGCATTCTTAAGAGAGCTTCAAATTGCTGCGGAGGAATGGGATTTGGCCGACTGCCAGTTTATGTCGTCCAAGGCTTCCATCGCGGGGGAAATAATTGCGATTCCCAGATAGCGCTACTTGTTGACATCTTGGGACCGCTCGAGAAATTCGCTGCCAAAGTATCTTCCACGGTTCGCCTCGAATGTGGCAGATGCGGTGAGGATCGTGGGAGAGCAGAACTTCCGGGTTTGTGGTTCCTCTCTGTATAACCTCGTCTGGAGAACTGCAACACATCCGTACCAGAGAACCATCTCCCAAACCGCAGCGAGTAGTTTCCCCCCCTCAGAGTTGGATGGATCGTACATTTGCCTCTCTATTGTTAACCCTAATGCACACACAGCGTAGAGCACTCACATTAACGATGATTCAAAAGATAAAAGGTCTCTCTCTATCATTCT
Source organism: Sympetrum striolatum (assembly GCA_947579665.1). Taxonomy (NCBI): domain Eukaryota; kingdom Metazoa; phylum Arthropoda; class Insecta; order Odonata; family Libellulidae; genus Sympetrum; species Sympetrum striolatum. The sequence goes on from OX388341.1 coordinate 26,588,778, forward strand.
GTTTTTCGTGGAAGCTCTTCTAGCATGCACCGTCCAGTATTTCATAGCCATATAACAACTCAAGATAATTAACAGTGATGTGATTTTTCCTAAATCTTAATTGATCTATTCCATCCTGCGTGACCCTGCCACTATCGTACTCTAGAGTCAACCTGAAGCTGTTTAAATCAGTGATAATTCTACAGAGATGACTAATGGCTGATGAAAATAAGGAAAGAGTAAGAAATGAAGCATGGATGACCTACCCTTAAATCACATGCAATCGATTTCCCTACTCTTAATCTAATGATAAACAAAAGAATGGGCCCTCCTTCCTCACCTGCTCACAAAACACGTTGTGCATAATAATCTCGCAAACCAAGCAAACAAGATATTGCGATGCTTTCTTTTGGTATAACTACACACATCCTAGCAACTGAAATATGTGTATAGGTAGAAATATTTCTTCCCCTATGCCAATGACAAAATCTTCTCCTTACTTCTTTGACATTTCAGTCCTCTAAATTCCTTACTACAGTTTAAAGTTCTGCACTTTGATATCTTGTGGGTAGCAATAGTATCATTGCGCTAGTTCGTAAAGGATAAACACGAGCATAGTAGTGCCATTGCAGATAATTCCCCTGCATACGAAGATGGGATCCTTCCTCGCATTCAGATGCCTGTTTGCATGAGTTTATTGGGCTTCTAAACCAACATAAATACCTCGAATAATTTACTTCTACATTCGCACCGAACTAGCCGCCTTTCCACCAAAGGGACTTGGGAGTCCCGGTAGATAGATAGTCGCACAATTGGCTCTTCACTGTACTTTACCACATAACTCTCTGTTATTAAACACTCGAGTTCTTCCGCTGTTATATCTGTGTATTGTTAATCCATGCATCATGGCAAGCATTTGAGCGTGAACGCCACCTGCTTTACTGAGCGTTAAATTCACCAAAAACTCCTCTCATGGGTTTAAGCCTAACTCCGACTTTAACTTCAAATCAACCATTCAAGCGTGTCAACAGATTTTTGGGATTATACGGTTCTGGTTGAATTCCTCTTCGCCCCCTCCTTACAAATGACGTCTCCGCTATTTCAAGAACTCTCTCCTTCTTCTCTCCCTTCCATCTCCGAGCCTTATTTTTTACATCTTTTTTGATTTATTTTTCCTTTTCGTCCTTTATGATAATTTGATTCTCTCGCGACCCCTTGTTAAAATTTCCGTTTCATCCAGCTGCCTTTTGACGCTAATTTCGGATTGGAATTGTTCACCGAAGCGTTTTGTATTGATAAAATGTAATTAGCCCCAAGGAACGCGCGATTCGACCAGTTAAAACGAGGCAAATGCTGCTTCACGACTCGTTGATCACCGAACGCTCGCTCTTTTTAGCCTTACGGAGTAATTGACAATTATCGTGTTTATGACGCATTAAACATCCTGGTTGTATCCCTTTTTACACGCCATCATTTCGATTTCATTTGTTGGGAGCATCGCCAACCGATAACGGCGAGGCATATTAGGACTGTTTTATGGATTTATTCATACATAATATGAACCGATAACTCCTCTCCATCCTTTGTTTCAGGGAGTTTGCCAATGGAAATTAGATTGTGTAGCTCTGGATGTATCGAGCACGAAGTATGGAATTTCATATTTGAAAATAACTTTGACACTTTAATTTTGCCTGAATGTTGCCATTTTCACTGGTGATGTGTACCAAATATCAAACTCAAAATGGCTTTTTATGTGAAGTTTTAATGCCTTTCTCATTTCAGGGAAACTCTTCATTCTTTTGTCCGATGTATTTTAAATCCTAGGGGTAATTTGAGTGATAAAATCGGTTCTATATGAATTGTGTACGTTATGATATTCAACGATATTGTCTGATTCGGCGACTCTTTCGATTTAAAAGCTTGCATGTATCTCTTTAGAATTAAGTTAATCATTAATAAATTGGGTATTACCTGCTTTGTGAAAAACGAATTTGTACCTTATCCTGTAAATTCAATGATCGGTTAATAATTCATCAATGAATTATTGGTCATTCAAATATCTTAGTAAACCAAAGAGCCTATAGATAACTTTTTGACACTCAGAAAAGTTGAGTCTGTCATTCTCAATTTCCGTAATATTTCAGCATAACTTTTCGAAACCTCTCTCTATGCATGGAGTGATCTCATGACCAACAGTTCCCGGGCGCGATTATTCCATTTCTCGACTGCACGCAGTAAAGTAAACCAGCCGGCAGCGGAGTAAAAATAAATCTCCTCGCTCGTGTTTATAGCCTCAATCTCTCCTCCGTCATCTCTCGGTGAACGCAAGCTCCGATCCTTGCAAGACGGGTCCAGCGCGAACTGGAAAAGTAAAAAAAGATGAAATAGCCATCCTGGGCAAAGCCGTTGGGCCGCTTCGATCAGGGTGCACTCTTTTTTTAGTTTTCGAGTGTTGTCTTAACCCCACCAGAAAACAGAAAAATGCTCCCTCCTCCTCGCCCTCCCCCTCTCCTCTTCCCCCACCCCTCTCACAGTTGACCGAAGAATACGAAAAGAAATATCTGCTCACCCCCCTTCTCTGCCTGTCTCTGTTTTGCCGTCCAAGGCACTCTTCTCTTCTGTGTTTGTTGCAGACAGCGGGGGGGAAGGACGAACCGGACGCGGTCTCTGGAGGTAGACTCGATATAAGAGAGGAAAAGGTGGAAAGAGAGGTTGTAAGGCATTTGAGAGACTGGGTGAGAGGCGCGCAAAGAAACTAAAGAGCCGCCCTCCAGGTAAATCCTAAGTATCCCCGGAAGACATAGCTAGTTGGCTCGAGTTCAACCTTGTAATCCCGCTTCCATCCAAAGTCCCACGCCCCCGCAACACCAGTTTTAACCTCTTCTTCTAGTTCCTCCCCTTTTTTCGCACACTTTTTTGTCCTCCTTTTTTACGTCCTCCTTCATAGTCTCCCCCGACACCTACCCGCACAAGGAAAAACCCCAGCTTCAGCCGAACCTCCATTTTTTTCTTTCATCTTTCGTCTCAAAACTTCTCTGCAACGCCAATCTCTATGATTGCCGCCGCCTCTTGAGGCGACTGTACGATTCCTCACTTCTTTTTTCTGCGAATCCTCACTCGATCGTCCAAAAGACATCCACTGCCACGTCTCCTCTCTCAAACGTCGGGTTTTTTTCCCTCCTTCTTCCGACGCCTTCCTCCGCGGATATTGCCTCCCTATCTCTTTCTTTGCTTCGTCTCTTTGCCTTTTTTGTATCCTTCCTCGAACCCACCAAGTATCGCCTCACCTCCAAAAATACTTCTCACGCACGGACGAGAGTAGCGTTTGTGATACGCCAAACTGACCTCCCCTAATCACAATACTATGTAACTGATATTTTAAGTTCGTTGAGTTTAAGCGCATCCTCACATAATCATTTAATGTAAATACAGTAAAACTAGCCTTATAAGGTTTTTCCAGCATTTAAATACTCCATTAAACTCAAGTATAATAACTTAAATATATTAATAAAATGTACGACTGATTGAAATTTGAGCATGTATGCCACTTTAATTTCAGACCGATTAAAACAAGGACTATTAAATGTTATACTGCAATTGAACTTAATCATTGAAATTTTGAGGAATGAATAGATGGCTACCTTTTCCAGTACATTCAATGAAGACTAATCTGGCGCTGCATATAAAATATTAAGTTGCAACATCTGAGATCGTTAAAGCACGAATATTTGTGCCTTTAAGACTACATTTATTATAACGTGAAGATTGTGATGTAACGCCGGCCGCTATAGTCTCTAAATATACACGAAAAAAATTGAACATCTTTGTTCTTTCTGATTGATGAATTCTCTCAATATCTCAGCCGAACCGGCAATGTCTATGAGATAGTCTCACAACTATAATATTTCCCAATAAAGCGAAAACTAAAATCCATTAACTTTGTAAGTTCCGGAATGACATGTTACGCCAGCAAAGTCCGACGCATTTAAAGTACGCAAACAAAACCCTCGATACGACATCAATATCCGACGCAGTCGTGTAAACCACTCTTTTATACCTCCCTTCACTCTATTCTTCGCGTGATTAATAGCACCTCAATTTAATCAATCTTCTTTCTGCCGACCGCGAAACCTCTTCCAACGAATCCCTCCATTGCCCCTCTCCGTGGCACCATCTCAAACCACGCTCATATCAATCACATATTCAGTTCAATCTCTTTTCAGTTCGTTTCCCTCTTTATTTTCTTTATCCATTCTCCTCCTTTAAAATGCTTTCTGTCTCTTCCTCGTCCATCCCTGAAAATCCTCTTACTCTCTCTCTATCTCTTTCTATCTCTCACTCACCACCTGTGTTACTGTCACATGCCTTGCGTGTGTTAATGTGTGTGCGTGTGTGAGTATTAGTCTCTCTGTTGTATTTGTTGTGAGTTTTTGTGTCGTCTAGTGTTGTCCGCTAACTGTCTCTTTCCGCGTATTTAACACTCTAACCCTCCTGTGTTGCACTAAAAACGAAACACATTGGTTTTTTGAAGCTTTGATTTTTATCGTGGTATTTATGAAATGACCGTCATTTGTGTTTTTAAAAAATCCTCGCCTCTCCTAGCAACTGGCTGAAAAAGTAAGACTTTCGGCAATCCTTTAAAAAAAATGAATAATTTCCACAAACATAACCTAGCTACGTAAATTTGTTAGCTAATTTTCCTTTGCTGTTTCCCACTGTTACTTAAGTTCTAGATAGCTTAAATGTTGTAATTAGGGTATAGCTGCTTTGTCGTATACTACGTCACATGACTGAGATATTTGTAATTTTTTCCCTTTTACTAAACTCTGTGTGAACGCATGGTTTCATTATTGTCTCACAACATGTTGTAAACAGGATGTCATTACTCGAGTACATGATTCATGGATTTATTCATCAACGTTTACCCATGTTCATATACCCCCCCTTTCATTTTCGCCTCGCAGATGATCCGCACGTCGAAACTCATTATAGGACTTCAAGCGGAAATTTTTCGGGCCCCGTCTAATTAATCGCCACCGATCCCCACGCACTCAAAGTATAGAGAAGAGGTGAGCGCAAACGGAAAAATAATTGATGTCCTCGTCCAGGGAGCGTAGAGCAAAGAATTTCCCACGAGGGGGAGAAGGGCTAACTGAGGCAGCCCACGGTCACGTGGGACTCGAGCAAAAGAATCCTCACCCGCAATCCCAAATTGGGCTCCATATTTCAGAACGCGTTGGGCAGCGTAACTGCCCAGGAGAAGTTTCCCCCCCTGGTCCCTGTACTGTCCAACCAGTCCCAAATCCAAATGACCCCTTTAATTTCCCTTAACATTTCACTTCTCTTTTGCCTTCTTATTTCCCATCCTGAAAACACCCATGTCGAAAATCTTTTTAGCTATCATTGGTACCAATTATTAGACGCAACCAAACTAAATAAAGCGGTTAATGCTTGCATTCTTTCCACCTAATGGCATCGTCGATATCAGATCTTCCGTAAAGATTAAAATTTCAAACCTCTTTATCTAACGGGTCCATCGTTAACTCTGCTCTATAATTCATAAATCAGTATATACTCTCAAAAAGTAGTTTATTTACTGTAAGACGTCAAATCTAGATTGTGGGATATGTCTTGCAAAATTATTTTTCTGTGCTAGTTAAAATCATGCTTTTACTACTGAAAATATTTCATTTGCTCACAGAACAAAAGGCAATTTAAAAGTTCTCTAAACTCGGAAACCATTAAATCTAGGTAATTATGAAATTAAATGAATGATTTTTTGAGAATTGAGCCAAGATGCATACAACTTCAATAGAATATTTGCCTGTTTTTAATTATTAAATATTAAAATATTGTATATTTGCATACTGTAAATTGTAATATCACCTTAGAAATGATAATGCAATAATTTCTTAAGTTTCGAAACACAGTTACATTACAATGATAAATGAGAAATTAATCATAGACGAGTTTCTCTCGGTGATTCCACTTCTTTTTCTTATAAGCTTGCGGAAGAAATGCTTCACCGTGTAGTTTCAAATGAAGTATAGTATAGTTTTAAGAAAGGACTAAAAAATATATCATTTATAATTTAATTTCCTACCAATGCCTAAATGACATGCTAACTTTCATTAAAAGTTGTCCAACTCTCAAACCATTGAAGATGCTCAATTAGTTCCGTCTCGTTTTTCACAAAATTTCCGAAAAAATCTCCGAAACAACGCGTATGCGCAAGCTTCAACTTCCCGCTGATTCTGCATTCAATGTGATCGACAGGTGGGAGTTACATATTCGAAGCCAGCTTTTCATTTCTCGTGCTATACAGCATCTTGTAATGCATCTTTTAATCCGCCAGGTGCTTAGTATTCTTCACGTCGTAATCTTTTAATCAACCGGTAATTATCACCATCAACGAATCTCACTCAAAATCGCAGTCAGTTCCTTGTTACGCCTCGAAACCAACCCTTGCCAAGAAAGCTGTCAAGAATATGGACAGCCTTCTGGTATATTTCTCCCTTTCTCTCCCTTCCATCTCTATTTTTCACGCGTCACTTCCCGTTCCGCATCTATTCGCAGCCCCTAATAATTACATTTTGCGCGAATCCCGGCTGTTTGCCTTTCGACCACAATCTCTCTCCCCCGCAGCGACCTTTCTGTCATTTCAAATCCGTCACCCCTAAAATAATCCGGAGCGCGCGAATTAGAGGCGCAAACAAATTTTAAATGTTTGATCCTCGGGACACCTTTCCGTCGCGCCGAAACAAAACCCGACATTTTTAGTCGGCGGCATCCGCCGATTAATTAAATTTCGCGGAAGGAGTTAAACAACCATCCGGCTGTTTGTTTTAATCCGGCGATTTGGAAAAAGCGGGACCGCTCGAGAGCAAACAATCCGCGACATTATAAAAACAAATATGTTTTGCATTTGGGCGTCTCGCGGGATCCAGGCGATGAGGTTAGAGAGGAACAGCGTTTTGCGGTCATTGGGCGTAAGGGGCTAATGACGTGTGTGTTTATTCGGCGAACGGAGCTTCGGAATCGACGGCACACAGCACTCCCTTGCGGGTCCATCCCTACGCTCTCCTCAATCCCGGCTCCTGCAGTGTTTGCGCTTGCTAATGGGCGACGTATCATTCGTTGCGCGCGGGCGACTCCAGCGACAGAGTCCCTCAGCAGAATGCCAACGCCCTCCCCATCTTCGTCTACGCTCCTAAAACCTAGCTTTCCCTTCCCAGTTTTCATCATTTTTCACCAGACCGTTTCATCTCTTTCCATCGCTGCTGTCTGTCTATCCATTCCTCGATGGGATTTATGTTCCTCGCTTTTTCAATCAGGCTGCCCTTCCCCACTTCTATCCATCCCGCCTTCTTCATTGTTCTTTCTTTGCCACCTTTCAACTTGGGCAATGTCATTTCTTCACCTTTATTGAATTCGTATTCATCCACTCATGACTTATATCCTTTCTCCTACCATCTCATTTCTTTTCATCTACGACTTTTAACTCTCGAGGAATATGCAATATCACAATTGCCATAACTTCACCATTGCATTCATTCATATTCATCTACTCATGTCTTATTTTCTGTCTCCAATCATCTCATTTCTATTTGACTCTCAAGGAATAAACAGAAGAGACAAAACACCGGGACTCGAACCCAGATATTCAACTTTCCCTAGAAACTGGAAGATCTGGATTCGAGTCCCAAGCCCATGTAATGTTTTCACTTGGTTTATTCCTTGGTTTTTTCTAAGGTCATGGCTTCTCTTGCAAGTTTTATCATTTCCTTGAAGTTTTTACTCCTCCTCACTATTTTTTCCCAGTTCTACCTCTTATCTTTAATCCATCCTTCTAAGAATGCATTCCTCCTCCAAGCCTATCCACCTCCTCCACTTTTCATCTCTTCCACTCTCACCTCTCTCGTTGCATCCCACCGTCTTCCTCTCCATAAAAAAATACCCCCTCGTCTTCATCTCCCATCCATCCGCACCTATCCCTCTTTTATCATCTTCATTCAATCTTCAAGTGATATCTTTCTCCCTCGTTCACTCAACAACTTTTCCTTCCTTTCTCCGGCCCAAAGTGTTTTTCGCTCCCCTCCGTCCACTCTCCAACTCCCATTTTCTCCCACATCAAATCTCCACCTCCTCATACAATCTCCATCTTTCCCGCCGTCCGCTACTCATCTCTAAACTTCTCCCACATTTTCATCTCCGTCCTCTTTTCCTCCAAAAGACCTCTCTTCCACGCTGGTGTGCCCTTCCCTCCGATCTTGGACCGTCCCTTTCCAGAGTTGGACAGTAGAAGGAGGCGTGCAGCGAAGAGAGGCCCTCTCTCAATGTACTAATTTGTATGCACCTACGTGTTTGTCACTAATTATTGTGTGTTGACGAAGTAATTTGTTCCATACGATACACAGACACGTGGAGCATTGTATGCGTTTCCACTTCCCACCCATAATCTTCTTCCCTAGCTCTCTCCCTCTCTCTCTTTCCTTCCCTCTTACGTTTATCCGGCGTGTCGTCCCTCATTCCGCTTTCGACGAGCTTCCGTGATTGTCTCTCTCCCTCTCTCACCAGTAGCACCGCCATCTTTGCGATCCATGCCTCTTATCCTTCATCGATGTTCGTATGAATTCCTTCATCTTCTCTCTTTCCATCACTTTATCCACGTCTGTTCTCTCTCATTCGCCATCCCTTTGTCATCACTTTCTGCCTCCTATTTTCATTCACTTTCAACACAAGTTCGACATTTCCCACGAAGCTTAACTTTGGTAATAATTAAATCCTAAATCTTTTTTCTGTGAAACCTGTTTATTATTTTTTGTCCGGGTATTTTCTGATATTTCACAGAAGAAAACAGACAGTCGATCATACATATTAATAAAAGGAAAACAATTTACTGTGATTCCATTTACTTGAATTCAGAATTCGAAAAATACCAAACTTTATAATTTTACATGAATTATATTACTATATTATATACAGGATGTTTGTAAATTCATCATTCGATTGTATAACGCTGTATTTAAATTATAATATACAAACATAATTCAAAATTAAATACACCTGAGATACCTATAACACTTGTAATAATCTTAAAAATATTGAACGTATCTCAAGAGTATTTAATTTTAAATTATATTTGTATATTAATATTTCATTTAAATGCAGCGTTTGAAATTTGTATTATGGCTTTTTAAACACAATGTACTTCATTTTAGAGCTTTCTCCAAATAGCTCAATTATTTTTTGTTCTGTTTTAGAAATGGCTTTTTATTTAAGATAACAGAAAAGCCTCACTGGTTTCTTTTTAGCGATATCCATTCAAACTTCCTTCTCCGAGTAGAGTAATCCATTTAAGATCAATACACTATAGAAAACATCTCATTACTTTAATTTTCAGCCTTATTCCATTTTCTGGTTACCTTCGTCCATCGAGGCGAAATCATCCGCCAAATGTGCAAATGTATCACACCCTGCCTTCAATCTCCATCATGCCTATCAAGAAGCTATTTCAAGGAGCGAAAGTAGATATCGTGTGACCGCACGGCACCTTGTTTTCTTTATCAAAAATACGTTCTCAACACCAAAAAAATATATTCCAAACACGAAAGTCACGTATACGCCACATGATTCCGTACAATCCAAAGCAAATTTGCATGCCACTTTATCTTGTGCATGATCATGATCTTTTTTCGTTCGTTCTTCCATTTTTTTGAGTGCGTTCGAGAAGCAGAATGCGTGCAGACATGAGATTTGATTTAGTCGTATCCGTGCAACAGTTTCTTTTTTTTAATATGTGTGTATTTTTGACCGTTTCACTTGAACAAATCTGCACTCCTTTTGAAGCTTTGAGAAAAAAATTGAAAACAGCCCTCCGCGTTGAAAGTGTTACCATGACTTGACTCGTGTGTCACTGTTTCCTTTCAGAAGACAGAAAACTTTTCGTGGGTATGCTGAGCAAGCAACAAACAGAAGAGGATGTCCGTCAGCTGTTCGCGCCTTTTGGATCGATCGAAGAGTGCACGATTTTGAGAGGTCCCGACGGAACTAGTAAAGGTAAGGAAAAGAAAGGTTTTCCATTTGCCGCATTTTCAATTGGATTTGGGCCGTTCTTCAAAGCCAACTTTGATTTCACGGCGTAAAGGGCGTTGGCATTTTCCATCTTGCCTCATACCCAAGCCCGATTTGTTTCTTTGAAGCTCTTGAATTCATCCAGTGTATATTTAATAATTTTCATCTTTTAGTTGATGTTGTTTCCAGAACTTAATATATACTTAAATGTGTATCAAGCACATTTTGCCAAAAATGGTTTGATCTGAAATTTTATCTTCGTGCTCTATACATTATATACTTCGTTGGGAAAAACTTTGATGTATTCCAAAGAAAAAAATCCTCTCCTTGGTGTTAATTATTAATCATAATTATAGATAACGCTTCTAAAATAGCTCAAAAATTACAATGCATTACATGTCCGATTACGCAGTGTTGCTATGTCATCAATTGTGTACAAGAATTAATACCACGTATCCGATTGATCATACGAGAATGTTACAACCTATGTTGGATTGTATCTTGGACACAATCACATGATGTAACTAAGTTGCTACATCTGCCATGTATTGCATTCTCTATGGTATCTTAAAGGAGTTAATGAAATGTTGTTAAGAGCGTTTTCATTTGTTATATCATTTTATCGATTTAATATATTTAAATGTAATTTTACTTACTAATAGTATACTTTTATTACGATGAATATTGTGATACGCTTATGTGCTTCAATGTTATGTTACGCTTCGCTTATAGTAGTAAAACTATGTTCAGATTTAAGATAAATTAAGAGTTCTGTCTGAAGTAATACTTTTCTGAAAAGCAAGTTCAGATGCATTCTTTTCTTCCCTGATGTCAACAGTTACAGCAGATGATGTTGGCATGTACGATGTACAACGTCAACAGTATTATCATAAGTTATAAATGAATAAAATGTATAGCTTTCGTCTCACTAATATTCTTCAGGATTTGTGTATCCATAAATACTGTAATCAAGGAATACGACCATGGCGGATGACATTGTGATCGATTGAATTTTATTAATCTTTGAATTTCAAGCAATGAGGGAATGCCATTTTTTCAGAGACGTAATCGGAATATTATTTCGAAAGGTTACGGTAATTAAATATTAGGAAATATTTTCTGTTTTGCCTGCAATGGAAAGAAATAGCGTTACTTCTCATTATCTAATCATGAACTGAAATACAATGAATATTTCAACCCTCATTCGTGGCATTATTCAAATGTGATTGAGTGTTTAACATCACGTTTCATATATAGTTACTTCGCATATCTGTGACGTACGAATCGCGTTACAGTACGTGCATTATTTAAGTAGGAACACCACCTGGCATTCCTGTCTAATTCATTATGTAAATCATGATCGCGGTGCTGCTAATGCCTTGGGGATCATCCTCGTCACGTTATTGATAACGACGTTGTTTATTAATTCCCGACTTTAATATTTATCTTTTTGGAGAAATCATTTTAAAGTTTGGTCCAGCTTGATTCATGGCCGTAAAGCTGAAATCACTGGTACATAAGTTAAGAATAGTAGCGTTATAACGCGTTTCGCGAGAGTATCTCGAGGAATCAATTATTCATTTGAAATTAGAAATTAAATTTAGGTACGAAATTTAACTTTATTTTTAGATAGTTTACTGTGAGAGGATATCGGCTATTATTTTAGTGACTCTAGAGCAGGGGAAAGATATAAGCGGAAGCGAGATAGGATGGAGAGAGTAGCTTTATATCTCTGTGCCACTCCACGAGGCGCCTACTGTTTCATTCTGGACCCAAAGTGGCGCACAACGACCCTTTTGGTCTCTCGTTCTATTTTTTTATCGGGAGAGCTCTAGTAATGCATATGCTAACAGACTGGATTCTATCCTGTGTCACTAAGTGTGATTGTCCCAGTGCACAAAGTGACTATTCTAGAACGTGAACCGCCTATCCGTGACACAGTGTATCGGATCGCGTCCTGTGCCGCGACATTTTAAAATATTCCTTTCCTCCGAAAAGATAGCTGTGACGCTGAATTTCCCTCAGTCTTAGAAAAGCAAAGAGCATAGACTTATTTTCGGATTGGAAATGTCTGATACTGTATTGTCTGAAAAAGTTGTTTAAATCTTCTTGTTTCTTCGCGTTACACTGGCTTTTCATTTTAATTCTGGGACAATAAAAGAGTGGGAAGAGACTAATTCGTTTATTTAGGTGATCATATGGATACATTTTCAGTTATCTTGCAACTCTGGGATTAAATTCGTTCTTTCCGTATTTAATTTTATTTTTATGTGCGTATTTTCTATCTGTATATTATTGCGCTAATTTTCATATTTAATTCTCGCGGAGAATGTTATTGAATTAAATATATATCACTGGAAATATCTCGTAATGCCTCGTACTGTCTAAAAAAAATTCTGTTTAAAATCTCGTTGTTATTGCTTCGTGTTACACTAATCTGGCATCTAGTTTCTAGGACCACGTAAGAATGGAAAGAGATAATTTCGTTCATTTAGATCATCATAAGAATAAATTATAGTTATTACGCAACTCCAGGATGAAATTCCTATTTTCCATCGATATCGAGTTTGCTTTTGCTATGGGTAATTTCTTTCTATAAGTTATTATACCTATGCCATATTTAATTCTCCTGTTGTAAATTCCCAAATTAAATATCTATCTCCTTTTGCACAATTCGAGTCTTCAATTCCGCATTTTCTTCACATTATTGAGGCAAAATAGATGAAATCCCGAGAAACTAATTATCTTAATCAGGTACAAATTCAAGACTAAGCATTCCGCATTTACCTAACGTCATTACCAGAAGGACATTCCGTAAACAAAGCTGTTAACATTAAACTTGGACGACGTTGCTGAGAGCGACAAAACCTCAGAGCAGCCGTTTCCAAGGCGTTCCGAATCCCCTCCTCCGCCAAAGCGGCCAAGTATACATATCCTTTATGACGAACGCGAATTCCAAATCTCTCGGCAGCAACTCGGGCCGAACAATATGCACTTTAAGAAACGAATCAACATCCCACGCGAGGAACGGAAACCCGGACTTAAAGGAGCGTTTATCCATCCCTCGCCCGAACGAGCCCAAGGCTCCACGCATCCATCTCTTCCTCGCTGTCAGTCGAGAGAGAGAGAAAAGGAGGGGGTATGAGGGAAAGGGAATGAGGCGACTATGAAAGAAAAAGAATGGCGGGAGGAAGAAAGGGCGCGTTTTATCCCACGGATGAATTCGTGTTCTCTTTTTTTACGAGGACGCGATGCGTGATTGATTGGGTGATTGATCCTCTGAGCGTCTATCACTTTCCTCGCCACCGACGAAGCCTCGATTTCATCTCTTCCTCCCCAATTCATCTCCGCCTATCCCAGAACACACCTCCCTCTTCCCACCCCCAGAATCACCCTTCCTCCGCACGCTCCCCACTCTAAACCTCGTCATCAATCTTGTTTCGCGGTTTAATTACGAATTAAAAGTCGGAACGGGTGCGGAGAGATCTTATTAAAATCGCGCGCTTCATTCCTGAAATAAACCCTTTTCCTACTTTTTTCTGTTTTTCGTACGCGGAAAAGACGGGACTCTCCGCCGCAGTCCCCCGCCTTCCTCCACGGGAATGGAAATTTTTCGCGGGGAAAAAAATAATCGCTCGTCTCACCTCGTCGCCGCAATATGGGCTATAGCCCAAACCAGATTCTATTTCCGCGTAATGGCGCGGTAAACTTTTATGTTACGATGGCCGAGGAAAAGGCGCCGTTCGCACTTTAAATTCACGTGATTTCAAGAGGGAAGGGAATAAGAGCGATCGTAAAGCTGATATGAGGTCGTACTTCTTCCGCGTATTGCGTCACGGATTCCGGCGTCACGTTTTTCGTCCCCCCGGAATCTCATCCGCTAGAATTCTCGGAAATTTCATCTTTTTCCCGCCCAAAGTCTCGCCGACCGCGTTTATGGCGCTGCCTTTGCTCGAGGTCTCGACGGGGACACCTCCGCTAAATGGCCTCGAAGGAAAAAAGGGAATATTTCCGACATAATTCCGCTCGATTCGCCAAAATAATGGATTTATTCCCTCTCCAGGTCCCTGTAATCCGCTCCTTTTTTATCGTTCCTAGGGAACGGATAGCTTTCCAAATCTCCATTCCGCGCCATTTGATTCCGCGATCGCCCAGATCGATTCGATTCGATTCTCGAGACCCTCCCGCATCAGCATTGCCGATCCTCGTTTCATTTTTTACTCCACCCAGGGAGCGCGGCGTAATATCCCACCGCACTCGTTGTCTTCCGTTTACCCGGAATGGTTTCTAGATTCTCCGCAGAACTAAGTTTTTCGGCGCAGTCTATATCTTATTCCCCAGCGCCGTTCGCGATATAACGCCGCTTCCCGCCGAAATTGAAGTCGAGCTGGAAGTTATGGAGGAAAGGATGGTTTGAGGGGGGTTTAGTGAGGACATTAAGAGAGGGAGTGTTTCCCTGGCGGCCAGCCGTGTTATCTCCACGTCACATTAGCTACAAAACCCTTTCCGAGCCAACCCAAAAACTACTTAGAGCACGCCTCAACCCACACCCCGCCCTCTCGCTTCAAACTCCCGAAAACCTTGGCCAATCTCGGCGCGCTGCAAAGTGCCCGCGATATTAAAATCTATTCCCCACATTGCCTCTAAGTCACCCTTCCCTCCGCAATCCTCGCCCATTCCGCTCCTTACCCCGTCCCTTTTTTATCTTTTCATTCGCTCTGTATCCCGTTCCCCATTTCTCCCTCTTACGGTCCACGGCTCCCTTTCTACCCAGCCTTAAGGCTCCTTTGTCCTACAGTTTTAATTTTCATCCTCATCCTTCCATTGGGTTGTGCCAAACGTCTCCCTGGATGTCCCATTGACTTTCCCTCAATGTTGAGCGCGGGAGATAGAGGGGGCGGGGCGGGAGGAAGGAGGACAGATAAGGGAATTCGGGTGTTTTTAGGGGAATGAGGAGGGATTTTGAGAGAGGAGGGTGGGGTTTGGATTCTGGGAGCGCGGAGGGTCAGATAAGCAGCCAGGTGACTACGCTGGAATGTGCTGGACCCAAAAAAAGACTAAATCACGCCCTGATACGGATGCAGATTGGTCATTATTTTTGGAGATTGCGGGAAAATTATTTCGATTGAATCGGATAAGAAGAACTAACTGAAATACACAATATTATTATGGAACGTGAGGATTGCGTTATTATAATTATTTTCAGCATGATTTGATTGACTTCGACAAATTTGTAATCGTTTTGTAAAGAAACGCAGGTTTTTCTGATTAAATTTAAGAATGGAGTTCTCATAATACTTTTTTTGCTACTGGAATTTATCTGCTGATCTCACATCTTCATTAAAAAAATCATCACTTAGGCGGATTGATAAAATAGATATATTCAGTACACAAAATTGCATGGTTGGATTTATTATACTAATAGCATAGATATTAAAGATACATTCTGATAAAATCATTTCCTCTTTCACAACAAGGTCTAATAGATCTTAAATTTTATAGATCTATAGCAGCATAGCGTTAGCTCACAATTCCAATTTCTGTGTATTATTTCATAATTTTTTCGTTGAATTCAAATAACAGACAAATTTATGTTCGTAACTATTCGTAAAAAAACAAAGATAAAATTGAATCCTGAATATTTTTTTCGGAAAAAAGATTTAGGATTATAATAGAATATATGGAAAGATTTATAGATAGTTCTAAAGATTTATATGCAAGAATAGGGAAGTACTGGAGGATTAATTAATTACAGCTAGTTCAATAACACACAACGATAGGAATATTCGTTTAACCATTTAAAACGAAAAGATTCAGTTATTCCATTGTTTACAATAATAATTAATAACGAAGATTTCAAATTCATTAATAACATTTTAACCTTCATTACAACGGCAATTGGAAGAATTCTAGCTTGTACAGGCATTTTTAAACGTAGGTGATTAGTGGATTCATTTTATAAATGAGCAATCATTTTCCGTTCAAAGACATCTGTTCGCCTCATGCCGGAAGGTCTTAAAAATAAATCAATCATCTTTCTATCTTCGTCGAAGCTTCGGTGATTTTATGCCGATAGTAATAATTTCAAGGGATAAGCATTTGCGATACGTGCGAAATTTCATTTTTCGTCTAAACCAGTTAATATAGTTTTGACCGTTCCATTCATCAATACCTCCGCCATCTTTTTTATTCAAAGTTTCCCGCATGCCCATCTGTTACATCCTAAGCCCTCCAGATCCTCTCTCAATAAGTTTATCTCCTTCAACATCCGCAAGAAATTTTCTCCCATCGACGTGTTTCGCCATTTTCTGTGCCCTTTCACTCTCTGCCATTGCTCACCATCGGAATTCCTTTCCTTACTTCCGTTTCTTCTCAGCCTTTCCTGTCTTTCAATATTCCGAAACTATTACCACTGTCGTATCTCCTTCCATTCTTCATTATTCTCCCCATTTCTTCCTTCGACTTCTTCCCCTCTTTTTCCCTTTATTCGCTCTGAACAGTATCCCGGATCGAAAAATGGCAGTGGGAACGATTCAACCCTCCAATGAGGTACATTTCAATGGTAGAGTTAAATTCAAAAGGAAGGAGGCAGGATTATGCAAATCCTCTCACTCTATCTCTCTCTCCCCTTTCCTCTCTCTTCCATCCTCTTTCTTTTTCTTTTGTTAAACTAAATATATTCCTATTCTAATTTGATGCTTTCCCCTTGCTCATATTCCAACTAATTTCCCTTTCCATCTTCTTCCACATAATTACGAATGCTTAAAATTAAAGCCTCGTCACTTTTGGTGGCAAGTTTAATCGTATCTCGATAAAGGTCTATGCCGTTACATTTCTTTATTCTTCTTTTCCATATTTATTTCCTACTATTTTTTAAGTATGTATTGTTAATTTTTTCCTTATTACTGTATGAGTAACTACCACGAGCTTTATTATTTGGGTGGTGAGAGTGTACATGTTTTTCTCTCAGAAATATTTTATATTTGTATTTACTTTGCTCTTTTTACTAATCTCTAACCATTAATAGTGGTTAGAGATTATTTTTCGAGAAATATACTCTCCTTATACGTGTATTCGCGATTATCGATAGTCTGAGGATATCAGCACCGCTCTCTTACGCGCCGTTCCTCTGCGGACGTTTCCACACAGCAGACTTTTCCTTTTAGCGTACAGCTCCCGCATTACCCCCAGTTTTTACCCCAAAGTATCTTAATCCTCTAATTTCCCCGACTTAATTCTATTCTCGATATTACTAATTAAATGAAGAGGCGGTGGACGGAAGAATAGACTTTCCCTGTCCAAATAAAAGGCGTTAATTAATCATTGGACCAATCTTTCGCTATCTCGCTCCCTCATCTCTCTCTCCCATTCCCTGTTTCTATTTTCTCTCCTCTTTCCTCCACACTTCCTCTCCTTCTTCCACTTGGGGCGTGGTCTCCGGCAAAAGGTTTGAGGGATACAGAAAGAGCGGGAAACAGAAAACAAATGAATCCGTCGCTAAAAAGTCCTGCGCCACCTCCCCGAAGGCGGTGCACCGTCGGAACGACGCTATTCCGCGGTGTCGCGGCGGCAAAAAATACCCTCGGCGCAGCACTCCGCTAGGCCGCGACGCCTTCGAAATGGTGGAGGATGGAGAGGAGGGTGTGAGGGGAGAGAGAGAGGAGGTGGCGGCAGAAGGAGGAGTGGCAAGGGGAAGGGATGCCCCTTGGAAGATGGAAGTGGTAGTGAAATTGAATTCCACTTTGAAGTGCACGGAGCCCGAAACTTACTTGTGGCGGCGGGCGAATAGGCAGGGAAGGGGGCCGAAAAGGATGGTATAGGCCGAAGGGTTTTCGAAAAGGGTGACTCCTCCAGTGGGAGATTGAAGAATGGGAGGGAAGGTGATACAAGGAGAGCGTATGTGGGGCGAAGATGAAAGAGGCGGCTCGAATGAGCTGTTGGGAGCCCATCTCGAGGGACATTTTGATCCAAAGACGTTTCGTACCGGTGTTAGCCGCCTTTATAAGGGTGACTGACTGCTCAGGTCATTCCTTATCTATGAGTGGTATTACGCCCGAGGCTGTGCTATTAGAGAGCGTAATTATCAACAGAGAGTTCAAAACTACGTGGGAGTCATAACGTCTTGATGGTGTACTCTCTGGGTTAATTGAAAACCATGGCTGGTCAGGTACGTGAGGGATGTTCACCAATATCGCGACGAAATGAGCAAAACTTTGTAATACCTGTGTGCTTAGTACAAACTAATTAAGATTGCTATATAGATCGGTTTCGAATCACTTACATCATACTCTGAATTAAGAAGTGGATAAATACTATTTTTGTACTATTAAATTTTAAAATCATACATTTTTACTCTTATAGTTTTAGATTAAGTTCCATAGTAGATAGTGCTTAATAATTCGATGAAGAAATTGAAGAACCGATTTTTACCTTCCGTTTCAAACGCAATACCACTTCTCAAGGAGAAATCTAACGTTTAAAAATTTCAAATTTTTCATGTATTCCTCATTCTTAAATAAAAGCTAAAATTCTGTTCAATATATGTTCATGCACGAATCTAAGAATCCCTATAGCTAAAGAAGAGATTAGCATTCTTTCTCAATGTTAAATGTCTTTAAAAGTACTTGAAGATAAGGAATAATTTCTTCAAACGAGCTTGAAAGCATTTATTAAGAGCAGAGGGATATTATTTAAAAGAAGTAACTTCTATTATAATAGCAGTGATTCACCAATGGAAAATATACTAAGAAATTATGTGCATCGGGCATAAATATATTAACTTATGATTAAAAGAATTTAATTAATGAATGCAGTATACAAACTGGCAGGGATCAGGTTTGGAGAAATATTTTGTATAATTTTATATGCAAAAATCTAAAATAGAGAGTTTTTTGATGGAATGTTCTTTATAATTTCATTCATTCCATCTTTTCATCATATATCGTTTGAAAATAATGAAGCAGTATTGATTGGCTCGATATTATTTGGTATGCTGCTCTAGATCTTTAATCCTATATTATTGGATTCCATATTTTCGGTTGAGACATTCTTCAATTAATAAAATAATCTTGGATAGAATATTCTTAAATAAAATAATCTTGGTTAAAATATCCATTGATGAAACAACTTTTCATTCCGTACTCTAAAATAAATTTTTTGAGATATTCTTTGGATATATCATTAAGCACAGCCATTGAGCGTGGACGAACTTACGCGTTTAAACCTGACTAATGTCAAAAACGTAACATCGTCTAACGAAATGTCCAAGTAATGAGAGGAAACCAAGTTAGTAGGGGGACAAAGATAGGGGGAGATGGCTCCGAATTGCGTGGAAGAGGCGGCAGAATGAAAAGAAAGATCCCCTTTCATGTTGTGTCGACGCGTCGTGGGGAAAAAGAGGGTTAGTAGACAATAGGAGAAGTGGGAGGGTGTGATAGATTGGGAGTAGCGGGATTTCTGCAGAGAGGCATGCCGCGGCGTGAATGGGTCGCTGCGGATACCATAATGGTGGTGAAATCGTCGGAATGACGAAAAGCTAGAGGTTATGCAGGCGGTGATTAACAAAACAATGGGATCCGTTTTTTATTATCGTGGTCCTCGACACGCTAGGCTGCCGCGAGAGACGCCGCTTCCATTTATTGCCGAAAAGGATTCTGGTCCTGCAGAGCGATTGGCAGACAGGCATCTGAAATACGGGTGCTCTTTATTCGGCTTGGGCAGGTGCTAGAGTGAATAAATTGATGGATGAGAGCGGCGAAAAGGGTGCGGAAGGGAGCTCTTGGGCACACCTCAAGCGAGGAAAAAGTACGCTCTTTAAGTTCCCGAGAGTTCTATATTTTATCCGAACGACGTTTGCGTCGTGGATGGATCTCCCGTATAAACTTTAACGTAATTGTTAACAGATGGCTGGTGTGAAATGTGCAAAACTAACTAGCAGCCAAAGAGCAGTGGCGTCGTGAATTTCTAAGGCGAATTCATGTGTAACATTTAACACGAAAGATATATCTTCTTTAGTTCCGATTTCGCCATTTTACTTCACGTATGTTTTATATCAACATAGTCTCTCACATCACTAACTAAATTTTAAAATAAAGGCCCGTCATAAAATTCAACCTTGAAATTTTATCATCGTTCGATTGCGCAGTATTTCTGTTTTGTATTAAAATTGTTCAAAACTGAAAAATCGTATCAAAAATTAAAGATAGACTTTTCAGCACTTTTTCAGACGTTAATTACCTTCGTATTTATGGTAATCAAGTTGCATTTGGGGCAAAAAATTGAAACCTTTTCGTAAAAGAATATTAATTTTAAGCCTTTTTGCTGCGCCCTTGGGGCAAATATGAAGTGCAAGCAGTCCTTCCTTTCCTCAAATAGGACAACTGTATTTCTGTGCGCTGACACTTTAACCGTATGATTTGAATGTATCCGCAGAATCGTTTGCCGTCCTTAGGTGAGTTTTCAGAGAGGCTTCATTGTTTATCGTACACCTTTGTACCCTAGTATACATTACACTGAAGCTAAAGAAGGAGATTTAATCTCCACACTGCCATATTTTCTGCACCATAATCTTCTTATCGACGATAAATCAATTCGATTAAATTCAAAAGCTAAGGGATTCAGATCTCGAAAACTGGGTTATTCAGAAATTTGTAGACGTTCTACAACTTAGGGGAACTGATCTACTTCCTAAAAGAACCAAAAAAGAAAGAAACTCTGCGAAGGAGGGAGACATTGTTACATCGCAACCCTCTGCGAAAATCTCGCGATATCTTCGAGAAGGATCAAACCTTTTAGCTTCAACTCACGAGGCCCTTTCGTAAGGATATGTCGAAAAGGGAGCGAGATCACGGCCTGACGTAAGACCGAAAGGAAAATATTATTCGTGGCAGGGAACAGGACGGGGTCGATCGCGCAATGAAGGGAGTAAAATGGGCGGAAAAACGGGGGAGGAAATAAAAAAATGGCGGGGGAGAAAAAGTCGTAGTGGGTTTAAAGAGAGGGAAGCGGGCTTTTTTCACCCCTCGGAACGTGGAAGGAGAGCACGAAGAGGAAACGAGAGAGGAGAAGGAAGGAAGAAACGAAGAGGGAAAATAAGAAGAGGAGAGTAGATTAACTTGGGCTGCAAATGATTGAGTTTGAGCGGAGGGAAGGGCAAAAGACGTCGGGACGAAAGTAGATGTGAGCGAGGGTGTGTGTTTGTGTATGAATGCGTGTTAGAGGGCGCTCCGGGGGAGGGGAGGGGGGAGGGGTAGAGGCTGGAAATAAATTCGTTTTTCCTCGGAAGAGGAGCGCCCCAAATCGTCGCTCACGTTCGCGAGGATTTATAAAAAAAAGGTTCGAAATTTTTGATAAAAAATAATGCGCTCGGGAAGAGAGGGAGAGAGAGTTGAGGAAGTGAGTGGGAAAGTAAAAAGAGAAGGAACAGTTCGTGCGTGAATTGCGAAGTGCAAAGGGGAGGGAGGAAAAGAGAAGGGAGAAGGGTAGGGATGGAGAAAGGGGGAAAAGAGGGTGAAATGACAATCTGGAGTCTCATCTTGGTTCGCAACCCGCAATAAACTGCATAAATTATGAGTGGTTAGGTTCTTAGGTGGAAAGAATTATGGCAGCATAATGTAAGAGATACCATGAGAGCAGGTTCGCATATAAAATGCGAACACCAATTCTATATCGGTCACTGACGCTAAATGATACTCATAAAAGGTTTGCCTGTAGTGAAAAATTGTAGTGATTAAATATCTGCCAATGAGTGAAAATTTTCTGAACTAATAGGAGTTATGGTATCATAATATAAGAGATAATATGATGGTGAAACTTTACTTGTGATATTATCAGGTGCACGGTATGTTGTCGCATCAAATTCGAAATAGACATGCAAGAAAGAAAGCATAAAATACTATGAATGAAAATACCGCTGGGTTTATTCCTCCGAACGTGAGTGGCTTAAATGTCATAGATGTAAATATGTATGAATTAGAAATATCAGAGATCACGCATTTACCAGTTTCTCTGACGGAAAAAAGCTATTCCAAAATTCTTATTTAATGAAAGAATTGTCTTTGCAAGAAATAGTTACGGAAAAATCATTCTTAATTAAAGGTCGTGAGAATTGACAATTGTGCTTTGCAAACAAGTTATAATATCAATTACTGTCAAATAAATGCAATATGGATAGGGTAACATAATTACTTTCATACATCGCATTCTAGCAATAAGATAAATAAAGTGAATCATACATATTTATCAGAAATTAGATTTCGATTCTATACCAATCAAGTATAAATATTATTTAGCTGAGGTCTCCTCAATCGATTGAAATTTGATCTTTCAAGCGCGGTCGACCTAGCGTAAATCACCTTAGCAGGGAGATGTAAAGACGAGAAGTAATTCAAAGAAGTAATTCAGGAATTAATTCCTAACATACTGTTGAAGAGAGGGTGAAGTGTTGCAATGCTATGAAAGGAAGCGAGAAAGAAAGGAAAAAGGATGTGTCAGAGTAGAGGAGAGAAGAACTGCGCTGGAGAAACACTTCACCAAAGGCGATTAGGAGAGAATGTGAATTTTCTCTTTCAATCCCCGCTGTGCTCCGCCGCGACCCGCGCCCAGGAGTGAGAGAGAGATGAAGTTTTTTTCAAGTCGGGAACACTCGGCGTGTGACAAAACGTGGAAGTAAAAGAGATTGGAGGGATTGAATATGGAAATCCACAGTCAAAGAAGCGCTCTCCGCCTCTCCCCTCCCGATTTTAAATAATTCACCATTTTATTGGTTGATACACTTTGGGCGAATAATGACTACGGAATCGCGGTATTTTTTTCCTCAAAAGGGTGGAGAGCGAATGAGGGAGAGTCGGGGATGAAAAGGCCTCGCGATTTCTGTGCGCTGAAATTCACAGCCGCGTTCACGAAAGGAAAAATTCCCGTCTGCAAAGAGCGAAATAACTTTTGAGGGAGCCGACGCATTGGATTGTTCCGGCCGTGCGAGATTTTTTCCATGATTCCAAAGATATAAAACGCTGCGAAGAAAACCTTTGGCGCGAATTGAATAGCCTAATTAGGAAATCGCGCGAGTAATTCGTCGGTAAAAACTTCAGAAAATCCTACGTTAGCGACGCATCCGAAAAAGGATATGTATGTCTTATCGTCATGCGCTATCTTTCCAGTCCGTGGGAGATTCGATATATTACCGTTTCAAGCGAATCGTCCGTCAAGTTCCATAAAGTAGTCCTTTAACATTTCCTAAAAAATCAAATGGAATTTTTAAAGAGAATATGTAGAGATTGAATGGACGAGTTTGCTTTCCATTGACGAAGTGCAAGTGGAGTAAAGTATTGCCTGGTAGGGTGATGTACAGTGGGAACTTACCTCCCGGACCTCTACGGTAGCCGTGAAGGCCTACCAAGAACCCTGAAAAATTTTATGTTAAATAGGGAATGTAAAGTAATTAGATTAGTTTGAATTTATTGCCTTGAACACTAATAGATATATAAACAGTTACCTTACAAAAATGTAACTTGAAAGCTTCAGGTTACCTCGTAGGTTATTTGAGGCAACCGTCATACAGAACATAAATGCGTTGCAAATGACTGAAATTACAGAATTAGACATTTAATCGTTTGGAAAGACAATGACAACAAAGTGAACAATAAATGTTAATATTCGTAAATTTGTATAGATTATAGATAAAATTAGCTAAAATGTTAACATGTACTCCTTGTAAGGGAAATAACTTCATTTTAATAGTGCTCTTTTGTGTTTCTGTAACAGCTATCAACTACTTTTAGCTTTGGAGACAATTGTATTGTAGCTGTGAAATGTTGTAGTTAGTTGATCAATGTACTGTAATAATTGTATTGCTATAGCCAGATTATATGTGTTCTATAATAGTTACAAACGTCGAATTA
Organism: Sympetrum striolatum; assembly: GCA_947579665.1. Lineage (NCBI taxonomy): Eukaryota > Metazoa > Arthropoda > Insecta > Odonata > Libellulidae > Sympetrum > Sympetrum striolatum. Next base: position 26,612,729 of record OX388341.1, read on the forward strand.
TTTTAATTAGTACTGTGTCTAGTATTGTATCAGTGCATAGAATGGACATGTATAAATGTAAACTAGTTTTCTTTAATGTTACCACCGGACTATTGTACTATAATAACAAAGGATATCGCAGTAATTGTCCGGCAACGTCGCATAAAATAAACCATTCCCACTCGTAGATGGCGATATAATACATTACGAAATGGATATCGCCAGAATATCCCGATCGTTCTGTTTGTATGGCGGCAAAGAATACGTCCGCGGGGCGGCCATTCTGCCGATGGCATTTCGGAGCTGCGAAACCACATCCACAAATTAAATGAACTGCGCTCCGGCCCGCGTTTTGAGAGATCAATTTCACTTAGAGCAATTTTCGAGGAATAATGGAGCCCTCTCGATGAAATGGTCCGGCAAAACGCGGCGCATTTTCCGCCGAAACCAACGGAACGCTCCGGAGGACCGGAAAAGAAAATTTCGCCGCCGGATAAATCGCCGGAAAATATCCCGCGGAGGCGCGCGAGGCACGCCGCGGTTTTCGCGGCCGAAAAAAATCCCGAAGCGCGGAAAGAAAAGAGGCCGCGATCCCACGCCCACTTTAACACACTCTGAAATTGTTTTGCCACTCCCTCTTCGATCATCCCCCCTTTCTTGTCTTTGGCACTCGGTTCTTGCTCCCTTTACAAGCCCACAAAAGCCTCCGACCCCTCTCCAGGTCTTAGTAACCCCCACAACACCGGAGAAAAAGCTGCAGAGTCTGCAAACGGGGAACTTAGCACAACTCCCCCGCACCTGCAGCCGAAAACCCAGCGATCGCTCACACGCCCTCCGCACCCTTCTGCACCCCTCGTTCCATGCATACACACACGATGGAACGATTTCCCCGCGGAGGCCTCTCCCTCACCCCCCACCGCGATGGACCGTGTTTACTTCGGGGAATGCTGGCTGTGATTCGGAGCCGCCGTTGGAGGGCCCTAATGGAATGGTGGAAGGGGTTTTTGCGTGCGTTGGATTCTTGGGGGGTTATAATGCGAATGTCCTCCCCCCCCCCCAAACCGATTCCTCCCTATGCAATCTGCCATCTCTCTTTCTCCCATTTCATCCCGGACGATATGCAATACTCTCCCCCCGCATCTAATACCAATAGTGCACGGAACGACAACTTTGGGAAATGCGTGCACTGAAATCGTGGTAACGGTGGAAGGTCATGCATAAATGTGATGCCATGTGTAGTTCATGAGAGCGAAGATGCAATTCCGATGGTAATTACTGAATCCTGGCGGTCGGGTGGCTGTTGATAGCCTAAGACTTTTATAATACCCGTTTCCTGGAAATTGGGTTGCATTTGCAACGCCAAATGATCAATTCAATTTTGAGGAGGGATGTTCGGAAAATTATGGGTAATAAAACTCCCCTTCGCGTTTCCGTTTACAGTTTGCGAAATATGTACGATCTCACATCGTAATTAATTAAGGTCAATTCACTTATATTGAAGCCATAGGACGTAAATTATACTGATAAATAAATTTAATGAAAGGTTGTCATGTTAGGAAATTTGCATAGCTAGGTGAGGCAATACTATTGAATTTGATGATAAAATTAACTTCACAATTGCACGCCCCAATGAATTCCTAGGACTAGTCAAGATATCAACAAAATCAAGCAGATTTTATAATATACTGTTTATGTACTTTCACGGAGATTCTTTTTCTACGGGAATTTGAGTATCTAGGTCTGAGATAGCTCCATCCAAGTTTAAACACGGCTTCCGTTATAGTTTGTTGCAGTCTGAATAATATTCCTCACGTTTATAAAACTGAATCGTATTAAAAGAACTTTCGCAAGAGATAACCAGTAACGCCTATTACCGTATCCGTCCGTATATAAACCTTTTTTGTGGCGTTGCATTCTGGGTAAGCTACATTTCACTCCGTTCCCATCTCTTCCGTGCCATTCCAATTCCATCTCTCTCTCCCCTTCACAGAATTCTCTCTCCCTGGGCAACTGCACGAGGTGCAGAAATGGGGTTTTGCGGAGGTTTTTGTGGCTATCTGTCCGACCGAGAGCCGAAAATCCTTCCACCTCCCGTTCTCGTTTGCGTTCCATCTTTCTTTGAACTCTCCTCTTTGGGGCGGGAGCAATGCCAGGGACAGGAGATGAAAAAAGGGAGTCGAAATATCGGGTTTGGGTTGATTTTAAACCTATCGCGGGAGAAGATTAGGGTCTTATGTTCGCTACCATTGGCGTAAATTACGTGATAATTTGGTGTCGGAAATCAGAGACAGGAATAGGAACTAGAGGCTTTAAATTCGTAAAAGAGAAATTGAGTCCAGTAGCCGTTTTGCCGAATAATTGGATAATTTTCTGCTTCACAATTCAAACTAGGTTTATATAAGCGATTCGTATTCGATGAATAGATTCCAGGTTCCGTCACGTCACGTATCAACGTCACGCTGAGTCGTGACTCGTGTAAATCAAGCTCACACCTATGTAAACATATGTAAAGGACGATCAGGGTGAAGGCAGGGAAATATCTCAAATTCATTTTAATAATAGTTATTCTTCATTTACGTGGTCTATTAGGTTAGATATATCAGTGCTTTCTAGATGATAGTTACCATCGAACTCAGGAACTCTTTCGCTTTATTCTCAGGGGTATTCAGGAGATATTGATTTTTTAAACTTCAGTTCGTTCTTCAATCTTTCTGCAACGGAATTGTATCCACTGGGAAAATCAGTGTCCATTTCAATTATGATTTCTGAATGAACTAATTACAAATAAACCTTGTGTTAACTCCAAACTAAAAGTCTCCCTTATACGCTCTACTTATCCATACATTAAAGTTCACGCTTACTCCTATAGTTTGAGACACCTTACGTATATTGCTCAATCCATGAAAACAGTCACTTATGTTTAACAACCTGGCATTAAAGTGATGATTTCTCAAGATAATGCTACATTACGGAGACTAAAAGAGTTTTCGTAGCATAACTCTAAGAGAAGTATATGCTCAGAGGGTATTTCAGCCCATTTCTGTAATGTTCCCTAAAGGAGGCATTAACAAAGAAACCCCTAATGACTTTAGGGTTAGTAGAGCATAGGTGGCGTCTATTCTCAAGATGGTCGTCCCCCCACGCGCTATTTTTTATCCCTCCGGTGCTGACGGACCGGCGACCCTCCATTTGCAGCCAATTCCATCCCTGCACAACCCCATCCCAACCGCTCTCCAACCGTCAGCTATTCCCGGGGCCCTAATCCCTACAGCCGAGAGCGTCAGCCGCACCACCGCAATTTGCGAGCCGTGCCCTCGGGCGCACCCCTCGCATATCAAACGAGGATTAAAACTGCGAGCATTTGCTCCAATATGACCACTGCTTATCTCGGCCCGACCTCTTTGTCCGAATCAACCGCGTCGCCAAATCGGCCGATTCCTTCTATCTGCACCCATTCACGTCCGAGAGATTATTTTTTATCGGCGGGCGTTGAAATTGTCATCGCCCGATGAGCTCCCTCACTCCCTTAAGCCCCCACTCCTTCATTATCCTCTATCCTACTCTAATTATTCTCCCCTTCTAATATATCAACCTACGCCTCCCGTTTCCAATACCCTTCCCGCGCGCCATTCTTCTCTCCCCGCAGCATCTCTTCCATCTTTCCCCACAATTCTCCCGACCCTTTTCCCCTTATTTCCCAATACCCATATCATCCAAATATGCTGTCGTTTGCCTCCTCCGCCATTGTTTTTCACAGCCCGCATTCCAAGGAACCTCTTCCCCGACTCCGCCAGAACCCTAAGAAAACCGCTTACCTCTGTTTGATCGCTTTACATTCGAGCCACTTGGAACTCATCCGTCTCTTCCCTCCCTCCCAAGTTTTGCGGTGACGCGCTCCTTTGCATCTGCAGGCAGACTTCCAAATGGCGCGTAAACGCAAGTTTTTCATCCGTCGGAAAGTCGTCGATATAGACAAAGGGACCCTCGTTTCCGGTTTAAAACGTCATTTCCTCCCCCGGAATGAAAGTTTGATCGGGGTTTTCGGAGACCCCACCGTCTTCGGGGCGAATTTTCCCTCCATCTCGCGGCGGCAGTAAATGGGAAGAGGTGGTCCCGTAAACCTGTCTCCGCCTCTCAGAGGAGACGATTCCATTATAATGGTAGCCTTCTCATTCTCCTTCCCCCATCTCCCCCCCTATCCACCGCCATCTTCGTCGAAATCCTCTTTTCCGAATCCACGCCTCTCCTTCAGCGTTTTATGGAGTTTGAGTGCGAATCCCGCGCGCTTATCGGGGATGCCGGCGGCTTTGGGTGTAAAAGATGGATCAGAAATTTGGAGTGGGGCGATCAGAGGGATTGCGGCTCGGAGAAAGCGCTGTGTGTGCGAAGGAATAATTAGGGCGGTGCGGAAGTAGCGGAGCTCGTTTTTCTTTGATAATAAGGTGTACGGGGATGTGTAAATAAAATAAGGAGGTTGATTAAAAATTAATCCTCTCCCCAGGCCGGAGTGACTTCGTGATACATGGCTCGAATTAAAGTCCCGCAGATTTTGTCTCAAAAACTGGTAGACGTTGCGATAAAAAGATTCAAAGTTGATGCAGAAATTCGCGTGAATCCCAGATTTCCAAGACAAACAGTGACTTAAATATTTCATGAATTTCTAACATATTTTGATAAAATATTTTATTGTATATAACTTTCCATAAGTCATGTTTGGCATAAATTAATGGAAAAATAGCTAACTAACAAATCAAATACAAATACCAATTCTCAAATTCTCAAAGTTTTGCGGGAAGTAAATCATAATTATTACTACATGTAGTATATTTAACTTAAAAGTCAATTCGAATTTCGATCTCCACTCTGTTAGCCACTGAAAGGTCTGCAATTGGAATGAGGCTTATTATGCCAGATTAGCTAGTATCACCTTGCTTTTACTGACAATGAGCGGAATGCGGCCACGCAAGTGATGAACAGTGGCAATTCTAGTAAAAATTTCTATTACATTCAAAAAGTAGAGATAATCTTTTTAATAATACTCAATATCACTCATACCTCAGCATCCGTCGTATTATTACTACAATACAAAAGTGAATAAAAGATTTATTTTATTCTCTGCTGTAACAAGAAAAGAATCTATTCCTCCAGAAATGGTAACAGGAACGACCATTGCATACTGTTAATTTAATCCAACGTAAAAATTTTATATTTTGTATGTTAATTTGGAGGATATTGTAAAATACTGTGTCAAACTTAGTTTAGGATATTACAAATTGTACGAGTAGGAATGCAAATGTTATTGAGTTATTTTGAAGAGTGAGAGAGTTGTGATTAAATAATTCCTTTAACCTCTTTACGGCTGAGCTAGAAAATAAAAGAGGGACTTTATTCAAAGATCCCTAGAAAGAGCGGCAGAGCACTATTGATAATTCTTAATGCATACATATTGGAGTGACGTAATTAAATGTGGAGAAGCCTTTTAGAGGAACTTTTACGATATTTTTTGCGTGTTCTCCACTCGAAAATCCCATTGGCCGTCTTTGTGCTTTCAACTGTTAAAGAATTTTTCATCTTTAACGTCCGTGCAGAGAGGTCGCTTCGAGTGCACGCCGCTCCTTTTTTAGAACACCATCCAAAGTTATTTCGCGACGTAACACAATCCATTTAAAAACACTCCCTTTGATGAACAACGCTCACTTCCTTTTTTTTCTTTCGATCAAGTTTTGGCTTTTTATTTCATCAGTTTTCTGCTTCCTCCTGAAACGAAAAACGCTTCTCAGTTTCCCTTTGCCTTCCGCATTTTGCGTGATTCCTCCATAACCGAGGGGAACTCGACGGACGTAGAAACCGTGGATTTAGAAACCGCTAATATTTAAAACGGCGTATATTGAAACCGCGAATCCTAAAAGGCTTGCTACTTTTAGACGCTTATAACATATCTGTTTCGCATCACGTCGCCTACATTTTGCGCAAGAATTTTTGGAAAACAGACGCGGATTATTGTTGTAATCTCTTCGGAATGCATAACAGGAAAATTGTTTATCCTCTATGAAGAGTCTAACGGATTATCAGGTATATTCTCGATAAAGCTCTATCTCTTTGATGACAATGGGTTTTGCGATATTGGAAGCTTTGATCCTGGAATCCTGCGGTTATTTATCGACTAACAAGCATAAGGGACTTAAAATCTCATAATTAGGTTTATGCATCATGCCCATTTGGCTAATTAATTCAACGCGATTCATTTGGGAAGGTGATCGCTGAGGATTGTTCTCGTAATTTTTAGGAGCCAATCTTTCGAGGTTTTTCTTTTGGCTTTTTTTTTCCATTGTATAGATCACGGTAGATTTGGAATGACTATTATGGTGATCAACCGCGTAGAAAATAAATAATTGCGTCTATCTTAACAGTTAAAGTCAGCGGAGTGAAACAAAATATTTATCAAAAGAAAATTATCGTATGAATCAATAATAAAGCCAAAAATGAAAACATTAAAAATTACGGAAGAATGAAAATATCAGGGATTTTTAAAATACAGAGATGTTTTCCATCCACCTACCAGATCTAGATCACTATAAATGAACATTAAATACACTAGATTGATTTCAGATATGTCTTTTGATGGAGCTTGGCCACTTGGTTTTCCTCCCAGCTAAGCGATCATCTTCGTTCTCTGGCCACTGCCATTTCCTCGCATTATTTTTCCAGAGATTCTCCATCCCAAACTTTTAATATTCAAAATCATATACTCTTTCGCGGATGATATCTATGTTTGCCCTCCCATTCATATCTCCAGGGCCCCAAGTGTTTGCTCCGATCTAAGGAAAACATTCATCTCCCTCTCCGGCGAATAGTTATGTAAACATTATCAAATCAGAGGCTGAAATAACCTTAAGTAGATAGACCATTCGATATAGGGAATGGAAGAAGCGTTTTTTCGAAATTCCATTACCTAATAATGACGCGAGAACAAAAGAAATGCCCTGTTATTCTCATCTTCCGCAGGCCCTCCATCCCATCCGTCTTACGTTACTGCGCATTCACAAAAACACTGCCGAACGCTCCTTCCATCGCAGTACCGTTTATTTTGCATCTCTCTCCCACTCCCGCACGCGAGCCCGACTGCTCTTCCGCCAGCGTCAAATAATAAAAGGTGCAGAAAAATCCACGCTTCCTTTTCGTGTTTGTTTATTGTTATAACTCGGCCGAAGTTGGAAATGGGAGAAGAAAACGGTGGTGTGGGATTCCAAAGGCGGTCTGCGCGGGATTAGCGTTCGTATGGAATTACCCGGCATTATTCACTCCCTCGTGTGCGGCGCGGCGAAGTGGAGGAACTGCATCCTCCGCTCCTTGCAGCCTCGCCCTCCGCTCCGGTCGGGAAAAAGGGGAACTAAAAATGTAATGAAAACATATATCCATGCTCATCCTTGCGTGAAGGATTGGAGTAGAAAAACAAAGAGACGCTTCCGGTGAGCGGATGAAAGACCTACTCCAGCCTCTCCTCCCCCTCCGCAGCCTCCCTCTCTTCCGCAAAACTCCTATTTATTCAACGTCCCCAAGGCGAACGAGATTGAAGTCTTGTTTTCTTGAGCCCGTAATTTGTTTTCTTTGCGATTTTTGCGGGGGAATTCTTTTTCGCCGGACCGAAATTGAAGTTTCATTCTCCTCCTCCGTTTCGCCGGCTCCGGGAGGATCGAATCCGGTGGTCTTAGTGTCCGACTCGGATATTGCATCCTAAACGAGGAGATACGGAGACATATTCCTCTTCGCGCTCTTAGACCTTCGTTTTTTTTCCATGTGCGCGTTTCCCCTCTCCGGCGTTCGAGCTTCGAATTCTGGCGCTCGTGTTTCCGGTGGTCTCGTTTCCCTCCCGGAGTTGCCGGACTCCGAGAGCGATGAAAGAAGTTCGATTAGGGGTGCCCGGAGTTGAGCGTCGCCCAAAATAAAAGCGTCCCAGATTAATCGATTTGACGGATGGGCTGTTCACTGGGGAGTATCACTTACCCAATTCGAGGAAAGTTGGAAGTATGGAAGAGTAAGAAGTATTTTCGTTCGAACGTTGCAACCCGAGGTCATTATCGAAATCTCTGTCCGTATGGCTGGAATTCCACTACGATGTTAAACGCAGATTTTATGTCTACATTATTAAGCGTTAAAAACTAATGGACAGATTATATCGGATCACAATTATTCTTTTAATATGAAAAATTAAAATATCTCAATTCAAAAATATAATTTTACTTTAAAACAAAAGAATTACCATGCTTAACATAAACATCTGAATAGTTATGCCATATGTCCAACCCAGAAATATTTGTTCCCCAGCTAAAAAACTTGAATGAAAGCTAGATTTTGATTGCCATTGCATACTGTTACTCAAAAGAATAGCTCAAAAAAAGAAGAGAAAATGTCTCGGTCGATAAACATGAGCTCCGTTTTCATGTAAGCTATTGTTTAAGATATGTAAAATTTAATATTGAAAGTAAGGAAAATTCATGGCCGCTTTTTAACTATTTTTTAGCTAAGCTAATTAGGTATCTTCAGAAATATGTCACTGATGATATAGTGTTCGTTTAGAATCCGTTTTCGCTTCAAAAATTACATGAATTAATTGTAGAGAAATTCTAATCACTCTGATTTTAGCGAGTACCTTACTTTTTCATTTTTTACTTCTATATTCTGCATTTCTAAACATTTTAAGGAAGGAAAAGTAGAATAAGCATATAATAATGAACAATAATTTTAAATGCTAAAATATCAACGCTCTCTTTTTGAATTATTTATGTCAGCTTTTTCCAAAAAGGAACAACGCAAACATTAAACCTACCCGTTAAGAACAGAGAAGGAGTGAGCACATTGATCAAAATGGCAAGTCTTTACAAGAAATCAATAAAAGATATTCAGTAGTGTATATTTATTAATCGGGAGATGAGTAATTTTATGAGTAATAAGTAAAAATGAGTGTACGTATCTGATGATGTTTTAAGCTACAAGAGTTCTTATTAAATTCATTTTGAAAAGGGTGTTGCAAGATTTGATAATCCCAACATATCTTCAAGAACGCAATATCAGATATATGATTTTTATTCGTAATTACAGAACTTCCGCAAGATACTATGGAATCTGTTGCTTTCATCACCCTTAAATCAATCTTTGTAAAACGTGTCTCCATTTCATAATAAGCTCTTAAACTGCAGAGATCAAAATGGCTCTCATATATAAAGTGAATTTATGTTCGTAAGCATCGCAGCATCAATTTTTCTCTATCGCCCAATGTGCACTCGCCCCTGAGTAAACGAATCCTCTCTCGATCGTTCCATTTCCTAGTCCAGCGGTCGCCATAGCTCAAATCCCTTTCTCGCCCTCCTGGCCACATGGCCGCAGTGAGTGTTACGACCGGAAATAGGCCGGCTTTGTAAACACGCGAGGGAGAGAAAGGTCGGATTAGATATACCAATGCGGGTGTTTCACGGCTAAGAGGAGGGAGAATGGAGACGGATGCTATGCAACGGGCGTCTTTTAAGAAACCTCAATGGATCAAGGTTTTAGCGCGGATGGGATTACATCCTCCTCAATTCCAACGATTGCGCGGAAAAAATCCGCTCGCTCGGAACTTTCCTCGGCGGCTAATGGATCCTAATAATCCGCGGGGAAGGAACGATGCCGCGCAGAACCACCGAATCCCCTCCCTTATCGCAATGAGAGCTGCTCGATTACTCTTACTTTATGCTCGCCGCCTCTACCTCTTCCCCACGTTTACCTTGCCTCCCTAATCCCCATACTTCTTCATTCTCATCTCCTCCTCCCATTCATCCTCTGTTCATTTCCTCCACATATCTGGTTCTCTGTTCCGTGGTCGACCTCCACGAAACCTCTGCGGTTAGCCCTTGCGTTTCTTGGATTTGCTCCTCTAAATGGCCACCGACTTAATAACCAAGGGAGAATGCCCGAATAAGACTCCTAATCTCTCTTATATTTCCTTATCCAGCTCTGCCAAATACTGTGGGGGGTTCACAAAAAAGTCTTGTGCGACGAATGAGAGGATATCTCACTAAATGGCTCTCTTGCGTCCTACTCGCTTTTCTCAATCTTCAATAAATATTCAAGAGATGAATTCAGCAGTTCATAAAGAACCTTTGTAATGAACAACTGATAGTGTTAGCAAATTATGAAAGAGTTGATATAACTAAGACAAGGAGGATTACGAGCAGAAAAAGTTTGGGATAAGCTTAAAAAAGGAAGAGCAGAGTGAATTAAAGTAATGAATAAAAAATATTAAGGAATTCGTTAAAGCATGTATTGAAGACGTAGATAATGAAAAAGGCAACCATAATGATTTTGAGGATTATCTAACGGTTCTTGTTATATTAAATCGATTAGCACGATAGTGTCTAAAATGATGCTATGATCATGATAGATATATCAGATGTATCAACATCCAATATTTTACGTTTCAGTAATGTATCGCAGTCACTAAAAATGGTGGACATGTTAAATATATTCTAAAGAGGTTTTGAATAGGTTGAGGAATTTTCAAAAAATAGAAATAAATACATCGATTTCTATACTAACATTATTTTAATTTTAATTATACTTCGTAAGGAGAAAATCACCAGCTTTAAGAAGAATATCGTTGCACTAATACTTTCGTTTCAATTTTTATAAACAAACTTTATCAGGATAACAACAGCTTATTCATCTCATTCTAATGAAAGCGACCTAACAGTATAAACTTACGCGGGTTAATATTTTCCTCGAAATGGTCGCAGACAGCTAGCAAAGTCTTCTGAGAACATATTCGAGATGTTCCGTGGGATTTTGCGGCGTTCGTTTTTATTTACCTGCTGTTGGCAACGTCTTCTGCGACCTGAAAAGGCGTAGTTTACGGCGTGCACTCAAACAAATTGTTTCCTCGTTCTGTAGAGGCTCTCGTTGCGGATTTCCTTGCAGGTGCACGAGACCTTCGCTACGGCTTATTATCACTCCATTTCCTTACGGCGATGGTCGCACTCCGCCTCTTCCCCCTTTTAGCATTCATCCTTTTCTTTCTTCTTTCCTTTGATTCCGTTAAACGCGCGACTCGGCTGGAGAGGAAAGAGGGGAGAAAAGAAACGGCAAAAAGAAAGAGGATTTTAGTAAACTTAATGATGCATACAAAATTGAATCTTGGGAATTTCACTCCCCTTAATTTCTTTTCTCTCTTCTTTCCCCTGTCTTCAAAATGTCTCTTCTTTATTCGGTGCATTTTCTTTGCTTTAACTGATAATGCCTCTCTCTTCTGAACTCAGAAACATACCTACTTGCCTTTAAATTTTAGAATCAACCAATGCTTTGCAGCTATTTCTCACAAACCTTCTTGTGTTTTTATTTTATTGGGCTAATATTTTCTTCTTAACTAATTTGAAAACAAATCCACTTTTCTTTCTCTTCCATTATACTTTTCTTTTGCTTATTTTAATCCAATCCCTACCTATGAACTTATCGGTGACGTAATTCGATGATGAGCTAGATATAAAAGGAAAATATTCAGTCTCAATTTTGCTCATGAATACGTTATCTATTTTAATATAAATTTCCAATAAAACCAATATATTTGTATTTGCATATTTACTCCAAAGCCCACTAATGGCGTGGAGGAAGAGCTGGGTAGTAAATGCATTATAAAACGACCACGACTTTTGTTTATGGTGTCGATGTTAGTAGCAATAATTGCGCTAAATGATAAAATATCACGAGGAACCCGATTGAGCTTTTTCATATTTCATGAAATAGGCTGATAAAGAAAATCTAAAAGATATTGCAGAGTGAATCTTAATAAAATTCAGTAAATCATATCGTGTGAATATCGAATTGTCGTTAGAATTGTTTTCATGTTTAATAGATATTTCTTGGTCGAGTATCTGGAATTCCTAGGTACAAATTCACAAAAAATGGGAAATTATACTAGGAACTCTTGAATTGGATTAACATTCTGTAACATATTTACATGGAAGTTAGTATTATTCTCGTACATTACCGTATATCATAAGTTCGGATTGAAAAATATCGACTATGGTTAATTTTAACGCTGTTAAAATCTTGAAAAGTATTAAAACGTTGAATTTTGACATCAAATCCTTGCTAGAATAAATCAGTAGAGCGCATTTTTGGAGAAATATTTCTAATACCAAAGTTTAGCCGGAGATAATAAAATATATTTCATTTTTTATGACCTAAATTATAATTTTCGAATTCCGATTTCTAGAGGTTAACAGTTTAAGGAATTTACTGGAGAGGAAAACAACCGTCTGATTCCACAAATCACACATTCTGCGTAGCACATAGCAAAGAGAGGAAGTCGCAAAGAAAAAGTCGGTGGACTTTGAAGGATGACTCAGGAGATGAAGCAGATGAATGACCGATGATAAGACGACGATAGTTGCACTTGAGCTGTGCGCTTCTGAGCGGATACGTGTTAGTGGATTAAGGGCGTCGAAAGAAGGGCAGAGAAGAAAGGTCGGAATGTTGGCAAAGAGCGGAGGGAACAAGGGCTCCCACAACAAACGATTATCCAGTTCCGTGGCCGCTCCGCCCCCAGGATAGGGTGAAGCAGCGCGATGCCGCGCCCTCTTCCGCAAAATGGTCAAAATGAGAGGCGCGGCAGAGGGAGGCCCTTTCTCTGCTCCTTTCGGATGCTCACGAGGTCCTTTCCCCCAACGGCTTTGGCTCAACATTTTCAGAGATTTATTCTCAAGGCGGAGTATGCAACTGAATGTCGAAATGATTTCGTTCTCTGAGGAAAGATGCGAGTTACCTCCGTTGCTTCTTTCAAAGGTTCGTTGAAATATACGTATCGCGGATTATTTTATACTGTCGTGGAAATTCATAGCGAAATTGGTAATACCAAACTTGAACGCCATTCACTTACCGCTCAAACGTTTACTAGGCTTTTCAATGATGCGTGTGCAGATTCAATATACCCATAAGGATTTGGGTATAATAATTTAGGTGCGCTGGAAAAATCCGTATATGCTTATTTATGGAATTATATTCATACGCTGTTGTTTAAATTTATTTAACCAACAGCGTATGTATTTAGCCAAAACGATTTATTAATGGCTCTACAGCTGTTCAACAATCCCTTTACGGGAATAAAGACACCTCCTCAGCTAAGACAGGGTCGGTGGGGCTCAAGACGTATATATTGTATATTTTGGGTTCATGAGGATTCTGAAATACCAATGCTTGATATTGGAAAATTGGAGCATAATTCTCCGCATCAACAATAAAAAGTTTTAAAAATAGAATATCAAAAAGGTATGCTCAGTCATCAACATCGTTATTCTGGTACTTCACTGAAATTACTGTATTTTTCTGATATTTCACATATTGAATCCCGTTGAGAATTCTCATCGCTTTTTCCTCCTGAAATACATAGAACGTTCCAAAAAGCAGCCACGATTCTCCTGTTGCATTCTTATCCATCCTCTGGCTTAAGCAGTGATCCCGGGATTTCGGTTCCGACGAGTCTTTCAACCACCACCTCCGACAGAGAGCAACTCGCAAACCGACGAACAAAACGTGAGCTAACGAAGAGACGTAAAAGCACAGCTGACTGGCATCAGCATTTAATTCTAAATCCACTTTGAAATGAACATAGGCATTTCCATGTAAACTCTCAGGAAAGCAACTCGCGTTAAACCTTCGTTGGATTTAGTAGAATCGGATGATGGCTTTGCTGTTCAAAGAGATCAGTGACGACTTAGTAACTTTAAAGGGTATTTACACAGGTCTTTAACGTTTGTCAATAAATATCCGCGGTAGGAGAAATCTTGAAGGAAAATGTTTATCGTGACAGCCCTGAAATATAGATAACGTGACACCGAGCTATCTCTGGATTTTTTTTTTCAGTTTTCTTCCTATGCATCTTGATATAAATAAAATTTTCAGCTGAAAGAATTATCATCCGGAGTTGACATTACTTACTAAATAATTAATTAATCAAAGGTTTCCTAATTTTTAGAAATCTTGAGAGAATAATTTTTCTCGTATATTTTAGTGAGCGAATTAGCCAAATTAGCTATATGCATTGAAAATTATGAAGGTCTTATGAATTTAAAATGTTCAGTTTTTTATGAGCAGAAGTTAATAAAATCAAACATCTTTTATTATACATAGAAATCGAAATATCTTTCGAGAAATGGCCAAGTAATCTTAAAGTGAACGAGAGGGTGGAAAAAAGTCCAATAGAAATAGTACTTTTATAGTAAAGAAATAGTTTTAGTACCAACCCTTCCGGTTGTGAATTATTGATACATAAAATTTACATGTAAAAATTTTAGATACATAACAAGATACATAAAAATCGCAAAAAATCTTCATTCAATACTTGTCGCTCTTTAAAAATATATAACGTGTCACCTTCATTTACCAATTTCAGCTTCAACTTCAGCTATTAAATCTTATTTTTCGTAAATAAATTCTCGAATATCTCCTGAGTTTCGTTATAACCAACGGCATACATGTTTATTTTATATTTACATCTACATCCACGAGCTGCTTTCATCTTGTGCTCTTAGACGGTTCATTCACATTCAAATTAAAATTCAATGGAGATGAAAGATGAATTTATAGAAAGTTGCTTATTTCTTCTTTAGATGATTTTCAATGCATCTTCCGCATGCAAGAGTAACTTACGCGGGAGATTTGAGCAAATATCTAGGTAGGGCCGGATTAAGGTTCTGACGACATAGACTCAAGCTGGAGACCTCCTTGTAACTCAGAATATAATTTTTGTCGCTCTTTTACTTTTTACTCTAAAACTTACGCCTCGGGCCTCTGATTCCCCTATGTTTCTTGTGTTTTTTATAATTTTCTTTCGCTTCGTAGCCAACCATCCAAGCTCATCTTACACACGCATTTTTCCGCGCACCCCATTCCTCAAAATCTCTTCCCTCAAATCCCCGCGCCTTAGCCGTCCCTGCTCTCGATGCTTCGTCAAAGTTACGGCGAAAACTCAAATGAGGTTCCTTGTTCTACGGCTCATTACTACAGTGTCCCCTGGGCGCTGGCCGCCTCGTGTTCCCTCCCCGTGTCGTTTCCCACCCCCATTCTCCCCCTTTAGCGCATGTCCTGCCGAAAAACAAGCCAACGCTCCGGGAAAACTTCTCTCGTCTCCGTCCTTTTCTGCCGTCGAATAGTGTACTCGACGCGGTCTGCTTACCCTCCAATCGTCATTTCCTTCGCAGTTCGCTCGTGCACTCCGCTCGGTGTTGTTTTCGTTGAATTATGGCGGGGGAACGCCTCTTGCGATTCCGTCTCAATCGACGTTGTCAGCTGAAGCGTAATACTGCCACGTGATAAGATAGAAGTGACGATTGATGTACGTTTGAATTGACGATTCACTCTCCTGTCGCTGATGACAACGAACTGCTGTTTTCGTTGAAAACTACAAGATATCCTATAAAACAAAGATTTACATAAAAAAGTTGGTAATGCCACATGAGGATCAGTAAAAGTTATTTAATTTTGTTGTATGACAATCTTGTTTTGGTCAACATCATCTAAATGTCGGAATTCCACAAATTAACGGCCTCCCCCGAATTTTTTTTTGCCGAAGAACTATTCCCAGTAGAGAAAGATAAAAGATAAGCACTGCGCGTTACTGGAGTATATACCTCCTTCTTTCCTTGATTGGACATCTTTAGCAAGAGAACACATCTCCTTAGACCTCGTCTAGTCCTTCGATCGTCCATTTACGTGGAGAATAGGGTTTTCAGCTTAAAGGATGTATTTCGTCACGAGTTGACTTTCAAAGACAACTCCGTATGGCACTCTAGCACCAGCGCGAGGTTAATTAGAGTATGAAGATCTCTGCTAGAGCTAAAGATTTCCAAAAATTTTTCCATACTGATATTGCAATTTACCTCAGTACCCGAGGCAGACTTCGATGTCGTAGTGTTTTGCGTATTAAAAAATCAACGCCGGGGTCCCGAGTTCGAACTTTAAGACATAGTTTATTATGATAAAAAGGTTAATTGTTGTTTATTCGTGAGTTAATTGTTAGTTGTTTGATCTAGACTAAAAAGGTTAATTATAATAACTATTATTAAGACCAAAATTTGCCAAGTAAGGTCGTCATTAATATTTTTATCACCACTGTAATGTTTTAATATCTTGTTATGTATAAATTAAATGCTGAGCAAGGAACGTTTGAGGCACCACAGTCTATCGAATACGTATAACTCTTTACTTTACACAGACTTTTAGTTTGCACAAACACACCGTATCTACTCTCGAATATGTCTTTCGTCCTGGAAACTGCTCCTGGTAGGACCTCGTAAAACCTAATTGGCACGAGCAGCTGCGGGGTAAAGAGGCTCTTTCGTTCTTTTTACTTGTGTTTTCCACAGAGGTCTTGTAGCAGAAAATATTTACAAGCCCCTGCCTTTCCCAGAAATATTCGTAAGTCTTCCAACGCTAATTAATCTTTCCGATACACGTATGTTCCTGTTTGCGTTGATGACAATCTCATAATATGTCATCAAGAAAAATGAAAAGAACGAAACTTTTGTGAAAATGGAAGAGTGATAATTTTAAACAAACCTCCCAAAATTAACGACAAAAATACCGAAATTTAGTGAGCATGAAAGATGTATAACGAACAATAGTTAAAAAGAAACTTTCGTAATAAGGATCAAAATTCAACTGCTTGAGAATCTTTCAAGGATGCAACTAATGAAGAGATGGTAAAAAATGTTGCACATACGGGACTCCTATATAAGGGAATTTCTATAAGATTTAGTGATCGCTAATTCTGGCTCTAACAGTTAAGGTCAAATATGTCAATTTCATCCCTTGGTTAGAATTTAATTTTGACAGTTAAAGATGATTCTTGTACCCATGGATTCAGGCAGTCTCTTCTACTCTTCTATTGCTTGAGTATGCCTCATAAAAAATATTTCACATTTACTGTACAATGATGCATTGAAATACTAAACCATGTACAAGTAGAATCTTTTTAGTGCTTATATGTATCTCTAAGGATATTTTCATGAACATCTTTTTGAATCAAAGGATAATTCACTTCAGGGCTTAATATAGAAAGCGAATTTAAAATTCTTCCGTCAACCTCTTCGACATTTATTGGTTTCATATGAATCCCTTTCAAAATTTCGTAATATTGTCAGCATTCTTCACTATTACGTCTCATCTTCTCAAAGCCTTCAAGCAAATTGGACGGCATTTTGTTTCATAATCTTTCTGCTCGTATTAAAAAATATACCACTATTCTGCTTCCTCTCAGAGTCTCTCTCTTTGTCCACTCCCTTTTTCATCTACAACGTCTCTGAATACATTCCTGTCTCCAAATCCATCCCTTCCTTCAGCGTTATACCTATTTTGTAGAAGGTTGGAATTCCTTCCACTTCCCCAGGGCAAGGCCTATGCCACTGTATATATATTCGCAGAGAAGCACCGCCGAGGATGGGGACAGAAGATCATGTTTCCCGAAGGATGAAAGAGGGAAATAAGACCCTAGGGAGGGCATCTCGATTACTGAATTCCTCTCTTCCGATCCCCCATCAAATCTTCTCTTCCCAATCTTCATTTTCCACGGGAGATATTGGACGTATTTTTCCCCTCGAGTCTCTAGGATCTGATAATCATTCTACTTCTTTGCGTACTCAAGGCTAGATTTCCTTTCTTAATTTAAATATGTGCAGGGAAAAGTAGAAAAGCTGACGTGTTAATGAAGTGAAAATAGGAAGAGTGAAGACAAATTTAGTAATATCCTCAAAAGACTCTATTTGGTTGACGTTTTTGGCTACACAGATATCATCAGGCACACGTAAGAGAAATGCCAAGCACTTAAGTACTAGGTAGTTTGGTGGGAAGGGTGAGGAGAGGAGATTGGATGAGGAAGGTTGTTCAAGTTGTAGAACTATGAGCGCACGCTATCTCTGTTATTTCCAAGGCATCCATCTTCTACCCAGTGGGCAGCCTATAAAGAAGATTCGCGGAAAAATCGCCGGCGAAATAAAAAAATTGTTTGGGTATTGCTAATTTTTTCTTCACTCTTCAGTATGTCTTTCCACTAAGTCCGGCATAATAATATAGAATTAAGTAAAATAGCCTGGACTTTAATTACTAGAAACAGGGCTCGTTGTTGATCATTTCCCATCGTATTATGTTAGAATACATAAATATTATACATATTAGTTAACATATCGTACAGTTATGTTATCTAATATTTGCCTTCATGTAATTATTGTTTTTATTCATTGTTCTATGCATTGTATAATGATTATTGTTACGGTAAACTATCATTTTTATTTTATCTCGTTAACTGCGTAGTTAGAAAAGTTTGCAGCATATTAGTATAATGAACAATAAAACGATGAAAGATTAGAATCTGAGCGCAGATTAAATCTAAAGATTGAGTAATCTCGCTCACAGACACTGACAAACGATTTCAGCGAGATTCCAAAACTTCGGAATATCTCTCGAATAAGAAACTATTTGGAGCGTACTTAATAAGAAGCTTCGAATTATTCTTCCTTCTTATCGTCACCTGTGCAGAAGTTGGGACAGTTAGGCACGACGATATTTCCAAACGAACTACTCTGGATTACTACGGCCTCGATTCCCTTTATTTGAATCAACTCTAAAAAAAAGATAGGAACGGAAAATTCTAGAAAAAAGGAAATAAAACTCCAAGATTAGACTGTCGCGAGTTCGTATCTTTTATCTCTAACATACTTTAATCTTAAAAAGTTTTGGGGAGCGCGGACGTAAGTCGAGTGAAGTTGGGAATGTGAAACATTAGAATTCTGAAACTCAAGATTTCATCTTGATTGACTTGATATTAATCTATTCTTTAATCTGGAAGAATATTTTGAATGCATGTGTTTTAGTTTTTGGGATAAATTCAATATTGTTAAGACCCACACTAGTGTGCCCATTTAAAAACGTACTTTTCCCCCATGGTACTTATTTCTTGGTTATCTCTTTCGTCACTATTGATCATTTCGTACGAACAACTAATTTATTGTCACAGTCACACAGTTATTATCGTTATGTTTACGCTCGTTCGTTTTATTTTCTCTCAGGTGAGAGAATTTTCTTCACGAAGAATTTAAGTAAAAACTTTAACATTTTCAAGCTCAAATACGAATTTCCTTTTGTAAACGTCATTCATGGAATAAGTCACCCCAAAAAGTTTAAGAAGCTGGGGGTTAATAATGCCAAATCACTTGCGTGATTCTAGCTGTATTTTTATGTTCAATAAGATTTCACAATTCGATCACTTGTGAACCCAAAGTAATGCGGAGAAGATTCAAGTATCAAAACCTTGTAAAACGAGTCGTTTCCCTTTAAATTTATTCTTGTCAATCAATCTGCTTTTCCTCGAAGAAAATCGACGCTCGTACGAAGAATTCGTGGCTCGAAAAAAACGTCACTCAATATCCTCTTTCTTACGGAAAAAATAACGAGCACGCGCTATGGGAATTAACGAAGCGAATCAGAAGAGGAAAAAATAGAGAGAAACGACGGAGAAAAGAAGGGCAAAGATGGGAGATAAAATATAGGCCCGGAACGAGCGAGGTCGATAATTCGCTACACGAAAATAGGAACGGTCTAAGTTAATTTTTATTCCATCTCCCCCGTAAAAAAAGAAAAGGGAAGGGAAGATGATGAGATGATGGAAGCGGAGGAAAGGAAATTCGGCCAAGATAAATTAGGGGAAGAACAAGTAGGGAGATTAATTGGAGAGGGGGAATGAGAAACATGAATTATGAAGAGGAGGGGATTAAGAGAAGAAGTTGAACCGGAGCGATTGCAGTGGGAGGGAAAAGAAGAGGAGATCCGAGGAGGGACCCTTATTAGGCAAGGGACAGTTACCCTAGAAACACAATACGGCGCTGGAGAGCCCTCGTCGGGAGGGGAAAGCGGTGAGCTGTAACTGGTTGCCATGGGGACCGCCTCTGTATTCGCCATGGCCAGCCTTTGAAATGCTTCGGGTGGTTTGATTGGGCGCGCGGGGAGGTCGAATGGGGAGGAAAGAGAGGGAGGTATGAGAGTTCGGCAGGTAAGAATCCCGCGTGAAGCGTGGGGGGATCAGCGGGGGGGAGGCCACGTGTGGGAAGGCACTTCCGATGACTGCGTATCCAGGCAACCAGGTAAAATGAGTCAGGGCTCACCGCGCTACCCTCCACGCCCACCGCACCACCCCCCAACGCCCCCTATCCTTCACCGGAATCACAGGATCCTACGACGTAGCTCGGAAGGTGCAGAAATGGAGTTTTGAGGTCGGATTGTTCATGTGGTTCGCTTTCCGCATCACGTCCTCTTCCCTCCAATCCGCATCGCCCTCCGCCGCTCCCGCTCGACCACTCTCCTGCCTCTCTCTTTATTTTCGTCTCCCGAAAAAAATCAGTGCCCAACTTTCCATCCAATCCCGCCGTCCGTGACAGTAACCACTTACGCGTCTTCCTTTCTTGTGTTTCGTCGGCGGATTCGGGAAGTCAGCAGGAAAGGCAATCTCCTCGGAGCGCTGCAGAACGAAGGCGGCCGTATTTAATTTTGTTTCGAAACGTAAATACGGTTTACGATCGAGGAGCGCTCCTTCGGTGGAGTTTGGGACCTAACGGAAGTATCTATCCGGCTCAATCGATATTTATGATATTAATTTAATATAGAATTTTATCTCTGTAATTTTTAGAAAAAAATAAGGTGAGCTTTAGTTGGAAATAATCCGTTGCGAAGATATATATTCATTTATTTTCTTCGGTTGTTCCGAGACCAACCGCTGATTTTGCAGAAACTGCGGAACTCATCATCTGAAAAATCTGAGGTCAAAGAATTTAGGTTCATATACTAGAGAACCATTCGTAAAAACCGGAAGAAAATATGAACACCATCAACAATCAACATTTATATACCGTAATAGATATGCTTCTCAACAATGCTGAGACAAATATCCCTTTTAATTAGAATAAAATATCATATCAGTTATAGCAGGAAAGATTAGCTCTATAATGTCTTTATTAAGGCAAGATTGAGACAGAAAAGTCCCCCATTGCATCTAACTTTTCTTCAGTGATTTTAATAAACAACTATGGTTGCGTCAGTGCATTCTTCGAAGGACGATAAATTATTTTGATGGCAACAAAGATTTAATTATAGGTCTAACTCGCAATATACCGTAGAGAAATGATTCCAGCCCAGCCCAAAATCGTGTAGAATCTACCTGCAGACTGAAACGATATAGAAATGAATATGGCGGAAAGCGTAATCTGAAAATGACGCGCTGAGCGTATATGTTTACTCTAAGGCTTAGAGAGTTAAAACCACCCAACCGGCCCTTCTCCTGTCCACCTTTACCTATCTCTTCATCTGATTCCACCTCTGTGATCTCCCCCTTCTGCTGCCCTTCTTCATCCAGCAGTCCTTTCTCCGTTTCTTTTTATGCAACCTGTGGCGCTTCTTCCCGCTCCACATTCAACTGTTGATTTTCACGGTGACTACTCAAGGGCCTCCCTTTCTCTCGCTCGCTTCTATTTGCTCGCAATCTTCCCTTTTTTACGTCGTGTATCGCTTGCGCTTTTTTCATCTCGGCAAGAGAAACCGACCTTTCGAATCCAGCTTCCTTTCCGCAGAGGAAGAGCTCGTTCGAGCGGCAAATGAGTCTGTGACGCAGATTACCGAATTTGAATTTCTCCGTAATTAAGTTTGATGTAACGAGCGGAGAATGTTTCAGAGCGATGAAACGCTGCGCAAAATACGCGTACTTCTTACCTCCTGGAGTTTTTTTAATTCTAAAAAATAAAAAAAACGTTAAGCGTGCCCCTAGAAAGTGAATTATAGGTCCAAATTTTTATGAGGTACAGTATAATCTTACGTGATAATATGTGATCGAGATACTGCACTCACTAGCTCTCATTTTTTTACGTATATTAACTTATCTGTCTGTGTATCACCTATAATTGAAAGATAAAGTTACTGAATTGGATCAGAGATTCTCACTAACGTGGCATATCACATTGTTTTCTTAAATTATTATCCATTTATTCCGAATATACCTTGCAAATCTTAAATAACTCTGCGCCTATTACTCTTAATCTATTTTAGATTTTTTTATGAATTGAATCGTGTGTTTAAAACAGGAACAAAAGTATTTTTCCAATTCTAAGTATTGGTTTAGTGTGCCATATTTAATCTTTTTGTATCGCAGTGCTCGAAATGTTTAATTGAGGCCATTTTTATTAAAAAGGGTACTCAGTACTCAAGATTTTGTTGATAATTACCCAAAAAAGCTATATTTTAGGTATTTCAATTTGCAACGATGCACACCATGGAAACAGCATTGAGTTACTTTAGAGATGAATTCTTCAAACAAAAATAAGTAAATTCTTCAAACAAAAATATTATAGTTTGATATCTGAGACGTAATAAACATCTCTAATTTAAGAAAGGATCTGGTGCTTTCCAGGCGAATATTGTGGATAAGGTTCTCTCGGTTTGCAAGCCGAGATAACTTTATCCATCTCTAATTTTGATAATTGCCGAAGAACGCCTGGTAACGAAACTTAAAGAAGCAAAAAATAACACAGTCATTACCGTATTCATTGTAACTCAATTTCTTGCTCGCATCCCTCGGCTTATGCTTTGAAATTGGGGTAGCTCTACCTTACCTGTCGTGTTAAGTGAAACTTCCACGGCAGATGCGACTTTTCTCAGAGTTTTCGTCATGAATGACCATCCCTCGCACTCTCACAGTCCGAACGTTCGAGTTCCGTTCTTAATAAAGTATGAGTCCGAAGTACGGCATGAAGAATTCATCTCAAGTGACTCATCGATCAAACAGAAAATCGTGGGGTAAGATGTTGCGCTCAAGTTTGTTCGGCAGCATTTAAGCGTCTCTTCCTCAAACTTCGTTCTCTCGCACGCACACGAGTGCTCACGCAAACGCACGGACGTCAATCATCGACAGTTCCCACATCGGGGCAGCCCAAGCCTCTCTATAAATGACGTCCCGGAGATTGCCAAAACGTGTTTCGCCCTGATATAATCCATTTTGTATCAAAACTTCATATTTTTCCCCCTTCGCCGTTCCCCAAAGAGGGGAAAGTGGACCAGACACTCCCTCCATCCATAATTCAGAGAGCTTCGTCTCCCACTCCGCACCGCCTCAAAGGTGTTGCAATTTTCATGGCCTGGGGGCATTTGGAGGGAAGGAGCAGATTATGGGCGGACTCAGAGGTAGGAAAGGTTGGCGGATCTCGGCGTAAAAGAAGGAGGAATAAGTCGTGCGAGGGGGGGGGGGTGCCACGGGAGAAGCCGGGAGATGTTGAAGATGATACGAGGAAGATATGGCTTCCACGAGAGAGAAGTGAAAAGAGAAACTGCGCGGAAAGGTGCTTGTTTATGGACCATCAGGTCGCCCGGATATTCGCACTTAATAATGCGGCGACGTAGTGTATTAGGGTCGATGGTATTGGAGTGAAAATTAAGGATGATGAATCTTCTAATTTGTCACGTCTGAGGGGATGAATCCTCTCCAAGATTATTTGCAGAGGACGCGGTGTGAATTTCGGCGTGAAAAATTGCCGCGGGTCGAGTGTGCGGAGGAATTTTGAGCAAGGGATCGCTTTCCCCCCTTTACCATCCTTCTCCCCCCCCCCCCCCCCTCATGCCATCTCCCCCGGTCTCAATCTTCATCCAAACGATGGCAGGGGCTCACGATCTTGTCAAACAAGCAAAAACGACATCGCGTAAAATATTGCGTGACCTCAGGGTGTAAAAAAACAATCCATCTCAAACTCCCCCAATGTACCGGTTTACTGCAGTACTAGGGAGAAAATTGCCATGGAACAGTAGATTATCAAGTATCAGGATTAATGAGAACGTTAAGGTTCCATCTGGCCACGCTGCCGCATCAGCGAAAATTCTGTGAGAGAAGTGATAGAGAAATGCCGCGGATTTAAGTTGAAAACATTGTCCTTAAACGATTTGAAAGTTTTTCATGAAAACTTGTGTATTTTATTGCGGTGAATTATTTCTTATTTTGAGAAATAAACTTATTGGCTTAAGAAGTAAACTCTCTTACTTTAAACATCGCTTCTCACATATTCTGTATCTTAAGAGAAAATGGTTTTGTATAGAAAGAAATTGCAGGCATCTTACAAAAAGCTAGGAGATTTAGGAGGAACATATAATCAAAATGAATGTAATTTGAATGAATTATAGGAGAACTATGTGAGGAAAAACAAGAGTGACAGAATCAGCATTGTAATGAACGAACTCGGTAATGAACGAACCCGGAAGATATGGTTTTACGTTGGTTCGGGCTCTTAAAAATAATTGATGGGAATACTAAATTGATATGTGAGAAAAATGTTAATGGTGCGGAAAGGAGAAAAATCAGACAGAAAATAACTAATAAGACCTTGGAGAAAAGGAATTTACGCATCTTTTAAAAAAAAATGGACGTGTGCAAAGATAAAATGTAGAGGATTATTAATAAATGGGGCCATAAGCATACTAAACCCTTAAGGGAATTATTGTTTAAGTATATATGAACCCACATACCTATAGGAATCATCGATTACTTACAACCTAGATAAAAATAATTGTTAATTCTCTCCAGCCTAGATACTCCATACTAGATAATCAGTTGATTTGGCTTAGGAACTCAATGATTGGATGTCTCAATTTAGACTCTCGATACTGTGCGAAACTTTCCGCTGAATCATTCAGTTTTCGATAGCCTTAAAGGTTTAGGAGTACGGACCCTTTAACGAAGGGCAAGAGTAAGACAGAGGCGAGAACATAAACTCTCATGAAAGAAATGAAATCGGGAGATGAACGGCCGAAGAATATGGTATGACATAAAAGGGGTGTTATACGCGAAGGCAGAGGGCATGTGGGGAAATTTTGAAGGATATATGGGAGAATTTAAGGGCGAAGAAAGTGGAGGCGGGGGGAGAATAGTAAAAGGGCGAGGAAATGGGTGATGAAAAAATCCCAGCGCTATGCAATTCCACAATGTTCTCCCTCCCTCCTGTCTTCTCCTTTCCACGCATCTCCTATCATACTTCACATCTTCATTCGTTTCCTTATGGTGTCTCACGCCATTTCCCCATTTAACAGTCTTTTCCCGTTTTCTTGCTCGCTTTATTTTCCCATTTTTATCTCTTTTCCGCACCTCCCTTTCTCATCACCGTATTTGCTCGGTGTCTTCACAGGAAGACTTCATTTCTTTCCTATCAGCATTGCGCCCCCCTTCCTTGACTGTGGAAAACCCCAGTCAGTTCTTTACAGTCCATCCACGATTATTTAAGTATTCCATTGATTAATTATTTATTTTGATGGATTTGTTCTGTATCTTGATTTTCTTTCTTTTGGAGAATGTTAATATCCGAGATGATGACGTTGAAAGCACGTAGGACTTGAATAAGGCAAATGCTGATTTTCTGAATTGTTTTATTCGTATAATTTCTTATCAATTTTCACTCTAATGCATATGAATTTAGATCTACTTGTCTACTGATTTTAATCTGAGATAATTTCAGATGTGTATGAATGCCATATTTTTCAACATCTCCGGATTCACCATGAACTTAAATGCGGCACCGACTGACTGTATATTTCATACAACTCTTTCTTATAATAAGTCCCTGAAAACTACCTGAGGAAGTCACCATGTCTTCACAGTTAATGAAACCTTAAATACATTGTCGCCCTCCAAGCAAGGCCTTTTTATAACAGGAACAATACACATATTTACATCATTTATAGCATTAACATATTTTTCACTTTCGAGTTTAATATATCAAATTCATTTCAATAGCGTGATTCATTATAGTTTATATACTAATTTCTCATTTGCAGAAATTTTCCTCTGTTGAGAATGATCCCGTTTAATTAGTCATTTTAATTACTTCATTTGCTCATTGGAACTTTATTTTGTAGCGGCTTCCCAGCCATAAAACTTATGTTTCGTTCGAAAAGGAGATGTGAAACTCTTTCTTGATAAAACTAGAAGGTTTTTGAGCTGTATCACTTTGAAATATTTCCTCTTAGACCCCTTAACGTGATTAATAAGCTAAATTTGAACGCAAGAGATATGGGAGACATACTACAGTACAAGGCTAGTTAATTATGCTTCTATTAAAGGAAGGCGTTTCAGCTTAATTTTCCTTTGAAAACAGTTTCCCGTTCTTAGCCGCATATTTTACCAGATTCAGAGTTATTAGAGCAAAAGTACCTGAGATTTTAATTGAAGACATGTATTTAAGGAATAAAAATTATATTGCTTTAGTTGGATGGACGCCGCTTCGGAGAGATATTCCATATATTTTGAGATGGATTGCGCGTGGCAAATTTCAGTGATGAATCAAATTTCAATTAATTCCATGGCTGTCTTAGGCCTGGTGTTTGTTTCCAGTGGTCACGCAGCACAAATTGAGTTCTGCTGCGGGATCATATCTGAAGCGTCTATTCCAGGAATGTCAAACACGTCTCCCGCATTCCAACTTAGGCATCCGAAGAATTTCGATATCTGGGAAACACTGCGAAGTTTCAGCCTCAATGAAAATAAACAAGCGTGGCGGAAAATGTCTCAAAATAAATCGAATAATCTCAAATTAATATGGTTAATGAAGGAAAAGGCGATTTAGTTTTACTCTTCCCATATGCTTGTTCTTTTTAAATCAAATTCTAAAAGAATATGTTTTTTAAATGATAATAAGAAGATTATAAGGTTTGGAAGACTACTGACATCGTTTGCTCAATACTGTCAGGGTCAATT
Source organism: Sympetrum striolatum (assembly GCA_947579665.1). Taxonomy (NCBI): domain Eukaryota; kingdom Metazoa; phylum Arthropoda; class Insecta; order Odonata; family Libellulidae; genus Sympetrum; species Sympetrum striolatum. The sequence goes on from OX388341.1 coordinate 26,639,499, forward strand.
TTCTCGGGAACGTTGAGTTCAAGATTGTCTTCCACGAAACATCAGTCACAATTTGCATTTCTTTATTTAGAAGACAAATTATCTGTAACTTTCGTCTGATACCAGTGTGAAACATCAAAAATAGCCATTAATAAGATATAAGGAAGATAAAAACTGCATTATTTCAACTTTCTGAGTTTATATCTCTAGTAAGTTGTCTAATGAGTAAATCGTTCTTTTCTGGGCTAAATAAATATTCCTATTTTGTAACAAACAAAACTTTCACGGATTTCTCTCCCATTCATTGGATTGCGGGTTAAATTTATCAATCGCGAATCTCTTTCCCAATGTTTGTGAGATCAATTATGAGCTAAAAACTCCCTTAACGGATGCATTAAAATTGTATGACTCGAATGATATAGTATTCCTTTTTAAAAAACTATTCCGATAGTCCGATAGTTATAAACAGACGTCGTGTCGGCTCATGTCATCTCGCCGTATGACCGTGACTCCATCATTTGACGCATACCTCTCACCGGAAACATGCCCACCAGTCTGCATGAATCATGCTCAGATGCAAGCAGGAGGGAGGCTCCTTGCGGCAACAGTCAGCTGCAGACGCACTCCTCGAGGGCGGTGCGTATCTCGAGGTGCATCCTCCTCCTATGGGGGGCGCGAGGGGTGGCGCCGACGGGATGAGCGCGGAAAGCATCAAAACTTAAAATATCCACGTGCTGGTGCTTAGTCTACCGAGTCACATAACAGGTGATCGTAAAAAGGGTTCGGTGTGCTCGGTTGCTTCGGTGGTCGCATGGTGATGTACCCACAACCCCCTGATGTGTGCTTGCTCCGTCTATTACGCGCCTTCCATCCACGGTTCACCTCTCTCCCTCCGATATTATCCTCTGATTCCTCCTTCATCCCACTCCTTTGTACGTTTTCTTTCCCTTGCTCGTATTGAGAGTTGAATACAGAGGAAATATTCCATCTCAAATTTAAAGACTTATACTCTCCTCCATCTTTTACTTCTCTTTTCTTCTTCTCCAGCGTCTTACTTCCTTTTGCCTCCCATCTCCTTTACATTTTTATCTCCTCTTCTACTCTTCTATTTCACTCCCTCCGTTACATTCCGTTCTCTTCCAAAATACAGATAATTTTGCATAAGTTCTAAATCCTTTCTCTATGTTATTATTTGCCAAATATGTCCCTCGCAGTATATTTTACCTCATAAGACCTAATCAGCGAGTGCTTGAAGTCCTGCCGAATCCCGGCTTGAACCTTACGAACTCCGTTATCAAATTACACTTACTTAATTACGCCTAAATCACCTCTACAAATTCTACCAATAAACCAAATGAGAATAGAAAATACATCGTTCATTAATCCTGAGATAAGATAAATAGAGGTGACGTAATAAGAGCTTAGAAATGAAAGAGTTAAAACTGAAGTTAAGACGTAGAAAACTGAGAGCAAACAACTAACAAAAGGTGTGACTGCGATCTTAAAGGGACCTCTTTATAAATTAAATTATGGACAAGCTGTGAGAAATACCTGTTTTTCAGCAATGTTGACATTTCCATTTGATGAAACATGTTATGTTCTGATAAAGGATGAGGAAATATGACGCAATTCCTGAGATGTTCAATTAGTAATCTGGAGGAAAGTTTTCTGTCGTCCTCTAAATACTTTTAAGAAATGATTATTTTCATATTAGTCTTCTTCGCTGAGTTATATAACCAAGGAGATTCGGAAACTTTGATAACAACTTTCTCAGATTAACTATCCTTTTGTGCTGTCAAAATAGGTAGAGGTATTCCCGCGAATAATTCGCTCTTTATGGAGAATAGCTTAACTGCATGGAATATCAATTACAAATATAGCATGAACAATGATTTAAAACACAAAGCGTGGTGTCGAGGGTGAAATCGATTAAAGTAGAAGCCAATTTCATCTAAGACGATTGGTTTGTGTTTAAGAGGGATACAATTTTGTTGATGAATAGAAAATAATCCGCCATTACTTCGATTCCTTCACTAAACAAATGAATGACTGAAGAGAGATAAGGGTTCTTGAAAGTCATTGGAAAAACTTAAAGCATTCACCTTACTCTATACTGATTCCTTGATTCGTTTTGAATTCGAAGTTGTTACAAGGTGTTTGTGTTGCACGAATCGAATTGTTGCATCGATTGAAATCATCGTCATCCTCTACGACTCTTGACCAGCGCATCGCAGTATCTCGATTTGTTTTCCCATCTCTTCTCTCGTCTTTCCCACGTTCGTCTCCAATTCGCCTTTCCCACCTTCCCATTTTATTTCCCTCCCCACCCTATCCTCGAGTCAGCCCGGCACCCGTCCCACTATCGATCCCTTGGGCTCACACTCCCGCTGCCGCCGCCGCCGAGATAGGCTGTGGGTGCCGTGAAGTAGAGCTCACGTGGGCGCCGTTTGCAGCACGCGGTAATTCTCTGGAAAATGATTGCGAGGCACCAGGAGGCGTGGTCGCGCTGCTGAAGAATTCCCAATGACGACGGTCGTTCGGCGCTTCTGATCCGCGCCTTTTCCGGTTGCGATTGGACGGATTGTGCCGTTTATTTTGGTGGGCTGTCTTTTGCGCCGAGGAGCGATGGCGCCTCCGCCGAAAGCCAGTGATTGTGAATATCAGACGGTGTTTTCAGACACGGAATCGGTTCTGATGGGTTCGTTTCCTCGTTCGGATGTTATCTCCGCGTTCGAATCGGGTTCCAGCACGAAAGATGTTTCGCTCAAACTGAAATTACTCCGTGGTCATGCTCATTCATTACGTTTCTCGTGACTTTTCCCCCGCGTCGATCTAAACGCGATGGCTCGATTACATGATTCTTTAAACCCTGGTCTATTCCTTAAAGTTCGTATTTCCATGTTCTATGTTTTAGATTAGCGAGACTGTGCGAATTAAACTGGAGACCGTGTTTGCATATCCATCCCCTAATCAATCATCTTTTCTTCTGTCTTCCGCAGGTTGTGCATTTGTCAAATTCAGTTCGCACCAGGAAGCGCAAGCGGCCATAAGCAGTCTGCACGGGAGCCAAACTATGCCGGTGAGTGGCCGCCAAAGGCGTGTAACTGTGAATAATGACGGTCAGATTGGGCGGACAATTATAAAGGGGGAGGTTGAATAGGTGGCGTATGTAAATATGGCGCGAATATTAGTTTACCTGCCTCAACAATAGCCGTAAGAGTTTTCAAGGCGAAGGCTGTATTGGGGTCATTGCCCTGACGCAACAGTTGAGGTAGAACTATGTTAAATTGAGCGATTAATTTCCAGAACCTCATCGCTCTATTTTATGTTGAACGCGTTCCGCTTCTTCGGCGTTCAATTTTTTCGTTTGTAATATTTCGAGTATAACGAGTCTCAAATCCATATTAAAAGCTTTAATTTGTGATAAAAATGCTCATTCCGCTGAAAACTCATTAGTTCTTCTATTTTTAGTAGATCGGTATCATATGATACTCCGATCTTTTCTTCCCATGGTGTAAATTTTGTAAAAGCGGAACGTGTAAGAAATTAAAAGTTTAAAGACGTTTTGTCATGCATTTTTGACTGAATAGTTTTCCTTGACACTTCTTAATTTTGAGACTTGATTTCACTTTCCATAGTGATTGAAACTTTGTCAATAGTAAAAAGGATGAAATACTATTAGAAAAGGTGAATATAAATTTAGTATATTCTAATATAACTTCGCTAAGAATTTGCTGATTTAACTTATTAAAAGTGGCAGTTCTGCGAACGCGGTACCTTTTCCATTCTAGAATAATCAAAATGTGCCAATACGCTAACTTAACTGAAGAAATGGGAATTTTATTCATTTAAGAAGGAATAAAATGTTGTTTCTTGGCGATGTAATTTAAAAGAAACTTCATGGTTTTACATTATTTTTTTCCGAAATGACTTCCTATCATATCCCTACCAATGAGTACCCCCATCATTGTGTTTACGGCTTATTGAAAATGTTTGAATGGCTCAATCTGAAATCCATCATCACACAAACATACTATCGTTATAGAAACATTAATGCATAAGAGAAAACTATGCCATGCTCGTTTCTTAATTATTAATATCTAAGCTCAAATTAAATTATTCAAATTGAATTATTGGTAAAAATCAAGCAAGATGAGTGTTTGTAATTAGTAACTTTTCCTATTAGTTGAATGTATTACTTTTTAAATTTTTTATGATGTCAGTAGTTGCTGATTTCTTAAATAAACAGCTTCTTGAATCCTCATGAACCATTATTTCCATAACTTCGGGTGAACTGACTAATCTCTACTTAAAGAAAGGAACAATTTCTGTAAAGGCACTCATAGAGTGTCTCGATGCAAATCTATGCAGCCAGAAGCCAATTCGCGTTATTAATCTTACAGTGCTGTGTTTTTGTACAGGGTGCGTCTTCGAGCTTGGTCGTAAAATTCGCAGACACGGAAAAGGAACGTCAGTTGCGCCGAATGCAACAAATGGCTGGAAACATGAGCCTTCTCAACCCCTTCGTCTTCAACCAGTTCGGGGCGTACGGGGCCTACGCACAGGTAAAGGAAATTTGTTCTTCTTGTTTGACAGTAATGTTTGCTGATTAGATTCTATATGAGAATATAATGTAAGGAGATGTACTGTTGAAGATGTACTTCATGCATTTTCTATCCCCCTACGTTTTTTAGTGAAACTTTCTTCTTTCTGATTAACCTCTCGAGCAAAGAAACTTAATAACGTTTGCAACAGTACCATTTAAGGAATTATAATAAGTAGCTCTTTTTTCATCGGTTTCTTTACTGTCTGTTTGGTTAACGATGTAAAGATGTCAGTTCTGATCTTGTTGCCCGTCTTTTCTTTCCGCATTGGCTTCATGCGCTATCGCCATTGATGGTAGATCATGCAGCAACAGGCTCTAATGGCAGCTGCAACCGCTCAGGGCACTTATATAAACCCAATGGCAGCCGCCCTCGCCACGCAAATGCCTCATGCCGCCCTAAATGGTAAGCAACTCTCCTATATTTTCCTAGAGTAACCATCGTCATTTTAATACGGATATTTCTTATTTGGACTTATTTAGATCTAAAACACTATCTTGAAGGTTGACAATTTTTGCGTTATTAAAATATATGACTTCCTTAATTCAGCCAATTGCAGTCATAGACTTGAATCATCAGAAATATTTTTTAAATCTCAAGTCTGGATGATTTCAGGTCGTATTTTTGGCATTCATTATTTTGTCTACTCTTCCTATCATTTACCTTTTTGGGTATTCAAGTTAGCAAACTTTTTTTGCAACACTTCATCATACTAACTTAACCTAGAAAACTTTTTTTGCATCAGAAATATCTGTAAATCATTTTGCACCTGACATTCTATTTCTTTAGCCACACAATTCATACATAATCCAATAATACCTGCTCACCACTGGTCTAAATAGTTATTTAACAAATTCCATTCTTATAATTAAATTTTTCTAATTGTTGACATTTCTTTATTGCCCAGCAGTTACTGAGAGTATATTCAATTAATTTTAATCATTATTTTACATACTCTAGCTTAGTATACCCATATTTTTGTGATGACTCCTTTTTATCTACATCATAGCCATATGAATGAAAATATAAATGCAGATCAATCATTCTATGTACACATGACCAATACATGTTATGGATACAGTATGCAAATTATGTTCTGTAAATGTTATATGATGATTCTAATTTCAATAACCTCATATTAGGTTCTGGCTCAGCACAGCCTGTAAATGGTGCTATTCCTAGTCTGCCTTCCCCTACAATGCCAAATTTTAATATGGCTGCACAAACGCCTAATGGCCAGCCAGGAGGATCAGATCCAGTTTATACAAATGGCATGCCACAATCATACCCAACACGTAAGTATACAATCAATGAAAGTTGGTAAAGTGTACAAGTACTATTATAATTACTGTTAATTATATGTACTTACTTGCACACTACTTATGAACCTGACTGAGAAGTTTTATGTAGGGAATGAAAGTTTTTCTCAGTGACATTTTATAATATTTTTATATATATATATATATATTTTAAATAATTTTGTCAGTCTCATTTCTATGAAACCTTATTTTACTATTGCCTAAATTTTGGTTGACTCTTCAATGAAGAAAATTAAGTCTTTCATTTTATTATTTACAGAAAAAATGTATCCTCTAACTTTACCGTTTCTTATTTTAAAATGTCCCCAGAGTGGAAAATTACTTAAAGTTAGTGATTTTCATATTACAACCACTGGAAGTCATGTATTTAAGTTAGTGTGTTTTCCTGAGGCTGATCTTAATTTTTATGCAGTCCATGATAAATAATCATATAATATCATAAGTATTTACAGAATGAGTTTTTAAATATTCTTCACTTAAATGATTTAATTTCTGATTATACGAAATAAACTCCAAGAACTATTTGTGTTTAATTTCTCATCACAGTCAGAAAGTGGATAAATTAAGTTTGAAAATTATCAAAACCTATGTCACATAAATGGTAGTTATTTAACTTAATTTTACTAATACTCACAGAATTAAATGTTAATCAATAGAAATCTGTTCCAAAAATCATTTTTTAGCACAATGAAGAGAAGTGATTCAAATTAAAAGCATTACTAAATCACTGACTGGTGTCACTAACTGCAGTTAAAAGAAGCTTAAAAGTGTAATTACTCCTTTTTCTGATATTATATGTAATTTTTATCAGATATTATATTTAATTTTACTGTTCATTCCCTTTGTTACAATTCTAGACTAATATCAATTTAATTATTCAAATGATTATTAAAGATAATGGTAACATATTTGGAACTACATATTAAATTTTGAAGTGTTACTTTACTTGGCGGAAATATTTTAAGTGATGCATTCAATAACAAATAAAAGTTCATTCTCATTGAACAAGAGCAATGAATTTATTTAGATTTTCTTAGGTTTTCATTCAAAATAACATCTACGTTGGTTAACCTGTAGAGCCAGAGTGAGCCTGTATTTCTTTCAGCCAAATGTGGCCTAGGCTTATTATCTGGGTGCATTCATTAAAAGTAGGCCAATCCATCAACAAAAGAGGGTCCAGGCACAAACTCCTGCCTGAGGTTCCCTTTTTTGATTCATCTGCAGTTCTGATAGGAAAAAATTTAATAAATAAAGGACAATATCTGAAATTTTTCAAGTTCATACTGATTTTTTTTTCCTAATTCAAAATTTCAAAGTTACTTTATCAAAAAGAGGACCCCTCAAACCAGGGGTCTGAATGCTAAGCCTCTATGGCACCCCTCTCTTGGCCAGCCCTGGTCACATAGGATATGTGAACACATTATTTCATTGCACAATATGAGACCATTAATGAAACACATCTTAGATGCAATCACAATGATGAAATAAGCCATCCAAATAACTTTAAGAAAGCAACTATAATTCTATGGATACAAACATCTATCTTCACATTAGAAAAATCTCCCATAGGAAAACTAAAAAATTTTTCCTCCAATTATTATTGAGATCATATATAAGCAACATAAGTGAAGAACTTCCATCAAGAGAATGTTTTGAATTTTTATATTCATGGGTAAATGTAAGTCCCACATTATGAATCTTTTTAATTAAAAATTGTTTATTAATATGCACCGTCTTTAATTATTCTTCTTCTTCTTCAACTTTGTTTGATAATTGTGCTGTCTCAAAAGCATTATCATTAAATGTCTCTTTATAAAAACTAAATATTTTATGCTCGAAACCTTTGGAAATATATTTATATCAATACATCTCTAATTTTGATTAAGATATTTACTTCAAGAGCCATCCAGAACCAAATGAAGATTGAATTTGAAAATTGTTTAACTAAAAAATGAATATATACCTTCTTAAAATCTTATGATTTACTGCTACTGTATTTGCTAATAATTATTTTCTATAGTAGCCTTTAATTTTTACTCCCTGTAGCTTTACTCCTCATGGTTTAGTTGAACTACAGAAACAGGACAAATGTTGAGAATCAGCTATTGTGGCTGTGAAGCCTGAATCAAATACAATCACTTTTTTTTCCTAACCATTTAAATCATCTCACATGCTTAAGTAGCCAAGGACACTGAACAAAATAGGAAATGCTGTAGCTATGAAAATTTGTATTATCTCTCCTTTTGTTATGAAAAAATGTAATGAGAAATATTGTTGTGACCTTATATCAATCATACCAAAATTTTCTCTTACCTTCTTTCCTAGTGGCTCAGAACAAAAATGCGTCAATCCATTTACCATTGAACACATTTATATGGTTTGTTCACTGGGTATCTGAGAAACCTGTAGTATATTTCACAAAGGTTACAAATAAATGGAGATTTAGGTTGTGATAAATGAGGTTTATAGTGGCACAATTTTTACGAAAAGCTTCATCAAGTAGGTAAATTCCTAAGTTCCTCATCAGTCAGACATTATTTTATTTTCTGTGAAAATCAGAGCTACCAGAACAGTTTCACTTCATAATAAAACATTCCAAATGAATCACTTTAATTCTACGCAGAAAATTTCATTTCACTTTCATTTCTTGTCCCGCTCTGAAGGAATTTAACTACTTTTACGTAGATGCCCTTCATTTGTCCATTCCAGCTCAAGGCTTGCCGAATGGTGAAGCTACTTTGCAGCATGCTGCTTACCCTGGAATGCAACCTTACCCTGGTGTTGGTATGTGAAAACATGATGTTTGGATAATACTTGCTCAAGTATTATCTCTTTCTCTTTATTTTCCTATTCATTCAACTCTATATTTACCTATACTGTGTCTTTCATTTGAAAATATGTTTACTATGTGGCATTACTATAGCATTCACAAACTTGAGACAATCTTTAGTCATTAAACCAAATGGGCCATGATATCCTTTTGTGTAAGTACCCCTGCATGATTGTTTTTGTCAGTCTGCTTCTCTTGAGTGGATTTGTTTTTTCCTTTCTGATTCATATTTCAAATAGTTAACAATATTTAAAGAATCCTTCAATGTTTTAATGGAATGATTTCATGTGGGTGAAATATTTTTTATAAACAATACTGAAAATTTTTAATTGTTTGTGTATATTTCTTCTACATTGCTTTTTTTCTGCAATGTCTCTGCATGGATATTCCTCATAACATAACTGCACAATTTTGATGCTTAGTTATGTGTTCATTTCTCATCCTTTTGTAAATCAAGTTAACATATCTTCTATATTCTTAGAGGGAGCCATACATGTAAAATACACAAAATGATAACTTCCTAAAGTTTTTTTTAAATGAGAAGGGAATCTTAACATTGTAATCAAATTTTTGCAATGATTTTATTGCTATTCCCATATATTCCTTCTCCTTAAGTCCTGCTTTCATCCTCACTGAGTGTATGTATCAATTTGTAATCTTCTTGGCAGCATATCCTGCAGTTTACGGCCAGTTTCCACAGGCAATGCCCCAACCGATGACAACTGTTCCCCCAACGCAAAGGGAAGGTAAGATGCCTGATATAAAAATAATTCAAAAGCAGAAATAACCATAAAGGAATTCATTTTAACAAAGTAATTTCATAGAATCTACTCATCTGTCATAATTGCTATTTAAATTGTTTTTGAATAAATTTTTGTTTACTTTTTAAATTAACTATACCTGCCACTTGACTTAAATAATATAAGGCAGATGTAAAAATTATTAAATGTACTAATTTAAAATTTAAGCTGTAAAAATCACTCATTCTTATGTTAACTGCATTGTGCTATTTTGCATTTGTTATGCTAAGTATATGGCTTGGCACTCGCACTTCTGCCTTGTTTTGGTGTGCATTCATGTGTGTTACTTGTTGTTTAAATTTGGGAATCACAAATTTGCTTGCCTTGTTTAAGCCAATGCAAATGAATGTTGCCACAATTAATGAAGCTTTCTGTGTAAACAAAAGAGTAAAATTCCTGCATCTACTGTTTGTTGAGTGATACTTCATTCTGACTAGACAGAATAGAAAAGGAAATATTTTGTACCATATTCAACAACGGATATATGTGTTTCATGGAGAGCTCAAAATGTATCTACAAATTTCCTTAATAGTTTAGAAACAAATTTTGATATCCTTTTGATAACTCTAGAATATTTACACTTCCAAGTCACCAATCACTTCAAGTCAAGGTCTTCCTATTTCCTACACAGAAAACCCTGAACAATTTAGACTGCAAAACTTAATATTTAGGACTATAGCGAATTTTTATTTTAATAACTCCCGACCAAACAGATTTGTTTAATTAAACAGTCAAGAAAAACTTTATAAAAGACAAATTGCTTGATCTCTATACAAAATTGTTCTTAAGATCATTTTATTGACTATGATAATCTGTTCATTTTAAATTACAATTAAACATTAAAATTCAACCATTTTAGTTCTAACACACATCTCTTACACAATTACTCAAAGGTTATTTGAAAATATTGGGTTTGTACCATTTGTATATCTTTATACCTAGATAGTTGAATGTGAGACTTCACAGAAAGCCATAATCAATAAATAAACTGTAATTTTCCACAGGAAATTTACAATGTGCAATTAAATAATAAATTGATTTCCCTTGGAAAACCATAGTCTTTCTTAATGATCTGTATACCTCTATTATACCACATAGTAGCACACAAGGATCAAAAGCTAAGTTATAGTAAATGAAATAAGAGGGGTAAGGTGATGAAAGCTTTTTCGATTAGTTTTTACCTAAATGTCACTAGATCTGAGGTTAAAGATAAATTATAACTAAGATATTACATGAATGCAGAAACATGATTTCTGTATAGAGATTTTTCTATGATCAAACAAATGGAATATTCATTCACAGAAGCAGTTAACTCTTTTAAAGGTATCCTTCAATGAAACATACAATTTAAATTTCTTGCTTTCTTTTAGCTAACTCCTCCTAATTCAAAATAATTGTTAAAAAGGTTGATTTGAATTGAAAATGTTTATATTTATTGTTGATGCTTCTTTTATATTTTCTTGTCTAAAATTTTAGCTGGGGTAAAGTCTAAAGCTCTGCATAGAAATTAATTTCTTGTTTATTGAATATTCTTAATCATTACCAAAAACTTGTAACAATAGATTCTAAATTGCATCAAGTAAAATTTTACAAAAATGTAATACTAGAAATCATTTATTACCACCATACCATAATTATTTCAAAGATAACAACAACACATGCTTCAAGTTTTTCATCACTGTAACTTTATTGAATGTATATTTAATTTTGACTATCAAGAATTAAAATTCCATTTTCAAATTTTATTTTAACATTAACTAGGCATAATAGTTTTTACTTTTCCTTGACAGTCCTTCCTTTTCAATAGTTGTATTCTTTACAAAAAAATAATTCATAACCATTTGGCTTTTGCTTACTTAAACAAATTGAAAGCTAATTCAACTTCATGGAATATTAATTGCCATGAATTATATTTGAAGGTTCTTGGTAACTAGATTAAAAAAAGAAAAATATCCTGTAGAATATACCTGATAATAGTCAATAGAGTATTTAAACATATTCTAAACAATATCAAAAATTCATTTTTTCTTTAGAATTTCTGTCCTTACCATTATTTTATGGAATTTATGTATTTGGAATCATTCCTCTCTTGTCGCTTTCTCTCACTCCTCATTGATATTTTTTATTATTTTTCTTATAAAATCAACTTTATCAAATAACTCAATTCTTTAAGAAGTTTAAGCTCATAATTCAGTTAGCCTCATTCAAGTTAAGAACTGAAATAAAATTTCAAATTAGACCACAATAGCAAGATAACGTTATTCCTATAATTAATAAGACTCCTATAATTCTTTAGACTTCTACATTTGCTAATCAGATTTCTTTCTTTAAAATTTTATGCTAACAAATATGATGTGACCCATATCATTTATATATTAATAAATTCTGTAGAACTTTCTCCACAATTCAAGATGATTGTTTATTAATAATATTAATGTAAAGGTGTGAGTCATGAGTCGGTAATATCCTTTATAACTATGAGATATTTTTTCCCAATATATTCATTCATTATTTTCATTAGAAATTCATTTCTTATGAAAAATCTAAAGCAAAATTGTAGAGTGATATGTTAGTAGATGATTGGTTTCCTATCTCAAAATTTAAGAGATATGTAAACTAGAACATTCAACAACTTTTTATGAGGTAAAAGTATAAGTGTATGAGTGTACTGGTCAATTTTCTCTTCAATGATACCTGTAGTTGACTAAAGTTAGTGAGGGTTTAACTAAATATTTTAGTTTCACGTTATCACATATATTTTTTGTAACAGATAAATAAATCTTATTTATTATTTTCATATTATAGATAGATGTAGGCTTATAGATATTTGCTAAAGCTGAGAGTCTAATCATGAATAGGTCAAAGTTTACCCTTTGTGCTATTTTTGTAAACTGACACCAGAGAATTTTCTGTTGCTTTTCATTAACATTGAAAATCTCTGTTATGGAGGAATAATCTTAATATTTCTTCAGATAGTAAATATATAATTATATAGTATGCCATTAATCTTTATAATTAACATTATAATGATAACCAGGAAGAGATTGGAATGTTTTCCAGAATTCTTTTATTGACACCATGTCATCAGTCAAAAAGCAGTAAATCTATGAAAGAATAAATAAATGCAGTTCATTAGAATAGTTAGATGGTGCTTTATTAGCATATGAAATAACTTTCCTTCAAAATTTTTAAGAATTATTTGATTGGTGGAAAAAGAGATAGTATATTGCTAATTGAAAAACTATTCCCTACAAGCAATTGTTTGCAAAGAATGTAATGGCTACAAGTACCTAACATATAAGAGCATTTGATCTTGAAAATAGCTGGTCTAATAAAGGATATTGCTCATGGAATACTGCATTTGAATTGTCTCTGATATTTAGTGCAACCCTCATGTACTTGAGGTTAGTTAAGGTTGGCAAAAGCTGCTTTTTGATTCTCATTCATTAAAGCTCATTAACTCAATAAAGAAAGAACCATTTGTTTACATTTTAGAAAGTATAACTTGCTTATTACATAAATTATATACAAAAATGAAACTGAGATTAATATTTGATGTATCTGAATTTCAAATTTCTATACAAGATCTGGAAAATGTGTGGATTACATTCAACCTACGAGGAATTTCAGTGATGTCTGAATTACTCTACATGCAAACATAAAACATATTAGTTATCTTATTGGCACATTACACAGATTAAATTCAAACATCCACATACTTAGGTTTTGATGAAAGAGGACAATAGTAGCTTTGTTTTTCCAGTGACACCATTAGCTAAGGATATCTACAGGCATTCATACATTTTTGTGTATATTATAAAGTGTATCAATAATCGGAATTTTCCTAATTCACCATTTACGTGGAATCCCCATTTTTACATGTAATCTCCATGAATGAAAAGGACCTGGTAAGATTATCACTCATATGAGATGTTCTTCATGCACAAAAGAAGAGTTTGAACAAAAAATCTGTAGATTATCAGAGACTTAGATGCAAATTTTTGCAGTTATCGCAGAGCAGAACTTCTGTTATTTTCCCTTTTACATTTACTCTCATTTGAAGCCTCTTTTGCTGTTTTGTCTGCTTCATTCTACATTTATTCATATTCCTTTTTTATCAGAAATTATTTTTTAAATTCTAATCTCAAGAAAAACATCTCAGTTGTGAGATCATTCATAGGAGAAGTATTTTTTCTAGGTAGGAAATGATAATAAAGTTTTGCATGCTTGTACTACTATGAAATATACTAATTTAGTGGTAAAGTATTTAGTTCTTTAAAGTAAACTAATTTCTAAATCTCACTTTTAATTCTTAATAGGTTGTTCCATCTCAGGCCCTGAAGGGTGCAATCTCTTCATTTATCACTTACCTCAGGAGTTTGGTGATGCAGAATTGATGCAGATGTTCCTTCCATTTGGCAATGTCATCAGTTCCAAAGTTTTTATTGATCGGGCAACAAACCAGAGCAAATGCTTTGGTAAATAGAGTAGTAGCTTTTAATAGCATTTTTGAAAATTTTTTTTAAGTGCATGTTTATCAAGCATATGAAAATATGATTAATGGCTAAAAAATATTTTTTAATGTTTAAGATTGCAAATAATAATGTTTGTAGTATTAGAAAATTTAATGAATGATCCAGTGTTTGGGTCAATATTTTATTTTCTAAACTTAGACACAAAGATACAAAGAATTTATTTCTCTACCAGAAGAGTATCAAAATTAGAAGAGACTTGGAAAATAATAAAAAGAGCTAAATTACTGAAAGAAGATATTTATGATTATCAGCATGATAATTCATTTCCCTTTAACTACCTAACAGTCACAGAGCCATCACAATAGTTAGAATCTATATTACTTAACCATTTATATACTTGAATTTCAGTTATTTGGATTGTCCATGAATTAATTAGATCAGTTGGCTACCTTAATATAACCAGTTTATAAGTCTCAAAAGTTTTTTCATAAGAAATAGATCTAAATTTTTAAGAATGGCCTTGTTGATTTTGGTTATAAAAGTGAATTTAATAAGTATTATGACCATATTCCTACATTTTACTCGAGTTTATTTCACTTACACTTATTTCATAATTAGTTAGTGACATACTATACAAACAACTGAGTTAATTTTGAAGATACTCATTTCCTTTCTACATTTTCAGGGAAGATAATTTTACTAGGGATGCAATTATACTTTTTACTTTTTTCATAAATAAGAATCTTAAAATCTCTGCAAACTTATTGCTGCTTACATCCATCCCGGAGTAGAGTTTAACTGCTCTAACTTCACACTTCAAAAAAGATATCAAAGTGCTTTAAAAAATTCATTTGGCTTCCACAGCTTATAAACAATTTCTTTATAAAGAAAAAAACATTTTAAATGATTTCATGTGGAGGGAATAATATATATAGAATTAATTTTCAAAATAATTCAACAGGAAGAATCACCACCAAATATATACCCATTACATAGGATAAATAAATTATTGATTTTTGTTTCTCAGTACTGTTTTATAACCTAACTAATTTAGCTAAGAATTTCCAATGCAAAACCAACTCTGAATCTGTAAAACAAATAAATAATACAAGGTATGTTTAAAAAGTTCCTGAAATTATTTTATGTGTGAACAACCAGACAACTAACTAGGAAACTGAGCCGTATTTTGAAGTACTCCCTGTGTTTGGCCAGAAACTGGGCACAAGGAATGATGATATGTGGGCAGATGCGCTTTCATGATGAAGCACCCACTTGGTGCCAGAGATTGGGTCTCTTCTGACAAACAGCTTTGTGCAGCTGCGTAATGATGGCAACATTGAGTTCCTTGATAACTGCGCAACCCTCAGGAATGAATTTTTCTCCTCCTTTCAGCCATAACATACAAACACGTGTCACATTACACAGTCACAGCACTGAAGTACCAACACCCAATGCCACAGACTTGCAGTGCTGTACCCACAATATGTGGCGCTATCTACTACCAGAATTTCATATTTCTCCTGCTTGGCATTTTTGCAGGGAAAAAGGGTTTGGGAACTTTTTGAGTGTACCTTGTGCATGATTTTATACATCATGTATGTTACAATGCAGAACCAAATCATATTCTGAAAATCAATGGTTATAAGTAATACAACTTTTCTTTCAATAGAGTTAATGGAGTGAACCAGCAATTTCCTTTGCGAATAAATATTCATTTACTTCTTGAATCTCAGTAGTTTTCCTGCAAATATGACATTTTGCTAAGATTTGATTCTAAATTTAAATAATGGAAATTGATTAATAGTCTCAGTAGAAATGTTGAAGGATTTAGTGTTTCTCTCTCTCTCCATGAAAAGCCTTGTAAAAAGCAAAATATTTATTCCAGGTTTTGTAAGCTTCGATAATCCTGCCAGTGCACAGGCAGCGATTCAGGCCATGAATGGTTTCCAGATTGGCATGAAACGACTTAAAGTTCAACTAAAGAGGCCAAAAGATGCAAATCGTCCATACTAGCGTCAAATTTAGGAAATGCTGGGAGAAGCAAAGGTATATATTTTCATTCTTTTGCCAAGTTCATCATCCTGACTTGGTAACATCAAAATTATATCAAAAAAGATGAAAAGGCAAAAAATATTGAAAAAAATCTGAATCAATTCATATTGACCATTAAATTCTATTGATGTGAATTCCGTTCTTTGTCATAGTTCATCCTGTATAAATTGAGATTTTCAGTTGGATAAAAAATGAAAAGGGTGTGCTTAAATCATTTATTGGGAATCATCATGGAATTGATACCTTATCAATCTGTTTTCTAATATTTAAGGTTAATAGCCTAAGTATGTACCTTCAAAAATACTCAATGGGATCCAACCTTGTCTTCATTTATGCTGGATGAACTTCTTAGGAATCTTAGTGCCATTTCTGATGATATTTTTATTGATGATTGAGAGGGCAATCTAGAAAGTTTAAGATATATGTGATATAGAATATTTGAAACTTCATCTGTAATGTTGATTTAATTATGTAGAACAAACCATTTATTCTGTTTTTCCACCATCCTTCAGTGTCATGGAAACTAAGCCGCTGCGCCCAAAATGGTTGCCAAACATTCCTAAACAATATTGGCGCCCCAGTAAGTGGCAGATGTTGTGCTCATGTTGTCACATTGATGGTGCTGTCAAATTAATATGCTGTAGATCCATAATTCCTTACCATTTGTAAATGTAATAATTGGGTGTACTACTTTAATGCAGTGGTGTTTATTTGTTTATGTGAGTTAAAACTGTACAGGATGACCACAAAGTAAATTCTTTTTAAAAACATTAGTGTAGAGTCAGGAAATTTCATCCATAGTTGAAAACACATCTTTATCATTAATATCTTATCAGTAGCATGTGATTTTAAAGTACATATGAATGTTTTAAGTTCAACTAACCCTTTCCATGACTTTTTTTTAAGAATTCATTTCTATCTATTCTAATAAATGTTTGCCAATGTCATCAAATTTTTTTGAGATATAGTTTGCTAAAACTTGAGACTTGATTGGCATTACTGCTAAGTCTACTTTAAAAATTTTCAAATGGCAAATTTAGAGTAAATAAATAATATTTTACCATTTGTTTTCCCGATCACATGCTTCACATCAAATATACTATTCAGCTCACAAATAATAATTGATTAGATTTTCTCATTAGGAATAGGTGTCAAAAGTCCCTTAAAAATTGCCATTGAAGTCCATTAAAATATGCATTCATCCAAATTGTATTGAAATTTGATTGATCTCAATGAATGGCACCATATACATTCATATAAAATGACCTAAACTTATCTATCTACCATGAGGCAATTCTTAAAAACTATATCAGTACTAATTTCATTTGATTTCCTTAATTTAAGTATTATGGCACAATCTTAACTTCCCTTTCTAAGTGGATTTTTCTCAATTCAAATAGTATGGAAGAATTCTAAAATTGTGTATCTATTCCTTTGTAAAACAGTATTTTATTTAATAAAAAAATACTGACTAAAACTCCTGAAGAAAAATCATAAATTCACTGCAAACATTCTTTATAATTAAAACAGAGCTACACTGATAACCAAATGGGTAACATTCAATTTGATTAAAGCAGCCCCAGGTTCAATTCATAGTCAGAGCCATGTTTGAAGATTACCACAGCTGTCAAAACACTTTTAACAATACTACAGCTAATAAAAAGAATGTTGTGATTAAATTCAACGTCATGTCTGTAATTTTTCAGATACCTCAAAGCTTTTCTTAGTGTCTTAGCGTCTTTGCTGTACTTTCACTACTTCCATGTGTATCATATTGCAATATAGTTTACATTTAGAGGCTAAATGAGGAAGATTGTAGATACATTTCCAGTAATATTCAAGTAGTGCACCAATTGTAATAGAAATTGTCATGATGATTAAAAGATAATTTGATCAGATGAAACCCATATACCTGTATAACGTAAGAAAATTGAAATTTCCTTGATCATTCAGGTTTGCAGATTTATCATTTGAATTACTGATCTACCTAAAGCACCATCTTCGAAATAAATATATTATTATTAAAATTTGTTAATGATTTCTGAGCACTGATAGTTTTCATATCCTTTGAACCAAGACAATATTTGGTATTATATTACTTACTATTACAGATTATGCCCAGCATGGATAAATTTAGCTTTGACTTATTTAAGTTAATGAAATGGATATCTCAGACTTCTGCCTTGCTCAGTAAACTGAATAAATTACTAAAGAGACAGATTAAACAGTATAAAATTTAATACCATGACTGAGACAACTGAGTAAAATTAATTTTAATTTTAACAGTTTTTATTTTAATATGCTACTAATTAAGAATTAAATGATAAATGTTTATAGAAATTACATGTTTAAAGATAAGGAAATATTAGTTGGATTTTAATATTGAAATGGAGATGTTATTAATGAGCTAGTTTGTTCGTAAATACTTTGTGGTAATCCTGCATGTATGCTAATCTTACCAGTGACTCAGAAGGAAAAGCATCAAAATAATTTCTTTCCTGGCACATTTGCTTCTGTAAATAGTTAGAAAGTGTTTGTTTGATGAGGATAAGATACACTAGACTAACAGTTCTTTTATCATTGTACTATTGAATTTGTGTTGATATTTTTAATTTTGTTTTCACTAAATATACTTCAAAATCTCCACTTATGAAGGATTTATGCTTCTTCTCAAAAAATACAAGTATTGCTTTTGTCAGTGTTGTATTCTGTTATCTAAATCAAAGTTTTACGGTTGCACATGTATTTCGTTCAATTTGTCTCTAAGTTGTCTTCAAGGTTATGATAGCATGCAACTCATAGAAAATATTGAATAGTCCCTTGCGTGAACATCCATTTTTAAATGAGATCCCATTTTTTTGTTTTCATTGATTACATACAGAAATGTTGTAGAACTTGTCTCATAAGTCATTTAGTGTGATTTATAATGGAGGGAAATAAAATGCTGTATTAACAATCAGGAAAAGGATATTTTACAAATATAATTTTCATTTTTTCCAGTCAAACTTCATCAAAAGAAAATTGATAGTGAATTTATTGTTTTACGCTCCTTATATTTGTGAAGTATCTTCTTTCCAGTCTCCAGCATAGATTTCCCTTCTACTTGATGTTTTAAATGTAGGTCTGTGGCAACCCTTTATCTCTCATTCCTTCCAAAATCTCAGTAATCTTGGAGTGTCGGATAATAGCCATCATACATGAAGTCAGTTGAACATCAAACATTTTCTGATTTTATTTCTCCGGATAGCAAAATATTTTATTTTACTGAATGCAACAGAATTCCAAGTTATTAGGCAGATATTATTTTCTTTATTGTGGAATGCCTTAAATGCAGCTTCTGCTTAAATTGTGTATGCATATTAATGGATGTTTGTGTCATTAATATATTCCTTGCTGGAAAGAATTGCAGATACTTACAGCCATACAAATTATGCAAGCTGAAGTTTGATATTTTGTCTTTAATTAGTAAATGTATGGCCAAAACTACCTTTATTTCAAAATATGAAGACATAAATTACATAATTTTGCAAATTTTTTGCTGTTTTTCATTGAATTTTGTTCCCATCCTGTACTACTGACTGTGAATTCACAAAAGCCTTACTATTTTTCCACAGATCTCTCATTTGGACAACGCTATTGCTAACTGTGGACAAGCTGATGAACATGATAACAGAGTGTTGGTGGCTCTACATTATTGATAAAAATCATATTAATATCATCATGCGAGTGTCTCGTGTAGCTTTGGAGGTGCAAGGGGCAGGGAAAATGCAGTTGGCTGCCACACATCATTCTCAGACTTCCTGACAAGTATTAGGCATTACAGTAGAATTTAAGCTAGGAATATGTAGAAGATAGTTGCTTCATATTCTTATGATATACATTATAACTTGTATTTATATTATAAATATTTCTGAATACTAAAGTAAAAAATCACAATTTGCTTAAGGCTTGGCTGTTGGTCTCCACAGGTTGACTCACAAAGAGGTGATGGTTAAAGGTCCCCAGGTATTTAATTCCTGTCCATATTTGGTATATAATTAAGGAATCATATGTTTTTGAATAAGGTATTCCAATTGTGCTGTGATATCTATTGATTGTGTAGGAACGTTACTTTCATCCTATGTAAATTGACTGGGGAAATTTTTCCAACTTTTGATAAGAAGGTTTATATTTGGACAACTGGAAGACATGTTTCTTTGTAACATAATTTTTTTATATGTTTGGACCACAAATACATCTGCATGCCTTCTGGTTTAATTAAATTTGATATCATACTCTTTGATTCTTACCTTAGGAGCCAAACAGCACTTGAATGCTAAGTTGCACAAGTATCCACAAATTTATCCAATATAACTTTCAAATATTTATATGAAAAATATAAAATTGTAATATTTCTACAACTTTAGCAACATCAATTGTAAAGTACCAAATATTCATAAAACGATATAGTAATAGAAACTGCGATATGAAAAGGAATTTGTAGCAAAGTTGGACGAATTATTCGGAAAATTCATTTAAACAATTAACATAGGAAAATAACTTTCATTTTTACTGATGGTCACTATTCTTGCATTCATGTTTTATAATTAAAAGTTTAACTAAAAGGTAGCCAAATGTTTTGCAAAGGTGTGTTGACTTGTTATGGAATTCAATATACATGGGTGTAACAAGAGGTAGCCCATGTTAAGGAATGTGAGGACGGTGTTGAAATGTTTTTGAAAGGTTGAAAGAAAACAGCCAGATGAGTTAGAGGAAATAGGAATATTGAAAATACATTTCTAGTCTGCTTTCATAATGGAAGATAAATTATTGACATAAAAGGCTGAATAATTTATTAAATTTAATTCCTGAGGCAAAGGATTTAGTGCAATATAATTCAGATACAATTGTTACTAATAGTTTCAAATTCACGATGAAGCCTGTAAATTATTCTGCTGACTGATATTAACTTATTTCTCACTTAAAGCAAGTAAAGCTAAAGTACATAATTATATTTACATTTCTAGTATTTATAACAGTAATTAGTTACGTGAAATCTATTTATAAAAATAAATTATTTTTCATTTTGTAATATTCATACTTGCTCAGAAGTGTTACCTTTAGCTTAAATTTAAGTTTGTGATTAAATATTACAAACTATTTTTTAGATAAAGTCCATAAATAAGCATTCCATAATATAGAACATTCCAAATTGAATGATTGATTATTGACGCGTTGCCTATATTGTAGATTTAGAAAATCAAAGCAATTCCAGTTTTTTTTATTATAATTTTTATGGAATGCTTGACAGAACCTTAAACAAGCTCAGGAGGTCATATTTAAGTATGGCCTTGGGAATTGCTACTCCTCCTACTAGATTATTTTTATCAAATCAAAATTATGTTACCTCTCATGGTCAATAATCACAAAAAATTTAATAGTTTCAGATTGTCCAATTTTTTCATTGTTGAGTGAGTTATCACAATACTATAAATTAAGTGTTCTGACATAATTTGCTTCATTAACTGAGATTTTTATTATAAAGTCACTGTAAAAATTGTATTTTTAATACTGATAGTTAATAGAGTTGAAATTGTTACCATAAACAGTGTCCTTTAAGATGTGGTAATTCTTCGATCATAACATTTTATTTTCTTAATCACCTGCATTTTTTAAATATCATAAGACTCACAATCATACTATGCATTTGTTGTTGGCATTAATGTTTGCTTAAAGCTGTTTCAATGTTTTATTTATTGAGTTAGGTTATTTCAAGCAGTTGTCACAATGTTAGTATAATGTAATTTTACTTTAATCCAGTGCAGTACAAATTAGAGGTTGTTTTTACAAGCAACCACAATTTGCTTGGGGAAGATGATGGTCAGATGAGTGAGAGTTGAAATCCCAGTGTCCAATGAATAACTGATGCTGTGCTATGGGTACAAATCCAGAGATGACCAATGAGGTCTCTCAAAATTTCTTCTTCCTTTGTACTGTAAGGGAAATGAATACTGTGAATTGGGACTGGGAATTGTGGAAGTTGAACAAGAGTTTATGTATGAAATGCCTGTTGGAGGGTGTGACTTGAGAAGTTGGAAAAAGCTTCAAATAGGTGTTGTGCATCAGACTACAATGGAGGAATGCCATAGATGGGTTGGAGTGTGCCATTGACACAGATTTATTTTATAACGGGATGGACCTAGAAAATGAAATGTAAGGACACAAACTCAACTACGGTCTAGTTGTTTTTGCTGTAAATAGTTGTAATATTTTGATTTTAATTCCAAGTTTATTGTTATTTAGATGTTTATAAACTTAGATAAGATAATTATTTTTTGCTCATGCATACACGAGAAACACCCACATGTTACATATACACAAAGACACAATTGATACATTGACTTTACCTCAATATAAAAACGGTAGTTTCCAGTGCAAAACCTGTGGAATGTGATGATAATCTCTCTCCCACTGTTGAACCTAAAGAAGAATATTGGGAAGGAAAGGTTGGATTTGGAATGCATGGAGGTGATGATTTGTACTTAAAAATTTGAACCCCAAACAGCAAAGAAGTGATTTTTGGATACAGGGTATGCTTTCTTATTTGTGTAAATGTTCTGTCATGGCAATGGTGTATGTACCAATATATTACTGGGGTTTTCTAGTGTTCTTGTTGTGGAAGAGACATATAGATCATTGGGGCACAACTTTTATTAACTTTGTGTGGATTTTTATTTATTAATTTTTCACTATTTTTAAATATAATGTATGTGCCATTAGGGGAAAATTCTTATAATGATTCAGGTTTTTGCACCTGATTCCCCAGTTTTGCTCTCATGATTAACAGGGGTTTTTCTATAAGATATGGACAGAGTTGAGAGCAGTGAAGCTTATATGCATAAAAAATATATATATGATATATGAAATAAATAGAGCCATTATATAGCATTTGTATTGATCCTTTGGATCACTATTGTAAGGTACTGAAGATGGTATGACCATAAAAGGGACAGCGCAACAGCAAGACTGATATCATCAGTGACAGTGCATTAAATGTCTGTACTGTTCCTCTATACATATGAGTTGCCTATGCTGGCTTTAAAATGGTCATTTTAAACAAGTATGGATTGTCATACATATTAACCTCAAAAACACAACAGGACAGTTTTGTTTATATATACAACATCTGGATGAGCATGTGAATAATCAACTAGTGTACTCATTCTCACAACCAGGTATTACAAGTTTTAGCCTATTCCTTCTCTGGAAAATATACCATTATTATATAAACATATTTTTTCTTGACTACTCTGCATGACAAAGTAGAAGAGAAAAAAATGTAAATATATTTATAAATATATATATATACACACACTAATGTAAAAACTCATATACTTATAAGAGGAAAAGAACCCACTTGGATTGTGACTGGGAGTTAAGTTGACTTGTTTCACTTGGGACCAAACAGCTGCGCCTCTCCATGGGATGACTGTGTTGTAATGGCCCAAAGAGTGTGGATGGGAAAGTGATTGGACTTCCATTTCATTAGCCTTGTCAATGGTGGATTCTTTTACCCCTTAATACAAGATGAAAGAGCTAGAAATTGAACCTTTTAAAAATATATGATCACTCCTATCAAGATTCACATGAACATGAAGAAGCATTTCCATTTTGATGGTAATATTGGAGTTTCTAAAACTGTCAACCTAAACATTTCATTGTAGGGAATTAACATCAAACCTGGCGTAGTTTATTTGGGGATGAATGCTATAAATTGTTTTTAACACAAATCACACTAGTTAAAAGGTAGCACATCAGCTACTCTTCTACCTCTTCCCTAGATATTGATTTAATTTTATAACACATCACACTGATTGTTATTTTATTATTATGTGCTGGCAGTGTTTTTCAACACAGATTACAATTTAGGAACATTATTGTATCTAGTCATTTATTTTAAAGTGCTATATTTTCTAATTTGTTAATTGAAAGGCACTTTGAACTGTTCTCTCATCATTAAGTGCAAATCATATGACTGTTGAGTGTCGATGGAAAAGTGATTGAAGAGTGATAATAAACTTTCATTTGATAACTTGCACCTGTGACCATGTGCATAAGAGTGTGGGTGACAGGTTGTTAACAGTATTATCTTATTCTATTTGGGAAAGTGGAGTGCAAGATTACAAGAGGTTGTGATGGCCGTGCAACAAAGATTACAAATACAAGATAATAACAAAAGATTTCCAGCAATTTTACTGAACCATTGAGGATGGAAGTGAATCAAGCAGCTATTTAGCATATCAGTGTGTTGAGCTTTGAACCTTCACAGGTCTCATTTTTGACTTTTGTGAGGTCAAGGATAAGGGTGGATGTGTTCAACACATCATTCCATACTCTAACCTCTGTTGCATGTAAATTTTATTAGGTATATGATACTATTTAAGTTTAGCAGGCTAGAGTTTAAAAGGCATAGAAAGAAAACAACAGCTATAACTGAATTTATGACAGTTGATTAAGGTATAAGTAGTGAGTATTATAAATTAGCTCTTCAATTTTCTGTTGTTTTCTTTCTTGTTCTATTAACCCTTGTAAAGAGCTGAATCATTAGTCATCACCTTAGATAGCCATAATCATAGCATAATTTATATAATTTAACTGCTGAGAAATCCCAATATTGATTTGTAAATGAACTCTTGAGTTGAGAGTATGGCTATGTTAACTGAAAACTGAGACTTAGTTTGTTATTAGAACTTGTTTTACTGATGATAACAATTCATCAGCTTTCAATTGTTTCTGTTAAACTAATGAAGAGCTAACATTATATTTGGCCAGGTGCATGTCTGCTGTTTATTTTCTTTGCTTCATAAATGGAGGCTAAACTAAAGTTTGTTTCAAATATTCGATTTGAATTCAAATTGTAGCTTCCATTTTCAAATGCTATATTTTTAAAAGCCTTGTTAATCTAATTTTTATCATATGGCCAGATTTTCATAACATATGAATGCTAAGGTCTGAAAGCTTGATATGCTTGAATTAAACATGCATGCAAATGGAAAATGAAACAAACTTTGTTTGCCAGCACAAAGTGCAACTTTATAATGACTAATAAATAAAGTTAAATAAAACCATGATTTTTCTCAA
Source organism: Sympetrum striolatum (assembly GCA_947579665.1). NCBI lineage: Eukaryota > Metazoa > Arthropoda > Insecta > Odonata > Libellulidae > Sympetrum > Sympetrum striolatum. The sequence continues at coordinate 26,664,678 of OX388341.1, forward strand.
TCTCATCATTGATTTTGTTCAGTAAGCATCACAATACATTCTCATAGCAACATTCACCCATACTGAACAGTGGCATGCCCTGTGCTTCATTATGTATTTATTTTGTTGGTTATTTCCCTTATTGATGCCTTAGGATACAGTGCAATCATAAATGAGAAATTGAATGCTAAGGGAAGCAGTAGTTAACTAAAGTTGATGGCAGAACAGCTACTCAACTGAATCTGCTAATAATCAATTTAGGATACTAAAAATGACTCAGTGTAACATATCTTTTAGCCATTTACAAAACTAATTGATATTTTTGATTGCTGACAATAAATGCATTACAGCTCTGACTTACAGTTAAACAAAACTTCTTTTATTTAATCCTAATAGACAAATGCTAGACTGTCATAATCTAAAATTAATAAAGTTAATTATCTACATTGTTAACAACAATTACATATTGTTGTAATTCGTAAATTTTGAAGGAATTTTCCTTCTCATAAGATTCACATCATTCATGCTGGATTTTCAAATGATGCCTTCATCATGACTACAGTGTTTATCATTTGCTTGAAAATGCATTATTTCACATTCATACTAATTTTATAAATATCTGTCATTTAGTCTTCTTCATAATTCCCAATAAACTGAATTTTTATCATTATTGTTTAGATTTTTACATCTACCCAGTGAATATATAAATACACATATCAATGTTAGGAACATGAATAAGTTACAACAGTATTTCAAAAATTTAACAGAGAATGTAAAAATACAAAACATTAAACTTGTCAAAGGTATATTTTAAGAAAAGTGTTAATTTAAGAAAATATCAGCAGTCATACACAGTTATCCAAAACCAGTTATTTGGCTCAATGTTTTATAACATGCATAACAGAGATTTTTAAGAATGCAATCCTATTAGGTAATTAAAAAATCCCATGATCTACTTTTTGTAAAACACCCTAACCAATGACTAGTTATTATTTAAACAGCATCTGAACTGGTAATTGGCATTTGATATAAAGATAAAATTAATGAATGTAATAGAATCAATCAGATTTTTAAAAGTAAAAATTGTTTTATCCAAAAGAGATGACAGCAAATATGAGGAATTCTACTTTGTATCTCAAATACTAAGATTCTAATTTAGATTTACATCTAATATGTAATAAACATTTAATTTCTAAGTTCATGTTTAAATGAAATTATGGAGTTATTTACAATCCTAGGTTTAGACTTCAGTTTCTTTGGTGGTCTTTCATTGTAATAATCTATTATCAAATCAAGGAATAATATTGGATTAATAAGCTGAAATTTTTCTGGTATTTTGACGGCTTTATTAACTAAAGTACAGCTTGAGGACTGCAATGGTTAATCAGGTCTCATACAAAATTGTATCATGCTTGTCTTAATTACTTTTCTTTAGACATTATGGCTGTTACAGTATTTTATAAGCATTGGGATTTTCTAACAGGTTAATATTTTGATAATGTTACATTAAAATATCTACAACTCTGAAATGGAGGCTCAATTTTTTTATCACCAGAAACATTATTATGACAACCTCTAGTACTAGTTTTGTAAGTAATTTTAATACTACTGTTAATAAGAGAGAGTAAATTTTTATGCCTCAAAAGATGAGATTGCATGAAAAGTTTCCATTTCCTTCATTTCAGTTTCATTTAAAATATGGTTCAGTGAATTTACCTCCCAGTTTAGGAAGAGTCATAAAATGAAAATCTACAACTACAGATGAGCACATGCTCATTGAAGATTACAAATATTCTTGCAAATCTCAGGTGTATTTTTAATGATCTTAAAGCTTTACTACTGTATAAATAATATTTCCATAATTATTAGGTGTTCTGAGCTCTCCATCCTGCTTTACTTTTCCCACTTTGTTCAGATCCTTTAAACTCTCTTTAATACTACTTATCTCATATTTCAATTGAAATCTTCTAACATCCTTTACTTTTCTTTCCTCTCATTATTCTCAATTCACCTGTTTATTCAAATCTTTGTCAGATTTCTAAGTTTATTCTGCCAGATATTTCTCCAAGAAATGGCTAACCAAGTTTTAGCTGTCATTACATTTAAAGATATTTGTAGGTGTAATCAGGAATGGTTTTCATTAATATCTTTTTTAGTACATCATTTATCAATGAGAATAATTTGGTGGGACTGCATTATTCATTTCTTCATTTAAGGGTGGAAGTTAAAAATTTGTACTGTATTTACATCCTCTATTGGTAACCACTCTGCAATATAATGATCCATGTAATATAACAACAATGTTCTTCCTTCCAAAACATCAATAGAGAAATTCAAATGGTTGATGATGATGGTCAATTCCATAGGCTCTCTTTTCCCCGTGGGGTTTTACCGCGGGTCACGATGATTCATATTTGATATCCTCTTTCCTTTCTCACTTATTTCAAAATAATGTGATGTTTAATTTCTTACCTCTGCATTTTGTTTTATTACACTTTTCAAAAAAACCATTTTGCCACCACTGAGCCACAATAATGCTGAATTAAAAATAATGTTATGCATAAATCATTGCTATCAACTCTCTGAATAACTAAAAATAATAGTTGAACCTTTTACCAAGCTGAGGTCTCTAACTTAAGTCAAATGATAATCATTAAAAATTCCAAAACTTAGTATATGGCGAATAAAATTGACACGAGGAAGGTAAGATCTACTTGAAGAAAGATCTTATGCTTTTCTGATGAATCATTTTCAAGAAATCTTCTTGAGTTGTCAACTAAGTAAGTTTGTTGGTTAATAACTACATTTTGGCAACAACATCTGTTGCCATTTCCAAGGATTTCAAGGTTATGTATTGGCCAGGCCAATATCTGTGGGGAGGCCCCCAAATGGGGAATGTTTCTACCAATCACAAAATGAGCAGGGTTCTAAAATATACCTGGTCAAGACATAAGCTCGATATCCTTGAAAATGGTAACAGAGGTTGTTGCTAAAACAAGCTAGTTGACCACCCAGAATGATTTGTTGACATAAGATCTACTTGTCTCCCAAGAGTAATTAGAATTTAACTGGAAATTTTATAAGCCATCTACATATAGAGTAGGTTGTAACCCCTCTGAAAAACTTCCCATTGATTACATTTCTAACCACAATCATGTATATGCTGAACTTTAACCTTCATCCGGGCGCGTGGACGGTAGTTTACTGTCACATTCATAAAAGTGCGTGCAATTTTTGCCTGGAGGTGTGCGGCGCGCCTGGATGAGAGTTAAAAAAATGTCTATCTTTTACATATCTCATGCATAATTCAACCCTATGCTTAACCAGAGTAAATAAACAATGCTAATCTAATCCCTAATGATTAATTGTAACAATTCTTAATGGACCTCTTAAAATATGTTCAGGAGTAATACGTTTAGTGCTAAGCTAAGTAGAGCAAAGAGAGAACTTATTTATTTTTCTTAACTTACCACATTTAGTTGGGTAAGTTGACAATACCATCAAGATATACCATATCTATCCACACATTCTGAGTATTGATAATAATAATATAATAATATTTATTTAACCATAAAAATCATACAATGATATGGGTCACAACAAGATTAGAAATAACAGAATAGCTTACATACTTCTGCAGGAAAACTTATCAAATCCTCTTCCTTCAATCAAAACAACAAAAGTTCTCTTAGGAAATTCCTCAGCTGCATTTTCAGCAAAGCACTGCCCTACTCTTCATAGAACTTGCATCTTCTCATGAAAAAATGCTTAAAGTAAATTTTAAAATGTGTATCACATGTGTAATTATTTATTGAAATGTGTGATTGATATATAATTATTTATCATAAATAATACTGAATTAATTTCAATATTTATATTTTGTAAAGTCAAACCTGGATAAGTAGGAAAACTTAGTGAGGAAAACTTAAAGTGGGGAAAACATAAACTATATCCATGGTTCTACCATTTTCATCCTCAAAAACCTCAATCAATGAGAAAGTAAAAGCTACAATGTTGGTTAATTTTACTAATAGACCATTTTAAGTGAGACTACCTCACCTAACACCTTTATTAACAACAGTCTGTTCCAGAGAACGAAAAATGTTGTGCCTGTTTATGATAGATCACATGCAGTTTTTCATTAGTAAAAAAGGTAAACATTTGTATTAGCATACAAAATTATTTTACAACTGTTTATTACTGAAGGATATGTCTTATGCCCTCAGGATATCTAAACAAAAAAATTAAATTGTTTCGCAGAGAGATAAAATTGTGTATGTATTTCAGAAAGTCTTTTTTAAGTCTGTAAAAGATGAATATTTTATAAATTACATTGCTTTGAAGGACTTGGATATATATAGTTAGAGGAACAGAGCTGTTGTATATCTTATTGTGGAAAAGTGCCTTGTGGAATGGATTGAACAAACCTTAGATATAAATATTCCCATGGATTAGACCTGATTTAATGGAAACCTACAAAAGTGAAAGAAATTATGCCAGAACCTCTGTATGTGACAAATGTGAAAAAGTAAGAAACAACTATAAGCAAATTCAAATTGCCATTCCTATAGAACTCTCTCTTACATAGGTAACAACCTAGGTACACCTTGCCAATGAGAAACACAGAACATTGAGGGTTTCATTTAGTCAACTGCACTAAAAATCAAAGTTCATTTTAGCTATCAATTATATTTTAATATCAGTGCTTACACCCTGTTAGGTTTACTGGTTTTATAGTGACTATTTTATTTTAATTTTCAAAGCTAAGTCTTATTGGAATCAAATCATAAATTTTCACAAAATCTCAAATAATCAGCATGTGAAATGAATTTCTGCTTCTTAGAGCAAATCAACTTTTTGCAAGAAACTATACACATACCACTATGGTTTAGAATATGAATGGCATTAAGTGCCTTTGGGCAGGCATATGTTGATTTACCCATTCACTAATACTTATAAACTCAACAATGCAACTGACCTTTTCAATACAATGCAGAACAACAGATATATTTCATAAAAGAGTCAGTTAATGACATAAAAAAAACTTAGCTGTACTTTGGAGAGACACAAAACTTTGCCTAACTTTCAGATAAGGTGATAATGTTGCTTATCATTTACTGATATCTAAGCACCGTATATACCGGCGTATAAGTCGACCTTTGAAGCCTAAAAAAACCACTCAAAAACCGGGGGTCAACTTATACACCAAACATAAAATTTAACCCTTTATCACTGAGGAGTAAATAAGTGCCTGCTTATCACTTATTGTACAACAAACTGTCGTGACTCACAACAATTACGAGTATTTCTTACCGAAACTAATTTTTGGCAAGTCTAATTAACGAAGATATCATATAAAACATATTTCATCACGAAATACAAATGTGCCCGAAATTAAAAATGTAAAGCCATGTAAACTAATTATCGGCGAGTCAAATATATTTAGAAAATAAATTTGAGACATTTATTCTTCGCATATAATATTCCTTCACATGTATTTTTATTTTACAAAAATTTAATATATATTTCCATGTTTTCTTTTTACAAATGAAGATCAATAAGCAGATCATGGTTTGTTTTTATTTATATAATCGTTATGATTCGAATTATCGTTAGGAGTTAATAGAAGTCATTTTGTCAGTGACGTGATTTGATATTACCACGCTATATCAGCATTATTTCTGTAATAAATTTTTAATGCCATTGTGTTTCTGTTTCGTAACGCATTTTTATTTTTGTAGCCTGAATGATACCAACGAAAGAAACTTGTGTAATAGTTAAGCAGAGGCGAGAAGTTGATATGGCAGCTGAAAGAAACAATTCTAGCAACAAATAGCAAAACAATTCTAGTTTTACTTCCCATAAAATAGAGCTGGGAAAGGTGTTGCCTTATTTTTGGGTCGACTTATACGCTGACTATAGGCTAAAACCTGAAATTCACCTCAACATTTTAGGGGTCGACTTATACGCCGACATATACGGCAATTTTTGTTCACCAAGAGACAGGACCCAATCTAGAGGGAGGGTCATTAAGATCTTGGACAACACCCAAAGATTTTGAGTATGTCAGATAAACAGCTGAATGAAAGCTAACATCAAATTATGTCAAGACTAGGAAATCGAATGTGAAATTTGAAGGACTAAAGGTCTTAGGTAAGAAATTTGTTGACGACGATACCTGTTAAGAAGTTCAAGGTCTTAAGGTATTGTACTCAAGGTTCAAGGTCCATAGGTATACTACTCATTAAAATTAATTAGAATAATATGCTTACCGCTTTTACTCGAGGATCAGTACTGCTGACCCCAAATCACAAGGAATCACAGATAAATGTGAAAGAGAATTAGAGTTCTGTAGTATTAGTATTTCTGTTTGTTTTTCTATATCAGTAAGTTTTCGACTCATTCTTAGCTTTCTTAATATTCACACTTTTCTCTTAAGATGTACAGCATTTAGTATTAATGTTAAATCAAATATTTCAAAGATTGTTTGGAAGATATCAAAAGAGCAATAATCTGTAGACTAACCTCCTAAGATGCATTGATTTAGCATTAATCTTTAACTAAATTTTCACAGCTTGTTTACAAATTTTTAAGAGAGCAATAATCAGTACACTAACTTCCTAAGATGCACAATATTTAGCACTACTCCTTACCTAAACTTTCGAAGCTTGCTTAAAAAATATCAAAAGAGCTATTACACTAGCCCAAATTGAAAATGCTAAGATCCCTCCTAATACATATGTTTTATTAGAATGAGAGATATGAATTTAGAGCCAAGAGAGCAAACTCACTGAAAATATAGTTTTATTTATTAAGCCAGGACTTAATAAATTGATGTGATGCACAAGTTTTTTCAAAGAGAAGTCATGATACAGCAAAACCTCTTCCTAAGCTGATTCCTATTCTGATCAATAATTCTCCTATACTTCCCTTTGTCTTTTGCCCAAAATTTATTGATAAATGACCTACCAATAGGTTTCTATAAGTTAAATACAAGAAGTAGAGGGCTTCAAGCAATTGCAATGGTAGGTCTTAATTCCAGAGTGTTCTGAGAATGGACAAATATGGTTTCCAATTTTCTCAACATTAGTAATTCATTCTAATCTTGAAATGAAATGCAACATTGAACTGTATGCTAATTGATTAAACGAAGTGTTATCATAACGCCAAAAATAATTCAGTAAAATTATGCGACAAAATGTAGAAATATATTCAATTGCACAAGAATAGAAGATCAGACTATTACGCAAACTGCATTATCATAATGAAAATATAATTCAAACAAATTAAATCAACAGGAAGCTGATTTTTTCAAGCAATTGAAATGTTAGATCTAATACAATGTTCACAGTAAGAACAAAATTGGTTTAGGAAGTCTCAGTTCTAATCATTGAATAAAACATGAAATTGAGCTGTAAGTAAATATCTTAGCCAAAGCATCATCATCATATTCAAAACAAAATACATTCGAAGTAACTCAAATAATTGAGAAAAACTGGATGTCAAAATATCAATTGCAGGTGAGAATGAATGGGGAAACTAATTGCAAACTACATTACTATAATGAATATCTAACATGTTATGGACCAGGTTTAAGAAATGAAATACTATATTTAATCTGTCTTATTTCTTATCTACAAAAGAAGAACTGAGGTGAAAAACTTCTCATAATATAAAAATAAAAGAAATATGCCTTCTTCCTATCAGCTCTAATCTTGGTAATATATGAACGTAACCTTGCACTGTAAGTAAATTAATCAAACAATCTGTCATCATAATTTTAAGATATACAAGAGTTATCTCAAAGTTCAGAGAGAACTTCAAGGAAAAATATGAATTGAAAATAAAAATGGCTGAAGAGATTATCATGCAAACTACATAATTGTCATGAATATCTAACATGGTTGTCTAACATAATTGTCATGAATATCTAAAATCTAAAATTTCTAGAAATTTACCAAAGACTCGAAAATATAGAACATGGTTGTCACGCAGGGGATAAGACCGAAGATTTAGAGAAACTAGAACAGAAAAACGGTAAATTTCTAGAAGAGTCTAGTTTGGGAGAAATTCAATATCTCCTTTACTATTGAAGATAGAACTACGATTCTTACTCCATTGAACAGAAGGACTCTTCTAGAAATTTACTAGAAAAACAAACGACGTAGATGCTAAAAAACGAGTTGGAGTTGGATGCTAACAAACGACGTAGATGCTAAAAAGGTATGCGCAGGTTATTACCTCCGCATACGAAAGATTCACGTCAAAATGACTTAGAGATTTTTTTTCCTTCTGGAAAAGAATAGTGTTAATTAAAGACACTCGATTAAAATTGGGCGAATAATAAATAATTTGACTCCCAGAAAACAGCAACTTACAACTGGGATGTGACCAATTCGCCAGGCCCACCGCCGAAGTGTCCTTGATATCACCTACGACACTACGCCATCAAAACTATCACTTCACAAAATCAAAACACTTCACAAAAATCTGATGTGGACAGCACATGACTTTCTCCATATATATAAGATGTAAATATTTATCTACCGCAGTAATTTCGACCTCTATATTCCATCTAACTTGGAATATGAGTGATTAATATATATATGTATATTATCTTTGACGCCAAAAACATGATAAATAATGTTTTACGGGACATGATCGATGAAAAACGATGAAATTTGCCTTTCGCCCATAGAGCCCAGAGCGCCCACAAAGTACAGAATCAGCAACTTCCGGTTTATCAGTATTTCATGAATAACTCCTACACAATCAGTGATACAAAAATATGTTTCAACCAAAAGTTATAGTAAATTACATTTTCTAAAACTTTTATAAATAATAGTATATACCTAAATATAATATTTATGTAGATATTTTGAAAACCGGAAATGAGCTTTTAAGAATGAAGCTCAACTTCCGGTTAACCGATTTACTCCAAAAACAAATCAACTCTAAATAAACTAACCAAAGTACTATATATGAAATTTGGTGTTGATACAATGAATAGTTTTTAAGTTAGAGCGCCCACAAAGTACATAACAGCTACTTCCGGTTTATCGGTATTTCACGAATAACTCCTAATCAATCGGTGATACAAAAATATGTTAAATACAAAAGTTATAGTAAATTTTATTATCTAAAACTTTTATTAGTAATACAATACACGTATATATCATATTTATGGAGATATTTTGAAAACCGGAAATGAGCTTTAATGAATGAAGATCGACTTCCGGTCAACCGATTTCCTCCAAAAACTAATCAACTCTGACAGCACACACTACAGTACTAAATACGAAGTTTGGTATTGATACGACCAATAGTTTTCACGTTAGAGCGCCCACAAACACACACACACACATACACACACACACACACACACACACACATACACACAGACATCATTCCGAAAATAGTCAAAACGTGTTCTAGGGCCCCCAAAACATGTATTTCCGTTGAAATATCGAAGTCGAATTTTTTCATGAAAACAATACTTTCTCTATACTTCGTATATGGAGAAAGTAAAAAGTGGTACTCTCTTGGCAAGGAAGACTTCCATGTCAGTAGGCTTACCAGATGCTCCGAGTTGAAAAAGCGGATAATCCACGACCACCCCCCCCCCATTAATAATCGAAAAAAAAAAAATCTGATGTGGCCAGCACATGACTTTCTCCATATATATAAGATGTAAATATTTATCTACCGCAATAATTTCGAACTCTATATTCCATCTAAACTTGGAATTTGAGTTATTAATATTATATATTATCTTTGATGCCAAAAACATGATAAATAATTTTTACGGGACATGATCAATGAAAAACGATGAAATTGGCCTTTCGCCCATAGAGCCCAGAGCGCCCACAAAGTACATAATCAGCAACTTCCGGTTTATCAGTATTTCATGAATAACTCCTACACAATCAGTGATACAAAAATATGTTTCAACCAAAAGTTATAGTACATCACATTTTCTAGAACTTTTACAAATAATAGTATATACCTAAATACCATATTTATGGAGATATTTTGAAAACCGGAAATGAGCTTTAATGAATAAAGCTCGACTTCCGGTTAACGGATTTACTCCAAAAACTAATCAACTCTGACAGCACACACAACAGTACTATATATGAAGTTTGGTATTGATACGACTTTTAGTTTTCGAGTTAGAACGCCCATTATCACACACACACATACACACACACACACTCACACACACACACACACACACACACACACACACACACACATACACACAGACATCATTCAGAAAATGGTCAAAACGTGTTCTAGGGACCCCAAAACGTGTATTTCCGTTGAAATCTCGAAGTCGAATTTTTTCATGAAAACAATACTTTCTCTATACTTCGTATATGGAGAAAGTAAAAATAATATATATATATATCCATTGTAAAATTAAAAATAATTGAAAAATTAATCAAAAAAGTATTACTTACTCGTTGAGTCTCGAACCACGATAATATACTTTACCAGGAGTTAGGATGGAATATGAGTAAAAAAAAGAAATATTCGAACATTTTTCTTGTACTATTTTTATTGAGTGTCAATTATTAAAATATACTGAAGTACTTGGTAAAAGATTGTGTAAGATGGAAATATGTATAAAAACAGTCGATTGAGATAAAAAAGCGGACATTTCAGTAAAAAAGCAGACAAGCGGACACGGGACAGAAAAAGCGGACATGTCCGCTAAAAAGCGGACGTCTGGTAACCCTACATGTCAGTCATAAAACAAGTGGTCCTCTCGCTCGAGATAATCTACAAAACATAATCAAATTATAATTAAATAACTATTATCATGACACAATGGGCCACACTAAATAATTATTCGGTATATTTTCACGAATTTTTAAAATTTGACTTGCGTCATCACGTCAAATAATGATGTAATTTTGTATGGACACGTATGCATAGTAAGATAGATATTTCAATGAAAGGTTAGAAATCTATGAACCACATTCAAAAAGTGACAAATTACGGTATTAGGCGTTAAAAATTCATTTAATTTATCGAATGACATACTTTATAAGAAACTATCACGCGACATGAGCTCAAGCAACGACGAGCTTTTACTTTTTATGATACAAATAAATAAAGGTAAATGCTACAGTAATAGCTAACTTGTGATATATTTGTATGATATTTTGAAATTTCAATGATTTTAAAGGTTAGAATAACTTACAACATATTAATGCAAAATGCGGCTTGCCTCGAGCTTCCGTGTAGGGATGCCACATCGACATCAATGTATCGGACTACTCGATGTTTTTTTGCCGATACATCGGAAACATCGAGTGGTAAGGAAATGAGTGGAACATAAACTCGATGTTTTTCAAAACACTCAACATCGCACCGATATTTTAGATGAGGTGCGGGTAGTAACGAATGTTTTTCAAAACACTCAAAATCGCACCGATGTTTTAGAAGAGGAGCGGGTAGTAACGAATGTTTTTCAAAATACTCAAAATCGCACCGATGTTCTAGAAGAGGAGCGGGTAGTAACGAATGTTTTACAAAACACTCAACATCGCACCGATGTTTTAGAGGAGATTTTTAGATTTAGATTTTCTCCATAAGGATACATTGCGGGGATTTTCGAAAATTGTTTTGAGGCACTTTCCGGTAAAGTAATAAAATTCGAGATATCGCTGGAGGCCGGGCGTATCCGATGAAAACTATTAAGACGTCATCAAAATAGAAAAAAAAATTGAAATTTCACCGATATTTCAATAATTTCCACTATTTTGCCCTTATTTTCGTAATTTTATCGAGATATGATCAAAAAAAGGAGCGAAAACGGGTAATTTTATGGAAATTTCAATTTCTTTCCTCTATATTGCATGAATTTTATTCAATTATTCGAGATATGATAAAAATCAGAACAGAAAACGGATAATTTTATCGAAATTTAATTTTATTCCTCTATTTTGCCTTAATTTTCGTCATTTCATCCAGATATGATCAAATGAAAGCAACAAAAACGGATAAATTCACCAACATTTCAATTTTTTTCCCTCTATTTTGCCATAATATTGGTAATTTTTTCGAAATATAATCGAAAAATGCAACGAAATGGGATAATTTTAGCAAAATTTCAATTTTTTTCATGTATTTTGCCTTAATTTTCTTCATTTCATGGAGATATGATCGAAAAAGCACTCGAAAAAGGATAATTTTAGCGATTTTTCATTTTTTTTCTATTTTGCCTTAATTTTTGTCATTTTATCGAGATTCGATTGAAAAAAGCAAAGAAAACGGTTAATTTTAGCGAAATTTTAATTATATTACTTCATATTTCCTTAATTTTCGTCAATTTATGAAAGAGAATAGCTACGAAAGCGTATAATTTTAGCGAAATTTCAATTAATTTCCTCTATTTTGCCGTAATTCTCATCATTTTAAAGGAATATGATCGAGAAAAGCAACGAAAGTATGAAATGTCAGCAAAAGTTCAATTTTGTTCCTCTATTTAGCCTTAAGTTTCGTCATTTTATGATCAATAAAAGCAAAGAAAATAGATAATTTTATCGAAATTGAATTTTTTTTTCGATTTACCTTAATTTTCCTCAATTTCTTGAGATGTGATCGAGAAAAGCAACTAAAACGGATAATTTTAGCAAGATGTTATATTTTTTCCTCTATTTTACCTAAATTTTCGTCATTTTATCGAGATATGAACCCAAAAATCAACGAAAACGGATACTATTAGCGAAATTTAAATTTTTTTCCTCTATTTTGCCTTAATTCTCTTCATTTTAAAGAGATATGACAGAAAAAAGCAACGAAAGTTGATATTTAAAGCAAAATTACAATTTATTCCCTCTATTCTACCTTAATATTCGTCATTTTATCGAGTAATGATATAGAAAAGCAAAGAAAACAGATATTTTTAGCGAAATCTAAATTTTTTTCCTCTATATTGACTTAATTTTCGTCATATTATGTAGATATGATCCAAAAAAGCAAAAAAAAGGATAATTTTAGCAAAATATCAATTTTTTCCCTCTATGTTGCTTTAATTCTTTTCATTTTATCGAGATTATATCTATAAAAGCAACGAAAACGGATAATTTTTTTCGAAATTTTATTTTTTTCCTCTATTTTGCCTTAATTATCGTCATTTTTAAGAGATATGATCGAAAAAAGCAACGAAAGTATAAAATTTCAGCAAAATTTCAATTTTTTCCTCTATTTTGCCTTAATATTCGTCATTTTATGATCAAAGAAAGCAAAGAAAATGGATAATTTTATCGAAATTGTATTTGTTTTTCGATTTACCTTATTTTCGTCATTTTCTTGAGATGTGATCGAGAAAAGCAACTAAAACGGAAAATTTTAGCAAAATGTTATTTTTTTCCCTCTATTTTACCTTAATTTTCGTCATTTTATCGAGATATGATCGAAAAAAACAACGAAAACGGATTATTTCAGCGAAATTTCAATTTTATTACTTTATTTTTCCTTATTTTTCGTCAATTTATGACAGAGAATAGCTACAAAAACGTATAATTTTTGCGAAATTTCAATTTATTTCCTCTCTTTTGCCTTAATTCTCGTCATTTAAAAGGAATATGATCGAAAAAAGCAACGAAAGTATAAAATGTCAGCAAAATTTCAATTTTTTTCCCCTATTTTGCCTTAATTTTCGTCATTTTATGATCAAAGAAAGCAAAAGAAAATGGATAATTTTATCGAAATTGAATGTATTTTTTCGATTTACCTTAATTTTCGTCATTTTCTTGAGATGTGATCGAGAAAAGCAACTAAAACGGATAATTTTAGCAAAATGTTATATTTGTTTCCTCTATTTAACATTAATTTTCATCATTTTATCGAGATATGAAAAAAAAAAGGAACGAAAACGGATTATTTCAGCGAAATTTAAATTTTTTCGTCTATTTTAATTTAATTTTCGTCATTTTAATCATATATGATCGAAAAAAGTAACGAAAAAGGATAATTTCAGCGAAATTTAATTTTTTTCCTACCTTTTTCCTTAATTTTCGTCATTTTATCGAGTAATGATATAGAAAAGAAAAGAAAACTGATATTTTTAGCGAAATCTAAATTTTTTTCTTTTATATTGACTTAATTTTCGTCATAATATGTAGATATGATCCAAAAAAGCAAAACGAAGGATAATTATTACAAAATTTCAATTTTTTCCCTCTAATTTACCTTAATTTTCTTCATTTGAAGGAGATATGATCGAAAAAAGCTACGAAAGCGGATATTTAAAGCGAAATTACAATTTATTCCCTCTATTCTACCTTATTATTCGTCATTTTATCGAGTTATGATCTAGAAAATCAAAGAAAACAGATAATTTTACCGAAATTAAAATTTTTTCCTCTATATTGACTTAATTTTCGTCATATTATGTAGATATGATCCAAAAAAGCAAAAAAAGGATAATTTTTGCAAAATTTCAATTTTATCCCTCTATTTTGCTTTAAGTCTTTTCATTTTATCGATATTATATCAAAAAAAGCTACAAGAACGGATAATTTTTTTCGAAATTTCAATTTTTTTCCTCTATTTTACCTTAAATATCGCCATTTTAAAAAGATATGATCGAAAATAGCAACGAAAGTATAAAATTTCAGCAAAATTTCAACTTTTTTCCTCTATTGTGCCTTACTTATCGTCATTTTATGATCAAAGAAAGCAAAGAAAATGGATAATTTTATCGAAATTGAATTTGTTTTTCCGATTTACCTTAATTTTCGTCATTTTCTTGAGATGTGATCGAGAAAAGCAGCTAAAACGGATAATTTTAGCAAAATGTTAGTTTTTTTCCTCTATTTTACCTTGACTTTCGTCATTTTATCGAGATATGAACCAAAAAAGCAACGAAAACGGATTCTTTTAACAAAATTTAAGTTTTTTCCTCTAATTAATTTAATTTTCTTCATTTTATTGATATATGATCGAAAAAAGTAACGAAAAAGGATAATTTCAGCGAAATTAAATTTTTTTCCTCTATATTGACTTAAGTTTCGTCATAATATGTAGATATGATCAAAAAAGCAAAAAAATGATAATTTTAGCAAAATTTTAATTTTTTCCTCTATTTTGTCTTAATTTTCGTCATTTATTCGAGTTATGATCGAAAAACGCAATGAAAACGGATACATTCACCGAAAGTTCAATTTTTTTCCTTTATTTTGCCATAATATTGGTAATTTTTTCGAAATATAATCGAAAAATGCAACGAAAACGGTTAATTTTAGCGAAATTTAATTTTTATTACTTTATTTTTCCTTATTTTTCGTCAATTTATGACAGAGAATAGCTACAAAAACGTATAATTTTTGCGAAATTTCAATTTATTTCCTCTCTTTTGCCTTAATTCTCGTCATTTAAAAGGAATATGATCGAAAAAAGCAACGAAAGTATAAAATGTTAGCAAAATTTCAATTTTTTTCCCCTATTTTGCCTTAATTTTCGTCATTTTATGATCAAAGAAAGCAAAGAAAATGGATAATTTTATCGAAATTGAATGTATTTTTTCGATTTACCTTAATTTTCGTCATTTTCTTGAGATGTGATCGAGAAAAGCAGCTAAAACGGATAATTTTAGCAAAATGTTAGTTTTTTTCCTCTATTTTACCTTAACTTTCGTCATTTTATCGAGATATGAACCAAAAAAGCAACGAAAACGGATTCTCTTAGCGATATTTAAGTTATTTAGTCTATTTTAATTTAATTTTCTTCATTTTATTGATATATGATCGAAAAAAGTAACGAAAAAGGATAATTTCAGCGAAATTTAATTTTTTTCCCTACATTTTGCCTTAATTTTTGTCATATTATGAAGATATGATCGAAAAAAACAACGTAAACGGAAAATGTTCGCGAAATTTCAATTTTTACCTTTATTTCCGTCATTTAATCGAGATAATATCAAAAAAAGAAAAAAAAACGGTTAATCATAGCGAAATTTTAATTTTTCACTCCATTTTTCCTTAAATTTCGTCATTATATCGAGTTATGATCGAAAAACGCAATGAAAACGGATAAATTAACCAAAATTTCAAATTTATTCCTCTATTTTGCCTTAATTCTCTTCATTATAAAGAGATATGATCGAAAAAAGCAACGAAAGCGGATATTTAAAGCGAAATTACAATTTGTTCCCTCTATTCTACCTTAATATTCGACATTCTTTCGAGTTATGATCCAAAAAAAATTAAAAAAATGAAAATTTCAATTTTTTCCCTCTATTTTGGTTAAGTCTTTTCATTTTATCGATATTATATCAAAAAAAGCTACAAAAACGGATAATCTTTTTTTCGAAATTTCAATTTATTCCCTCTATTCTACCTTATTATTCGTCATTTTATCGAGTTATGATCTAGAAAAGCAAAGAAAACAGATAATTTTACCGAAATTTAAATTTTTTCCTCTATATTGACTTAATTTTCGTCATATTATGTAGATATGATCCAAAAAAGCAAAAAAAGGATAATTTTTGCAAAATTTCAATTTTATCCCTCTATTTTGCTTTAAGTCTTTTCATTTTATCGATATTATATCAAAAAAAGCTACAAGAACGGATAATTTTTTTCGAAATTTCAATTTTTTCTCTACTTTGCCTTAATTTTCGTCATTTTCTTGCGATATCATAAAAAAAGGTAACGAAAACAGATAATTTCAGCGGAATTTCAATTATTTTTCTCTATTTCTACTTAGTGTTTGTTATTTATTGAGAGAGTATCAATATAAGCAAAGAAAACGGATAATTTTAGCGAAATTTCAATATTTTTCCTCTATTCTGCCTTAATTTTCGACCTTTTCAGATTGAAAAAGGCAATGAAAACGGATAATTTTAGCAAAATTTAAAATTTTTTCCTCTATGTTACCTTGATATTCCTCATTTTATCGACTTATGTTCGAAAAAAGCAAAGAAAAGAAATAAATTTAGCAAAATTTCAATTTGTTTCCTCTTTTTTGCCTATATTTTCGTCATTTTATGGAGATAATATAAAAAAATGCAAAGAAAACGGGTAATTTCAGAATATTTCGATTTTTTCCTTAATTTTGCCATAATCCTCGTCATTTTATGATCAAAAAAAGCAAAGAAAATGGGAAATTTTAGCAAAACTTCAATTTTTTTCGTCTATTTTGCCATAATTTTCGACTATTTCATATTGAAAAAGGCAATGAAAACGGATAATTGTAGCGAAATTTCAAACTTTTTCCTCTATTTTGCCTTTATATTCGTCACTTTATCGATTTATGTTCGAAAAAAGTAAAGAAATGAAATAATTTTAGCAAAATTTCAATTTGTTTCCTCTATTTTGATTAAATTTTCGTAATTTTATCGAAATATTATCGAAAAAGTAACGAAAACAGATAATGTAAGCGGAATTACAATTTGTGTTCTCTATTTTACTTACTTTTTGTTATTTATTGAGATAGTATCAATAAAAGCAAAGAAAACGGATAATTTTAGCGAAATTTCAATTTTTTCTCTACTATGCCTTAATTTTCGTCATTTTCTTGCGATATCATAAAAAAAGGTAACGAAAACAGATAATTTCAGCGGAATTTCAATTATTTTTCTCTATCTCTACTTAGTTTTTGTTATATTATCGTGATAGTATCAATAAAAGCAAAGAAAACGGAAAATTTTAGCAAAATTTTGAGTTTTTTCGTCTATATTGCGTTAATTTTGACTATTTATGGTTGAAAAAAAATGAAAACGGATAGTTTTAGCGAAATTTCAAATTTTTTCTTCTATTTTCCCTTGATATTTGTCATTTTATCGATTTATGTTCGAAAAAAGCAAAGAAAAGAAATAAATTTAGCAAAATTTCAATTTTTTTTTCAGTCTTTTTCGTTAGTATCCGTCATTTTATCGAGAATTCATCGAAAAAAGGAATTGAAGCGGATAGTTTTATCTAAGTTTCAATTTCTTTCCTCTATTTTGGCTAATTATAGTCATTTTATCGAGATATGACCGAGAAAAGCAACGAAAACGGATATTATAGCTATATTTCGATTTTTTCCTCTTATTTTCCTTAATTTTCGTCATTTTATCATCGAAAAAAGGTAACGAAAACAGATAATTTCAGCGGAATTTCAATTATTTTTCCCTACTTCTACTTAGTTTTTGTTAAATTATCGAGTTAGAATCAATAAAAGCAAAGAAAACGGACAAATATAGCGAAATTTCAATGTTCTTCCTCTATTTTGCCTAAATTTTCGACCATTTCAGATTGAAAAAGGCAACGAAAACGGATAATTTTAGCAAAATTTAAAATTTTTCCCTCTATTTTGCCTTGTTATTCGTCATTTTATCGATTTATTTTCGAAAAAAGCAAAGAAAAAAATAAATTTAGAAAAAATTTCAATTTGTTTCCTCTATTTTGCCTTTATTTTCGTAATTTTATGGAGATTTAATCAAAAAATGCAAAGAAAACGAGTAATTTCAGAATTTTTCGATTATTTCCTTAATTTTGCCATAATCTTCGTCATTTTATGATCAAAAAAAGCAAATAAAATGGGAAATTTTAGCGAAACTTCAATTTTTTTCGTCTATTTTGCCATAATTTCCGACTATTTCAGATTGAAAAAGGCAATGAAAACGGATAATTTTAGCGAAATTTCAAACTTTTTCCTCTATTTTGCCTTTATATTCGTCATTTTATCGATTTATGTTCGAAAAAAGTAAAGAAAAGAAATAATTTTAGCAAAATTTAAAATTTTTTCCTCTATTTTGCCTTGATATTCGTCATTTTATCGATTTATGTTCGAAAAAAGCAAAGAAAAAAATAAATTTAGCAAAATTTCCATTTGATTCCTCTATTTTGCCTTTATTTTCGTAATTTTATGGAGATTTTATCAAAAAATGCAAAGAAAACGAGTAATTTCAGAATTTTTCGATTTTTTCCTTAATTTTGCCATAATCTTCGTCATTTTATGATCAAAAAAAGCAAAGAAAATGGGAAATTTTAGCGAAACTTCAATTTTTTTCGTCTATTTTGCCATAATTTTCGACTATTTCAGATTGAAAAAGGCAATGAAAACAGATAATTTTAGCGAAATTTAAACTTTTTCCTCTATATTGCCTTTATATTCGTCATTTCATCGATTTATGTTCGAAAAAGTAAATAAAAGAAATAATTTTAGCAAAATTTCAATTTGTTTCCTCTATTTTGATTAAATTTTCGTCATTTTATCGAAATATTATCGAAAAAGTAACGAAAACAGATAATGTAAGCGGAATTACAATTTGTTTTCTCTATTTCTACTTACTTTTTGTTATTTATTGAGATAGTATCAATAAAAGCAAAGAAAACGGATAATTTTAGCGAAATTTCAATTTCTTCTCTACTTTGCCTTAATTTTCGTCATTTTCTTGCGATATCATAAAAAAAGGTAACGAAAACAGATAGTTTCAGCGGAATTTCAATTATTTTTCTCTATCTCTACTTAGTCTTTGTTATATTATCGTGATAGTATCAATAAAAGCAAAGAAAACGGTAAATTTTAGCAATATTTTGAGTTTTTTCGTCTATATTGCGTTAATTTTCGACTATTTATGATTGAAAAAAAATGAAAACGGATAGTTTTAGCGAAATTTCAAATTTTTTCTTCTATTTTGCCTTGATATTTGTCATTTTATCGATTTATGTTCGAAAAAAGCAAAGAAAAGAAATAAAATTAGCAAAATTTCTATTTTTTTTCTGTCTTTGTCCTTAGTATCTGTCATTTTATCGAGAACTCATCGAAAAAAGGAATTGAAGCGGATAGTTTAATCTAAGTTTCAATTTCTTTCCTCTATTTTGGCTAATTATAGTCATTTTATCGAGATCTGACCGTAAAAAGCAAAGAAAACGGATATTTTAGCGATATTTCGATTATTTTCTCTTATTTTCCTTAATTTTCGTAATTTTATCATCGAAAAAAGCATCGCAAATGGATAATTTTAGCGAAATTTCAATTTTTTCTCTACTTTGCCTTAATTTTCGTCATTTTCTTGCGATATCATAAAAAAAGGTAACGAAAACAGATAATTTCAGCGGAATTTCAATTATTTTTCTCTATCTCTACTTAGTTTTTGTTATATTATCGTGATAGTATCAATAAAAGCAAAGAAAACGGAAAATTTTAGCAAAATTTTGAGTTTTTTCGTCTATATTGCGTTAATTTTCGACTATTTATGATTGAAATAAAAATGAAAACGGATTGTTTTAGCGAAATTTCAATTTTTTCCTCTTTTTGCCTTAATTTTCGTCATTTTATCGAGATATGATCGAAAAAGCTACGAAAAAGAATATGTTTAGCAAAATTTCATTTTTTTTCTCTCTTTTTCCTTAGTTTCTATCATTTTATCGAGAATTCATCGAAAAAAGGAATTGAAGCGGATAGTTTTATCTAAGTTTCAATTTCTTTCCTCTATTTTGGCTAATTATAGTCATTTTATCGAGATATGACCGAGAAAAGCAACGAAAACGGATATTTTAGCGATATTTCGATTTTTTCCTCTATTTTTCCTTAATTTTTTTCATTTTATGATCAAAAAAGCAAAGAAAATGGGAAATTTTAGCAAAACTTCAATTTTTTTCGTCAATTTTGCCATAATATTCGACTATTTCAGATTGAAAAAGGCAATGAAAACGGATAATTTTATCGAATTTCAAACTTTTTCCTCTATTTTGCCTAGATATTCGTCATTTTATCGAGTTATGATTGATTTAAGCAAAGAAAAGAAATAATTTTAGCAAAATTTCAATTTGTTTCCTCTATTTTGATTTAATTTTCGTCATTTTATCGAAAAATTATCGAAAAAGTAACGAAAACAGATAATGTAAGCGGAATTACAATTTGTTTTCTCTATTTCTACTTACTTTTTGTTATTTATTGAGAGAATATCAATAAAAGTAAAGAAAACGGATAATTTTAGCGAAATTTCAATTTTTTCCTCTTTTTACCTTAATTTTCGTCATTTTATCGAGATATGATCGAAAAATCTACGAAAAAGAATATGTTTAGCAAAATTTCAATTTTTTTGTTCTCTTTTTCCTTAGTTTCTATCATTTTATCGAGAATTCATCGAAAAAAGGAATTGAAGCGGATAGTTTAATCTAAGTTTCAATTTCATTCCTCTATTTTGGCTAATTATAGTCATTTTATCGAGATATGACCGAAAAAAGCAACGAAAACGGATATTTTAGCGATATTTCAATTTTTTCCTCTTTTTATCCTTAATTTTCGTCATTTTATCATCGAAAAAAGCATCGCAAATGGATAATTTTAGCGAAATTTCAATTTTTTCTCTACTTTGCCATAATTTTCGTCATTTTCTTGCGATATCATAAAAAAAGGTAACGAAAACAGATAATTTTAGCAGAATTTCAATTATTTTTCTCTATTTCTACTTAGGTTTTGTTGAATCTCGATAGATAGAATAAATAAAAGCAAAGAAAACGGACAATTTTAGCGAAATTTCAATTTGTTTCCTCTATTTTGCCTTTATATTCGTCATTTTATCGAGTTATGATTGAATTAAGCTAAGAAATGAAATAATTTTAGCAAAATTTAAATTTGTTTCCTCTATTTTGATTTAATTTTCGTCATTTTATCGAAAAATTATCGAAAAAGTAACGAAAACAGATAATTTAAGCGGAATTTCAATTTTTTCCTCTTCTTTTACTTAGTTTTCGTCATTTTATGGTGATGATATCAAAAAATACAAAGAAAACACGAAATTACAGCAAAATTTCAATTTTTTTCCTCTATTTTGCCTTAATTTTCGTCATTTTATCGAGATATGATCGAATAAGCTACGAAAAAGAATATGTTTAGCAAAATTTCAATTTTTTTCTGTCTTTTTCCTTAATTTCTTTCATTTTATCGAGAATTCATCGAAAAAAGGAATTGAAGCGGATAGTTTAATCTAAGTTTCAATTTCTTTCCTCTATTTTGGCTAATTATAGTCATTTTATCGAGATATGACCGAAAAAAGCAACGAAAACGGATATATTAGCGATATTTCAATTTTTTCCTCTTTTTTTTCTTAATTGTCGTCATTTTATCATCGAAAAAAGCATCGCAAATGGATAATTTTAGCGAAATTTCAATTTTTTCTCTACTTTGCCTTAATTTTCGTCATTTTCTTGCGATATCATAAAAAAAGGTAACGAAAACAGATAATTTCAGCAGAATTTCAATTATTTTTCTCTATTTCTACTTAGTTTTTGTTGAATCTCGATAGATAGAATCAATAAAAGCAAAGAAAACGGACAATTTTAGCGAAATTTCAACGTTCTTCCTCTATTTTGCCTTAATTTTCGAACTTTTCAGATTGAAAATGGCAATGAAAACGGATAATTTTAGCGAAATTTAAAATTTTTTCCTCTATGTTGCCTTGATATTCCTCATGTTATCGATTTATGTTCGAAAAAAGCAAGGAAAATGTGAAATTTTAGCGAAATTCAATTTTTTTCGTCTATTTTGCCATAATTTTCGACTATTTCAGATTGAAAAAGGCAATGAAAACGGATAATTTTAGCGAAATTTCAATTTGTTTCCTCTATTTTGCCTTTATATTCGTCATTTTATCGAGTTATGATTGAATTAAGCTAAGAAATGAAATAATTTTAGCAAAATTTAAATTTGTTTCCTCTATTTTGATTTAATTTTCGTCATTTTATCGAAAAATTATCGAAAAAGTAACGAAAACAGATAATTTAAGCGGAATTTCAATTTTTTCCTCTTCTTTTACTTAGTTTTCGTCATTTTATGGTGATGATATCAAAAAATACAAAGAAAACAGGAAATTACAGCAAAATTTCAATTTGTTTCCTCTATTTTGATTTATTTTCGTCATTTTATCGAAATATAATCGAAAAAGTAGCGAAAACAGATAATGTCAGCGGAATTACAATTTGTTTTCTCTATTTCTACTTAGATTTTGTTATTTATTGAGATAGTATCAATAAAAGCAAAGAAAACGGATAATTTTAGCGAAATTTCAATTTTTTCCTCTATTTTGCCTTGATATTCGTCATTTTATTGAGTTATGATCGAAAAAAGCAAATTAAAGAAATAATTTTAGCAAAACTTCAATTTTTGCCTCTTTTTACCTTAATTTTCGTCCTTTTATCGAGATATGATCGAAAAAGCTACGAAAAAGAATAATTTTAGCAAAATTTCAATTTATTTTCTCTCCTTTTCCTTAGTTTCTGTCATTTTATCGAGAATTCATCAAAAAAAGGAATTGAAGGGGATAGTTTAATCTAAATTTCAATATCTATCCTCTATTTTGGCTAATTATAGTCATTTTATCGAGATATGACCGAAAAAAGCAACGAAAACGGATATTTTATTGATATTTCGATTTTTTCCTCTATTTTTCCTTAATTTTCGTCATTTTATCATCGAAAAAAGCATCGCAAATGGATAATTTTAGTGAAATTTCAATTTTTTCTCTACTTTGCCATAATTTTCGTCATTTTCTTGCGATATCATAAAAAATGGTAACGAAAACAGATAATTTCAGCGGAATTTCAATTATTTTTCTCTATTTATACTTAGTGTTTGTTATTTATTGAGAGAGTATCAATATAAGCAAAGAAAACGGATAATTTTAGCGAAATTTCAATATTATTCCTCTTTTTTGCCTTAATTTTCGACCTTTTCAGATTGAAAAAGGCAATGAAAACGGATAATTTTAGCAAAATTTAAAATTTTTTCCTCTATGTTGCCTTGATATTCCTCATTTTATCGACTTATGTTCGAAAAAAGCAAAGAAAAGAAATAAATTTAGCAAAATTTCAATTTGTTTCCTCTTTTTTGCCTATATTTTCGTCATTTTATGGAGATAATATCAAAAAATGCAAAGAAAACGGGTAATTTCAGAATATTTCGATTTTTTCCTTAATTTTGCCATAATCTTCTTCATTTTATGATCAAAAAAAGCAAAGAAAATGGGAAATTTTAGCGAAACTTCAATTTTTTCGTCTATTTTGCCATAATTTTCGACTATTTCAGATTGAAAAAGGCAATGAAAACGGATAATTTTAGCGAAATTTCAAACTTTTTCCTCTATTTTGCCTTTATATTCGTCATTTTATCGAGTTATGATTGAATTAAGCTAAGAAAAGAAATAATTTTAGCAAAATTTCAATTTGTTTCCTCTATTTTGATTTAATTTTCGTCATTTTATCGAAAAATTATTGAAAAAGTAACGAAAACAGATAATGTAAGCGGAATTACAATTTGTTTTCTCTATTTCTTCGTACTTTTTGTTATTTATTGAGATAGTATCAATAAAAGCAAAGAAAACGGATAATT
This sequence comes from Sympetrum striolatum, assembly GCA_947579665.1. Classification (NCBI taxonomy): domain Eukaryota; kingdom Metazoa; phylum Arthropoda; class Insecta; order Odonata; family Libellulidae; genus Sympetrum; species Sympetrum striolatum. The sequence continues at coordinate 26,688,990 of OX388341.1, forward strand.
TTAGTGAAATTTCAATTTTTTCTCTACTTTCCCTTAATTTTCGTCATTTTCTTGCGATATCATAAAAAAAGGTAACGAAAACAGATAATTTCAGCGGAATTTCAATTATTTTTCTCTATCTCTACTTAGTTTTTGTTATATTATCGTAATTGTATCAATAAAAGCAAAGAAAACGGAAAATTTTAGCAAAATTTTGAGTTTTTTCGTCTATATTGCGTTAATTTTCGACTATTTATGATTGAACTAAAAATGAAAACGGATAGTTTTAGCGAAATTTCAAATTTTTTCTTCTATTTTCCCTTGATATTTGTCATTTTATCGATTTATGTTCGAAAAAAGCAAAGAAAAGAAATAAATTTAGCAAAATTTCAATTTATTTTTCAGTCTTTTTCGTTAGTATCCGTCATTTTATCGAGAATTCATCGAAAAAAGGAATTGAAGCGGATAGCTTTATCTAAGTTTCAATTTCTTTCCTCTATTTTGGCTAATTATAGTCATTTTATCGAGATATGACCGAGAAAAGCAACGAAAACGGATATTTTAGCGATATTTCGATTTTTTCCTCTATTTTTCCTTATTTTTCTTCATTTTATGATCAAAAAAAGCAAAGAAAATGGGAAATTTTAGCAAAACTTCAATTTTTTTCGTCAATTTTGCCATAATATTCGACTATTTCAGATTGAAAAAGGCAATGAAAACGGATAATTTTATCAAAATTTCAAACTTATTCCTCTATTTTGCCTTGATATTCGTCATTCTATCGAGTTATGATTGATTTAAGCAAAGAAAAGAAATAATTTTAGCAAAATTTCAATTTATTTTCTCTCCTTTTCCTTAGTTCCTGTCATTTTATCGAGAATTCATCGAAAAAAGGAATTGAAGGGGATAGTTTAATCTAAATTTCAATATCTTTCCTCTATTTTGGCTAATTATAGTCATTTTATCGAGATATGAACGAAAAAAGCAACGAAAACGGATATTTTTTTGATATTTCCATTTTTTCCTCTATTATTCCTTAATTTTCGTCATTTTATCATCGAAAAAAGCATCGCAAATGGATAATTTTAGTGAAATTTCAATTTTTTCTCTACTTTGCCATAATTTTCGTCATTTTCTTGCGATATCATAAAAAATGGTAACGAAAACAGATAATTTCAGCAGAATTTCAATTAATTTTCTCTATTTCTACTTAGTTTTTGTTGAATCTCGATAGATAGAATCAATAAAAGCAAAGAAAACGGACAATTTTAGCGAAATTTCAATATTCTTCCTCTATTTTGCCTTCATTTTCGACCTTTTCAGATTGAAAATGGCAATGAAAACGGATAATTTTAGCGAAATTTAAAATTTTTTCCTCTATTTTGCCTTGATATTCGTCATTTTATCGATTTATGTTCGAAAAAAGCAAGGAAAATGTGAAATTTTAGCGAAATTCAATTTTTTTCGTCTATTTTGCCATAATTTTCGACTATTTCAGATTGAAAAAGGCAATGAAAACGGATAATTTTATCGAATTTCAAACTTTTTCCTCTATTTTGCCTAGATATTCGTCATTTTATCGAGTTATGATTGATTTAAGCAAAGAAAAGAAATAATTTTAGCAAAATTTCATTTTTTTTCCTCAATTTTGATTTAATTTTCGTCATTTTATCGAAAAATTATCGAAAAAGTAACGAAAACAGATAATGTAAGCGGAATTACAATTTGTTTTCTCTATTTCTACTTACGTTTTGTTATTTATTGAGATAATATCAATAAAAGCAAAGAAAACGAATAATTTTTGCGAAATTTCAATTTTTTCCTCTTTTTGCCTTAATTTTCGTCATTTTATCGAGATATGATCGAAAAAGCTACGAAAAAGAATAATTTTAGCAAAATTTCAATTTATTTTCTCTCCTTTTCCTTAGTTTCTTTCATTTTATCGAGAATTCATCGAAAAAAGGAATTGAAGCGGATAGTTTAATCTAAGTTTCAATTTCTTTGCTCTATTTTGGCTAATTATAGTCATATTATCGAGATATGACCGAAAAAAGCAACGAAAACGGATATTTTAGCGATATTTCGATTTTTGTTCTGCTTTGCCTTATTTTTCGTCATTTTTTTGAGATATCATAAAAAAAGGTAAAAACAGATAATTTCAGCGGAATTTCAATTATTTTTCTCTACTTCTACTTAGTTTTTGTTAAATTATCGAGATAGAATCAATAAAAGCAAAGAAAACGGACAAATTTAGCGAAATTTCAATGTTCTTCCTCTATTTTGCCTTAATTTTCGACGTTTTCAGTTTGAAAAAGGCAATGAAAACAGATAATTTTAGGGAAATTTCAAATTTCTTCCTCTATTATGCCTTGATATACGTCATTTTATCGATTTATGTTCGAAAAAAGTAAAGAAAAGAAATAAATTTAGCAAAATTTCAATTTGTTTCCTCTATTTTGCCTTTATCTTCGTCATTTTATGGAGATAATATCAAAAAATGCAAAGAAAACGGGAAATTTACACAATATTTCGATTTTTCCTCTATTTTGCCTTAAATATCGTCATTTTATGATCAAACAAAGCAAAGAAAAGGGAAATTTTAGCGAAATTTTAATTTTTTTCGTCTATTTTGCCATAATTTTCGCTTATTTCAGAAGGAAAAAGGCAATGAAAACGGATAATTTTAGCGAAATTTCAAACGTTTTCCTCTATTTTATTTTAATTTTCGTCATTTTATCGAAATATTATCGAAAAAAAAAGAAAACAGATAATGTAAGCGGAATTTCGATTTGTTTTCACTATTTCTACTTAATTTTTGTTATATATTGAGATAGTATCAATAAAAGCAAAGAAAACAGATAATTTTAGCAAAATTTCAATTTTTTCCTCTATTTTGCCTTAGTTTTCGTCTATTTCTGATTGAAAAAAGCAATGGAAACCGATAATTTTAGCGAAATTTCAAATTTTTTCCTCTATTTTGCCTTGATATTCGTCATTTTATCGAGTTATGATTGAATAAAGCAAAGAAAAGAAATAATTTTAGCAAAATTTCAATTTGTTTCCTCTATTTTGCCTTAATTTTCGTTCTTTTATCCAGATGTGATCGAAAAAAGCAACAAAAACGTATAATTTTAGCAAAATTTCAATTTGTTTCCTCTATTTTGCCTTAATTTTCGTCACTTTATTGAGATATTATCGAAGAAAGGAACGAAAACGGATAATTTCAGCGGAATTTCAATTTTTTTCCTCCCCTTTTACTTAATTTTTGTCATTTTATGGATATAATATCAAAAAATGCAAAGAAAACGGGAAATTTCAGTAAAATTTCAATTTTTTCCTCTTTTTTGCCTTAATTTTCGTCATTTTATGATCAAAAAGAGCTAAGAAAATGGGTAATTTTATCGAAATTTAAATTATTATCTCGATTAACCTGCAAAGAAAACGCTTTATTTTCGCTAAATTTTCATTTTCACTCCATTATTCCTTAATTTTCGTCAATTTATGATTATAAAAAGCAACCAAAAAGCGGATAATTTAAGCAAAATTTCATTTTTTTCCCTCTATTTTGCCGTAATTTTCGTCATTTTATAGAGATATTATCGAGAAAAGTAACGAAAACAGATAATGTCAGCTGAATTTCATTTTTTTTCTTTATTTCTACTTACTTTTTGTTATTTTATCGAGATAGTATCAATAAAAGCAAAGAAAACGGATACTTTTAGCGAAATTTCAATTTTTTTCCTCTATTTTGCCTTAATTTTCGTCTATTTCTGATAGAAAAAAGCAATGAAATCCGATAATTTTAGCGAAGTTACAAATTTTTTCCACTACTTTGCTTTAATTTTCGTCTTTTAATCGAGATATGATCGAAAAAGCTGCGAAAAAGAATAAGTTTATCAAAATTCAATTTTTTTCTCTCTTTTGCCTTAGTTTCTGTAATTTTATCGAGATTTCATCGAAAAAAGGAATATAAGCGGGTAATTTAATCGAAGTTTCAATTTCTTTCCTCTATTTTGGCTAATTTTAGTCATTTTATCGAGATATGACCGAAAAAAGCAAAAAAACGTTTAATTTTAACGAAATTTCAATTTTTTTCTGTATTTTGCCTTAATTCTCGACATTTTCTTGAGATATGATCGAAAAAAGTAACTAAAACGGATAATTTTAGCGAAATTTACAATTTGTTTAATCTATTTTGCATTACTTTTCGACATTTTATCGAGTTATTTTCGAAGAACTCAATTAAAACAGATAATGTAAGCAAATTTTAAATATTTTTCATCTATTTTACCTTATTCTTCGACATATTAACTAGATATTTTCGCATAGTGAAACGGAAACAGATCATTTTAGCGAAATTTTAATTTTCACTCTCTATATTGCTTTAATTCTTTTCATTTTATCAATATTATATCAAAAAAAGGCAAATAAACGGTTAATTTTAGCGAAATTTAAATTTTTTCCTCCATTTTTCCTTAATTTTCGTCAATTTATGATAGAAAAAAGAAACGAAAGCGGATTACTTTAGGGAAATTTCAATTTTCTTTCTCTATTTTGCCTTAGTTTTCGTCATTTTATCGAGATATCATCGAAAAAGGTAACGAAAACAGATAATTTCGGCGGAATTTCAATTTTTCTTCTCTATCTGTACTTAGATTTTGTTATATTATCGTGATAGTATCAATAAAATCAAAGAAAACGGAAAATTTTAGCGAAATTTCAAGTTTTTTAGTCTATATTGCGTTAATTTTCGACTATTTGAGATTGAAATAAAAATTAAAACGGATAGTTTTAGCGAAATTTCATATTTTATCCTCTATATTGCCTTGATATTCGTCATTTTATCGAGTTATGATCTAGAAAAGCAAAGAAAACAGATAATTTTAGCGAAATTAAATGTTTTTCCTCTATATTTCCTAAGTTTCGTCATATTATGTAGATATGATCCAAGAAAGCATAAAAAAAGGATAATTTTAGAAAAATTTCAATTTTTTCCCTCTATTTTGCTTTAATTCTTTTTATTTTATCGAGATTATATCAAAAAAAGCAACGAAACCGGATAATGTTTTTCGAAATTTAAATTTTTTTCCTCTATTTTAAAGAGATATGATGGAAAAAGCAACGAAAGTAGAAAATTTCAGCAAAATCTCAATATTTTCCTCAATTTTGCCTTAATTTTCGTCATTTTATGATCAGAAAAAGCAAAGAAAATGGGTAATTTTATCGAAATTTAAATTTTTTTCTCGATTTACCTTCAAAGAAAACGCCTAAATTTAGCTAAATTTTCATTTTCACTCCATTTTTCCTTAATTTTCGTCAATTTATGATAGAAAAAAGAAACGAAAGCGGATTACTTTAGGGAAATTTCAATTTTCTTTCTCTATTTTGCCTTAGTTTTCGTCATTTTATCGAGATATCATCGAAAAAGGTAACGAAAACAGATAATTTCGGCGGAATTTCAATTTTTCTTCTCTATCTGTACTTAGATTTTGTTATATTATCGTGATAGTATCAATAAAATCAAAGAAAACGGAAAATTTTAGCGAAATTTCAAGTTTTTTAGTCTATATTGCGTTAATTTTCGACTATTTGAGATTGAAATAAAAATTAAAACGGATAGTTTTAGCGAAATTTCATATTTTATCCTCTATATTGCCTTGATATTCGTCATTTTATCGAGTTATGATCTAGAAAAGCAAAGAAAACAGATAATTTTAGCGAAATTAAATGTTTTTCCTCTATATTTCCTAAGTTTCGTCATATTATGTAGATATGATCCAAGAAAGCATAAAAAAAGGATAATTTTAGAAAAATTTCAATTTTTTCCCTCTATTTTGCTTTAATTCTTTTTATTTTATCGAGATTATATCAAAAAAAGCAACGAAACCGGATAATGTTTTTCGAAATTTAAATTTTTTTCCTCTATTTTAAAGAGATATGATGGAAAAAGCAACGAAAGTAGAAAATTTCAGCAAAATCTCAATATTTTCCTCAATTTTGCCTTAATTTTCGTCATTTTATGATCAGAAAAAGCAAAGAAAATGGGTAATTTTATCGAAATTTAAATTTTTTTCTCGATTTACCTTCAAAGAAAACGCCTAAATTTAGCTAAATTTTCATTTTCACTCCATTTTTCCTTAATTTTCGTCAATTTATGATAGTAAAAAGCAACGAAAGTTGATAATTTAAGCAAAATTTCTATTTTTTTCCTCTATTTTGCCGTAATTTTCGTCATTTTATCGAAATATTATCGAAAAAGTAACGAAAACAGATTTTGTCAGCGGAATAACAATTTTTTTCCTCTATTTTATCTTACGTTTCGTCTATTTCTGATTGAAAAAAGCAATGGAAACCGATAATTTTAGCGAAATTACAAATTTTTTTCCTCTATTTTGCATTGATATTCGTCATTTTATAGAGTAGTAATCGAAAAAACCAAAGAAAAGAAATAATTTTAGCAAAATTTCAATTTGTTTCCTAATTTTGACTAAATTTTCGTCATTTTATCGAGATATGATCGAAAAAGCTACGAAAAAAAATATGTTTAACAAAATTTCAATTTTTTTCTCTCTTTTTCCTTAGTTTCTGTCATTTTATTGAGAATTCATCGAAAAAAGGAATTGAAGCTGACAGTTTAATCTATGTTTCAATTTCTTTCCTCTATTTTTGCTAATTATAGTCATTTTATCGAGATATGACCGAAAAAAGCAACGAAAACGGATATTTTAGCGATATTTCGATTTTTTCCTCTTTTGTTCCTTAATTTTCGTCATTTTATCATCGAAAAAAGCACCGCAAATGGATAATTTTAGCGAAATTTCAATTTTTTCTCTACTTTGCCTTAATTTTCGTCAATTTATGATAGTAATAAGCAACGAAAGTTGATAATTTAAGCAAATTTTCTATTTTTTCCTCTATTTTGCCGTAACTTTTGTCATTTTCTTGCGATATCGTCAAAAAAGGTAACGAAAACAGATAATTTCAGCGTAATTTCAATTATTTTTCTCTATTTCTACTTAGTTTTTGTTAAATTATCGAGATAGAATCAATAAAAGCAAAGAAAACGGAAAATTTTAGCGAAATTTCAAATTTTTTCCTCTATTCTGCCTTGATATTCGTCATTTTATCGAGTTATGTTCGAAAAAAGCAAAGAAAAGAAATAACTTTATCAAAATTTCAATTTGTTTCCTCTATTTTGATTTAAATTTCCACACTTTATCGAGATATTATCGAAAAAATAAAGAAAACGGATAATTTCAGCGGAATTTCAATTTTTTTCCTCTTCTTTTACTTAGCTTTCGTCATTTTATGGTGATAATATCAAAAAATGCAAAAAAACGGGAAATTTCAGCAAAATCTCAATTTTTTCCTCAATTTTGCTTTAATTTTCGTCATTTTATGATCAGAAAAAGCAAAGAAAATGGGTAATTTTATCGAAATTTAAATTTTTTTCTCGATTTACCTTCAAAGAAAACGCCTAAATTTAGCTAAATTTTCATTTTCACTCCATTTTTCCTTAATTTTCGTCAATTTATGATAGTAAAAAGCAACGAAAGTTGATAATTTAAGCAAAATTTCTATTTTTTTCCTCTATTTTGCCGTAATTTTCGTCATTTTATCGAAATATTATCAAAAAAGTAACGAAAACAGATTATGTCAGCGAAATTTCCATTTTTTCCCACTATTTTGCCTTAATTTTCGTCTATTTCTGATAGAAAGAAACAATGGAAACCGATAATTTTAGCGAAATTACAATTTTTTTCCACTAGTTTGCCTTAATTCTCTTCATTTTAAAAAGATATGATTGAAAAAAGCAACAATAACGGATAATTTTAGCGAAATATCAATTTGTGTCCACTATTCTGCCTCAATTATCGTCATTCTAAAGAGATATGATCGGAAAAAGCAACGAAAGTAGAAAATTTCAGCAAAATTTCGATTTTTTCCTCTATTTTGCCTTAATTTTCGTCATTTTATGATAAAAAAAAGCAAAGAAAATGGGAAATTTTAGCGAAATTTCAATTTTTTTTGTCTATTTTGCCATAATTTTCGACTATTTCAGACTGAAAAAGGCAATGAAAACGGATAATTTAAGCGAAATTACAAACTTTTTCCTCTATTTTGCATTGATATTCGTCATTTTATTGAGTTATGATTGAATAAAGCAAAGAAAAGAAATAATTTTAGCAAAATTTCAATTTGTTTCCTCTTTTTTGCCTTAATTTTCGTCATTTTATCGAGATGTGATCGAAAAAAGCAACAAATACGTATAATTTTAGCAAAATTTTTTATTTGTTTCCTCTATTTTGCCTCAATTTTCGTCACTTTATCGAGATATTATCGAAAAAATGAACGAAAACGGATAATTTAAGCGGAATTTCAATTTTTTCCTCTTCTTTTACTTAGTTTTCGTCATTTTATGGTGATGATATCAAAAAATACAAAGAAAACGGGAAATTACAGCAAAATTTCAATTTTTTTCCTCTATTTTGCCTTAATTTTCGTCATTTTATGATCAGAAAGAGCAAAGAAAATGGGTAATTTTATCGAAATTTAAATATTTTTCTCGATTTACCTTCAAAGAAAACAATTAATTTTAGATAAATTTTCATTTTCACTTCATTTTTCCTTAATTTTCGTCAATTTATGATAGTTAAAAGCAACGAAAGCGGATAAATTAAGCAAAATTTCATGTTTTTTCCTCTATTTTGCCGTAATTATCGTCATTTTATCGAGATATTATAGAAAAAAGTAACGAAAACAGATAATTTCAGCTGAATTTCAATTTTTTTTCTCTATTTCTACTTACTTTTTGTTATTTTATCGAGATAGTATCAATAAAAACAAAGAAAACGGATACTTTTAGCGAAATTTCAATTTTTTTCCTCTATTTTGCCTTAATTTTCGTCTATTTCTGATAGAAAAAAGCAATGAAAACCGATAATTTTAGCGAAATTACAAATTTTTTCCACTACTTTGCGTTAATTTTCGTCATTTTATCAAGATATTATCGAAAAAGCTACGAAAAAGAATAAGTTTAACAAAATTTCAATTTTTTTTCTCTCTTTTGCCTTAGTTTCCGTCATTTTATCGAGATTTCATCGAAAAAAGGAACAAAAACGAACAATTTTAGCCAAATTTCAATTTTTCTCTCTATTTTGCCTTAATTTTCGAAATTTTTTTGAGATTTGATCGAAAAAAGTAACTAACACGGATTATTTTAACGAAATTTCATTTTTTTCCTCTACTTTGCCGTAATTTTCGTCATTTTATCGAGTTATGCTCGAAGAACGCAATTAAAACAGATAATTGTAGCATATTTTAAATATTTTTCATCTATTTTACCTTATTCTTCGACATATTGACTAGATATTATCGCAAAGAGCAACGGAAACAGATAATTTTAGCGAAATTTCAATTTTTTTCCACTACATTGCCTTTATTTTCGTCATTTTAAATAGATATGATCGAAAACAGGAATGAAAACGGATAATTTTAGCAAAATTGAAATTTGTTTCCTCTATATTGCCACAATTCTCGTCATTTTAAAAAGAGATGATCGAAAAAAGCTACGAAACCGGATAATGTTCGTGATATTTCAATTTTTATCCTCTATTTTGCCTTAATTCTCGTCATTTTAAAAAGATATGATTGAAAAAAGCAACAATAACGGATAATTTGAGCCAAATATCAATTTATTCTGCCTTAATATTCGTCATTTTATCGAGTTATAATCTAGAAAAGCAAAGAAAACAGATACTTTTAGCGAAATTAAATGTATTTCCTCTATATTTCCTAAGTTTCGTCATATTATGTAGATATGATCCAAGAAAGCATAAAAAAAGGATAATTTTAGAAAAATTTCAATTTTTCCCTCTATATTGCTTTAATTCTTTTTATTTAATCGAGATTATAAAAAAAGCAACGAAAGCGGATAATGTTTTTCGAAATTACAATTTTTTTCCTCTATTTTGCCTCAATTATCGTCATTCTAAAGAGATATGATCGGAAAAAGCAACGAAAGTAGAAAATTTCAGCAAAATTTCGATTTTTTCCTCTATTTTGCCTTAATTTTCGTCATTTTATGATAAAAAAAAGCAAAGAAAATGGGAAATTTTAGCGAAATTTCAATTTTTTTTGTCTATTTTGCCATAATTTTCGACTATTTCAGACTGAAAAAGGCAATGAAAACGGATAATTTTAGCGAAATTACAAACTTTTTCCTCTATTTTGCCTTGAAATTCGTCATTTTATTGAGTTATGATTGAATAAAGCAAAGAAATGAAATAATTTTAGCAAAATTTCAATTTGTTTCCTCTATTTTGCCTCAATTTTCGTCACTTTATCGAGATATTATCGAAAAAATGAACGAAAACGGATAATTGAAGCGGAATTTCAATTTTTTCCTCTTCTTTTACTTAGTTTTCGTCATTTTATGGTGATGATATCAAAAAATACTAAGAAAACGGGAAATTACAGCAAAATTTCAATTTTTTTCCTCTATTTTGCCTTAATTTTCGTCATTTTATGATCAGAAAGAGCAAAGAAAATGGGTAATTTTATCGAAATTTAAATATTTTTCTCGATTTACCTTCAAAGAAAACAATTAATTTTAGATAAATTTTCATTTTCACTCCATTTTTCCTTAATTTTCGTCAATTTATGATAGTTAAAAGCAACGAAAGCGGATAAATTAAGCAAAATTTCATGTTTTTTCCTCTATTTTGCCGTAATTATCGTCATTTTATCGAGATATTATAGAAAAAAGTAACGAAAACAGATAATTTCAGCTGAACTTCAATTTTTTTTCTCTATTTCTACTTACTTTTTGTTATTTTATCGAGATAGTATCAATAAAAACAAAGAAAACGGATACTTTTAGCGAAATTTCAATTTTTTTCCTCTATTTTGCCTTAATTTTCGTCTATTTCTGATAGAAAAAAGCAATGAAAACCGATAATTTTAGCGAAATTACAAATTTTTTCCACTACTTTGCGTTAATTTTCGTCATTTTATCAAGATATTATCGAAAAAGCTACGAAAAAGAATAAGTTTAACAAAATTTCAATTTTTTTTCTCTCTTTTGCCTTAGTTTCCGTCATTTTATCGAGATTTCATCGAAAAAAGGAACAAAAACGGACAATTTTAGCCAAATTTCAATTTTTCTCTCTATTTTGCCTTAATTTTCGAAATTTTTTTGAGATTTGATCGAAAAAAGTAACTAACACGGATTATTTTAACGAAATTTCATTTTTTTCCTCTACTTTGCCGTAATTTTCGTCATTTTATCGAGTTATGCTCGAAGAACGCAATTAAAACAGATAATTGTAGCATATTTTAAATATTTTTCATCTATTTTACCTTATTCTTCGACATATTGACTAGATATTATCGCAAAGAGCAACGGAAACAGATAATTTTAGCGAAATTTCAATTTTTTTCCACTACATTGCCTTTATTTTCGTCATTTTAAATAGATATGATCGAAAACAGGAATGAAAACGGATAATTTTAGCAAAATTGAAATTTGTTTCCTCTATATTGCCATAATTCTCGTCATTTTAAAAAGAGATGATCGAAAAAAGCTACGAAACCGGATAATGTTCGTGATATTTCAATTTTTATCCTCCTTTTTGCCTTAATTCTCGTCATTTTAAAAAGATATGATTGAAAAAAGCAACAATAACGGATAATTTGAGCGAAATATCAATTTATTCTGCCTTAATATTCGTCATTTTATCGAGTTATAATCTAGAAAAGCAAAGAAAACAGATACTTTTAGCGAAATTAAATGTATTTCCTCTATATTTCCTTAGTTTCGTCATATTATGTAGATATGATCCAAGAAAGCATAAAAAAAGGATAATTTTAGAAAAATTTCAATTTTTCCCTCTATATTGCTTTAATTCTTTTTATTTAATCGAGATTATAAAAAAAGCAACGAAAGCGGATAATGTTTTTCGAAATTACAATTTTTTTCCTCTATTTTGCCTCAATTATCGTCATTCTAAAGAGATATGATCGGAAAAAGCAACGAAAGTAGAAAATTTCAGCAAAATTTCGATTTTTTCCTCTATTTTGCCTTAATTTTCGTCATTTTATGATAAAAAAAAGCAAAGAAAATGGGAAATTTTAGCGAAATTTCAATTTTTTTTGTCTATTTTGCCATAATTTTCGACTATTTCAGACTGAAAAAGGCAATGAAAACGGATAATTTTAGCGAAATTACAAACTTTTTCCTCTATTTTGCCTTGATATTCGTCATTTTATTGAGTTATGATTGAATAAAGCAAAGAAATGAAATAATTTTAGCAAAATTTCAATTTGTTTCCTCTATTTTGCCTCAATTTTCGTCACTTTATCGAGATATTATCGAAAAAATGAACGAAAACGGATAATTGAAGCGGAATTTCAATTTTTTCCTCTTCTTTTACTTAGTTTTCGTCATTTTATGGTGATGATATCAAAAAATACTAAGAAAACGGGAAATTACAGCAAAATTTCAATTTTTTTCCTCTATTTTGCCTTAATTTTCGTCATTTTATGATCAGAAAGAGCAAAGAAAATGGGTAATTTTATCGAAATTTAAATATTTTTCTCGATTTACCTTCAAAGAAAACAATTAATTTTAGATAAATTTTCATTTTCACTCCATTTTTCCTTAATTTTCGTCAATTTATGATAGTTAAAAGCAACGAAAGCGGATAAATTAAGCAAAATTTCATGTTTTTTCCTCTATTTTGCCGTAATTATCGTCATTTTATCGAGATATTATAGAAAAAAGTAACGAAAACAGATAATTTCAGCTGAACTTCAATTTTTTTTCTCTATTTCTACTTACTTTTTGTTATTTTATCGAGATAGTATCAATAAAAACAAAGAAAACGGATACTTTTAGCGAAATTTCAATTTTTTTCCTCTATTTTGCCTTAATTTTCGTCTATTTCTGATAGAAAAAAGCAATGAAAACCGATAATTTTAGCGAAATTACAAATTTTTTCCACTACTTTGCGTTAATTTTCGTCATTTTATCAAGATATTATCGAAAAAGCTACGAAAAAGAATAAGTTTAACAAAATTTCAATTTTTTTTCTCTCTTTTGCCTTAGTTTCCGTCATTTTATCGAGATTTCATCGAAAAAAGGAACAAAAACGGACAATTTTAGCCAAATTTCAATTTTTCTCTCTATTTTGCCTTAATTTTCGAAATTTTTTTGAGATTTGATCGAAAAAAGTAACTAACACGGATTATTTTAACGAAATTTCATTTTTTTCCTCTACTTTGCCGTAATTTTCGTCATTTTATCGAGTTATGCTCGAAGAACGCAATTAAAACAGATAATTGTAGCATATTTTAAATATTTTTCATCTATTTTACCTTATTCTTCGACATATTGACTAGATATTATCGCAAAGAGCAACGGAAACAGATAATTTTAGCGAAATTTCAATTTTTTTCCACTACATTGCCTTTATTTTCGTCATTTTAAAAAGATATGATTGAAAAAAGCAACAATAACGGATAATTTGAGCCAAATATCAATTTATTCTGCCTTAATATTCGTCATTTTATCGAGTTATAATCTAGAAAAGCAAAGAAAACAGATACTTTTAGCGAAATTAAATGTATTTCCTCTATATTTCCTAAGTTTCGTCATATTATGTAGATATGATCCAAGAAAGCATAAAAAAAGGATAATTTTAGAAAAATTTCAATTTTTCCCTCTATATTGCTTTAATTCTTTTTATTTAATCGAGATTATAAAAAAAGCAACGAAAGCGGATAATGTTTTTCGAAATTACAATTTTTTTCCTCTATTTTGCCTCAATTATCGTCATTCTAAAGAGATATGATCGGAAAAAGCAACGAAAGTAGAAAATTTCAGCAAAATTTCGATTTTTTCCTCTATTTTGCCTTAATTTTCGTCATTTTATGATAAAAAAAAGCAAAGAAAATGGGAAATTTTAGCGAAATTTCAATTTTTTTTGTCTATTTTGCCATAATTTTCGACTATTTCAGACTGAAAAAGGCAATGAAAACGGATAATTTTAGCGAAATTACAAACTTTTTCCTCTATTTTGCCTTGAAATTCGTCATTTTATTGAGTTATGATTGAATAAAGCAAAGAAATGAAATAATTTTAGCAAAATTTCAATTTGTTTCCTCTATTTTGCCTCAATTTTCGTCACTTTATCGAGATATTATCGAAAAAATGAACGAAAACGGATAATTGAAGCGGAATTTCAATTTTTTCCTCTTCTTTTACTTAGCTTTCGTCATTTTATGGTGATGATATCAAAAAATACTAAGAAAACGGGAAATTACAGCAAAATTTCAATTTTTTTCCTCTATTTTGCCTTAATTTTCGTCATTTTATGATCAGAAAGAGCAAAGAAAATGGGTAATTTTATCGAAATTTAAATATTTTTCTCGATTTACCTTCAAAGAAAACAATTAATTTTAGATAAATTTTCATTTTCACTCCATTTTTCCTTAATTTTCGTCAATTTATGATAGTTAAAAGCAACGAAAGCGGATAAATTAAGCAAAATTTCATGTTTTTTCCTCTATTTTGCCGTAATTATCGTCATTTTATCGAGATATTATAGAAAAAAGTAACGAAAACAGATAATTTCAGCTGAACTTCAATTTTTTTTCTCTATTTCTACTTACTTTTTGTTATTTTATCGAGATAGTATCAATAAAAACAAAGAAAACGGATACTTTTAGCGAAATTTCAATTTTTTTCCTCTATTTTGCCTTAATTTTCGTCTATTTCTGATAGAAAAAAGCAATGAAAACCGATAATTTTAGCGAAATTACAAATTTTTTCCACTACTTTGCGTTAATTTTCGTCATTTTATCAAGATATTATCGAAAAAGCTACGAAAAAGAATAAGTTTAACAAAATTTCAATTTTTTTTCTCTCTTTTGCCTTAGTTTCCGTCATTTTATCGAGATTTCATCGAAAAAAGGAACAAAAACGGACAATTTTAGCCAAATTTCAATTTTTCTCTCTATTTTGCCTTAATTTTCGAAATTTTTTTGAGATTTGATCGAAAAAAGTAACTAACACGGATTATTTTAACGAAATTTCATTTTTTTCCTCTACTTTGCCGTAATTTTCGTCATTTTATCGAGTTATGCTCGAAGAACGCAATTAAAACAGATAATTGTAGCATATTTTAAATATTTTTCATCTATTTTACCTTATTCTTCGACATATTGACTAGATATTATCGCAAAGAGCAACGGAAACAGATAATTTTAGCGAAATTTCAATTTTTTTCCACTACATTGCCTTTATTTTCGTCATTTTAAATAGATATGATCGAAAACAGGAATGAAAACGGATAATTTTAGCAAAATTGAAATTTGTTTCCTCTATATTGCCATAATTCTCGTCATTTTAAAAAGAGATGATCGAAAAAAGCTACGAAACCGGATAATGTTCGTGATATTTCAATTTTTATCCTCCTTTTTGCCTTAATTCTCGTCATTTTAAAAAGATATGATTGAAAAAAGCAACAATAACGGATAATTTGAGCCAAATATCAATTTATTCTGCCTTAATATTCGTCATTTTATCGAGTTATAATCTAGAAAAGCAAAGAAAACAGATACTTTTAGCGAAATTAAATGTATTTCCTCTATATTTCCTTAGTTTCGTCATATTATGTAGATATGATCCAAGAAAGCATAAAAAAAGGATAATTTTAGAAAAATTTCAATTTTTCCCTCTATATTGCTTTAATTCTTTTTATTTAATCGAGATTATAAAAAAAGCAACGAAAGCGGATAATGTTTTTCGAAATTACAATTTTTTTCCTCTATTTTGCCTCAATTATCGTCATTCTAAAGAGATATGATCGGAAAAAGCAACGAAAGTAGAAAATTTCAGCAAAATTTCGATTTTTTCCTCTATTTTGCCTTAATTTTCGTCATTTTATGATAAAAAAAAGCAAAGAAAATGGGAAATTTTAGCGAAATTTCAATTTTTTTTGTCTATTTTGCCATAATTTTCGACTATTTCAGACTGAAAAAGGCAATGAAAACGGATAATTTTAGCGAAATTACAAACTTTTTCCTCTATTTTGCCTTGATATTCGTCATTTTATTGAGTTATGATTGAATAAAGCAAAGAAATGAAATAATTTTAGCAAAATTTCAATTTGTTTCCTCTATTTTGCCTCAATTTTCGTCACTTTATCGAGATATTATCGAAAAAATGAACGAAAACGGATAATTGAAGCGGAATTTCAATTTTTTCCTCTTCTTTTACTTAGTTTTCGTCATTTTATGGTGATGATATCAAAAAATACTAAGAAAACGGGAAATTACAGCAAAATTTCAATTTTTTTCCTCTATTTTGCCTTAATTTTCGTCATTTTATGATCAGAAAGAGCAAAGAAAATGGGTAATTTTATCGAAATTTAAATATTTTTCTCGATTTACCTTCAAAGAAAACAATTAATTTTAGATAAATTTTCATTTTCACTTCATTTTTCCTTAATTTTCGTCAATTTATGATAGTTAAAAGCAACGAAAGCGAATAAATTAAGCAAAATTTCATGTTTTTTCCTCCATTTTGCAGTAATTATCGTCATTTTATCGAGATATTATCGAAAAAAGTAACGAAAACAGATAATTTCAGCTGAATTTCAATTTTTTTCTCTATTTCTACTTACTTTTTGTTATTTTATCGAGATAGTATCAATAAA
Source organism: Sympetrum striolatum (assembly GCA_947579665.1). Lineage (NCBI taxonomy): Eukaryota > Metazoa > Arthropoda > Insecta > Odonata > Libellulidae > Sympetrum > Sympetrum striolatum. The sequence goes on from OX388341.1 coordinate 26,705,690, forward strand.
AACAAAGAAAACGGATACTTTTAGCGAAATTTCAATTTTTTTCCTCTATTTTGCCTTAATTTTCGTCTATTTCTGATAGAAAAAAGCAATGAAAACCGATAATTTTAGCGAAATTACAAATTTTTTCCACTACTTTGCGTTAATTTTCGTCATTTTATCAAGATATTATCGAAAAAGCTACGAAAAAGAATAAGTTTAACAAAATTTCAATTTTTTTTCTCTCTTTTGCCTTAGTTTCCGTCATTTTATCGAGATTTCATCGAAAAAAGGAACAAAAACGGACAATTTTAGCCAAATTTCAATTTTTCTCTCTATTTTGCCTTAATTTTCGACATTTTTTTGAGATTTGATCGAAAAAAGTAACTAACACGGATTATTTTAACGAAATTTCATTTTTTTCCTCTACTTTGCCGTAATTTTCGTCATTTTATCGAGTTATGCTCGAAGAACGCAATTAAAACAGATAATTGTAGCATATTTTAAATATTTTTCATCTATTTTACCTTATTCTTCGACATATTGACTAGATATTATCGCAAAGAGCAACGGAAACAGATAATTTTAGCGAAATTTCAATTTTTACCACTACATTGCCTTTATTTTCGTCATTTTAAATAGATATGATCGAAAACAGGAATTAAAACGGATAATTTTAGCAAAATTGAAATTTGTTTCCTCTATATTGCCATAATTCTCGTCATTTTAAAAAGAGATGATCGAAAAAAGCTACGAAACCGGATAATGTTCGTGATATTTCAATTTCTATCCTCTATTTTGCCTTAATTCTCGTCATTTTAAAAAGATATGATTCAAAAAAGCAACAATAACGGATAATTTGAGCGAAATATCAATTTATTCTGCCTTAATATTCGTCATTTTATCGAGTTATGATCTAGAAAAGCAAAGAAAATAGATACTTTTAGCGAAATTAAATGTTTTTCCTCTATATTTCCTACGTTTCGTCATATTATGTAGATATGATCCAAGAAAGCATAAAAAAGGATAATTTTAGAAAAATTTCAATTTTTTCCCTCTATTTTGCTTTAATTCTTTTTATTTTATCGAGATTATATCAAGAAAAGCAACGAAACCGGATAATTTTAGCGAAATTTCAATTTTTTCCTCTATTTTGCCTTGATATTCGTCATTTTATTGAGTTATGATCGAGAAAAGCAAAGAAAAGAAATAATTTTAGCAAAACTTCATTTTTGCCTCTTTTTACCTTAATTTTCGTCATTTTATCGAGATATGATCGAAAAAGCTACGAAAAAGAATAATTTTAGCAAAATTTCAATTTATTTTCTCTCCTTTTCCTTAGTTTCTGTCATTTTATCGAGAATTCATCGAAAAAAGGAATTGAAGCGGATAGTTTAATCTAAATTTCAATATCTTTCCTCTATTTTGGCTAATTATAGTCATTTTATCGAGATATGAACGAAAAAAAGCAACGAAAACGGATATTTTTTTGATATTTCCATTTTTTCCTCTATTTTTCCTTAATTTTCGTCATTTTATCATCGAAAAAAGCCACGCAAATGGATAATTTTAGTGAAATTTCAATTTTTTCACTACTTTGCCATAATTTTCGTCATTTTCTTGCGATATCATAAAAAAGGTAACGAAAACAGATAATTTCAGCGGAATTTCAATTATTTTTCTCTATTTCTACTTAGTGTTTGTTATTTATTGAGAGAGTATCAATATAAGCAAAGAAAATGGATAATTTTAGCGAAATTTCAATATTTTTCCTCTATTTTGCCTTAATTTTCGACGTTTTCAGATTGAAAAAGGCAATGAAAACGGATAATTTTAGCAAAATTTAAAATTTTTTCCTCTATGTTGCCTTGATATTCCTCATTTTATTGATTTATGTTAGAAAAAAGCAAAGAAAAGAAATAAATTTAGCAAAATTTCAATTTGTTTCCTCTTTTTTGCCTATATTTTCGTCATTTAATGGAGATAATATCAAAAAATGCAAAGAAAACGGGTAATTTCAGAATCTTTCGATTATTTTCTTAATTTTGCCATAATCTTCGTCATTTTATGATCAAAAAAAGCAAAGAAAATGGGAAATTTTAGCGAAACTTCAATTTTTTTCGTCTATTTTGCCATAATTTTCGACTATTTCAGATTGAAAAAGGCATTGAAAACGGATAATTTTAGCGAAATTACAAACTTTTTCCTCTATTTTGCCTTGATATTCGTCATTTTATTGAGTTATGATTGAATAAAGCAAAGAAATGAAATAATTTTAGCAAAATTTCAATTTGTTTCCTCTATTTTGCCTCAATTTTCGTCACTTTATCGAGATATTATCGAAAAAAATGAACGAAAACGGATAATTGAAGCGGAATTTCAATTTTTTCCTCTTCTTTTACTTAGTTTTCGTCATTTTATGGTGATGATATCAAAAAATACTAAGAAAACGGGAAATTACAGCAAAATTTCAATTTTTTTCCTCTATTTTGCCTTAATTTTCGTCATTTTATGATCAGAAAGAGCAAAGAAAATGGGTAATTTTATCGAAATTTAAATATTTTTCTCGATTTACCTTCAAAGAAAACAATTAATTTTAGATAAATTTTCATTTTAACTTCATTTTTCCTTAATTTTCGTCAATTTATGATAGTTAAAAGCAACGAAAGCGGATAAATTAAGCAAAATTTCATGTTTTTTCCTCTATTTTGCCGTAATTATCGTCATTTTATCGAGATATTATAGAAAAAAGTAACGAAAACAGATAATTTCAGCTGAATTTCAATTTTTTTTCTCTATTTCTACTTACTTTTTGTTATTTTATCGAGATAGTATCAATAAAAACAAAGAAAACGGATACTTTTAGCGAAATTTCAATTTTTTTCCTCTATTTTGCCTTAATTTTCGTCTATTTCTGATAGAAAAAAACAATGAAAACCGATAATTTTAGCGAAATTACAAATTTTTTCCACTACTTTGCGTTAATTTCGTCATTTTATCAAGATATTATCGAAAAAGCTACGAAAAAGAATAAGTTTAACAAAATTTCAATTTTTTTTCTCTCTTTTGCCTTAGTTTCCGTCATTTTATCGAGATTTCATCGAAAAAAGGAACAAAAACGGACAATTTTAGCCAAATTTCAATTTTTCTCTCTATTTTGCCTTAATTTTCGAAATTTTTTGAGATTTGATCGAAAAAAGTAACTTACACGGATTATTTTAACGAAATTTCATTTTTTTCCTCTACTTTGCCGTAATTTTCGTCATTTTATCGAGTTATGCTCGAAGAACGCAATTAAAACAGATAATTGTAGCATATTTTAAATATTTTTCATCTATTTTACCTTATTCTTCGACATATTGACTAGATATTATCGCAAAGAGCAACGGAAACAGATAATTTTAGCGAAATTTCAATTTTTTTCCACTACATTGCCTTTATTTCGTCATTTTAAATAGATATGATCGAAAACAGGAATGAAAACGGATAATTTTAGCAAAATTGAAATTTGTTTCCTCTATATTGCCATAATTCTCGTCATTTTAAAAAGAGATGATCGAAAAAAGCTACGAAACCGGATAATGTTCGTGATATTTCAATTTTTATCCTCCTTTTTGCCTTAATTCTCGTCATTTTAAAAGATATGATTGAAAAAAGCAACAATAACGGATAATTTGAGCGAAATATCAATTTATTCTGCCTTAATATTCGTCATTTTATCGAGTTATGATCTAGAAAAGCAAAGAAAACAGATACTTTTAGCGAAATTAAATGTATTTCCTCTATATTTCCTTAGTTTCGTCATATTATGTAGATATGATCCAAGAAAGCATAAAAAAAGGATAATTTTAGAAAAATTTCAATTTTTCCCTCTATATTGCTTTAATTCTTTTTATTTAATCGAGATTATAAAAAAAGCAACGAAAGCGGATAATGTTTTTCGAAATTACAATTTTTTTCCTCTATTTTGCCTCAATTATCGTCATTCTAAAGAGATATGATCGGAAAAAGCAACGAAAGTAGAAAATTTCAGCAAAATTTCGATTTTTCCTCTATTTTGCCTTAATTTTCGTCATTTTATGATAAAAAAAAAGCAAAGAAAATGGGAAATTTTAGCGAAATTTCAATTTTTTTTGTCTATTTTGCCATAATTTTCGACTATTTCAGACTGAAAAAGGCAATGAAAACGGATAATTTTAGCGAAATTACAAACTTTTTCCTCTATTTTGCCTTGATATTCGTCATTTTATTGAGTTATGATTGAATAAAGCAAAGAAATGAAATAATTTTAGCAAAATTTCAATTTGTTTCCTCTATTTTGCCTCAATTTTCGTCACTTTATCGAGATATTATCGAAAAAATGAACGAAAACGGATAATTGAAGCGGAATTTCAATTTTTTCCTCTTCTTTTACTTAGTTTTCGTCATTTTATGGTGATGATATCAAAAAATACTAAGAAAACGGGAAATTACAGCAAAATTTCAATTTTTTTCCTCTATTTTGCCTTAATTTTCGTCATTTTATGATCAGAAAGAGCAAAGAAAATGGGTAATTTTATCGAAATTTAAATATTTTTCTCGATTTACCTTCAAAGAAAACAATTAATTTTAGATAAATTTTCATTTTCACTTCATTTTTCCTTAATTTTCGTCAATTTATGATAGTTAAAAGCAACGAAAGCGGATAAATTAAGCAAAATTTCATGTTTTTTCCTC